>CM070672.1:21295962-22723376 GCA_036346575.1 Dendrocalamus sinicus | reverse complement strand
TTTCTAGGACTTGCTGGATTCTATCGTCGCTTTGTGAAGGATTTCAGCACCATCGCTGCACCATTGAATGAGCTCACTAAAAAGGGGTGCCGTTTTGGGGAATGCACAAGAAGACGCCTTCAACACGTTGAAAGATAAGTTAACACATGCACCATTACTCCAACTTCCGATTTTAGTAAGACTTTTGAGCTAGAATGTGATGCTAGTGGAATTGGATTGGGTGGTGTGTTGTTGCAAGAAGGTAAACCTGTGGCATACTTTAGTGAAAAATTGAGTGGGCCTAGTTTGAACTATTCTACTTATGATAAGGAATTATATGCTCTAGTTCGAACTTTAGAGACATGGCAACATTATTTATGGCCCAAAAATTTGTCATTCATTCTGATCATGAGTCATTAAAGCATATTAGAAGTCAAGAAAATTGAACCGTAGGCATGCAAAGTGGGTTGAATTCATAGAGTCTTTCCTTATGTCATAAAACACAAAAAGGGAAAGGAGAATGTTATTGCTGATGCATTGTCTAGAGATATACCATGCTCTCACAACTTGACTTGAAAATTTTTGGATTGGAAACAATTAAGGAGCATTATGTTCATGATGATGATTTAAAGACGTGTTGCTGAATTGCAAAGAGGGAAAACGTGGAATAAATTTGTTCTAAATGATGGATTTGTGTTTAGAGCTAACAAACTATGCATTCCAGCTAGCTCCGTTCGTTTGTTGTTGTTACAGGTGAAGCGCATGGAGGTGGGGCGATGGGGCATTTTCGGCGAAGAAGACGGAAGACATACTTGCTAGTCATTTCTTTTGGCCAAAGATGAGACGTGATGTGGAACGTTTTGTTGCTCGCTGCACTACGTGTCAAAAGGCTAAGTCACGACTTAATCCTCACGGTTTGTATATGCCTCTACCTGTTCCTAGTGTGCCTTGGGAAGATATTTCTATGGACTTTGTTTTAGGACTGCCTAGGACAAAGAAGGGGAGGGATAGCATATTTGTTGTTGTGGATAGATTTTCTAAGATGGCACACTTCATACCTTGTCATAAAAGTGATGATGCTACCAACATTGCTGATTTGTTCTTTCGTGAAGTTGTTCGATTGCATGGTGTGCCAAATACAATAGTTTCCGATCGTGACACTAAATTCCTTAGCCATTTTTGGAGAACTTTATGGGCTAAATTGGGGACTAAGCTGTTATTTTCGACTACATGTCATCCCCAAACTGATGGGTAAACTGAAGTTGTGAATAGAACTTTATCTACCATGCTTAGGGCTGTTTTGAAAAAGAACATTAAAATGTGGGAAGAATGCTTGTCTCATATTGAATTTTCTTATAATCGTCGCTGCATTCTACTACAAAGTTGTGCCCTTTTGAGATTGTCTATGGCTTTGTGCCTCGTGCTCCTATTGATTTGCTACCACTTCCATCTTCGGAGAAGTTAAATTTTGATGCTAAACAGTGCTGACTTGATGTTGAAAATGCGCATGAGACAACCAAAGAAAATATTGAACGATGAATGCTAAATATAAACTTGCTGGTAGTAAAGGAAGGAGGCATTTAACTTTTCAACCGGGTGATTTAGTTTGGTTGCATTTGAGAAAGAAAGATTTCCTGAATTGAGGAGGTCTAAGTTGATGCCTAGAGCTGATGGTCCTTTCAAAGTGTTAGAAAAGATTAATGACAATGCATATAAACTTGAGTTGCCTGCAGATTTTGGGGTTAGTCCCACCTTTAACATTGCAGATTTGAAGCCATACTTGGGAGAAGAAGATGAGCTTGAGTCGCGGACGACTCAAATGCAAGAAGGAGGATGATGAGGACATCCTTTCCATGCATACAACCATGCCGACTCCACATCAAACTGAAACTATGATACAAGGACCAATGACTAGAGCGCGAGCACGCCAACTTTTCCATCAGGTGAATGCGTTCCTAAGTTTGCATACAAATATTTCAAAGAATGGAATACTACTTAATTCTTGTGATGATTTAATTGTCCTTAGGAACCATGGGGAAGCACCACATGAGCTCAAGTATAGAAGTGGAACCGTCAGCGCAAACCAAGTTCTTTTAACGAGTTTGACTCGGATTCGGCCTTGTTGACAGCGTCTACTTCAAACGGCCATAACTTTTGATCCAGAAGGTTTCTCGGGGCCCATGAGTACTCGTTGGAAAGCTCTTGAAGTCTACTTTCAGATGGATCCAGCCTCACCTCCAAATTACATCTGAGTCGGTCCGAAACTGCAAAACAAGTCATGTCACTTTTCCAGTCCGAGTCAAAGTGGCCTTGGGCCTTGTAATTCGAGTCCTATTTGGCTTCCTTGTGTTTTGGCCGACCCTCTACCTTCCGTGTCACTTAAATAGGTAGCCGCACCCTCTTCTAGGGTTTGGGTTTTGTTTAGACTAAGTTAGCTTTTGCTACTTTGCCTTGTACTCGCGCGTGTCGGCTAGACCGCCCGAATACTTGTCTTCGGAACCCCACCGTTTTTCTGTTTTCGATTGAATCTTACATCATTATTTGCAATTGAGTTACTGTTCATCTTGTTCTTGCTTGTTCTTCGATTGCTTGCAGGAACAAGAACCCTCGTGGTTAGGTTGATCGTGCGCCGACAAGGTCACGAACAATCTCGGGAGTTGGTGTATCGATCGCTAAGGCGCAACGTCCTTGGATGGTTGTAGTCGGGTCGTCAACGTCATCTCCTTCCCCAATCGAATCTACCACTCTCATCGAAAGATCGGGACCCCTGGTGCTATCAATGTTTAGTGGAGACCGAGTCGGTCTTCTGGTTTATGTGCATATGTGAGTCGTGTTCGCCTTAGGCCGTGCGTGTGTCAATGGCCATGCCTTTTGAGGCACTAATATAAGGTCAGGGGATAGTCCATGTAAGCTTGGATGGAACATTATGTTCGGACTATGAAATAAAACAGAAAAATCACTTGACACTATGTTTAGATGTGTTCTTGAGATAAGTTGAGAGGTTGCCATGAAGAGAGAAGAGAGATCGAGATTAGGGTTTCATGATTTTCAGAAGACAGAAGATTGAGTCTTATGTTAAGTTGAGAATACCTTGTTCTCAGATTGTGCCGAAGATATTAATTTTGCATTTCAATTATATCAGATTGGTTTGCAAGGTTTTGTAGGTGGTATCATGAAAGATCAGACTATTTGCGCATCAATCGGCTATTAAAGCTGGTCGATTCAGTATTACTGGTCTTGTTATAGATGGATGCATGATATCCTACCTATTTTTCTTCTTGTGGATTAATATGGGAATTTCTATTGTCTGTCTCTCCTAGAATTAATGTGTGGAATCGATCTCCGTTAGTATATATTTGATGCCATACAAACATGCAAGTTATATAAAGAACAATCCAGCTCCATACCGAATTTCAATGCAAACTGTCGACGTTAATAGACATAATAATATATGTTTGTATCTAAGCTATAGATTATATTTGTAAAAAGTAAATAGATGGGCAAATGTTTTTCTTTTCTGATTAATGTTTGAATTTCTAAAATTTTCTTTTATGGTTAATGTGGAAATTCTAGCTTTTTTGCTCCTAGATTAACGTGGGAAACATGGATTAATTTGGTAAGACATGGTCATCTCCATATCTAATCTATACCGTATATTACACTAGCAAGATGTTTTCTTTTTTCGATTAATATAGGAATTTCAAGATTTTTCTTTTCTCTCTTAACTAATGTGGAATTTTTGCCCTTTATCTCGTAGGATTAAGCTCCTAGAAGTCTCCAATTAATAAAGATAAAGAAAGAAAGATAGGAATGCATATGATCTTTGTTTCACACTTTCTCCGATATTATCAAAGGGATCCTAAATCCCTAGTGGCACCGTATATGCTCATTGGTATCCCAGTCACATTTCGTCTTTACCAACATCCTTTCCCAATGGCCATCTATATTTAGAGAGACTCCCCATCTCTCATTGTCCTCAAGAAGCAACCATTCATCTCTTCTTGCCTTCTTCATTCTTTGGTGGATCTGTGAACAGCTAGCTAGCATCTCTGCAGGTCTTCTCCAGGTCAGTGTTTTGGAAGCTGCTTCTTTTGTAATGACCTTTGAACAACCTTGCTCTCTGTGTGTATCTTTGCAAAAAAATGGCACCCTGAATCCATTCTGTATGAAATTCATGTGTATTTGAAATCTGGTTCTTTTAAATCCTCAATACTATGAAGCACCGGTTAGCTACATGCCTACCAAGGTTACAACAACCGTACTGACTATAGATGCATCAAGAGCTGAAAGGAATCAGATAGTTTTCGAACGAACATGTTTCTATATGTTTTAACCAAGATCACTGTTTCAGTATTTCTTAACTATGTTTCTTCTCACTTGTGATTTTTTTTCCTTTTCCTTTTTGGATTAACACTCAACATTTTGCACCAAGCGTTTCTTGATCTATTGTACCACTGCATGCTCAATTCTATATGTCAGATTGCTGGGACTGGATTGGTGTAGGCAAAATGGTAAAACTAGACTAGCATGACACAAACTCAGAAGCACTCTGTTGCAATCCAGAGGTGCGCTAAAATACCGGCCAGTATAGCATCAGATATTCATCACTGTAAGCATATTTCCTCCGACAGGAAAAGGGATACAACTAATTGGGGGACAAATTGTGTAGACAGTGACCAAATCAAAAGGTCCATCTGTGAGGGATTTGAGGGACAAGATCAATAGGCATAGTGGGAGAGGCTACAGGACAGGTTTTTTTTCCTACGCACCTGCGAATATCAAATCTTGCCATAGGTTCTCTCCCTCATGCTAATTTTGCGCAATTAGCACTGCAATCTTGTCAATTCATCTGGAATTCGAATAGACCAACCCTTTAGTTTGCAACATTTGTTCCAACCGCAAGAGGAGGGAAAGATCCAGTGGCAATTCGATCCCTCTATAATTCATCCCAACTTACTAGATCTGCCTGAGCATGCGCTCCTGGCTCCGCTTTCATTGCTGGAAGAATGACTGGCGATTTTGTTTTCATATTGACCAAGAAATTGAGTCTGATCTGCAAGCTAATGGCAAGCATTGATTGGAGGTAGATGGAACCTGATATTTTTAGTCACACATCTGAGCCTCGTGATCTTATTTTATATATCTCAGCCGTATAATTTAGTGGAATTTGCTTTCACGACCTACATCTCATACGTCATATATGGCATTCTGTAGGATCGAATGACACAATCAGAGAAGATGAATGATTATTTCTGTTTTTACTATCTGAAACCAAAACACAACGTAGAGAACCAAAAGAAAAACAATATGAATTACTCGATGAAAACAACAACCGCAGCTGCTTGCTTGTACGTGGTCGAAGACCCCTGTCGCTCTGGTCGTACGTTCTCGTTATGACTAGACACTCTATTGCCCAACTATTCGTTCGACCGCTCATCCCGAAGCGGCTGCGCTACGACCGCTCGCTTTTGATCGCTCGCTCCGATCGCTCGCTTACGAGTGCTCGGATCGCTCGCCCAATCGTTCCGATCGCTCGGCATGATCTCATATCAACCACCTGCTTGTTCCGATTGCTCAGCACAACCTCAAATCTATCACCGGCTTGTTCCGATCGCTCAGCACGACAACGACGCACGAAGTCGTAACCTCCTTCCGCTGGCGTCCCGATCGTTCGACTACCGCCCGAACGAGTACAAGCTAAAGACAAAACAGAGAACGCAAAGCAGAGAGGAAAACAAGTCGCCAAGAATCTTTTTTTGGAAAGGATTTGATCTATTATTTCTCCATCAAGATCTTGGCTACAAAGCACCTCACGGCACCCTAAAAATCTTCTCCTTGAAAGCCCTAAAACCCCGTGTGCTAACCTCACGTCTCCCCTACTTTTATAGGCCAACGCACAAAGCGTGTTCCACTCAAACACCTCAAAATCGTGCCCTTAACCACCTAGACACGAACTCTATCTATTCCTCAAATTAAGGGACCCAAAACTGTTCCTAACATGGGTTTTAACCAACTCGTACAAGTTATGGACTCCATCCACAACTTCATAAGACATACACGACAAAGCCTCAGGATATCCCCTCCTATATCTCCATTGTGCACCATCACGCATGCTCGTGTGAGCCCGATCACCTCGCGTAACCACCTGATTGCCTAGACCTCATATTACCCCTCCTAGTCCTAGTCCTCCTCGTCACCGACCGTGATTGTCTCCATGCCTCCATGCAGCATCCACCTTTGACCTCCATGTGCTCCAAAGATGAGCTTGACCACCTCGCATGACATCCGATTGCTGCACCTTAGATTACCCTCCTAGTCTTGGTCCTCCTCGTCACCGACCTTGGCCGCCTCCATGCCCACCTGCACATGCAAAGACCAAAGAAACCATCTCATGGCAACTCACATTAACAAAACACACCCTTGCCTATCCCAAGACAAGAACCAAACCACCTACGACCATTCCTCGATCGTTACGACCACTCGAGTCTATCGCTAATCGAAGCAGACCCTCAAACCACTCCAACGATCGCTACCTCGAATACTCGTAACCCACAAGTACTGAAACCACTCGCACCGCTATTAACCGACTATCGAGTATCAACTACCAAGTATCGATCACAGCCACAACACGCATCAAGCCTCACGATGGACACACTTCAACACATGACCGCTACCACGATCGTGAAACCTCTTCTATCGAGTACGAGTCCTCCGACTATGAGTACCCCAATCCTCGAGTACCCACCGGTATTGTAGCAACAACCATTCATCATCGACCACACACACGACCGGTCAACCATCGGCCCAACACGAGTACTCGACGACTAAGATCACAACAGAGAAGCATTTGTACGTGACCATGAAAGTCTACAAGTACCGATCATGAAGCCTTCGGCAACCGATCGCTAAGCCTCCGACTACCGAGAGGCAATGCGCACTATGAAGTCTATGAGTATCAACAAGGCCGCCAAAACTACAATCATGAAAGTAGTCCACAAAGTCCTCAACTATCGACCAAGAAAACCTTCGACTATGAAGTATGGCCAATAAAATCTACGACTTATATCGAGTCATCGTAGCTATGACCATGAAAGAGCATCTGTAGCTACGATTACCGTCGGTCATAAGATCGGGTTGTACCGCCGTGGTTGAAAGGTCAAAGTCGTCATGCCATGGTCGTAAGATCGAAGTCATCCGCTGTGGTCAAAAGGTTGAAGTCGTGATCGCCATGGTCGGCCCGGCGTGGTCGAAAGCTGAATGTGTTCGTAAGCTACCGTGGTCGAAAGCTACCGTGGTCGTCACGCTGAGCGTGGTCGTAAGCTGCCATGATCGTAGCATGCCATGGTCGTAGACTAAAGTCTGTGGTCTAAAATCACTCATCGTGTAGAACTACTCAAAGACAAGGTCTTCACCGCAAAACGACCAAGTTTTTCATAAACACAAAATCCAAAGCAAACCAAATATCAATTATTTATCATCTCTTTATTTACGATCATCTACATGGTCTAACATATTCATCTCCCGTCAAGGAGCTAAAGACTTCCTCTCGCCCTTCCCTTAATCGTTGTTTCACGGCGTTTCATCATCCTTTCCGGGACCTAGGATAATTAGCATGTTCCCTTGAAGCCTGAGCTGCAAGCTTCTCTCGGTTAGTAGTAATGCAATTGCTCTCAGAACTATCTGCTTAATTAAATCCCGAATAATTCTTTTTTGTAACGTTTATGCCTATTTACATTGCTGATGAATTACTTGCAAATATAAACAAGGATCGCCAATGAAAAATAATCATGGTCTATGTACTAATAATCCTTGTATCTTTTGTCAGAAGAGAAAAAAAAATCCTTGAGTGATTTATGTGCATATCCTTTTAGCTATTGTCTTTTTCCGTTTAAACTAGTAGACTACCCGTACGTTGCAACGAAACCATAAACTTTATGCTCAATAGCATTTTTCTTTCATGCATCAAGTAAATGGAACTGTACTGAATATCTATCTTTTCTATGTGCACATAAAAACAGCATAGTTGGAAATGCATTTTTCACATTGTGATCTAGGCATTTACTTTTGCATATAGTACGAAATACATAATTCAGAAATTCTTGACTACTATGCAGCCTGACATGAACTTCGATACAGGCAATTACATGTGTGAGTATAACAGTAGAAAGGCATTGAGACACAACAACCCGATGAACCATAAATGTTTCCCATTAAGTCAATATTGGTAAGAAGACACCCATAGTTTTAGGGAAACTGTCTTAGCTAAGCAATAACTGAACCAACGGAACAATCTTAGCAAAACATGAAAAGAGAATTATTACAGTATTTTACCGAGGCACAGTGGAGGCGATTGACTGAAATGTCTAAGACATTCCATGAAAGATAACACAAGCATGCATTGCTGACCCAGTGAAAAATAGGAGTGAAACTGGAGTTCACCTATTTTTACCATGGGGCTACTCAGCTGCATCTTGATTAGTGATGGCGCATTTTTCCTGATAGAGCAATGTATGGAAAGTAAATCGATATATTAGTGATGAAAAAAAATGAGTACTGTATGTATACTAAAAAGACTGACATTTAAATAACAACAAATGAGTCAATGAGAAAATGAAATAATTGCAAATTTCATCACATTAATTTTTGCACTTGTTCCAAACTGTGCGATATAGTGCATAAAGCAAATCCTGAGATACACAAAAAAAAAAAAAACTAGAACAAAGGGCACAACAATTTCAGGAGTCACTAATCAGTAATTTATTGCGTGCCATTTGTGAAAAATGTAAGAGCACTGTTGTGACACTGCAATTTACTGATCCATGCATGACGCAATATCTAATTATGTACAGTAGGAAGAAAACAAAAGATACATGAATAAGGAAGCACTACATTCCTATTATTATTTTTGAGTTGTCTAAGCCATCAACCTCAAATAGCAACATTACTCCTAAGGTGCTGTGACAACCCATATTTTTACCTTGGGATAAAAACACTAGTTAACATATTATTATTTGTTTAGCCTATAAAACATAGCTCTAACAAATAATAAGCCCATTAGAGTATTGTAACAAAATAATAACTAGAGACAGTATAATCTTATTACAATACCATTGCCACATAGGCTCTGATGCAAACAGGCTTAACTAATTCGCCTAAATATTACAATAATTGGAAAGGAAGTGATGCCACTAATAATTATACAAAGGCAGAGATGAGTAGATAGCTACCCACTAATATATTCGATTTCACATAAACAGCTCCCAGCCACCTTCTACTCCTCGCAACCTTCATACGGGTTTCATGCTTGTACACGTCATACCCCAAACCAATTTTACTTCCTTTGGTAAAGTGGACCTCCGCATAGACCTCGGCTTAACCATGTATCTCATCGTCTTAACTCAACTCTAACAAGGAGGGTTAATAACAATGGTGAATACAAAAGTACTCAACAAGCTTATTTAACAAAATGCACGGTATGCTCCTAATCTAACATTTTCTGGAACATCCATTCCGATTCTCATCCTCATTTTCATTTCTGTCTTATTCTCTTTCTCTTACTCTTTCTCATTTTTATTTTCATTCTCATTCTCATTCCCTTTCTCTTTCTCATTTTCATGACTTATAGAAAATAAAGGTTTTTAGATTGTGAAAAAATTTGGATTATTAATTTGGAAATCTACTAAGCACTCATATAGTGGATAAAACCTCCACTGGTTCCATAGCCTTGATCTAGGAGACAAACATGAATTCATGATTTATATACCATTGCACAGAGCTTGTATTACTTTACCTATAGTCAATCGATTCTTGTAGCGAGTGGATCTTCGTATTTCCTTACATGCGATGCTCAAATTAGAGCATAGAACTTTCTGCTATCTCAGTATATTATATCTCCACACAACTACTCTTAGCGGTGGCGGCGGTTTCTCACCCTTACGCGCCCACTAACCTCGACATAGTTGTTGGTTGGGCGATCTAACTCTCACCCAACACTCCATTGTATAATATATCGTCTCTGTGCCCCCACTTGTATCCTCTATACCTATTATGGGTTCCTACGGACCCGTATCCTCCACTTCTAGCCTATGTACGATTCAGGGTTCCTAATACTTACCTACGTGGAGAGTATAATAACCTTGATAAAGTTACTTATTATGTCCGTCTTTAGACAGGATAATGGTTAATACGAATTATACGGTCTATTACATAAGTGAAGTCTTTATTTTTCCTTATATACTATCCATATGTAGAAAGTTCCGTACTGCCTCTTTTTGCCTTGGGAACCCTCCACCCATCTCTTATTTATTGGTATGTGATGACTTTCCCAACTACCTACCCTTATCTCTTTCTGATAACAGCGGAGGGAACACCTGTTGATTTTCGCTCTCTACCTCCATCCCGTGGAAGTGCCTACCGAAGTAGATCTTTTTCTCTATTTCATGGAGGTGTCTATCGGAATAGGACTTTTCCTTCATCCGTAGAGGTGTCTACCTCTGTAGATCTTACTCAAGAGCACTATGGAATGGTCAAATAGCTTTACTCATAGCTATTGACTTTCTCATTGCCCTAGCTCATATGTATATGTCTTATCATGAGTATAATATTTTATCATTTACCACATATCACATTTATCATCAGATTAATATCATACCAAACAAAAGATAATCAAATATTGCATGACATAATTAAATAAACAATTATTAACTATTAACTATCATTTTACTATGCACTTGCTTCTCTAGTCACGATGACCGGATTGATTAGAATATAACACCAAACATGAAGCTACTTCTCCTATAGTAAACACCAAAACTCAATACAAACTACCATAATACAATACAACACTAAATCGACAACGCTCCTACATACTCCCCAAATGTTTCTCTCTTTATCGACAGTCACCCCTATCGTCCCGATTACTAAAATTATCATAACTTTTAAGCGACAAATCCTATTATAGAAAAGCATACCAGTTCTAGAATCTACACAAAATTTTCTATAACCTATTAGCTGATCACATGCATAAATTAAATCATCTATACCCCCGTTTTTAACCCAGAAGATAGATCTCTCACCCTTTGGACAACAGAATTAATAATTTCATATCTTTTAATCTACACATGCAAAAATATTGAACCATGATATTTTCAGAAACTAAAGAAAATCATCTATCACTTTCTAGTTGTGCCCAAAATTTAATTTTGCCATTAAATCGGTCAAATTAATAATTTTCCATGACTGCGTCCAGCAACAACCCGGTTCTAGACAACAGTCTCCCAAAATTCATAACTTCTATTCTACTAGTATAAAAATCATGTTTTTGGATTTTCTGAGATCCTTAAGAAGTTACCAACATTTTTAATGTAGACCAAATCCCCAACTTATTTCATCTTCTATTTTAATCTACAGATTAATACATGTTACCAACAGATAACAATTTACCAAACAGCAAGCTTACAAAATTCATAACTCAAAATCTACTCATCTAATCGATATGAATAAAAATTCTACAGAAAGCTATCAGAATCCTTTACATCTATCTAGCAGATGATATTATCAAATTATACCCATATGACACCCAAAATAACAATAGAAATTACCACAGTTTAAGCGATCTACTAGTCGATCTCTGATGAATAGTTGCTACCTCTCGCTCTAATTTGGAATCAAATCTCTAATTAAGTAAATAAAACAAAGAGGAGATATGCAAATTTTAACCCAAACGATAAACAACAAAACCACGACCTATTTCTGCTTTTCCCTTCTCTTCTTCTCGTAGCCCTTCTTTTTCTCCTTTGATCTCTCTCTTGGATGGCGCTCGCAATTCACCCGACACCGGTGAGGCAGTCTGCACCAGCGTGGGCGTGGCAAGTGGCAACGCTCTGGCGTCTTGCGATTTGCCGCACAAGACGTGGCGAGCGGACGGCTGACGGCGTGCTGCTCTCGGCAACGCACGGGACGCGTGAACGCGCGCTCTGGCACGTGGCGAGCGTGTAGCTTGCTACAAGGCCACAGATGCACTGGTAGGTTGCGCCTTACGCGCGTGCGACGAATCAATACCGGAAGGAGGCGCGTGGAGGTTGCGCAGGATTCATGCACTGGCGATGGAAAGCGACGCAGGAGCGAGTGCGCACGGTTTGACGGCGCAGCAACCGATGGCGAACGGCGCGGGGGGAACGGAAAAGCTATGGGTTTTTTTCCTGATTTTTGGGTCCCCTCTCCCTCCATAATTCCCTTCTAACACGGCACGAGAACGGCTTAGGGTGCCTTTGGTTGAGCTTTTAGGAGCTACTTTTGCTTCTAAAAAGTTAAAAGCCAACCAAAGAGGTGGAAATCGAAAGTTGCTTTTTTGAAACAACTACTTTTGGGTAGTCTGACGCTTTTGAAAGCACCTTGGACCCTACTTTTGGCTTTTGGCTTTACGCTTTTGAAATGGTGAAAATAGAGAGTCTGTTTCACAGTTGTTTCAAGGAAAATAGAGATAGGAGGTAAGTTTTATACTTGTTTGAACCAAACGACTTACAGACTTTTCCACATCCCACAACCTCTGAGCTTTTCCACACCCCTGACTCACAGAACTTTTTTGAAGCCACAACTCAACCAAACACACCCTTAATTTTCAACTCTGTACCACTTGTTTCAAAAACTAACCTCTCCTGTAAGAATTCTATACATCCTCTTTTCATGCATCTCTTTTTATTATTTGCATTTGATTCTTATGAGAGGTAATTTTAAAATATTACAACTAAAAGGAAAAGCATTGATAACAAGTTAGAGTACACAACTCAGAGCTCAAGGATATAAATTTCAATTATGAAGAAATTACAAATGGTTTCTCTGTGGAGCGAATACTTGGTAGTGGTGCATATGGAAAGGTATATAATGCAAGAGCACTTTGGTTTTCGTCACATTACCTTGAGTACATACTGTGTGCAATGTTAAACGACACTTTCCAATTTAATGGTGATCTTGACGGTACTGACTGTGGATCACTTGCACAAATTTTCCGACATACATTTTTTAGAAACAAAGAGCAGCACAAAGGGTATGGCACTCAAAAGTTTGCTTGTAGCAAAATGTTGACACAAACCAAACAGAGCCTAATAATATTTTTTTTATAGTTCAAATGGTAGCACTAATTTCACCGAAAAACATGCTATTTTAGACATTGACGCAATCCACAAAATGCCACCTTGACCACTAATTTTAATTGAAATGCATTTATAAAACCAAATTAAATTATGATATTACAAAATTGCTTTTGATGCAAATATGTATATATGATTTTCATATATCAAATATAAATATTTAAAAAGATATCGATAATCAAAATTTTAAAAGTTTGACTATACGTATCCTAAAAATATGTATTTGTGACTAGATGAATTATTAAACTTATTCTCTAGTCTTACGTGAAAGATTTTTCTGTTATTAGGGAGGAGAGCATCAAGGCCGGGCTGGTATAACAGAGATGCATAACACATGGATCTTCCATTCCATTTGCTAGAAACTATTACAAATGGTTTTTCCGAGGCAAAAAGTTGGTCACGGGGTATGCGGATGTTTACAGGGTATGATCAATAATTATATTTTCTGTAGTTTTCAAATGATATATACCACCGCTAACTACAAACCCGTGTTGTGTATTAACAAGTGATTTTAACAAAGCGGTGCATAATGGGGAAGAGATTCTTGTGAAGAGGCTTCGTCCTTTCAAGTACTTGATGACAGGGAATTTGACAATGAATTTCGTAACCTCAACAATGTCCAACATCAAAATATTGTACGGTTAGTCGGCTATTGCTACGAATCACGATATAAATACGTTGAGCACAAGGGACAACTAAAACGTGCTGAAGAAACAGAGCGAGTTCTCTGCTTCGAATATATGCAGGGTGGAAGCCTTGAAAAGCATATTAGAGGTACGATGGTGCTCCACATCAATTCGGCTATATTATTTAGCATGCTTAGAAAAACGATTCGGTAGATTTATATGTCTCGAGAGTAGGCCTGTTTTCTCCTCCTGCAGATGAATCACTGTGGGCTTGACTGGGCCACGTGTTACAAAATAATTAGAGGGACCTGTGCGGGTTTAAATCACCTTCACAGTGCGCTGGAAAACCCTATTTATCATCTGGACATAAAGCCTAGCAACATATTACTGGATGAGAACATGACGCCCAAAATTGCAGATCTTGGTTTGTCAAGACTCCTTACTACAACACAAACCTATAGGACTGTCATAATCAAAGGAACACGGTAAGTTGATGGCTCATGTGTAGGCCATTTGTTCTGATAATTATTTTTAAAAATAATAAGCTGCGTTTGTAACGCACTAACCGTATCTTTGATGCTTATGATATCATACTGATGGGTACATGCCACGAATACATAGACAATGGCTATATCTCAAATAAGTTTGACGTGTTCAGTTTGGGTGTTCTAATTATAAAAATAATGGCCGGAAATATGGGATACTCCGGATGTTGTTATGGAATGCCTCCCAACAGTTCATTGAGTTTGTAAGAAAATTTATTGTCTATGTCGTGAAACAGATGTCCTTTTCACAAATATTATGTTATATGTCTTACCTTTTGGCACGCATATACCATCTTTCTAACTTTATGTTTCAATTTTGCGGTAATTGATAAGCTGGAGACAAAGGCTGCGAGGAACGTCGAGGTATTCATCACACCAAATAGACATCCGACGAATGAAGGCATGCGTTGAAATAGCACTAACATGTGGAGGAAGACAGAGATAAAAGGCCAACTATAAAGGATATTTTCGACGAACTGGACAAACTAGGAGCTCAGGTGAATACCCTTTTCTTTTACTGTTGCCAAAAAAAAAAGGAAAGATAACATTCAACTAAGACAAACCCTCCATCCCAACTTTATCCCCGTTTATGTGCAGCCACATTATTAATGACTATTTTTCTTTTATTATTATTATCAATTCTATTTTTAGGTTAGAATTCATATACAAATCATACTACTGATTTTTATTCCAAAGTTCAGCTATTTAGGGGTTTTACTTTGAAGTTCATATGTAAATCAAATTGTTTATTTTTCTTTGTATTTTGCTAAGAATTTCAGCTATTTTTATTGTACTTTATATTGACTCTTTCTTTTAGCCTAACTCGTTATAATGCAGGTCCACATTAATTCTGAATAAAAACCAAATTTATAATTTTTATTTTTTCTTCACTGTGAATTTAATATTTTGGAATTTGTATAAAGTTCAGATTGCCATTTTTATTATAAATTTGCGTATTTTGGAATTTTAATTCTGAATAAAACCAAATTTATAATTTTTATTTTTCTTACTATGAAATTTAATATTTTGGAATTCGTATAAAGTTCAGATTGTCATTTTCTTTAGATTTTATTCCTAATTTGCTTTTTTTAATTGTGTATGACATGGAGTTTTTTCCAGTATTAGTTTGGAATTTACATACACATACAATTGCCAATTTTCATTTAAGTTTCATTCGAATTTAGCTATTTAAATTTTTGTAATCTCCATTCTATTTCTGAATTTATATCTCCAGTTCTATGTACGTTGTTTGGAGACATATTTTTCGATTTGAATATGTTTGATGTATTTATGAAATTTTTATTCTGAATTTTATATATCTGAAATTCGTACATGGTGAGGTATTTTTTTAATATAAACTGTTAAAGCCGGACTACAGAGCAGCACTTGCGGTGTCATGCGAGATCGATGGCATCGTCGCACGAAATAAATGGCAAATAAAAAGGGAAAAGGCATAATAAAGAACAAATGGGAAAGAAGAGAAGCATTATAACACCCTAGATGAATGATCAACAATACATGAATGTATCTCACCTTTATTCGCCTATTAATCTCGACAACGAACATTCATCCTGCGACGCGCACATGTAGTACAAATACAAAGATGAAACTATACATGTAGTGCTTCCTTTTGGTTTCTCGCTACTATTTGATGCTTCTCATTGCTTCCTCTGTTGACTTGCTCGTTTGATCCAACCTGTTTCTTCTCTCCGATCGGACGACATACTCCATTTGTAACAATCTACTACTTCTTGGCTCCTCATTGTGGACGCTGTTCGAGCCATCTCGACATTGCTGCGGCAAAAGCCATTGGTTCTACCTGGAAGCTTCGCCTCCATCAGTTTTCAGCGCTAACACCCCAGGCTTCCTACGCCGCTAGCTGCTATCTGTCTTCACCGCTCGTTACATTTCTTTGATTCCATTCATTTGCTTTCGGCTGTCTTCCCTTCCATTGCACAAGTCCCTTCTCCGAGATCGCTGGTGTCGCCCATCGCTTTGTTTGTCACCATCGCCATAATCAAACTCTTCATCGGGCATGATCTGCTGGGCTCTCCCGTTCTATGTTGCCCTCCCGTGGCTGAGATCCATTAGTGAGACGACAAGGGCCACTTCTAGCTCCACCAGAGTGCTTCTCCTTCCACACCGGCTACTTTGTCCTCTGTATTGGTGCAACATCATAGTTGACTTGAGGCGGACCGCGGAGTAAGGTGCGAGGCCCGAGACCAATGGCAGCATCTGGACTCCAGCAGTTGGCGACCAGAGGCCATTCTTGACTGGACTCATTGGTGGCCGTAGGGTGTCTCCTCATGACCTCATCTGTCTCTTGAACTCTAGTTGCAACAAAGCAAAGCAGAGATGGCATAGGTTTTGTTCAAAGCGGAAAATATAGGAAGGACGAAAGGAGGAAAAGAACGAAACAAAATAGATTAATTACGGGAGGAGGAATTTTGTACTGTCCAAATGGAATAGATTAGTTTCCCTTTTTATCTTTTTATGGGTCAAAGGCTGGACTCATGTCTTGACTTTGGATTATACCTAATGTTATGATTCCGTTCCACTAGATAGATAATTAAATCTTTCTATTAACATGGGAGTTTCTTCATGACTAATTAGTATAGATAGATAGATAGATAGATAGATAGATAGATAGATAGATAGATAGATAGCACAGAAGGTTGCAAGCTATTTACAAACACGGTTATTTTTATTCTGTACTTCAAATTTTGAAATTCCTTGTGTTTCCCCGGTGAATCGGGTAACCAACGACTTCTCCTTTAAAACCAATGTTAGGCGGTAAGAGGAAGAGCTCCCTTTCAGGTGCTCCTATAGTTGGATTCCACTCAACAAAGCAAGAATCCTTACAATGGTATTCCATCTTCTAACCAAACATACCTGAATATTAAAACATACAAATGAATATTAATTGCATATATCTAAATATATATCACATCAAAAACAAATTTGATGAACTATAAGCCGTTTTAGCTTAGACACACGGATTAAGGAGTGAGAAAATGAATTTAGTGCCCTTCATTCATTCTCACACTATAGTAGTTCCTCTCTTAAATATGTTGCGAAAGAGAGAGGTTGTGGGATGGATCTCATTTATTGATAAGAACAGGAGTATTCATTAAATAACGGTATGACAGGAGGAGGAAGAAGAAGAAGAAGAAGAAGAAGAAGAAGAACAACTGAGGTATGTTGAACCGATATTACCGTCAGCGACGGGTATATTGAACCGGTATTATCGATGATAGAAAAGCTGCGCTAATCGGTGCGCCTAAGAGACCAGGACAGACAAGCACCGAGGTGAGTTTCCTCTAAACACACCGGGGATGCATGGATATTGCATTAATAGTATACTAGTACCATGAGTTTTGCTATATCTTGTTGCACAATCAATGGGAACAAAACTGTTAGGAAAGAACTGAACTGCATTTCATAGGGTGTTGTAGTGCCTTGTGACCTTTTTCCATAGCTCGTGTTGTAAGAGTATGTACAATACAAGATGCTTATATATGAATACTTAAAGAGAGAGAATATAGCCACATCATCAAGTACCATGCAAAAATTATTTTCTTCTAATGCAAGCATCTCTTCCATGGGTGCTTAGATGCTATATTATCTATTAATAGATATAGTTATACACATAATCACCTACTAAGCACCGATGCTTATTTAAGCATCGATGCTTCAAAATAAACACCTTATCTATCCTATGGCAAGAAAAATCAATTTTTCATTGCTAAGCATATCTCTAAACGCTTTGTATTGTACAGGCTCTAAGGCTTTTTCACATTTATAAACCGGCACTAGACCAATCACAACCAAAGTAAGACTACTTTGACAACAAAACTAAATTACACTCATGTAGGTTTGATACTAAACCGTGATACTAGAGGAGAGAGTCGTTAGGTGGGATTTGAAGCAACCATCCCAATGGTTTGATAATAAAGCTTGTTACTAGAGGGCCCACACTATATTAATTAGTAATAAGCTCCTCAATGAATGATGTGGTAGGAGAGAGATGGGCCCACAAAATTAGTAACAAGCTTCCAATGCATAAACTAGCTACTACGAAAATCTTGGTTTCCTAAAAGGCTTGATACTTATCAAGTAGCTTATCTCTTCCACCTCACCAAAAGTCGGCATGGTATAGAAGCAAATTAGGTGTTGGAAGTGCCCTAAGTAATCATAGCTTAGCTTTTCCGTAATTCATATATGCAAATTTGGGATAATCACCACGATAGTCCTGAAGAAACTTGGCTTGTCCTAGGCAATGATAGGCTGATAACCCACCCGCCATTTTAACCTTGTGCGAGTTCTTGTTGCTTGCAGATAAGCCCGCCCTCTCGGGACTACCAAGCTGCTGGCGCCCACCCTGGAGCTCCGCTTCCCTTCGAGCCAAACAAGCGCATCCCATGCCAACTGAGCCTAACCAACAAAACAGACTATCGTGCTGTCTTCCGGGTTGTACCGAGTTGCCCAGATAGGTACTGGAAAATATGCTATCACTGCAGACGCTGCGTAAAACCACTGCAAGGGTGCGAATGCCCAGATGGTTTCAACAAAGCCGGCTTGCTATTGCCAAGGTCCACCAAAGTTATCACTGTGATAATGGAACGGCAAGAGCAGCCACCGCGGGACACGGACAATTTCATTGTCGTGATGCTGTCACTTAAATCCATTGGCCGCCGGATTAACACGGAAGATGATTTTTTAAATCGAGTAGAGGGGCGAGGGGGCGAGGCTTATATGGCGAGGTTGACGGCTGTCGTCTGTGGCCCGGCAAGCGAGACAATGGCCCACGAGGTACGTGAGTTCTGTTGGTTGAGTAAACAAAACAAATTTCGAGTTGTATACAGCTATGGATTGTGGTTATTTTGTTGTATCAGATCGTATCAACACGGGAATTTGGGGATCTCAAATCCATAGATGTGCATCCCACGGAGCCGTGGTGAGTAGATATTTCGAGTGCTAGTCCTTGGCGTGGGCACCAAATTAAAATGACGTCGGAATATTATGTCTTTTTTCAATGCTTAGCAGATTTCCTCTTATACTGTAACACAGGATTTTGACGAGTCATGACGACGGGTATGTTTCTATTTGGAACTACCAAACGCAGGTATTAGTATCTGGCATATGATTAATTGTACATGTGGCTCATATGTTTGTTCATATATATTGAACTGGTTAATCTATCGTCAGGAAAGAGTGATGGCAGTGAGAGTCACCAAGGAAGCAGGCGTGCTCTGCTGCCTTCTATACCTTAATTCTACATATTCAGTTTATTCGCTAAGTTTATCGCTCGAAAGGAACGGTTCGTAGCCGGGGATGGTTTTGGACATATCCATGTTTACAGTTTTGAAAGCCAAAAATCAAGAAATTCAAAGCTCACCCTCACAGTCCTGTCTATTCATTGGCGGTTCACCCAACCCGTCCATTCTTGCTGTCGTCGTCTCAGGACCGCCTGATCAAGCTTTGGGACTGGGGTGATGGCTGGTGTGTACTGAACATTTGAGGGGCACACTAGCGGAGTGTTCCAGGTCACTTTTAACCCAAAGGACACCGATACTTTTGCTAGTGCTGCTGCCTCAGACGTGAAGGTTTGTCTTCTCCTTTACCTACCTGCTTCATTTTTGGTGACGAACCAAGTTCTTCCCTGGGGTTCAATTTAATTTTGAAATTTACAGGTCTGGACAATTTCTTATCCCACACCTCACGCAACATTGGCAGGGCAGTACAGTGTTGGTTATTATTTCGCTGATAGTGATCCACAGTATATGATTACCTCCTCGGGCTCCAGGAAAGCATACGTATGGCATAAATATCCATTGAAGAATAAGCATGTACTGCTGTGTGTGTACCGGACATCGATTGGTGTAACGCCTTTTCCCCTTCTTTGTCGTGTTGAATCAGATTTGGGATTCGAATCAGAAACGTGTTCACACACTTGGCGAGAGGGTGAATGTCGTCGCTTGCCACCCGAAGCTTCCAATCTTAGTTACCGGTTCAATTAACGGGACTGTTCGTTTGTGGAATGCCACTAACTACAGGTAATTCATGCTTCTGCTTTTACGGCCACATATATATCACCCTCCTTCCACTTTTATGTGTGCTTGTCTGTTAGCACATCTGCTAGAGCAGCAAATTCCCTACCGAGCAGCAAATTGATGCCAATAGTAGTCTTGAACCGTGATGATAATAGATGGCGTACATTTTGTGGATAAATTTGATACTGTATCTTACTAGCTCCTATGCGCAACATACTGCCATGAATGTAACCGATTATTTTGGATGATATTGCTCCCAAGGAGATAATATAGGTCAGTCTTCACCAACAAAAATAAATAAATAAATTGTGGAACTGAAGAAATACGAGCATTCACAAATATTTTCATGTAAGAATAGGCCAAACAGAACACTATATAATTTCCAATTTTCTTCTATACGCATCGTTAACGGACAATATTCATATTTCCCATGCTGTGAAGAAATATGATTTCATGACGTTGTATCAAATTTTGATTAGCATTCTAGCCTAGGATCAGGGTTCCACATACCACAGAAATAGTCATCACAGACGGTTCCTTGAACCATCTGACTTCATGAGTCAGTTATAATAGGGGTTATTCACAGATGGTTTTTGAACCGTCTGTGAAAACAGTATCACAGATGATTCAGAACTAGAACCATATGTGATAGTTAGTTATCACAGACGATTCTTGGTAAAAAAAATCTGTGATGTTTAAAGTATCACGGACGGTTGGTATATAGGACCATCTATGATGTTCACATATCACAGATGACAAATAAATAAAACCGTCATGATATTACTAATCACCATTTTTGGTTTTCATATCTTCCCATTCGCTGAAACAAGACATATATATGTAATGATAACACTAACATATGTAGTCTTACACACCCCACAAGTTAAATGAGCTAGAGGCAAAGTCGATCCTATATCACACTTGCGCTTAAAAGAGCATGAAGCAAATGACACACTGGATCCGGTGTGTGCAAGACTACATATATTAGTGTTATCATGATATATATATATATATATATATATATATATATATATATATATATATATATATATATATATATATATATATATATATATATATATGTATGTATGTATGTATGTATGTATTGCTTCTAGTTAATGGGGGAAGATATGGAAAACTAAGATGGTGATTAATTCCAATTATACTCAAACACAATAAAGCATAAGAACACGAATATGTATGTATTATCTCTCGAAGCAGATGAAGAATTTAGAACATTAACATATTGCATTATTCTAAATAGTATACAACTGTGAGCATTTGAAATCTACATAATGCACAGATTAGCCATTATAATATTACTCTCAGGTTAGAAGTTGCACAAGTTCAAAGAACCCGGCCTTCTACCATTCTTGTCAGTATTTTAATGATCACAGTGACAATTCCTCAAATATTCTACTAGATTGTCTAAACAAATATTACTCTAGTGTAGTATCAATGTCAAGAGCATGCACAATCATCAGATTTTGGTGAAATCAGAAACATGTAATAGACATGAACTCATGCAAGTCTAACATATATTCAAATGAGCCAAGAAATAGTAGTAATAATGAACAAGGAGACTAAGTAAGAGCAAATGATGAGCTACATACTACACTCCAAAGAAGTATACTATTAACACACGAGAGACCAAACTAGCAGAGTAATTTTAAATTGTCACTGTGATTTCAAACTTGACAAATATCCTCATAAAGTAGTCAAAAGCCTACAATTTATCATACAAAGTAATACAAGAATGCAAAGTAAAACTCATTGGGTGATGGCAATCCAATCCACTGAGAAGGCAGTGTACTCGGGGAGGAGGCGACTGGCTCGGGGGAGGAGGCGGCATGCTCGGGGAAGGAGGCGACGTCGGGAGGAGAGACCAGGGCGTCGGTAGGAGGGGTGGCATCGAGATGAGAGGCGGCGGCGTCGGGAGGAGAGGAGGCCAATGGAGTGAGTACGGGCACAAACCCTAGCGGGGCACTACTTACTTATAGGAGAACTATCATAGACGGTTTTTTTATTACAGCCGTCTGTGATAATTGGATAATCACAGACAGTTATTTATTAGAATCGTCTATGACTTGTTTACATAGACAGATAATAGTATTTGCTTCTTCATCGGCTTTTGGAGTAGGAGGATCGACAGCTGTATCCTCGAATGACTTCAATATTTGCGTTTTCCTCTTGACTTCATCTTCCAACCTTTCAAAATTGTGAATTAGGTCTATCATCTAGTAGAGAAAGCCATCCCTAGCTTTCTCAAAGTCGACCACTGCTATTTGATTGGCTAAAGAGTCCATGCTTCTCTCCATTGCCTCAACAGCTTCCAAGGCCTTGCGTGTTTCAAAGAGGAGGTCCCTTTCCCTAACCATAGAGAGTAGCTTCCATCGATGGCAAATGATCACATTTAGATGGCAAACTACATCACTAACGACCTGGGGGAAGGAGAGCAGGGTGCGAGTGGATGATCTTCTTCAGACGGTAATTATCGCTCACCTATGTGAAGTTACAACCAAACAACTCGGTGTGGATGGATGAAAGAAAGGAGAAGATGGTTGCTGATGATAAAGGAATGGGCGCCATTGTTGGTGGAATGAAGGATGATCTTCTTCGGTGAAGGATGATCATTTTTATTAAACAAAACATCTGGGAAGCCAAAGAGGTGTATCGGGAAGCTGAAGGGCCATTTTTACGTTTAAGAGAAATATATCACACACACTTCCAACCACAAACCGTATGTAATATGTAATTATCATATACGATTCGTTTTCAAAACCGTCTGTGACTCATCACAGACAGTTGTAGTTAAAAACCGTTTGGGATGTATCCCATTATCACAGACAGGTTTTAACTAGAACCGTCTGTGATGAGTCATAGACGACTCTGAAAACAAACTGTCTCTAATAATTACAACACTGATGGTTCTCTAAAACCGTCTGTGATGAGGTGTCCAGTATAACCTTTTTTTTGTGGTAGTGCAGATGAGCTAGGTGATGCATAATCTTTCAGTCTCATGTATGTACGATATATTTCTTGCAGTAAAAAACTCTATCACCTCTTTTCAGTTACAATGTCTCTAGCATGTTTCCCTAAAAAAAAGGCTCCAAAATGTAACTTCGCCATTAATATTTATTCGTGCATATTTTTAAATAGTACAAAATTATAGGAACATTAAAGTATTTTTATGATAAAGCTACTAACATCATTTTCACACGACCAATCTAAATATTCAAAATGGTGCTGTTAATATCAGGTATGAAAAATTGTTAGCATGCTTCCCCCACAATAGCTAGAATTTAAGCCCTAAAAATCTATCTATCTATATCTATATTAATTAAGCACTCCGAGGAGGCTTCCACATTAATCAGAAAAGATCTGGCCATCTATTTGGCAGTCTCGAGTTATAATGGCTCAAATTAAAAGAAAATGTCCATGTCAAGTACAATCAAAATATCTATATCTACACCAATTACGTACTCCGAGGAAGCTTCCACATTAATCAGAAAGATCTAGCCATCTATTTGCTAGACTTGAGTTATAACATCTCAGATTAAAAGAAAATATCCATATCAAGTACAATCAAAATAACTAGAATTCAGAATAAAAAATAAAGAAAAATTAGCAATTTGATTTCCATACAACTTTCAAATAACATCCATAAATAACTAAAATCTTGAATTAATAATAAAATAAAAATTAACAAATTAGAAGAAAGACTCCACATCAAGGACAATCCGAATTAAGTAAAATGTAGAATAAAAATAAAAAAATAGAAAATTGATTTCCATATGAAATAAATCACTAAAAATAAAATTCAGAATAATAATAAATGAAAATAGAAATTACATTTTCATGTGAATTCCAAGCTAAAACAAAAATTCACCCAAAATACAATCCAAAAATATGCAAATTCAGTATAAAATTTAAAGTATGATTAGAGACTAATTAGGCACTCCGAGGAAATTTCCATGTTAACCAGAAAGATCTGGCTATCTATATGATAGACCTGATTTACAATGACTTAGATTAAAAGAAAGAGCCCCTATCAAGTACAATCAAAATAACTAAAATTCAAAATAAAATATAAAGAACAACTAGCAATTTGATTTCCATACAACTTATAAAGTAATATTGATAAATCTATCTATCTATATTTATATCTATACTAATTAGGTACCCCGAGAAAACTCTCACGTTAATAAAAAGATCCGCCATCTATCCGCGAACTTGAGTTATAACAGATTTAGATTAAAATAAAAAGTCCATATCAAGTTTAATCAAAATAACTAAAATGTAGATAATTTAGCAAATTGATTTCCATTCAACATCCATAGTAACATCCATAAATAGCTAAAATTCAGAATAACAATTAAATAAAAATTAGTGTCTACAACCCAAATTAAGTAAATTTTGAAATAAAAATTAAAAAATAGAAATTTGTTTTCCATACAAATTCCAACAAAAACAAGAAAAAAATCCACCCCAAATATGATCCAAAAATACACAAATTTGATATAAAAATTAAAATATTATTAAAAAAGGAATTAGCAATTTGATTTCCATACAAATTGCAAAGTAAAATCCATAAATAGCTAAAATAAAATTAAAATCCAAAGCAATTTGTACTATATGTTATGAAACAAAATTTAGGTTAAATGGAAGATCTATGTCCAGTATAACCTAAATTTTAAAATAAGAAACAACATAAAATTAGAAAAATTAAAATAAAGACTTTATACCAAGTACAATGTCAAATTCATATATAGTTCATATTTATAAGTAAAATAAAAATAACAATTTGATTTTTATATGTATACAATATAAATTCCGAAAGTACATCATATTAGGATTAAAAACTAAATGAAAATTTACAATTGATTTTTTAAATGAAACCCAAACTTAAATTCCAAAAATAAAAGCCTCCATGTCAAAGCAATTTCATTTGTATGTGCATTCCAAACTACAATTCCAAAAGATATTAAAATTCGCAGTGAGAACTAAATGAAAACTATAAATTTAGTTTTACAAAAAGGAAAACATCTACCTGTAGATGTGGTAATTAGAAATATGTAGAGGAATTAAATTAGGTTTAAAAATTGCTATCTCAACTATTTGTATGCCACATTAAGCCAACAACTTTTTCTTTCTTAACTACTAGTGTGCCCGTGCCACGCACGCTCGTCGCCGCCGGCCACCGTCGCTGAGCCGACACCGCCGGTAGCTGCTGCCGCCGACACCATCGCCGCCTCTGCCGCAACAAGCCGCCCCCGCCGCCGGCGCCATCGCCGTCGGAGCCTCTCATGCAGCCGCATGCATTCGTGCAAATGCGAGACGCGAGCGAAGGCCGTTGCGTGCGCGGCTGCCGCCACCGCCGACGCCGATCCCGCCACCGCCTCCATCTGCGTCATGGCGCCGCGCTTATGCGGCTATTGCGCGATGCTCGTGCGTGCGTGTGGGCAGCTCAGGTTGCTGCGGCCGCCGCCGCTGTCGCCGGGGCCACCGCCGCCGGCCGGCACTTCTTGCTCACGTACGGCAAAATGAGAGAGAGAGAGAGGTAGAGAGGAGAGAGAGAAGAGATTGAGAAGTTTCCATGCAGAATACGTGGAGAGAAAGATAGAGAGAGATACTGGTGAGATATTCATGGGAGAGAGAGAAACGGTTGGGGAAAGTTTTTCCTTCCTTTTTTTTTGTGGGTGCGGGGTGGGGTTCTGGGTTCAATGATGTGTATGATCAGGATGATTTTGGCCTTAGGATCTTCAATGAGTAAGAGAAGAAGGCTTAAGGAGAGATCCAGGCCATTCATTTGTATGAAGTTGGATTACTTTGGTACACAAATCTGGGTGGACTTAGATTAGGCATGACTGTGGGGGTGGTTGAGGGGGGTGGATTTAGTAAAGAAAATTTTGGTGTATTATAGAGGGGTAGAGACCAGTCATGCAAGCAAAATAGCTAATGCATCAACACAAGTGTTACAGACTTGGTACACATCAATTCGTCAAGTAGGATGCACTTTCTGTCTTTTGTATAACTTAAGACTTGTTCTGAGTCATTGGTGATTACAGTTCAAATTGAAATTAAATTGTACTTTAATCTACTCTCAATAAATTTCATATTAAGTACTATTTTCATACTAAAAATTATTATTTAATTATTTTATCATTTCATATAGAGACCAAATACTTTATCTAAGAAGCTAGCTGTGCGAATGCACGGGTTACCGACTAGTACATATAAGCAAGTTGTACTAGCCGCATGCGCGCAGTAGTTCGTTGGATGAAATATTATTGCGTACAAATCTACAACTGGAGTAGCTTTTAAAGAGGATGTGGCCCTTGTAAGTATAATTTATAACAAAAGAAAGTATTATCATTACATTATTAGTATTTGGGACAGTTTTCGTTTTTGACATTAAGCCGTGTCCACATTTGTTTCTACAACTGGAGTAGCTTTTAAAGAGGACATGCTTGTCGGTCCCAATGGTATAAACAAAGTACAGTCCGAGCTAGTGGTAAGCTAATGTTTTCCCTTAGCATTATAGCATAAATAAGTTAACTATTGGGTGAAGGAGACATATATTGACAAGGGTTAGAGTAAAACCATACTCTGTTTCAAAATAGATAGAACTGTTTGATCTAGCAAGATCTCCAAAATTGTATTTTGATCATTAATTTATTTTGTGTACTATTAGTAACTATGCTAAATTATGATCATATGAAAGTACTTTAATATACGAATTTAACGATTCCAATTGTGCCACTGAGATTATATATTATTAGAGTTCAGTAGAAATTTTACAATGTGTGACTCTCGAAATGTGTGGGTGCATTAATTATAAAAAGTAATAGAGAGAGTAGGTGCTACAATATAAATTATTTTTAGTGCCTTGTTATCCTTCCAAAATATAACTCTCTATATTAAGCTTTAGGACACAATTGCAGGGTTTATTTGGTTGATGCCTTTGCTGTCGCAAAGGCCAAAGCACGATTCTCTATGTGCCTCAACATCTTCAGGGCTTGTATACATACTAGCTGCATAAGTGCGGCGACACGCGGCGCTAGCTACCGTGTGGACTGAAGCAAAAGAGACGATAATTCATGGGGAGTTTCTTAAAAAAATCGAGGATGCATGCGTAATTTCGGAAAACCCAAAGGTCTTTTGCAAAAAAATCGAGGACCTGTAAGGACCTATACGTTACTAAAAAGGACCTATACGTAATTTTAGAAAACCGCAGGGCACTATCCAACAAAGGATACACAATTTCGGTGAAGTGGAGGGTTTTTTTCCGAAAAAACCTGACAGGGATCTTTTTGCGAGAACGGAGGACCTTTACGTAATTCAGAAAATACAGGGACTTTTTCGTAAAAAAGCTGACGTGGCACGGCTCCCAGCCGGGGAATCCCCTGGGCTGTAATATATATAGTATTCTTAAAAAAATCGAGGACGCATGCGTAATTTCGGAAAACCCAAAGGTCTTTTTCGCAAAAAACCGAGGACCTGTAAGGACCTATACGTAACTAAAAAGGACCTATGCATAAATTTAGAAAACTGTGGGACGCTATCCAACAAAGGATACACAATTTCGGTGAAGTGGAGGGTTCTTTCCGAAAAAAAACCTGATAGGGACTTTTTTGCGAGAACGAAGGACCTTTATGTAATTTAGAAAAATACAGGGACTTTTTTGTAAAAAAGCTGACTTGGCACGGCTCCCAGCCGGGGAATCCCCCGGGCTGTAATATATATAGTATGCCTCCCATCAAAAACCTTTCTTTTGTTTCTTTTTATTAGCCTGCCCCAGGTGGACCTTGCAGGGCACAATTGGAGGCAAAAATAAAAAAATCAAGGCCATATTTGGATCACATGAATTTTACAAGCTACATTTCAATTCTCATATGAATATGGGCAATTTTTTGTGTTCCAAACAGCGCTTAAATAACATGCATTCAAAAAAAATATTTATATGGTACACTTGAGAACATACATACTTTAAGAATGCAAACTAAACACAGCACCTACTTTTAGGACAGCAATGCCAAAATAATGGATGGCCCTGCCTAAGATACAAAGTATTTTAGCAAGACTGCAGTTTCTTGCTTATGGATTTAGACAGATAATACTTTTATGAATACAAGTAATGTATTTGTACATGTAGTCACGGAGTTAACTTCAGCATAAACCTAGGTACTGCATGCGTATCTTTCTCAATCTATTAGGATATGACTAACGGTGGTCTCCTAATTTTATAGGCATGAGAAAACGGTTGGCCTTAAGCTCGGTGTGGTTGAAGATCTGGGATTCATAAACATGAAGGACTTAACAAGGTAACAGTTTTTTTCTGTTAACTTCGTAATTTAAAAACTTGCTAATTAAGAACATGGCTTCTCTGCAATAACACATTTTGAATGTGCAAGTAAAGACACTAAAACGTACAAAACTAATTTTGGCACAAGTATATATATGTATATTTTGTTCCAAAGCTACTAGTCTAAAAAAAATCAAATATTCTTGCCTTAAGTAAACAGGCATATCTCAGAAGTGTAGAATTATTAAGTGATCTTTAATAAACTATAGGTAGTGTTCAAAACAAATGTTCCTGACTTGTTTCTTTTCCACTCTGTTTTCTATTATATTTTTTTCCGATTTCACACTTCTAACTCTATAACATCTTAATTATGTAGGCTTGTGGTCGGATGTCGCCGTGGAATAGCAATCATGGAAATTAATTTGCTAACATTAGTAGATCAACAATAGGACAACTCGTAGAAATTGGAATATAAGGACGCCAACATCAAGGTTTCTACGTCGTACGGTGTACTGTGATGTAATCTAATGCCCCATTTGGAAAGCAGGAATGGAATTGTTTCCTATGATATTTTTGTTTTCCAAACAAGCTATAATATTCCGTAATTATTCCGCTTGAGGATCTGTGTGTAATTAAAAAAAGAGGATACATGAAGGTTGTAGAGGATTTTGATAACTTTCCATAGAATTTTTGTTCATAACGATCAAATGAATAGATTTCGAGTTATGAATTTTGTAAACCTGTTATTTGGTAAATTATCATCTGTTGGCAGCATGTATTAATCTGTAGATTAAAAATAGAACATGGAATAATTTAGGGATTTGGTTTACATGAAAAATGTAGATAATTGCTTTAGAATTCTAGAAAGTCTAATAACATGATTTTTTGGACAAGTATAATAGAAGTTATAATGTTTGGGAGACTGCTCTCCAAAACTGGGTTGTTGCTGGACATAGTCGTGGAAAAACATAAATTTGACTGATTTAATGGAATAATTAAATTTTAGAAATAACTAGGAAGAGATAGATAATTTTATGCAGTTTCTAATAAATATATAGTTAATATATTTGCATGAGCAGATTAAAAGATATGAAAATATTAAATTTGTTGTCTAGAAGATGACATATCTGTCTTCTGAGATAAAATTGGGGGTTTATATGAGTTAATATGGTTTGGTGGTCAACTAAGAAGTTGTAGCAAATTTTGTATAGATTGCAGAACAAGTATGATTTGGTATAATACCATATGAGAGTTGAAAGTTATGATGATTTTAGTACCAAAACAGCAGGGTGGTTGTTCGTAAAGGGAAATTGTGGATTTGGAAAGCGTGTACAAGCGTTGTTGTTTAGGCATGGTATTGTATTGCTGTAGCTTGTATTGAGTTTGAATGTTTACTGTAGGAGTAACTTTAGGGTTGGTGTCTCTCGAGACCCGAATATACAAATCCGGACTCTACTCGTATTCTCGTGCACTAGTCCAGATCACGCTAGTGCACACAGCGTAAACAAAGACAAATATCATCCACATCACGATATTCTAAAGGAAATCCAAATTATATTAATAACCATCGAGTACGACCTTATGGCCAAGCTTACAAATATTAGCCTCAAGGGCTTTAAAGAAACTAGCAATGAAATCCAAAATTAAGCGTAGTAGCCACTCGACATGCCCACAGCAATCGATCGGGAGCGAAGTCCTAATCCGTGAAGTCCTCGTAATAGCCTCCTTCTAGCAACTCCCGCTGATCTGGTCCCTCCTCCTCAATCGAGCAACATGGGCATAAAGCCGTGAGTACATTGGTACTCAAAGAAGTCGCTTGTAACAAATGAATGCAATATAGTATGCAAGGCTTAACAATGGATGGCTGAAAGGTTAATTTTGCATAAAGCAACAATTTGAAGTAAATACAATAAATAGATTGTAAAGCTAATTTAACAACAGACACTAAGTAGATAACCAAAGGAATTGAATAAATCCATAAGTGATCTAACCATTCACTTCCCATCTCAAACCAACCAAAATTTCAAAAAGACTCTACCCCTCGTGTGAAATCACCGAGCACTGTCCATGACCGAGGACACGGCTATTCGAATAGTTTTACACTCTGCAGAGGTGGCACAACTGTACCCACATGATGTGATAATCCTCACGTTAAAGATAATCACAACAAGGCTTTTACAATGATCCATCTCCACCCGATCCCACTCGCTAAGGATTCGCCGTCGAGTAGGGTAACCCCCTAGTCGATAATTGCCCCCTCTTGCGCCACACAACATCAGTAGTAAAGCCAAAGTGGAGACTTCACAAATTATTATGCCAGGTCTATCCCATACTAGACATGTGGTTTGCACGGTAAAGCTCGGATCAATGGCGCACAAAGTTAAGTCCTTAAATGTTACCCAGCGAAGCATCCACATCCCAATGTGAAACTGCACCCTTTACGCACGATCATTCGCCCGAGTGAAAGCCAAGTTTGTATAACCAATGTCCATGACACTACCCATGTCATGACATACAATTTTATAACTGTGGCTAACCACCACATTCAAGTAAATCATTAAGTCAAAATTAATTACTCACATGTGATGACAGACTCCAACATACTAATAATAAGCATGGCTAAGCAATTAGACATAACCCCATGTGACAATTATTATTTTATCACTAAATAATTCCCAATCCTAAGGTGTCAATGGAATCATGGTAGTCAAATTATCATGGAGGGAATAATCAATTAGGTCATTAACTACCAATACAAGGGTTTGATAATAAAATAGCGATGCATGGTAATTTAAAACAAAGTAATACATAATAGATTTGAAAACTGGGTTCAATATGATCAAAGAATATGACTTGCCTTGGCCTTGCTCAGCTGAGGTCTCTTGGTCTTCAAATCCAACTTCCGCTCCCTCGAACACGCGATCTAACGAGAGAGAAAACGAGACGAAAAGACAAAATAAATTCAAATAAAATTCAAATGAACTCCAAAAACTTTCAAACCTGAACCAAAAGGTAGAGCTCAATTTTAAATGAATTTAGAAAAAAGAACGGGGTCAATCGGAGCTAGGACGAGGGAGAACGGGCTCTTGGAAAATTGGATTTTCTGAAAATCGGGAAAAATTGGAAAAGTGCACTGTGCTGTGGACCGGGCGCATGGGAAGCTGGGTCTACGGTGGGCTCGGCGCACGAAACAAGACGGCTGACTCAAGGCGGGCGCAAGCGGCGGTGCCGACGCGGCGCCGACATCGTGGACACCTGGCCGACGTGGCATGCCGACCGGGCAGTGGTGATGGGGCGATCGGCTCACGTGTTCACGGTTCGGCCGACCAACGGACCCACATCGCAGCGGCACGGCGACGGTGGAACGAGTCCACGGAAGGCGGCGGCGGGGTTGCGTCGGCCACCGACGCACGCCGCGCGGGACCGAGGCATCACGCGCGCGACGGCGCTGTCCAGCTGGCGACTGGCGGCGGCTGCGGGCGGATCTCGCCGGCGGCGGTCTAACCGACGGCACGGACGGCGCGGCGAAGACGACGGAGCTCACCGGCGGCGCGGCGAAGACGGGCGGCGAACGACGCGAAGCGGCGGCGAACGATCGAGAACGGCGCGGACGGCGGCGGCGCACACGGCGACGACGGCGGTGAGCGGCGGCGGAGGCGGCGGCTCGGGATGGCGGAGAAGCCGAGGGGTCGGCCGGTTTTATACCCGGCTCCTGAGGTGACCGGATGAAAGACGGCGGCGGACGCGGGCGGAGTTCGGATCGGAGACGGGGACGGAGTCCCGGGCGGAGACGACGCCTGGCAGGTGGGCCCCACTCGATGCTGGCACGCGGAGAGCGGCGATGGCGATGGCGGGCGCGGGCAGATGGCCGAGATGGGCGACGCGTGGCGCGCATCGAGCGGAGGGAGGCGGCGCGGGCGCGGTCGCGGATGCGCGACGCGTGGCGGAGCGGGGCAGGCAGGCGGCAAGCGGGCTAGGCGGTTTGGTTTTTCTTTTCAGAAATTCAAATAAATTAATTTGAGCTCTAGAAAATAGCAAATAAATCCAGAAAAATCCAGAAAAATTCAATAAATTCCTTGAGACACAAGGAACTCAAATAAAATAACTTTGGCAAATGTTCATGTTCAGATTAGTCATATTAAATCCTTTTATTTCATAAAAATTCATTTAAGCTTTTAATTAATTCCAGAAAAATTCAAATGGTGAATTTTATTTTAAAAACTTCAAAAGGCTCAAAATCAGGATGTTACAAACCTCCCCTTAAACGGAATCTCGACCCCAGATTTCGGCTCTCTAAAGAATAGGTTTGGAAACTCCGCTTTGAGATCCTCCTCGCTCTCCCTGTGGCTTCTTCTTCAATGATTGCTCCACCGAACTTTGCAAAGCTAACGACTCTTCTTCTAGTGACACGCTCTGACACTGCCAAGATTTTGATGGGATGCTCTTTATAAGACAGATCCTCCTGGAGATCCACAGCCTCAATTGGCACTGCTTCCTCTGGCACTCGCAAGCACTTCTTCAATTGAGACACATGGAACACATCATGTATCCCACTCAAGTTCTCAGGTAGCTCCAGCTGATAGGCAACTTCTCCCTTGCGCTTCAAAATCTTGAATGGCCCCACATACCTTGGTGCTAACTTTCCCTTCATTTGAAATCGCTTAACACCTTTGAAGGGTGTGATCCTGAGGTACACATAATCATTGGGCTCAAAACTTAAATCTCTTCGGCGAGTATCAGCATAACTCTTCTGTCTGGCTTGAGCTGCTTTCAGCCTTCCTTGAATCAAGCACACTTTTTCTTCAGCTTCCTGCAAACACTCTGGCCCAAATATTTGCCTTTCTCCCGTCTCTTTCCAATTGAGAGGGGTCCTACACTTCCGACCATACAAAGCCTCAAACGGTGACATCTGCAAGCTGGCTTGGCAACTGTTGTTATAGGAAAACTCTGCAAAAGGTAGCCACTTGTCCCACTTGGCTCTGTGATCCAAAACACATGCTCTCAGCATATCTTCTAGGATTTGATTCACACGTTCTGTCTGACCATCGGTCTGCGGGTGATAGGCTGTGCTGAAATTCAGATGAGTACCCATTGCTTCATGGAAGCTACTCCAAAATCGAGAAGTGAACTGCGATCCACGATCTGACACGATCCTCTTAGGAACTCCATGGAGACTCACAATTCTGGACATATACAATTCTGCCAACTTATCTCCAGAATATGTGGTCTTGACTGGAAGGAAATGGGCTACCTTTGTCAATCGATCCACAATTACCCATATCGAGTCGTATCCTTCCTTGGTCTTAGGTAGACCTGTGATGAAGTCCACCCCCACATCTTCCCACTTCCACTCGGGGATTTTCAATGGTTGCAGCAAACCTGCGGGTCTTTGATGTTCCGCTTTCACTCGTTGGCAAACATCACAAAGTGCCACATACTCTGCTATTTCTCGCTTCATACCTGGCCACCAGTACTTATCCTTGATGTCTTGATACATCTTGGTACTGCCTGGGTGAATTGAATATAATGACTCGTGTGCTTCCTTAAGCAACAATTGCTTCAACTCTTCCTTATTGGGTACGCACAATCGCTTCTTGTACCATATAATACCCTGATCATCCTCCACAAAACCTGTGGCTTTTCCTTCTTTCAATCCAACCTTGATCCGTTGGATATTTTCATCCTCTGGTTGCGCTTGACGAATCTGACTATCCAAGGTTGGCTGCAAGTCCAAGGCGGCTAACATCCCTTCTTCAACCAACTCCAAACTGAGCTTTTGAAATTCCTCGTGCAATCTTGGTGACTCTCCGGACCATAACTATGTTGCAATACACCTTCCGCTCAACGACCGCCACTACGTTGGCTTTTCCCGGTGATAGTGGATTCGATGTCATAGTCCTTTATCAACTCCAACCATCTTCTTTGCCTTAGGTTGAGGTCGGTTTGGGTGAAAATGTACTTCAAGCTCTTGCGATCCGTAAATCTCACACCGTTACCCATCGTAATGCCGCCATATTTTCGTGGCATGCACAATCGCCGCTAACTCCAAATCGTGCGTAGGGTAGTTCTCCTCATGTGGCCTTAGTGCGCGATGCATAAGCTACCACTCTCTTGTCTTGCATCAATACGCACCTAAACCTTTGCGGATGCGTCACAATAAATCTCAAAGTCTTTCTTAATGTCGGCAAAATTAGGATGGTGTGTCGTCCGACTTTCCTTTAGCTTCCGAAAACTCTTCTCGCACTCTGGCGTCCATTCAAACTTCTTTTCCTTCTTTAATAGCTGGTGAGAGGTCGGGCTACTCTGGAGAATCCTTCAATGAATCTACGATAGTAACCTGCCATTCCTAGGAAGCTTCTGACCTGGGTCACTGACGTGGGTGCCTTCCAGGTGAGCACATCTTGTACTTTCCCTGAGTCAACGGACACTCCTTCTGCTGTCAACACATGACCCAAGAAGGCAACTTCCTTCATCCAAAATTCACACTTGCTGAACTTGGCATATAACTTATGTTCCCGCAATCTCTGCAATACCAACCTCAAATGTTCCTCATGCTCCTCCTCATTCTTGGAGTAGATCAGAATGTCATCGATAAACACGACGACAAACTTGTCCAAGTAATCCATGAACACTTTGTTCATCAGATACATAAAGTAGGCTGGGGCATTGGTTAAGCCAAAAGACATCACGGTGAACTCGTATAATCCATAACGAGTTGAGAAGGCTGTCTTGGGTATGTCCTCCGGTCGAATCCTCATTTGGTGATACCCCGATCTCAAATCAATCTTGGAGAACACTCCAGCTCCTTTTAATTGATCAAACAGGTCATCAATTCTGGGCAACGGGTACTTATTCTTGATAGTAACTTCATTGAGAGCTCGGTAATCCACGCACATACGCTGGCTACCATCCTTCTTTTTGACAAACAATACTGGTGCTCCCCACGGAGAGGTACTGGGTCTGACGTAGCCTTTATCCAATAACTCTTGTATCTGCTTCTTCAATTCTGCTAACTCATTGGCGGGCATTCGGTAAGGTCTCTTAGAAATTGGTGAGGTTCCTGGTGCTAACTCAATTGCAAACTCCACTTCTCTTTTTGGTGGCATCCCAGGGAGGTCATCAGGAAAGACATCCGGATACTCTCGGGCAACTGGCACTTCACTTAAGGCAATCCCTTTACTTTGGCACACCATCACTTTTTCTCGCCGCTTCATGTCCGCTTCAAATCTAACTTTGCTTCCATCGACCATCCAAGGTGATCGCTCGGCTTCCACACTCCAACACCGCTGATGCTTCTTGAGCCAATCCATACCTGCATTACGCCCAAGGATCGGATATTCAGACAACCAAATCGCGGAGAACTCTACTCCTTGGATGGCTATCCTAACTTTGGGGCATCCTAGGTTTGTACTCATCTCGAGCCCGGGATTGAACCAATAAATGGAACCAAGTGCAACGACTTCCAACTTATGCTTTAGAGCAAAACTCCGGAAACAAACGAATGTGAAGCTCCGTAATCAAATAAAGCGTGGCGGTACTCGAATTTACTAGAACTTACCGATCACCACATCCGCGCCGCTTGAGCTTCCTCCATGGTGACGTGGTTCACTCGACCACGAATCACGGTCGCGATCCTTTGTTGGATTGATTGGATCCTTGAGGTGCTCCGCGTCCTGACCCTGCTGCAGGGGTACGATCTGGTGTGGCTCCCAAGTTGAAACGAACTGGTGTCAAAGCTGAATTCTGCGGGCATTTGTTGGCATAATGTCCCGTCTCATGGCATTTGAAACAAGTGACTGCCGACATGGGCTTGGTAATCCTCTGCTGCTGGCTTCCCACTGGATTTGGTTTTGGCGCTGAAGAAAACTGACGGGGAGCGGGTGCAGGAGTCTTGGATCCCGTCTGCTGAGGAACTCGAGCTGGCTGAAAATTACTGAAGCGGGCTCTCTGAGCTTGGTGCATCTGTGATCCTTGCTGCATCATTCTCCTCTTGCAGATTCTTCCAACTCGCGATGACTTTCCTCAATGAGCATTGCTTTATCCACCATATTTTGGAAACTGGCATAATCATGTCCCACTACCTGAACTTTCAACCCTCGGTTCAATCCTCTCTTGAACCTCTTTTGGCGTGCATCATCGGTGGCAACATCCTCCGAGCATAGCGGGCTAGCTGAGTGAACTCGTTGAGATATTCACTTATCGACATGTTCTTTTGCTGCAACTCCGAAATTCTTCCTTCTTCATTTCGATCACCCCATCCGTGATATGGGCATGACGAAAAGCTTCGCGAACTCAGCCCAAGTGATGCTCTCGGATCCTCATGAGCGGCACAATAATTTTCCCACCACTGGCCGCAGCACCCTCAAGCCGGTGGGCTGCGTACAACACCTTCTCGCGATCAGTGCACTGGGCGAGGTTAAGCTTCTTTTCCACTGAACGCATCCAGTCATCGGCTTCTAATGGCTCAGAAGACCATGAATAGGTAGGAGGTCTTGTTCTCATAAATTCTGCAAACTTGGACTGCTGGCGAACTGGTGGAGGCATGGCCATGTCTTGATTCTCGCTCGATTCATCATGGCGTTCATGTTTCGCATCATGGTGTTCATCAACTGGTCCGGGCGCCATGAACTCGACTTAAGGTTGGATCCATCCAGCTGGGTTTGCATGCTGCTCGGAGTTGCTCGATCGCCTCGTGGTCTCGACTCATCTGACCACGTCCTGCGGAGCTCCGGGTATCAACCATCTGAAAAGAAAAATCACTTGCTTGAGAACTGGCTTCACAGGGCTTACTAGGTAAGAGGGAAAAGCAAAGGTAAGTGGTAAGTTCGTCTAAGGGGGATATTCTAATGGCAAGTCCTAAACTAAACAATCACTTAGCCGAAAGGCTAACAAAAGAAGCAACAAACTCCACGAAAAGATTTTTGACATGACTGCATCATAATGCTAGAAGCAAAACTGCAGCTCACATCACACCCAACGGCAAATAAGAAGCAAAACGATATATACGATACTAACACTATAACAAGGTTCAAATCTAATGGCTCCTAATCTTCACGGAAATCTCCAATCTTGTCTTGACATACTGGGAACTTCCTTGATCCAAACTTCACATCACAGCTTGAAGAATTCCATGCCAGCTTTCACTTTGATCGAGGGACACTCGAGACATCTATAGACTTTATGGGGGTAAGAAGTCAAATTGAATTTCGAAAACAATATTTCAGAGGAGGCAAGGAGCAAGAATCCTAAGAATGAGGTAAGAATCAAGAATTACTAGTCAATCATTTGGTTGATTTGATTTAGAAAATAATTTTGAAAACTTTGCTAATTCGACCATTCTAACTAGGGCTTCAGTCCTACAAATCGATATAGCTCGACACCATCTCTGCCGAGACCGAATATACAAATCCAGACTCTACGTGTATTCTGCACTAGTCCAGATCACGCTAGTGCACACAGCAGTAAACAAAGACAAATATCATCCACATCACGATATTCTAAAGGAAATCCAAATTATATTAATAACCATCGAGTACGACCTTATGGCCAAGCTTACAAATATTAGCTCAAGGGCTTTAAAGAAACTAGCAATGAAATCCAAAATTAGCGTAGTAGCCACTCGACATGCCCATGTGCAATCGATCGGGAGCGAAGTCCTAATCCGTGAAGTCCTCGTAATAGCCTCCTTCTAGCAACTCCCGCTGATCTGGTCCCTCCTCCTCAATCGAGCAACATGGGCATAAAGCCGTGAGTACATTGGTACTCAGCAAGTCGCTTGTAACAAATGAATGCAATATAGTATGCAAGGCTTAACAATGGATGGCTGAAAGGTTAATTTTGCATAAAGCAACAATTTGAAGTAAATACAATAAATAGATTGTAAAGCTAATTTAACAACAGACACTAAGTAGATAACCAAAGGAATTGAATAAATCCATAAGTGATCTAACCATTCACTTCCCATCTCAAACCAACCAAAATTTCATAAAGACTCTACCCCTCGTGTGAAATCACCGAGCACTGTCCATGACCGAGGACACAGCTATTCGAATAGTTTTACACTCTGCAGAGGTGGCACAACTGTACCCACATGATGTGATAATCCTCACGTTAAAGATAATCACAACAAGGCTTTTACAATGATCCATCTCCACCCGATCCCACTCGCTAAGGATTCGCCGTCGAGTAGGGTAACCCCCTAGTCGATAATTGCCCCCTCTTGCGCCACACAACATCAGTAGTAAAGCCAAAGTGGAGACTTCACAAATTATTATGCCAGGTCTATCCCATACTAGACATGTGGTTTGCACGGTAAAGCTCAGATCAATGGCGCACAAAGTTAAGTCCTTAAATGTTACCCAGGCGAAGCATCCACATCCCAATGTGCAACTGCAGACCCCTTTACGCACGATCATTCGCCCGAGTGAAAGCCAAGTTTGTATAACCAATGTCCATGACACTACCCATGTCATGACATACAAATTTTATAACTGTGGCTAACCACCACATTCAAGTAAATCATTAAGTCAAAATTAATTACTCACATGTGATGACAGACCCAACATACTAATAATAAGCATGGCTAAGCAATTAGACATAACCCCATGTGACAATTATTATTTTATCACTAAATAATTCCCAATCCTAAGGTGTCAATGGAATCATGGTAGTCAAATTATCATGGAGGGAATAATCAATTAGGTCATTAACTACCAATACAAGGGTTTGATAATAAAATAGTGATGCATGGTAATTTAAAACAAAGTAATACATAATAGATTTGAAAACTGGGTTCAATATGATCAAAGAATACGACTTGCCTTGGCCTTGCTCAGCTGAGGTCTCTTGGTCTTCAAATCCAACTTCCGCTCCCTCGAACACGCGATCTAACGAGAGAGAAAACGAGACGAAAAGACAAAATAAATTCAAATAAAACTCAAATGAACTCCAAAAACTTTCAAACCTGAACCAAAAGGTAGAGCTCAATTTTAAATGAATTTAGAAAAAAGAACGGGGTGAATCGGAGCTAGGACGAGGGAGAACGGGCTCTTGGAAAATTAGATTTTCTGAAAATCGGGAAAAATTGGAAAAGTACACTGTGCTGTGGACCGGGCGCATGGGAAGCTGGGTCTACGGTGGGCTCGGCGCACGAAACAGTACGGGCTGACTGGGCTGCTGGCGCAAGCGGCGGGTGCTGACGCGGCGCTGACACGTGGACACCTGGGCTGACGTGGCATGCTGACTGGGCAGGGTGATGGGGCAGATCGGCTCACGTGTCTACGGTTCGGGCTGACCAACGGGACCCACATGGCAGCGGCACGGCGCACGGTGGAACGAGTCCACGGAAGGCGGCGGCGGGTTGCGCTGGCCGACGCACGCCGGCGCGGGGACCGAGGCATCACGGCGCGCGCGCGCGCGGTCCCACTGGCGACTGGCGCGGCCGCGCGGATTCGCCGGCGGCGGGTCTAACCGACGGGTACGGACGGCGCGGAAGACGACGAGCTCACCGGCGGCGGCGGCGAAGACGGCAATAACGACGGCGAAGCGGCGGCGAACGATCGAGAACGGCGTCGACGGCGGCGGCGCACACGGCGACGACGGCGGTGAGCGGCGGCGAGGCGCGCCGGGATGGCGAGAAGCCGAGGGGTCGGCCGGTTTATACCCGCCCCGAGGTGACCGGATGAAAGACGGCGCGGACGCGCGGAGTTCGATCGGAGACGGGACGGAGTCGGCGGCGAGACGACGCTGGCAGGTGGGCCCCACCGCCGCTGGCACGGCGGGAGAGCGGCTGCGGCGGCGCGCGGGCGCGGCGATGGCCGAGATGGGCGACGCGTGGCGCGCGACGAGCGGAGGGAGGCGGCGCGCGCGCGGTCGCGGATGCGCGACGCGTGGCGGAGGCGGGGCAGGCCGGCGGGCGAGCGGGCTAGGCCGGTTTGGTTTTTCTTTTTCAGAAATTCAAATAAATTAATTTGAGCTCTAGAAAATAGCAAATAAATCCAGAAAAATCCAGAAAAAATTCAATAAATTCCTTGAGACACAAGGAACTCAAATAAAATAACTTTGGCAAATGTTCATGTTCAGATTAGTCATATTAAATCCTTTTATTTCATAAAAATTCATTTAAGCTTTTAATTAATTCCAGAAAAATTCAAATGGTGAATTTTATTTTAAAAACTTCAAAAAGGCTCTGAAAATCAGGATGTTACAGTGTCATCTTCTAATCAACCCGGTCATCGCAACTAGACAGACAAGTGCATAGTAAAATGATAGTTGATGGTTGATAATTTTTCATTGTTGTGATTTAATTATGCCATACAATATTTAATCATCTTTTTTTCAGTATGAAATTAATTTGATGATAAATGGTAAAATAATAGAAGATTGCATTCATGACATGACATATGCGTTACGAGGTAGGGCGGTGAGAAAGTTAAATAGCTATGAGTAAAACTATTTGAATATTATAGCGTGCTCTTGAGTAAGATATACAGAGGTAGGCAACTCTATGGGATAGAGGGAAAGATCTACTTCAGTAGGCATTTCCACAGGATGGAGGTAGAGGATGAACATCGACGGGTGTTCCCTCTGCTATATCAGTATAAGCTATAGAAGTAGATATGAGCATGAGCATTGCATTGCACTAAAAGAAGCTAAGATGAGAAAAGGGAATGGTGGAAATTGAAAAGTGAAATGAGTAAATTGTTGTTTCTATTGTTTTATTGTGTACTTGCTGAGTCGTGGACTCGCCTTTACTTATTTATTATTTTAGGTGATCGTTTACGATGACATACATTGGGTGGAAGTAAAATATAGAATATTGCACTTTTGTAGCCCTTCACTTCACCTATCAATTCATCACTTATGATTATGAACAATTTAGTAATTTTTATTGTAATAATTGGATAATTTATGTTTTTTTAGTTCCTTATAGTTCATAATATTACTACTTGGTGTATTCCTTAGTTTAGACTTATTTATAATTATTTAGTTTAGACTTATTTATAATTTATCTTGGTATTATTTGGTTTGTCTTAAGTTCAATTTATGGTATATTATGTTGCTGAAATTTTTGTTTAATAAGTTATTGAATGTTTATTCTTGAAGTGTAGTTTTGTTGTTAATATTTGATTATTGGTTAAAATTAATAGTAATAGTGGTTACGGATGACATCTTGGGTTTTTGTTAAACCGAGGTGTTACACAAGCCCTAATGTGTACTAACTATACTAAGGGTTAGAAAACCGAGTTCACAAAATATCCCTGTGGCAGTTTGGAAATAGTTCCCCAGTAGGAACTGACTCTGTTTTCTAGCTGGGTACCACTCAGAATGACCGTTCATCAATTCAAATTCTAAATTTACAAATTAGTATGTTTGCTATAACATGGGACCTCAAACTAGTACTGCGTTGTTGTCGATTTACACAATAGCGATTGTTATTCTGTACAATAATTTGTTCTGTGTGCATTGGAATATTCATGCATGCTGTCGTCATGTCGTGTGCTATTCCTGGTATAATTAGGTGGATGTATCTTGTATCATGTGTTTGTTATTTGAAAGTAATCTGCATATTGCGAGTTGCGAAACCACAGGATGAAACCATAGGTTCATGTAGCCAATTGTATCCACGTGCTTATTGCGAGTTGAATCCTTCGATTCGTCTTATATGAGTAGATATTTCACTTAATCTTATGTTAAAATAACGTCATGATGTCAATTTGTCAGGAATTTAGTAGAAACTAGCGCTTGTTATGGTTCGCCGTATGGAAACTTGCCCTGAGGCGTTGTCAGTAAACCATCATGAAGATTGAAGAGGACCAAGAAGTTACACGCAAGCCATCTGATTGTTGTGTTGCATTCTAGCGCATTCGTGAGTTATCAACATCTGGAGTGTGATTTACTACGGTGGTGTTGATCTTGAAATGTGGATTCGGGAAAGATGCAGGGATCTTTACACCATGTTTGATTCGCCCGGATGGTCTCATTTGCATAGATGTCTCGGGTTAAGAGAATTCATTGGCAATTACGACGCTGCATTTTTACGAACTTCTAATTCTGCGACTTGGGTTTGGCATTCTGCGGTTGGCTGTGGGGAAGCACATTTGCTAATTGCTGTCCATGTGTTTCAAGGTCGAGAGCACAATGCCACTTAAATGAAGCTTGTGCAGCTATGTACTTGTGACAACCCTGCTTTCTAAGGGCATCGGGAGTATATATATCGCAATGGGCCTTAAGGTGGGCCCCACCTAATTGTTAAGGTCGACTCGTTATTTTTGAGGCCACCGCTCGGCTGTAATAAAGGTCCCACTCGGCAGTTAAAAAATTGTATTTTAATGCTTGTGGTAGTTGGTAATTGGCTGGTGGAGGGAGAGAGAACAATAGGATTAAAAGAAAATTATATTTTAATGCTTGTGGCCAGGTCTTTAGCTTGAGGACCGGCCTCAAGCCTTTTTTGCTTATGGCCTGCTTAAGGTCAACCCTATAATGTATAAGGTCGATCTTAAGGTGGCTTATGACCCCCTATTTTCATACACTCCGGATGCCCTAATGAAGCTGGGTGAAATGCCTCTAGGCCTTCTTTGGATGGCCCAAAACCGGCCGGAATTGCGGCCTAAAGGAAAGCACAACTCATGAAAGGACCTACAAACTTTTATACTTTTCCAAAAGGTTCTATAATATGAAATAATGTATACGATTTAACAAGCATTGACCCTTTTAACGAAACATCACTTGAGTATTTAAGATCTAAGGATTAGCTGAGTATGATCAAATCGCTACAATGGTAAAGATGATGTGGGTGGATGATGCATTAAGGGCTTGTTTGGGAGCCCAATTCTTGACTGGATCGTGTCTCCAATCCCATGGATGAGTATAAATTATTCGAACAACTGTGTCTACGATCAACGATGGGTATGAGAACTTTCTCAAGTTAATTTCTATTTCAAAAAATCTTTATGAGTGTGATAAAAACTTGTCAGGTGGATTTAACCCAATTTGGTTTTTCATTGTCGATATAACTCTAGTAACTAAAATTAAGCATACGATCATGTAATAGGTGGACAGAACCTGCACCGCTACAAATATTGCATACTTTCACTCCCTTTTTAATAAAACATGGTTTGGTTAAAATGCTAGATCATAGAAATTTCTAATTATTGTAGTTTCAAAATGTTGTCTTTAGCAAATAAAATAACCTATGTTGAAACTTGCATGTATAAATATTTTATTCTATATGTTGGTTCGCGGAGCACTTACAAAATCCCTCAAAGCCCGTGGACCAAGGACACTATGCCTATTATGACGTCCCAAGAGCTGATAGTGCTGAAGATGGAGGAGATTATATTAGTCTCTAATAGTCTATGTCTCACCCCAATGTGGCCGACTAAGTTAGTGTTAGCATGCACCAATATTATCTAAGTCCTTGGTTAATATCGTTTACATACAGGTTACCCCAGTCACTTGCCTGTGGCGACATGTGCCTCCACTTTTGCTTCCGCTATTGCTTCCACAGTTTTTTGTAATATATTCATTTGACATGATCGGCCCTTTTGTAAATTTGACCCGATACTATCTATTTAAACACTGATGTTGTAATATTAATGCATGGTTTGGTTTCCGTTATGTATGAAATGATTCAATGATATATCTGCGAGCACTATCTACTGATCCAGATAATAGTGTAGTGGTATCACAGAAATTCTGATTTGGCTAAATCCGGGTCCGACAACCATACTGCACAACCTCCATACTCCACGGTGGTAAAAACCCACCCAAGGGTAATCTCCCTATGGAATATTCTCCCTTCCCCCAGTTCCCAAATTAGCCCCAAGAGTCAGTTTTAGAGTATAATAAGGATTTAGTAGCGGAGATAATGTACACATGTGTGCCCATCGGCCCACGCATGTTGTGAGAACTTTTCTTTCCGAGAATATGCAGGAGAGCTACGTATCATCTATATTAAGAAAAAAGGGTTTGAATACAACCAGGAGCACAACCCTGTTATAGGGCAAGAACAGTGCTAGGCTATACAAAAAAATGGCTACTGACAACAAGGAAAACATGATCTAACTAGTATAATACAGCTGCAGACACAACCACACCTCTAAGCCTCCAGAGAGTACTTTCTTCCTTGATATGCAAAGCTAAGATATCTCGTGATATATATGAATGCCCTAAAAGACCCCTTTCATTCCTTTCATTCCACAAACTCCATATAACTAAGATCATCATATTGTGAAAACATTTCCTAACTTCCTTGAGGACCTGGCTTCTTTTAGAGTTCCACCACTCCTGGAGGTCATCCTAGTCGTTTGGTGCTAGATCCTGCATCCCTTCCCATGGTAGGATTCGAAACCAAACCTGTCACGCTTCAACACAAGTGACGAGGAGGTGTCTGATTGTTTCTTGTTCTTGCAAGCATACCGGGCAGTTTGGCAGATGAGACAGTCCTCTTCGCTGCAACTTGTCACTTGTCCTAGTCGTAGATTTCCAGATTGGCTTGTAGAACCAACAGTCTGCCCCCTGCCTGGTAATCTGACTTGATTGTGAAAGTCTCCGAAGCTGCTCAGTGCAACACTAGGGAACCTTTTTCACCCGAACCTCATCTCATATCTTGAGATGCGCAATGTTGCGAGAACTGAAACAATGTGCTTGCTGCCTTGCTCTTGATAGCACGACTATGTTGGCATGGATCCTATCGTGAGGGTGGAGAAACGTGGGTTCACGGATAAGATGTCAGCAATGTTAGCAATGATCATTTAATCCTGCTGTTAGCTAGTATTTTAGTTACTGCATGCATTTAGTTTTTTGCCATCATGCCATCAGTTTCTGCATGCCGTCAGTTTCTGCATGCGCGCAGTGGACTCGTGAGCGGTGTTGAAGTTACTACTCCAGCATCTCATCGTCTTTGAAGCGGCTATTCATTTGTTGCTTCAGTTAGGCGTTTCAAGATTAGTAGTGGCTCTTTTTTATTTCTTCCGTTTCAGCCATGCATTCATTCTTAGTCAGGTAGTAGTCTTTAGCTTGTAACTATCCTTTATATAAGTGAGCAATATATATCAAAAAAGCTGCCTGTTCACGCAGCAACAAAACATCCTGTTTCCTGTGTTTATCAATCCCAATCCATTCCATTTGAAGCTAGAGCTAGATAATTGAGAGATTAGAAAGAGCGGCTGACAATTGGTATTAGAGCACAATGTCTGCTCCCGCCCTTACCGTAGGCCACTCTCGTACACCGCCACGACACGGCCGTGGACGCTCGCCGTCCCCACCGACGCGCCGCCTGCAACGACGCAATGGCGGCCAGCGTGAACTCGTTGTCCAGCGGGTCATGAAGGAGAGCAGTGGCTCCATCTCCTCCCTACGCTCACACGCTCAAATTACTCCGATTGGGCGGTGTTGATGCGAGTCAACCTGCAGGCTCAAGGCCTATGGGACGCCGTCGACACCGGTGATGTGCCATACCAGGAAGATCGCCAGGCCCTTTCGGCGATCCTGCGCGTGGTGCCTCCGAAAATGCTCCGGCCGCTCGCCGAGAAGGACAACGCCAAAGAAGCCTGGGACGCCCTCAAGGCGATGAGGGTTGGGGCGGATCGAGTGCGTGAATCCAAGGCGCAGAAGCTACGCCAAACATTTGAGTCCATGCGATTCAAAAATGGTGAGCACGTGGAGGACTTCAGTCTCCAGCTCCAGGGTGTCGTCAGCGACCTTCACCTCCTTGGGGAGGAGTTGTCGGAGGAGAAGGTGGTCCGCAAGCTATTGCGTGTTGTTCCCCGCAGGTATCGCCAAATCGCCTTGTCAATTGAAACCTTGGTTGACCTCAGCACTCTGTCCATCGAGGACCTTACCGGCCGGCTCCACACTGTCGAGGACCGTGGAGAGTCGGACGATGAGGAAGGAAACCAGGTTCTACTCACGGAGAAGGAATGGTCGTCATATAACACCAAGGGGAACAGCGGGAACACATCACACTCACGCCAGCGCGGCCGGCGCAGCCACGGGCGTGACGAGGGAGACGAGGAACCAAAGTCTGGGCCATCCCAGGCCGCGTGCCACGACATCTCCAAGGAGAAATGCCGTTATTGCGGCAAACTCGGCCACTGGGCCAAGGACTGCCGAAAGGCAAAGCAGGATCGTGAGAGGTTGGCTCAGGCGAATCTTCTCCAAGCCGAACCAGAGCAGGCTAAGGGCGAAGACGAGCCCACGTTGTTAATGGCTCAAGTCTGTGATCTCTCTCCCACCATCAACATCGAACCAGCAGGAGCCGAACTCGTTATAAACGAGGAGCGCGCCCTTGTCACTCTCCACGATGAGGGAGAACCAGTTGATCCAGAATGGATCCTGGACACCGGCGCATCGAATCATATGACGGGCGCACGGAACGCATTCTCGAACTCGACACCAGCGTGCGGCTCCGTCAAGTTCGGCGATGCCTCGCGAGTCCGCATCGAGGGGTGCGGCACTGTGCTCTTCGCCTGCAAGAACGGCGATCACTGCGCGCTCACCGGTGTCTACTACATCCCGCGTCTTCGCAGCAACATCGTCAGCCTCGGTCAGCTGGACGAATCTCGCTGCAAGACGGAGATCGAGAATGGCATCCTCACACTGCGCGACCCTCAACACCGGCTGTTATGCCGGGTTCGGCGGAGCGCCGGACGTCTCTATGTGCTCAACATCAACATTGCACAGCCCATTTGACTCGCGGCAAGGGGCAAGGAGGAGGCCTGGACATGGCATGCGTGTTTCGGCCACCTCAACTTTGACTCGCTTCGCATGCTCGCTCGACGCGGGATGGCGCGAGGCTTGCCAGAGCTTGAGCGCATAAATCAGGTTTGTGACAGCTGCCTGATCGGCAAGCAGAAGCTAACGCCGTTCCCCGCCGCGACGACGTACCGCACGTCGGAACGCCTTGATCTCGTCCATGGTGATATATGCGGGCCCATAACGCCGGCAACCCATGGCGGCAAGAGGTACTTCCTGTTGTTGATCGATGATCTAACCCGCTACATGTGGCTCTTTCTGCTGGCGGCAAAAAGTGATGCTCCTGCAACCATCAAGCACTTCAAGGCCGGCGTCGAGGTCGAGACCGGCTGCAAGCTGCGTGTTCTTCGCACTGACCGCGGCGGTGAATTCACCTCCATGGAGTTCGGCCTCTACTGCGCCGAGCAGGGGTTTGGGCGCCACCTCACCATGCCGTACTCCCCTCAGCAGAACGGTGTGGTCGAAAGCCGCAACCAGACGGTTGTGGCCATGGCACGCTGCATGATGAAGGCGAAGGACATGCCGGGGGAGTTCTAGGGCAAGGCGGTATCCACTACCGTCTTCATCCTGAACCGTTCTCCAACAAAGAGTGTTCGCAACAAGACCCCGTATGAGGCATGGCATGGTCAAATACCTACCGTGCATTACTTCATGACGTTCGGGTGCGTTGTTTACGTCAAGGATGTGAGACCGCATTTGAAGAAACTCGATGACCGAAGCAAGGCCATGGTGTTCCTTGGCTATGAACCGGGAGCCAAGGCATATCGCGCTTACGACCCGGCATCCCGGCGTGTTTGTGTCACTCGCGACGCCGTGTTCGATGAAGCGGCGAAGTGGGATTGGGCAGCTTCAGGAGAGTCTGTTGCGGCCTCCTTGGGCGATTCGTTCACCGTCCACTACGAGGTGGTTTTCTCCTCTGTGCCATCCAGCATGGCGCCGGGGAGCCAGGCAGCAACATCGGAACATTTGGAGACGGCGGCTCCCAACGACCCTGCTTTGCCACGCACTCCGGAACCCATCATCGAGTTCGTATCGCCCCCAACTGCTGAACCCGACATCGACGATCATCACGGGGCACCGCGGCACTACAGAAGTATGGCCAACATCTTCGCCACTTCGAAGCCGGTGGAGCTCAATGCTCGGACGCATCAGGTTTCATGAACTTTGCAAGAAGGCGGGCATCGTCGAGGTCGTCACACGGCAGCAAGATTAGGGGGAGAATTGTTAGCAATGATCATTTAATCCTGCTGTTAGCTAGTATTTTAGTTGCTGCATGCATTTAGTTTTTTGCCATCATGCCATCAGTTTTGCATGCCGTCAGTTTCTGCATGCGCAGTGGACTCGCGAGCGGTGTTGAAGTTACTACTCCAGCATCTCATAGTCTTTGAAGCGGCTATTCATTTGTTGCTTCAGTTAGGCGTTTCAAGATTAGTAGTGGCTCTTTTTTATTTCTTCCGTTTCAGCCATGCATTCATTCTTAGTTAGGTAATCTCAAACGCCATGCATTTATTCTTAGTCAGGTAGTAGTCTTTAGCTTGTAACTATCCTTTATATAAGTGAGCAATATATATCAGAAAAAGCTGCCTGTTCACGCAGCAACGAAACATCCTGTTTCCTGTGTTTATCAATCCCAATCCATTCCATTTGAAGCTAGAGCTAGATAATTGAGATATTAGAAAGAGCGGCTGACAAGCAACTGATCTTCAATCAGGAGAAGCACCTGTGTCCTTGGTAGACGCCATACTTCGACTGCAGAATATGCTTGGGCCATGCTGGAACACCGTGTGGCCACCTCTTCTGCTGTCCTTACTCTAGCTGGTGGTTCAGGTTGGCACAGCATAGCTCGGGGCAATGCCCAGTCTTTAATGTAGGAGTTTCATAGGAGAAGCAATCCAATTCCTATAGAAAACAGGAAAAAATTCTGTAACACCCCAAAATTTTGAATTTGGAATTATGTAGCCCTTGAATTACTTTGAAATATATTCTCTCGATATTTGGATTTTAATGGTGTTTCTTTGAATTTTGGTTGAGGTTCCAATGATTGAAGAAATTAAGAAAAATAAAACTAATAGAAAGCCAAGGAGGAAATGTGAAAATAATAGGAAATTTTATTTTGAAAATCGAATCTAAAAAGATGATCCATGAAAAGGGAGGGGTGTAAGTTGAATCAAAACTTCAATTTCACTTTGGGGCTAATAATAATAATAATAATAATAATAATAATAATAATAATAATAATGGTATGGGGTAAATAAATATGTATATACATACACCATAATAATAAATAGATAAATAAATAAAAATAAAAATACCATAATAATGATAGTAATGAAGAAATAAATGTAAAGAAATAAACCAATAAAAATATACATATATAAGTATACATAAGAATAGACATGTATATATAAATAAAAAGAAAAAAAGAGAAGAGAGGGAGGGGCCTTTCGGCCTGGCCGAACCAACCCAGGCCGGCCCGCTTCCCTTCTTCCTCCCACGCCTTCGCTACATTCGGCCAAGGCCAAAGCTTCTCCCCCCTTTTGCCTCGCCAGGCCATCGCCGCAGCCCGCCTCTCCATGGCGCCTCCTTCGGACCGACGGTCGCCGGTGCGTCTCCGTGCGCATGTCACCAGGACCAACCACGCGTACCATTGAAGTCTCGTCTCCGCGTCAGCACTAGGTTGCCGTTGTGTCCAGCTGTCACGTCCACTTCGTCGCCCCTGCCAAAGGATGACATCAGGGCGTTGGAGTCATCCATAGCGGGCAGCCGTGCTGCCAAGACTATGGACCTGCCCGCACATGTCGCCCCAACCCGCATCATGCCCGGCCGCCCCGTCCCCTCTCCCTGACTATAGCCATGCCGCCGCCAAGCTCAACGCTGCAGCGTGCATGATGCCCGGGCTCCTCCCGGCCGGATTTCCTGTGCCTCTGGCTTCGCCGACCGCCCCTTCTTCCCCAAAGCCAGCTGACGAGCACACCGCCGATTCAAGCAACGCCGGGCCAATTCCTTTTCCCCAGAGCGTCTTTGGAGCAAGGCAAAGCCATCCCCGTCCTTGGCCAAGCTCTTCCCCACCCCTCCTTCACTGGCACCGAGCTCCTCCCCGACCCGTCACCGCCTCACGTCACCGGACCACCACAACCTCCCTTAAACCTCCCCGATTGCCGAGGTAGTCTTCTATCCTTGCCATGAAGCTCCCCAGCCCGCAATCAGGCTCTAACACCGTGTACCACTGCGCCCACCCTTCCCCAGCTCCGCCACCACCCACGGGAGCCGCCAGTTGGCGCCCCGGCCAAATTGGCCGACGAGGCTCTGCCTGCAGGTAGGCGCGGGCGTGAGCGACACATTTTGCGGGTGCTCACGTCCGGCCGCCGCTCCCTCCGCCGGTGGCGAGCCCGCCGTGGTTCGGCCGGAAGAAGAAGGCACGTGGCTAAGCAATAATTAATGTTAAGACATAATTAATGTTAATGATGGTACTTAATGAATAATGTTAATGATGGTACTTAATGCTAATGAGTAGTTAAGGGTCACTGCTCGCTGACATGTGGGCCATGCCCTGAAACTGGACCCCACCTGTCATAGGCATAGAGGGGGAAATTAAAAATAAAAGAAAAACTAAAAATCTATTTTGGGCCCCACCTGTCAGGTTTTAATTATTTTTCGAATTTATTCAAACTGAGAACTTCAAAAATGCATAACTTATTCACCCCTAGCTCCAATTGAGTGAAACAAATTTCTAAATTCATCTAAAATGAAAATCTATCCAATAGAACTGAAATCATGAATTTTGGAGTTCATTTGAATTTTCTTGTGAGAATTTATTTGGTTTGCTGATTTTTATCCGAATTTTGGCGCACGTAAAAATAGCGTACGAGGCCCAGGAAGTAGAAGTTGAAGCTGAAGCAACCCTCAGAGATCAAGACCAAGACAACTACGACCAAGGCAAGTCAATACTTTGATCATACTAAACCTACATTTTTTGCAAATTACTTTTGTTTAAACTATCAAATTGCATGTTGTTATTTCATATGCAAATATATGTTTGTTTAAAGATTCTAATTATATGCCCATTACTTGACTTGTTAATATTAGCTCTCCCTTGGAATGTTTGAATATTTGAGCCTTGTCACCCTAGGATAATTATACTGGTAACCTTTCAAAAATAAGTCTATTGTTATTCGCCATGCTTAGTACTACTTAGATAATCGGGGGCACCAAATTGCCCAAGCATCACTTTTAATCATGAGAATCTGATTTGGGAAGTCATGGTGAAAATGACTAGTATATTTGACATGGATATTTTGTGCTCCCAAATACCTCAACTTGCTTAAATATCTGGGCGGATAGTTCGGGGGTGTGGTGTAGTGGTGCACGAGAGTATGGTTAGTGGTAGAACCGCCCAGATACCTAAGGACTGAATCTTGTGATGACCTCCCACTGTACAATAGTACAACCACAAGCTGGCAAACTGTAGGCAGAGCTAACTAATTTGCGTTGCCCTAGTGTGGTTACGTGAAGGTGTGAACACGAGCAAAGGGATGGATGGTCTTATCCCCACCTTTGCCCGTGATGGCTCATGAGTTCTCGAGGGATGTTCGCATCCTACAGAAGATAGACCTTAGCGGGCGTAACCACAAGTAGGACTATGTATTGTAACAGTCTTGTGATAATCTACTCAACCGCATGACTAAGGAATCGTGCGGAGCAAAGAGTGGATTATCTCTTTTGGGTAAAGTGTACAAACTCTGCAGAGTGGAAAACTATTCGAATAGCCATGCCCACAGTCAAGGGCAGACATGAGAACTTAACTAGATATAGTTCTATTTCCAAAAACTTTGTAGGTGGAACTGGAAGAGTGGTGGGCAGTGGAAAGCGCTAATTTATGTTGCCCTGGGTGTCGTTCCAGTGATATGATAAGCGGCGATAACACTAGAAATCTAGCATATGGTGCAGAAGCCATGTAAATGTGGATGAATCTAAACCACTATTATTATTACATTCTTTTACACACTAGGCTTTAGGTCAAACTATTAGGTCATAGGCAATTTCTAAGTAATATATTTAAAAGTAAATTTTCGGCAAATAAAATAACCCGAGCCTTTCCTTGATAAGCTATGCATGTTATTTACTACATCCTGTCTATTGGCTCACGGAGCACGGTGGATGTGTGCTCACGCTCACATTACCAAAATCAGAAACAGGAACCCAAGATCACTACGCTTATGAGGACACCCCTGCCACAGATGGAGGAGCCAATGAAGGAATCTCGGAGGACGTTCTTGAGTTTGGGTCCTAGACAAGTAGACATAATAGAGATTGTGTGCACATATATTATCTAAGTCTAGGCAATATATGCTGCACACCTTTACCCCCCAGTCACTTGCCTATGGATTATGGTCTCACCACTTCCTTTGCTTCCGTTGTTAATTTGTAATGTAAATATTTGGCCTATTTGGCCCTTTTGTAAACTATCACCCGACGCGTTGTAATTTAAATTCTGATCTGTAATATTATGGTTTATGCGATGTATGAATTGATGCAGCAATGTACCTGTATGCACTATCTACTGATCCAGAGAATAGTGTAGTGAATCACAGGGGACTCTGGATTGCAAAATCCGGGTCTGACAAATTCTCATGTTCAAAACATGCATGACATGTAGTTGGGCGAAGGTTTGCCATACAAGAATACTAGTGCAGAAGTGTAGAAAGAACCAATGTGCCACTTCTAGACATGAGTCTATGCAACACGTTGCACCTTCTGATGCACCCCAACGACTTCATAAGTCCTTGTGTAGGCCCAATAGCCAGAGCTTCTTCAGGGGGCAAATGGGTTCAATGCCTTGAGGGAACTTATCCATCTTCTGACAGTCGCACAATATACAAACCTTCAATATATGAAATAATTACCACATCGATGTCTGGAAAATACACAATATACCCCTTGGTGTCATCGCTGATGAGAACTCAGATGATGTAGAGGGAGAGTTAGCTTATCAATAAACATAAAGATGATATATTGATAGCATTCTTTGCGAAACAAGTTCAATAGAAAAGGGACATGTTCGTACATGAAATCAATCTTACAGCAACTAAAAGAACACAACGAATTTAGGGGATTGTAAGTGGCAATTAACGCTGATGTTTAAGGAATAAATTGCAACTATTCAAACATGTGATCTGGGTGCAAATGCAGTAGTATAGACATAATTGAGGATTTATTGAAAGGATAAAAGTGTGACTTAATTGCGCTTAAAGTGCCACTCAAGAACCAATCTGTTGCTCCTAGATGTGAATCTCTGAAACATGCTGCACCATCTGGTGCATTCCATTCTTGTGCCATTGAGTTCTGAAGTCCTTGTGCAAGTTTAGCAGCCAGAGCTTCTTTAGGGATAGAAGAGGTTAAATGCCTTGAGGCACCTTATCCAGCTCTAACAAAAGACACAATATACAAACCTTCAATGCTTGGAGCTAGTGGTCTGATTGCCTAGTAAAGCTAGTCTAACCGGGCACCGGTCTGACCACTGGTGTGGGGCGGTCTAACAGCTCCCTTGATCTAGACCGAGAAATTAGTCTGAATCAAAACACAAATGGCACAATCCTCAAAATATAAGTCCAAATAACTTAATACCTTGTACACACCTTGCCAAGGGCCTCAAAAATATAATCCATCCAAGTATCGAATGTATCTTGGTCAAAGTTCCAACATTTCTTTAAGACAAGCAAGATTATACTAAAACCGGGCAAAACTCAACAACTTGTGATATGACTTGCTTGTGGGGTTGATATAGCCAATATGGTTCTAGATAGCTTCCCACATGTCACAGCAAGCAAGGGCTCCCAAATATTTGTAACCAAAACCCTATAAACACGATTTCATTAGACTAATCCAATTAACCTTTCACGACCTTGCTACAACTGGACTCTAGATACATAGGGTATGATTCTCATGAGGCATCTCCATTATTTACATGTTCTTAGAACACAACAAGACTGAGAGAGAAAAGAGGGAACACAAACACCAACCAAATAAGTGCAAAAAAATAAGATCAAGAACACACCAAGGAGGATGAACAAGTTTGATCTATTGCAACTTATAGATGTTTGATCTACAGCAATCCCACCATGGAGGACATAGCTCTCTCTTCCAAGAGTACACACTCCAAGGAAGCCTCTCTCTCAAACCCTAGAAGAGATGGTTGGTTGCTTTCCCCTTTGGCCTCGTTAACCCTAGTTGCAAACCTCTCTCACTCAAATAGATGGAGCAACTAGTCCATATCTAACCCTAATAGATACTATCCATTAGCACAATAGGAAAATCTGTTAACCTTACACACAATGGATTTTGCACTTAACATATGATTTATGCACGTTTCTCAAAGCGCATAAGCTCAAACCTGCTAAGGAGTATGCTTCCATTCACTTGGCCTCCTCAGCACCTCCTTGACTTAAGCTGCTTTCCAAATGCCCTTCAAGTACGCGGTTTTGGTCCAATCGCCATTTTCAGTATTTTGGCTTCCCTGTGCAAAACATCTTCACCTTGACCGTGGATCTCACCTTTTCCCCGAGCCTAATCCATGGTCATCTCCTCCTTTGCATGCATTCCCCCTAACCACGCCTCACTTGCACCGATCACACCGTGTGATGAACCATTCTTCAAACATTCCCTTCAATATCCCTTATTTTTCCTTGTGCCTCACTTGATGCCAACCATTCCTCCCAGCTTCCTTGACCGTACCTCAGCTCATCCCGAGCCTAGTCCTAGTCCACACCATCAACCATGGCTGCCTCCAAGTACCCTTCCCAGCAAATACCAAGAAATTGTTTCTGGACATAAATTCTTTACAATTTGACCTATGTTAGTCCAAATATGCTTTATGCAATATCAATGCAATGACCTAGACCCCAAAAACTCAACCCATGACCAAATTCCAAATATTTTAGACTAACTCTCGGCCAAGAATTGGTCATGACCGATTTAACTGCCATTGGGTGGTCGGTTAGACTGCCAGCTTGGTCTGACTACTTGCCTCAAGCCAGTCTGACCACTAGGGCAGAGCACTGAAATAACCCTCTTTGAAAATTTGGTATTTTGATATATAGTTTCAGCTCAGACCTCCATTTGAGGTGATATCTAGTGTAAAGACATCTCAAGGCACTCCTATACAATAGTTTCATGTCCAAATGCTAAAAACTAATAGGGCCAATCTAACCTACACCATTTGGATGCTTCTTTTTCCGAAGAATAGGTTTAGCAAGTGATTAAGGAACTCCCATGCACAAAATCTCCCAGCCCTGATGGGTTCACAGGGGCTTTCTTCAAGAGTTCTTGGCCAGTGATCAAACCAAACATCTTTGTAGTGTTCCAAGCTCTCTTCAAATTGAAGGGCCAATAACTACATTACCTAAATGGCGTCCTGATTACTCCTCTACCAAAGAAAAGGGACACATCAAGCATCATAGTACCGAAGAAAAGGGACACATCAATTATCACAGACTTTAGGCCAATCAGCTTGGTACACAGCTTCGCCAAGCTCTTTTCTAAAGTGTTGGCAAACAAACTCAAGATGACTTTACCAAGCCTGGTGATCCCTAATCAAAATGCATTTGTTGCTGGCCGAAGTATCCACGACAACTTTTACTACATCCAACTAGCCGTGAAGAACCTATGAGCAAAACGAAAACCAGCACTACTGGTCAAGGTTGACATTTCTAAGGCTTTTGTTTTAGTATCCTGGCCTTTCCTACTGCAAGTCCTGATGCACATGGGATTTGGTCCAAAATGGCATGAATGGACCTCACCCATGCTGGCTAGTTGTCTAAAATCCTTATCAATGGTTAGCCGGGTCATAGGATTAACCTACGTAAGGGTCTTCTCCAAGGAGACCTGTTGTCACCGATGCTTTTCCTACTAGTTATGGAAATGTTGAACGCACTGTTCTGCAAAGCTAGTAGCTTGCAATCTATAACCCTTCTCGGAGTCCCAGGCCTAAAAGAACAAGTATCCTTATATGCCAACGATGTCATTTGCTTCATTGCACCATTGCAGCAGGACCTGCGGGTGTTCAGGCACATCTTACATGTGTTCAGGGAGGCTTCTGGCCTTTGTGCCAATCTCCAGAAGAGCTCCATGAACCCCATTGGGTGTAGAGAGTCCGATTTAAATGTGGCCCATCACGAGCTACCTTGTGAGCTCTCCTCCTTCCCCATAAAATACTTGAGACTACCATTGTCATTGTCTAAATTGACCAAAGTGCAATTGCAGCCGTTGGTGGAAAGATTTGTTAGTAAGCTACCAAGTTGTAAAGGGAAACTTCTCTCCTTGGGTGACCACCTCGTCTCGGTCAAACATGTGCTCTCTGCCACACCTCTGTATCACCTTTTATCACTTGACCTTCCGGCGTGGGCAATCAGAGCCATCAACAAGTGGTGATGGGCTTTTCTGTGGAAAGGAATAGATGCAGTGCATGGTGGACATTGCTTGGTCGTGTGGAAAATAGTGTGCAAGCCACGCCCTCTCGGGGGGTTAGGCAACTTAGACCTTAAGCTCATGGGGTATGCATTGCGATTGCAATGGCTCTGGTGGAGGAAAACAGACCCCTCTCGCACATGGGCTAATCTTCAATCATCCAATGACCTAGCCATCCAAGCAATGTTCAACACAGCAACAAAAATGAGGATTGGAGATGGAAACAATACACTCTCCTGCATGGACAAATGGATAGATGGAAATTCCTTTTGAATTTCGTTGGACAACACTTTGGAAGCTTGTTCCACCGAGAGTGAGGAAATCGACCATCGTGGCCTAGGCTGCCAATCTGAATGCTTGGATCACTGACATACATGGGGCCCTCATTGTTTAGGCTTTAGCCGAATACTTTCAAGTATGGATCAAAGTGCGCTCCGTGAACTTACAACCACAAACTTTAGACAGGATGGTTTGGAAATTTAACTCTTTGGAGGAATACTCAACCAAGTCAGCCTACAACGCATTTTTTTTTATTAGGGGAACCCTTTTCCTAGGCTACAGACAAATTTGGAAGAGTAAAACGCCATTAAAATGCAAATTCTTCACTTGGCTAGCAGCCAACGATCGCTGCTTGACGGTCGACCGTCTTGCACGTTGAGGACTGCCGGTGCAGCCAACATGCGCTTTCTGCAAGCAATAGTAGGAGAGCATCGATCATCTGCTTGTGCATTGCCAATGGGTGAAACGAGTGTGGGCTAAATTCTTCAGCATCTTCACTCCATGTCAGGTATTGCGGGTCTCACACGGAAGATTTATGGACTGCTGGACAGGATGGCGGAAGCGTTTACCCAAAGCCCACAGAAAGAGGTTTGGATTAAACAGTCATTCTATTCTGCTGGACCATCTGGAAGGATCTGGAAGGAACAGAACGTACGCATCTTCGACAACTCGTATCGGGAGATCAGAGTTATCTTGACCGGCCTCCTCGATGAAGTATCGTGCTGGCGCCGGGCTGGGGTTGGGTCCCTTCCGGCTGCTCAGAGAATGCCCCTTTAGTTCCCTATTGCTGCATTTGAGTGACATCTATGCAAAACTAGCACGCGCTGGGTTTCAGTTTTTATGTTGCAATCTCATGCGTCAACCCTGTAAAATATCTGCACCCCTGTGCTAACCTTTTTTCGTTCTTAATACAACGGCGCGCAATTCTTCTACGCGTTTCCTAAAAAAAAGTTATGTTGGTTCTTCCGGTTGTCGAATACTATAGCCGGTCTGACAGATTTGTGTCACTATATTTGTCAAGCTGCTAAACCTAGCAGAGTACTTGTTCTGTATCAGACTTGCTTGCTTTCAATAAAAAAGCATGGATAATTCCTTGTCTAAAAAGTTTCTCATCTTGAAATGGGCATTGTGACCATGTGTAACGTCATATAGAAATACCTCAACTTATTCGGCAAGAAAGTTAGGAGGGCGGTGAAGATCAGATAATTCAGATTGGAACCTTGCTTGAATCCCACAACTTGTGTTGTGGTACGGGTTGGTTAGATATGAATCCGAGGACTGAGGATAGAGCACTCGCCTTTGAACAGTTAGTCATGCCACCGCTAAGGTTTTGAGTCTTAGTTGAAGAAGAGGGAGAGATAAAAAAAACTTACTTTGTTTATTGCTTGCTGATAACGGTGCAAGGTTGTCTCCTTTATAGGGATAGCTAGACTTGATTATTATGAAACCTATCTTTATATTAAGGAAACTAATCCCTGATAATAAAAAATTTGTCTATAATACATAGAATAAATGTAAAAGGAAACAAATCTACATAATAAGAAACTAAATAACGACATGCTGCCATGCACCATGTCTTAGCCATGGCGTGTCACCCCATAATAACAACTTGAAACATACCTTGATGCGGTCCCTTTTCTTATGGCTCCTCTTGAAAAAAGGATTTTAACTAAAGAAAATATGAAGAGAAGGAGTTAGAAGGGTTCTACTAAGTGTCAGTTTTGTGGAATGGAGGAAAATATTGATCATCTATTTTTTAAGTGTTCCGTTGCTCGTTTTATTTGGAATATAATGAAAGTGGCATTTGATTTCTCAAATATTCCAAATGATATAAGGACTATTTTCTCTGATTGGCTGGGAAAATTTAAGAAGAAAGTAAAGATGCTGGTCATAGTTGGTGTATCAGCAATATTCTAGGCTATATGGAAGACACGAAATAAAGCTTGTTTTCAAAACAAATTGCATCGTGATCTTGCTTCTTTCATTCACTACATTTGCCGTTGGTTAACCAACTTGGCAAATTTGCAGACAAATGTAGAAGATCAAGAAACTTTGCAGGGGGGAGCCAAGCTGCTAGAACAAATCGTGTCTGAAGTGTACAATGCACGGCAAGGATGGGGACTGGGAATAAGAAGACTGCTGATGTAGCAAGAGTCTGGTGAAGGAAGGAATGGTGGAGCACTCGATTTGGAAGAAAAAAGCTGAAGCCTAGTAATGAAACAATGGTGTGGATGGTGTAGGAGATGTAATCCAGTGTGGGCTTGCTCTGTTTGTGCTTTTGAGCTTGTGTATAATTGTTTAGCTTTTTGCTAAGTTGGTGGTCTGGTAACATTATTTACCAGGCTCTTGGACGGTGCCCTGTTTTTGCTAGGGAGAATGGCCATGTTTTTTTTTCTTCTTTTCTTTCGCTTGTTGAAGTATACTTCTGTACTGTGAGGGTTTGTGATAATAGAAATCGGAGGTGTTCTGATTTTCAAAAAAAAAAAAACCTTTATGCGGTCCCTGCCTTCTGCCGGTCAGCCATGTAATCGAGCATAGGAGGGGAACGCATCCCTGGAACCGGACTGCCTGATGCTCCCGTACAACAAAGGTTCAATACAGAAGAACCTTATGGTGTCATACACGAAAACGATAGTTGAGTTCTGTGATAACATTTCAAATCCAGTTCCACAGAAAATGATCTTCTTACATGAAACCAACGCCGGAAACAACTGAAACAACACAGACAAATCCAGGCAACTACTTCCTGAAGACAAACAATGTTTCAGGAACTATTATTGGAGATAACATCTAACGTGTGATGCAGATGAATACAAAATATGCAATGCAACTGACAATGCCCACAGCTGAACTGAGGACTTGATGGTATTTGGAAAGGATTGAATACATGACCTGCACGCCTTAGAAGATTAGTACCACAGAAGGAACTAAACTTCTGGTCCTAGAATCACTGGAACATGCTGCATCTTCTGTTTCATTCCTTTCCTGTCCCATTGATCTTTGAAGTCCACATGCAGATCCAACAGCCAGAGCTTCTTCAGGTGGCGCAGGGATTCAATCCCTTGAGGAACTGTCGCCAGCTTGGGCAGCGATGTGATATACAGACCTTCCATGCCCGGAAGTGCGCCATCCTCAATCTCCAGTAGGTTGACATCAGGCATGCCCTTCAAAACGAGCGTCTTAAGGTGTGGGAAGGACTGAGCAGAAAGAACCAACTTCTGTACATTGCGTACATTGTTAAGTCTTAGATAGGACAAGTTCGGAACATGTAACGTGAGGAACACCATCGGATCTTCGCCAAGTTGACACCAGCTGAGAGCTAGATACTTGAGATTTCTCCCGTGGTGCTGAAATATTGGACACTGCAGTGTTTTATTGGCCCAGCACCCCCTGACAATTAGCCTGTGGAGCTTTGTGGAAGTTGGTTTAAGATCTTTGAAGCAAAGTGCCTCCTTTTCATTACTTGCAGAGAGAAGCAGGCTGCAAAGAAGCGGCATCGTCGACAAGGTAGCAAAAATCTTGGCACAATGTGCAGCGCTTATGTTGTAAATCCACACGCTTCTTAGTTGCATCATGTTCTCGAGTTGCTCAGCTAAGTCCTTGCTTGCTTGCACAGTCTCAAGAGTCTGCAGTTCTTCCAGGCTGGACATCCCTTTAGGTGCTTCAACCCCAATGAAGTACCGAAACTCTGACTGCATCTCATCAGCAAATCTGTCAGCAAGAAGGTGCCTTAGTTTAGTGAGCTTCACGATCCCATGTGGCAGATTTTTATATTGGTTGACTTGACATCAAGAGTTTGAAGATTGGAGAGATTCTCAATAGAGTCTGGGAGTGAGCTTACACCTGTATTCCTTAAGCCGATGTATCGTAAATTAAATAGATTCCCTAAATATGTAGGCACTGAAGCGACTCCCGAGTCTTGCAGCTCAAGGACAGTAAGGTACTTCGATTCAGATAATATCTTAGGTATAGAGGCAACTATGGTTTCACCTGCCATTAGGGTTCGGAGGTGCGGGAATTGCATCTTTGGTGCATCAATTTTCGTCTTCCTCCACCGCAAAGTTGATAGGCGACGTACATCTCTATCCATCTGAATTATTGCACTGAAATCGTTAACTGTACCGAACATCTCCTCTTTAGAGATTGAAAGAGCCAATTCTCTTAAAATGTCATGCATTCTGCACGTATTCACCTTGCCAAGCTCATCATTATCCACAACTTGAAGCATGCTCCGATGGATCAGCTCCATGAGATAGCCCTCCGCCACCTCCTCCAGAGTGCTGTCCCCCTTCTTTACCACAAAGCCTTCTGCAATCCATAGTCGCACAAGCTTTTCCCTTAACAAGGGGTAATCTTCTGGGAACATGCTGCAGTATAGGAAGCAGTTTCTGAGCTCTCCAGACAAGTCATAGTAGCTCAGATTTAGAATTCCCCGGACATTGACATCCTTTTCTAGCTCACATGGTAGTTGATCATATATCTGCTTCCAAACTGGCTCGATTTGTTTCCTTGTAGACAGCAAGCTGCCTATTGATACTATTGCCAGCGGCAAGCCCCCACATTTCTTTACAATATTAATAGCTAGCTTCTGCAGCTCTGATGGGCAATTAGCAAGAGGCAAGACCACACATTTCTTTATAATATCATTAGTTAGCTCCAAAAGTTTGGATGGGCACGTTGCCTTTGACAAGCACTCAAACTTCTTTACAACATCAGTAGCTAGCTCCTGAAGCTCTAACGGGCACTCTGCCTGCAGCAAGCACTCATATTTCTTTACTATACCATTAGTTAATTCTGGAAGCTCTGCTAGGCACTGTGCCAGTGGCAAGCCCTCAGATTTCATTACAATATTAGCAGCTAACTCGTGAAGCTTTGATGGGCACTCAGAGTCACTGTAAGGAAATGCCTTAGTACAGAGGAGGCAAAGCGCATCCTTCAAGCCTAATGGACTAAGCTTGAGTTGATAATGCTGGTGAGCATGAGCAGCCACATCCTCTTTCCTTGTCGTGATGACAATGCAACCTCCATTTTTAGAATCTTCAAACACATCGCGCATTCTATCATACACTTGAGAGTTCCATACATCATCTAATACAATCATATATCTCTTTTGTCCAAACACTGCCCTTAACCTTCTCTTCACCGTGAGGGTGTCCAGGATGTCAATGTCATCTGATTTCTTCTTCTCAATGTCCGTGCCAATATTAGCGGCTGTTGGCTCCTCACAGGTACCAATCATCTCTAGTAGCTTCCTCAGTAATGCGTCCACACTGTTGTATGTCTGTGAAACAGTGAGCCACACATGCACCTTGAAGTTATCCTTTTGCTGCTCGTACACATTGGCTACCAGGGTAGTCTTTCCCATCCCACCCATACCACAAACTGATATTACCTTGAGATCTGGTGTGTTGAGACTCAACCATTTAATTAGCTGCTCCCTGTTGTTCTCAATCCCCACAAGATCTTCATCCTTCATAAGTTGGGGCATACTGTACTGAGGGAATTGCCGTTCGGTGTTGGAGACATGAGTTGGAAGAAGCTCATGGACTGGTAACTGGTTTCACCCATAGATCTTTCAACATTGAAACATGCTCAATTTCCTTCTCTATCTGAATTAGATTATCAGCAATTCCACTAAACACTACAGCATAGTTTAATCCCTTGCCCATTTTTTTTCAGGAACTGGTCTTGCTTATAACGAAGATAGTTGTAGGAAAAGCTGTCCATTACATCCTCAACACGGTAAGCCAGCATTCGCACCTCTGCAATCCATCCCTTGAGGAGCTCATCGCTGAGATACATTGCACCTGTCTTCCGTATAAAGAGGTTCATCATCAAAAGTTACCTCCGTATACGCTGCACAGTGTTTGGTAACTCCTTCAAATTAGAAAATTTGGTTGCGAGAAAAGTGGCAGCTTCTCCCGATAAATAGAAACCAATCTTTGAGAGAGCAAGGAGAGCTGCTTCCGCCATCTCTGCTGAATAGATAAACAAACACACAAGTGTGTTATAAGATTACAGATTAAAATATAAAGAAATGTAGTTGTATTTTTCTTGTGGTGTACTCAAATTTATCCTTTCAACTCATTCACACTCACAAACAATAACCTTATATTTAATTACTTTCAGATAATTAATTAAACAACTCAAAATTTATAAAGGTCGTATCATCTGCACCCATTCTGGTTTGTGCATGAGAATTGCCCCAAAAATTTCATGCCGCCTAAGTGAACCATCTTGCTGCAGCTCGCCCATCACTGCCTCCCCAGTCCGCTCTCATGTCTCCATTCCCATTGTGGCAAAGCAAAGACGATGAAGGAGGAGCAGGCCAGTGTGGGAGCTCTCCACAGAAGATAGTGAACAGATGGTTCAAATCCCTCCTCACCCACAGCTTTGCAAAGGGCTTCGCCTTTACTTTCTCCACTGAAATTTATAATGATATTTTCGGGAGCGAAAGAACAAAGTTGTATGTTTGCAAAGTGGTGTTTCTCCAGAAGTATATATGCAACTTTTTTCGAAGAAAATGATAACAATTGCAACAAATAACACAATAGAAAGATACAATACTACTTTGTGCCTTCCACAATTAACACCCCCTTCGTCTCAAAATAGAATAATAATTAACATCCACTTGGTAGAAACTGGTGGTTCCCAATTTCTCAGAACTAATGTATTTAGGCTGGAGAAAAGCTGGTTTGCAGATGATGAGTTAGCCACTTTGATTCAGAACAGATGGAAGGCTCAGGATCTGCTCTGGACAATTCGCAAGTGCAAATTAGATGTGCTAGATAGTTATGTAGAGGGCGGAGCATAAGCAGAAGAGCTACTAAGAGGAGACTCAAAGCTGGGTTAGTTCACCAGATTGGGATATTTGACGAGAAGGCTGAAGATATATAACTTTCAGATGAGGAATTGAGTCAGAATTAAATTGGAAGCGCATCTCATGGATACATACAATGAAGAGAAAAATCTATTGGCAGGCTGGGTGTGGTGATAAGTAGTCAACAGAAGGTGACTTGAACACTAGCTATTTTCAGGTAGTAGCCAATGGAAACCGGAGAAATACCTGATCCAGAAAATTCAGATTGGAGATTGAATGACTGAACAAGCAAGACATCAGGCAAGATATTGAAAGCTACTGTGAATATACAGGACCCAGGGGGATTCAACTCCAGCAATACAAATAAAAAGGTGAAGGACGTAATCGTTTTAACAGTCAAGAATCAGATAGCTTTGGCCTTTGTGGGATCCTTTGATCCTTTCCCATGAATGATTAACCATGTCTTATACTCACCCACTATTACTCATTACTCAATCAACCCACTGCTAAATTCGCTTGCAAAACATGTATCACGGATTTCCTTACTACGCTATGCGGAATGAAGACAAACAGGTAAGAGCCAGGCAAAGTTCCCACCTTTCTTGAGCTCGGCGGCGCGGCGATACGTCGAGCAGCACGCGTGCGCTGGGTCTAGTACGCGATGCTCGACAGCCTCGCAGGGGGCCTGCAGGAGTCTAGCGGCGGATGGAGCCGAGCAAGATTTGCGCCTCCTTCCACTACAGCAACATTCGGAATAAAATTTTTCCTTTTTCATTGAGAGGAAGACGAACAACTTTATCTTATCAAAAGTTGATTAAGCTTCTACAGGAAGCTCACCTGAAAGCGTTGGAGCGAGCTCTCGAACGGTGGCGACTGGCGTCCCTCGCTCCTCCCTCTCCCTACGCGTCTCCTTGACCTCGGCTTGGAGCTTGCAAGAAGCAGAGAGATCCGAGCAAAAAGATTCGAACGCGTGGGACGGGGTTCTTTCTCTTAAACAAACTTGACCTGACAGTTGACGCCGTACGGGACTAGGTTCGAAATTGCAGTTAGGTACTTCTTTTATTGATTAGTCCTCTATTGGTCCCTAGTGTGTAACTTCCCAGCTCCAAATTGACTTACGTTTTCATCATCGCTTAGCATAAAAAGATTAATCTATGGGTTAAAACGTATTTAAAAATATGATTATATGTCAGGGTAACTCTTGCTCAACTAATAATGTGGGACTAAAGGGCAGTTTGGTGTGGTGATAAATTTGCTGCACCAAAGCTTACAAAAATTTGGCATCAAATTGGTTACCAATGTTTTTGACGAAGGATTGAAAAGAAAATGAACTAAGGTGCCAAAGGAAAAGGGATCTTGCTAAGGTTTAGTACCGAATCAAATACTTACCAACTTCAGTCATCAATACCAAAGCTTGGTATACCAAGCATTGGCAACAATTGGCAGTAAACGTAAAAGCTCATAAATTCCAACACTTAACACTCCTACCTCTACATGGGCCACATTTGAGCTCAATCCTTTTTGAGTCTGATTTCACATACACCCACTCTAAAATAACCCGACGATCACATACACCCACTCTAAAATAACCCGACGTACTCATCGGGAACATACCTATGTTGGGATGAATTATCAGGATCTCCTCCGTACCAAGAACTTCGATTAAGAAAAAAAAAGAAACCATCTACAATATACAAAATAAAGTTTCATGGATAAAAGTAAGTAAACAGGAATTAATTCTAATTCTTACGTGATTAAAAAGTAAAAGGGTCTCACCAAGAAAACAATACCCACTCGAGGCCAACACATGCTTGATCAGATGCGCTCGTGTAACCATGCATGGCTTTAATACCATTTATAACACCCTAGCTCTAAATGGGCTTAGGTCTACCTGCACATGCCGAATAAATCACACACTTGCACCAACCCCGGTTAAGCTTCCATCCTCACTTCACGTAAAAGGGTTGACACAAGTGTTGAAATGCATTTGGCAATAGAGATTATATATTGGTCTAACTCTTACTCAGTTAGCATGGTGGAACTAAATCCTGACACTTGCACTCAAACCCTTATATGGCCATATTTGGGCTCAATTCATACTTCTTTCTGGGCGAGTTTCTAACAATGGGGGGATTTTTTTTTCCACTTTGGCTTCGGTTTTGGCTTTTGTTGCTATAGTAACTAGCTTTTAAACAGTGCGTCTTTTTAAAACGGGGTCTACAAGTAGATTATAGTACACACTATACTGAGTTTAGTTGTTATGGCCAAAATTGAATGTTACTTTTTCCCCATTTTGTACTGTCTCTTGTGAACAGCCATAATTTAAAAACTATAAGCTAAAAGGCAAATCCACAGGCCAAAACAATTCACTTAATTAGAACAATTTGAGCATGCATATATACTGCTTCTTTTCAGAAAGTATTATCACACTTGGGTTAGGTTGGGCCTTGATCAGCTTAGCTGAGTTGGCTTTGGATTGGGTCAAATTTATTTGGGGTTGGACTAGGTGTAGGGTAGATCCCTGTTGCACACTGAGAACCTGGTTAGAACATGAGAATTTGTAAGAATTTCACATGAAACAGTTAAAGGAATATGCTAGAATTCTATATGAAATGGTTCAATTCTCACAGGGGCTTGATAAAGTGCTAGTTGAAATTGTCTCACTCACATCGGCGCATGTGGTGAAAATGTCGTGATAATCAAACATAGAAATTCCCAAAATATCTCAAAAATTATGAGATGTAAGGACACTATGTTTGAATAAGTATTTATCTTTTCACAAAGTCCTCATTCCATGTGTGCACATATTTGCATGGTTGACCGCATGGTGTTGGAAAACGTTGGATCAAAGCAGCTCGATCCAAGTTGTTCGTGGAGTCACATTATGCTCTTTTGTCATGTAGCATCTTGTTATGTCCACGATAATATATACTAATCCACTCACGTACATAGAATATTGTCCTATGAGGCCAACTACAGTGGCACAGGAGTAGCTTTGATTCAATTAATGCATGGAGAGGCAGATTGGTGGTTTATGATTAAATGGTGGATGGTGGTTGTACAATGACGGCATATGCAGTGTCAAAGAACTAGTTGACCAGTCCAATAGTTGCACTGCACATGAATCTAATTGATTTTTTAACTGGTTTTCATCCAAATTATTCTTAAATTTACTCCCAAAATTGTATCCATCCAAATTATTTTTAAATTTACTCCCAAAATTGTATCCAGGCTTTGTCCAAAATTTATAGTGACTAACTTTCAAATTGTAAGGATTGGATGTCAAGACTTGTTTTACAAAATTATCCGAACTTGCTTTACACCTATAATAAATTTGTGTTATTTTTTATTTTGCTTTGATGTTTGTGCTAACTTACTTTAGAATTTATATGGACTTGCTCCATACCTATACTAAGTTGGTTTTATTTTTTATTTTGCTTGCAAATTATACTCATTTTGCTTCTATATTTATCCTAACTTGTTTTGAATTTAAGCTAATTCACACCTATGCTAAGTTAGTTTTATTTTTTTTATTTTGCTTACAAATTATACTCATTTTGCTTCTATGCCTATCCCAATTTGCTTTGGAATTTATACCGGCTTGCTTCACAACTATACTAATTTGGTTTTATTTTGCTTGCAAATTATACTAATTTTTGCTTCCATGTTCATCCCAACATTCTTTCAAATTTATTTCGACTTGGTCCCAATTTTATGCTTGCTTGTTCTAAAATTTAAATTGATTTGAATTTTTATACAATTTTGCTTTGAAAGTTTATCACGACTTTGCTTCCAAATTTATAGCAACTTGCATCAATTGTTTCGATTTTTTCTGATTTTTCTATTCAAGTTATCTTGATTTTGCTTCACATCTTGCACTAATTTGATTTGGAATTTATTTCTAATTTATTGCAAAGTATACTCATTTTGTTTCTAATGTTTATCCCAGCTTACACAAATACTTTTAGCAATTTGCTCTGAAATCTATTTTGACTAGCTCCCTTCAATAATTTCGGTGCAAAGAGGAGATCAAGGACCTTATAGGTGGGCCCGATGGATATTTGCATGTGCATATGATAGTAGTAGAAAGTGTATTTAGTAAGGGGTGTGTGTGTTGCCGCACGAAACTGATCCGTACACCAACAAGATAATTGATGAAGAAACAAGATCTACTTTAATCTAGAGACTAAGAAAACAAAGGTACGAAAATAATATTGTGTCGATTGTCTGATTTCTTTTGCAATCGGCCTTACCCTTTATATTTATAGGCTGCCTGGTCTATGGCAAATAAAATCGGCATCAAATCAAAATCTATGGCAAGTAAAATTGGCATCAAATAAAATTGATCACATCTGCTAATGAGCCTGATTTCTTTCTCTTCTTTGCTTCTCATTGTCGAATCCTCTCGCAGATAACTTCCCATAACGATTCAGTCTTTCTCTTTTGTTTCTCCGCTGTCGAATCCTCTGCAGATAACTTCCTATAATCGATTCAGTATCCCCAAATTTTCGACCGCTTCTCGTTATAACTGTCAGAGTTTCCAAAATCGTGGTCAAACTCCTTGCGACCACCTTTAGTATGGTCGTAACCTTCAATGCAGTCGTAGGCTTCTACGTGATCATAGACTCCAACGTGATCGTGGCCTTCAACGTGGTCGTAGATCCCACCGTGGTCATAGCCTCCAACGTGATCGTAGACTCCACCGTGATCGTAGCTTCCAACGTGGTAGCAGACGCCAACGTGGTCGTATACTCCACCGTGGTTGTAGACTCCAACGTGGTCGTAGACCTCAACGTGGTCGTATACTCCACTGTGGTCATAGACCCCAACGTGGTCGTAGACTCCACCGTGGTCGTAGACTCCAACGTGGCCGTAGAACCCACCGTGGTCGTAGCCTCCAACGTGGTCGTAGACTCCACCGTCCAACGTCGACTCCAGCTTCCAACGTGGTCGAGACTCCAACGTGGTCGAGACCCCAACGTGGTCGAGACTCCACCGTGGTCGAGACCTTAACGTGGTCGAGACTCCACCGTGGTCGTAACCTCCAATGTGGTCGAGATCTATTTGGCGATCGCCAACCACGACCAATGCGGTCATAGCAACTTTCACCACGCCAAAGTAGTCGTAATTCCTTCTCGTGCCCTTTGACCATGGCCGAATGGTCGTAAACCTCTCGGAGACATTCGACCATGCCCAAAGTGGTCGTATACGCCACAATGTGGTCGTGGAGCTTATCCGGCCACTCGCTTAACACCTCACCCGGTTCTGACCATGGACAGTGTGGTCGTAAATGATTCGATGGGCAGCCGACCACGACCAAAGTGGTCGTAAATAGTTCAATGGGCAACCATATAGTCAACCGAATTATATTAATGAAACAACAATTCGGCTATTTTGATCATCTAATGCATAAATATGCTAGTGCCATTTTTTACTATCAACACATGCCCCCCTGTTTTTTTTTAAAACTTGCTAAAAAAAACACTTGCATAACGAAACCAGCTAGAGGCAATAACCTACTCACCTCAAACTTTCTTTGGACGATGGTCTACAACACATCAGCCATAAATAATAATTCTCAGGACGATGACTGGCAAACACCGGCCATATTTTCTCGTGCATTTTGCCACACACTTGGATAGTACCTTTTTAAATATTTTCCATTAAGTGCTCTAGGCAATTTTTCCCCATGCAAATTTTGCACAAAATAACTATTTCCAGGAACAATCTCTATAACTTTATACGGACCATCCCAATTTGGAGACCATTTTCCAAACTTATTATCCTTTGACCCAATAGGTAAAATTGTCTTCCATACTAAATCTCCAATTTGAAACGATTTTTCCTTTACCTTCTTATTATAGGCCTTAGCTACTCTTAATTTGTCTTTCTCAATTTCTCTCAAAGCTTTTATCCTCTCATCTGTAACTTCGTCTATTCTATCCATCATTAAGTCATGATAATCCGCGGCCAACAAATCATTTTGCTCGCCAACCTAAGAGCGCCCAGATTCACCTCAACAGTAAAACGGCCTCCCGCCCATATACTAACTCATATGGTGTCACTTTGTAGCACCATGCTTAGATATACGATGAGCCCATAATGCCTCGCATGTAACCTCATGCCATCTCTTAGGATATTCTTCTATTTTCTTTTTGATAAGTTTAATTAAAATCTTATTACTAGACTCGGCTTGCCCATTAGCCTGAGCATAGTATGGTGAAGAATTAAGCAATTTAATTTTCAACGATTCAGCAAACTCACGTACTTGATGAGACACAAAAGACGCACCCTTGATCATCGTTAAAGTCTGTGGTATGCCGAATCTATGAATAATATGCACCAAGATAAAATCAATTACTTCTTTATGTGTCATATTTTTAAGAGGAACAGCTTCCGTCCATTTTGTAAAATAATATGTAGCTACTAAAACAAAACGATGACCTTTGGAAGATGCAGGGCATATCTGGCCGATAAAATCTAAACCCCACCCACGAAACGGCCATGGTTTAATAATAGGATGCAACACGGCAGCTGGTGCTAATTGTATATCACCAAATTTTTGACAGGACTCACAACCTTTATAATATTTAAAACAATCTTCTAACATAGTTGGCCAATAAAAACCAGCTCGTCTCAATAACCATTTCATCTTATAATGATGATGTGTGCCACAAATACCTTCATGTACCTCACCCATAGCAATTTTAGATTGGTCTGAACTTAAACACTTTAAAAGCAATCCTTCTACAGTTCGGCGATATAATTCCCCATCAAGCAATGTATACTTTAAAGCCTGTCGCCGAATTTTTCTATCTACAGATTTAATGGGATTTTCTAAATAATTAAGTAAAGGTTTTCTCCAGTCATTGAGTTCAGCCATATTTGACGTTTCTAAAACATCCGAACTGCTGCCTTGCTGTTCGGCCATATAAACAGGAACATTTTTGTGCATCGGTTTTTCTATCACAAATAGCTTGCCTCTACTGACATGATAACCAGATGCTTGTTGCCCAAGATTATTAGCTCTAAAATTATCTCCTCTAGATATATGACTGATAGTAAAATCATCTAGGGTTGATACGATCTCTAAACACTTTTCTAAATATCTATTCAATGAACCATCAAGGCACTGATAAATTCCAGAAACTTGCTGCACAACTAATAACGAGTCACCAAAAGCTTCTATATGTTTTACATCTATGGATTCTAAAATTTGCAATCCTAATAAAAGTGCTTCATACTCGGCCTGATTATTAGTACAAAAATATTCCAAACGGACCAATGTTTCAAAAATAGCACCTCTAGGCGAAATTAAGACAATACCAACACCCTGTCCTTCTCTACAGGCCGAACCATCAAAATATAGCTTCCATGGAGATACAGATAAATAACTAATCAGCTCCATACCATTATCAACTCTATGATCTACAATAAAATTTGCTACAATTTGGCCTTTCATGGATTTTAAAGATTCATAAGCCAAATCATATTCTACCAATGCATAAGCCCATTTTCCGATTCTACCACTTAAAATCGGCTGTAGCAACATATACTTAATAACATCGGTCTGACAAGTTACCACACAAGTACTGGACAATAAATAATGCCTTAAACGGGTACAAGCATAATACAAGGATAAACACAATTTTTCAATAAATACATACCTTGTCTCGCTCCCGTAAGACGCCGCTCAAATAAATGATAACAAACTCTTTGCCTTCTACCTCCTGCGTTAATACAGAACCAATAACACCATCTTCCGCAGCAATATATAGCCAAACGGCGCCCGGCTTTAGGTGCCCTCAAAACAGGAGGAGTAGACAAATACTTTTAATTTCATCAAAGGCCCTCGTTGTTCTCGCCTCAAGTAAATTCGGTTTCCTTCTTTAACCAAAGTATGGGTGTAAATGCGTCAATTTTCCAGCAAAGTTAGATATAAATCTTCTCAAATAGTTTATTTTTCCCAAGAATTTTTGTACATCTCTTTTACATTCTGGTGCCTTTATTCTTTGAATGGCCTCTAATCTAGCAGGATCTATCTCTATTCCCCTCTCATGTATGAGGAATCCTAGAAACTTTCCACCGACACGCTAAAAGCGCATTTGAGTGGATTCATTTTAAACCATACCGACGCATCCTTTCAAATACTAGTGTCAAATCGCCAAATGATGATCCACGTTGTCCGATTTAACTACTACATCATCAATATATATTTCTAGTATGATACCGAGTAAGTCATGAAAATTAAATTCATAGCTCACGATACGTAGCGCCGGCATTTTTAAACCAAATGTCATGACAACCCACTCAAATAAACCTACAAAACCAGGACACCTAAAGGCCGTTTTAGACATATCTTCTTCGCCATAAAATTTGATTATAACCAGCATTGCCATCTAAAAGCTAACAACTCTATGTCCCAAGCATTATTAATCAACATGTCGGCTATAGGCATAGGATATTCATCTTTTGGAGTAGCTTTATTCAAATCTCTAAAATCAACACAAATGCGTAATTTGCCACTACTCTTTTCTCAACTGGCACAATGTTGGATATCCATTCGGCATATCTACATGGCCTAATAAAACCAGCTCTCAATAACCGGTCTATTTCCTCTTTAATACGGTCATACATATTAGGAGTAAACCTTCTAGGTGGCTGTTTATGAGGTCTAAAACCAGATTTAATGGGCAACCGATGCTCTACTAGCTCTCGGCTAAGGCCTGGCATTTCGTGGTACTCCCATGCAAAGCAATCAACATAATTTCTAAGCAACTCAATCATTTTGGCTTTGCAGTCATTCGCCATGTTTTTATTCACAAATGTCGGCCTAGGGATATTACCACTACCTATGTCCACTTCCTCTAATGAATCAGCCGACGTAAAACCATATCCTAATTTTTCTACTTCATCAAAATCATCAATAGCTTCACACATATCGTTCTTACTTGACCGATAATGCTCTACACGTTCTGCCAACCAATCCAAACTATGCTCCTTATCCATTTATAACATCATATTGCTAAGCCGGGCTGCACAAGCCGGCTGTACAGACACAGGTACAAAACCATCCTTAGTAACACTAACATAGTCATAATCGAAAGATCTATGCCTGTTAAACATCGAATATTACCATGCTGCCAATCACCAAGCATCACCAAAGCAACATAAGCCGATGTATCCGCTGAATGACTTCTATATCATCATCTACCCATCGTACTAAAGTTTGATGCAAAGTGGAAGGAATGCAACGATTAGCATGAATCCATCCACGACCCAATAAAACACTATAACTACCTTGCACGTCGACGACAAAGAAAGCTGCAGTAAAGTTTTGCTCCCAACAAGAAGCTCCATAGAGATGACGCTTTGGCTTCATCGGCTCGCCAGAAATCCATTGAGCGTCAAATTGGTCTTCATAAGCTCACCGTCCTCTTTACCTAATCTCTTAAAACTGAATATGGCATTAAATTTACAGAGCTCCACCATCTACAAGCATCCTAGAAATCGGCCTTCCGTTAATATGCCCTTTAACATATAACGGTTTCAAGTGTCGCACGATTCATCGGGTTTTTCAAAGATAGCTTCTTTAGGCCGAGACACATTTGTGCAACCTCCTCATCAATAGCTCGAAATTCAGAAGGTAGTGTAAAACCATATTAATATCCATACCTTCCGGAGGTGGAGAGCCATTTTTGACTAGTGGAGACCCTCATAATCTAACAAATCATGTTCATCATCACTATTTGTCCAATCGACTCTTCAATTTTCTTCATCCTCCATTCTTTCTTAGTGGGTATCATAGGCTTGATCTCATTGAATAAATCATCCTCGTTTTTCAGCTCGAGCCGCTCTCAATTCTTCTCTCACTGAGCCGCAACCTCCTTTTTGCGAATGTGAGAGCCCCGTGGACACCATCCGGGCTGCCGCCCACACCTGCTAATAATGGAATCTTTCTTTATTTTCAGGAGCAACCACACTATTTTCGACATCGTTTCATTCACGATATTGTTCATCGGTGCAGCATTGTTCACCTCTGAATTTTTACTCGTTTCACCTCCTTCTTTGATGCGGTAAACTCTTCTTGGAGATTTATCATCCCTCTGGTCACAAAACCGATTATTTTTATTAAATCGGTCATTCCTAGGCCATGACAACCTGTCAAATACCAGCCTTCTTGGCATTCCCCATCCTGGATGAAATGGCTCAAAAAACATTGGAGTTGGTGGCATCCATGGACCGCAAAAACCCCATGGCGGACAAGGAGGAAAACCACCAGGATGAGGACCCCATGGCACAGCAATATCGGCCTAGGCATAGGATGCGTGTGCTGCAGAAAACTTTCCCATCGATGATCCCAACCACCGAACTCTTGCCTTGGAGGGGATCTTGGTCGCTTCAAATTATAGGGCCGACTAAAACCGCTTTGGCCGGCCTTACCATCTTCATATTTGGCTAGAAGCTCTTTAAAGGTGGGCTTCGGCTTCTCAACCCATTTGCTTGTCCTATTCTTTCCCTCATTAATTTTCCAATGACCTACTTCCGGGCTTTTTGGTTTTATCATCCTTGTCCTCCCGTTCTCATGCACCCTAGGAGTTGCAGAACCTACTGTAATTTTGATGAACTCATGGCCTTCAGGAGTATTTCCAATTTGGACTGTTCTAACCACACCTCTACTTTCTTCTGTAGGTTCACTACTATCCTCACCAATCATCACATTTTTTCCTACTGTTGATTCGGCCTGTGATGGCCGAACTAGCACCTTCTTATTTTTGAAATCAATCACATTAATCGAAAAGGTTGAGTGTCTAACTGCATTTTTGAGCTATCAAGAAACTTCAATCGCCCTTCATTTATGGCCGATTGAACTCGTCGACTAAAAATATTGCGATCGTTAGTAGCATGAGAATAAGAATTATGCCATTTACAATATGCACGTCTTTTTAATTCTTCAGGAGGTGGTATGACATGTCCAGTGGGCAATTTTATTTGTTTCTCTTGCAATAAATAATCAAAAATTCTATCACATTTAGCAGTATCAAAAGTATATTTTATTTCTTCATGCCGATTTTTCTGTGGAACTGGCCTCAAAGCAGAGCAAACGAATGGTTTAGATTTTGAATCCCATGCCCATTCGGCTACACACATATCCACACTCTCATCATCAGATGACGTGGAGTCATGTTCTACTAAATTAACAGGATGGTTCATTTTATGTTTTTCACTGGTCCTATGGAAATCTTTAGATTCTCTAGCCCGCTTTCTTGAGCTGAGCCTTTGCAAAGACTTGACTTACATCTAAGAAATCCTGCCCTTCTAATTTTTCCTTCAAATGTGAAAGCAACCCATAAAAGGCTAACTCAGAAGATCCTTATCGATATTACTAGATTAAAGCATCGGTTTCTTGTATCTCTAAATCTCCGATATATTCAGCAAATGTGTTCATTGTATTTCGCCTAACCGATGTCAAGTGTGATAATCTCAATTCAGTGTCTCTCGTGTAAAAATATTCATGAAATTTTTGTTCTAACTCGTGCCATGAACGAATAGAATTAGGTGTAGGATGTGAACCACGTGAACGCTGCACAGATAATGACAAAGGAAACAATCTCAATTTTAAAGCATCGCTAGCATCGCTTCACCGCATTGTGCAATAAATTGACTAACATGCTCTAAAGTGGTTTCGCCATCATCCCTGTAAATTTAATAAAATCAGTACTCAATCCACGGGATATGGAACCGTATCATAGAAATCAGGATACGGCCTTTGATAAGTACGCATTCTACACTTAGGCTCTACCCCAAACGTTTCTCTGAATATATTAGCTACTTGCTCTCTGATATTTTCATGCCTAACAAATGGCTCAGCCATAGGCCGATTATTTGCCACATTAGCTGGCTGTGGTCCAAAAGCATTAGGTTGTGGCATGTCACAAATTTGAGGCTGTGGATAGGGAGTATTAAGCACAGGAGGATTAAAATAAGCTTCTGGTGTTGGCCCATATGGTATCCCGTATAATGATATAAGATCAGGGATAATTTAGAATTACATCAAAATATGAATAAAGAGTTCCATGAACAGGTCATTTACTTGTTGATCAATACAAAAGACATTTATTCAAGGGACAAAATAACATATTATTCAAAAGATCATAAACATAGAAGTGACACAATTATCTCCATGATTGCCTCTAGTACATATCACTAACATAAACAAGTCCCCATGAAAGATGCTAACATCATCATTGATATGGCTACAATCTACACTACTACAGAGAAGGCTATACTGAACGCCTCATCACAGACGGTTCCCTAGAATCCATCGATGTTGTAATTATCATAGATTGTATTACAAGTGTGATCATCTGTGTTACTAGCGATGGCTAGAACTAAAATATTATCACAGACGGTTTGTGGTTGGAACCGTCTGTGAATTATCATAGATGGATCGAATTAAAAATCATCTATGATAATTGCAAATATCACAGATAGTTTTTAATATGAACCGTCTATGATAACTCATAGACACTTCCAACCACAAATCGTCTGTGATAATGGGATACGTCATAGATGTTTTTAATCCAAACCATCTGGGATAATTCATAGATGGTTCTAAACAAGAACCGTCTGTGATAATTATGTATCATAGACGGTTTATGATTGAAAGTGTCTATGATATGTGCTACATTATTAAATACCTGGCTCATCCTGACAGATATTTAGTGAGCAAGAGCTTGAACGCAGCCGATTTTGGGTGCGCGTTTGGTGAAAGCACAATTATAGATTTGCATGTGTGCTTGTAGATCTATTTATTATTGGTGATTTAATTAAGGTTAGTATTTGTTTCTAATTATATGAATTATAATTAAGAGTGATGATAACTAGGTTTAGATCTCGATTTAGATCTAACTTAGTAATTTGCTCCAATTTAAAATGGGTCTCACTACTCCTAGTCTACTTCAATATATTCTTGCTTAATATGTATTGCTTCAGGAATTGTATGCAGCTAGCTACTTTAGATGGACAATTTAAGGTGAATGACAATTATGTGTAAGTGTAATAGCTAGCTAGCTATAGGAGCATTAATCTAATTTAACACTAATTATTTTTTACATGCCTAGAGTAGATGGACGGAAGATAGATGTATGGTGAGAACCGTGTGAGTGAAGAGTATATTGGTAGTGTATCTGCTTTTAAAAGTATTGCCGAGCATGATATATTGAAGAAGGGATGAAATTTATGTACTATTCACATATTAACTATGATAATTTGAAGATGTTTACCAACTCAACATAAATCAAAACACACTTGATTCAAGGAGCTTTCAAAAAGGGGTATATATGTTGGACCAGTCACGGTGAAGAGCAGACTATATAGGAAGGTAGTAACATTGTCGAGGGAGACAATGATATGCTGGATGTGGACTATGCTTTCGATGAAGATAGATCACACGATGATAATCTAGAGAAGATGTTACGCGATGCAGAAGGGTGTTGTAGTGAGAGAGAGAGTTTGGTGAATTTGAGGGATCGATGGAGGACTCGGAGAAACATTTGTTCTTAGGTTGCAAGGCAGAATACACAAGGTTGTCATCCATGCTTGAACTACTGAAATTGAAGGCAAGTAATGGTTGTTCCGATAAGAGTTTCACGGCATTGTTAGGTCTCCTAGCGGACATCCTTCTAGAGGGAAACGTGTTACCCAGAACCATCTATCAAAGCAAAAAGGTTTTTTTGTCTATTGGTAATAGAAGTAGAAAGAACACATGTATGTCCAAACGATTGTATCATCTACCGTAAAGAGTATGCAAATATGCATGTATGTCCGGTGTGCAAAGCATCCCGATACAAGCATAAGAATCACTTCAATGATGGGAAGCACATCGAGGTGAAGCAAGGACCTCTTGTTAAGGTGTTGTGGTATCTGCCTATTATTTTCCATTTGAATCCTTTATTTGTGAATCGAAAGGCGGCAAGATTGCTGCATTGGCACTCAGAGGAGTATAAGAAAGATGGAAAGTTAAGACACCATGCTAATTCTGTCCAGTAAAGAAACTTCGATAGGAGCTTTGAAGACTTTGGTGTGAAAAAGAGGAATATAAGGTTTGTGTTGAATACAGATAGAATGAATCCTTTCGATAACATGAGCAGCCAACATAGCACCTGGCTTATGTAACTAACCTTCCTCCTTAGCTGTGTATGAAGCGGAATTACATTTTGATGTCACTACTTATCGAAGGGCCGAAGCAACCTAGGAATAATATTGATGTGTATCTAGCACCATTGATTGAAGATCTTGTCAAAATGTGGAACGAAGAGGTAAAGGTATGGGATGCGAACAAATGAGAGAATTTCACTCTGTGCACTATGTTATTCTGCACCAGCAATGATTTTTTGCCCATGGTAACCTGTTGGGGTTGAGTACAAAAGGGACTAAAACCTATCCGTACTATTTAGATGATATCAAGAGTGTGGTTGAATAACTCACGCAAAACTATGTACATGCGTCACCATAGTTTCCTTCCCAAGTATCACCCATATCGCAAGATGAAGAACTAATTCGATGGGCAAAACGAAAATGACTCAGCTTCAAGGCCTTCCCAAGTATGGCATCTTGCAGCAAATATTGACTATTGAATCTTCCTAAGGCCCAATCAAAGCAATCAGGGAGGGATATACAATCCACGGCCCTGGGAAACAAGGAACACTAGGTCACACGCGAGGCGTTGGAATTTATGTACCTTGGAGGCAGTGATTCCCACACAACCCAAACCATATAGGAGTAGGTAGAGATCCAAGGGCGAGCGCGAGGAATGGTTGAAAGAATAGATTCATGCAGAATTTCGAGGAAAGATATCATTATTGAGGGGAAAACTGAATCAAGTCCTCAACCAGTAGCAAGCCACCCCCATTATTTTGGGAGTCAGTCCCCCTCCACATTAGAGTAGCTGTGCGTCCACGCCACTTTTTGAACATAGTGATGTTCGATTACCTATCGACAACATTTAGATAATGTACATATCTAGAATACTATATAGATAGACCTGTTTGGCACCTTAGCTAATCTTGTATTATTATCTTGGAGCCCACGCCGTGCAATCTAACAGTTAGGCTTGTTCGCTTTATTCGCATTGAGGCTAAGCGGGGGATGGCGTATCCATGCCTACCAAGGACGCTAGTGCACAGTGCCTGACTAGGGAATGATTTTGCGAAGATCCAGGTGGACATGGTACATGATGTTTTTAGGGCCATCCCACTAGAGATGCCCCCAAACGATGAGACCATGACACTAGGGGATACGGTCAACACATTCATCCAGTAGCCTAAGAAGGACATCACCTTGGAGCCTTCCGTGTTAGCATCTACCCAGTATGAACAAGTGGCCTCTCCACACGACCACCTACAACCTACGACCTCTCCAACCCTCCCTTTGATGTCACCACGTGCACTTGATCCATGTCGGCAAACTACCATATCGACTCCTATGAAGACCACACTGAGCATAGAATAATATCGTACCCATTCGTCTCTTGTGAAGAACAAATACTAGCGTGTCAACAAGACCAAATCGAAGAAAATCAAGGAGCATCAAGAGCACTGGACATTATTGTTAGGAAAGCCATTGATCTTGAATATGCTTAAAGTCGCTTGTTTGCATGCGTGGTACATGGGAAAGACCAACCAGACGAGGACACATGCCCTACGGGTTGCACCGTCAAGTACACGGCGGGGCATTTTCTCCATGAGCCTATCTACTTCATGGTGGGTTTCGATGACTTGTTTGAACTCTTCAACCTCGACGCCCTCGATACCTCACTTTTAAGATGCTGAACACTGTAAGTGTGTACAATTATGGTCTATATTCATATAATAATGATAAATGTCATAATTCCTGGCTTACTTATAGACACATGATACTAGAAGCCAAACGAAGAAAAGAACCAGTCAGTTTTCTTGACCAACACTTGATCTCTGAGCAATGCATCAGCAAAAATGCATCTTACATTGAGGATTATATAACAACAGAATTACTTGCTCACAATGACAAGGGGTATATACTTCTACCTTACAACCAGCGGTAAGTCTTTCACTCATTGTTATACTCATTGATTTGTACTTCATATGCAACACAAACTTAGTTTTAAGAACTATAGCGGTATACATATGCAAGTGGTACTAGATTCTAATTGTCATTGTGCCATAGTAGAACAAGGTAATACACCTTGATTCCCTAATCAAGAACAAACACGACTTCACACTTGTGTAACAATTAATTGACAGGTTTGTTCATCCATAAATAACTCTATCTACCTTTTGTTTGCAATGGCTGAGGCTAACTTTTTTGAATCGCATAATTTGTTCGCCACGTATATTGCCAAAGGAGGGAGACATGTGGAAGGGAACACCACACTGCGACATGTGATGTAATTTCTGGTACTTGCTTGTACACAATAATTCTATATCATACTTCATAATTAACGATGCCTCTCAAGCTGAACGAACATATGAACGTAATTCTATTTTTGCAGTACCACCAATAACTACAAGGCAATGAATGTGGATTCTATGTTTGCCACCAAATGCGAGAAATCATGAGTGGTATGCCCAAGGATCCGTACGTTTGTCAATCCCACAATACTTATTTTATACTTATCAATTAATATATATATAAGTGCTTATGACTTTACTCTTCCTAGAGATAGGGCATCAACATCACTTTAAGTACAATCCAAATGAATGAACTCTCCAAAATTCTAGGATGGCTCACCACCTTCTTAATGGAGGAGATCATTAACCCAAAAAGAGAGTTTTACATGCCCAAGGCTAACTAAAATTTTTAATGACAAACAATGTTTTCTTACTATATCTGTAATGTAAAAATATTATGACAATTAATCTATAATCAATATGTAAATTTGTTTATCTGTGATATATATATATATATATATATATATATATATATATATATGTGTCTATGTATGTGTGTATGTTTGATATATCTATGTATTTCTGTATTTGCTTGTATATGTTATCTGAATATTATTTTTAGAGGATATGGCTAGCATTTCCTGAGGCTAATTGAAAAACAGAACAAATTCTACATACGGAGTGAACTATCATAGACGATTTTGTGGTACAAACCGTCTGTGAATGCCTACTATCACAGATGGTTCTATCACTACTACAGAAAACCGTATTACAGACGATTCAGAAACGTCATCATAGACGGTTTTGTGAGTCATCTGAATTTATGGGTCAGTAATGATACGAGGTCATCACAGACGGCTTTTGAACCGCCTGTGGTGCAAATATCACAAACGGTTTTTAACTAAAAACCGTTTGTGATAGTTGATAATCACAGACGGTTTTTAACTAAAAACCATCTGTGATTATCAACTAGCACGACCTGGGTGCTCCTTGTTTCCCAGGTCCGCGGAGAGTATATCTTTCTCTCTAGTTGCCTGGAATGATCCCTGGGAAGATTCTACACTCAGCGCTTCCTGCAAGAGCCCGACATGTCATTTCACTTCCTACGAAGTTGTGGAGTAATTACAAGCTACGTAGTTCGACCGATATCTTACCAGGCGGTGGGACACTTCCTGGTATGCAGGGTTTTGGAAGGAGATGTCCCCCGATGACGTGGTAGATGACCTCGCTCTAATCTACTTTCGAGTGCGCTCATCCGGGATCGTGGCAAATGGTGGGGCGGTGTCCCACAGTATTGCCTGTTCGTCCTCCGTCCTGCACCGCGGGATTTTACCCGCATGCCGCACTTGCACTTCTAAAATCTTCGGTTGTCTTCATCGCCTTAAACTCTTCCCATTGTGGTTTCAGGAATGGGTACTTATGAAAGGGCGTTAGATCCTTCTCCACGTATTGCTTGAAAAGCACGCTTGAAGTTCTTCCATGCTTTGCACGCCGCTAGTAAGGCATGTTGTTGCACGGAGTCGTGGTGTTCTTCTGGGATCTCGAACGATGCAAAAATTTCTTGTCAGCAGCTCACGTTTCCGAGTCTTAGTCATGGTCTTCCATGAATCGAATGTGATCTCAATTCGTTCTCGTGCAACTATTCTGATCATTCTTCGAAATGCGCATGCTGCTCAGCGAGGAAGGAGAGGGGTCCCAGATCCATCGACCTCTATGATGGTAAATCGTCCCTCAGGCTTTTTCGATAGTCCTCTTCCTTGGTGTTTTGATTTTGGAGCAGACGCATCCGGCGATGATGTTGAAGAATGCGCGGATGACATGTTGGCCTTCTCATATATGAAAAGCGTAATGTAGCATATATATATATATATATATATATATATATATATATATATATATATATATATATATATATATATATATATATATATATATATATATATATATATATATATATATATATATATATATATATATATATATATATATATATATATATATATATATATATATATATATATATATATATATATATATGAAAATGACATGGAATTACATGAAATTACATATATTCATAAGTATATGTATTCATAAAACAACTATATATTCATTGTTGTAAAATTTGCGGTATAAGCACATTTTTAATTCCAGCAATAATAATAAACATCCAAACATGATAGACATGGCATAGAAATGACTTAACCAACATATTAGCATATGAATCATTTAAATCATTGCAAAAGAAACATATGCTCAACAAAATTGACATATACATGTTCAAGACTAGCATGTCATCAAGAATACAAGTGGATCTAAATGCTAGTCTCATATAAATCTTAACATATATGACCACAATGAGCATAAGTTCAGCAAATTCACAAATACATCACACACATGCATTGTTATATACATAAATGCAAATTCACATATACATCACATACATGCATTGTTATATACATAAATGCAAATGCCCACATATATATCGCACATTCTCATTCCACTTGCTTATTTCCTTTAAAAATTAGCCATTCATGATGATCAATGTGTATGTAACTAGTTTCATCATGTTGTTCATCATCGACCCTTATGCCATTTCCAAAAGGAGCTAACTCGTCAAATTGATTGTATTTGTCCTTGTCCACTATATTCTCTACTCCGACAATTCTCCTTTTTCCATGAAGAACTACATGGCGTTTCTTATTTGCCGGATCGGTTACATAGAAAACTTGAACAACTTGGTTAGCGAGTACGAATGGTTCGTCTTTGTATCCGACAAGTTGGAGGTCCACGGTAGTGATACCGTACTTGTCAACCTTCACTTGTGGGAGATGCACCCAACGGCACCGAAATAAGGGGATCTTGAAAACCACGTAGTCGAGCTCCCAAATCTCTTCTATGAACCCATAGTACGAGTTTCTCAACCCATTGGTACTGAGCACATCTATGCGGACACCGCTGTTCTGGTTAGTGCTCTTTACATTCTGAGCATGTGTATAGAATGTGTACCCATTTATGTCATATCTTTGCCATATCACAACTGTAAATGTTGGCCCTTTTGCCAACCATGTCAGCATCTCACTTGGTGAGCACATAGCGATTTGCTCCTTCAACCATTGGTTGAACCAACTGTGGTGTTGCCTCATGATCCAAACATCCGGCCGCTCCAGATTCTATTGTCGAAGCACATCCTTGTGCTGGTTGACATAAGGCGCCACTTCAGTCATGTGTTGCAAGACTGTGAAATGGGCTTGAGTATATGCGTACATATCTGGAGTGATTGCTTTCCTTCTGATAGTTCCGATACCCTTGAGCCTCCCCTCATGACGAGATTGAGGCACACCTATCGGTTGAATCTAAGCCATATAATTGACACAAAACTCAATGACCTCTTCACTTGCATAACCTTCGACGATGCTGCCCTCCGACCGAGATCGATTCCATACATAGGACTTGAGAATTCCCATGAACCTCTCAAATGGGAACATGCTACGTAGGAATACGGGCCTGCACATTTTTATCTCCCACACAACGTGAACAATGAGATGGACCATGATATCGAAAAATGAAGGAGGAAAATATATCTCAAGATGACATAGAGTCATCACCACCTCGTCCTGCAGAGCATCTAGTCCTTCGGGATCGATGACCTTCTGAGCAATTATGTTAAAGAAATAACATAGCCTCATGATTGTCTCTCGGACTTTGATCGGCAAAATATTTCTAATTGCAATAGGGAGCATCTGTGTCATCAGCACATGACAATCATGCGACTTTATACCATTTAACTTCAAATCTTGCATCGAAACAAGTTTCTTCATATTGCAGGAGTAACCAGACGGAACTTTGACACCATGCAAGCACTGGCACAGTTCTATTTTCTCGACCTTGGACAGAGTGTAACACAGAGGGGGAAGGTACATTAATCCATTATCTATTTTTGTCGGTGCTAACTCAGGCCTGATGTCCATATCAGACAAGTCAAGCCGTGCGTTACGCCGTCCTTTGTTTTATCACGAATGTTCAGTAAGAGACCAATCAAGCTCACATACATTCTTTTCTACGTGCATGACGTCGATGCAGTGTCGAGCATCTAGGTACTCGAAATAAGGTAAGTCCCAAAATATTGATCTCTTCTTCCAGATGTTCTTCTCATGAGCCCTCAATTTACGTCTCTTTCTGAGTACAACATCTAAATCCTTAACCATATTATAAACCTCTTTTCCACTTAAATGCCTTGGAGCTGAACCGTCCTCCTTCTCTCCGTCAAATTATTTCTTCATCTTGCAGTATGGGTGAGCCCTCCGAAGGAACCGGTGGTGACACACGTACACGGTTTTGCGTGAGTATTTTAGCCACACACTCTCGGTACCATCTAAATAGTGAGTATAAGCTTTGGCACCTTTTGTACTCTGGCCTGACAGGTTAGCAAGGGCAGGATAATCATTTATGGTGCAGAACAATAAGGAGCGCAAAGTGAAGTTCTCTCGTTTGTATGCATCCTATACATGTACCCCTTCGTTCCACAGTACTTTTAGATCTTCCACCAACGATGCTAGGTACACATCAAAATTATTCCCAGGTTGCTTTGGCCCTTGGATATGTATCGACAGCAAAATATACTTTCGCTTCATACACAACCAAGGAGGAAGGTTATAAATGCAGAGAGTCACGGGGTAAGTGCTATGTCGGCTGCTCATGCTACTGAAAGGATTTATTCCATCTGTACTCAGTCCAAACTTTATATTCCTTGGTTCTGCACTGAAGTCTGCAAAACTCCTATTGATGTTTCTCCACTGGGCAGAGTTAGCAAGGTGTCTTAGCATTCCATCCTTCTTGTGCTCCTCCGAGTACCAACGCGGCAATTTTGCCTCCTTTGGATTTGCAAAAAACCGTTTCAAACGGGGAATCATAGGAAAATACCATACCACCTTAGCAGGAGGTCCTTTCTTCATCTCTGTTCCCTCGCCATCATCTGATTGATTGTTACGTTTGTATCGGGATGCGTTGCACACCGGACATAGATGCATGTTTGCATAGTCTTTATGGTAGAGGATACAGTCGTTTGGACATGCATGTATTCTTTCTACATCCATTTCCAATGGATAAAGAACATTCTTGGCTTTATACGTGGTTTTAGGCAACTCATTTCCCTCCAGAAGCATGTCTGCTAAAAGACCTAGCAGCGTCATGAAATTCTTGTCGGACCAACTGTTGCTTGCCTTCAATTTCGACAGTTCAAGCACGGCCGACAACCTCGTGTACTTTGATCTGCAGCACGTGAACAAAGGTTTCTTCAAGTCCCCCATCAAGCCCCAGAATTTAACATACTCTCTGTCATCATAGTTCTCTTCTACATCGCGAAGCATCTAATCCAGATTGTCATCATGCAACCTATCCGAATCCGAACAACAATCGACATCATCCGACGACATATCATTCATTTCACCGGCGATGTCATCCGGTGGCATATCATTAACTTCACCATGACTGGTCCAACACGTATAACCCTTTTTGAAACCCCTCCGAATCAAGTGCGCTTTAATCTGCTCTCGGTTCTTAAACATCTTTAAATTCGCATCAATGCATGGACAAGACATATATTCCACCCTTTATTCAACATATCCTCCTCGACACTCTTGTAAAAGCGCATACGCCATTAATGTACTCTTCACTCACACGGTTCACGGCATACATCCAGCTTCGGTCCTACGTTATGCATATATATAACAACTTAGTATTAAAAATTAAATTAATTAATTATTACTACATATATACCACATGCATTGAGGCTTTGTTAGCTTAATTCATATTATAAACGCAATAACTATTTCAAATGATGATTTGAAGGTATATAACCAACAATTTTGACAAATTTGGCCTCCCACATGACGGGAACTGATCATGTATGGTCAAGTAGATGCAAACTATCTTCAATAACACTCACCAAAACTTAGATCTAAATTGTAATACAAAGAAAAATAAATTTCATTACTAACCATATCTAGGGCAACCAGGAACGTATGAATCTTCAAAGCTCTCCTGCCACCTTCCACCAAATTAACTGGCCTGAAAGTCTTGCCTCCTCCAGGGGCAGCACCGGCTAGATCTGGATCGAAATGAAAATAGATGCGGTTCTGAGCGACGCAATAAATAATTGTCAGATTATCACGGACGGTTTTTAATAAAAACTGTCTGTGATAATCAGCTTATCATAGACGGTTTTTTTAAAACCGTCTGTGATAATTCGCAGATTATCACAGACGGTTTTTAATAAAAACTGTGAATTATGACAGATGGGTTTAAAAAAAACTGTCAGTGATATTCCAGTATTACAGACGGTTCATCGGTAAGAACCGTCTGTGATACTTGGTTTTCCCGACACCAACAACACAAACGGTCTCCAAATTAAAACCGTTTGTGATAGTGTACGTCACAGATGGTTTTGTCAAACCGTCTGTGATTTGACGTCTACTAATAGTATTTCTGTAGTAGTGTCAGATGATAGTCATTCTAATGTACTTACAAAGACCAAACAAAGATGACAGTTTGATCACTGTATTGTCTCTTCATATCTTTATTTTTTTTCACGAAAGTCTATTCGTGTTTTTGTTCTATTGGATTTTTGAGATTTCAAATGATTTTTTTTGAGATTTTCCAATATTTCCGAATTCGGATTTAACTGGAGAAATCCAAAAAAAATCCAAAAATGTTTTCCCTCCGCGTAAGATCACTATAATTTTCTTCAAAAAAACATAGGGACATGAGTGATGTATTAAGGCACGCACATCATGCTACAGTTAAGGCGGCCGTCGTTAGCGATCTTTCGCTGTCTTCGTGTGGCTGCAACTAGGCACGAACTTCGTACAGTAGTGCATAGCGCCAGCCGTACAAACACAAGAGAGACGAAGACACCAGATAGAATGTCAGATTGACGCAATCCGGAGGCGCAACAACAAATTAGGGAACACGGCGAGGAGGCTTATGACCTGAAGTAAGAGACTGTTCCTAGAGAACAAGCTCCATCTCAACATGGCTCAGGAGATCATCTTATGCTTGGATATTGCACAAGAAAATTGGCCTCTCTTGTCGGAAGAGAGTGAGCTTTGAACATGCCTAAGAAGGCATAAATCTGGGAAGAAGGCATAAATCAATTGGCTCCGAGAAGGAGATGCAAATACAAAATTCTTCAACATCAGAATAAATTGTTGCAAGAGAAAGAATTTCATACAGCACCTCTCTATGGGCCAAGGCCGGGCCGTGTCTCATGAGAATAAAGCAAATTTGCTCCTCGACCACTTCAACCAAATCATGGGACAGAGTTCACCTACATGCATTTTGTAGGATCGGATATGGCAACATAGGGAGAGGGGGTGAATGGTGCCTCTTTAAAAATCGCCCCTCAAAGTATCCACATGCGATTTACCTCTTCGTTAGCTATGAAGAGAAAAGCTCTAAAATTCTCTGGAAGTTCACTAGACAACTATGAGAATAAAGCAAGGAATAACAGAGATTAAACAAAAGAACCAGCAGAGAAAACAGAATACAGCCTACAGAGGGCCGGTCAGACCGTCTGGACCTCAACTCCTCCCTGAGTCTAGTCCCGATCCTCTCGTCGCTGCCCGTCGCGTCCACCCGACACCGACTGAGACCTCCGACTCCACCTGAGTCTAGTCCTGGTCTGTTCCGTCACGTACGACCGCAACCGACCTCCAAACCGTCTGGACCTTCGACTCCTCCCTAAGCCTAGTCCTGGTTCTCCCGTCGTCGCCCGTCATGTCCATCATCGGTAGCTCCAGCTCCGGTTCCTCGTCTCCCGACTCGCAACCACCTCACCAGCCTAGATCATCTTCGGCATCACCGACCGTCTGGACCTCAACACCTCCTGTGCCTAGTCCTGATCCTCCTCGCCTCACCGTGACCTAGCTCCGAAGTTCTGCAGTCATACAGACGAGCAAACCATCACATAGCACCGCACAAAACAGCATAATCCATATTAGCACAAGTAAAAGTACTCAACCCTAGAATACCCAGAACAAACTCAACCTCACTAAACCAACCGTCAATTACTCGTCACAAACATGGGGATACCTCCACATGGTCTCTCACATTTCCTTCAATTGGAACACCCTTCAACTGCCTTGAGTAGATTTACACACCTTAGTTACCCCATTCACCAAATAGGAGACGCATGACGCGATTCTCCAACTACCGGTCAACAGAGCTCTAGGCCCCGATGGTTTTAATAGAAACTTCTACCGCGCATGATAGGACATTATAAAGGGTGACTTCATGGCTGCCCTTTAGGCTTTCTTCAATTTTAAAATGAACAACCTCCCTTCGGCAAACACTACAAGCTTGATCTTGATATGGAAGAAGGATGAATCTCAATCTCCAGGGGACTTTAGACCTATTAGTCTCATACACAGTGTATCCAAAATTATAGCAAAAATCTTGGCATTATGGCTAGCACCCTTCATGAATGACCTTTTCTCCCAAACCAAAGCACCTTCATCAGAGAGAGGTGCATCCAAGACAATTACCTATATGTACACAACTTAGCAAGAAGATACCATCAAAGCAGAACCCTGTCCCTTCTCTTTAAGCTTGACATTGCAAAAGCCTTCGACCTGGTTAGCTGGGAATACCTTCTTGACCTAATGGAAAAGAGAAGATTCCTGACATGATGGAGAGATTGGGTTTCAAGCCTCCTCTCCACTACCACCTCTAGCATCATCCTCAATGGGGCCCCTAGGGAAAATTACAACATCACAGAGGCATGCGACAGGGTGATCCGTTATCTCTGTTCCTATTTATCCTAGCAATAGACCCACTATAGAAAATCCCACACATTGCAATAGAACTTGGTGCCTTGCAGCCCTTGGGGGTTGAGCAATCGCCCTTCGAACCTCCCTATATGCGGATGATACTGCCATCTTTCTAGTGCCAAAGCAAGAGGACGTATGCACTCTTGTCTGAATCCTGCACAAGTTTAGGGACATGACAGGCCTACACACCAACCCTTAGAAAAGTCAGGTGGCACCAATTAGCTACAACCAGATTGACCTAAGTCACAAACTACATGACCTACCCACCCAGCTTATGTCCTTCCCTTTGAAGTACCTTGGGTTACCTCTTGCAATCAAAAGACTCCATAGGGTGGACTTCCAAGTGTTGGAAAATAAGTATGCGAGCCGCCTGGCAGGATGGCGTGGCAAGCTACTCATCCTAGTGGGTAGAAAGACCTTTGTCAAATCTGTTTTGATGGCCTAGTCAACCTACTTCCTTATAGCCATCAAGGCGCCAAAAGATGTGATTAGAACCTTGAATGGACGGATGAGAAAGTTCTTTTGGGCCAGGTCAGAACAATAATTAACGAGTGGCAAATGCAAGGTCAATTGGGACAGAGTATGCAGGCCGACACAATTGGGAGGCCTTGGCCTCCTGGACCTAGAGTGATTTGCTAGGGTTCTCTGACTTAGATAGCCCTGGCAAGAATGGGGAGACCGAACTAAACCTTTGTGAGGAATGGAAATCTCGTGCAATGACCAAGATCAATGTCTCTTTGCAGTGGCCACTATCATAACGATTGGCAATGGAATTGTAACATCCCAAAAATTTGCTTTCTGAAAAATTTAATTTCAAATTAATTATTTTAAATTATTTGAGTTTTATTTGGATTTTCCCTGAATTTCTGTTTTTTGAAAAAGCTAGATTTGAAAAGTATTTTAAGTAAAACTTAAAATTATTATTATTAAATAAAATATATTTTGAATTTCTATAAAAATCCTAATTCAAATTAATTATTTGAAGTTATTTGGCTTTTATTTGGTTTCCTGGATTTTCTGGAGTTTAAAACCTATTTTTGAAAATAAAAAGTATTTCAAGTATGAAAATTAAAATTCCAACTTGAGTTGGAAATATTTTATTTAAGTCCAAAACTGATCCAGGAACTTCTGTGAATTTGTCTGGAATTTATTTCATATTTTTCTGAGCTTATTTGAATTTCCTAGCCTTTTCTGAAAATTAAAATCAAAATTCAGAAAATAATTTCCTCTCCCCTCCCATCCGGCCGCCACGTGGACGGCTAGGACCTCCCCACGTCGCCCCTCGGCCCAATCCGGCCGCTCTCTCCCTCTTCCTCTGCCAAGCGGGCCCGGCCCAGCCAGCCCCGCCTTCCCCTCCTCCTCGCCCGACGCGTGGACGGCCCGGATGAGCCGCATCCCCGCAGCCGGCCCATGTGACCGCTCCCTTCCACTTATCCGCACCTGCCGCCCGATCTCTTCCCCTGCCACGCGTCTCCATCCTAACCGCCCGTCAGCCGCTCACGCCCCGCTCCTGCTGCCACCTGGGCCCCGCCTGTCAGACCCTTCGTCCTCCCGCGTGTCTCCTTCCTTCTTTCTCTCCTCCCTTTTCTTTTCTCGCCGGCCGACCGAGTCCCCGCCATATCCGGCCTTCCTCCCCGCCCTCTCCACGATCTGGAAACCGCCTGCACCGCGGGGGAATCAAATCCCCCTAACGTCGCGCTCCCTTCCTTCCCTGCCTCCCCTTTCCTTTCCTTCCCCTTCCTTTTCCGGCCGCCAGCCCGGCAAGCAATCGCCGCACCCCTGCTTGCCCTCCGCCCCTATAAAAGGTGCCCGAGCTCCCCTCCATCTCGCCCCACCCCCAATCCGCCTCCAATTGCCCTCTCTGCCACCCGAGAGCCCCGCGCCGTGCGCCTTCGGCTCCGTCGCCACCTTCACCTCCGGCGAGCAATCCCCACCGCTTCGGACCTCCCCGGAGCCCACCACCGCCACCCACAACTTTCCCGTGCATCGGCGAACCTCCCCGACCCCTCGGCCACCGCTCCCCGCCGCCGGAGCATCGTCGCATCGGAGGGCCCGAGCTGCGCCACCGCTGCTCCCGTCGCCGGCGACCTCCGCTCGACCCGGATCTCGCCGACCCACTACGTAACCACCTCATCGCCAGACTCCGTTTTGGACCCCACGGAACCGCTCGGCCTCCTCGCCGCCGGCGCCCCGCTCCGGCCACCTTCCCGCTCCCACCGGCAGTACCTCAAAGGATAGCTTGCCCTATATGGGTAGGCAAAGCCTCCCGATCCGATCGGCTAGCAAGACGCTCTCTTCTCCCCTCGGTTCCTCGCGCGCGTTCGAGCCCCGGCCCGCACGCGACGTTGAGCCTTTCTATTATTTTCCGAGATCGATATTTGGGCCCACACGTTAGCGGCCGCTGTCTGCGCGGCCACGCTGCTTGGGCCCCACCCGTCTGCGCTGGTCACTGCCATATGGACCCAGAGTCCAATGGGTCCCACATGTCGAGGTCGAGCACTGGGCTCAACGTCGATGGGTCCCACATGTCAGAGGCTGATCCGTGGGCTCACTGACCAGTGGGTCCCACCTGTCATAATCTTAGAATAAAAATAAAAGATTAAAAATCTAAATACTTCCAGTAGGCCCCACCTGTCAAAAATTTGGGAATTTCTGGATTTATTCAATCTGAGATTTTCAAATGAGCATAACTTTCTCATTTTAACTCCAAATTGAGCCATTCAAATTTCTAAATTCTTCTAAAATCATAATCTATCCAAACATGGCCTCTATTTGAGTTTTTGAGTTTATTTGAATTTTTGTTTGTATTTATTTGTTTTGTTTGCTTCGTCTTTTCGCGCGTAGATTCCACCGTTGTCGACGATCTCTCCACTCCGCAGCAAGAAGACCCCGAGAGCATGCAAGAAGGCAAGTCTCCTTTGATCATCTTGAACCTATGATTTTGAAATGTTTTAATTATTTTAAATTATGTGCATTGCTATTTACATACAACATTTGTTCAAATCCTAAGGTATTAGTTACCCCAACTTTGTTATGCCCTCAGTTGAAATTGAATGCCATGTACCCTTGTCTCCTTAGGATTTCCTTTGGCTCTTTAATGAGATTATTATATTCAGTTGTGAATAATAGATTGGTAGTATAATGCTTAGTCATGCTAATTAATACCTTTGAAATATTGAAAATGGGAAATTATGATTTATTGTAATAATCTTGTGGTTACAAATTTAGTGGTAATTGGAGTTGCCACTGTTCTTTTAAAATAAAATAAAAAGTGGAAGTTGGTTTAGATTAGGGTGGATGATTGGTTTGGGTTGGTGCAGCAAGCACGAGATCTTGTAAAGTGTATGTTCCACCCTAGTCAATTAAGGACCGACGCTTGTGTTTGTCCAGACTGAGCATTAACCGTACATCCACAAGTCTATATGGGTACCACCTAGCTGACTAACTTACGATAGCCTAGTTTAGGTGCCACCAGTGGAAAGTGGGTGCCAGGGATTTACTGGTTATCCACAGTGAGGGACAGGGATTTACTGTACTCATATGGCGCAAGAGGGGGCTTCGGATTGGGTGGATTTAACCCTCCTGCGGTGAAACCTCAGCGGGTGGTATCTAGCTGGACTAGAGTGAGGTAAAAGCTTTGTGATATTTTATCTGGGTCTCATGCCAAAGGAAGCGTGTTGACTATTAGGATAATTTATCTCTTGTGGGTAAAGTTGTACAACCTCTGCAGAGTGTCAAACTATTCGAATAGCCGTGCCCACGGTCAAGGGCGGGCAAGGAATGCATTCACATGGTAGATTTCTGGTTTTGGTTTTAAAATCAAAGTTTTTATATTCCGAGAGTGGAGGGAACTCTTGGAAGGGAATCCTGGCAGTTGGAGCCAGAGAGGGTGGATGGAACCCGCAGCTTTAAACTTGATCAATTGTAATTGGTCAGCTAGTGTTGGTAGATGGAAACTTCACTATAAAGTTAATGATAGTTCTGTTAAAACATTTACTTTATTAAATTGATGCCTTCGAAAATAATTAGTAGTAATTGAAATTAAAATATTGCTTTGTGCAAAAGAACCATATAGCCTTCCTTTGTCAAGCCTTGCATCTATTGGATTTTTCCCAAGACTTGCGGAGTACTTTATGTACTCACATGCTGCACTCAAAAATAATAATAAGAGGAATACGAAGCTCAAGAAGGAGACTACGACTACTTCGCGGGTGGATTCGACGAAGGGTTCCATGAGTTCTAGGTCGCGCTTCCCCAGTCAATTGCCTATGGCGTATTGATGGGTCTTCGCCGGATTTATCTTCTGCTTCCGCTGTGTTTCGTATGTGCGAGGTCTTGAAACCTCATTTGTAATAATGAGACCTTTCGGTCAGTTCTATCTTATTGTAATAAAGCGTACTTGGTGATGTAATCATTTCTGTTTGACTGTGTGCACTAGCTTTGATCTGGGACTAGTGCTGTAATACACAGAGGGTTCGGGTTCGAAAATCCGGGTCCCGACGGAGGTGGTATCAGAGCCAATTTGACTGTAGGACGTGACCTAGTTAGAATGGTCGTTAGTAAAAGAGCTTAAAATTTTATTTTATAAAATAAAAATTTAATATTGTGCTATCCTTGTCTTTTCTTGTCTCTCTATCCCTACCTTCGTCATGGCATTCCTCCTTATCTATTTGCTTATTTCCTTTTTGGAATGGTAATTGTACTCTCTTCCCTTTGTAATTTCTATAGACGGCTCAGTAAGGTTGCGTCTAAGAAGCACTTGGAGAAGCTCGTCATCATGAAGAAGCGAGGACTAGTTCTTTAGTTGTGATACCCAAGTAAAGTCGTACGATTTTAGAACGCTTATATATTACTTACTTATGTGTTAGGTGGATTGTACCAAGTCTTGTAAACTTGTAGTACAGTTATCCCTAAAAACTATTTTGATTTCAAGCTAAGTTTCTTCTAAGTCGTGGCTTGTTTCTTTCTTGCGTGTTGGTTTGGGATGTTGTTTAGTTTCCCCCTAAATCTCTTACCTATGCTAGTTCCCTCTTACCTTTTGCTAACCCCGGAAACCGCTTCAGATGGTGAACACAAGGAGCAACCCTGGCAACAGCCGTGATGCTAACAATCAGCCAGACGACAACATTCCACCGCCTCCTGCCCAAGCCCCCAACTTGGAGCAGATGATGGCCATGTAGCTGCAACTACTCCAAGCTCTTGCTCAGAACCAAGTGCAGCAAGCTCCGCAGGCACCAAACCAAGCACCCCAATCTAAGTTGGGAGAATTCATGAGGACAAGACCTCCTACCTTTGCCGGTTCAGTGGATCCCTTGGAGGCCGATGACTGGATCAAAGATGTGGAAAGGAAGTTGACCTTAGCTCAGTGCAATGATCACGAGAAGGTGTTGTATGCTGCCCACCAACTCAAAGGAATTGCTGCCAATTGGTGGGAAAACTACTGCGCCGCCCATCAAAATGTGCAAGCCATCACGTGGGATGAATTTGTTGAGGCTTTCCGCACTGCGCATATTCCTACGGGAATAATGGAGATGAAGAAAAGGGAATTGTACCAACTGCAGCAAGGAAACCTCAGCGTTTCTGAATACCTGAACAAGTTCACCCAACTGTCCAGGTATGCATCAGAAGATGTCGCATCGGAGTCAACAAAGATTTGGAGGTTTATGCAGGGACTTGATCCCAACCTTAAGGTGCAGTTGGTGTCCAAAGATTTTTCGACATTTCAGCACATGGTAAACAAGGCCCTTGTCCAGGAAGATGCTCAATATCAGTTATAGGACTCTCGTAAGAGGAAGATGGCTTTTCAGACACAGTATAATGCAAGCAGTTCAAGACCCCGAATGAATCCGCCCCAGTTCAACAAAGCTCCAGCAGCAACAAATGCACCAATAACTCCAGGATCTGTGCCCCATTCAGAGATGCAAGAACCCTACATCTTTGCCGGAGTCCGTCCTCAGAGAAGCAACACCTCAGCCGCAGGAGTGCAATGTTTTCGATGTCATGAGATGGGGCATTATGCAGGCAATTGCCCACAGAAGCCTCAGGTTACCACTCCAATTCCTTTCAACTTGGGAAATACACCAGCGCGAACTCCAGTTGTAGGACAAGGACGGGAAGTATCTCTAACTGCAGGAAAAGCTCCAAGAACTCCGCAATCACAAGGAAGAGGACGAGTTAACCACATCACCACAAAGGGTGCCCCAGGGGCAGTAGTCATGCTTGGTAAGTTTCAGTTTGGTTCAAAGAAAGAAGCAGCTTGAGAGCACAGCAAGGAACTCTTTCTCCTCTCCTTTCTTTTTCCTAGTCTGTCCAAATCACGGGGACGAGATTCTTTCTAAGGGGGGTAGATTTGTAACATCCCAAAAATTTGCTTTCTAAAAAATTTAATTTCAAATTAATTATTTTAAATTATTTGAGTTTTATTTGGATTTGCCCTGAATTTCTGTTTTTGAAAAAGCTAGATTTGAAAAGCATTTTAAGTAAAAATTAAAATTATTATTATTAAATAAAATATATTTTGAATTTCTATAAAAATCCTAATTCAAATTAATTATTTGAAGTTATTTGGCTTTTATTTGGTTTCCTGGATTTTCTGGAGTTTAAAACCTATTTTTGAAAATAAAAAGTATTTCAAGTATGAAAATTAAAATACCAACTTGAGTTGGAAATATTTTATATAAGTCCAAAACTGATCCAAGAACTTCTGTGAATTTTTTGGAATTTTTGGAATTTATTTCATATTTTTCTGAGCTTATTTGAATTTCCTAGCCTTTTCTGAAAATTAAAATCAAAATTCAGAAAATAATTTCCTCTCCCCTCCCATCCGGCCGCCCCGTGGACGGCTAGGACCTCCCCACGTCGCCCCTCGGCCCAATCCGGCTGCTCTCTCCCTCTTCCTCTGGCAAGCGGGCCCAGCCCAGCCAGCCCCGCTTTCCCCTCCTCCTCGCCCGACGCGTGGACGACCCGGATGAGCCGCGTCCCCGCGCCCGGCCCATCTGACCGCTCCGTTCCACTTATCCGCACCTGCCGCCCGATCTCTTCCCCTGCCACGCGTCTCCATCCTAGCCGCCCGTCAGCCGCTCGCGCCCCGCTCCCGCTGCCACCCGGGCCCCGCTTGTCGGACCCTTCGTCCTCCCGCACGCCTCCTTCTTTCTCTCCTCCCTTTCCTTTTCTCGCCGGCCGACCGAGTCCCCGCCGTATTCGGCCTTCCTCCCTGTCCTCTCCCCGATCTGGAAACCGCCTGCACCGCGGGGGAATCAAATCCCCCTAACCTCGCGCTCCCTTCCTTCCTTGCCTCCCCTTTCCTTTCCTTCCCCCTCCCCTTCCTTTTTCGACCGCCAGCCCGGCGAGCAATCGCCGCCCCCGCTGCCCTCCGCCCCTATAAAAGGTGCCCGAGCTCCCTCCATCTCGCCCCACCCCCAATCCGCCTCCAATTGCCCTCTCTGCCACCCGAGAGCCCCGCGCCGTGCGCCTTCGGCTCCGCCGCCACCTTCACCTCCGGCGAGCAATCCCCACCGCTTCGGACCTCCCCGGAGCCCACCACCGCCACCCACAACTTTCCCGTGCATCGGCGAACCTCCCCGACCCCTCGGCCACCCTCCCGCCGCCGGAGCATCGTCGCATCGGAGGGCCCGAGCTGCGCCACCGCTGCTCCCGTCGCCGGCAGCCTCCGCTCGACCCCGGATCTCGTCGACCCCACTACCAGAACCACCTCATCGCCAGGACTCCGTTTTGGACCCCACGGAACCGCTCCGGCCTCCCCTCGCCGCTCGGCGCCCCTGCCTCCGGCCACCTTCCCCGGCTCCCACCGGCAGGTACCTCAAAAGGATAGCTTGCCCTATATGGGTAGGCAAAGCCTCCCAGTCCGACTGGCTAGCAGCACGCTCTCTTCTCCCCCTCGGTTCCCTCGGCGCGCGTTCGAGCCCCCGGCTCCGCACGCTGACGTTGAGCCTTTCTATTATTTTCCCGAGACTGACAGCTGGGCCCCACACGTTAGCGGCTGCCGTCTGCGCTGGCCACTGCCGTTTGGGCCCCACCCGTCTGCGCTGGTCACTGACATATGGACCCAGAGTCCAATGGGTCCCACATGTCAGAGGCTGAGCCAGTGGGCTCACTGTCCAGTGGGTCCCACATGTCAGAGGCTGATCCGTGGGCTCACTGACCAGTGGGTCCCACCTGTCATAATCTCAGAATAAAAATAAAAGATTAAAAATCTAAATACTTCCAGTAGGCCCCACCTGTCAAAAATTTGGGAATTTCTGGATTTATTCAATCTGAGATTTTCAAATTAGCATAACTTTCTCATTTTAACTCCAAATTTAGCCATTCAAATTTATAAATTCTTCTAAAATCATAAACTATCCAAACACGGCCTCTATTTGAGTTTTTGAGTTTATTTGAATTTTTGTTTGTATTTATTTGTTTTGTTTGCTTCGTCTTTTCGCGCGTAGATTCCACCGTTGTCGACGATCTCTCCACTCCGCAGCAAGAAGACCCCGAGAACGTGCAAGAAGGCAAGTCTCCTTTGATCATCTTGAACCTATGATTTTGAAATATTTTAATTATTTTAAATTATGTGCATTGCTATTTACATACAACATTAGTTCAAATCCTAAGGTATTAGTTACCCCAACTTTGTTATGCCCTCAGTTGAAATTGAATGCCATGTACCCTTGTCTCCTTAGGATTTCCTTTGGCTCTTTAATGAGATTATTATATTCTGTTGTGAATAATAGATTGGTAGTATAATGCTTAGTCATGCTAATTAATACCTTTGAAATATTGAAAATGGGAAATTATGATTTATTGTAATAATCTTGTGGTTACAAATTTAGTGGTAATTGGAGTTGCCACTGTTCTTTTAAAATAAAATAAAAAGTGGAAGTTGGTTTAGATTAGGGTGGATGGTTGGTTTGGGTTGGTGCAGCAAGCACGAGATCTTATAAAGTGTATGTTCCACCCTAGTCAATTAAGGACCGACGTTTGTGTTTGTCCAGACTGAGCATTAACCGTACATCCACAAGTCTATATGGGTACCACCTAGCTGACTAACTTACGATAGCCTAGTTTAGGTGCCACTAGTGGAAAGTGGGTGCCAGGGATTTACTGGTTATCCACAGTGAGGGACAGGGATTTACTGTACTCATATGGCGCAAGAGGAGGCTTCGGATTGGGTGGATTTAACCCTCCTGCGGTGAAACCTCAGCGGGTGGTATCTAGCTGGACTAGAGTGAGGTAAAAGCTTTGTGATATTTTATCTGGGTCTCATGCCAAAGGAAGCGTGTTGACTATTAGGATAATTTATCTCTTGTGGGTAAAGTTGTACAACCTCTGCAGAGTGTCAAACTATTCGAATAGCCGTGCCCACGGTCAAGGGCGGGCAAGGAATGCATTCACATGGTAGATTTCTGGTTTTGGTTTTAAAATCAATGTTTTTATATTCCGAGAGTGGAGGGAACTCTTGGAAGGGAATCCTGGCAGTTGGAGCCAGAGAGGGTGGATGGAACCCGCAGTTTTAAACTTGATCAATTGTAATTGGTCAGCTAGTGTTTGTAGATGGAACCTTCACTATAAAGTTAATGATAGTTCTGTTAAAACATTTACTTTATTAAATTGATGCCTTCAAAAATAAGTAGTAGTAATTGAAATTAAAATATTGCTTTGTGCAAAAGAACCATATAGCCTTCCTTTGTCAAGCCTTGCATCTATTGCATTTTTCTCAAGACTTGCGAAGTACTTTATGTACTCACGTGCTGCACTCAAAAATAATAATCAGAGGAATACGAAGCTCAAGAAGGAGACTACGACTACTTCGCGGGTGGATTCGACGAAGTGTTCCAGGAGTTCAAGGTCGCGCTTCCCCAGTCAATTGCCTGTGGCGTATTGATGGGTCTTCGCCGAATTTATCTTCTGCTTCTGCTGTGTTTCTTATGTGCGAGGTCTTGAAAACTCATTTGTAATAATGAGACCTTTCGGTCAGTACTCTATTATTGTAATAAAGCGTACTTGGTGATGTAATCATTTCTGTTTGACTGTGTGCACTAGCTTTGTTCTGGGACTAGTGTTGTAATACACAGAGGGTCCGGGTTCGGAAATCCGGGGTCCCGACAGGAATGAAGGCATTGTTCTGGACTTCCTCTTGGGAGGAAGGAAATAGACTTTGTGATATCGTGCCGACCATCTTCACGGCATCCAAGAGGAAAAACTGCACCCTACAGAATGCCCTATAAGGGAACAGCTGGCTGCGTGGCCTAAATTGGGCAGACGACCTTACTCCGCAGCACATAAATGAGCTAGTTTCCATGTGCTTGTACATGTCCATCATAAACCTTCAGGAGGTTATCGAGGATACAATCATATGGATGCTAACTCCCAATGGAGCGTATATGGCCGCGTCGTCCTACAGAGCACAATTTCTAGGGGCAATAAGAACCATCATAAATCCCCTAGTCTAGAAAACATGGGCACCATAAAAAAATAAAATCTTTGCCTAGTTGGCCATACAAAATAGGCTATGGATGGTGGATCGTCTGGACAAGTGTGGCTGGCTAAATCACTTAACCTGTCCATTGTGCAGACATGAGCCGGAATCCGCTATACACCTCTTGGCCGAGTGCTGCTTCACCAGGAGAATCTGAACCTCCATAGCACACTGGAGTGCATACAATTCCATCAACCCAGCTGCCTGGCGGACTACCACTCTACCCAAGACTAGTGGGAGTCCGTTGTGTTCACGCCTAGAGCACCGCGAAAAGCAACGGCATCGCTAGTATTAATGCTTGTCTCTTTGCAAATTTGAAAGGAATGGAATGGAATATCCGTATTTTCCATTCGAGGGTGACTGTAACACTGCTCTTGATCGCTGCTATAAAGGAGGAGGTCGATGCCTAGGTCCTAGCAAGGGCCAGCAAGCTAGCTGACCTGCCAAACATCTCTGTAACACTAAGTGTTTTTGTTCGTTAGGCTAGTTCCTGGCAAACTCTACCTGCCCCCCTCTCTCAAACTTTCTATGTTTTTTGGCTTCTACTCTACCTGTGAATTAATAGAGTGCAGCGCTCTTGCCCACATTAAAAAAAAACCCTTACCAAGTGTGACGTTCTCCATCCACCTTGTCCTCTGGCTCCAGAGTCTAGATGCTTTCAAACTGGTGATGGTATGGGGGTAGCGATTCCGTGTCTGAGAGGCGGTGAGTGTGAATGGTGTTTCAGATTCGGTGCTGGCATTCCTGGACGCAACATTGTTTTGTCCCTTCTCATCTTGAATTACAACTCGACGCCATCTCTTGATAATCGACCATGCGCGAGTAGAAGGGCATAATGCATGGGAGTAGTTAGATTGCAGCGATATCAATGACCGATGTTGGCATCTTTCGTGGGATCTTGTTCATGTGCTGCCGGAATCATGGATGTCTTTGTAACTTCTTCGCGCCCTCCACGAAAGTGCGAGGATAAAGCATCGCTTGGTCGGTGTTTGTGTTGGGAAACCTAGATCTAGGCCTGTGGCCTTAGCCCATGATTGTAACATCTTAAAATTTAGATGATATGGAATTTTTAAAACTTTTTCTCTACAATTTTATTTGGGATTTTCTGAATTTCATGTGATACAAGTTAATAACTGGGAATAATTCCCAAATGCAAATGATAATCATACTAATAGGGTGGAATGATTTAGAACAATAAGATGTGAACACCAAATCTAAAAAGTTAAGTTCAAATTTAATTCGACAAAACAAAAATCAGATTTCAATCTTGCCATCTGCTCTTTTCCTTTCCTTCTTTCTTCCTCTCACTGACAGTGGGCCCAGCCCTTCCCCCTTCTTCTCTTTTCTCTTTCTCCCCTGTTCCCTACTCCTGACTCGGCCATGCACGAGCACCACGTCATCGTCACTTCACCACGTCATCGTCACTTCACCATTGCATCACCTCGTCATGCCTTCCATCACATCGGCCATCATCATCCCCCTGTGAAGCCCATGCCCTGCAACCCCACGCCCCTGACTTGGCCGCCTCATCACTCGGACTACAGCGCACAGCCACAGGAGCCTCCCCCAGTCTCGACCTCCCTCACGCACGTCGCCTGGACTACGGTGTCATGCCGTGCCGGACCGTCGCCCGCGCCCTGCGCCCACGCGTGCCGTGCGGCTCACATCACCCTGCCATGCCCTGCCTTGTGACACCCATGCTCTGCCACGGTAGTCCTGTCCCATCACCGAGCTGAGAGACACCATCAGCCATGCTGTCGCCATACCGCGTGCTGCTACTCTGTGCTATAAATAGCCTCCCAAGGCTTGCTTGCTCCTTCCCCTTCCTCCCATTCTTTCCCCTCAAAGCCCAGCATGAGCTAGCACCAAACCTATACACCGGCTAACGCTTGTCCTCACTGCTCTGACCACCTCCGGTGACATTCTCTCAAAGCTGTTTGAGTCACGGTGTGTCCCCGAACGTCTTCCGCCACACCTCCCCATTAATTGGAAATTCACGCCCCAGAGCCCATCACACGGCCTCCTCCTCCAAGGCCAGCCGATCATTGCCGTTGCCATCACCATTTTCTTCCTGAGGTGCTCTGGATCGATTCCTCGGGGCTGAAGCATCACCACATGGCCCCGGAGCTTACCACGCCTGTAGCCGCGGCTCTCCCTCACTGGAGCTCGCCGGTGCCATGAACCTGGCCGCATCGCCTAGGTCTCATGCCGCCGGAGCTCCTCTCTGCCTGTTGCCAATGCAGCCTACTCGGTAAGACCCCTCCCACCTCCCTCCTACTCATGCGTGCTCCGTTTTCCCTTCCCCCCTCTCGGGGGAAACCGTTTTGTCCGCTATCCCAGCCTCCCCTAGCTCCAGTCACCGGTGATGACCGCTGCCCCTAGCCAGCACCACCTCCTCTATTTTTGCCATACCCCCACCTCACCTCTTTTTGATTCTTTCCCTTCGCTAAATAACGTACGGGCCATTGCCTAGTTGGCCACCCGAAGCCCCTTAAGGCTTATGAACAGGGAACGTTGTGGGTTCAAATCCCCTTCCCATCATCTTTTTATTTTTATTCTTATTAGCCCATTTTTAAGTAGGAAATAAACCAAGGAGCCCATGACGTGTGACTAGAATTCAAATAAAAATGCATGTATATAAGAATATGGAATCAAGAGATTAATTAGCTAATTGACAAGTCTAAAGAAATAAGCAGGCAGGTGAAATGGGATTTCGTAATACAGTTAACCTTTCACATGAAATGATGATTTATAAATTGAAATATGCCTAAGAGAATAGATGTTAAAATTATTTGCATATTAAAAAGAAATTATGGAATTAATCTTTATAAAGTCAAGACATATAGTAATGATGAATGTGATTTACCTTAAAAGTTACGAGGCCCTTTTCTAAATAGTATAGTGCCAAACCCAAATGCTACTTAATATGGCTTCATTGATATAACCCAGAATAAATGTTCAGATGTCATGAAGGCCCATTTAGAGTGGCGATTGAGTTAAAAATTAGACACATGGCCCATATATGATTACCACCCAAATGTAAATATATGCTTAAATCAAAAGTGCTGTTAGGATATAATGGGTACACATGTAAATAAAAATCTAAGGTACTTAAGATAAATAATGACAAGTTAGGGCGAACAAAAATGATTACTATGCTGCTAGGGTTAAAATTGAGTCAATGCGTGTTTTAGGGGTTCATGTGACAGTCGAAGGCCCTATTAAAGCATAATCATTAGCATTAGCATGCCGTCGATAATTAAATCTTAACACCAGGTTTGATTAATAATGATAACAAGATATAATTGTGTATGTAAGCCGGGCCCCACATAAATAGATTTAATTCTAAGAATTAAACTGTACTGAATAACAACTAAGGATGTATAGAATAAAATAGTTCAAAATGGCCAATTTCACTCGCAGGAGTTAAGAAGATGGGTGGAGAGTTTGCAAGCATCACAGGCTTCATCCAGCACACCTGGGAGACTTCCTGCACAGCCTGAGGCAAATCCTCGTGGTCATTGTGGAGCAATTACCACTAGGAGTGGCAAGACAACATCTGAACCACTTCTTCCCACACCACCCTTGTATGTGCCACTGTCTTTAGGTCTGTCCAGCAAGAAAAACCTGACTCACAGCAGCAGAATCTGCACCAACCCAACTCCATAACACCAGCCAAAACATCTGATATTCCCTCATCATCCACTACAGCAGCTGTCCCCTCCACAAAACCCAAATTGCCATTCCCTGAGCGGTTAGAAAAATCCAATGAGGACAAGCAGTTTGCTAAATTCCTAGAGAGGATGAAGGATGTTCAGATCACCATTCCCATTCTAGAGGCTATCCTACATGTGCCTATGTATGCCAAATTCTTCAAGGAGTTGCTTACCAAGAAGCGGAGTATGGATGAGCTTGAGGTGGTCACTCTAACTAAGGAGTGTAGTGCAATCATTCAGAATAAGCTACCTCCTAAGTTAGATGACCCTGGTAGCTTTTTCATACCTTGCAATTTAGGCTCCAAGAACTTTAGAGCTCTTTGTGACTTAGGCTCAAGTGTTAGTGTCCTCCCATTATCAGGCCAGAGACGCGCTCCCTTTGGGCGATCTGCAGACCAATGACCATGAAATTGCAGTTGGTGATCGCACATATCATCACCCAGCTAGTATTTTAGTGGACGTTCCTGTGGTAGTTGGTACCTTTGCCTTCCCTGTAGACTTTGTTGTCCTAGATATGGAGGATAGAAGTGAACCTGTCATCCTTGGGAGACCATTCCTCGCCACTGCAGGTGCTGTCATTGATGTCAAAGATGCTAAGCTTACTCTCCAATTTGGTCAAGAGAAGCTAGCATTTGATATGAGGCACCCCACTCATCTTCCTCACTGTCCAGATCAGTGTTTTTCACTTGATTTGGTTGACAAATGTGTTGTTGAGACATATGAAAATGTTGAGGAAGTGATATCAATTGAGGATGAGTGCACTGCTGCAGATACTCATCATGTGGCAGTCATTGATGCTCCTGTAGAGCCTTCTCAAATCCCAGACCTTAGGCAGCCCACAGCCCCAAAGGTAGAGCTGAAACCACTTCCAAATCATCTGAGATATGAATTCTTAGGACCAGATCAGACCTGTCCTGTTATTGTGAGTGCCCATTTGACACCTCTAGAGGCTGAACAACTCCTTGAGATCCTTCGTAAATATCAAGCTGTAATTGGATATTCAATTGATGATATGAAGGGTATTGATCCAACCACCTGCATGCATCGCATTCACCTTGAGGATGACGCTAAGCCAACTCGTGAGCACCAGCGTAGGCTTAATCCTCACATGCAGGAGGTTGTCAAGAAAGAAATCCTCAAGCTTCTAGGTGCTAACATCATCTATCCTATTTCAGATAGTCAGTGGGTCAGTCCCATTCATGTTGTGCCTAAGAAAGGGGGCATAACAGTGGTTGCCAATGAAAAGGTGATCTAATTCCCACAAGAACAACCACGGGCTGGCGCATGTGTACTGACTATAGAAAACTCAACAAAGCCACACGCAAGGACCATTTTCCATTGCCTTTCATTGACCAAATGCTAGAGAGACTGGCCCGTCATTCTTATTTCTGTTATCTGGATGGATATTCAGGTTTTCTGCAGATTCCAATACATCCATCAGATCAGGAAAAGACCACTTTCACCTGCCCCTATGGTACCTTTGCATACCGTAGGCTGCCATTTGGGCTTTGTAACGCCCCTGGTACCTTCCAGCGCTGTGTCATGTCCATTTTCACTGATCTTATTGAGAAAATCATGGAGGTTTTCATGGATGATTTCACTGTTTATGGACAGACCTTTGAGAGCTGTTTGGCCAACCTTGAAACTGTCTTACAGCGCTGTCTTGAGGCCAATTTGGTCCTCAATTGGGAGAAATGTCATTTTCTAGTTAGAGAGGGGATAGTCCTTGGTCATTTAGTGTCTTCTAGAGGGATTGAGGTGGATAGAGCAAAAGTTGAGGTGATTGAGCGCCTGCCACCTCCTTTAAATGTGAAGGGTGTTCGCAGTTTTCTGGGGCATGCAGGTTTTTACCGTAGATTCATTAAGGACTTTTCTAAAATTGCTCATCCTCTCACTCATCTTTTGGGCTTGGATGTTCCTTTTGTATTTGATGAGTCTTGCATGAATGCATTTAGTAAGATCAAGGATGCTCTCATTTCTACACCCATTGTGCAATCTCCTGATTGGGATCTTCCTTTTGAGCTTATGTGTGATTGGGATCTCAGGGGACTACCGAAAGGAAAGCTCTAGCTATACCACTAACCCGACCCTTCACCACAAGCCAGCAAATAGACTACTACCCAGATAAAGATAAAGACAAGCAATCACTATGCAAACTATGCTACTGCAGGAATAAGGAAGTAAACCTAACATAAGAATGACATTAAAAAGTATGAAATCTAATCTAACAGAAATTAACAGGGCAGCATGCACAGCATTAAATCTAATTGAAAGATCTACACTAGCATGAAAACTGATATCAATATCACAATATGAAAGAAACCTATAAGCAAATGCATCAACTTATGAATAACTAGTGACTATCAGCATGAGATATAAAACCTAGCATGAAGATATATTCAACATAATCACTAGCATCACACATAAGCTCAAAAGGAAGATCCCAATCAGGAGATTGCACAATGGGTGCAGAAATGAGAGCATCCTTGATCTTATCTAACAGGTTGGCCGCTAAGATAGCGGCGAGTGTCGTGTTCTCCACAGGGACTAGAGTACCGGTGGTACGACACTTAACCAAAGCTGAATCGCAAGAACAGGGAGATGGACACTAACTGCAGATCCTAAACAACTAAAGGGCAGAAAAGAACAGCAAAAGAGAGAAAGGAAGAGAAAGGAAGAGCTAAGGGGTTAGGAAAAGACTATCTGGACTGAAGAAGAGAAAAGAGATGAACCTGAAAATCTAACTCTAGTAAGAGAGAGAGAAAGAAGAAAGAAGGTTAGCCAGAAAGAAAAGAAGGATAGCTAAGGGGAAAGAGAGATAGAGAGAGAGAGAGCAGAAGAGAGTAAGGCAAAGAGTAGGCTGGAACTAGCAGATGAGGGAGAAGGGAAAATAAAGAGAGCAAAGATAAGAAGAGAGTTCTAGAACTAGAAGACCAGAGGAGAGATTGACTGCTAGAGAAGCCTTGAGGTGAGAAAAGAGACTAGAGAAGAGAAGTAAGAAAGATTTAAAGATGAGAATACTGAGAATTAGAAAGAGAGAGAGGGAACAGAGAACTAAATCTACTGAGATAAAAAAAAGAAAAGAGCTAAGGGGAAGGAAAATAAGATTGAGGTAAGAAGAGAACTCAAGAGACTAACAAGACAGAAGACCTATATAGGACTAAGATCGAACTAGATAAGAAGGGTATAGCACAGCCTGGGGAAGAGAAGTGAGAAAAGAGGGTGGAATAAGAAAACTGAGAACTAGATAAGAAGAGAACAAGACTAATATAGCACTACAGACAGAAAGAGGAAAGGAAATGAGAAAGAAGGGGATGGCTAGAGGAAAATGAAGCAGCTACAGAGGAAGAACGCAGAGCTAAATAGGCGCAGAAATAAGGGAAGATAGAACTGGAGAGAAAGAGGGGGAGGAATCGCAGAGAGGAATCTCAGGGGACTACCGAAAGGAAAGCTCTAGCTATACCACTAACCCGACCCTTCACCACAAGCCAGCAAATAGACTACTACCCAGATAAAGATAAAGACAAGCAATCACTATGCAAACTATGCTACTGCAGGAATAAGGAAGTAAACCTAACATAAGAATGACATTAAAAAGTATGAAATCTAATCTAACAGAAATTAACAGGGCAGCATGCACAGCATTAAATCTAATTGAAAGATCTACACTAGCATGAAAACTGATATCAATATCACAATATGAAAGAAACCTATAAGCAAATGCATCAACTTATGAATAACTAGTGACTATCAGCATGAGATATAAAACCTAGCATGAAGATATATTCAACATAATCAACTCACGTGAGCAAAATCAATGAATAGCACTTTATGTCCAGATCTGAAATTAGAGCACATGCACATATCCCATTCATCACATAAACATCTCAGATAAGCAAGCACAAGACAAGCACATTCACGTATCCAGATCCACACAGAAACACATGAACATCACAGATCTACCATGTAAGCATCTCAGAAATAAACATCTCAGTGCTAAATAACAGATCGAAGATGATGCAACCAGAAAATACGCAGATCTGTTGTGGAAGACAGTCTGTAGGGGACGCAGGTAGTAGGAAGCCGATCTTGGTGAAGAAGCCGTAGAGGATGCAGGCAGGGGAAGCAGATCCGCGCGGTGGGAGAAGAGCAGCAAGCCGGCGCCGTGTAGAGGTAGCTGCTCCCGCGATTGATGTAGCAGATCTGGGCGCAGGAGTGGCAGATCTGGTCGCGTAGACGAAGCAGGTCGGTGTAGAGGAAGCAGATCTCGCCGTAGAGGAAGCAGATCCGTGTACAGACGCCGTAGAGGGAGCAGATCCAAGAACTTCACTCGGAGAAGTTTGAGATCTGGCCGAAGATGATGCGGATTTGTCGGAGATGAACCAGATCCGGAGCTGGGGGATCAGATCTGGCTGGGAGCAAGAGAGTTTAGTGCGGGAGAGGGCTAGGGTGGCTGCATGATTCGGGTGTTGGAGATGGAAGATGAGGGTTTCGGCCAGTGGGGAGCTGGAGATCCGGTGGAGGCTCTGGAGAAGATGGTGGCTGCTCGGTGAGGAGGGTGGCTCGGTGGTGCTGGTGGAGTGGCGATGGAGTGGGTCGGCTAGGGTTCTCGGATCTTGGAGCTTGGTGGTGAATCGATGGAGATGGAGGGCTTTGGGAGTGTGGTCGCCAGGAGGATGGGTGGTGGCCGGCTGTGGAGATGGAGGCGTTGGGGATCTGGCTCGGAGTGGGGCTGCTGGGTGTGGGATGAAGACGGCGCAGAAGGAGATGGTCGCGGCGGTGGAGTCGGTTGGCCGGGTGATGGATCTCGGTGATGATGGGGGGCGGCCGGTTGTGGTGGTGAGTGTATGGAGGCGGCTGGTTGATGGAGCTATGTTGCGGCTAGGGTTTGATTCCTCTTTTCTCCCCCCTGGCACCCCCTTTGCTGCCAGCTTAAATAGTTGCGGCTTGGCTGGGCTTTGAAACCCTAAAGCCCATGGCACATTTGCAATTAGGCCCCTTGCTTTCTCCAATTTTGCAGCCCTAGCTCCTTCCATGGACCAATATTTGTAGATTTTTGCGCCTCGTTCGCGCTGACCTGCAAGATAATCACAAATCCATGTAAATAGTCCAAAGAAGTGGCAAATATACATAAAATCAGTGATACTATGGCCAATTTGAGCTACTAACAACAGGGTTAAGATGTGAAAATTTGCTGTAAATATGATGCACATCAACTGAATAATAACTAAGGATGTATAGAATAACAATGAGATTTAATCTGAAGGGCATCTTTAACTAAAAGTCATGTTGGCGTGTCTATTAAAAATCCACAAGTTCAACGGTCTTTAAAAATAATCTAACAAAATGTAGCCATTAAATAGTAGTGATTAAGTAAATAATCCCATGGATTAACACACTATTGCGTTCAACATTTAATTAATTATGCAATTAAGTGATAATTAGGACCACATGAAATACTACATCTCGAATTGCTAGAAGTATGAATTAATTTCATAAACTAAAAAGTTGCACACGTCGTAGGTAGAACTCATGCCCTAATTCCTAAATATTAAAATTCGACAACTAATACATAGTATCCTAGCTAAGCTCATCTATCTGTCTATAGGTCTAGCTTGACTAATGGAACTTCCTTAATAAACATAAAATACTAAAAAGAAGTTATTAAATAAAAGATCAAGCTATGGTGTTCTACCATCGGCTATGCCTAACCATCATTGATCCCGAAGTGGAATCTTCCCATGAATACTCCCCTATCATAAACACACCTTGATATCATTCTCAGCAGATTTTCCCTCTGCTATCTCCTCCTTCGCTCAAACCCCATTTGACTCTGTCAATATCCTACACTTGTTAAATTCCACCTCAGATCGCCTATTAACTCATAATAAAGCAAAGTTAAGTTTATTCAGATTTATTTGAACCTTTTGAGTTATTTGCATTTATTTGGATTCAGTTGTTTACCATGTAATTAAAAATTGGAGTTATGAAGAATCAGTGGATCAAGAGAGACTCAAGATCCAGATAAAAATGAAGACCAGGAGCTCAAGACAATCGAATGAGAAAAGTTTGAGTGAGCTCAAGACCGCGGTAAACTGTGCAAAGTGAGTCAATACTTTGATCATGTTGAACCTACATTTTTTGCAAATTATTTCCATTTTAAATTATCAAATTGCATGCTGTTGTTTCATATACAAATGTATGTTTGTTTTAAGATTCTAGTTACATGCCTATTATTTATCTTGCAGGTATGATACCAACTATATTCCCTTGGAACATTTGAGCTTTTGAGCCAATCACCCTAGAAAAATTATAATGGTAAACTTTTGAAAATAAGTCTATAACTACACACCATGCTTAGTACTGCTTAGATAATCGGGGCACCAAAATACCCCAAGCATCACTTTCAATCATGGCAAACTTGTTTGGAAAGACATGGGTGAAAAATGGCTAGTATATTTTGTCATGATTATTTTATTCTCCCAAAAACCCCAACTTGCTTAAATATCTAGGCAGATGGTATGGAGAGGCTGGTGCAATGGTGCACGAGAGTGTGGTTAGTGTTAGAACCACCCAGATAACCCTAAGAACTAAATCTTGTCATGGGCTCTTATGTAAAATAAGTACAACCACAAGTCTGTAAAGTACAATTTGGCTTAGTAGATTTACTGGACCTTGAAAATCATCTCATTGGTGCGGGAGAGGGGTAGTGCAAGTGCTGACTTTGTGATGGCTTGAATGAGGGTGAAGTTTGTCGCAGCAAGCTAGTCAGTGTGGGTAGTCCAACTGGGCTTGTCGCTGGGGGTAGAACATCTCGCACAACTTATGGGACCCACTGCAAGTGGGAGCAGCCTATATGGGTGAGATGATGGAAGGGGCGAGGTATTTTGAAAAGTTACTATGATGGTTTACTCAACTGCATGGCTAAGGAATCATGTGAAGCAACGAGCAGACTGTCTCTTGTGGGTAAAGTGTACGAACTCTGCAGAGTGAAAACTATTTGAATAGTTGTACCCACGGCCAAGGGCACACATGAGAACTTAACCACATATAGTTCTATTTTAAAAACTTTATGAGTGAGATTGAAAAATGGCAGGCAATAAAAAGACCTGATTTGTGTTGCCCTGGGTGTCACCCCAGTGATAAGGTAAGCGATTATAATGCTGAAAGGTTAGCATATAGTATAGGAGGCATGTAACGGTGGATGGAATTTTTGCTACTATTATTACCACATTCTTTTTACCCAATATCAGGTTTTAGTTCAAATTGCTAGGTCTCAGGAAATTTCTATATATCATATTTTAAAATCAATTTATGGCAAATAAAACAACCCGAGCCTTCCCTTGATAAGCCATGCATGTTATCTATTTGCATTCTACATATTGGTTTGTGGAGCACGGTGGTTTGTGCTCACCCTCGCTCACTTAATTAATCCAAAATCAGGAGAGTCATATCACTACACCTTAGGATGCAACTAGTAAATAAGATAAAGAGGCTAAGTACTAGGTCACGAACCCCAGTTGGCTGCCTGTAGGCATGTCCTGAGGCCCTACCTATGTGTTTCATATCCGCTGATGCATTTTGTTGATTTCGGCTTGATCGGCCTATGTGTAAGTCTACTATTATATTTACGCTTCTGCATAATATATACTTATGATGTTCAGTATTGTATCTATGAGCACTATCTACTGATTCAGGGAATAGTGCAGTGGAATCACAGAGGATTCTAGATTGTCAAGTCCAAGTCCGACAATGGTGGGCACCTCACCACTAGTCTATATATATGGGATCCCATTGGCTATCACTTGTATCTTTGTGTAGGAAAAGTAATAAAGAAAGACAGGAGTTCTTCCTCTATCACTTTGTGTGTTCAATCTATTATTTACATTACTGGTGTTTGATCCATCCCTTTTGCACAGGAGGAATCGATCAGACTAGACTCGCCAGTGACAGTTCCTCAACACGTTATCAACATGAATCGCTCGGTGGATCACAAGGTAATCATTCGCAGATTAATTTGCCTATCTAGATCACTTTAATTTCACAAATTTCACTTTCTAGATTATTTTCTACGGTGCAAATTGCTCGCATGTGACCGCGCCATTGGCCCACAATTGCACCACCCAAGCTGCTAGCCCCGCACGGCCGCTGCAGCCGCTGGCCCCGCACGGCCGCTGCAGCTGCTCGCCTTGCACGATGAGCTGCCATCGACACTGCTCGAGGCACCGGTCACCGCTTGTTTTTGATCGAGGCCCACATGACCACTGGCTCCCAGCTGCTGCACACTTTGCACAAGCGCCGATGAGGCCCAAACACCGCTTGGCTCAGAGTGAAGCCAAATGCCGCCGCTTGTCCCTAAGCAGAGCCGCCACGTGCCGCTGCCGACCTGAACATCGCACGTCGCTAATGGCCCAAGCCCCCCGCCTTGCGCAACTCTCGGCCTGAAGCCGTGTCGCTGCATGCTACTGCCGACTCGAGCCACCGTCGCTGCCTACATGCGGCCAGCTGCGCCACCATGCGCATTGATGTTAAGCCCCTTTTTGGCTGCTGCCGCTTGCATGCGGCATGAACGCCATCGGCCCAGATAGCCACCGCCGTGTTGTCAGCCTCGGACCGCGATGCGCTACCCCCGCACCCTACACCTTCCTCTTTGAGTCAGCCGAAAGGGCCAGAGTGGGCCGAAGCAACGGGCCCAGCCCAAGAAGGGGAAGAAAAAAAGGGAAAGGTAGGCCAGTGGCTGGATTTTTTCAAATGAGTACTCGGGAAATCAGAAAATCACACGAAAATGTTCTTAGAATTGAAAAGTAGTGGATAAACCCTAAAAAATTGTAGAATTCATTGAAAATTGATATTCCAACAAAAAAAGGACCTTGGGAATTCAAATTTTGAATTGTGTTTAACATTTGAAGCATGTTTAGCATTATTATTATCACTTTCTATGTTTTCATGTATTTACTTACAAATTGGAGTAATCATAATTATTTCAGTTGCCTTTAATCATAGAAATTAATAGTAAAACTATAGAAAATGAATAGAAATTCTAAAACATTAGAGAAACTTTTGTACCATTGTCCAATTTATTTCATGCATATTTGCCTACAGTAAATTTATATATTCCTTTCATGCACATATAGATGACAGGCATCATGAACCGGGAGCTCGAGGAGCTAGCCCAGCATGGCCAAAACTACTTGACTTCGGCTTCTGATGTTAAGATCGTACTTAGAGCCAAGAAACGCCACACTGCCATTGGGATTGGTGCATACATGATGCCAAACTCACACCTGATGAAAATGACTAGGCACTTCACTTCCTCATTCATCACCTTTGCCTCACTCTCAAGAATGAGTACATGGTAGAGAAGAGCACACAAGCATTATGTACTGCACTCATGAAGCGGTTCGAGAAGCTAAAGTACACCATTTTTCCTCAGGCAGAACAAGAATGGATCTGACTAAGGTTTGCTGACCTCAAGACGGTTGGAGAGTACAACTCCGCTCTGCATAGAATTTGTACCAATCTTCATCTTTGTGGCAAGTAGATCATAGATGAACAGAAGATTGAGAAGACCCTCTCCACCTTCCACCCTAATGCAGTGTAGTTTGCGCGCAATTACCATCAAGATGGCTACAAGGAGTATGCTAAATTGATTGATATTGTGTACATTACAGAGGCTCAGGATGAAGTTCGCCATAAGAACTTTGCCGCACAGCCACCTGGGAGCTCCGCTGGCCATGAGACCAATGCTAGGAGCTACAAGGTGCGAAAGCCTGTAATGCAGAAAAGGGGAAGGAAGAGCAAAGCTGCAGCCCAGAAATGCAAGTCAAATGCTCCACAAGAGAAGAAGGCTAGCAAACCAAAGCGAGATGACAAGCCTTGCGGTCAGCAAGACCAAATCTACTACAAGTGTGGCAAGTGGGGACATTGGTCGTAGATCTGTAAAGAACCACAACACATCGTCGATGCCTTCTAGGCTAAGAAGATGGGTGGCAAAGGGCAGCATGAAACTACTTTGCTTTTGTTGAGGAGGAGAGTTTTGAGTAGCTGCCTGAGCCGATGGAGGTTGACTCCACTCCTGCAGCAACACCCCCTCTTGACATTGCAGCTACAGCCGCCATGATTTCCCAAGAAGAGCATCTCACCTCTGAGAAGATAGTAGCAGAAGTCTCTGGCTCTCTAGTAGATTTAGTCTAATGCACATAATGCATTTAGACTTTAATTGTCATTTATTTAATGTGTAAGGAATAAGCTACATTTTGCATTGTTGGTACTCAAACAATTCATTTTTTCACGATGGTTCGATGATATTGAATAATTCATTCATTTATTCAGTTAATAAAGGCATGATATATTCTGATATTTGAAGTACTTTATTTATGTGTTGATTGTCTTCTACTACATATTAATAAAGTATTTTATATTAGAACGTGTGTGGTGCCCTAGGAGGAAGTATGTTTAGCTGACAGCAGCATAACAAATACCATCTTGAGAGAGACAAAATTCTTTCAATCGATTAGCAAGAATGCTGGTGTAGCACCCCATATAATCATATGGGATACCACCATGGAACGTCATCGCCAAAGTGAAGAATGATAAAAAAAGCAATAATAGAAACCATGAGAAAATTTAAACTTTAAAAGTACATTCATAGAGAACCAACAGAAGCTAAAATAAATGTTTGGAATATGGGACCGGTCCATTTCTAACCAAATAAGAACAAATAAAACAACAAATAGTGGCAAGCCACGGTGCTGAAAACTCGAGTGCTCTCACCTATGCATGATGCTATCACTCCACTGGCCTTTTACCTGAGAATGGAAAGAGCAAGCGTGAGATTTGGAAATCTCAGCAAATACCCAACAACAGTCGCAACATAGTGAGTAAAGGACATGTAATGCAAACAAGATATGTAACAGACAAGCAAAGCAAGCAAGTAAGCAATTGATACAGATTAAGTGCAATGAAGCTAGGTTATCAAAAACACTGATACAGATTGGAGATAGAGATCACAAGAATAGTGGCATTAAAGATAAATGTTATTTAGCAAGTTGTGACAGTGGCCCCGGCGATCACTTCCCACATACCCGGTTATATGAGAATAGTCAGGTACACTATCATCCTCGACTGTATAACCGCCGACAGGGTGTAATATCCTGAGTAACAAAAGTGTACGACCGCCATACATTACCAGGTGGGTGGTAACCTCCCCTATATGTGGATGACCCAAGGCCAGGTAACCGTCATCTGGTCAACCGGGATAATTGTTATTTAGCAAGTTGTGGCAAAGGCACTAGAGATTACACCTCACATACCCGGTTATACAAGAATAGTCAGGCACGCCATCGTCCTCAACTATATAACCGCCGACAGGGTGTAATATCCTGAGTAACGAGAGTGTACGGCCCCCCATACGTTACTAAGTGGGTGAAAATCTCTACTATATGTGGGTAATCCCAGGCCAGGTAACCGTAATATTATTAACATGTTATATGGTGTGAATTTAATGAACTAAGAAAAAGTTAAGATAAAATTAGGAAAAGTGAGGGGATTTGCTAAGATTGGAATTGAAGACACATAATTCCTGATATGAGGATGATAGGGATGATAATATGGTGTTAAGATAAATGATACACCATGGGCATATTATATAGTATGAATTTAAGGAAGCTAAGAGATGACGAGGATAAGGCTACGATAAAGTTATGAGAAGTGAAAAGAGGTGCTAGGGTTGAAAATGGAGAGACATAGTTCCTGACACGAGGGCGATGTGGAATAATGATAAGGTGACAGTGATATAGGGATTCTTCTAAAGAGGTATTATAATATAGCTCATGCAAGGTTATCAACCAATCAAGTTTTATTATGCGATAAGTGATTATTAGTCAGATTAACTTGTTTAATACATATATCCTTCATGGCTCAAATACAACATCATACATTTATTAGAATATAATATTAGGAAACTAAAACATAGCAGTCCTAATATCAAAAGAGTGTTAATAATTTAAACTTAAGTTAAAACATGTTCATATGCTATCCCCCATTAACGATTTAAGCATAATTTCTAAAACACTAATTAAAGAATGAATTCTAAAACATTTTAACTAAGCATCCGAATAAACATAAAAGCTGGTGAAATAAAATAATCTTGAATATCATGGCATGAATACAATATTAAAAGTCTATAACCAGACAACATTAGTGATGTGATATTGACCAGATAAGTTTTAGTGATATACTAGTAGCTTGGTAACTGTAACGATATAATATTAGCCAGGTAGCCCAACTAATGTGATTTTAGCGATGTGATATTAGCCAAGTGATATGATATTAGCCAGGTAATTGTAGTGACATGATATTACCCAAGCGATATGATATTAGCCAGGTATTTTTAGTGATGTGATATTAGCTAAGTGATCTGATATTAGCCCGGTGATCTTAATGGTATGATTTTAGTCAAGCAAGCATGAGTGACATGATAATTATACTCAATGGCAAGGTGACAAGTAAACTGAAAACATGTGATTTGCGAAACAGAAAGGTCACAGCCACGAGGTACTTGCCTTGAGCACGCTCGGCACACATGCTGCACGAAGGAATTGGAATGCACAACTGCACGAACGCCCCCTCAACAGCTGCGTGAGATCCCCACGGCCAAGCGAAACACCGTTTAGCAGCACGAACGGTCGTTCGCCCAAGTAGAATGCCACTCGGCCAAGTGGAACTCTGTTTGGCCACGTGAAACACCGATCAACCACGCGAACGGCCGTTCGGCCGAGCGAAACACCGTTCGGCTGAGCGAACGACCATTCGACCACCTGCCGCCGCCACCACCATGGCCACGTGCCGCCACCTCCATGCTGGGCTGCTCGCCAGCTACCGCCGCCATGCAGGTTACCCGTCAGCCGCTGCCACGCCGTCGCCGCCATGGCCGCCTTACACCCAGGCCGTTGCGAGCTGAGCTGCCACGCCGTCGCTGCCATGGCCGCCTTACACCCAGGCCGTTGCGAGCTGAGCTGCCACGCGCCTCGCCGCTTCGCACAACTCTGCCTCGCGCTGCGCACCCGCACCGCCGTGTGCCGCACTGTCTCGTGCTGCTCTGCCTTGCACCACGCACCTGCTCACCCACGTGCCACTGCACGCTCGCCCGTGTGTCACCGCACGCTTACTTGTGCGCCGCTCTCACCGCTAGTCGTCGCTTGCTGTCATCGCTGGGGACCTTGCACCACCGCTCATGTAGGGAGAGAGAGATGCCTTAGATAGGAGAGAGGGAGATAAAATGAGAGAGCGAGAGGATAGATTGGTTAGATAAGAGAGGGGGAGAGGTTTAAACGGGAGAGAGATATTAGGGATATATTTTTTCTTTTCTTTTTTTTGCTCTCCCCATAGAAAGGATTCAGCCTCGAATCGACTTGCCCAAGAAGGTAGGACAAACAAAATTTAATTAGATTAATTAGATGCAGGGAATCCCAAGACGGTAGGACAAACAAATTTTTTTTGCTCAGTTCGCTCGTCGTTGCAGCACTCCTCCTCCTGGGTCTCGCAAGCCCATTTGACATCTCACTCCTTGTAGTCGAGGGTCCACTAGTCATGTGGGTAGATCTTAAGGTCAATCCACTTGCGGTAGCCACATAGCGGTTCCGAGCACTACAAGTAGATAGGAGAGATTGTTAATGCATATTTTAAAAGAAAAATAGCATGGGAACATACTGCAACTAGTCCTCACCGACTGCCAATAGCTGCTTGTATCCCAATGGTGGTCAGGATAGTTCGAGGAGTAGTTTGCATGACCCCGGTAACGCATGCCTAGGTTGAGCCACTGCTTAGACTTGAAGAATTTGTGTGGGTCCCTGCACCAACAGAGGGGCGGCGTCTCCCCCTTGGGCGGGTGTCGCGGCGAATGCTCAGTTGGAATGTTCAAGATGGGGTTGCTTCTAAGGGTGGCGTCATTGCAAGGAGGTGACCTCCTGGCACGCTCTGCCTGTTCTTCCCGAGCCACAGCAGCCCTTGCTTGTTCGTTGCGGGCTGTAGCAGACCTTGCTAGTTCGTGGGTCTCCAACTATTGCTTTATCATTTTGTCCCATTGCTTCTTCTGCCTCTTGTCCATCCCAACGTGGTGAGGTAAGCTCTGGTGTAGTGTTGGTTTAGTTATGTAGTGTTCTCTCCTAGAGCTTTTCCACCTCCTTTTTAAGGCAAAGGGTTGGTATGGTGTGGTTAATTTCATATGAGTAGCCTGCGAGGTAGAGTGTAGCCTTATCTTTCTGAAAAGTTACAGGCGAGGCAGAGTGTTGTCATGTCTTACATTGCATGGAGCTGTCAAATCCTGCTTTGCAGAGTCCTGTCTTTTCGGTTTGTAAAGTTGAGGAGATTAGTGTTGTCTAGTTGATCTAAAAAGTTGGCGAGGTAGAGTATTGTCATGTCTTACTTTGCAGGGAGCTGTCACATCATGTTTTTTTTTGCATAGTCCTATCTTTTCGATCTGAAAAGTTGAGGATGTACAGTGAAAACCATAAACCCTGACGTAAACCCTGACATAAACCTTAACCTAAAACCCTAAATTGTAAAACCCTACACCCTAAACATAAACCTAAACCCTAAAACTGTAAACCCTAACCTGAACAAAAATGTAAACCCAATGTAACACCCCAGGACCCACATTACCCTGGGATGCTACTAAAACTGCTCTACAACGAGCCAATTTACAAGATAAAATAAACTGGCAACAATTACTAAACAAGATAGTATAAGCGGAAGCATAAACAACTAAGGAATAACAGGATAGTGATAGCAATTCACTATTTAAAACATCCTCCAACATTTTAATCTAAAACATAGTTCACAAATTTAACATTATTAAGATAATGTAAACAAAGATATGCAAGGTCTAGAATCCTTTCAACTTTATTACAGCATAAAAATATGATTCACGTGCATCGGTGTGGTGCCGTTCTACCCTTCCCATGCATGGTCAAAGTCCACTGTAGGGGAGGGAAACAAGGGTGAGATAAAAATCTCAGCAAGCACAGCTTCATTTAACAGCTAATCAAACTACAAATAATTATACATCATCATTTATAATTCCATACAACTACAACCATAATTCATGTCCACAATTATTAAACCACCACAAATTTTCATGAATCATACCTCTTCAATTTCAGATTTAATTGGCATATGAATGCAGTCATTTTATCCACAATTAAATGCAAATGAAACATTTAATCTTCCACAAACCACAATAGGTTAATCATCAACATTCTTCCACAATTAAATGCAAATGAAACATTTAATCTTCCACAAACCACAATAGGTTAATCATCAACATTCTTCCACAATTACAATGTTATTATCCTCAACCTCAAATCACCATCAATGACGTTAAAGCATTAACAAATAAATCTTGTTTGACTACTTTAAATTCTCAACCACTACCACTAGCAAAAGCAACAAAACATATGTATGTTTTACTTCAACACTTTATTATTTCTCACATCCACAATTGTTATCAACAATTAATACAAGAAAAGAATCTCATGCCACAATCACAACCCTTACTGCACACAAGGGATGAACCCCATTCCACGTCCACAACCATAATCCTCATACCACAAATAGCTCACATGAGCCAATTCCACATTACAACTATGAAGTTGTATAATCCACATTACAACTATGAGTTGAATATTCTACAAAATAACTTCACCACAACATATTGCATATGTATGCAAATGAATCTTTCCACAATGCAATGCATATGAATGCTATGCTCCACATCACTCTTTCCGGGCAGGATTTGAGGTGCATCGTATTACGGCAATATACGATGCTTCCAGCGGGATAAGAGGTGCATCGTATTCTGACAATATACGATCTGTGCAGATCTGATCGCGGCTATGTCTTGGCGACATCCACATATGCATATGACATGATATGATATGATAATCACAAATCACATTAATCCATCTTCAAAGGAGCATCAACATACTCACGACATATCCACATCCACCACATGTTATTTTCATGTTCCACATTATAACATTAAGCAAGATTTCCACATGGCTACTAGCAGATGATCAACATATCAATGGATAAGTACTTGCTACCATCTCCACAATTAAATTATCATGCAATCATGTAATAATGTATCAAATTACGATAATAATGTAAACTGCAAGTAGAAGGAATAACAAGTTAAGCGGTAGCAACCACCGCTACGTTTACTTGCCTCAAACCGACGGCGAGTAAAATCAAGAGCGCTCAGGGACAAGACCACCTGTCCAAAAGGCAACTCTCAGCACACAGCTACAGCATACAAACATGACATTAATAATTAAAAACGTCGCTAGAACCCCGAACCCGCACAAACTCCTCTCCGCTCAACAATTCAGCAAATTACCCTCTGCAGCAGCGCTGCTTAACATTTTCGTAACTTTAAAAATATTGATCCATTTACAGCAAACGATATCTCTATGGATTCATCACTTAAAAGCCTACATTTATCATGTAGAACACCTATTTTTATTTTGATCACAGCTACGTGTAATTTAATGCCCAAAACAGAGGAAGAACTCTGTTCTGGCAGATTGGACAGCAATAAACAAATGCGTTCCAACATCAGTAAAAGGGTCTAAAAATTCTTAATTTTATACAGACGCTAGATCTCTAAATTATCTACAACTTTCTCAATTACGGCCATGGTCATAAAAATCATTTACGACCTCTAATTCCCAGATTACTGTTGGTCTGTACCAATCTGCTCACCTGACGAACAGCAGTATTCCCGACCCTGTAACTCCCAGATAATAAGGCATAAAATTCCGAAACAAATATAGGAGATGCGTCTGGAAGTCCTCTACAACTTTACTTTTGGAAAGGTCCGCAGGAAAATTCGTTTACTAGGTCAAAACCTCGCGAACAGACACGCTGCGCGAATCAATCTACAGGCAGACATCAGCTAATCTCTAATCGGGCAATTAATCTATTAAATACCTTCAAAATCCGTGCCAAGAACCCTAATTATTCCATAGAACAGAGGGTTTGGGATGAGGAAAAATTACCTAGATGATGGATCACCCCTTTTTTTTCCTCCTCCTCTTCTTCTTCCTTCTCCTTCCTTCTTCTCCTTCTCCTTCCTCTCCTTGGCTCCAATGGCAGCAGCACTTGTGGGGGTGATGGAGGGGGGAAGAGGGCTGCGCCCAGGGGGTGGAGGAAGGGGGTGGCGGCTGCAAAGGGATGGGAGAGGGGGAGAAAAAGGGCTAGGGTTTTTGGGGAGGGGGAGGGGAGGTGCGGCCACCCCTTGGGCCTCCGGCCCAAGGCGGTCGGCCCACTCCCCAGGCAGCCCACTCAGAGGTTTTAATTTAATTTTTAATTTATTTTATTTATTTTACACTGTTCTACAATTTTTATTTTTTCCTTCCCGCGATTTACCGAAAAACCGGCGACTCCGCGATTATTTTAAAAACTTACGCCGTAAAGACGTTCAGGATATTACACCCAAACCTAAAACCCTAAAGCTGCCTTGTTTGGTCTTGTCACTATGCAAAGCTGGCCTGTTTAGTCATATCACTTTGCGAGACTGTCTCCTTTGGTCTTGTCACAGCTCAAAGCTGCCCTGTTTGGTATTGTCACTGTGCAAAGTTAGCTCGCCTAGTCCAGACACTACACAATGCTGCCTCATCTGGTGTACTCATTGTGCAAAGCTAGCCTGTGTGTTCCAATCACTATGTAAAGCTGCTCTGTTTGGTCTTGTCACTATGGAAAGCTATCCCGTTTGGTCTCGTCATCGTGTAAGGCTGGCCTGTCTAGTCTTTTTACTGCTCAAAGTTGCCCAGTTTGGTCTTGTCACTGTGTAAACCTAGCCAGGCTGGTGTAGTCACTATGCAAAACTATCCCATTTGGTCTTGTCATTGCATAAGACTGGCTCGTCTGGTCTTATGCTACCCCTTTTAGTGTTGTCACTGTGTAAATCTGGCCCGTCTGGTGTAATCACTGTACAAAACTATCCCGTTTGGTCTACTCATTGCACAAAGCTACATATGTGGCTATAAAATACACGTCCCATGCTCCGAAAGTAGAAGCACTCGACACTCCCAACCGTAGAAAGAAGAACCTTCTCCGTTCTACAGTAACATACTATGGTAGATGCCGAGAGGCTAGTCCAACCAACGTCGCTAGTGCAAGACCTTCCCCTGGAAAGGAGGGAGGACTTCAGCCCTAACTACTGCTTGATGCCAAACAAGTGTGGTCAACCGGTATGGCTGAAATGCATACATATGGTGGGCATGGTTGTGCAGGTCGCGGATGGCCATTTCGACGGCAAACAACATTTCTTCGATGTCCACACTCTAGGGTACAAGTAGTCAATAGTTTATTTTCTGTTACTGCTAATAGAGTTTCCATGTTAACCCTACTTTTTAGCAGATAGCGAAATATGACTTTGTCCACTGGATTGATCCTTCCCATAAACACCATGTTGTGACATATGTGGATACATTGTGGAACCAAATCTTAGAGTTAAAGGCATGGATTGACGATCTCAATGAGGAGAACGATGCAATCCACCAATAGATGCAATATGAGAGGGGCAACAAGGATGTCATTAACATAGAAAGTTCCTATGATTCCACATGCTGTTGCACGATGGCCAGCTACGTCTGAGGTGCCCCCCTTCTGCAGCAATCCACGTGGGTAGCGCGAGGCACACTCTACCAGTAGCTACACCTGGAGAAGCTTGTAGCATGGTATTCTCCCGTGTTGTACACGATTATGTTCAATCTCCTAAAGCATGTAACTAAATGGTGGATGCATTGTTGTGGTTACCATTTATTGTGTGGACTGTTCCAGCGCTATGTCACATGCCCTGTTTGGTCTTGTCACTGCGTGATTGTGTTTTACGATGGATCTTTTAGTGAAGAAGTTATTTATAAGAAATGACATCATTTTATTTAGGGTGTATTTGAATGATGTTGTTTTTATTGGTAAAAGAATTTGAGAAGCACATTCCAATGAGACGTGGATATGCATTATACATACGTCAACCTGAACCTAAAACACTAAAACTATACATCCTAAACCTAAACCATAACCTTAACCTAAACCTAAACCCTAAAACACTAAACCCTAACATAAAACCCTAAACTGTAAACCCTAAAACACTAAATCCTTAAACCCTAAAACCCTAAACCGTAACCTAAACCATAACCAACCCTAAAACCTAAAATAATGTATGACATGTTTCAAAGTGGACACATGCAAATTGGGGGAATTTGTGCCTACTAGGTATTTCACAAGTTTTGTAAGTGCAAGAAATGATAGTAATTCTTGTCGTTAACAGAATTTTGAATTGAAAGATTCAAAATTAGAAAAAGTAACATATTACATGTTTAAAAGTGCTCAAATTGGTGCCATCAGGGAAAGGGGAGGTGGAAGAAAATTCTATGAACCTTTCCTTTTTCTTTAAGTTCAAGTCGTACGAGAGTAATATTCTACAACTAACAACTCATTTATTTGGAGATCGACCCACTTCCTATCTAGGATTTTTAACTAGTCCTTTATATTAAATTGTGTCTATCATCAAATGCTTTGGCAATTTCCCCGCTATTTGGTTAGGTATTGGAGCAACATTACCCATTGAAAGATCCTTAACTTTAGGTCTTTGTTGGGTATTTTTCAGGTTGATTCATTCAACCGTGAAGTACCGTGCATAGGTACCTAGGAAATAGTTGCTTCCAAGTGAATCTTCCCTAGATACCTAAAATCCATTTTATTATGATCCATTTTGTGAAAATATTGATCGTGCCAAAGATGCAAAATTGTTTTCTTTTTCATTCTAACTCAAAAAGGAAAAATTGCAATGGATTTAAAATGAGAACTTATTCTTAGGAAAATCAATTGGGAGATGCTTCTCTAGAGTGTTCCATATCTATTTTCCATCTTTCATATGAAAACTATCAATTGCTATATCAATTCTTATGTTGTCATCCACAAGGCGATGTCCCTTTCACACATCGGGTTTAGCTGCATTTCGATGACCTTGTCGTGGGTGTATGGCAACCACGTGACCTGGACTAGATGTATAAGATAGTAGCTATGAGATCATTGTTCGAAGATAGTAGCAAGCAAAGAAACTTATGAAGTATGTACTTGGTCCTGCATGATGACGTCGAGCTCATTTGTATACGCGATGTACCGCGACCTTAGGCGCCCAGTAGTTGCAACGATGGAGCTCCAAAGGTAGGCTAACGTTGGTCCAGATGAAGGGTCCTGAAGGGGCCATCCTTGCAAGAAGATAGATTTCAGTTGCATTTTTGTTGAAAGATGACATCTATGACAAATAAATAAATGGTTATCTACAAGGGAGCACGAGTGAGCCGACTCACAGGGAAATGCTCCCACATCCATATATGTAGGAGGTATGTGCATCACCCAAGTTGTCGTCTGCACTCCTTGATCGGCACGTGCTGCACAAATGCTAGTAGAGGCATGCTAGTGTGGCAGAACCCCAATTGTAGGTCCCTACCATCGCTACATTTACCAAAATCTGCAAGTAAATCTAGGAGACGGTATCGGGAACACTGTCTGGGAATAGGAAGGAGCCGAGAAGATGCCAAATCCATGCCTGTGCGAAGTGCCACACTGTGTCCTCATCTGCGTTCAGTGGGCACACGTTGAAGTGCATGTGTAGCCAGAACGCAAGCACCGCAGATGGCCGGTTGTCCCTCGAGTCGGCAGGCAGGTCCTCTGGTCGAACTCCAAGCCACTGTCCCACCCGGTCTCACCAACCCACACTATTGATGTTCCTAGTCACTGGAAGCTCGTCTATGGGGAGGCCGAGAATCATGGCGATGTCCTACAGTGTGATGGTCATCTTGCCTAATGGTAGGTGGAAGGTGTGTGTTTCCGGGCGCCACCGGTCCACTAGTGCAGTAAGCGCAACACCGTCCATATGAGGGAGCCCGTTGATCACTGTCCATGCCAAAGCAAGTGAACCAACCTAGTGGACATGTGGTCATACCACTCATCCCAATGTAGAGGGGTGTGGATGCAAGGGCGAAGCGGCTGGAGTACCTGCAGGAGAGATATGCAAATGAATTAGTAAAATAATAACATAGTCAACAAGTTGAAAGCATGACCAAATAGTATATCAGCAAGTCTCACCACACCCTCGTCGGCTATGTAGTGCACAAAGTGGTCATCATTATACTCCGGAAGGAGTAATGCATACTGTGTGTGCTACGGCATCCTGCATTACAGGACAAGAGTTTTGTAAGATCACATGAGGTACAAAACATTATAGAAAATGCAAATGAGTAAACTCTATCGATAAAAAACAATCATTTTCTCACAACAACAATAATGGCTACCTCAAGGCTGCTACACACAAGATCGGCACTACCTTACCCTACGTGGCTAGGAATCCATACTTATGTGCTTTGCCCTGGTGTGTCCATGCTCATGACACTCTGAGTACCTGTTTCTTATTGTGGCATCATCGAAGTCTCCAAGAAAGTACATGTCCTTATCGCCTTGTTGTGAGAGGTCCATGTCATTACAAAGCCTCTTCCTCTTCCTTTGACCACGTTGTTTGTTCATATCTTTGTCGGGAATGTATTCCTCCCCCACATATGGTGGCCAATGCGACAGATCAAGGTAAGCCTCAAATCTATTCTCCCAAGTCCTCACCATGGCTAGCTTTGAGAATTCTTCCGCAATGAACGTGTTAGAAAGGTAACTTACGCCACACAAGCGATAGGCAATGACAACATGAGAGCATGGGACATGTACAATGTCGGGACCATGCAAGTGTAGTCTCCCGCTGTCAGGTTGACTCTATGGTTCGACCACCATATCGTTCACCCCCTATCGATGTGCCGCCGACTACCCTAACAGCGTATATATGCAAAGTGGGATTGTATTCCTCCGCTTCTTGATTGCATTACTCTGCCTCCACGATAGCAAGGTGCTTGGTAGCAATCACACACCAATGGTGGCCGGCGTTGTACGCATCCCTCGTATGGGTCCACCGATCCACAAAGTATGCATTGGTTTTCCGAAATGAATTATCCAAGATAGCTGATATTGGCATAGCATGGATGCCCTTAATAACGTTGTTGAATACTTTCGAGATGTTCATTGTCATCAGACCATACTAAAAGCCACCTTCATCATATGCCTGTGCCCACTTCATCTTGTGCTGCAAGACCTCATCCAACCACTTGTTACCCTATTCGTTGTTCAATCCCCTAAGCTCCGCCAACTTGACCTCGAAGTCGCACTTCTCCAAACATCCACACAACAGCTTGAACTTTTTTGTGATATCTTCCCTACAGCATTGCTTAAAGAAATTAGCAACTAAGTGACGCACGCACCACCTATGCACCACATCCAATGTTCATCAAGTCTACTCATAGCATTCAGAATCTTGCGCGTGGTGCCTGTATGAGAAAATGCAAACAACCCGTCTAGGCCCAACAAGGTGTAGACAAACTATATCCATGAACCATTCCCAACTCACATTGTTCTCACCCTCTATCAATGCGAATGCTAATGGAATCAGCTGGTCCTCGGCGTCAATACCCACGGCGAGCATCAAGGCACCATAGTACTTCCAAAATGACTGATATGACAGGCCTGCAATGTTTGAAGGCCTCTTTGCATTGCCAAAATGACCAGTATTGTTGGATCGAAAACGGCGACAGAGGGGGGGGTGAATGGAGCCCTTTAAAAATTACCCCGAGTATCCACACGATTTTGCCGATCAAGATCACAAAGAGCCGACTGCACCCTGAACAAGAACTACAAGACTGAAACACTCCACAAAGGGAAAAACCAAACCGAAAGGCAAAAGAAAGAAGAATTGCCGATAGACAAACTACTGCACTGCTAGCCGGACACACACAATTGAACCGAAAAACACTAGCCAAGGGAAACTGCAGAAAAACCAAGAGCACATTAAATATTTAGAGCTGAACCGAACCATCAACCCACACTAGACCGGCCGAATAGCTGGAGATTTGAGGAAAAAGCAGCCGAAAATCCTTTGGTATAGAAACGTGTTGTGATTGATCTCTTGTTCAAAGCTGTTTACTGAAAAAGTTGACCAATCGAAACTGCATATTGCTGGCGGTGAGATGCTTGTGCTGCCGAAAAACAAAGCTGGCTGAACAAAAGAGGAGCAAACAGATTTTCAATTAGTGTCACACACCAAGCAACAACATGTAAATGGGAGCTTAGGTACAATCCCTTGACTAAAAATAGTCATCACTGCCAACTGCCAAAGTAAAAGAGAAAGCAACTCAAAATGAGACAAGATCATAGGCAAGAGAGTGAACTGAAACAAGCTTTTCTACTGCAGTAAAGATTGCTTTGGTCGAACAAAATGAAAAGCTAAAACTGCAAGTAAAAGGGACTGGTTGCAGCAAGCAAAGAGAAAGGAAGGGATAAGAATTTTATGTTCTCGGCAGCAAGGAACAAACAGAGAAGAGCTCTCAGCAGGAAGCCAAAAAGAGACTTAAAACATAAAACAAAAGGAGAGCAAGAGACTCAAAATCACACACTGCAGCCGGCTGAAATGCAGTGAATAAGACTGCCGTTCTGAAGAATCAAAGCAGACCGAGATAACATGTAGTTTTTTTTGTTTTGGCCGAGATACTGCAGGAAATAATGACCTTTGCTAAAACCGAAAAGCTTAGGGACAAAAGAACTGTAGCATAGACAAAGGAAGCACAAGGACTAGAACCTTGGAGAATAACTCCTAGTTTCAAAGAATGCTCTACTGCTTGTCACCTCATGGCTTGAGAACAAAATAAAGCAAGAAATACACTGAGGGCAGCAAATGACTCAAGAACAAAAGAGAACAACACAGAGGAGAGTCGCAGAGAGAAAACAAAAGATCATAACAACTCAAACTCAAGATTTCATGAAATCGATACATAGACATACGCGATTAAATGAGAGGAATGATTACATCAGTTCACCCCATCTCACAACTCAAGAAGATCACACAAAATAAAACACAAGTGCTGCCCTAAAAACCCTTACAACTCATGTATAGAGAGAACCAAATAAAACCCTAACTCTCACAAGCCATCTCCCTAAAATTACACTCTCATTTTCATAAAGACTACTAGAGAACACCCTCTCTATTTATAGCCTCCCACTAATGGGTTTGCAACATGCTTTGCCCATTAAGCCACCAACTACCCTAGTGCTTTACCCACAATCCACTTCCTTTAGTGCAGCTTTGCGTATTCACCAAAACGCCCCTCGTGCACCTTCCGGGAAGCTTCCTCATTCCTTGCCTTCCAAGCCACGCAGCCACTTCGAGTCCTCGCCGTCTTCGGCACACCCCGACTACTCCGACCTCAGCACCACCTGCGCCTAGTCCGGTCATCTTGTGCCTCGCCATGACTCCACCTCGATGTCCTGCAGCCATCACAGACAAGAAACAAATCACATAGCACCGCTCGAAATATTGTAACCATACTATAACATCAGACGAAATACTCAAAGCCCAAACCCATCGAAACGAAAAAATAAACGACTTAAGCACGTTCGACCAAGTCCGACTGAAGCCGATTGCATCGCGCAACGACATGGCCCGAACCACACAAACCAAACTTGACTTTCCAGAACACGCGTCAATTACTCATCACAAACATGGGGTCACATCCACATGGTCTCTCAAGTACACTCGCCCGAGAACATATTTCATAACCCCTCCGTTGAGTTCAATTCAGTTCTTGTGGAAAGGATAAAACTCCATACCTAGATTCTTGGCCTGCATAGTGATTAAGATTTGAGGAACCAACCTATAAGCCTCCTTCCAGTCACCCGACAGTAACTACATCACTCTCTGTTTTGCCCTCCATGCTTTCCCATACTTCACACGGTACTTAATGAACCCAAAGATAACCTCAATGAGGGTAGCGATGCTCACATCAGGATCGATAACCACAACCCTAGTAATGCGCCTTGCAATGAAATTAACGATCACCTAAAGATGCTCCCCGACACTCAAGCAGTCCCACAAGAGTGAGGCTACTTCAGATTCACTATTTTCCATTGCTTCTCCCTAGTTTTGCGGCCCCATACCTTCCATCCGCACCCCCTTTCGCACCTCACGATATACCTCTTGTTCACATCAAAGTGTGTCACTATGAATGGATGATGGTGTCGCACTAAGTACTCTTGTAGCCAAACCTTCATATCATCCATGTTTGAAAACAACATGTCCTTAAATATTAGCTCATTGTCCGGGTCCGCAATGCCATTCCTGCTCTTCAACCCATTAGCACAATGACTTTATTAGCCATTCTGACATCATCAAATGCGTGGACTGATGGGACCTCACCCAAAACACTATGAAGAACCTTCCCTTCCTTAGAGGAGAAAAGTAGTGCGGGAACCTTGTTTTTGGTAGAGCTCCATCCTTCGTCGAACTCCACTTCATGAATTGTTTTATCTCAAAACACCTCTTCCTCAAGCTCATTATTTGTTACAGCACCATTGAAATCAGTCACGGGGTCACTAACATGTTGCAGCGAAGGAATAGGCACATGTGACAGATCCACCAACAGGGGGCATCGTTGTTAAGACTGATGCCAACGAACTCTTTGAAAGATTGCTCTTCCATTGGGGGACCTTGCGAAAGATGGAGAGTGGATTCTAGTTTGTCTGTGTTGCAATTAAATTGTTTGGCAAATCCTCTGCAACAATTCTCCTCTGCACTGCCACTTGCAATGACCGGACCTGAGATGCGAGCACAACATCCTTGTGCTTGTCCCAGTCATTGTAAGACAAGATTGGCACCAAACAGGCGTGCACCTTACAACCCACACTAGCATCATATCTCCCCTACAGTCCGACAATGACCCCAGCTCATCCCATCCAAAGGTCAACTTAATCATAGTCAGAAGAATTCGAAAGTCCAGTGATTTGCGAAACAAAAGAACGATCACTTCCATGCCACCAAAGTCGACATCACTACCCATTTGGCTAATGGGCCCACCAGTAAATACACGTACAACTTTATCCATCTACATTCAACAAAATATTGCAAAGTCATAGACGAGGCACAAATATAGCTTTTACTACACATTTAGGAGAAAGTAAAGATCAAGTATTACTACATATTTGGGTGGAAATAATTAAACAGTATCAAACAAGTACATTGCCTTTAAATAGTACAACACACATAAAGAAATCTTAAAGCAATTTTCTTATTGTTATGAGAGAGATTCAAGGAAAAGAAGTGCTCTTTATTCTTCTACATAGCAAATTGTTTATTGTTACATGCAAAATAAACACCAATCCCTAAGTAAGATTCATCCAACATATGATATTTTGATCCAAATTAATTTGTAAGCATGCTTCATCCATTTATGAAGATATAAATCATGCCTTGACCTAAGCGCATAAATTCTGACAATGGAAATTCAAGGAGAATTACATGTCACCACAGCAAACACAAAAGAGTCAATTTTCCCTACATGGGCCTTAAAGCAACTCAAAAGAATCAATCATTATTTTCAAGCATGGAAACATACTGACTTAAGATATTTGAAAGGATAGTGAACTTACCCTTAATAAATGAAAGAGAGTGACTCAATATATCAAGATATCCACACCTCTCTTTACCTATGAAAGAAGCACACAAGAATTAATTGCTATATCCCCAGCAATGAAATGGTAAGGAAATGCTACACGCCATTTCATCATAAGTTTGCCATTGATTAAGAGTTAGCAAAATGACAAGAGCATCATATGTAGTAGGACACAGACTATATTTTACAGAACATATAGAACGAAACATCGCCACTATGAATTATGATAATGTAAGCAACCAAGATGAATAAAAATCCCGAAAACGGTTGAACATATTCCCAAAAATATAACATCCTACAAAGGCACCCAGGGTACTAGCTAGACTTTTGTCACATAAAAAGGGTGTAAAAAGTAGAACAAAGCATGGTTCCTTTTTAGAACACATTCTGTTACTAATCTACAACCTTCTATGCTATAAGTTTTGAGTAAATAAAAACGGGCGAAGGGTCAGTGCATTACAAAGCTTCAGTTGGGTTATTCATTCAAATTCCTACAAATTCAGAAATGTAAATTTTGAAAACTTGGGCTTGGGGAGTTTCCTCATGGAAGTATCAGTACAAATAATCACTCGATAAAATTTCATGATTTCATCAATCTTTTAAGTGGCTGCAATTGCTAAATGAAATATAGCATCCAGCATCAGTAAAATTATTAATACTTTATGTTCAGTTAGAAAAATCTAAGGCATGTTTCAACCAAATATACATCCTTTCCGTTTTAGTGAAAATATAAAGCTATTCATGAAACCTGAGATTGACGTCCTAAACAACTTATGCTACTAGGTTACTTTTTTTGAAGGGTAAACAGTAGGAGAGATTCTTACTATGGTAATATATAAATAAAATTAAAAAGGTTGTATGTACAAAGAATCTGAACTTTACAGAATGCTACAAGATTACTGCTCAAATATCAATGCAAAATCAAGCCTTTTGAGCACATTTCATCACAAATGAGCACTATTCTAAGTTTCTAACATTCCCATCCAGAAGTAGCTCAGATTGCACAGGCAATTCAAACATTCCCCATAAAAAAATTACAAGTTAATAAATAGATGAACGTTAAGAAAGCTTTCTTCCTGCAAATCCTGCAACAATGCAAAGCACGCAACATGACCGTGCCGCCAGGACTGGAGGCAGGCGACAAAGGAGGAGGGCGGGGCTAATGTGGACTAGAGGTGGGCGGTGGAGCTAGAGATGGCGGTGGGGCTGGAGGTGGGGCCGGTGGAAGCCGGTAGAGGCGATGGATTTGGGGAAAGAGTGACAAATCATTCGGACAAAGAGAACGTGGAGAGAAATGGGAATTGGAGGGGTGGCCGCACTTAAGTCACCCCCTATCATGACAAGTCTCGTGGCGTGATAATATGCTTATCACGCCACGAGTTACGGCGTGACAGATGCCATGCAAGCCATCCACGCTGGCGCACGGCGCGATCGAGGGCTTGCATGGTAGTTTTGGCCATGCCTCTATGGGTGGCATGATAAAATATTTTGGCCACGCCACCCGTTGTGGCATGGCCGAAGAGGTCAGAATTGGAAATAAAGTTCACGATGGATTAACTTTAAAATATTAATTAAAAGGATTAAATAAAAAATTCCATAGCAGACGACCATAGCTCCAACGAGAAAAGAAAGAAAAAAGGAAAGGGACACAAAACCCAACAAAAGAAGAAACAACAATCTAGCTGGTTTGCTAGTTTGTTTGTTTTTTGCTATTTTTCAGTGAAATTTGTTACGTTCACCCGAGAAGTGTACCAGGAGATTTCAACATCCTCAACTAGGTGATTTTGACTCACCTCAACTCCATTCAATTATTTGACTCTATATTGAGTGTCAACACACGCTCTACCTCAGTAACTGTTCTTGTGCCAGGTTCACCAACATCAGTGCCCACACTACTCAGCGCTTCCAGCTTCGTACTACGCCATCTTCATTGAGGATCTTCTGCCTCAACTGATCGTCATGTTTCATGAAGAAGGCCATGTTTTCGTTAGAGGTAGAGTTTATTGCAATTCAAGCTACTGTGCCTATTATTGGTGATATCTATGTGGGATTAATCATTGACAATTTCATCAATAATCAATCATTTTCTATATGTTACTGTGGCAAGATACGCAGATAAGGAGTCTAAGGTGGAGTTGTAGGCTTTCAACATAAAGAGTTAATTGGGCTATGCTTGATTGAGGAGAGTTTAAAAAATTAATGTTAGTTGTGAGAACAACTGAATTTGGTGTTTCAATCACCATTTGGATATGTTGTAATTTGGATCACTCACGCAAGTGTTATGAGGCTTTGGCAACATCCAATCCTCAAGAATTTGATGACACCCTGATGGCAGCTAGCATGATGCTCTTCGAAGTTTTGCTATTTGAAAGCGAAGGTTTTGATCTAATTTTCAGTTTGAGATGAAGGATTTAAGTGCAAGGAGTTTGTTTTTGCATGGATACTACAAACGTACATCCAGTTGTCATAGCTCAATATGAAGGGTCTACTGCAGTTTATACTCCATTGACAGTACACAAGTTCTTTTGATGCAGCAATTTTACAGGAGTTTCAACCACGTCATAAAATTTAATTACCTTTGAAGTCAGTAGTTTGATGTACATGATGCACACGTGCAAGTTGCTCTTTCAATGATCATTTTTGCCGAGTTTTGTGTTCCAAGTGGAGCATGTCAGATTCCATGATATGAGTTCTTCGCTATCGATCCAGCACCATAGGTGATGTTTTTGCTTATGCCATTCGACGATTGAGCATTTATTTTAGAAGGTCAGTTGCATAGACTCATATTTTACTAAGGTTATGAATTATTGAAGACTTAGATTTCTTCGTCTGCTTTGTTGATAGCTGTGTGTTTGGATTTGCTTATTGTTTGCTTATTTTTTCCACGAGAAGTGTTTGGATAAGACTATTCCATTCTTTGTTGTTGAGATTAGTCCTGTAGACTTTCGGCACACAAGCTATTTATGCTGATTTAATTAGAGAAGTTTATCACATATTTTGACTATTGGAGGGAATTCAGCTCAAGGTGGGATTGTTGAAGTTAATTCCAATTTGTGTCGTGTTCATGTAGGACACTGCATCTCATCATGCTAGACGTGGCATGATCAATGCCCGGGCCTTGCGCATGCTGTATCAGACATGGTGTCAGATTGTAGCAACCAACTCTAATTCGGTTTCTTCTCTGTGTGGGACTCATTTCTCTCGTCCTATATATGTACTCTAGTAGTTCATAGGAAAAGCAAGCATCTCATTATAATATCTCCTCATATATTGTATTGTGCCTTTGTGCGTGCATGGTTTTCCTGCAAAGATTTTCCACGTTAAATCATCGTCTCATGTTATCTTCATCGTCTACTTTCGTCGTGCATTTTAAAATACAAACCATGTTTTTCTTTTGAGTCTGATATAGCTACGTGTGTTGCGTGCATGTTTAGTGGAGACTGAGTCGTTCTTCTAGTTTATATGCGTATGTGAGTCGTGTTCGGCCTTAGGCTGTGCATGTGTGCCATGGCCATGCCCTTTGAGGCGCCAATATAAGGTCAGGAGATACCCCATGTAAGCTTGGAGAGATCATTATGTTCAGACTATGAAATAAAATAGAAAAGCCACTTGGCACCATGTTTGGGTGTGTTCTTGAGACGAGTTGAGATATTGCCGTGAAGAGAAAAGAGAGATCGAGATTAGGGTTTCATGATTTTCAGCAAGAGAGAAGATCGAATCTTGTGTGCAAGTTAAGAATACCTTGTTCTCAGATTGTGCCAAAGGTATTGATCTTGCAATTTGATCATATCATATCGGTTTGTGAGGTTTCATGGATGGTACCATGAATGATCGAGCTATTTGCGCAACAATCGGCTTTTACCATTGGTCTGTATAAGCCGATCTTGTTATAGATGCATGCATGATATCCTAGCTATTTTTCTTCTTATGGATTAATATGGGAATTTCTATTGTTTGTCTCTCCTAGAATTAATGTGAGGAATTGATCTCCGTTAGTATATATTTGATGCCATACAAACATGGAAGTTATATTTGGCCCTGGTTATTTGGACTTGAGCTTCTAGTTTTTAGTTCACTATTCCTCGATTTCATCTTTTTTGTGAATTTTTTGGGCTTTTTTTTGTCTTTTTTTCCGTATTCGTATGCATCGTCCGTGATAGGTTAACTATTTTTCCATTATTAATTTTTAAATTTAATTATACCAATTAAGCCACTATAAACTACAATGCAATTTCAGCCATAACTTAACTTATTTCAGCCGAACTGAGTGACCCCAAATTCAGCTCCATCACGAATTTCAATGCAAGCTGATGTTAAAAGACATAACATATGGTTGTATCTAAGCTATAGATTATATCTGTAAAAAGTAAATATATGGACAAATGTTTTCCTTTTCTGATTAATGTTTGAATTTCCAAATTCTTCTTTTATGGTTAATGTGGAAATTCTAGCCTTTTTCCTCCTAGATAAACGTGGGAAACATGGATTAATTTGAGCATATTGTGTTATTGGGAGATCAATATGCTACTGTGCCAGACGTTTTGGTTGAAGACACTGAGTCCGCACTACTACAGAAAACCACATTACAGACGGTTCAGAAACGTCATCACAGACGGTTTTCTGAACCGTCTGAATTTATGGGTCAGTGATAATCCAAGGTTACCACAGACGGTTCTAAAACCGTCTGTGATTATCAGATATCACAGACGGTTTTTCATTAAAAATCGTCTGTGATTATCACATATCATAGACGGTTTTTAAGTAAAACCCATCTGTGATATATGATTATCACAGACATTTTTTAATGAAAAACCGTCTGTGATACATATCACAGATGGTTTTTACTTAAAAACCGTCTGTGATATTTCTTCCTCCAAAATCTAAATCTATTTCTGTTTATTGGCTAGCCTCAGGAAATGCTAGCCATGCCCTCTGAAACAAGCAGATAATCACAGACATAAAACATACAATTCACACATCTCATTTCATTTCAGATACATTTCACATCTCAATTTATTTCACAAACATAAAACATCCAATTGACAACGCACTTCATTTGATCACAAACATAAAGCATCCATTTCGCAAATCAATTAATTGAATTGAAATAAAATATCCATTAACAAATACACAATTACAAAAAATCTACACTGCATTTGCACTTAAAAAAGGTTCGTTGATTATGTATCTATGGTGCGGAGTGGAACCGCCTTCGGCTTTATGACTTGAGTCAGCAAAAAGTACGCCAACTCTGCTCGAATCCGTCCAAGATCAGGCTGTTTCAATGGAGTTGACGAGATGTACACAGTCTGTCGATAGGAATATCAATGTGCGTATATATGTAACGTGATAAGTATGAAGTAATTATGGGAAGATTGACAAACCTTGGAATTGGTGATCCTTGAGGAATCGAGGAGTAGTTCCATATGTTGGCAAACGTAGTATCCACATGTGTTGCCCGGCTGCTGCTGGTGGCACTGCAAAAAATGGAATGTGTTAGTTCAAGAGGCTATTGCATAGGATTAATCACTACTAGGGATGTGAACAGTAATGACGACCCAGTGTCGTCACTGAAGATGCCACATTCGTCATAGATTATAATTTGTGACGAAATTCATTTCGTCATGGAACGCGCGTCACATTTGTCGTACCGCGACGAAATTATATTTTTCGTCATAGAACCGCTTTTGTTCAATGGCGAAAGGGTCCCGTCATAAAACACACTCTGTTTTATGACGATCGGTTTGTCATGGATAGGGCTGTTTTTGTCATAAGCAGTAGGCTCTTGTAGGCAGCGTGGCGGTGGCGTTCTGGTCCACGTGGCGGCTGACGTGGCTGGTCCACGTGGCGGATGGCGTGGCAGCTGACGTGGCTGGTCCACGTGGTAGCTAACGTGGCTGTTACCGTGGCAGCTGACGTGGCTGGACCACGTGGCGCGATTTTATTGGATCGCTTGGCGCGATTTGGTTCTCCCACGTGCCTCCTTTTTATTGGGCCACGTGGCTTAAGTTCGTCACTTGCAAATTCGTCACAGAAAGCACTTGCAAATTCGTCACAGAGACCCATATGGTTATTTCATCACAGACATCACAATTTTCAAATATTCTGTGCAGCAATTAACAATACTCAACTCAGTCATCATCACATTCCAACTAGTTCACAGAAACAACTCAGTTCACAGACCAACTCAGTTCACAGAACTAATTCACAGCACAGAATAAACTTAAGTTCTTGACCACAAAAGCTATCTTTATAACTACTCAATTATGCAACCAGTAACATTCCTTGACCAGCAACCACCACCAGCTCACATGCAAGGACCAGCAACCACCACCAGCAAGGACCAGCAACCACCACCAGCAAGGACCAGCAACCACCACCAGCTCACATGCCTAAGAAGAGTTACCATTGTTCAAGGCCAAGATACGGCGAAGGAGCGCATTGTTCTCCTCCATTGCCTGGTTATTTTTCTCTGTTAGCTTCTTGTACTCCTCCAACTCCTTTTGGGTCCTCTTGACTTTTCATCAGCTTCTTCGCTTTTCTTCTTGAGGTCCTCGAGTTCTCCTTGTAGAGCAGTCGAAGCTTGTTTTTCAGTTGCTAGTTCTTCCTGAAGCTCGCTTTCATTCGATGAAGATGATTTTGAGGGGGCGGCCGTTTTGATTCCAACATTCTTCAAGAAAGTGTTGTTGTTGTTGTTGCAGGAGAGCACCTTGGAGACCACACTGCAATCGTAAGCGGTGTCTCACCTTCAGCAGCAGGTTCTGCCCTCAAAGCTTCCATATCAGACTGAAAATGTCCCAGGAACAATCATTAGTTGGACAGACATGAGAAATAGCAAACAGATGTAACAAATAGATGAATCACTGTCAAGAAGTCTAGATATGAGCTTCTTGAAAGACAAGCAGATGTATGGTTTTGATTATGGTGTTTAATGATTTGGTTCAGATTATGAGCTTACTAAAGACAAGCAGTTGGGGTTTAATGATTTGGTTCAGATTATGAGCTTCTTGAAAGATGTATAAGTCTAGATATGAGCTTCTTGAAAGACAAACAGAGTTGTAACTAGGGTTCAGATATTTTGCTTTGGTTCAGATTCTACCTCGAATTTTCCAGGTTCAAAAAGCTTAACAACCTTACAAAGATTATTCTTGGCATGCTAAACAAAATTAAATCCTAGACCAGCTCATATCTAGACTTATACATCTGATTATGGTCTGAACCCGGTTACAACAGATGTATGGTTTTGATTATGGTGTCGGGGTTTAATGATTTGGTCGGGGTTTAAAGACAAGCAGATGTTGGATGAATAACAAACAGATGTAGAATCTGAACCCGGTTACAACAACACACACACCCGTCACACACATGTGATCTGCAGTAAGAAGGAAAGGTTGCATGTGTTACTATCATTGCTTGAGAGGGATGCACCAAAATCGGGGATTATATTTGTCATTGAGCAGTCTTGGTATACATGAATTCCTTTTATGCCATGCCATGTTGATTGTAATATCTCTAGGATCATGAGATATTGTTTCACCTATTTCGGAGGTGCTAACTTAGGAACTTAGAGGGCAGTGGCCAAGTGATCTTATGATGGGCAGCAATACAAAATACAAATGATATAGAATAATTTACATTTTGGTATGATCAAAGGGATTAAAAATCTGATATTCTGTTTCTCAAGGAAGCACCATCAAGTCCGTTAGTTATATAAATGCATGCTGCAGTTATGCATAATGGTGCCATGCACAAGTAGGTAACTTGCAGTCTAGAACATACATGTGATGAGCCAATTTCAAGAGGACAACTGTGTTTTAGCGAACTTCTTTCTTAATTTTTTCCTCTTACAAATGACTGGCAATGATCCATTTTAAATTAAATCCAGTAGATTATTGCAAAACCAAGATCCCAACTATCGATGTAAACCACACACACACAAAAACATAAGAGAAAATCAGGGTCAGTGATGACCTATTGGCATTATTTGGGGCTGGGTCCACCGAATTCAGTGGCACCCATGATTTCATGTTGGAAACAGCACAAGCATCTTAAAGGCACAAGGAAACAGATGTAGGGACTTACAACTGCTTCTCTTGCCAGTTCACTCAGACCATGTTTGGAGCTGGTATGGCAGGTCTTGAAGGCCTCCACCGCATCAAGTTCTTCAATTTGTTGTGTGCTCGGTTCTGCATTGTTCCTCTTCTCCTTCTGTTAGGTAGGTAATCATTTACAGCAAAGTTCTGTCAGACAAATACAAAAGAATGTTTTGGATGAAATAAACAGGTATAGTACAAGGTAATCTTTACTTACATATGCATGTAGGTGTGCAACATAGCTGCGAGAACCCGTAGCTTGATGATACTTGACATTACTGCGATTCTGCTTGTTCTTTTCACATGATTGCTACAAGAGAAGGAACTTGTTAGATAAGATCATATGTTTACAATGAGAAGAGCCTCTGCAAACTGAATATGAAAGAAGAATCTATGATAAGATACCCATACCATGTTCTTTGGATCAGACCACTTTGCAACAAGTGCCCTCCACTGTTCATCAGTCATACTAGCAATGATAGAAGTAGTCCTAATCTCATTTGCAGGTACACCATTGAAGTATTTCTGCTTGGCCGATAACGCATTTGTCGCACCCCCGACCGCAATACATCGGTGCATGCTTCCTCTGTTGGCTTGTGTTTTATGTTAATGGCCAATCGCCCCTAGTGATATGAAATTTGCATCGTTAGTGAGTCAATTCAGGTCATGTGATATCATAGTGTAGCATAGAAAGAGTAATGCACTTACAGATAGCTTTCCCACAAAGTCTTTGTAATATTGTTCCTCTTTCTTGTACTCTTTCCAATGAGTTAGGACAGGAACCTTATCTCGAATGATGACACCAGCCTCTGATGCGAACTTGGCAGCTTGAACAGGTTCTTGTGGCCTTTTTTGCCTTCAGCAACAGCTATGGGCATTCTCCTTCCCATAGATCTTGTCATCCTTTCCAGTAGTATTCCCTTGGTTGGTGGCCTAGGTCTCCTTGGGGGTCACTGTGCGGGAGCTACAGAATAGAATTTTTATTTAGATGGTTAAGTTTCATGCAAAACAGCAAAAGTGATGTCATATTTGAATGTCAAAGAAACTATAACTTGCCTTCAGTGCATTGGGTTTGATCCCTAGTCTTCACCACCAGCTACATTGTCTTCACCAGTGACTACATTGTCTTCACCACCACTACATTGTCTTCACCAGACTACATTGTCTTCACCACTGTGTACATTGTCTTCACCAGCAGCTAACATTGTCTTCACCACCAGGTACATTGTCTTCAACACTAGCATCATTGTCTTCAACACCAGCATCACCATCTTGAGGCAACTCTTCATCTTGCATATGTCTCTGTGAAGTTAGTTGCCTTTTGTATGCTCTTGTTGAGACCCCAGGAGTTATCTCCTCTGCTCGTTGAACTGCCCTCACTCTCTTTGGTTGCCTGACTCCTGGCGCCATGTTGGGATTTTTCTTCTTCCTCTTAGTACAGAGGGTTTTCCGTCTAGTTCCTTGAGGAAACTGATAAAAAAACAACTTGTTAGTGAGCTGCATCTATAAGCAAGAGCATATATTAAAGAACAGATATGCAGGAAACAACATAAAAATGCAATGCAAATATCCTCCCTCCCCACACAAGATAGAAGAAGCACCTCAATTGTGAGGGGTTGTGGCTGCTCAAAAGATTCAGTGTCATCATCATCACTATCTCCTTGAACATCATCTTCAAGGAGATACTCCGATGAGTCAGAATATTCAGAATTTGATTTCTTGTTTGCTGATTTTTCCCCCTTCGTTCTTGCAGGTTGTGTACACGATTGATCCCAAGTTCTTGCAACTTCCTTAAATTCTTCAACACTTGTTTATCCCGGCTTCTTTCGTATTCAGTTTGTGGAGGTTCTTACAGGAACAGCCAAATTGTAACTATTAGAACAAATAGGGAGTGAGCTAAGAGCTAAGAGCTACTACTACTTGCAAGCTAGGTAAGAGGTAAGAGCTACTACTACTTGCAAGCTAGGTATGACTACTTCCACATATAATATTAAATGTTGCATCTGCCTGCTAAGATATGTTCAGGGACTATTTCAGAGCAACAAAAAGGTACAACATACTAATACACATGAAAATGCAACAACATAACAGTTGCACAGACAACTACTACTTGAACAAACAACATACTACATGCACAGAGAAAATAGAGAAGAGTTTTGCTTACCTTGTGATGGCGGTTGTCCAGATCGTTTCCTACCTTGTCCCCTTGTTGCTACCATCGCGGTTGTGGCTACGCTGCGGTACTCGTCGGCGGCGGTGGTCGTAGATGTGGAAGTAGAACCGGTGGTCGTGGAAGGGGAAGCAGGCCCGGTGCGGTGAACGACGTCGAAGGGGAACCAGATCCGTGCGACGACGGTCGGCGGTGGGGAAGTAGACTCGATGCAGCGGCAGACGTCGGCGTAGACCCGAATCCGGCGCAGCGGCTAGGGTTTCATGGGGGCGAGAGAGAGGGGTACGGGGCGACGAGAGAGGGGGGTGGCAGCGAATGTCGTCAGCGAGGAAGCAGCTCCTGCGCCGGCGGTGGTGCCCCGGCGGCGGCTAGGGTTGGTGGGGCGAGAGAGAGGTGGATGGGGCGAGAGAGAGGTGGAGGCGGCGGCGAGAGGGGGTGGCGGCGAATATCGTCAGTGAGGAAGCAGCTCCTGTGCCGGCGGTGGTGCCCCGGCGGCGGCTAGGGTTCGGTGGGGGCGAGAGAGAGGTGGATGGGGCCAGAGAGAGAGGTGGAGGGGCGACGAGAGAGGAGGGGTGGCGGCGAATGTCGTCGGCGAGAGCAGCTCTGCGCGGCGGTGGTGCCCGGCGGTGGTGTGCGGCGGCGGCTAGGGTTCTGTGGGGCGAGAGAGGTGGATGGGGCGAGAGAGAGGTGGAGGCGACGAGAGAGGGGAGGTGGATAAATGGGTTGGAATTTTTTTGGCGCCCGAATATAGACCGCTCGGGAAAATGGCGCCCTGAAATTTTTTAGTGCCCTTGAAATTTTTAGATTTTTAATTAGGAGTTTGTACAATTGAAATCACTTTCCGGATTTTTTTCAAAATGTCCAATTTAAATTTTATATTATATGGCCCTGCAATTTAACCCACTTTTTCAAAATATCCAAATTAAATTTTGGATTTTTTGGCCCTGCAAATTAAACCACTTTCTAAAATCAACAATTTTAACCAGTACATGGGATTTAAACGAGCTTCTCTAAATCTGCATTTTAGAAGTGATAGTAAGATATTCAAAATTGTAGGATACTTATTTCAAATAAATGCCACTTTCGTTCTTACATGTTATAGTTGGTAAAGTACTCAATCTAATTCAGCAGCAGCAGTCAGTAGTAGTAGTAGTAGTAGTAGTAGTAGTAGTAGTAGTAGTAGTAGTAGTAGTAGTAGTAGTAGTAGTAGTAGTAGTAGTAGTAGTAGTAGTAGTAGTAGTAAGTGTCATCTTGAACCAAGTATTAAGTAGTAGTATAGTAGTAGTACTTACTACTCGTACTACTACACTGAACAATGTAGTAGGAGAGTTGTAAGTACACAAACTACTTATAAATTGCCACCATCACATATTTCCAGCAGAGGTAGTGCACACAGAACATTGCTGAATCATTTACATACATCGCATAAGTCCATTAAATGACAAACCATAATTGTCTTACATCCCCACGGGGAAATGGTCCTTATAAGGGCCACACAGGCCATAAGTTATATTACAATAAAATCAGCGGAAATATCAACAAAAGTAGAACCAATACCACAGGCAAGTGACTGGGGGTTCTACCACAAACCACACTCTCGTGCACCCCTGCACCATACCCCCGATCACATCCTCCCAAAACAGTTCTTTCAGTTCAAGGCGAGTAGTTGGAGTATCGATGATACCCCAAGCATCTAATATTTCTAAGCGAGCATATCAATAGGGACTTAATTTGTAAAGTCTTAATGTTATAGTTTCACTAGGGTGACAAGGCTCACATAACCAATGTAGGGCAAGAAGAATAGTGTATGCAGATTTATATAGCAAGGTATAACTAACATTCTGAATTTGAACATAGCATATCACGTGAAATAATAGCATGCATGTTGGTAATTTGAAAGAAAGTAATTTTGCAATACTGGGTTCAATATGATCAAAGTGTCGACTACTTTGGATCATTGGTGTCTGGTCAAAGTTTGCACAAGAAGTTATCAAACAACACAAATCATCTCCAAAAATTCACATGAACTCAAAAAATTATGGTTTTGGTCCCATTAGACAGATCTTGAATTTAGATGAATTTACAAATTTGTTTCATTCAATTTGGAGCTAAAATGTAGAAGTTATGATTGGTCAAAGTTTTCTGTTTCAGTGGGGCCCAGCGGTCAGCGTCGCTCTAGTTACTGAGGCTGACAGGTGGGGCCCACCTGTCAGGTAGAAATAAAAGAAATGTTCGACCTCGGCGCGCTGCGGAGCCGGGGGCTCGAACGCGCGCGGCCGAGGGAACGGGGGAGGGAGGAGAGTTCGCGCTGATAGCCAAGTGAGCGGGGAGGCTTTGCCTACCACTATAGGGCGCTTTATTCACTTGAGGTGGCTCTGCGGGAGGTTTGTGTGTGTCCGTGGCATTCTCTTGCATTTATTTTTTTTATCTCCTCGTACTATCGACATGTGGGTCAGTGCTGTTCATGGGGTCCACATGTCAAGATGGGTTCGTGGAAGAGTTCCACCGACCAGTGGGGCCCAGCGGTCGCGTCGCTCAGTTACTCGAGGCCGGCGGTGGGGCCCACTGTCCGTAGAAATAAAAGAAATGTTCGACCTCGGCGCGCTGCGGAGCCGGGGGCTCGAACGCGCGCGGCCGAGGGAACGGGGGAGGGAGGAGAGTTCGCGCTGATAGCCAAGTGAGCGGGGAGGCTTTGCCTACCACTATAGGGCGCTTTATTCACTTGAGGTGGCTCTGCAGCGCGGTCCACTGGCATTCTCTTGCATTTATTTTTCTTTTATCTCCTCTGTGCTACTGACATGTGGGTCCAGGTACTGTTCATGGGGTCCACATGTCAGTATGGGTTCGGTGGAAGAGTTCCACTGACCAGTGGGGCCCAGCGGTCAGCGTCGCTCTGGTTACTGAGGCTGACAGGTGGGGCCCACCTGTCAGGTAGAAATAAAAGAAATGTTCGACCTCGGCGCGCTGCGGAGCCGGGGGCTCGAACGCGCGCGGCCGAGGGAACGGGGGAGGGAGGAGAGTTCGTGCTGATAGCCAAGTGAGCGGGGAGGCTTTGCCTACCACTATAGGGCGATTTAGTCTCTTGAGGTGGCTCTGCAGCGCGGACCACTAACGGGGAAATTTCAACTCAATTTTGATTCATGGAGAAGTTGTTCATTGATTGGTTTACTAGGTAAATATTCACCACTTGATACCATCATCTGCTCTGCTCTGCCTCCGCTTTGTATGTGATTTGGATACATGGTTTACAACTTTACATGGTACATATTCACCTACTACTACTCCCGAATGACAGCAACACCTTCTTAAATCTTAATCAAGTAAATTGCTCAATAAAATTGCTCTTCTGTTCAAGGAGTAATCCTCGTGAAATCTTGTCTAACACCTGGACAGAATCCTCAGACAACGTGCTATTCATATGATCAGATTAATTCCCATGGCAAGGCTCCCCCAAGAACAATCATTTCAGACCACAGGTATACTTTTAGTACTCCCGCCAGCCATAGATTGAATCCGGATGAATCAAACATACTTGTCCACGAATCTCGAGTTAGATTCATAGGTAGAAGAAATACGGATTACAATCTCCAAATGGGAGAAAGAAAGGAAAGAACATAGCATATATGTCCGCTGGAGACAAGCCCATGCTAATGGAGAAATGGAAATGGAAAAGGACGTGAGCGGTGATAGTTCTTGTTCGCTCGCTTTCTTGTGTCTTGAAGAATTAGAAGCATTTCTGGTGCACAATGGACGGGCCGGACTCGTCATACTCCGCCTTTGCAATCCACATCTACAAGGCAGGATAATCAAACAGTAAGCAAATCTATAGAGCTCAACAAACAAGTACGATACATACAAGCTCCGGTGTCTGATCGTCGCGTCAAGCTCACCTGCTGGAAGGTGCTGAGGGACTGCTGCAGGCTGCTACATGTAGAGACTCCATAGCTACCGCCAAGGTTTGCACAGCATCAAAATATCATCAATAGTTGGCTTCAAAATCTCTGAGCATATGTCCCTAATCCTTATGACATTCCCAAGCTTTGCATAATTAAAATGTTAGCCAAATGACCTCTAGGTCATGACTTTCTAGAAGTATGATATATTATGTAGAAGCACCTCTAGGTCCCATCAGGAGACGTATCTGCAGCTCCCGTAGCCTGCCACACACAACACCACCACAACGACATGTAAGTTTCAATAGAAATGATCAAGTGCCAAGTTCCAAAACATCCAGTTTTCAATGCAAACAACACACCACACCAATATAAATGATCAAGTGCCTTAGTGATGGATTTGGCGAAGGGCTTGGAGCTCCAGACTGCAATGCAAACAACACGCCACACCAAATAAGGCAGGTGATACAGGGATGAATTCAAGCACCATTATTACGCCACTCCATATGCACATCACAATATAATAGTTCAAATAGAGTAGAGTTTACAAAGTTCAAAAGGTCAAAATGGTCCAACATTTAGCAAACAACAACATGCAGTCCAATATTTAGCAAACAACATAAGTAACAACAGGCCTGAGCATATTTAGGTGGCTAACAGCAGCAGCCTGTGCATCCAATGCTGGCACACTCAAGAGGTCAACTAGCTTCAGTTTTCGGGTGAAGCCATGTGGATTAACCTGCAGCTCAAATGGAGCATATGTAAGTAACATTTGGCAATAATATAAATGACAACACACAAATATTATTGGCAGAAAACCAACTAAAGAGGATTTGAAATGCCCGTCATCTCGAATGCCTCTTGTCTTGCCACCTTGGTTGTACCAATCGCATCGAAATAGAACCACAGACCGACGTGCTTCAAAATTGGAGTTATATTGCAACTCAATTATCTCCTTAAGGACACCATAAAAATCAATGTTTTCCCCATCATGTGTACCTTCGGTCATTACACCACTATTTTGTGTCTGTAGGTACTTCTCACGGTCCATAGTGCTATACCGCACTCCATTAACAATGCAAGCTGCACAGGTCTTGACTCGGAGATCTGGGCCACATGAAAGTGCATACAATCCTTCATTAACCTCTTCTGGCTTCTCCGCCCATAGCTTCACAATCTGGGGTGCAATAAAAGTACTAAGATCACCAATTATATATGGCTCCTAAACCATTTATGAAAGCTGAAAACACAAGGTCTAGTGACTTACATGTCTCCTAAACCATTTTGGAAATCCTTGTTCAAGCCTTTTATCAACATCATGTGCACCTTCTTTTAGTAGCTCTTCCCTGTAGATGCTGCAAGACAAACTTTATTCATAAGAAATAATTTGATAAATTTGTAATAAAACACACAATAATTCCAAAAAAAGTAAATGATACTTACTCCAAATATGGCTCAACTTCTTCACGCTTATTTAGCACATACCAAACTAACTTGTCCATGACACCATCATCAATGTATTGTACCCTATTAGATCCAACAAGAGTAACACTATGCATAAAAACAGAGGTGTCATCAAACAATGGACCATCACCTCCACTACCATCATCCTGGTTAAATCTAGTGTCAACATCCTCCATGTACCTTGAACAAAAAGTCAGCGTGTCACTTGCAACATAAGCCTCAGCAATTGATCCTTCCGGCCTAGCCCTATTCCTTACAAAATTCTTCAAAGTGCCTAGTCGCCTTTCTATTGGGTACATCCATCCATACTGAACAGGACCTCTAAGCAGTGCCTCATCAGGAAGATGGACAACCAAGTGCACCATGACATCAAAGAAGGCCGGAGGAAAAATTTTCTCAAGCTTGCTTAGGATCAATGGGATTTCTGCTTTCAGCCGCTTCACAACATCTATCCTTAGATTTCTACTGCACAATTCCCTGAAGAACTTCCCGAGCTCTGCAACTGCTTTATATACATCCTTGCTGATAAGTCCTCTTAGGCCTGCAGGTATGATTCTTTGCAGGAGTATATGGCAAGAATGTGTTTTCAGCTTCCCCTGCACCTTGGAAGAATCTGCACTTATGAATCTTGCTAGGTTCGCTGCATATCCATCAGGAAACTTGATACCTTTGAGGAACTTGCAAAACTCGATTCTCTGATCCTTCTTCACGACATACCAAGCATGTGGAACAGTGACCGAGTTGCCATCCTGCTGTAAGTGCAATTCAAGTCTTATGCCCATATCATGTAAATCTAGCCTAGCATTGGTTGTGTCCTTGGTCTTGCTGTCGACATTGAGTAATGTGCCAAGAAGGTTTTCACATATGTTTTTCTCTATGTGCATCACATCACGATTATGTGGAAGCTTCAAATATTTCCAATATGGCAATCTCCACAACCCAACTTTGCGGCTAAAAATCACTGGACCTTCGTTACGCTTCCTTTTCTTAGTTGCGGGATGCTTCCCGGCCTAACATCTTTCACCTTCTCTAGCTCCTCTTGGACCTCCTCTATAGTGAACTTACAGCTCAACTTTGTTTTCGCATTTGTCCGTCAAAAGCCAAGCTTCTCCGCCAAGCATGTGTCCTTGGAAGGTATCGACGATGTCCAATGTAACATAACTTATTCCTTATTGCCCGAGACAACGGATTCTTGTCACAATGAATACATGCATAATAGCCTTTTGTTGTTCGCCTACGATAAGGTGCTCAACGCTGGATAATCATGTATACACCACAACACGGCAGACGAAGCTTGAACTTGTTACAGTACATGCATCATAGGTATCGACACCTGCCGAGATCGAGCGGTTCTTCTATTAGGGCTCAAGGAACAAATCAAAATCCTTTCCTGGAGATGATGGACCTGGGATGAGTAAAGACATAAAGCAGTTTGCTGGATTCACGCATTCCCATGGTGGGAGATTTAAAGGTGTCAGGAGCACAGGCCACATGCTATATTGGGTACTCATGTTGCCAAATGGATTGAATCCATCTGTAGCTAAGGCAAGCCTCAAGTTCCTCGGATCAGCTGCAAAATTTGGATACCTGCTGTCAAAGTCCTTCCATGCCTCCCCATAAGCTGGATGGCTCATTACATTGTCGACTGGCGTCCTCACTTTCTTGTGCCATTGTGTTTCCTCAGATGTTCGTTTTGAAGCAAAAATCCTCTTCAACCTTGGTATAAGTGGAAAATGCCTCAAAACCTTATGTGCAACCCGCTTGCTCCCATTAACATCTTGCCATCTAGATTCCTTGCATACTGGGCACACATCCACCTTGGCATAATCCTTCCGAAACAACACACAATTGTTCTTGCACACATGGATGTTATCGTATCCAAGGCCCAATTCACGAAGATATTTCTTGGCATCATCATATGATCTTGGAAATTCACACTGAGGGAATCTTGAGGACAACAACTTCATCATTACGGAAAAGTTGTATTGCTGATTCGATAACGAGACTTGATATCAGATAACCTCACGAGAAAGAGAATTTTGAATGGCTAGATCCGGGCCAAGTGACCGCCGAATCTTCAAGGACTCTTGCAAACCTTGGCTGTTCTCCATCTGCCTCTACCGCTGCGTACAAATCTCCTATCATCTCTCGGTACTGTTATCCTCATCATAATCATCATCCGCCACATCCACATGTATCCCTTCATCATGATCAAATCCATCCACCTCCTGCTCTAAATACTCAACTACTTCATCATCTGCCGACTCTCCATGATGAATCCACAGTGTATGCAGTGACATTCCATAAATGTGTATGTGGTCATCCACCTCTTGCTGAGGCCGTAAAGTTTGATTAAGACATTTGCGCACGGACAAAGTATATGGCTGTCTTGGGTATCTTTCACTAACAAATTGCATGAATTGTTGAACTCGGTGATATATGCAGTGTGAACTGTCTCCCATGAATCCAACTTCTATCCATCTGTTTGAACAAATTTCCCAAAAGGTGTTACTGATACAATATGTGAGTCGATTTCCATCTCTTGGGCCAGAACAATGTCTTAGTACATTATCAACTCTCATGTAAAATAATAGGAATAAATTATTACATCAGATAGGCAATGAATCAATTCAGTTGCCATGTTTTTACTTTTATTGAAGATCCATCTGTTACATTTTAATCAAAGTTGCCAGTGGACTGAAATTAATCAGCATAAGGATCAACATATTTATTTTGACAGGCTAACAAGGGAGCATTCCTATCAGCATGCACGGATGCACCAAGTGAATTGTCTCCCATTTACCCAGCTTCTGTCCATCTGTTGTAGCATAAGTATGCAAATTCAAATAAAACAGTCGAAAGTGACAAATCTAACACTAGAACAAATAATACACAGTCTGCTATAGGTAGTTGATTTCTTTTTTTGTACAGCAACCGTTGATTTGCATTGAAATTTGTTAATAGGGTGTGTACAAATCTGTAGTGTATATGACCTATAAGAAGTTGTTGAGGTGTACAAACTTCTTTTCCTTCCCTCTCCCCCTGTTCCCTTGTATCTAATATGAATCCTTCAGCCTCATCTCCATATCAACATAATACACAGTCCTATAAGTATGCAGGAACTAGCTAGAGAGTTATGAACACAAATCCAACACCGGGAACTAGTGAGCTATTACCAGGAACCACGAATCTAATACTAGAAGAAGGTACACATACCTTTCAGCTATGAACTGGAACGGCTCGGCTGCAGGGCGCCTCTGCTGCGGCACACACCTAACCGGGACGCCAACGCCGCCGCGCCCGACCGGGAAAGCTCCGCCGCCTCGCCGCAAAAAGGGCGTCACAGCCACCACACCTGCATCGGGGGGCTCTCTCGCCGCAGCGCCCGACGGGGAATCTTCCTCCTCTGCTGCCGCGCCCGACCCGGAAAGCTCCACCGCCTCGCCGCAAAAAGGGCGCCACAGCCACCACACCAGACCGGGGCGGGGCTCCTCCGCCGCAGCGCCCGACGGGGAATCCTCCTCCTCCGCCACCGCGCCCGACCGGGAAAGCTCCGCCGCCTCGCCGCAAAAAGAGCGCCACAGCCACCACACCAGACCGGGGCGGGGCTCCTCCGCCGCAGCGCCCGACGGGGAATCCTCCTCCTCCACCGCCGCCTCTCCGCAAGTCAAGGGAGCGGACAGAGATCCAAGTTTACTAGACGGGGATTCCAATTTGAGTCAACGTGGAGGGGAGCCAGGGAGAATACGGTACTACAATATTTACAATGAGACACCAACGCAAGTGATCATGTAGCTCAATGGTAAAGCCGTTCTTTGCTCTCTACAGGTCCCGGGTTCGATCCCGACCTTGAACGTTTTTTGCAAAATATTAGTCGCGGGACCCACTGCTACACATGGCTGCCACGCAGGTCGTCCAGTCCCATAATACACGTGGCAGATCGCTGCGGACAGTACACGTGGCATGATGGGCCCGGGCCCCACAGTAATACAAGACATGGACAAGGGGTGCCCGGTGACTTATGACGAAAGTATGTTTGTCGGCTATCTTATAATGGTTTAATGACGGTCGTGTTAAATTCTGATTCAAAACAGAGCGCGTCGAAATGAGTAATGCGAGCCGCGCGTGTCATCTATGACGATATCTGTGTTGTTCAATGACGCGTTTTTGAGTTTCGTCATAAATAGTTGGTGCCCGAGGTCCGTCACCAATGCTCCATGACGAAACACAAAATTTCGTCATAGTTAGGCACTGTTCAGTGACGCGATTTTCATTCGTCACGAGATATTCGTCATAGATGTGCACATTTCTACTAGTGAATTAATGTGAAATAGCGAATACCTTAAAATCTCGAGCATGTGTCAGCAGGCCTTTGGCCCCGTGCTTCGAGTCACCTCCCATTTCAATGTACATCGCGAACGCCCTACGTGATTCGAAAAAGTTAACCTTAGTCATTCGGAAGGAAAGAAAGAGTACAATATAGGTATGTATGGAGAATATGTACTTATCTATCGATTACTTGGCTGACAACTGTGAAGTCCATTTTATTCCTACTTAGGGAATCAAGGTAATATACCTTGTTCCATTTTGGTATAATTACTATTAAAATCCAATGAAAGTTCTGATGGAAGGGCATAAGTACATATTCCTTATTGAGGCAACCCATCAGTACTGCTGCAATGTATCTCTCGACAAGGGCTGTATCCTGGTCGATGGTATCCTTGGCGACCAAGTGTGGGTCCAAGAAACCAGCCGATGAGTTGGATAATCTAGCTTTAGTCAGCATGTATCTATATATATACACACGAAAGCAACAAATTAGATATGACATTTATCGGTATGACATGAACGGAGGCGTGATTGTACACACTTACGGCCCAAAGATCGAATGATTGAGGCGTCGAGGCGTTGGCGTGAACAGATCGAATAAATCCTCAAAGCGACCACGAACATACACTCTTGAAGACGTGGTGGAAATCATCCGACGTGAATTTGATGGTGATACTTGAGGTCCGTTCTCCCTCGGCTTATTGGATGCTGCATATACCACGTGTGCAATTGTATGCAACTATATGCTAGGCGTTCGAGGGCTTTTTGCTCGAGCAACAGCGCGCAAGCACGCAATTTGCGGGCCAAAGGTAGGTACGGTATATCATCATTGGTCTTCTTTGCTTTGCCCTTGCGCGCCTTGCCTCGGCTATATTTCGACTTCACGGCAGTCGACTTTGAAGGTAGCAGCGGTGCAAGTTGCTCTGGCGAGAATAGCACCCGTGGAGATAGCACCGGTGTAGTTTTCGGTGGTGGAATGATTGGTCTTGTAATGGAGATGGCACCAGTGCAGTTACCGGTGGTGGAACCGACTAGTCTTGTAATGGAGATGGCACTAGTGCATGTTGCTCTGGTCCTGCCACCGGTGAAGAAGCCTCCAGGGAGATGTCGCTTTTGGGCCGCTGGATGAATGTTCCAATGGCCTGTCCTAGAGTCACGATCTCGTCGTTGGGGGGCTTCGGTAGCGGGACCACCTCAAAATTGACATGCACACCATCCACATTAACTTTTGCGAAGCCTGGCGCTAAAGCTTGACCGTGGACCATGTCCCCAATACCAGACGAATATGCCTGGCCCCAAGCAGCGTAAAAGGGAATGGAGCCATATCTCACTTGGAGCCTGTGCTTCGTAGGCTCCTACATAACGATACAAAATTAGCTACTCGAATAGGCCTATCAATGGAGCAAGCATTCGAGAGGTAATAATTATTACCAGGATGTCGTCCACAGGAAATTTGGCCTGGGTTTGCGTCGGATTGGATGCGCAGCTACTCGGATGGTTGTGCGGGCTAGCTAGCACAGGAGCGGCGGTAGCGGCCTGCTGACTTTCCGTTTGTTTCCGCACCTCATCTCTGATTACATAAGCCATCTCACCCATTAGCTCCTCTCTAAGAGATTCCTTGATCTCTTCTCGTAGCTGTGCGTCACGCTTGGCTTTGTTTCTCTTCCTACAGTGATACATTCCGGAGTCATCTTGGAAACCATGTTTCCAAGGAACGTAAAGCCCAAGGCCTCTCGTACGACCCGGGTGCTCCTTGTTTCCTAGGGCCACGGAGAGCATATCATTCTCCCTTGTTCCCTGGAATGATCCCAGGGTAGATTCAAAACTCAGCTCTTCCTGCAAGAGCACGACATGTCATTTCAATTAAATGCGTAGTTGTGGAGTAATTACAAGCTACGAGTTCGATCGATATCTTACGGTATTTGGGACACTTGCTGGTGCGGGGTTTTGAAAGGAGACGTCCCCCAATGTCGTTGTAGATGACCTTGCTCTAATCCAATTTCGAGCGCGCTCATCCGGGATATTGGAAAACAGCGGGGCGATGTCCTGTGCAGCTGCCAGGTCATCCTCCTTCCTCCACTGCAGGATTTTACCCGCATACCCAGCTGTGCCAAGTCTGTGGGGGTGTGTGTTTTTTGCCTGGAGGGCCTTGTGTGCTACACTTGTACTTTTGAAATCTTCGGTCGTTTTCATCGCCTTGAACTCTTCCCATTGTGGTTCCAGGAATGGGTATTTATGAAAAGGCGTTTCGTCCCTCTCCACGTATTTCCTGACAAGCGTGCTCTTGAAGTTCTTCCATGCTTTGCACGCCGCTAGGTAGGTTTGTCGTTGCACAGCATATAGGTGTTCTTCTGGGATCTCGAACGATACCAAAATTTCGGTCCACAGCTCACGTTTCCGAGTGTCAGGCACGTTCTTCCACGAATTGTATGTGATCTCAATTCGTTCTCGTGCAACTATTCCGACCATGCTTCGGAATGCATTTACTGCTTTCTGAGGAAGGATAGGGACCCTAGATGCATCCACCGCTGTGATGGTCTTTTGGCCCTCAGGCTTCTTCGATAGCCCTCTTCCTTGGCGTCTTGATGTTGGTGCAGACGCCTCCGGCGATGGTGTTGAAGAATGCGCGGGTGACATGTTGCTCATTTTGTGGGTCTATTAGGATAAGATGAGAAAGTGCCATACCATAAGATAAGAAAGTGCAATATCTATCTATTTCGCTCAATATTGGTGATATATACATATATAATGGTAGCAATATGAAGCAACAAGCAACAAGCATCAATAATAGAATCAATAACAGCAATATGAAGCAACAAGCAATATGAAGCAACTAGCAATATGAAGCAATATGAAGCAACAAGCAATATGAAGCAACTAGCAACAAGCTCTCAAAGTTTTAATTGATTAATTTGTGCTCTCAAATTGTAGGGTTGCACAAGATTAATCTTGGTCGTCCCGCTACTGAATCATATACTCTTCCTTGGTTGGTTATGCCAAATAATGAATTCAGTCATTTGAGCTCAGATACAAACTCTACAATCTCAAGATCAATATATCCAGCATGTATATATTCAGACAGCAGTATGTAATAAAGCAAATCCATGCAAATACAAGTTAACTTTCACTCAATGAAATAGTCTTTAACTTGTCAATATTAATTCCTAACAGATCAGTATATGGATTTGGTATAATATGAAAACAGCAAGAACCGAATGGCACATGAACAATATATCAATGTCTAGAGAATGTCTTCCAGAGTACAAACTTAATTGTGATAACAGAGTTGACAGTAATTAGACCTCAAAGACTAATTCAACCAATCTCAGTATATGATTTATATCATCATCGAGCAACAACCGATCCCACAAGCAATATATAAAAGATTAACAGACTTGCACGACGACGGGCGGCTCGGGAGGTGGCCGGCGAGGAGTAGAGGGAAGAGAGGAGAGGAGTAGAGGGAAGGGGGAGAAGGGAGGGGGTGATGTGGACAGAGAGAGGGGTTATGTGCCTATACTATATACTATATACTAACACAACAAGCAATGTAATATGTACCAATGTAAACTAAGCAACTCCAGTAAACAATGTACCAATGTAGTATGTACCAAATAGCAAATTAAACTAAGCTACTACAGTAAACAATGTACCAATGTAGTATGTACCAAATAGCAAATTAAACTAAGCAACTGCAGTAAACAATGTACCAATGTAGTATGTACCAAATAGCAAATTAAACTAAGCTACTGCAGTAAACAATGTACCAATGTAATATGTACCAAATAGCAAACTAATTAAGCTACTGCAGTAAACAATGCTCACAATGCTCAAAACCCTAGTCCATCACAGAAACTGCTCACAATATTCAAAACCCTAGTCCATCGCAGAAAGTGCTCACAATGCAGATGGTAATTGAGGGGAGGTGGCCGGCGAGGGGCTCGACGAGGGGCTCGGGGGAGGCGGCCGGCAACAGGCTCGACGAGGGGCTTGGGGGAGGCGGACGGCGACAGGCTCGACGAGGGCCTCGGGGGAGGCGGACGGCGACGGGCTCGACAAGGGGCTTGGGGGAGGCGGACGGCGATGGGATCGGGGACGGCGGTGGCGACGGGCTCGAGGAGGCGGCCGGCGAGGGCTCGGGGAGGTGGAGGCGACGACGGGCTCGGGATTTAATTAGATCTAGATCGAATAACTGCGCAGCGCACACGGAAAACCCTAGCCAGTGGGTATATATAGGGAGGTTATCACAGACGGTTCTAAACTTGGAACCGTCTGTGATGAATATCACAGATGATTCTAAGTTTATAACCATCTATGATAGTTATACTATCACAGACGGTTTTAAACTTAGAACCGTCTGTGATATTGATATCACATGGTTCTAAGTTCAGAACCGTCTGTGATAAGCCTTTGCGACTGTAGTTATTAAGACAACACCAATAACCACAGCTGCATTCATATCAACTACCAAACAGCTGCATTTATATACAACACCAACCAGCTGCATTCACACAGTGTATTTCTTGATACATTTTGTCATTCTCAAATACATCACACTGCAGCATTGTTCTATACATAAATGCATGCCAATTCACATGTACATCACACATATACATCACATATACATAAATGCCAATACACATATACATTTTCACATATACATTTTGTCACACATTTTCACATATACATCTCAAAATTGACTACATCACACATTTTCACATATACATCACAAAATTGACTACATCAGACATTTTCACATATACATCTCAAAATTGACTACATCAGACATTTTCACATATACATCTCAAAATTGACTACATCACATATTTTCACATATACATCTCAAAATTGTCACACATTTTCACATATACATTCTTATTGTACTTGTTTATTTCCTTTAAAAATTAGCTCTTCATCATGATCAATGCGTACGTAACTAGTTTCGTCACGTTGTTCATCGTCGACCCTTATGCCATTTCCAAAAGGAGGTAACTCGTCAAATTGATTATATTCCTCCTCGTCCACTACATTCTCCACTCCGACAATTCTCCTTTTCCCATGAAGAACTACATGGCGTTTCTTATTTGCCAGGTCGGTTACATAGAAAACTTGAACAACTTGATTGGCGAGTACGAATGGTTCGTCTTTGTACCTGACACATTGGAGGTCCACGGTCGTGACACCGTACTTGTCAACCTTCACCTGTGGGAGATGCACCCAACGGCAGCGAAATAAGGGGATCTTGAAAACCACATAGTCGAGCTCCCAAATCTCTTCTATGAAGCCATAGTACGAGTTTCTCGACCCATCGGTCTGAATGCATCTATGCGGACACCGCTGTTCGTTAGTGCTCTTGACATCCCGAGATGCGTATAGAATGTGTACCCATTTATGTCATATCCTTGCCATGTCACAACTGTAAATGTCGGCCCTTTTGCCAACCATGTCGCGTCTCACTCGGCGAGCTCCTAGCGATTTGCTCCTTCAACCATTGGTTGAACTGACGGTTGTGTTGCCTCATGATCCAAACATCCGCCGCTCGGATTACATTGCGAAGCACATCCTTGTGCTGGTCCACATAAAGCGCCACTTCAGTCATGTGTTGCAACATCGTGAAATGGGCTTGAGTATACGTGTCCATATCCGAGTGATTGTTTTCCTTCCGATAGTTCGAGACCCTTCACCTCCCCTCATGACAAGATTGAGGACACCTATCGGTTGAATCGAGCCATATAATCGACACAAAACTCAATGACCTCTTCACTTGCATAACCTTCGCGATGCTGCCCTCCACGAGAACGATTCCGCACGTAGGACTTGAGAATTCCCATGAACCTCTCAAATGGGTACATGCTACGTAGGAATACAGGCCCGCACATTTTTATCTCCCACACAACGTGAACAATGAGATGGACCATGATATCCAAAAACGAAGGAGGGAAATACATTTCAAGGTGACATAGAGTCATCACCGCCTCATCCTGCAGAGCATCTAGTCCTTCGGGATCGATGACCTTCTAAGCAATTGTGTTAAAGAAATAACATAGCCTCATGATTGTCTCTCAGACTTTGATCGGCAAAATATTTCTAATTGCAATAGAGAGCATCTGTGTCATCAACACATGACAATCATGAGACTTCATGTCATTTAACTTTAAATCTTGCATCAAAACAAGTTTCTTCACGTTGCCGGAGTAACCAGACGGAACTTTGACACCATGCAAGCACTGGCACATTTCTGTTTTCTCAGCCTTGGACAGAGTGTAACACGCAGGGGGAAAGTACGTTCATCCATTATCAGTGCTTGTCGGTGCTAACTCAGGCCTGATGTCCATGTCAGCCAAGTCAAGCCGTGCGTTGACGTCGTCCTTTGTTTCATCACGGATGTTCAGTAAGAGACCAATCAAGCTGTCGCATACATTCTTTTCTCGTGCATGGCGTCGATGCGATGTCGAACATCTAGGTACTCCCAATAAGGTAAGTCCCAAAATATTGATCTCTTCTTCCAGGTGTTCTTCTCATGAGCCCTCAATTTACGTCTCTTTCTGAGGACAACATCTAAATCCTTAACCATATCATAAACCTCGTGTCCCCTTAAATGCCTTGGAGCTGAACCGTCTTCCTTCTCTCTGTCAAATTGTTTCTTCATCTTGCGGTATGGGTGAGCCCTCCGAAGGAACCAGCGGTGACGCATGTAGACGGTTTTGCGTGAGTGCTTCAGCCACACACTCTCGGTACCATCTAAACAGTGAGTACATGCTTTGGCACCTTTTGTACTATGGCCTGATAGGTTACCAAGGGCAGGATAATCATTTATGGTGCAGAACAATAAGGAGCGCAGAGTGAAGTTCTCTCGTTTGTATGCATCCCATACCTGTACCCCTTCGTTCCACAGTACTTTTAGATCTTCCACTAACGGTGCTAGGAACACATCAATATCATTCCCAGGTTGTTTTGGCCCTTGGATAAGTATCGACAGCAAAATATACTTTCGCTTCATACACAACCAAGGAGGAAGGTTATAGATGCGACGATCACGGGTCATGTGCTATGTCATTGCTCATGCTCTGAAAGGATTCATTCCATCGTACTCGGTCCAAACCTTATATTCCTTGGTTCTGCACGAAGTCGCAAAACTCCTATCGATGTTTCTCCATCTGCGCGGAATCAGCAAGGTGTCTTAGCATTCCATCCTTCTTGCGCTCCTCAGAGTGCCAACGCAGCGATTTTGCCTCCTTTGGATTTGCAAAAACCTTTTCAAACAGGGAATTATAGGAAAATACCATGCCACCTTAGCGGAGGTCCTTTCTTCACCTCTGTTCCTCGCCATCATCGATTGATTGTTACGTTTGTATCGGGATCGTTGCACACGGACATACATGCATGTTTGCATACTCTTTACGGTAGAGGATACAGTCGTTCGGGCATGCATGTATTCTTTCTACTTCCATTCCCAATGGACAAAGAACCTTCTTGGCTTTATACGTGGTTTTAGGCAACTCATTTCCCTCCGGAAGCATGTCCGCTAAAAGACCTAGCAGCACCGTGAAACTCTTGTCGGACCAACCGTTGCTTGCCTTCAATTTCAACAGTTCAAGCACGGCCGACAACCTCGTGTACTTGCAGCCTGTGTACAAAGGTTTCTCTGAGTCCTCCATCAAGCCCTGCATTTAACATACTCTCGCTCATCATAGTTCTCTTCTACATCCAGATTATCATCGTGCAACCTATCCGAATCCAAACGACAATCGACATCATCCGGCGGCATGTCATTCACTTCCCCGGTGATGTCATCCGACGGCATATCATTCACTTCACCGGCGATGTCATCCGGCGGCATATGATCATTCAATTTGCCATGACTGGTCCAACACGTATAATCCTTTTTGAAACCCCTCCGAATCAAGTGCGCTTCAATTTGCCCTCGGTTCTTAAACATCTTCAAATTCTCGCAGTCAGTGCATGGACAGCACATATATTCCACCCCCTTATTCAACATATCCTCCTCGGCGGCTCTTATAAAAGTAGACACGCCATTAATGTACTCTTCACTCACACGGCTCGCGGCATACATCCAGCTTCGGTCCTACGTTACGTACATATATAACAACTTAGTATTAAAATTTAGATTAACTAATTATTACTACATATATACCGGCCACATTTATTATATTGAGACTTAATTTGCTAGCTCAATTCATATTATAAACACAACAGCTATTATATAACCAACAATTTTGCAAATTAACCATCTTCAATAACACTCATGGATTACTTAGACCTAAATTGTAATGCAATTAAAGAAAAAAATAAATTTTATTACTAACCATATCTAGAGCAACCAGGAAAGTATGAATCTTCAAAGCTCAATCTCGCCTCTTCCCACCAAATTAAGCGGCACGAAATCGCCTAGCTTCCTCCCGAGTGAAAAAGTGCGCAAGCGGTGGCTAGATCTGGATCGAAATGAAGACAGATGCGATGCGAGCAGCGCAATAAATGCCTTAGTGCCATTATCACGAGCGGTTTTTAATTAAGAACGTGCGTGATAACAACTATCACGAGCGGTTTTTATTAAAACCGCTGTGATATCTGAGATTATCACTGACGGTTCTTAATATAGACCGACCGTCTGTGATACTCCTTTTTCCTGCCACAAATACCACAGACGGCCTCCAAATTACAACCGTATGTAATAGTGTTCATCACAGACGGTTTCACAAAACCGTCTGTGATGAGGCGTCTACTATGAGGATTTCTGTAGTAGTGCCGTGACGTATACTACGAGTGCCAGGAGACATGCATAACCTTTTTCATCCCGATTTTGCTTTGACTACATACATGATTTGTGTGTTTTGGTAGGACATGGTCTTCTCCATATCTAATCTACACAGTATATTACACCAGCAGATGGTGTAGATGTTTTATTTCTTCGATTAATCTGGGATTTTCAAGATTTTTCTTTTTCTCTTTAATTAATGTGGAGTTTCTTGCCTTTTTATCTCATAGGATCAACGTGGAGACTAGGGGTGAAAATGGATCGAATAGTTTCTGACCGATCTGGATGAAAACGAATACGGATTATGTCACATCAGATTTTCTTTGGATAATTCTCGGATCAGAAACAAACACGGATTTTTTTATCAGAAATGAATACGAATACAATAGGCCTGATATCCGGCGAATATAAATATGGATTATCCGGATAATACGGAACCGGATATCCGGGATTTCAGCCCAACATTGCCCAGCCCAAGGCAGCCTCTCTCATCTCCCCTACCACCAGCCCACTAGCCTAATCAAGCCATAAGTCTTCATTACCATTAGACATTAGGTTCCCTAGTCATATTAAATTACAAACACCACTAGCAAATATTTGTGTTTATTAAAAATAAATTTAGTATTATCGGTAGATTAAAATTTGTACCAATTAAATTGATGTACTGCCGTTTAAATCATTTTGATGCAAATTTAAATACTTAATTAATTTATTAGTGACATGTAAATGGTAGAAATCCATTAAGAATTATTTAGAACTTTAGAAAAAAATTAACTCCCATTTGAAGATTTAAAATCTGTACAATGGTTGACTATTGTGGATAAAAATACTTATGCTTATTTAGATTTCATAAATATTTTGACAAGATAAACGATTTATGTGTTTTTATTGATTTTGGATGTATAGTTTAAAGGGTTTTCATGTTCCGATAAATATTCGTGACCGTATTCGTTTCAATTCGCATTCGCTCCGTATCTGTATTCAATATTATTCGTATTTGTATTCGTATCCGAGGTATCTGTATTCGTATCCATATCTGAGAAAATAAATATGATAGAGATATTATCCGTTCATATTCGATTCGTTTGCATCCCTAGTAGAGACTCCTAGAGAAGTCTTTAATAAATAAAGACAAAGAAAGAAAGAAAGAAAGAAAGGAATGCATGTGATCTTTGTTTCACACTTTATCCTGATCCTATATATCCCTAGTGGCACCGCGTATGCTCATTGGTATCCCAGATTCCCAGGCACCACGTAGGCTTTACCAAGATATTTTTTCCCCAATGGCCATCTTAGATTGGAGAGACTTGGGAGTCAAAGTCAACTTATGTTGTTCACACGATATATATATTGTTTCAGCTGCTTTACATGCACCCTGGACTCCCCCACCTATCCGCATTGTCCTCAAGAAGCAGCCATTCATCTCTTCTTGCCTTCTTCGTTCTTTGGTGGATCTGTGAACAGTTAGCATCTCTGCAGGTCTTCTCTAGGTCAGTGCTTTCGGAAGCTGCTGCTTTTTGTAATGACCTTTGAACAACCTTGCTCTTTGCAAAAAATGGCACCCTGAATCCATTCTGTAAGAAATTCATGTGTATTTGAAATCTGGTTCTTTTAAATCCTCAATACTATGAAGCACCGGTTAGCTACATGCCTACAAAGGTTACAACAACCGTACTGACTATTAGGGGTGGAAAACGGTAACGGATAATTCGTTTTATCCGATATTCGTATCCGAGAAAACACAAATATGGTAAGCAAAAATCCGTATTCGAAAATATTCGTATTCGTATTCGAGAATATTCGTATCCGTATTTGAGAGTATTCGTATTCGCATTCGTATTCGAGAATATTCGTATCCGTATTCGTATTCGAGACTATTCGATTCGTATTCGATCTGTTTCTAGAACTTATGAAAAAATTGTACAAATTTTGTGATTCAAAATTTAAATTTAGGCGGTTTAAAACCAGTAACCGGTCAAAAACTGGTGAAAAATCGGTAAAACCGCTAGGAATCCGTTTTATCCGATATTCGTATCCGAGAAAATCCGTATTCGAAAATATCCGTATTCGTATTCGAGAATATTCGTATCCGTATTTGAGAATATTCGAATTCGTATCCGTATTCGTTTGAAAAATATGGATTCGTATTCGTATTTGAGACTATTCGACCGTATCCGATCCGTTTCCACCCCTACTGACTATAGGTGCATCAAGAGCTGAAAGGAATCAGGTAGTTTTCGAACGAACTTGTTCTATATGTTTTAACCAAGATAACTGTTTCGGTGTTTCTTAACTATGTTTCTTTTCACTTGTGATTTTTTTCATTTTCCTTTTTGGATTAACACTCAACATTTTGCACCAAGCGTATAAGACATTTCTTGATCAATTGTACCACTGCATGCTCAATTCTATATGTCAGATTGCTGGGATTGGATTGGTGTAGGCCAAAATGGTAAAACTAGACTAGCATGACACAAACTCATAAGCACTCTGTTGCAATCCAGACGCGCTAAAATACCGGCCAGTATAGCATCAGATATTCATCACTGGAAGCATATTTCCTGCAATAGGAAAAGGGATACAACTAATTGGGGACAAATTGTGTCGACAGTGACCAAATCAAAAGATTCATCAATGAGGGATTGAGGGACAAGATCAATATGTTTAGTGGGAGAGGCTACAGGACAGGTTTATTTCCAACGAACCTACGAATAACAAATCTTGCCATAGGTTCTCTCCCTCATGCTAATTTTGCGCAATTAGCACTGCAATCCTGTCGAATATGCTAGAGATATATGTATAGTTTGTTATTCCCCATTGTTATGAGGGGTTCCTTGCATATTTGCCACCTGTACTTTGTGTATATATACCGGCCCATTGGCCTCATATTGAATACAAGCGCTATTCATAACATGGTATCAGAGCCAAAATTAGGGTTTTGGCTTACCTAGGTTTCTGCGCCCGTCGCTTCGCTTGTCGCCTCGCCGCCGCCGCCGTCGACTCCCCCGTTGTCGCCGCCGCCGTCGACTCCCCCGTCGGCCCCGTCGACTCCCCGGACCGCCGCCGCCTTCTCCGGGACGCCTCCGCCTTCCCCGGGCCCGGCCTCGGCTCGGCGCCTTCGCCTCCGCTGAGGCGTCCGCCGCGGCGTCTCGCGCCCCGGCCGGCGATCGCCGGTCTCGAAGCGACGCCGCTCATCCGCACCAGATCGGCCCGAGGCGGTCGCCGGTCTGACACCGTCGCGGCCGTTGCTCCGCCCCTGGTCGCGCTTGACTCCGCCAACAACCGAGGCCGCCGTCGCCGTCTCTACGTCGGTACCCGCCGCCAGATCCGCGCCTGCTCCATCGTCGCCGGCCGCTGCTCCTACTCGCCGCCGCCGGCGTCGCCTCCACCCGAGGCCGCTCCCTTCGGCCGCTCTCCAAAACCGACTCGGTTTCGGTCGGTTTCCAAAACCGACTACGGTCGGCCGGTTTTGACCGGATAAAAAAAACGTCGTTCTAACCGCCGCGCCGTCCAGCGTCGCCTGTTAGACTTCGTTGCCTTGGTCGCCGCGCCGTCCAGCGCCGCCTACCAATGGGCACCGTTTCCCTCCCTCGCTGCCCGGTGATCTTTGATGGTGTTAATTACACCGACTTCGTGTCTCACATGCGCATCCACATGCGTGGTCTTCGTCTCTGGGGCGTCCTCTCTGGCGATGTCACCTGCCCGCCTTGCCCTATTCCTCCGACGGAGCCTATGCCTGTTGCATTGCCCCCGACAGCCGATAAGGCTGCTGCTGATGATGAAGCTGATGATAAAGCTGCCTCTGCCTACAAGGAGGCTCTGAATTCCTACAAGGATCGTCTGACCGTCTACACTCAGTGGTACGATGACGACGCTCGGGCTGCAGCTATCTTCATCGCCAGTGTCCAGCCTCAGTTCTCTTCTGAGGTGGTGGGACTCCCTTCGGCTTTCCAGATGTGGACTCATCTTCGTCAGCGCTACGAGCCCTCTGGCGATGCCCTGTACCTGTCCGTGGCCCGCCAGGAGCACTCTCTTCAGCAGGGTGATGCTACTGTTGACGCCTTTTACGCTCAGAGCTCTGCTGTTTGGCGTCAGTTGGACTCTCTCCGCACTGCTGGCTGTCGTACCTATCCGTGCTGCCTGGATGTACGTGCTGACCTGGAGTTTCAGCGGGTTTACGAGTTCCTTACTCGCCTTCGTCCTGCGTTCGAGCAAAGGCGTGCCCAGCTCCTTGCACGCCACCCTCGTGTCACTCTCCTGGAGGCTCTTACCGAGATACGCGCGGAGGAGACTCGTTTGAGTGGTGCTGGTCTGATGCCACTCCCCTCTGTGCTCGCCGTTCGTCCGCCTGCTACACTGCCTCCTCCAGCGGCTACCACAGGTGGTGGTGGCCGTCCTCTGTCTGGAGGTGGCCGTCCTCACTGTTCCTACTGCGACAAGGATGGCCTGCGAGTCGGTGCTACAAGAAGAAGCGGCATCTTTCACGCCGTTCTTCTCACGGCACTAGTGCTTCTACGACGGCGTCGCCTCGACTTCTTCAGACTTCTCTCACCGAGCAGAGATAGCCGGACCGACGCCTACTTGCCGCTTCAGTTCTCCTCAACGAGTTCTGCGAGTTACTCTCATCGACTCTTCGGGCATTGAGAGACCACCTCCTACACAGTCAGGTACCTCCCCGTGGATTCTTGATTCTGGAGCATCTTTTCACATGACTCCTGATCCTTCCACTCTGTCTTCTATTACACCTCTTGATTTTCCTGTCAGTGTTCTTACTGCTGACGGTACATCTCTTTCTGTCTCTGGTAGAGGATCTCTTAGCAACTCATCCTTTCATGTTCCTTCTGTTGCTCATGTTCCTCACCTTACCATGCAGCTTCTTTCTGCTGGGCAGATTACTGACCTTGGTTATCGGGTCATTCTCGACTCTGACTCTTGCTGTGTTCAGGATCGCCACACGGGAGCTCTGGTTGGTTCTGGCCCTCGGCGCCGTGATTCACAGCGTCTCTGGGAGCTTGACTGGCTTCACCTTCCTTCGCTGCCACCATCGCCGCGATCTCTCCGCCGCCACGCCGTCTACCGGCTCTTTCCAGCAGTGGCATCACCGTCTTGGTCACCTGTGTGGATCTCGTCTGTCGTCCTTAGTTCGTCGTGGTCTTCTGGGGTCTGTCTCAGGAGACGTGTCTTTAGATTGTCAGGGCTGTAAGTTAGGTAAACAGATTCAGCTTTCTTATCCTCATAGTGAGTCTGTGTCTCAGCGTCCTTTTGATCTTGTTCATTCAGATGTTTGGGGTCCGGCTCCCTTCGTTTCGAAAGGGGGTCATCGATATTATATCATATTTATAGATGATTTCTCTCGTCACACTTGGATATATTTCATGTCTTCTCGTAGTGAGGTCTTGTCTATCTATAAACAATTTGCCACTATGATTCACACACAGTTCTCCACTCCTATTCGTGTCTTTCGCGCTGATTCTGCTGGCGAGTACCTCTCTCGTCACCTGCGCAGCTTCCTTGCTGAGCAGGGCACTCTCGCTCAGTTCTCTTGTCCTGGTGCTCATGCTCAGAATGGTGTCGCTGAGCGCAAGCATCGTCACCTCCTTGAGACTGCTCGTGCTCTGATGATCGCCGCCTCTATTCCACCTCACTTTTGGGCCGAGGCTGTTTCCACTGCCACCTATCTCGTCAACATCCAGCCCTCTTCTGCTCTTAAGGGAGCGATCCCTGTTGAGCGTCTCTGTGGTCGTCTTCCTGACTACTCTGCCCTTCATCTGTTTGGCTGCGTTTGCTACGTTCTCCTCGCCCCTCGAGAACGCACCAAACTGACCGCTCAGTCTGTTGAGTGTGTCTTTACGGGATCGATGCCGAGCACAAGGGCTATCGGTCTTTGGGATCTGTTGGTCGTCGGATACGGGTCTCTCGGGATGTGACTTTCGACGAGTCTCATCCATTCTACCCACGTCCTGCTTCTACTTCGGCTTCCTCTGTGGAGTCTCTGTCTTTCTTGACCTTTCCAGATACACCTATATCTGTTTTGCCCTCGTCCACCTGTCCCACTGAGTCTCCACATATTCCCCGTGGCCTCTCGCCGTTATCGCCGCCGTGTCGTCTCCTCGACTCGCGGGCTCCTCCCACTATAGTACCTTCTCCCCTTATCGTCTACACTCGTCGACCTCGTATTGAGGATCTTCCAGATGAGCCATCTTCTCCTGATGTTCCATCTTCTTCTGATGCTCCATCTTCCCCTGATGGGTCATCTTCTCCTCGCTACGCTCTCCGCGATCGTCAGTCGATTCGGCCTCCTGCCCATTTTGCCTTTGCTGGCGCAGCTACTCGTGAGCCTGTCTCCTACCGGGATGCTGTTACTCACCCTGAGTGGCAGCTTGTCATGGTCGAGGAGATTGCTGCCCTCGAGCGCACTGGTACTTGGGATCTTGTTCCTTTTCCATCTCATTCTCGTCCCATCACATGTAAGTGGGTCTATAAGATTAAGACTCGCTCTGATGGCTCTCTTGAGCGCTATAAGGCGCGTCTTGTAGCTCGTGGTTTCCAGCAGGAGCATGGTGTTGACTACGACGAGACTTTTGCTCCTGTGGCCCACATGACCACTGTTCGCACTCTTCTTTCGGTGGCGTCTATTCGCCACTGGTCTGTTTCTCAGCTTGATGTCAAGAATGCCTTTCTTAATGGCGAGTTGCGTGAGGAGGTCTACATGCATCCGCCACCTGGGTATTCTGTTCCTGACGGCATGGTCTGTCGCCTTCGTCGCTCTCTCTATGGCCTTAAGCAAGCCCCTCGTGCTTGGTTTGAGCACTTCTCCTCTGTGGTCACTGGTGCTGGTTTTTCAGCTAGTGATCATGATCCTGCGCTCTTTGTCCACACTTCGTCTCGTGGTCGGACTCTTCTTCTCCTGTATGTTGATGATATGATCATTACGGGAGATGATTCTGAGTACATTGCCTTTGTCAAGGCTCGTCTTAGTGAACAGTTCCTTATGTCGGATCTTGGTCCTCTTCGTTACTTCCTTGGGATTGAGGTTACTTCCACTCCAGATGGTTTCTTTATGGCCCAAGAGAAATATATTCAGGATCTTCTTGATCGCGCCTCTCTCACTGATCAGCGTACTGTTGAGACTCCCATGAAGCTCAATGTTCACCTCCGACTCTCTGATGGCGAGCCTCTTTCTGATCCGACTCGCTATCGTCATCTTGTTGGGAGTCTTGTCTACCTTGCTGTTACTCGTCCGGATATCACTTATCCAGTTCATATTACGAGTCGATTTGTTTCAGCTCCCACTCAGGTTCACTACAGCCACCTTCTTCGAGTTCTGCGATACCTTCGTGGGACTATCTCTCGCCGTCTCTTCTTTCCACATTCCAGCTCGTTACAGCTTCAGGCCTATTCGGATGCTACTTGGGCGGTGATCCCTCCGATCGCGGTCTATCTCGCTTCTTGTGTTTTTCTTGGTGGTTCTCTTATTGCACGGAAGGCGAAGAAAGCAGATCGCAGTGTCCCGTTCGAGTGCAGAGGTGAGTTGCGAGCTATGGCTCTCTTGACAGCAGAGATTACTTGGCTACGGTGGTTACTTGAGGATTTTGGTGTTTCGTCACTACACGCCCCTCTCTTGTCGATACTGCGGACCCTCTCTTGTCGACGATGCAGTGCTATCAGTATTGCTCGTGATCCTGTGAAGCATGAGCTCACCAAGCACATTGGTGTTGATGCTTCTTTCATGAGGACTTGTGTGCATGATCAGGTGATTACTCTTCAGTATGTGCCTTCGGAGCTTCAAATAGCGGATTTCTTCACGAAGGCCCAGACTCGAGCACAGCACAGCTTCTACCTCTCCAAACTCAGTGTTGTTGATCCACCATGAGTTTGAGGGGGGTGTTAGAGATATATGTATAGTTTGTTATTCCCCATTGTTATGAGGGGTTCCTTGCATATTTGCCACCTGTACTTTGTGTATATATACCGGCCCATTGGCCTCATATTGAATACAAGCGCTATTCATAACAGAATAGACCAACCCTTTAGTTTGCAACATTTGTTCCAAACGCAAGAAGAGGGAAAGATCCAGTGGCAATTCGATCCCTCTATAATTCATCCCAACTTACTAGATCTGCCTGAGCATGTGCTTCTTGCTCTGCTTTCATTGCTGGAAGAATGACTGGCGAATTTTTTTTCATATTGACCAAGAAATTGAGTCTGATCTGCAAGCTAATGGCAAGCATTGATTGGAAGTAGATGGAACCTGCTATTTTAGTCACACATCTGAGCCTCGTGATCTTATTTTATATATCTCAGCCGTATAATTTAGTGGAATTTGCTTTCACGACCTACATCTCATAAGTCATATATGGCATTCATCTCCCGTCAAGGAGCTAAAGACTTCCCTCCCGCCCTTCCCTTCCCTTAATCGTTGTTTCGCAGCGTTTCATCATCCTTTCCGGGACCTAGGAGAATTGGCACGTTCCCCTGAAGCCTGAGCTGCAAGCTTCTCCAGGTTAGTAGTAATGCAATTGCTCTCAGAACTATCTGCTTAATTAAATCCCGAATAATTCTTTTTTGTAAGGTTTATGCCTATTTACATTACTGATGAATTACTTGCAAATATAAACAAGGATCGCCAATGAAAAATAATCATGGTCTATGTACTAATAATCCTTGTATCTTTTGTCAGAAGAGAAAAAAAAATCCTTGAGTGATTTATGCACATACCCTTTTAGCTATTGTTTTTTTTTTCCGTTTAAACTAGTAGAGTGCCCGTACGTTGCAACGAAACCATAAACTTTATGCTCAATAGCATTTTTCTTTCATGCATCAAGTAAATGGAACTATACTGAATATCTATCTTTTCTATGTGCAAATAAAAACAACATAGTTGGAAATGCATTTTTCACATTGTGATCTAGGCATTTACTTTTGCATATAGTACGAAATACATAATTCAGAAATTCTTCACTAATATGCAGCCTAACATAAACTTTGATACAGGCAATTACATGTGTGCGTATAACAGTAGAAAGGCATTGAGACACAACAATCCGATGAACCATAAATGTTTCCCACTAAGTCAATATTGGTAAGAAGAAGACACCCACAGTTTTAGGGGAAACTGTCTTAGCAAAGTTTATTACATATTTTACAAAGGCACAGTGGAGGCGATTGACTCAAATGTCTGAGACATTCCATGAAACATAACACAAGCATGCATTACTGACCCGGTGAAAAATAGGAGTGAAACTGGAGTTCACCTATTTTTACCATGGGGCTACTCTGCTGCATCTTGATTAGTGATGGCGCATTTTTCCTGAGAGAGCAATGTCTGGAAAGTAAATCGATATACTAGTGATGAAAAAATGAGTACTGTATGTATACTAAAAAGATTGACATTTAAATAACAACAAATGAGTCAATGAGAAAATGAAATCATCTATAACATTACAAATTTCATCACATTAATTTTTGCACTTGTTCCAAACTGTGTGATATAGTGCATAAAGCAAATCCTGAGATACAAAAAAAAAACTAGAACAAAGGGCACAACAATTTCAGGAGGCACCTTGGAAGGATTGCTTCCTCAGCCTTTGAAACAATGGATTGTTCAATTTTAGTTGTGCATGCAATTTGTGTACGCAATCATTTGTGAGTTTGCTCTACCCAAGAATTTCCTTATTAGCCCAAGATAACACAACAAAATCAAATAGTCCGAGCTGACTGAAAAACCAACTTGGAAGAGCACTACCATATTAAAAGAACATTTTCAATAATGCAATTTACTGATCCATGCATGGCGCAATATCTAATTATGTAGAGTAGGAAGAAAACAAAAGATCCATGCATAAGGAAGCACTACATTCGTATTATTATTTTTGAGCTGTCCAAGCCATCAACCTCAAATAGCTAACATTACTCCTAAGGTGTTGTGACAACCCATATTTTTACCCTGGGATAAAAACACTAGTTAACGAATTATTATTCATTTAGCCAATAGAACATAGCTCTAATGAATAATAAGTCCATCAGAGTGTTGTAATAGAACAATAATTAGAGACGATACAATCTTATCACAATACCATTATCACTAGGGCTACAATCTGAAACAGGGCTTAACCAATTCGGCCTGAATATTACAATAATTGGAAAGGAAGTGGTGCCACTAATAATTATACAAAGGCAGAGATGAGTAGATAGCTACCCACTAATTTATTCGATTTCACATAAACAGCTCCCAGCCGCCTTCTACTCCTCCCAACCTTCAGACGGATTTCTGTCTCATACATGTCATACCCCAAACCGATTTTGCTTCCTTTGGTAAAGTGGACCTCCACGTAGACCTCGGCTTAACCATGTATATCATCATCTTGACTCAACTCTAACAAGGAGGGTTAATAACAATGGTGAATACAAAAGTACTCAGCAAGCTTATTTAACAAAATACACTGTATACTCCTAAGCTAACATTTTCTGGAACATCCATTCCCATTCTCATCCTCATTTTCAGTTCCTTTCTCATTCTCTCTCTTACCTTTTCTCATTTTTATTTTCATTTTCATTCTTATTCCCTTTCTCTTTCTCATTTTCATGACTTATAGAAATAAATGTTTTTAGATTGTGAAAGAATTTTGGATTATTAATTTATAAATCTATTGAGCACTCGTATAGTGGATAAAAACCTCCACTGGTTCCGTAGCCTCCAGTCTAGGAGACAAGCATGAATTCATGATTTATATACCATTGTGCAGGCTTGTACCACTATACCTATAGTCACTATGCTTCTTGTAGCGAGTGAATTTTCGTATTTCCTTATATGCGATGCTCAAATTAGAGCACATAACTTTTACTGCTATCTCAGTATATTATATCTCTACACAACTACTCTCAACCGGTGACCCGGGATGATTTCTTACCCTCACCCGACGCCCACCAACCTCGACATAGTTGTTGGTTGGGGCAGTCTAACCCTCACCCAACACTTCATTGTATAATATATCATCTCTGTGCCCCCACTTCTGTCCTCTATACCTGTTATGGGTTCCTACGGCCCGCGTCCTCCACTTCTAGCCTATGTACCAGTTCAGGGTTCCTACGGCTAGATCCACCACTCCCAGCCTCTATACCGGCTTTGGATTCCTCTTCCAATTATAATACTTACCTACATGGAGAGTATAATAACCTTGATAGAGTTATTGATTCTATCCGTCTTTAGACAGAATAATGATTAATACAAATTATACGATCTATTAAACAAGTGAAGTCTTTATTTTTCCATATATACTACCCATATATGCTTCTTTTTCTTTTTCTCCTACCTTGGGAACCCTCCATCCACCTCTTATTTTTTTATACGACAGTGACTTTCCCAACTGTCTACCCTTATCTCCTTTATCTCTTTCTCATAACAGCGGAGGGAACACCCGTCGATTTTCACCCTTTACCTCTATCCCGTAGAGGTGCCTACCGAAGTAGATCTTTCCCTCTATTCCATGGTGGTGTCTACCGGAGTAGGTATTTTTCTTCATCCCGTAGAGGTGCCTACCTCTGTAGGTCTTACTCAAGAGCACTATGGAATGGTCAAATAGCTTTACTCATAGCTATTGATTTTCTCACCGCCCTAGCTCGTATGCATATGTCTTATCATGAGTATAATATTTTATCATTTTACCACATATCACATTTATCATCAGATTAATATCATATGAAACAAAAGATAATCCAATATTGCATGACATAATTAAATAAACGACAATAAACAATTATTAACCATTAACTATCATTTTACTATGCACTTGCTCTCTAGTCGCATTGGCTGGATTGATTAGAAGATGACACCAACCATGAAGCTACTCCTCCTATAGTAAACACCAAAACTCAATACAAACTACAATAATACAATACAACACTAAATCGACAACGTTCCTACATACTACCCAAATCCACCACTTTCTCCCTTTACCAGACAGTCACCCCCTATCGTCCTGGTATTAAAATTATCACAACTTTTAACTCACAAATCCTATTATAGAAAAACATATAAGTTCTGGAATCTATACAAAATTTCCTACAATTATTAGCTGATCACATGCATAAATTAAATCATCTACACCCCCCATTTTTAACTCAGAAGATATATCTGTCACCCTTTGGACAACAAACTTAATAATTTCATATCTTTTAATCTACACATGCAAACACATATTGAACCATGATATTTTCAGAAACTAAAGAAATTATCTATCACTTTCTAGTTGTGCCCAAAATTTAATTTTGCCATTAAATTGGTTAGATTAATAATTTCTTATGACTGCGTCCTACAGCAACCTAGTTCTAGACAACAGTCTCCCAAAATTCATAACTTGTATTCTACCAGTCTAAAAATCATGTTTTTGGATTTTCTAAGATCCTTAAGAAGTTACCAACATTTTTAATGTAGACCAAATCCCCAACTTATTTCATCTTCTATTTTAATCTACAGATTAATACACGCTGCCAATAGATGACCAGACAGCAGGCTTACAAAATTCATAATTCAAAATCTACTTGTTGTAGGGGTGGCCCCCACCTAAGCCCAGCAGGCCTGCTAGAGGAATGTAAGGCCCAAAATGGGGCATGTATAATGACATGAATACCCCTGAGGGGAGTACTCAGATGTAAGGGTATTATTGTAAAAGCACTCCCCATATGGATGTATATATGTAACATAGGCCATGGGGAGAAGCCCTAAGCCACTTTTACTCACCTAACTCCCCACTACCATACTCTCTCTCTGTTTGGTCTGTAACCACAACAGTTGGCGCCGTCCGTGGGGAGGACAAGAGCAAGCCTCCAGATCCGAAGGAGGATGGCACCAAAGAAAGCCTCACCATCGGCGGCAAAGAAGAAGAAGGTGGAAGCGGCGAAGTCTCGCGTCAACACCAGGGCTTCGGCTTTAGCAGCTGCAGGTACGGCGGCGGTGCGGGTGTGACGACCGTGAACACCGACGTTCACGGCGTGACGCCCAACCCCGCCACCGACGCGACGCCCAACCCCGCCACCGCTGTGACGAATAACCTCGCCACCAGCGACACAACGCCCGATCCCGCCAACATCGCCGCGCCGCCAGACCCCGCCAACACCGCCCCGACGACCAACCCCGGCGATGGCAACGCAAGCGCATCCACTTTCCCACCCGGCGTAGAAGCGGTGAATGGTCCCAGCGATGACGCGGACCTCGTCGTCGGCTCCAGGGTCCTCCAGGACAACGCAGCGGGCAGCCTGGGCGCGCAGGCCGTGGTCACCGCTGTGCCGGTCGCACCGCCGGGCGCACCGACGGCCCCAGCCACGTCCGCGGTGGAGACTACCCTACTGGCGGCCCTCAGCGCGTTTTAGCGGGAGCTGACAGACCTCCGCGTAGCTGTGCGAGACATGCAAGAGGCTCAGAGCCAACACGCCCCCCGGCGGTGGCATCCGAACCCGCTCCAGAGAGGGCGGATAGCCGCGATGCCCCTACGTCCAGTCGCGTCCCATTACGTTCGCGTAGACCCGGAGTCCTCGCTCTCCGCGGGCCTACAGCAGGCGGCATGGCCTGAGGACTTCAAGTTCCCGAGCGTCATCGAGGCGTACAAGGGCGACTCCGACCCGCGAGAATTCGTGCGCGTGTATGAGACCGATATCGAAGCCGCTAGCGGAGACGACACCACGAAGGCAAAAGGACTCCCTCTCGCGTTACAAGGGGTGGCACTGTCCTGGTTCTTCACCATTGAACCACAGTCCATCTACGCGTGGGAATAGATCCACGATTGACTCTACAACAACTTCCAGGGAAACTACGTCGAGCGTGTCGATGCGGACCAGCTCTTCGCAGTCAAGCAAAAACCTGAGGAAAGGCTCCGGGATTACTTCAAGCGCTTCGCGAAAGTATGTTGCCAGGTCAAGGACATCAACGAAACAACTGTCATCAACGCAGCAATACAAGGCCTCCGACCGGGACCGATGGCCGAGTACAACGCGCAAGCCCATTAAGACAGCCGCGAAGCTCTTCGACAAGATGGAAGAGTATGCCAGAGCGGAAGAGGACGCGCGGCGGCGACACGGCGATGACTCCGACACCAACAAGGCGGACGGCTCGGCAAAGAGCGAAGGCTCACCGAAGCAGGGCTCCTCGAAAGGTAAACGCAAGTAGGAGCAGCCGAAGGGCGCCTCCGAACGCAAAGATCCCCAACACAATGACTCGTCAGGCGATAGGCCCAAGCGCGACCAACGCAAGTCCAGGAAACCTCGTTACGTTATTGACATCGAGGGCGGCTCCGAAGATAACGCCTCCGCAGGTCGCGGAGGTAGAGGCGCGGGGCCGAGGGCGGGCGTGGCGGGTCGCGGCAGCGTAACCCGCGAAGAATCGGTGACCCGGCACCACGGGCAGTGGTGCGAAATCCATGGTCGGGGCAACCACGACACGCGAGCTTGTGCCACTATCGCAGCGCTCCGGCAGAGCGTCGCCAGGGCCAAAAACCCGGAGGCACGCGCGCCCGTCGTGGCCCACATCCAACACCCCAGGACCAAGGAATGCAGCCCCAGGAAGGCCTCCTGCTAATTCAAGCCCATGTGCAACAACCTCGGGAGGACCTCCTGCAGTTACAAGCCCCGGAAGGAGCCCAGCGCAGGATCATAAATGTCATTTCCGGAGGCTCCTCGTTGGAGTTCGCCTCGGCGCGGCAACGGAAGGCCTATGCGAGGAGGCTGCACCACATCGCGGCATACCCTAGTGCAGGCGCCGCCGGAGTGGGCACAACACGAAGTCACATTCATGCCCGCTGACGCTGAGGGCGTGGAGTTTCCCCACCAAGACCCTCTGGTCGTCCGGGTCCTTGTAGCAGGATGCGAGGTCAGGCGCGTCCTGGTCGATGGAGGAAGCTCCGCGAACATCCTGTTCGCCGCGGCCTTCGACCAGATGGGGATCCCTCGGAGTTGGTTGGGCCCTTCAGGCATCTCGTTGCAAGGCTTTGGAGGGCAACCTTTGCGCGCTTTGGGCCAGATATGCCTCCAAGTCTCCTTCAACCAAAACGACAACGTGAGGAGCGAAGACGCCATCTTCGACGTGGTCGACATTGCATACCCCTACAACGCCACATTGGGCGGCCGCTCCTAAATACTCTCGGGGCAGTTTCGCACCACGGCTTCTTGTGCATGAAGCTTCCTGGACCGCGGGCCATCATCATCGTCCATGGTGACTAGGACATGGCTCAGCGCATAGAGCTTGGCGCCAGGGGTCCATGCCACGCGGCTCGCCAAGGCACCTAGGCCGGGTGTGCAGATGCGGAGCCCCCGGGCGCCCCTGGAGAGCGTCTCGTGCTCCTCGGGCACAAAGTTGTCCCAGCAGCAGCGGCTCGTCAGCGATCGCCCCCGTCCTAATAGCGGTTAGTGGTCGATATTTTCCCTTTTTGTAACTGCTCACCTGCGCAAACGGGAATTTAATAAAGTTCACCGTTTGCACGAATTTTTCTTGTTTCCTGCAACAAAGACGCGTGTTCGCACGCGCACTCTCTGTTAAAGACACGGGTATGAGTATAAACAAAGACACGCGTTCGCGCGCGCACTCTCTGTCGAAGACACGGGCATGAGTCTAAACAAAGACGCGCGTTCGCGCGCGCACTCTCCGTCAAAGACACGGGCGAGTCTAAACAAAGACGCGCGTTCGCGCGCGCACTCTCTGTCAAAGACACGGGCATGAGTATAAACAAAGACGCGCGTTCACGCGCGCACTCTCCGTCAAAGACATGGGTATGAGTATAAACAAAGACACGCGTCCGCGCGCGCACTCTCTGTCAAAGACACGAGTATGAGTATAAATAAAGACACGCGTCCGCGCGCGCACTCTCTGTCAAAGACACGGGCATGAGTATAAACAAAGACACGCGTCCGCGCGCACACTCTCTGTCAAAGACACGGGTATGAGTATAAACAAAGACACGCGTCCGCGCGCGCACTCTCTGTCAAAGGCACGGGTATGAGTATAAACAAAGACGAGCGGAGGGACGCCTCCGCACGCACTCTACGGAGTATAAACAAGATGTAGTGTCGAGGTCCACCTCTGCACGCACCTCACCGCCCGCAACGCGTATTCCTAGGGGACGGAGCGCTCGCGCGTCTACCTCGACTAAGGCGCCAGCTTCGCTGCCACCACTTTGAAGGGTAGGGGACGGAGCGCTCGCGCGCCTACTTCGACTAAGGCGCAACTCCGTTGCCACCACTTCGAAGGGTAAGGGACGGAGCGCTCGTGCGGTTACTGCAACTACGCGTCCACCTTGACCACCCTATCCTCGTGAGGTGCAAACCGTCGTGTACGGGTGAATGTAGTAACCTCCCGAGAATGTAGTAACCTCCCGAGTTTACCATGGGACAGCGTAGCCGGAGGCGCGGAGACACACTCCGCAAACTCCAATCAAGACTATTCTTTGCATTCGCTAAGGACGCTTACAAAGGCGCACAAACACCTCTGGCGCATGAGGCCGCTACCCGGCAGGCTCATCCTTAACATGCGTTGGTGCCGAAGCTCCGCCCGAAGACGCCCGACCCGCCCAAAAATCCAACGCTTCCTCGGCCCTTCGCCAGCGCCGAAGACGCCGTCGGGTCACAAGGTCAGAAATCAGCAGCTGGCCTCGGCTGTGCAGCTGCTCGGGACAAGGGCAAGAATCAGAACAGCGGTGAAACAACTTTGCACTTCATTCAAGAAATAAACGCCATCAGGTACAACGCACGCCACACGCGACGACCTCCCGTCACACCTGTGGGTTCGTAGCGTCCCCCGGGGCCGCAGCGCCATCCTCGTCACGCCGTGGGACCTCGTCCAGAAACTGGCCAAGGTTTCCCTCGCCGTGTAAGTTATTCCGCAGCTCGACTATGGCTGCCGCCTCCCTGCAGTACTCCCATATCCGCTCATGGAATAACTTCACGGCGCGGTGAACGGCGCGCACGGCACCGGACATCACCCCGCCTCCGGTGGGCATCTCCAATCGAGGATCGGCTAGCCCGGCAACATGTTCACAGCCGCGGAGTCGCAGGAGCGCGCAGGTCAGACACGACGCCACGTAGGCGCAGTGGTTGCCAAAGGTCGTCGCGGCACCGCGCGTAATGTCGGCCGCGTCTCCGATCCACCGAAGCGACCGCGGCAGTCCTCGCCCGGCGAGCGCGGCGGCGCTTCGCGACAAGCCCCTTAAGGGTGTCTTCCAGGGCCAGCATAGCGTCCCAAGCAGCTACCGAAGCCTCGCCCAAGGCTCGATCCCGCTCTGCGAGAGAGGCGGCAAGCTCGCTGTTCTCCCTCTCCAGCGCAGCGACTTGCTGTAGCAGGCCATCTCGCTCCGCAGCAGCTTCCTGCCGCACCGCTTCGGCGGCCGACGCCCGCGCCACGGCAACAAGCTCCTCGGTGCGCATCTTCTTCTTCGCACACTCCGCTTCCAAGCGGCGTATATGAGCGTCCTGGGCAGAGCGTGCCCCAGCAGCTCCCCTTCGGCGGCCTAAGCCTGCCCCGTAACGATCCTTGCTCGCGAGCGTGGGCCGCTTGCAGGGCCTGGGCCAGCACAAGTGTCTGCACGGTGGAGGGATTAGCAAGCGCTAAACGGCTGTGAGCGGGCCTAAAGACAGACGCTTACCCTCACTCCTGACACTTCCAATGCGTCCCCAAGGCGCCCTGACCCATAGGTCTGCAATGCCTGCTGGCCAATGCTGGCAGCCGCGTCGTCCACAATCCCGCGCCATGCCCTAAGAGCATCCGATGGAGGGATGAAGTCTGCCGGGTTCGCGCGGCACCTGTGTCGCCAGCGCCAGGACCCCCATGCTCAAGGGATGGCTCTTCCTCCGGGATAAGTGCCGCTACGAGAGGAAGTATAAGATTATCACGCAAGACGCTAAAAAAAGATTGTGTTAAAGGTATGCCGTCCTAGCCTACCCTCGGTGGCGGATGGGGGACCTTGCGAGGATGCCTCCCTAGCCCTGGGCGGGGCCGCAGCGACTTCGATCCCTACGGACGGTGTTGACTCGCGGGGCTGCGAGACCTCCGAGTTGGGAGCCAGCGCCAACTGATCCTGCGCCACGATCACTGCGACCCGAGGGGGCGCGAGGGCGTGGGGTAGAAGAACTTCGGTGCTCAACGCGGAATCCCACAAGCTCCCAACATCGGTCGCCACGGCAAACCCTCGCGAGGTCCGCTGAAGAGGGGACCGCAGGCGTGGCCGCTTCGCCTGAGGGGGAGACCCCACCTCGGTAGCCGCTACAAAAGGAGCCCCTGTGGCAACAATATTCACCGAAGGGGTCTCCGCAGCTACAACGTCGGCGGCCGGGGACCTCGTCATCATGGCCTCCGTGGGGGGCACCTCTGCCTCGGTCGCCACTGTTGGTGAAGATCGTGCTCCGCATACTCCCGCGGAAGGCAGCCTTGCCACGGCCGTGGCTACGGGCGAAGCCTCCGCACCGGTGCCACCAGCCAACACCAGCTCCGCCTCGGTGACTGCCGCGGGCGACGAGACCTCCCTCTCCTGGTAACCCGTGGCGCGCTCTCCACCCCTAGCGCCTTCACCCTCGGTGCTCGCGCCTTCCTCCAAGTCCGAGTCGGCGTACTTTGCGGAATCCGACTCCGGGCTTGTCGCGCCGGCAGGAGCAGCGGCAACCACCATGCAGGGCGTGGCCGCAGCGGTCCGGGTCCTCTTCCGGGATGACGCTTTTGTCCTTGTGGCACGGTCACCCTGATGTTGCGGGACCGGAGGGGTGCGGTCCGGCACGGGAAGCCCCAAGGCCTCGCACACGCGATTTATCCGCCCCAATCCCGCCGCCGTAGTCGCAGCTGCGCGTTGCCCGTGCTCTCTGGCGGTGTATGTCCCAAGGAACATGCGCGCTACACGCTCCGCACCCTCCAGGCGAGTTCCTGCGCAAGGCAGAAAGCACAGTTACACACGATGCAATGCGTACGCACGGAGGGGAGGACACGGTCGAGGCTTACGAAGACCAGCCGGCACGGGTAGCGAGCAAACAGACGGTTGAACGTTGTCGTCCCGACGTCCCCCGGCCGTGAAGCGCCAATCGCGGGCAAGCGGCATCGCACCAAGCATTATGTACTCCTCGGCGAGGTCGCGCATGTTGAAGCGGGCAGTGACCCCCACAAGTCTTCGCGCCCTTCGCCTATCTTCCTGGTCAAGGGTTAGGCCGGGTGTGGTCTTGAATGCAATCGGCCCGCCCGTACACACAAAGCCGCTACCACTCGCCACACGGTGATAGAACCACCGCCTCGTCCAGTTGGACTCCCATTTCCCTCGTGTCGAGTTCGCGGGGAAGAGCCTTCCGCACGATGCCCACAGATGAAGTTGTGCCGCCAAACTTCGACGACATCCGTCCTTCCGCTCCTTCGGTTGGCACCGGGCTTCGTGCAAGTATGCGAACAATGAGGCGCTGGGCCAACATGCTTCCGAGCGAAGGGCCCAGCTATACACGGCAAGGCGAGCCACCGCGTTCGGAGTCAGTTGTGACAACTCCAGCTTGAAGGTCCGCAGCACGTCCCCGACAATCGCTGCGGAGGGTATGCGAAGTCCGGCCTCGAAGTAGGCGACAAAGATGATCGCCTTCGACTTCTCAGGGCGTGGCTCCGTCTCATCATCGGCGGGCAGCCGCACCGCTTGGCGGTCCGATAGCCTCCCCTTGCGCAACAATGACCGAATCGTGTCCTCCGTCACGAGCATGCGGCCCAAGTCACCAGAGTACGGGCCTTCCCTCTTCTTCGCCGCCCACCACTTGTCTGCCGCCGCTGGATCGCGCTCCTCGAGCGTGTACTTCACCTCTAGTGGCAAGGACCGCCGGCGGATGGCATAGCTGCCCACCTGAGCACGCTCGTCGCAAGTCGCCATCGACATCCACGGGGTGCTTGAGGCGAAAAGGAGCGCAAGAACAGAACGAGCAGATGTAGGAGGCGGTGTGAACAACTAGAAAGCGTAGGGAGGAGGGGCAGACACAGCACCACGGGGGGTACTTAAAGACCCCTAGCCTCCCACCATCGGTAAGCGCAAACAGCGAACGACAACCGCTCACCTCCCCACGTGCGAAGCCGAAGCGTCGCAAGAGCACACGTAGCCTACATATGACCGTGGTCGTACAGAGTCCTGTCACCGCATGACGCGCCACTAGCGTCCCACCACGTGTCGGTCAACGCAGGGAATAAATGCAGGTCGCACGACCCGACATAGCCTTCGGCGCACGTCGACGTGGTTCTTCGAACCCTTCAACCAAAATAATCCAAACGAGGTCTTCGCCGCCCCGACTTTGGCTGCGCCGGTCCGAAGGGACACCACGGTGAAGGCGCTGGACTGGACCATCTGGGGCGGAGTTTGGGGTGCGAGGTATCCCCCATTCCGGCTGCGGCTCCAGCTCCGCCTCAGCCCCCCCCCACACTAACTTGAGGCTCCGGCCTTGGCTCCGACCTTACGCCCAGGAAGCAACCTCGCCCCTGATACCGTAGGGCATGGAGAACTTCGCCATCCTGCACGGGGGACAACCGCAAATATGTGTGACAAAGGCAACCGAAGGTTGGCAAAAAGCACAACCGCTAGCGGCCGGGGGCGCGCGTTGGAGGGTGGGCAGCCAGCGCGCGCCGCGCCTACAGCGCTACGCCACGTAGCCCGCCCCTCTAGGGAAGTGACCGTTGACAGCCCGTGACGCGCCAATCATGGTCCGCCGCGTGTGCACCCCGAGTGGACAAGCACGTACGACCACAGGAGCCTGCTCCTGCCAGCCCAGGGGTCGACGCGATTCCCGAGCCATTAAAGCGCACTACCGTGGAGTCGCGTTCACCTCAGGGAGTGCCTTGCTTTAAGAGGCGCACCGCTTGGATATAGCGTCCCCGCGTGCGTGGCACCAGGGAGTGTATTGCCACTATTTTTGAAGGTAGGGGAACGGCGGCTCCGCCTCCCTGTCTCCGCACGCGTAGCGCCCTCGGCATACCCCGCGAGCGCCCGCTCTCCGCGGGCACTGTCTTCGAAGGTAGGGGAACGGCGGCTCCGCCTCCATGTCACCGCGCGCGTTGCACCCTCGGCCTACCCCGCAAGCGCCCGCTCTCCGCGGGCACTGTCTCCGGAGGTAGGGGAACAGCGGCTTCTGAGCGCCGCCTCGCCGTCCGCCTTATAGGCATTGTCTCGACGGGACGGCATGGCTCTGGCACAGGACTTCGCTGCCCGCCACCAACGCAGCCACGGTCTCGACCTCGCTTCGCCTTCGAGGAGCAGACTCGCGCGCAGAGACTTGTCCGTCGGCATTCCCCACATAGGGTACATGCAGGGGTTACGTCACACCAAGTTTTGGCTTGTTCTCATACACAGGCCACTTTCAGTGCATCAACATTCTTTCAAAGTAATGCGGACGGGCTCGATCAGAAACCCCGACTGAAGGTGGGACTGTCTAGGAGAACAGGGCAAACCTTGTCGTTATATGCAGAGACGCAGCACGACGGCAGGAAGTGCGACCAGTTATCGATAACAGACGCTAACCAAGCTCCCAGGAAAAACAGGCCTCCATCAGTGCATCAACATCCCCCAAGCCGCGTAATGCTACTATGGAATGTGGATGCACTGAAGAGGCCCCTTTTAGGGGAGCAGCATCTATCCGGGTGCACAATGCAGGTGCAATGCCGCACCAGCACCATATATATACCCCATCAGCGGGGGAGCCAACCGGCAGAAGTCCGACCGGCAGGAGTCCAACCGACGGAGGAGCGTCGCAGCATCGTACCACCACGACGCTTCAAGACCCGCGCCGCGCCAAGCATGTTTCGCCATGTGGACGGCCAGAAGAAGGAACGTCGCAACGTGGTATGGCCACGACCCCTCAAGTCTCGTGCCGCGTCAACCAAGCCTCACTGGGCAGGCTGGCACTCGCTTATCGTCAAGGGCAGGCTGGCGCGCGCGACGACTCAGGGACTGACTCCGCCAACACCTCCCATCCGGCCCGGGCACCCACCGACCCCGCCAAATCGGAGGCAACTTCGACCTCCAATTCGCCCCCTACATTGACGTCGGCCCTCGGTCGTGATGCCAACCTCGATTTCGACCTCCGCCCTGGATGGCAACCCCGACCCAGCCACGGCAGGACTCTGTGGATGACGAAGACTTCGCCAAGCCGCCCGGCGCCATACCTTCGCAACAAGGCGAATGCTACACTTCAACGAACGATTGCACAAGCTCACAGGCCTCAGGGACGGAGGGGGCCAAAGGACTCGGCAACATGGCTTCGGCCCGTGAAGCCCTTCACCATGAGAGGCTCCTGTTGTAGGGGTGGCCCCCACCTAAGCCCAGCAGGCCTGCTAGAGGAATGTAAGGCCCAAAATGGGGCATGTATAATGACATGAATACCCTTGAGGGGAGTACTCAGATGTAAGGGTATTATTGTAAAAGCACTCCTAATATGGATGTATATATGTAACACAGGCCATGGGGAGAAGCCCTAAGCCACTTTTACTCACCTAACTCTCCACTACCATACTCTCTCTCTCTGTTTGGTATGTAACCACAACACTACTCATCCAATCGACAGGAATAAAAATTCTACAGAAAGCTATCGCAATCCTCTACATCTATCTAGTAGATGATATTTTCAAATTATACCCATACGACATCCAAAATAACAATAGAAAACTATCATAGATTAAACCGATCTATTAGTCGATCCCCTGAAGAACAGTTGCAACCTCTCGCTCTAATCTGGAATCAAATCTCTAATTAAGTAAATAAAACAAAGAGAAGATAAGCAAATTTTTACCTAAACGATAAACAACAAAACCACGATCTATTTCTTGCTTTTCCCTTCTCTTCTCCTACCGTAGCCCTTCTTTTTCTCCTTTGATCTCTCTACTGGATGGCGCTCTGCAATTCACCCGACAGGCGGCTGAGACGAATTTGCACCAGCACGTGGACGTGGCAACAATCCTGGCGTGCGCGCAGCGTGCTTGCCGGGCACAGCACGTGGCGAGCGGACGGCCGACGCTGGCGTCGGCAACGCACGGGACGCGTGAACGGCACGCGCGCTCTGGCACGTGGCGAGCGTGCAGCTTGCTACAAGGCCACGGCTGCACTGGTGCGTTGCGCCTTACGCGCGTGCGACAAAGCAACACCGGAAGGAGGCGCGTGGAGGTTGCGCAGGATTCATGCACTGGCCATGGAAAGCAACGCAGGAGCGAGTGCGCACTGTTTGACGGCGCAGCAACCGATGGCGACCGGCGCAGGGGAAACGGAAAAGCTATGGGTTTTTTTTTCTGGTTTTTGGGTCCCCTCTCCCTCCATATTCCTTTTTAGCACGGCACACGACTTAATTTTCAACTCTCCACACCACTTGTTTTAAAAAACTAACTTCTCCTCTAAGAATGCTATGCATCTTCTTTTTATGTATCTCTTTTTTACTATTTACGTACAGGTTCTCATAAGGGATAATTTTGAAATATTACAACTAAAGGAAATAGCATTGATAACAAGTTACACTACACAACTACAGAGCCCAAGGATATAAATTTCCAATTATGAAGAAATTACAAATGGTTTCTCTGTGGAGCGAATACTTCCTGTGATCGTTTCGGCTTTAGCTTCTGGCTTATTTTTCACTATTCATAAATTTCGTCTTTTTCTGAACTTTTGGCTTTTTGTTGAGCTTTTTTGCCAGTTGTTTTTTCCCGTATTCGTTTGTATTATACGTAATGGGCTAACATATTTTTAAATTTTTTTTAAATTTAATTATGCTAAATAAGCCTCTGTCAGCTACAGTGTTTTTTCGGCCAGCTACAGTGTTTTTTCGGCCATAAGCCACTCAAAATAAGCCTAAATGATCACTTATAATGCAAGGGCACTTTGGTTTTCTTGTCACATTAGCTTGAGTACACACTGTGTGCAATGTTAAACGTAAAGACGTTCACGGCACTTTCCAGCGTTTAATGGTGATGCTGACGGCTGACCAGTGGACCAGCTTGCCACAAATTTTCTGACATACTTTTTTTTAGAAACAAACAGCAGCACAAAGGGTATGGCACAAAAAAGTTTGCTTGTAGCAAAATGTTGACACAAAGCAAACAGAGCCTAATAATATTTTTTTTATAGTTCAAATGTTAGCACTAATTTCACCGAAAAACATGCTATTTTGGACATTGACACAATCTACAAAATGCCACTGGACCACTAATTTCAATTGAAATGCATTTATAAAACCAAATTAAATTATGATATTACAAAATTGCTTTTGACATAAATATATACATATGATTTTCATGTATCTAATATAAATATTTAAAAAGATATTGATAGTCAAATTTTTAAAAGTTTGACTACACATATCTTAAAAAAATATGTATTTGTGATTAGATGGATTATTAAACTTATTCTCTAGTCTTACGTGAAAGATTTTTCTGTCATTAGGGAGAAGAACATCGAAGGTAGGCCTGGTATAACAGGAGATGCATAACAGCATGGGTCTTACATTCCATTTGCTAGAAACTATTACAAATGGTTTTTCTGAGGAGCAAAAAGTTGGTCACGGTGGGCATGGAGATGTTTACAGGGTATGATCAATTATTATATTTTGTGTAGTTTTCAAATGATATATACCACCGCTAGCCACAAACGCGTGTTCTATATTAACAAGTGATTTTAACAGGCGGTGCATAATGGGGAAGAGATTGCTGTGAAGAAGCTTTATCCCTGGCAAGATCTTGATGATAGGGAATTTGACAATGAATTTCGTATCCTTAACAGTGTCCAGCATCAAAATATTGTAAGGTTAGTCGGCTACTGCTACGAATCACGAGATACATACGTTGAGCTCAAGGGACAACTAATTCGTGCTAAAGAAACAGTGCGAGCTCTTTGCTTCGAATATATGCAGGGTGGAAGCCTTGAACAGCATATTAGAGGTACGATGGTGCTCCACATCAATTCTGCTATATTATTAAGCATGCTTAGAAAAACGATTCGTTAGATTTATGTCTCAGGAGTAGGCCCTGTTTTTCCCCTTCTGCAGAGGAATCCTGTGGGCTTCTCTGGCCCACATGTTACGAAATAATTAGAGGGACTTGTGAGGGTTTAAATCACCTTCACAGTGCGCAAGAAAACCCTATTTATCATCTGGACATAAAGCCTGCCAACATATTACTGGATAAGAACATGACGCCCAAAATTGCAGACCTTGGTTTGTCAAGACACCTTTTAACAACAAAAACCCAAGATACACAGAAGATCAAAGGAACACCGTAAGTTGATGGCTCATGTGTAGCCCATTTGTTCTGATAATTATTTTTAAAAATAATAAGCTGTGTTTGTAATGCACTAACCGTATCTTTGATGCTTATGATATCATACAGTGGGTACATGCCAAAGGAATACATAGAACATGGCTGTATCTCAAAGAAGTTTGACGTGTTCAGTTTGGGTGTTGTAATTATAAAAATAATGGCCGGAAATTTGTGCTCCTCCAGTTGTTATGGAATGCCTCCCCAACAGTTCATTGACCTTGTAAGAAAATTTATTTGTCTATGTCGTGAACAGATGTCCTTTTCACAAATATTATGTTATATGTCTTAACTTTTTTGCACGCATCTTCCTAACTTTATGTTTCAATTTTGCAGGTAATTGATAAGTGGAGCCAAAGGCTGCAGGGAACGTCGAGGTATGCATCACACAAGATAGACATCCTACGAATTACGGCCTGTGTTGAAATAGCACTACGATGTGTGGAGGACGACCGAAATAAAAGGCCTGCTATAAAGGATATTGTCCATAAACTGGGCGAACTAGAAGCTGAGATTAAGAAAATGTCGCTACTTTCTGATCAGTCAAAAGACCGAATTGGCCAGGTACGATCGTACTGATGCATGCATGCACGGGGTTTTGTGCAACATTAGAAACATAAAACTAAAAAACATGTGGTCCTGTGTCACAAGCCAAAAAAATATGGGGTTTTATGTATCCATGACCATAAAACATATGATTTTGTTTAATTTACTTCATTTATGCAAATAGCCAGTTCTTCTTTTCTTCCTATATGTAATTTCCTATGATAATCAGCCCTTGTTATTAGCTCAGTAATCCTCGACACTTGGTGAATACCCTTTTTTTTACTGTTGCTCAAAAAAAAGGAAATATAACATTCGACTAACACAAACACTCCATCCCTACTTTATCTCCGTTTATGTGCAGCCACATTATTAATGACTATTTTCTTTTATTACTGTTATCAATTTTATTTTTAGGTTAGAATTCGTATACAAATCACACTACTATTTTTATTGAATTTGTATTCCGAAGTTCAGCTATTTAGGGGTTTTATTTTTGGAGTTCATATGCAAATCAAATTGTTTATTTTTACTTTATATTTTGTTAAGAATTTCAGCTATTATTTATTGTACTTTACATGGACTCTTTCTTTTAGCCTAACTTGTTAAAACGCAGGTCCGCATATCTTATTTTAATTTTTATTCTAAATTTGTGTATTTTGGAATTTTAATTCTGAATAAAAACTAATATTTTCATTTTTTCTTACTGCAAAATTTAATATTTTGGAATTCGTGTAAAGTTCAGATTGCTAATTTTGCTTTGATTTTATTCCAAATTTGCATATTTTTTTAATTGTGTATGACATGGAGTTTTTCTACTATTAATTTGGAATTTACATACAAATACAATTGCTAATTTTCATTTAAGTTTCATTTGGAATTTAGCTATTTGAAAATTTTCTAATCTCCAGTTCTATTTTCTGAAATTTATATTCCCCGGATTTATGTGTGTTTGGAGAAATGTTTTTTGATTTGAATATATTTGGTGTATTTATGAAATTTTTATTCCGAATCTTATATATCTCAAATTTGTACCTGGTGTGCTTTTTTTAATATAAACTGTTAAAGCTCGACTCCACTAAATAAATAGTTTTTCTATAGATGGATACATCCTTTTCTTTTCTCTAACTACCGGAATAAGTGGAAGCTATGGAATTCAAGCTAGAAAAAATGGAAAAATTAAAGCTGATCGAACCAGATAATAGAGGTGGGGATAGACTATTGCACAGGCGACTGAAATATTTTTATCTTTCAATCACCTAAAGTTGCACTTTGAATCACATGAAGTTGCACATGTTTTTTTGGAGGGGGGCTACAATTTTAGTTGATTGAGAGTGCAATTTCAGGTCACCTGAAATTGCACTCTGAATCACCTAAAGTTGCAGCTGTTTTTTTGGAGGGGGGCTGCAATTTTAGTTCATTGAGAGTGCAATTTCAGGTGACTGAAATATAAAAAAATTTCAGTTGCCTGTGCAATAGCAAAACTGATAGAGGTGATGGTGGGGAAAGACTGGCAAAGGTTCATCGTGTAGTGGTAGCTAGTGCATGCAACAATGCGCATGTAAGATCCATGGCAGCATCTAGAGCAGCTACGGTGGGAACAGACTATACCTGCATCGTCTGTAGCAATTAAGTCTGACATATTGTATAAGTGAAGCATAACTTATATAGATCTGCAGAGTTTCTTCATAACTTAATCCCGTCCTCACTCTCATGTCTTAGTTAATAATATTTGGCCAGCATGTCTTCCGGCCACGTAGAGGGAAAATAGCATCAACTACATCAACGACATACTCCTTTTGTAACAATCAACTGCTTCTTGGATCCTCATTGTGGACGTTGATCGAGCCGTCTCTGACGTTGCTGTGGCAAAAGCCATCGACTTGTGCTTTACCTTTCCATTGCTTCTACCTGGAAGCTTTTGCCTCCGTCAGTTTCCAGCGCTAACACTCCTGCGCCGCTAACTGCTGCTATCTTCACCTGCTGGTTATGTTTCTTTGATTCCATTTATTTGCGTTCGGCTGTCTTCCCATCCATTGCAGAAGTCCCTTCTGTTTGTCACCGCTGCCATAATCAACTCTTCAGTCTTCACTGGGCATGATCTCATGGTGCAGGTCGACATGATCTGCTAGGCTCTCCCGTTCTTTCACTACTACAGAAAAAGTCATCACAAACGGTTCGAAAACGTCATCACAGACGGTTCACAAAACCGTCTGTATTTATGGGTCAATAATAATCGAAGTTATCACAGACGGTTTTCGAACCGTCTGTGATTATGAGATATCACGAGCTTTTTCATTAAAAACCGTCAGGATTATCGATATCACGCACGGTTTTAAATAAAAACCGATCGTGATATCTCATAATCGCTGACGGTTTTTAATGAAAACCGTCTGTGATATTAATTCCTCCTAAATCAAAATCTATTTCGTTTATTGGCTAGCCTCAGAAATGCTAGCCATGCCCTCTGAAACAAGCGAGATAATCACGCATAAAAACATACAATTCACACATCTCATTTCCTTTCAGATACATTTCACAGACATAAAACATCCAATTGACATTGCACTTTATTTCACAAACATAAAGCATGCATCCATTTCGCAAATCAATTAATTGAATTGAAATGAAATATCCATTAACAAATGCACAGTTACAAAAGATCTACACTGCATTTGCACTTAGTGATAAGACCAATAAGAAATCATGGTGCGCCGTGGAACCGTCCTCCTGACTTTATGACTTGAGTCAGCAAAAAGTACACCAACTCTCCTCGAATCCCTCCAAGATCAGACTGTTTCAATGCAGTTGACGGGATGTACGCAGCCTATCGATAGAAAAATCAATGTGCGTATATATGTAACGTGATAAGTATAAAGTAATTATGGGAAGAGTGACAAACCTTGCAATTGGTGAGCCTTGAGGAATCGAGGAGTAGTTCCATATGTTGGCAAACGTAGTATCCACATGTGTTGCCATTTACTGCCGATGGCACCGCAAAAATGGAATGTGTTAGTTCAAGAGACATTAGTACCAACTGTTGCATAGGATTAATTAATGTGAAATAGTGAATACCTAAAAATCTCGAACATGTGTCAGCAGGCCTTTGGCCCCGCGCTTCGAGTCACCTCCTTTTCAATGTACATCGCGAACGCCCTACGTAATTCGAAAAAGTTAATCTTAGTCATTCGGAAGGAAAGAAAGAGTACAATGTAGATATGTATGGGGAATATGTGCTTACCTATCGATTACTTGGCTGATAACTGTGAAGTCCATTTGATTCTTACTTAGGGAATCAAGGTAATATACCCTGTTCCATTTTGGTACAATTACTATTAAAATCCAATGAAAGTTCTGATGGAAGGGCATAAGTACATAGTCCTTATTGCGGCAACCCAACAGTCCTGATGCAATGTACCTCTCGACGAGGGGTGTATCTCGGTCGATGGTATCCTTGGCGACCAAGTGTGGGTCCAAGAAACCAGCTGATGAGTTGGATAATCTAGCTCTAGTCAGCATGTGTCTATATATATACACACGAAAGCAACAAATTAGATATGGCATTTATCGGTATGACATTAACGAGAGCGTGATTATACACACTTACAAGCGCCCAAGATCGAATGATTGAGACGCGTCAAGAGCGTTGAGCGTGAACAGATTGAAAAAATCCTCAAAGGCGACCACGAACATACACTCTTGAAGACTGTGGTATAAATCATCCGACGTGAATTTGACAGTGATACTTGAAGTCCGTTCTCCCTCTAGCTTATTGGACTGCTGCATATACCACGTGTGCAATTGCATGCAACTATATGGTAGCTTTTGGAGGTCTTTTTGCTCGAGCAACGGCTCGCCAAGCACAAATTTACGGGCCAAAGGTAGATACGCTATGTCATCATTGGTCTTCTTTGCTTTGCCCTTGCTGGCCTTGCTGCCTCGGCTATAGGTCGACTTCACGGCAGTCGACTTTGAAGGTAGCAGTGGTGCAAGTTGCTCTGCGCAAGAATAGGACCCGTGGAGATAGCACCGGTGCAGTATCCGGTGGTGGAACCAACTGGTCTTGTAATGGAGATAGCACCAGTGCATGTTGCTCTGGCGAGAGTATGACCCGTGGAGATAGCACCGGTGTAGTATCCGGTGGTGGAACCGATTGGTCTTGTAATGGAGATGGCAGAAGTGCATGTTGCTCTGGTCCTGCCACCGGTGAAAAAGCCTCCAGGGAGATGTCGCTTTTGGGCCACTGGATGAATGTTCGAATGGCCTGTCCTAGAGTCACGATCTCGTCGTTGGGGGGCTTCGGTAGCGGGACCACCTCAAATTTGACATGCACACCATCCATATTAACTTTTATGAAGCCCGGCGCTAAAGCTTGACCGTGCACCATGGCCCCGATAGTGATTTAATATGCCTCGCCCCCAAGCGCATACAAGGGAATAGAGCCATATCTCACTTGGAGCCTGCGCCGTGAGGCTCCTACATAACGATACAAAATTAGCTACTCGAATAGGCCTATCAATGGAGCAAGCATTCGAGAGGTAATAATTATTACCGGATGTCGTCCACGGAAATTTGGCGGGGTTTGCGTCGGATTGGACGCGCAGCTACTCGGACGGTTGTGCGGGCTAGCTAGCACAGGAGCGGCGGTAGCGGCATGCTGACTTTCTGTTTGTTTCCGCACCTCATCTCTGATTACCAGCCAGCTCACCCATTAGCTCCTCTCTAAGAGATTCCTTGATCTCTTCTCGTAGTTGTGCGTCATGCTCCGCTTTGTTTCTCTTCCTACGTCGATACATTCCGGAGTCATCTTGGAAACCATGTTTCCAAGGAACATAAAGCCCAAGGCCTCTCGTACGACCCGGGTGCTCCGTGTTTTCCAGGGCCACGGAGAGCATATCATTCTCCCTTGTTCCTTGGAATGATCCCAGGGTAGATTCAAAACTCAGCTCTTCCTGCAAGAGCACGAAATGTCATTTCAATTTGTACGAAGTTGTGGAGTAATTACAAGCTACGTAGTTCTATCGATATCTTACCAAGCGCTGGGACACTTGCTGGTCTGTAGGGTTTCGAAAGGAGATGTCCCCCGATGTCGTTGTAGATGACCTTGCTCTAATCCAATTTCGAGCGCGGTCATCCGGGATATTGGAAAATGGCGGGGCGATGTCCTGTGCAGCTGCCAGGTCATCCTCCTTCCTCCACTGCGGGATTTTACCTGCATATCCAGCTGTGCCAAGTCTGTGGGGGTGTGTGTTTTTTGCCTGGAGGGCCTTGTGCGCCGTACTTGTACTTTTGAAATCTTCGGATGTCTTCATCGCCTTGAACTCTTCCCATTGTGGTTCCAGGAATGGGTATTTATGAAAAGGCGTTTCGTCCGTCTCCACGTATTTCCTGACAAGTGTGCTCTTGAAGTTCTTCCATGCTTTGCACGCCGCTAGGTAGGTTTGTTGTTGCACAGTGTATAGGTGTTCTTCTGGGAACTCGAACGATGCCAAAATTTCGGTCCACAGCTCACGTTTCCGAGTGTCAGGCACGTTCTTCTACAAATTGTATGTGATCTCAATTCGTTCTCGTGCAACTATTCCGACCATGCTTCGGAATGCGTTTACTGCTTTTTGAGGAAGGATAGGGACCCCGGATCGTGCTATGCTGTGATGGTCTATCGCCCTCGAGCTTCTTCGATAGCCCTCTTCCTTGGCGTCTTGATGTTGGAGCGGACGCCCCGCGATGATGTTGAAGAATGCGCGGGTGACATGTTGCTCATTTTGTGGGTCTATTAGGATAAGATGAGAAAGTGTCATACCATAAGATAAGAAAATGCAATATCTATCTATTTCGCTCAATATAGGCGATTACAATACATATATATGTGTATATACATACATATACATATTTATACCTACATATATACTCTTCCTTGATTGGTTATGCCAAATAATGAATTCAGTATTTTGAGCTCTAGATACAAACTCTATTAGAGCTCAAAGACTGAATGAACCAATCTCAGTATATGAATTTATCATCATCGAGCAACTGTAAATCCCACAGGCAATCTCAGTATATGGAAGTAAGCAACTAACAATATGCATATACATGACAGTAAACAACTAACAGTAAGCATATACATGACAGTAAGCAACTAACAGTAAGCATATACATAACAGTAAGCAACTAACAGTAAGCATATACTAACAGCATCAAGCATCAACCCTAAACCCTAACAGTAAGCATGAAGCTCGGGGAGGGTTTTGATGACCTTAGGGTTTTGGTGACGGAGGAGGCGGCGATGACGGAGGAGGAGGAGGCGGCGACGCAGGAGGAGGAGGCTGCGGCGACGGAGGAGGAGGAGGCGGCGGCGGCGGCGACGGAGGAGGAGGTGGCGGCGACGGAGGAGGAGGCGACGGGCTCGGGGAGGCGGCGACGGAGGAGGAGGAGGCGACGGGCTTGGGGAGGCGGCGACGGAGGAGGAGGCTGCGGCGACGTCTTCGTCCGGGGAGGCGGCCGGTGAGGGCTCGGGGAGGCAGCCGGCGAGGGCTCGGGGAGGCAGCGGCGACGACGGGCTCGGGATTTAGATCTAGCTCGAATAACTGCAGCGCACACGGAAAACCCTAGCGAGAGAGTATATATAGGGAGGTTATCACAGACGGTTCTGAACACAGACGGTTCTAAGTTTATAACCGTCTGTGATAGTTTAGAACCGTCTGTGATAAGCCTTTGCCGACTGTTGTTATTAAGACAACACCAATAACTACACAGCTGCATTCATATCAACCACCAAACAGCTGCATTCATATACAACACCAACCAGCTCTATACATAAATGCATACCAATTCATATGTACATTACACATATACATCACATATACATAAATGCCAATACACATATACATTTTGTCACACATTTTAACATATACATCTCAAAATTGTCACACATTTTCACATATACATTCTTATTATACTTGCTTATTTCCTTTAAAAATTAGCCCTTCATCATGATCAATGCGCACGTAACTAGTTTCGTCACGTTGTTCATCGTCGACCCTTATGCCATTTCCAAAAGGAGGTAACTCGTCAAATTGATTGTATTCCTCCTCGTCCACTACATTCTCCACTCCGACAATTCTCCTTTTTCCGTGAAGAACTACATGGCGTTTCTTATTTGCCGGGTCGGTTACATAGAAAACTTGAACAACTTGATTGGCGAGTACGAATGGTTCGTCTTTGTACCCGACACGTTGGAGGTCCACGGTAGTGACACCGTACTTGTCAACCTTCACCTGTGGGAGATGCACCCAACGGCAGCGACATAAAGGGATCTCGAAAACCACATAGTCGAGCTCCCAAATCTCTTCTATGAAGCCATAGTACAAGTTTCTCGACCCATCGGTACTGAATGCATCTATGCGGACACCGCTGTTCTGGTTAGTGCTCTTGACATCCTGAGATTGAGTATAGAATGTGTACCCATTTATGTCATATCCTTGCCATGTCACAACTGTAAATGTCGGCCCTTTTGCCAACCATGTCAGCGTCTCACTCGGCGAGCTCCTAGCGATTTGCTCCTTCAACCATTGGTTGAACCGACGGTTGTGTTTCCTCATGATCCAAACATCCGGCCGCTCCGGATGTTGTTGCCGAAGCACATTTTTGTGTTGGTCCACATAAGGCGCCACTTCAGTCATGTGTTGCAACACCGTGAAATGGGCTTGAGTATACGTGTCCATATCTGGAGTGATTGCTTTCCTTCCGATAGTTCCGAGACCCTTCAGCCTCCCCTCATGACGAGATTGAGGGACACCTATCGGTTGAATCTGAGCCATATAATCGACACAAAACTCAATGACCTCTTCGCTTGCATAACCTTCGACGATGCTGCCCTCCAGCCGAGAACGATTCCGTACGTAGGACTTGAGAATTCCCATGAACCTCTCAAATGGGTACATGCTACGTAGGAATACGGGCCCGCACATTTTTATCTCCCACACAACGTGAACAATGAGATGGACTATGATATCGAAAAACGAAGGAGGGAAATACATTTCAAGGTGACATAGAGTCATCACCACCTCGTCCTGCAGAGCATCTAGTCCTTCGGGATCGATGACCTTCTGAGCAATTGTGTTAAAGAAATAACACAACTTCATGATTGTCTCTCGGACTTTGATCAGCAAAATATTTCTAATTGCAATAGGGAGCATCTGTGTCATCAGCACATGACAATCATGAGACTTCATGCCATTTAACTTCAAATCTTGCATCGAAACAAGTTTCTTCATGTTGCCGGAGTAACCAGACGGAACTTTGACACCATGCAAGCACTGGCACAGTTCTGTTTTCTCAGCCTTGGACAGAGTGTAACACGCAGGGGGAAGGTACGTTCGTCCATTATCAGTGCGTGTCGGTGCTAACTCAGGCCTGATGTCCATGTCGGCCAAGTCAAGCCGTGCGTTGACGCCGTCCTTTGTTTTATCACGGATGTTCAGTAAGAGACCAATCAAGCTATCGCATACATTCTTTTCTACGTTCATGACGTCGATGCAGTGTCGAACATCTAGGTACTCCCAATAAGGTAAGTCCCAAAATATTGATCTCTTCTTCCAGGTGTTCTTCTCATGAGCTCTCAATTTACGTCCTTTCCGAGGACAACATCTAAATCCTTAACCATATCATAAACCTCGTGTCCCCTTAAATGCCTTGGAGCTGAACCGTCTTCCTTCTCTCCGTCAAATTGTTTCTTCATCTTGCGGTATGGGTGAGCCCTCCGAAGGAACCGGCGGTGACACATGTAGATGGTTTTGCGTGAGTGTCTTAGCCACACACTCTCGGTACCACCTAAACAGTGAGTACAAGCTTTAGCACCTTTTGTACTATGGCCCGATAGGTTACCAAGGGCAGGATAATCATTTATGGTGCAGAACAATAAGGAGCGCAGAGTGAAGTTCTCTCATTTGTATGCATCCCATACCTGTACCCCTTCGTTCCACAGTACTTTTAGATCTTCCTCCAATGGTGCTAGGAACACATCGATATCATTCTCAGGTTGTTTTGGCCCTTGGATAAGTATCGACAGCAAAATGTACTTTCGCTTCATACACAACTAAGGAGGAAGTTTATAGATGCAGAGAGTCACGGGCCATGTGCTATGTTGGCTGCTCATGCTACTGAAAGGATTCATTCCATCCGCATCACCCAAACCTTATATTCCTTGGTTCTGCACCGAACTCTGCAAAACTCCTATCGATGTTTCTCCACTGCGCAGAATCAGTAAGGTGTCTTAGCATTCCATCCTTCTTGCGCTACTCCGAGTGCCAACGCAGTAGTTTTGCCTCCTTTGGATTTGCAAAAAACCTTTTCAAACGGGGAATTATAGAAAATATCATGCCACCTTAGCAGGAGGTCCTTTCTTCGCCTTTGTTCCCTCGCCATCATCTGATTGATTGTTACGTTTGTATCGGGATGCGTTGCACACCGGACATACATGCATGTTTGCATACTCTTTACGGTAGAGGATACAGTCGTTCGGGCATGCATGTATTCTTTCTACTTCCATTCCCAACGGACAAAGAACCTTCTTGGCTTTATACGTGGTTTTAGGCAACTCATTTCCCTCCGGAAGCATGTCCGCTAAAAGACCTAGCAGCGCCGTGAAACTCTTGTCGGACCAACCGTTGCTTGCCTTCAATTTCAACAGTTCAAGCACGGCCGACAACCTCGTGTACTTGCAGCCCGTGTACAAAGGTTTCTCCGAGTCCTCCATCAAGCCGCGGAATTTAACATACTCTCTCTCATCATAGTTCTCTTCTACATCGCGAAGCATCTGATCCAGATTATCATCGTGCAACCTATCCGAATCCGAACCACAATCGACATCAGCCGGCGGCATGTCATTCACTTCACCGGCGATGTCATCCGGCGGCATATCATTCACTTCACCGGCGATGTCATCCGGCAGCATATGATCATTCACTTCGCCATGACTGGTCCAACACGTATAATCCTTTTTGAAACCCCTCCGAATCAAGTGCGCTTCAATTTGCTCTCGGTTCTTAAACATTTTCAAATTCTCGCAATCAGTGCATGGACAGTACATATATTCCACCCCCTTATTCAACATATCCTCCTCGGTGGCTCTTATAAAAGCAGACACGCGATTAATGTACTCTTCACTCACACGGCTCGCGGCATACATCCAGCTTCGGTCCTACGTTACGTACATATATAACAACTTAGTATTAAAATCTAGATTAACTAATTATAATTACTACATATATACCGGCCACATTTATTATATTGAGACTTAATTTGCTAGCTCAATTCATATTATAAACACAATGGCTATTATATAACCAACAATTTTGCAAATTAACCATCTTCAATAACACTCATGGATTACTTAGACCTAAATTGTAATGCAATTAAAGAAAAAATAAATTTCACTACTAACCATATCTAGAGCAACCAGGAAAGTCTGAATCTTCAAAGCTCAATCTCTGCCTCTTCCCACCAAATTAACTGGCCTGAAATCGCCTAGCTTCCTCCCGAGTGAAAAAGTGCGCAGCAGTGGCTAGATCTGGATCGAAATGAAGACAGATGCGATCTGAGCAACGCAATAAATGACTTAGAGTCATTATCACGCACGGTTTTAATTAAAAACGTGCGTGAGGATCTGAGATTATCGCGAGCGGTTCTTAATATAGAACGACCGTCGTGATAATCCTTTTTCCTGCCACAAATACCATAGACGGCCTCCAAATTACAACCGTCTGTAATAGTGTTAATCAAAGACGGTTTCACAAAACCGTCTGTGATGAGGCGTCTACTATGAGGCTTTCTGTAGTAGTCTTTGTCGCCCTCCCATGGCTGAGATCGATTAGTGAGTCGCTGTCGCCCAGGACCACTTGGATATGCAGCGTCGCTGGCCTTGAGGCCATTCTTGATTGGTGCAACATCATAGTTGACTTGAGGCGGAGTAAGGTGCGAGGGCCCGAGACCAATGGCAGCATCTGGACTTCCAGCAGTTGGCGACCAGAGGCCATTCTTGACTGGACTCATTGGTGGCCGTAGGGTGTCTCCTCATCTGTCTCTTCGAACTCTAGTTGCAACAAAGCAAAGCAGAGATGGCATAGGTGTTGTTCAAAGCGGAAAATATAGGAAGGACGAAAGGAGGAAAAGAACGGAAACAAAATAAATTACGGGAGGAGGAATTTGGTGCTCCCCAAATAGAATAGATTAGTTCCCTTTTATCTTTTTTCTATCGGCCCCTTTTTATCTTTTTTTATCGGCCAAAGGCTGTACTAATGTTTGGACTTTGGATTATATCTAGACTGTTATAATTCAGTTCTACTAGATAGATGGCTAGATCTTTTTAATTAACATGGGAGCTTTCTCAGATTATCTAATTAGTATAAGTATTGATAGATAGATAGATAGATAGATAGATAGATAGATAGATAGATAGATAGATAGATAGATGTAAGCATAGGAAGGTTGCAAGCCATCCACAAATGCGATTGTTTTTATTATGTATGTTCTTAAATTTAAGATCAAAGAGCTAGGCAGATTTAAGCAAGAGCTACCCTATCCAGGTTCAACTATAGGTTCTCCTTGGCATGCGGCTGAAGTTGCTGCCATGAACCCTTGGCATGCGGCTGAAGTTGCTGCCGTGAACCCTGCTTCGTATGATGACAAGGCTACACTTCTTTGCTTCTGTGAGCACCACGTGATCACGTTTCCATGAAGGTAGAACACCATAATAGTCGTGTTTCTACGATCAACTGGAGCACTAGCCAGATTGCCATCACAAAATTCTTCAAGCATTGGCGTGTTGTCATGTCTGACATACACTAGCCCATAATCCATGGTTTCTGCTAGATACCTCAACACGTGTTTTAATGCTTGCTTATATTGTACTATTGGTCTTTCCATAAACCTGCTAATTACTCCAACTGAGTATGCAAGATCTGGTCGAGTATGTATCAAATACCTTAGGCAACCTATTATACTTCGAAATTCGGTCGCGTCGACTAGCTCTCCCATCTTGTCTTTATCGAGTTTCAACTTTGACTCTATTAGGTATTGACAAGGATTGCAACCCGTCATACCTGACTTCTCAAGAATCTTCTTTGCATAATTCGACTGCTTGATTGTAATATTGTGCTTATTTTGTTTCACTTCCAGACCAAGGTAGTAAGTTGAGAGTCCGAGATCGCTCACCTCCTTAAATTCTTTAACCCTTCGATCACATGTTCCTGTGATAATAAGATCATCAATGTATACGCCGAGTATCAACATGTCTTCTTCTATCTTTCTCATATATAAGGCTAGATCTTGCTTGCATCTTTCAAAACCAAGATTCATCAATGAATTATCCAATTTCTTGTTCCAAGCCCTAAGCCCCTGTTTCAAACCATACGATGCCTTTAAGAGTTGATATACCTTGCCTTACCTTTCACTTGAAAACCAGATGGTTGAGATACATATACCTCCTCTGTAAGATCTTCATTTAAGAATGCAGATTTGACATCCATGTAATGTACTTGCCATCCAAATTGAGCAGCGAGAGCAAATATCAATCTTACTATTTCTAATCTTGTAACCGATGCAAAGACCTCTTCATAGTCTATGCCTTTGTTTTGAACATAGCCTTTTTCCACAAGTCTTACCTTGTGATGAACATAATTCCCTTCTCCATCTCTTTTCATCTTGAAAATCTACTTTAGCCCTATAGCTTTATGATTATGATTCAGATAAGTCAATACCCAAGTTTTATTTGCTTCTATTGAATCCAGTTCGATTTGCATAGAAATCCTCCAATGATGTTCGGTGAGTGCTTGCTGCAAACTTACAGGTTCATCTGCTGTTCACAACTGAAGTTCTTCTTCTATCTCTATTGGCTCGGTCTGCTCATAAATCTCAACTAGGCTTCAGTATACAGGTGTTTTGCTCAGCGGGGTCTCTTCCTCTTCTTGACCACTTTGAGGAGATGCTGGAACATCCTCTGCAGACACCTGTCGACTAGCGGGTGTACTTGACATAGGTGTAACCGGTTCTTGAAGGTGAAATTGATCTGTTTCGTCATTGTTCTCTCCTTCAACTAAGAAGGAAATCCACTTCTACAATTGTTTTCTTCTGTTGGCTTCACCTCCCACTCCCATACTTTATCTTCACAAAAAACCACATCACAACTTATTACAATCTTATCTTCATGTGGATTGTACAACCGACTAGCTTTACTTTCTGGCTTAACTTCCAAATAGATTAATTCCTTTGATCTGTCATCTAATTTGGTTCTTGGCTCACATCCCAAATAGATCAATTACTTTGATCTGTCATCTAATTTCTTCAGATGAGTGAGCACCTTTGTATATGCCAAGCAACCGAACGTCCTCAAGTGTTCTAGACTTGGTTTTCTTCACTTAATGCTTCATACGGAGTCTTTCCTTTCAGAGCTTTTGTGGATACCCGATTGAGAATGTAAACAACATGTCTTATATCCTCAACCCAAAATCTTCCCGGTAACATTTTGCTTTTAAGTAGACTTCTTGCCATGTTCATTACAGTCCGATTTCTCTGCTCGACCACTCCGTTCTGCTGCGGACCATAAGATGATGTGAAGTTCCTTCTAATTACTTTCGTCTCACAGATTGATTCGAATTCTTGTGACAAGAATTCACCTCCACGATCAGATATTATTGCCTTGAGTTTATGATCAGTTTCATTTTCGACTAGAGTCACAAATTTTTGAAACATGTCTTTGGCTTCTGTTTTTCTTTTCAGCATGTATACCCACATTACTCTAGAATAATCATCAAAAAGAAGTAGAAAGTATTTATTACCTCCATTTGCTATATTATTTTTATAGAATTTTTATTCCAAAGTTCAGCTATTTAGGGGTTTTATTTTGGAGTTCATATGTAAATCATTTAGGGGTTTTATTTTGGAGTTCATATGTAAATCAAATTGTTTATTTTTCTTTGTATTTTGCTAAGAATTTCTGCTATTTTTTTATTGTACTTTATATTGACTCTTTCTTTTAGCCTAACTCGTTATAATGCAGATCCACATATCTTTTTTAATTTTTATTATAAATTTGCGTATTTTGGAATTTTAATTATGAATAAAAATCAAATTTATAATTTTTATTTTTTCTTATTGTGAAATTTAATATTTTGGAATTCGTATAAATTTCAGATTACCATTTTTCCTTTGATTTTATTCCGAATTTGCATTTTTTTAATTGTGTATGACATGGAGTTTTTTTTCCGGTATTAGTTTGGAATTTACATACACATACAATTGCCAATTTTCATTTAAGTTTCGTTTGAAATTTAGCTATTTAAATTTTTTTTGTAATCTCCAGTTCTATTTTCTGAATTTATATCTCCTGTTCTATGTACGTTGTTTGGAGACATTTTTTCGATTTGAATATGTTTGGTGTATTTATGAAATTTTTATTCTGAATTTTATATATCTGAAATTCGTACATGGTGAGGTATTTTTTTAATATAAACTGTTAAAGCTCGGCTCCACTAAATATATAGTTTTTCTATAGATGGATACGTCTTTTTCTTTTTCTTCATCGTGTAGTGGTAGCTAGGGCACTACACACGCGGTAGCAGGAGCATGCGACAATGCACACGCGGTAGCAGGAGCATGCGAGAATGCACACGTCAGATCCATGGCAGCATCTAGAGCAGCAACGGTGGGAACAGACTATACCTGCATCGTCTGTAGCAATTCTGACATATTGTATAAGTGAAGCTTTGCTAGATCTGAAGTTTCGCATAACTTAATCCCATACCTCACTCTCATGTCTTAATAAGATTTGGCCAGCATGTCTTCCACCACGTAGAGGAGAAACAGATCAATCGCATTTGATTGAGCGAGCCAGACTACAGGAGCAGCACTTGCGGTGTCATGCGAGATCAATGGCATCGTCTGCACGAAAAAAATGGCAAATAAAAAAAGGGGAAAAGGCATAATAAAGAACAAATGGGAAAAGAAGACAAGCATTGTAACACCCTAGATGCATGATCAATAATACACGAATATATCTCACCTTTATTCACCTATTAATCTCTGACAACGAACATTCATCCTGCGACCGCGTGCAGTAGTACAAATACAAAGATGATGAAACTATACATGCAGTGCTTCCTTTTGGTTTCTCTGCTACTATTTGATGCTTCTCATTGCTTCCTCTGTTGACTTGCTCGTTTGATCCAACCTGTTTCTTTTCTCCGATCGGACGACATACTCCATTTGTAATAATCTACTACTTCTTGCATCCTCATTGTGGACGCTGTTCGAGCCATCTCTGACATTGCTGCGGCAAAAGCCATTGGTTCTACCTGGTAGCTTCTGCCTCCATCAGTTTCCAGCGCTAACACCCCAGGCTTCCTACGCCGCTAGCTGCTACTATCTTCACCGCTCGTTACATTTCTTTGATTCCATTCATTTGCTTTGGCTGTCTTCCCCTTCCATTGCAAAAGTCCTTCTCCGAGATCGCTAGTGTGTCGCCCCGAAGACACACTTCGCAACGAATGCCTTTTCTCCTGTATTGTTTGTCAGCGTACAAGTTAAATAGCCTAGCTAAAGCCACAATCATGCGGCGCCACGATCCACACGGCGGTCGCCATGCAGCCACGCCTTCCACGACCACGAGTATGTATGATCGAAGACCTGGCGCCCTCACGTTGCGCCGCTCACACGCTGCACCTCCGAGTCCTGGTCTTCAGCACCATACGCATGCACCACTCCATGGCTTGCTTGCTGCGTACAACTCCAGCATCCATCCGTCGGCCAACACTTATCCATGCACTAACAAGGAACTAACTAGTCGACTCTGGATGCATGTGACTAACACATCACCATGCAGACTCAAACTAATACTAGGTACATGACACACATGTACGCTGCAAAACACTTGCAAATAGTCTAAAACTGCTTTTGTTTGTCGTCTATGATTCCACCGCATTATTCCCTGGAGCAGTAGATACATTGCTGTATACTAAATACATATCATTCAGAAACGTAATGAATACAGTAATAAATTACTCATTGACCGATTAGGCTGAAATCAATAAAATGCAACAGCGGAAACATGACACAGATAAGATCCTCAGGACTTGCCTATAGGTAGCCAACTGGGGTTCGCAACCTAGTTCTTGGCCTTATCGTTTTTCAGCTCTGTTGACTCCTTCAATGCACAGCAGGCCCTATCCTTCTTTTCATATTGACTGAGTAATGGAAATTAAGCAAGAGTAAGTACAACGGTACTCAGCAAACCACCACACAGGATATAATAATAGTAGATGCAAAGCTGTCAAGGGAGGCTTGAGATTCTTTTAGATGCTAAAAGTATTGTTTTGAAAGTACAATAAATAAAAAAGCTCTTGAGACATAGCAATTTTAACTAAAACCAATTTTCTAAAGTTGATATGAGGATGCAATATTAATTATAGCCCAGGTTACATCTACCTTTTATGGTGCATGGTTATCTCCAGCAAATGCTAATTTTCACCACTGGAGTATAGTTCCCTCTAGGAAAAATCAAAGTCGGGGTTACCTTTACCCAACGAGTTTTTACCCCACCCACAAAGGTTTTCAAAATAGAACTAACTGAGGAAGTTTCTATGTCCGCTCTTGACCGTGGACACGGCTGTTCGAATAGTTTATATTCTGCAGAGTTCATACATCTTTACCCACAAGAGACAACCAGCCCGACGGGCCTACGTGATTCTTTAGTCACGTAGATCGAGAGATTGTCACGAGGCCTTTACAATACCTTGCCCATAGCATCTCACCCATATGGGCTTATCCCTCGCAAAGAAGGTCCTATAAGTTGTGCGTGATGTTCCACAATAGATTAGCACAGTCAGACTCCACTCTCCACAAACGCCAACCTTGGCAAACATCACCCTCCCTTTGGTGTCCCATTCAGGTCGGATCTTCATTATCCACCTACACCGGTCTTCCATGAGACGACTAAAAGGTCTAGTAAATTATTCAGCCAAGCATACAGTTTGCCAGCTTGTTTTACACGGAGAGGTCATCACAGGATTAAGTCCTTAATTTGTTCGGGTGGTTCATACCACAACCTACCATTTATTGTGCGACATCAGCACCAACCTAGTTTTTGAGAAGCATAAATCTAGTTGTCATAAATTATCAGTCACATACATCCCATGACTATCCCAAACAAGTTTTCATATTTAAAGATTTATGATCAGGACAACTAGTGCCCTAGACATGACAAGACTAGCATGGCATTTTAATATGACCTATAACTAGTAAAGTTACTATTAACATCTAGGGTGACAATGGTCAGGTAATTCAAGTGTCAAGGAATGACATATTAGTATTTAAAACATCAAATAGGTATGTAACTACCTTAAGTTTGGACATATATTTGCATAATAAATTAAGCATGCAAGTTGATAATTTAAAGGAATATAATTTTGCATAAAATATAGGATCAATATGATCAAAGTGATAACTTGCTTATTTGGTTTACCACAGCCTTGATTTAATTCAAAGTGTTCTTAGTCAATGACATTGAATCATGGGCCTTTGCTTTTACTCAAGTCTTGATCCCGCTTAAACTTGTCACAGCTTCAAGTCTGCAGATTCTAATATGTGGCAAATGAATGAAAGACCAAATAAATCCAAATACTTCAAAAGTTTAAATAGATTTAATTGAGTTTTACTTATATTGTGATTGAGAATAGAGAGAAGATTTAACGGGATGCTGGATAGAGACAGAGCCATACAGATTTTTGGGTGAGAGTGAAGTGATGGAGTAACTTCACAATGAAGGATATAAAAGAAAGACTGATATTGAAGGAATATTCATGAGAGCATTCCACTTTTAGATTGGAATATGGATAGACATAGCCGATTACGAGATACCAAGGCTTAATCTTTTGAATCAATAGCTTCTTTATTTAATTTATATTTATTAAGAAAGTTCTATGAGTCAAGATAGACATATAGATATATGAGAGAGATTAACCGGATACTGAGTATTAAAACATAGGGATTTTAGGATGTGGCTTTCATAATATGTTGAGCAAAATTTTAGTTGGTTGAATTAACTTGATATTTCAAGATGCAATATTATCTGAGATGGCAACTGCCAACTTAATGAACCATTATTTTAATAATTCAATTAAGGTATAGAATGGCCCTTTAATCACTTGTTATCATGCACAAAGTTGATTAGTTGGCTAATTAACAACTTTGTTAATAATGATTAATGGTTGAGATTCATAGGAAGGATGGGTTATAAGTTAATAGGGGTTTCTTGATAAAGTTGTTTCTTGCATTAATAATTATTCTTAAGTATTAAGACATATTTAAATCCTAAGATAATGATTGGGTGATTATTAATTAGGCAAGATGGCATTTTAGCAAGATTATTTAATTGAGGATTACTATATATCTTTTTGCAAGATGCAAGATTAATATAAATATTAGTGGCTTACAATTAATTCTGAGAACCATTTGATTAGTAATAGTATCCGAGATAAGGATTATTGATGCCCCAACAGGTTTTAAACAATTATAAGGCGATCCTTGATTAAAATCTTGGCATTTTACAGGTAAATATTGGAGACTTTACCAACAGTTATTTTGAGCGTTATTGAAAAGAGAGCTTTCATGATTTTAGAGATGAGCGGATTATGATTAATATTTTGTGTGGTAGAATCTTGCTAAATCAATTAATTTTAATTTGTATTAATAGATTTAGGCCCAGGGATAAATATATGATAATCAATATTTGAACCACTTGGGTGTTGATAGGATTTAGTATTCAAGTTTCCAAAGTAGAAATTGAGAGCATTAAAATTATCTTTACAAGCTTTTAAATTTTATTTCATAGTAATATGCAAATTTAAATTTTTGCATTAATTGATTTCATCATCTTGCTAATTCCTTGGTTGACAAGAACTTAGGCAAGATTAAATTCGCATAAACTTTTTATTAAGCTTCATAATTAAATCTTGATTAGCATAAAATTAACCAAAGTTAAGTTTTTAATTTAATTGCATGAGCCTCCATTATCACCTTACAATTAAATTCTTATTTTTATTATTATTTATAAATCATATTTTATTAGCTTGCAAGCTTGAACACTTCTTAAGTATGAAATTCAAAATTAGCCATATGGAGATTGTGAGGCATGTAAGCAAGACTTGGGCATTTTATCTAGCCAGTCCCACCAATCATAGAACGAGAGAGAGAGAGAGAGAGAGATGGGAGGGATGTTCAGCCAGGGGAAACAGAGGAGGCAAGGACAGGCGAGCGACCAGGGGGAGGAGGCGGCGACGCCGGCAAGGGGCGGCTGGGGAGGTGCCGGCGGTGACTGAAATAGAACCCCATGAGGTCAAGGAGACAAGAGGTGGTGGCAGCACGGTTCCCAGCGGAGCGATGGCAGGCCGAAGGCCACTCTTAGCAGCCAGAGCGAGGAGGCCTCGGGGTGACGGCGGCCGGGGAGGAGAGGGGCAAACTAGGGTGAGCATATGCGTGAGTAGAGCTGGAGGAAGCTTACCGTGTGGCCGGAGAAGCTTCGGAGGAAGCCAGCGGCGGAAGTTGGGGACAACGGCGAGTTGGGGTTGATGGGGGACTCGGTCGTCAGTTGGAGCAGCTCCGGGGTGCCGTGGTGGAGCTCCAGGAAAGCGGAATTGAGCCGTGGTCGGCCACGCACGCGAAGGGGGCGAGGGTGGCCAGACCGGGAGAAGAAGGCCGGTGTGGCGAGCTCTGGCTGGAAGGCACAAATTGATGGTGGGGTTTGCAATTGAGGGTGTGGAACATGCGTGACACAGTCGGATTTCCACGGGGTTTGCAGGAGCGACGGGATTGGTGAGTGGGTAACGGTGGTGCGTACAGGCAGCTCAGGTGAGCTCGGCCTGAGGAAGGAGGAGGGGGTAGTGGGGAGCGAGGAGGAGAGCTCAGGGCTCCCTTTATAGCTGGGAGAGGTTGTTGGATGCTGGGTGCATGCGGCAAGCGTAGGGCGTAGGTCTAGTGACGTAACGCGGAGGAGTAATGTCGGGTAGGGGCATCGCTGAGAAGTAATGCGTGGGAGCGCCGGAGCTTGGCCAGCTCGGTGAGCGGACGCCAGGAGCAGAACAGGGGGAGGACGAAAGAAAGTAGGGGAGGGAGCAAGAGGCCGGATGGAAAATGGGCTTAGGGCTCAAAGGCATTTAGAAAATTTTGAGAATTTCAGAATTTGATTTCTTGGCTAAATCAATTAGGTGGGGAAAATTTTAATATTAACTTTGATTTAAATTGCCCAGTCTTGATCTTAAATTTTCCTATTTTAAAATTTTAATTCAGATTTTAGGACATGCAATGGAAATTTGAAATTTCCTTGATTTGATTTTTAGTCTTGGTTCTTGATTTCAAGATTTTGATTTTTATTATTCGAGTTTTTAGCAAGGAACCAAATCAAGAAATTCGAATAACACCAAAAATTTTAAACAATACTGGAAATTGACAACAAATTTTAAATTTTTAGCAATTACATTGTTCCCATATTTTTGGGATGTTACACTATCGTCCAGGACCACGTGGATATGCAGCGCCGTTGGCCTTGACTAACGCCCACCACTGGAATAGTCAGGACTGTGTTCCTTCCAAGCTTGTTATGACGTCGCCTAGGTGTCATGGCGCCGTTGGGTGGATGCTATGGACATTCGCCGCAACTTATGGGGGAGGAGGCAGCCAGGGAAAGGAGGCAGCAGGGGGGGAGGAGGCGGCAGGGAGGGGAGGAGGCTGCGGGGGAGGAGGCGGCGAGGAGGAGGCGGTAGGGAGAAGGAGGAGGAGGCAGTGGGTAGGGGAAGGGTAGGAGTCACCGGGAGGGAGGCGGTGGGGGAGGAGGTGAGGGGAGGCAGCGGAGGGAGGAGGCAACAGGGAGAGGGAGGAGGCAATGGGAGGCGGCGGTGGGGTGGGGGAGAAATGAGTGCGGGAGGGGGAGAGAGCGCACAGTGGCAGAGAAGTGCGTGAGGGAGAGAGGGAGTGAAGAGGTATGTATTGTACGCATGTTGGGTGGGATACATACCTACATCGCGTCTAACATGCAGAGCTAGGCGCTCGTCGTGGTGTCCAGGCGCTGTGGTCACCAACTACGCCGTGATAACCATGGTGCCTTCATCGTTCCATGCTGGTACCTCGATCCAATCTATGTCGTTGAGGATGGCTTCTTCTAGCTCCACCAGAGTGCTTCTTCTTCCACACCGGCTACTTTATCCTCTGTGTTGGTGCAACATTATAGTTGACTTGAGGCAGAGTAAGGTGCCAAGTGCGGAGACCAATGGTAGCATTAGGACTGCATCAGTTGGCGATCGGAGGCCATTCTTGACTGGACTCATTGGTGGCCGGAGGGTGTCTCCTTATCCGTCTGTCTCTTCGAACTCTAGTTGCAACAAAGGAAAGCAGAGATGGCATAGGTTTTGTTCAAAGCGGAAAATAAAGGAAGGACGAAAGGAGGAAAAGAACGGAAACAAAATAGATTATGGGAGGTGGAATTTTGTAATGTCCAAATGGTATAGATTAGTTTCCCTTTTTTATCTTTTTTATGGGTCAAAGGCAGGACTGATGTTTGGACTTTGGATTATATCTAGACTGTTATGATTTGGTTCCACTAGATAGATGATTAAATCTTTCTATTAACATGGAAGCTTCTTCAGAATGACTAATTAGTATAGATAGAGAGATAGATAGCACAGAAAGGTTGCAAGCTATTTACAAACGCGGAAATTCCTTGTTTTCCCTCCGGTGAATCGGGTAACCAACAACTTCTTTAAAACCAACGTTCTTAATGGGCTGTTTGGGAGAGCTCCACCACTGAAAACGTGGATCTGGAGCAGCAGCTCCACCGTGGATTTGGGATCCCACCATGGAGTGTTTGGCTTGTACAGCAGCTCCAGATCCACGAAATTGAGGTTTTGGTGAGAATGGCCACTTTTGGTGGGATGGGGTGTGTAACCAGTGGCATTGGTGGGTAATTACCACCCAACTCCACGGTGGAGCACCCCTTGAGGAGCTCCATGAAATCCATGGATCTGGCACTCACCCAGGATTTTGGTGGATCCAGATTTCGCGGAGCTGGAGCGTTTGGGTAAAATTTCGTGGAGTGGAGCTGTTTTTCGTGGATCTGGAGCTGGTGGAGCTCTCTCAAACAGGCCCTAAGATCAAAGAGTTAGGCGGTAAGTGGGAAGAGCTCTCCATTCCAGATACTCCTATAGTTGGATTCCCCAGAACAGCAAGAATCCTTACAATGGTATTCCATCTTCCAACCAAACATACCTAAATATTGAAACATACAAATGAATATTAATTGCATATATCTAAATATATATCACACCAACACAAATTTTACCAAATATAAGTCATTTTAGCTTTAGACACATGGATTAAGGAGTGAGAGAAAATGACTTTGGTGCCCTTCACTCATTCTCACACTACAGTAGTTCCTCTCTTAAATATGTTGCGAAAGAGAAAGGTTGTGGGAGAGATTTTATCTATTGATCAGAACAGGAGTATTCATTAAATAACGGTATGCAGGGTGAATTGAGATAAATGTGTATTTGGAGTAGCCACGGGCCACCCACCGAGCCTTGTGATGGGCCAGTGTGCCATCGGAGTGGAATTTATGCTTGAAAATCCACTTGCCGTCACAATGTTCGCACCAGCAGGGCGAGGAACAAGCTTCCATGTGCCGTTGGAAACCAGTGCGTGAAACTCATCCACCATGGCTGCACGCCAGTTGGGATCGGCCAGGGCACTACGATAATTCCCAGGGACCAGCGAGATCAACGCAGCATGTGTAGCCGAGAGATTGAGTCTGGTGACCGACTTGACAATCCCCGCGCGTGCATGGGTGATCATCTGGTGCGGTCCAGAGCCTGGCCGGGGCACAAGGCCAGACGGTGGAGCAGCTTCAGTCGAGCAGTGGGCGCAGTTGGAGGGAACACATCCAAGGAGTGGCACCCGCGTGATGCATCAGGACGGCGTCCATCGGTGATGAAGATGGCGAGGAGGACCCAGTGGGAGACGACCCGCCCAGTCATCCATGATGTTGAGCCGGTGAGGACGGCCCGACGACCGCTGGCTTGGAGCCAGGAAGTTGCAGATTGGTTGGCTCGAGTGGAGGATCCACAGCGGCATCCACACGGGGCGCAGCGGGCAGGCCGTTCAATCGGGAAAGCGGAGTTGGTGAGGAAGACCGCGGCTACTCAACGTCAAACGACGGAGCTACCATGGGAAAAGACATGCGTTCACCATCTGAGACAGAAGAAGTTGTAGCCGGAAGAAGAGACGGAACACAGTCGTCAAGGAGAAAATCAAAAGACAATTCTGGAGAAGAGGGTTCCACCGACGTTGCAAATAGAAAAATGGACTTGTCAAAAATAACATGGCGAGCGATAATTATGTGGTGAGTGGAGATGTCCAAGCAACGATAACCTTTATGCAAACTTGGGTATCCAAGAAAAATGCACGTAGTGGAACGTGGAGCTAATTTGTGAGGTGAAGTGGCAGCGAGGTTGGGGTAGCAAAGACAACCAAACACACGCAAGTGAGAGTAGTCGAGTGATTTGTGGTGAAGAAGCTCAAAAGGAATGCCATTGCGTATAGAGGAGGAAGGACACCGGTTAAGCAAGTAAGTGGCAATGGCAAGGGCTTCAGCCCAATAGGCCGGCGGCATATGTGCATGTATAAGAAGAGTGCAAACTGTGTTGTTGAGTGTACGAATAACACGTTCAGCCTTTCCATTTTGTGGAGAAGTGTACGGGCATGACAAGCGAAGAAGAATGCCGTGGGCAACAAGGATAGCACTAGTGGATTTGTTAACAAATTCGGCTCCATTATTAGCTTGAAGACTTTTGAGGGAAAGATTGAATTGTGTGCGAGTATAAGCAATAAACTCAACAAGGTGCCGGTGAACATCAGATTTGCGGCGCAATGGAAAAGTCCAACAAAAATGAGTGAAATCATCAAGAAGCACTAGGTAATATAAATAGCCCGAGGTGCTAGCAACAGGGGACGTCCATACATCGCAGTGAACGATCTCAAAAGGTGCTGATGTGCAGGAAGAAGAGCTAGCAAAAGGTAGACGCACATGCTTGCCTAACTGACAAGAAGAGCAAATGGTGCGAGCTACTTTATTACATGTGATGTGAGCTTTACTATGGAGAATGTCGAGGACAGGAGGACCAGGATGACCAAGGCGTTGATGCCATAAGGTGGAGGTGACGGCAACGCTGGTATGGGCAGCGGCGGTTGGTGGAAAGGTGTAGAGTTCGCCGTCACTATTGCAACGAAAAATCTCGCGCCTGGTCAGCAGGTCCTTGATAGAAATACCAAAAGGATCAAAGTCAATGGAACAGTGGTTATCACGTGTAAACTGACGAATGGAAAGGTGGTTGTGAATAGGAGATGGCACTACAAGAACGTTGTTTAAAGCAAACCGAGACACTGAGGTGGGTAGGACAGAATGACCTCGAGCTATAACCGGGAGAGTGGAGCCATTCCCCACCGTAATAGAAGAAAAATAGGGAGGCAAGCGAGAGAGAAGTATACCATCCGAGGAGGACATATGATAGGTGGCGCTAGTGTCCATCACCCATGGTCCGGAGCCCTGGAGAGACATCTAATTCAGCGCCGCAATGAGATCGGATTGATCCCATGATTGGCCCAGCGGCACTGATAGTTGAGGCGGAGTGAAGACGGTGTGCGCCTGCGGATAGGGGCCAAGGAGGCCGGTTGGAGACGCAGACGCTCGCCAAGTCAAAGTGTCGTGAGGGGAACTCCACGGGTTGAAGCAAACCCATGGTCTAATGGGCTGCGGTCCGCCTCGACCAGCCTGCTGCTGGTGCTGTTGGCTACGATTGCCGCGGCTGGGGCCCTTGCCACGTCTGCTGTTGTCACCACGAGTCGTCGTGTAGGAGCCACCGGTGCCGGAGGAAACGGCAGACGCCGTGGTTGAGCGGCAGAAACCCGAACTGCATGCAGCAGCAGACGAGCCGGCGGCAAAAAGAGCGCTCTCGGTGGCCACCTTGGTCTCGTTCGCCAGACGGAGCTCCTTGAGGACAAGCATATTGCGCGCTGTCATGAATGACGGCAGGCAGTAGAGTTGGCGTTCGGAACCGTCATCACAGACGGTTCGTGTTAATAATCGTCTGTGAAAATATCACAGACGGTTGCCAGTATAAACCGTCTGTGACAGTTTAATCACAGATGGTTCCGTATGAACCGTTTGTGATGTAGCCGTCCAGTATAGCCTCTTTTGTAGTAGTGGTTGGAGAAGCGAGAGTTGAGGCCGCGCAGAAGGTTGAGGACGAGCTGAGACTCGGAGATGGCGTGGCTGACATTGCGGAGAGGGTCGGCGAGTGTCTTCATGCACTGGCAGTACTCGGAAACGGAGAGATCGCCTTGCGTCATTGAGTGGAACTCGTGGCTAAGGAAGATGGCGCGCAGAGCCTTGTTCGCTTGGAATAGGTTCTCGATGGCGATCCAAAGATTGCGCGCAGTCTGGTCTGGTTCCATGATGAGGTCGAGGACGTCATCGGCGACGGAGCCGAATAGCCAGCTGTGGACGCAGCAATCCGCCTGCTCCCAAGCGGGATCATCCGAACGCGCGGGGAGGGAGCCGTCAATGTGCGACTTGAGGCCGAACTTGCCGCACATCGAGCGAAAAAACGATGACCACTTGTTGTAGTTTGGGTTCTTGAGTTCCAGAGTCAAGCGAACATGGGACTTGATGGCGATCGTCGCGAAGGGGCTGATGACGACCGGCGCGACATGTTCAGGAGGGAGGCCGCCACCCAAGGCAGGGATGGCTGCAGATGCAGTTGCCGCTGAGGTAGTAGGCGACGTTGCGGAGGAGGTGTCAACCGACATGCCGGCGTCGCAGGGAGAGCACACAGCGGCCGGCAGAGGAACGGTGGTGTCTAATAGATGGAAAGAAGAGGTAGCGGAAGAAAGGAACACTCTGATACCATGTAAATGATATGAGGAATAGGCAACACCACACCCAATCAAGGGGGTGACCATCTATATTATATATAGCCGGAGAGGCCTAGATTAGGAAGGTACAAACACCTCAAAGGAAGGAGCTAATCTAGGCAATTGCACAGCTATACAAAATATCTCTAACAAAATGTACGTCAAAATTGTAGAGCGACTTATACTTAGAGAAAAGTTATATGGCTAAAACAACTTATATTTAGGAGGCAGTAGTTACTATGCCTTGTAGCAATGAGCAAATGGGACTCCAGTTAGTTCACAAGAAACTAAAGTCCATTGTGTAGGGTGTTATTGCGCCTTCCCACCTTAGAAGCTTGTGTCACGAGCCGAGGCTTTCCCACATTTATAACTGGGTCTGTTTTAACAATAAAACGTAATCACAATCAGATAATAGTGCAGAAAATATGTTTTTACGATTTTCTCTCAAATTAGTCTCATCCGTAGGCTTGATGAATCGGAAATTTCAAACTGGTCTGTTAGAAGCGGCACAAGTACTTGATCCATAGGGCAGATATATATTGATCACGAAACATTTATATGCTCCCAATCAGCAGAAACTTCGTTTTTATGAGATCTTGTGTCTTCATTTTCATTTGTGCAGTCGACGGCTGTTTCTAAAGCACCAATTCAACTGCCACCGGGTATGCTGAAATGGGATTATCAAGAGGTATGTAAGATACTGGGAATCACTGCGCCTAAGGGACCAGGAGAGACAAGAACTACGGTGAGTTACCTCTCAACATACCAGGGGATGCATGGATATTGCATCAATACTATACTAGTACTATGAGTTTTGCTATATCGTGTTGCACAATCAATCGGAATAAAACTGGTAGGAAAGAACTGAACTCCATTTCATAGGGTGTCGTAGTGCCTTGTGACCTTTTTCCATAGCTCGTGTTGTAAGGGTTTTTCACATTTATAAACTGGCACTAGACCGATCACAACCAAAGTGAGACTACTATGACAACAAAACACTCATGTAAGGGCACTCTCATGGTTTAATACTAAACATTGATACTAGAGGAGTGTGGTTCGGTGGGATGTTAGAAGCAACCATCCCAATGGTTTGATAATAAAGCTTGTTACTAGAGGGCCCATAATGCATTAATTAGCAATAAGCTCCTCAATGAATGATATGGTAGGGAGAGAGATGGGCCCACAAAATTAGTAACAAGATACCCAATGCATAAACTAGCTACTACTAAAACCTTGGTTTCCTAAAAGGCTTGATACTTATCAAGTATCTTCTCTTCGACCTCACCAACAAGCTGGCATGGCATAGAAATAAAATTTGAGCTGTATGCAGCTATGGATTGTGGTTATTTTGTTGTATCAGATCGTATCAACACGGGAATCTGGAGATCTCAAATCCATAGATGTGCATCCCACGGCGCCGTGGTGAGTAGATATTTCGAGTGCTAGTCCTTGGCGTTGGCACCAAATTAAAATGACGTCGGAATATTATGTCTTTTTTCAACGCTTAGCAGATTTCCTCTTATACTATAACACAGGATTTTGACGAGTCATGACGACGGGTATGTTTCTATTTGGAACTACGAGATGCAGGTATCAATATCTAGTATATGATTAATTGTATATGTGGCTCATATGTTTGTTCATGTATATTGAACTGGTTAATCTATCGTCAGAGAATAGTGATGGCAGTGAGAGTCACCAAGGAAGCACGCGGGCTTTGCTCCCTTGTACGCCGTAATACTACATCTTCGGCTTATTCGGTTAAGTTTATCGCTCGAAAGGGATGGTTCGTAGCCGGGGATGGTAATGGATACATCCATGTTTTTGAAATCAAGAAATTCGAAGCCCACCTTCTCAAGGAATTCAAAGCTCACCCTGGCAGTCGTGTCTATTCATTGGCGGTTCACCCAACCCGTCCATTCTTGCTGTCGGCGTCTCAGGACCGCCTGATCAAGCTTTGGGAGTGGAATAACGGCTGGGTGTGTGGTGGAACATTTGCGGGGCACACTAGCAGTGTGTTCCAAGTCACTTTTAACCCGAAGGACACCGATACTTTTGCTAGTGCTGCTGCCTCAGACGTGAAGGTTTGTCTTCTCCTTTACCTACCTGCTTCATTTTTGGTGACGAACCAAGTTCTTCCCCTGGGGTTCAATTTAATTTTGAAATTTACAGGTCTGGACAATTTATTCTCCCAAACCTCGCACAACATTGGCAGGGCAGTACAGTGTTGGTTATTATTTCGCTGATAGTGATCCACAGTATATGATTTCCTCGGGCTCCGGGAAAGCATACGTATGGCATAAATATCCATTGAAGAATATGCATGTACTGCTGTGTGTGTACCGGACATCGATTGGTGTAACGCCTTTCCCCCTTCTTTGTCGTGTTGAACAGATTTGGGATTCGAATCAGATACGTGTTCACACACTTGGCGAGAGGGTGACTGCCGTCGCTTGCCACCCGGCGCTTCCAATCTTAGTTACCGGTTCAATTGACGGGACTGTTAGTTTGTGGAATGCCACTAACTACAGGTAATTCATGCTTCTGCTTTTACGGCCATATATCGCCCTCCTTCTACTTTTATGTGTGCTTGTCTGTGAGCACATCTGCTAGAGCAGCAAATTCCCTACCGAGCAGCAAATTGATGCCAATGGTAGTCTTGAACCGTGATGATAATAGATGACGTACATTTTGTGGATAAACTTGATACTGTATCTTACTAGCTCCTATGCGCAACATACTGCCATGAATGTAACCGATTACTTTGGATGATATTGCTTCCAAGGAGATATATAGGGTCTGTCTTCACCAACAAAAAATAAATAAAAATTGTGGAACTGAAGAAATACGAACATTCACAAATATTTTCATGTAAGAATAGGCCAAACAGAACACCATATAATTTCCACTCTTCTTCTATACGTACTGTTAAGGGACAATATTCATATTTCCCATATTGTGAAGAAATACGATTTCATGTTGTATCAAATTTTGATTAGCATTCTAGCCTAGGATCAGGGTTCCGCATACCACAGAAATAGTCATCACAGACGGTTCTTTGAACCGTCTGACTTTATAAGTCAGTGATAATAGGGGTTATTCACATATGATTTTTGAACCGTCTGTGAAAACAGTGTCATAGATGCTTCGGAACTAGAACCGTCTGTGATAGTCAGTTATCACAGATGATTCTTGGTAAAAAAAACATCTGTGATGTACAAGTATCACGGACGGTTGGTATATAGGATCGTCTGTGATGTTCACATATCACAGACGACAAATAAATAAAACCGTCTGTGATATTACTAATCACCATATTTGGTTTTTTCATATCTTCCTCATTCACTATATATATATATATATATATATATATATATATATATATATATATATATATATATATATATATATATATAATATATATATATATATATATATATATATATATATATATATATATATATATATATATATATATATATATATAGGACGCTGAAATGGGATACCTAGGTGCCCAGACACCTAGGCTCCTGCCGTTAGATTGCTTTTAGATACGTGCTAGAGCAATGGTATGTATGGTATGTAATATATTAGGCATGCTAAATCAATCATGGAAGGAAAGTCTTAATCACGGATGGAAAGTCTCAATCACACTAGCACGCATCTGAAAGCAATCCAAAGGTAGGAGACTAGGTGTCAGACACCTAGGTACCTCATTATTTATACTCTATATATATATATATATATATATATATATATATATATATATATATATATATATATATATATATATATATATATATATATATATATATATATATATATATATATATATATATATATATATATATGCAGTTCAAAGAATGATTTACTTGAGGATCGAGGATTGATACATTACCACATAAGTTAAATGAGCTAGAGGCAAAGTCAGATTCTATATCACACTTGTGCTTCAAAGGGCATGAAGCAAATGACACACTGGATCCAGTGTGTGCAAGACCACATATATTAGTGTTATCATGACATATATATGCACTGCTTCCAATGAATGGGGAAGATATGGAAAACCAAGGTGGTGATTAATTCCAATTATACTCAAACACAATAAAGCATAAGAACACAAATATATATGTATTATCTCTCGAAGCAGATAAAGAATTCAGAACATTAACATATTGCAGTATGCTAAATAGTATACAACAGTGAGCATTTGAAATCTGCATAATGCACAGATTAGCAATTATAATATTACTTTCAGGTTAGAAGTTGCACAAGTTCAAAGAACCTAGCCTTCTACCACTCTTCTCAATATTTCAATGATCACAGTGACAATTTCTCAAATATTCTGCTAGATTGTCTAAACAAATATTACTTCAGTGTAGTATCAATGTTAAGAGCATGCACAATCATAAGATTTTGGTGAAATCAGAAACATGTAATAGACATGAACTACTGCAAGTCTAACATATATTCAACAGAGCCAAGAAACAGTAGTAGTAATAATGAACAAGGGAGACTAAGTAATAGCAAATGATAGAGCTACAAACTACACTATAAAGAAGTATACTATTAACACTCGAGAGATCAAACTAGCAGAGTAATTTTAAATTGTCACTGTGATTTCAAACTTGACAAATATCCTCATCAAGTAGTCAAAAGCCTACAATCTATCATGCAAAGTAATACAAGAATGCAAAGTAAAGCTCATTGGGCGATGGCAATCCAATCCACCAAGAAGGCAGTGTGCTCGGGGTGGAGGCGACTGGCTCGGGGGAGGAGGCGGTGTGGCGTGCTTGGGGAGGAGGCAGCGTCGGGAGGAGAGGCCGGGGAGTCGGTAGGAGGGTGGCATCGGGACGAGAGGCGGCGGTGTCAAGAGGAGAGGAGGCCGAGGGAGTGAGTGTGGGCACAAACCCTAGCGGGGCACTACTTACCTATAAGAGAACTATCACAGACGATTTTTTTATTACAGCCGTCTGTGATAATTGGATAATCACAGACGGTTATTTATTAGAACCGTCTTTGACTTGTTTACATAGACAGACAATAGTATTTTTTTTACAAGAGAACTTTGGTCTTTATGCCAAAGTTAAAAGGAAAAGAAAATTCCTAAGTTTGGATTTCTGGGCTTCATAAGCTTCTTCATCGGCTTTTGGAGTAGGAGGATCGGCAGCTGTATCATCGAATGACTTCAATATTTGCCTTTTTTCTCTTGATTTCATCTTTCAACCTTTCGAAATTGTGAATTAGGTCTATCATCTGGTAGAGGAAGCCATCCCTAGCTTCCTCAGATTCGGCCACTGCTGTTTGATTGGCTAAAGAGTCCATGCGCCTCTTCATTGCCTCAACAGCTTCCAAGGCCATGCGTGTTTCAAAGAGGAGGACGAGGTTGAGAGCTAAGTCCCTTTCCGTAACCATAGAAAGTAGCTTTTGTCGATGACAAATGATCACATTTAGATGGCAAACTGCATCACTAACGACCTGGGGGAAGGAGAGCAAGGTGCGAGTGGATGATCTTCTTCAGACGGTAATTATCACTCACCTGTGTGAGGTTACAGCCAAACAACTCGGTGTGCATGGATGAAAGAAACGAGAAGATGGTTGCTGATGATGAGGGAATGGGCTCAGATTAAAAGAAAATATCCATATCAAGTATAATCAAAATAACTAAAATTCAGAATAAAAATAAAGAAAAATTAGAATTTTAATTTCCATACAACTTTCAAAGTAACATCCATAAATAAATAAAATCTTGAATTAATAATAAAATAAAAATTAACAAATTAGAAAAAAGAGTCCACATCAAGTACAATACAAATTAAGTAAAATTTAGAATAAAAATAAAAAAATGAAAATTGATTTCCATACGAAATAAATCCTTAAAAATGAAATTCAGAATAATAATAAATGAAAATAGAAATTACATTTTCAAATGAATTCCAAGCTAAAACAAAAATTCACCCCAAATGCAATCCAAAAATATGCAAATTCAGTATAAATATGATTAGAGACTAATTAGGCACTCCGAGGAAATTTACATGTTAACCAAAAAGATCTGGCTATATATATGACGGACTTGATTTACAACTGCTCAAATTAAAAGAAAGAGCCCTATCAAGTACAATCAAAATAACTAAAATTCAAAATAAAATATAAAGAACAACTAGCAATTTGATTTCCATACAACTTATAAAGTAATTTTGATAAATCTATCTATCTATCTATCTATCTATCTATATATCTATACTAATTAGGTACCCCGAGAAAACTCTTACGTTAATAAAAAAAAGATCTGGCTATCTATCTAGCGGACTTAAGTTATAATAGCTCAGATTAAAAGAAAGAGTCTATATCAAGTATAATCAAAATAACTAAAATTTAGAATAAAAAATAAAGAAAATTTAGCAAATTGATTTCCATTCAATATCCATAGTAACATCCATAAATAGCTAAAATTCAGAATAACAATTAAATAAAAATTAGTGAGTACAACCAAAATTAAGTAAATTTGAAATAAAAATAAAAAAATAGAAATTTGATTTCCATACAAACTCCAACAAAAACAAGAAAAAATTCCACCCCAAATATGATCCAAAAATACACAAATTTTATATAAAAATTAAAGTATTATGCAAAACGAAAAACAAAATTAGCAATTTGATTTCCATACAAATTGCAAAGTAAAATCCATAAATAGCTAAAATTAAATGAAAAATTAAATGAAAATCCAAAGCAATTTGTACTATATGTTATGAAACAAAATTTAGGTCAAATGGAAGATCTATGTCAAGTATAACCTAAAGTTTAGAATAAGAAAGAACATAAAATTAGAAAAAATTAAAATAAAGGCTTTATACCAAGTACAATGTCAAATTCATAAATAGTTCATATTTATAAGCAAAATAAAACTAACAATTTGATTTTTATATGTATACAATGTAAAATTCAAAATACATCATATTAGGATTAAAAACTAAATGAAAATTTACAGTTGGTTTTTTAAATGAAACCCAAAATTAAATTCCAAAAATAAAAGCCTCTATGTCAAAGCAATATCCTTTGTATATGCATTCCAAACTACAATTCCAAAAAATATTAAAATTCGCAATGAGAACTAAATGAAAACTATAAATTTAGTTTTACAAAAAGGAAAACATCTACCCATAGATGTGGTAATTACAAATATGTAGAGGAATTAAATTAAGTTTAAAAATTGTTATCTCAACTATTTGTATGCCACATTAAGCCAACAACTTTTTCTTTCTTAACTAGTCATGCAAGCAAAATAGCTAATGCATCAATACAGGTGTTACAGACTTGGTACTCATCAATTCGTCAAGTAAGATGCACTTTCTGTCTTTTGTATAACTTAGTCATGTTCTCAGTCATTGGTGATTACAGTTCAAATTTAAATTAAATTGTACTTTAATCTACTCTCAATAAATTTCATATTAAATACTATTTTCATACTAAAAATTATTATTTAATCATTTTATCATTTCATTTAGATACCAAATACTTTATCTAAGAATCTAGCTGTGCGAATGCACAGGTTGCCGACTAGTATACATAAGCAAGTTGTACTAGCTGCATGGGCGCAGTAGTTCGTTGGATGTAATATTATTGCGTACAAATCGACAACTGGAGTAGCTTTTAAAGAGGACGTGGCCCTTGTAAGTATAATTTATAACAAAAGAAAGTATTATCATTACATTGTTAGTATTTGGGACATTTTTGTTTTTGACATTAAGCCGTGTCCACATTTGTTTCTACAACTGGAGTAGCTTTTAAAGAGGACCTGCTTGTCAGTCCCAATGGTATAAACATTACAGTCCGAGCTAGTGGTAAGCTAATGTTTTCCCTTAGCATTATAGCATAAATAAGTTAACTATTGGGTGAAGGAGACATATATTGACAAGGGTTAGAGTAAAACCATACTCTGTTTCAAAATAGATAGCACTGTTTGATCTAGCAAGATCTCCAAAATTGTATTTTGATCATTAATTTATTTTGTGTACTATTAGTAACTATGCTAAATTATGATCATATGAAAGTACTTTAATATATGAATTTAACAATTCCAATTGTGCCACTGAAATTATATATTATTAGAGTTCGGTAGAAATTTTGCAATGTGTGACTCGAAATGTGTGGGTGCATTAATTATAAAAAGTAATAGAGGGAGAAGGTGCTACAATATAAATTATTTTTGTGCCTTGTTATCCTTCCAAAATATAACTCTCTTTATTACGCTTTAGGACACAATTGCAGGGTTTATTTGGTTGATGCCTTTGCGTTGCAGGGTTTATTTGGTTGATGCCTTTGCTGTCGCAAAGGCCAAAGCACGATTCTCTATGTGCCTCAACCTCTTTAGGGCTTGTATACATATGCCTCCCATCAAAAACCTTTCTTTTGTTTCTTTTTATTAGTCTGCCCCAGGTGGACCTTGCAGGGCACAATTGGAGGCAAAAATAAAAAAAATCAAGGCCAATTTTGGATTACATGAATTTTACAAGATACAGTTCAATTCTCATATGAATATGGGCAAGTTTTTGTGTTCCAAACACCGGCGCTTAAATAACATGCATTCAAAAAAATATTTATATGGTACACTTGAGAACATACATACTTTAAGAATGCGAACTAAACACAGCACCTACTTTTAGGACAGCAATGCCAAAATAATGGATGGCCCTGACTAAGATACGAAGTATTTTAGCAAGACTGCAGTTTCTTGCTTACGGATTTAGACAAATAATACTTTCATGAATACAAGTAATGTATTTGTACATGTGGTCACGGAGTTAACTTCAGCATAAACCTAGGTACTGCATGCGTATCTTTCTCAATCTATTAGGATATAACTAACGGTGGTCTCCTGATTTTATAGGCATGAGAAAACGGTTGACTTTATGCTCGGTACGGTTGAAGATCTCGGATTCATAAACAGAAGGGACTTCAGAAGGTAACAGTTTTTTTTTCTGTTAACTTCGTAATTTAAAATCTTGCTAATTAGGAACATGGCTTCTCTGCAATAACACATTTTGAATGTGCAAGTTAAGACACTAAACCGTACAAAACTAATTTTGGCACATGTATATATATGTATATTTTGTTCCAAAGCTACTAGTCTAAATATTCTTGCCTTACGTAAACAGGCATATCTCAGAAGTGTAGAATTATAAGTGATCTTTAACAAACTATAGGTAGTGCTCAAAATAATTGTTCTTGATTTAGTCTCTTTTCCACTCTGTTTTCTTGTTATATTTTTCCAATTTCACACTTCTAACCCTATAATATCTTAATTATGTAGGCTTGTGGTCGGGTGTAGAGGTGGAATGGCAGTCATGGAAATTAATTTGCCAACATTAATAGATCAACAACAGGACAACTCGTAGAAATTGGAATATAAGGACGCCAACATCAAGGTTTCTGCGTCGTATGGTGGACTGTGATGTGTAATCTAATGCGATATTTGAAAAGCTGGAATTGAACTGTTTCTTGTGATATTCTTGTATCCCCGTGGCAGTTTGGAATTAGTTCCCCCATTGGAACTGACTCTGTTTCCTGGCTGAGTACCACCCAGAATGACTGATCATCAATTCAAATTCTAAATTTATAAATTAGTATGGCTGCTATAACATGGGATCTCAAACTAGTACCGCGTTGTGGGTCGATTTACACTAGCGATTGTTAGTTTGTACAATATTTTGTTCTGTGTGCATTGGAATGTTCATGCATACTGTCGTGATGTCATGAGTTTTTGACACATATAGAAGGTTTTGAACCCGTATTTACAAAAATAGCTATATGCGTGCGGTATTGACAAAAATAGTGTTTCTACCGTCCGATCAGTGGGTGGCAGCGCCGTGTAGGTGACACGTGGGCCCGCCACCTAGCCACCGGATGGCTGGTGGCCTACCGCCCTGCCATCGGACGGCAGGTAATTAAGCCGGCTCTGCCTAAATTAGTATTCTGTATTTATAAATATTTATAAATATAACAAATGAGCTCAAAAACTTATGAAATTTTATATATAATCTCCTGACACAACGTACTTTATTGTGTAATTTTTGGATAATTTTATTCACTCTGAATATTGTTCAAAAATTTATAAGATTATGATATTTATAGGAGTTATTACATATAGCAAATGGGTTCTAAAAATTACGAAATTTTGTGTGCAGTCTCCCGACATAGTCGACCTCATTGTCTATTTTTGTAGGAAATTGTTGTTCTCTGAAGATGGATCGAAACTTGATGCTCATTGTCTTCAACACAAATAAACTGGCAAAAAGATGATGTGCTTTTCATTTCAATGCATTATAGTCATCGTATGATTACTTCTCAATGAAAAAGGGAAATATTATCATAGCTGGCATCGACCAAATGAGTAACTATGACACAAATGTTCCTCATTCACATGCAAGTGCTAAACAATAGGCAAAACTATTGATGAATAAATGATGCTAAAAAAGAACTAGAGAATAATGCGGTCATTTCATGCGCGTTGCTGGGGAAGTGGGATTCGGCAAAACTATTGATGAATAAATGATGCTCAAAAAGAACTAGAGAATAATGCGGTCATTTCATGCGCGTTGCTGGAGAAGTGGGATTCCCGCTTGATACGGTCATAGGGTCTCAATCATGTCATATGAAATCATAAAATCATTTCAGAGGCCTTAATCAGTATCTCTTACCTAGAATAGTTATATCATACTAAGCTTTCCACATTCCAAGTCACATGAAATCATGGAACCCTAATTTCCGAAACCTAAAATCCTAATTTTTTAGACCTAAACCACTAAGTTTTGAGATAATTTTAGAACATACAAAATTCTAAAAAAATTTGGAAATCAATTCTACTATGTGAGGATCCTTGAAAAAATATTTCATAATTTTTGGAGCTCATTTTCGATATTAAAAATTTCTTACATACAGTACATTTAAATGAATTTTGGAGTAAAATTCAAAACGATAAAATTACAAAAAAAATAAATAGTTAAGTATGCTATATCTGGAGTCTCCACAAATTTTTTTAATTTTCTAAGATTATTTCCTATATCTAAAAATTCATACAAATGGTACACTTAAATAAATTTGCTAACTATAATTAAGAAGCACTAATTAACAGGCTAATTGGTTGGTGCTGGCCTGCTGTCCGGTGGCGGGGCAGCAGGCCCCATGCCGTTCTGTGGCTGGACGGTAGGTCGATGTGTCACTGCACTGGCGCTGCCGCCCGCTGACCGGACGGCAAAAATGTTATTTTTGTCAATACCACACGCATATGGTATTTTTGCAAATATGGGTTCAAAACCAGCTATATGTGCCAAAAACTCTAATGTCAGGTGTGCAATTCCTGGTATAATTAGGTGGATGTATCCTGTATCATGTGATTTATTACTTGAAAGTTATCTACATGACAGGACGAAAGCATAGGTTCATGTAGCCAATTGTATCCGCGTGCGTCTTGGAGTTGAATCCTTCGATTCCTCTTAAATGAGTAGATATTTCACTTCGGCTTCATGTAAAAATCCTATGTTAAAATGACGTCATAATGTCAATTCGCCAGGAATTTAGTTGAAACTAGCGCTTGTTATGCATGGTTCGCCGTATGTAAACTTGCCCTGAGGCGTCGTCAAGAGGACCAAGAAGTTATACGCTATCGGACTGGGATTTAACCTATCTAGAATCCTCTAAAAAATCACTGTACTATTTCCTAGATCAGTAGATAGTGTTGACAGATACATCACTGAATTATTTCATACAGGACGTAAACCGTACCATACATTAATATTACAAAACAAGTCCAAATAGACCGCATTGGACCAAGTTTACAATAGAGCCGATCAAACTAAATGGATACATTACATAAATATGAAAGTGGTAAACAAAAGGGGTAGAGTGCATCTCGTCACAGGCAAATAACTGGGGTTAAGATTATATGCAATAGGTATTACCCAGCTTGGATAGTATATGCACACAAATCACTATGAAATCAACTGGACTATGGTAAGAACCAACTATCAGGAAAAATAGCCTAAGCTCACTGCGACATGGCTTTGGCATTCTGCTGTTGGTTGTGGGGAAGCACATTTGCTAATTTCTGGCCATGTGTTTCAAGGTCGAGGAACAATGTCACTTGCACTTAACTGAAGTTAGATAAGAATTTCAGCAAGCTTGTGGCAACTGTGTACTTGTAACAACCCTGCTTTCTAAGGAAGCTGGGTGAAATGCCTTTAGGCCTCTTTGGATGGCCCAAACCCGGCCGGAATTGCGGCCTAAATGATGCGGGGGATTGCCCGATTTTCACGCGTAGGATCGATGAAGATAATTTGGATCCGTGCAATCTAACGAATCGATGGCGCCAACCACTGTTAGAACAGCAACCTGCGACAAAAGAATTCACCCAACCATACGCTTGTGATCCCGTCTACCTAACCACCAAGTAGACATGCTGTCGCTCTAGCCAATCACAAGGAATCATAAGAACGATGGAGAAGAACACCCGATTCCCCTCTAAGTTGCAATCGTATGCCAAACCCTAAGAAGAACAAGTATATAGCTCTCTGAAAAAAATAATAGATTGATTTCTCTCTGTCCGTGGTCTGTCGATGTGTTCAGCAATTACAACGTAAATAGTGACTAGATTCACCGACTTCACCGTGAGATATGAAAGCAAGTTGTACTCGGTTAAGAAATTAAGTCATACTCGGACTCAATTCGGAACCAAAATAAAAATAGAAAAAAATGGTGCATGATTAGAGGTGCAAATGGGTTGGGTTAATCCTGGCCGATCCGGTACCGAATTTGGTCGGTACCGGATTCGCGAAGGGAATTTGGTATCCGGTCGGATTCGGATAATTCATGTTGGATTCGGATTCGGATTCGGGAGAGTTGTTATCCGACCGAATGGTATCGGTATTCGGATACCGGATAGTTATCCGATCGGATTCGGATTCAGATATCTGGTAAGAGCTAAGAATTCACCTTTTATTTTGGTAGTATTTGTTTTTTTGTCATGTTGATTGGTTGAGGTGTGCAGTGTATAGAAAGTTTTCCTGGATCATGCAAGCTTAAGTTTTCTAAAAGGAATATGACATTTAGTTGTGGCAACTATAAATATACAAATACTAAAATAGTGTTTTATTTCTAATTCTGCTGCTTGTACAATTGGAATCCTAAATTTGCTTATTAAGATCACTCTTCCTAGGTAATGGAATGAAGAGCATGTAATCAGAGTATTATTAAACGATGAACTTTGGCATGCTTTAGTAAATGAACAGGTAAATTTCTCAAAAGTCTATTATCCCCAATTGTCTATTGTCTCTACCTTAATTTAGAAAAATTTCTTTAGCCTAGAAAAAGATAATGCTGTTCGTTAAGAATCAGAATTCATCTTGAAACGCCACACCTCAATGGGCAATTTTGGGGGAAACACCACACCATCTTCGGCTGATGAATTATAATCACTATTATATACTTATGTCTAACAGTTTAAGGCTTGAAGTGATGGTGGTATGGTTTAGCATATGTTCCTTTCTGTATGCACGTACTATCCGTCTACATTATCTGTTTTCGATCCGAAACCGTCAAGTATCCGTTCCAACGGCACCGTATTCGAAATTCTGAAATATCCGGTTTTACCGTATCCGACCCCGAATCCGAGAAAAAAATATGGGTTAGGATACGGTATGAGCAATATCCGTCCGAATCCGACCCAATTGCACCCCTATGCATGATTGACTCAACAGAACCCATGCTAGTATTTATTTCTACCCCTCTCTTTCCTTATATCTTGTGCATGAAATGTCTGCATGCAGCACGCTTGAATCATTTGTGAAGGCTCATGTAGACTTCTTGAATCATTTGTGAAGGCTCACATAGACTTCTTCCCATCGCATGCATGTAGTCTCTCTCCTTCCATTGATTCCTTCACGCTGCATGTACGCCATGCATGCATGTTTGGCTTCGGCCTTTGTTTTCACGTATAGCGCTTTTCGTTGTCGTCTATTTCCATCTTTTTTATCCTTATCTAAAGCTTTCTTCTGTTCAAACCTAAGAATAATTAAAGAGTAGCTATTAGATAGTATATTATTCTTACTAACAACATTATTGAAATTATTTAGGAATAGATTCACCTACTGGTTAATTGACTTAGCCTGTGCTCATGTAATCGGTCCAATCGAGATGCCCTCATCACTAAAGGAAAGCACAACTCACGAAAGGACCCACAAACTTTTCATACTTTTCCAAAAGGTTCTACAATATGAAATAATGTGTACGATTTAACAAGCATTCACCCTTTTAACCAAACATCACTTGAGTACTTAAGATCTAAGGATTAGCTTAGTATGATCAAATCACTGTTGGAAATTAGACGGTTTTAGCAATATTTTCATTTGAATTTCAATTATGATTAAGCACAATAAAACATATATGTAACAATATGAAAATAACATGGAAACGTATGTATTATCTCTCCAAGTAAATAATACATTCAAAACATTAACATGTTGTAACATGCTTAATAGAACACATATGTGGGCATATACAATCTGCATAATGCACAAATTTAATAATTGAACTATTGCTCTCAGATGAGAAGTTGCACAAGTTAAAATAAACTTGGCCTTTTACGACTTTTGTTAATTTTACACAATCACAGTGACAAACCTACAAGATTCTTCTAGTCTATCAAATTTACTTTTACCTCTGAATCGATGTCAACAACATACAACCACTACAGATTTTGATTAAAACAAATAGAGCAAAGCTACTGTGACAATAACATATACACTCGGTAGTTACTAAACTATCATGTATAGACTCAACAATGCCTAACAATTCCTTCTCTGAACTTTTGCCATTCCACTCAGTCCCGAGAATAGTACATTTGAGCAGAATATTGATCACAAGCAATTGACAAAGCTATCAATGAAGTAATCAAATAGTATATGAGGATTCAAAACTAACAGAATCAATTTAGAATATCACTATGATTTCAATTTGACAAAGACATCCTCATCGAGCAATTTAAAAGCTCACGATCTATTATGCAAAGCCCTCCCAGAGCTAGTGATTATCACAAATATCAGAGATATTAAAGAGATATACAACACTAGCATGGCTAACATTTGCACAATAGAAATTAAAGAACACAAGTAATGCTCACTACGTAGTAGTATTCCAAACCACAAAGAAGCCAACAGGGCCAGGCTTGTTGTGAAGACAATGTCCTAGAAAACCAATCACCTAGAAATACTAGAGTACCACCAGGAAAGCAATCGGAGATACAAAGCCCAATCTTCACAAATCGGTACTCACCGAGTTGTGAAGCCGAGATGCGAATTAGTGTCGCACAAAGCCACAGAAGGATCAAGAACCCGTCGCACTGCTCATGGCCACGGACAAGCCAAGAAGACCAAGAACCACCGCGCTCAAGCATGCAGTCCAGAGAGGGGAACCGAGAGTAGAGAACACAGGAAAACCATAGCCTAGAGGCCAAGCAAGCACGACGTTGCCGAGCTTTCCCCAAAATCAGATCGGCTGTAGAACTTTTGGATCTACTGGCTCACCTCTATTCCTCTACCCTAAGCCCCCTTACCCATCTCTATTTTATGGTTAAAGAAGCCAAACAACTCGGACAAGACTCGGCGATGCACGAGAGCGGGAGATCAGAAAAAATCACCCAAGGAGGAGGAGGTGCCCATGAACTGACGGATCCGAAGATACTACCGAAGAAAGAGGAGATAGCAAGAGCGTCGGCCAGATTTGAGGAAAATGAGCCGAATGGACTGCCTCCCTCATCTCATCTCCTTGCCTTATAAGTGAGCCCCGTGGCCATTTTCTTTTCTTTCCGCAAAAATGAGGGAAATTACAAAATGGCCCAACAATGGCTACAATGGTAAAGATGATGTGGGTGGATGATGCATTAAGGGCTTCTTTGGGAGTCCGATTCCTGGCTGGATCCCGTCCCCAATCTCATGGGCAAAAAGCCCTATGGGAAGTTTCTTCGGGTCAGTGATGCATCATGACCTTCTCCTCTAGCCACTATCCTTGGCAGCTTCGCCGCCAACCATCACCATGGGGCTTCTCCACATCTTCCCCCCACGCTTCAGTTGGATGTAATCTTGTCATAGTCGAGATTGAGTCCGCTTCATAGTCGAAGCCAATTACGAGTCAGAGTCATAATTGAGTTATAGTCGTAAGTCGTACCTGAGTAGAAGTTGTAGAGTAGGGTATAAAAGGGCAGAGTCATGTAACTAGGAATTGTAAGAAAAGAGGAAGGAAAACAATAATGAGAAGGGAAGACAGAGCGGTTTGGCTCTGGGAAACTATCGAGCATCGAGAATCGACTTCATTGTGTATTCGCAGACGTGGTTGTAAATGACTTACGACCACGGCAAAGGGAGGATCGCAAACATGGTGTAAACAACTTACGACCATGGTGAAGAAGATTGCAGACGTAGTCGTAAACAGAGGTACAACCACGGCGATTGAGCAGAATATTCCGCAGGTGCTAAGAGATGTGGTCGTAAAGTGTTACAACCACGGCGTGAAGAAGTGAATGCGATTGTAAAGGAGTTACGACCATAGCGAGAAGGCGTAGTTGTAAATGACCACAGTGGGGAGACATGGTCGTAAAGCATTACGACCACAGTGGTCGGCAGAATCACTACGTGGTCAAAGCAGTGAGGCGTGATTGGGGAGATCATAGTGTGGTCGTAACGAGTATCTGTGAGGTCGAAGAACCAACAGAGCAGTCATAACAACACAGGAGACAGTCATAGCCACTTCAACGTGGTCGTACAATGAAAGAAGGTGGTCGAAACGACTGCAGAGTGGTCGTAAAGGTTTTGGGAATAGTCGTAAAGGCTGCAATAGTGGTATTAGAGCCATGGGAGAGTCTTTGAAGTCCAAGGAGAGCTCCGTGTCGCTGCAATATCCTCTTCTCACCCCGGATAACTATCCGGTCTGGGCCATGAAGATGAAGGCCAATATGCATGCCTAGGGAGTGTGGGGCGCAGTTAATCCAAAGGGGGAAGGATAAGGAGATTGATGATCGATTGGATCAGATGGCATTGGTGGTAATTTACCAAGCTGTACCTAATTCAATGATGCAGCAATTGATTGGCAAAGAGATGGCACGAGATGTTTGGGCTGCACTTCAAACAATGCATAAAGGTGTTGACAGAGTAAAGGAAGTTCGACACCAGCCTCTACGGAGCGAATTTGAGGCAATGCAAATGGGAGAAAACCAAATGGTGGAGGAGTTTGCCAGGAAATTCAATGAAGTTGCCAATGAGATAAGTCTCTTGGTGACAAACTAGAAGATGAGTGGCTGTGAAGAAATACTTGAGAGTCTTGCCGGAGAGGTTCTTCCCGGTAGTGACTACACTCATGTATTCCCAAGATCTTGCGAAGATGAAAATAGAAGAAGTAACTGGTCGCTCAAAGCACATGAGCAGCTCTTGAAGGGGTACCAAACACGCAATGAACAAGTGTTGCTCGCAAGGGAAGACACCAGGAACCGAGGCAAGGTGAACCTTGTAGACCCATCATCTAGGGGTGGCCGTGGTTCATCTTTTGGCCGTGGTTCATCTTTTGCTTGTGGCTCATCTTTTGGCCGAGGTTCATCTTTTGGTTGTGGCTCATCTTTTGGCCGAGGCTCTTTCTTTGGTCGTGGACAAGGATGTGGGTTTAGCCAGAGAGGCCAAGGCTTCCAGTTTGGAAGAGGTGGAAGAGGAGGTCGTGGAGAAAGAACTAGGCGAGGCGGTGGTGACAAATCTCACGTCCAATGTTTTGAGTGTGAAAAGTTTGACCATTACTCCTCTGAATGTCGAAGTCATATTCATTGCCATAATTGCAAGAAGTTTGGTCACTATGCAACAAACTGCAGGAGCAAGAAAAAAGTTAAGGAGGCTAATCTCACTCACACCCAGGACAATGAAGAGCCAACTTTGCTGCTATCACTTTGTACTGAAGCTGTGTCGACAATGGTAATGCTAAATGAAGGAAATGTGTTTCCAAATCTAGTAGAGAAGACACAGGCACAACCAGTAGTATGGTACTTAGATAACAGGGCAAGCAACCACATGACTGGCACATACTCCATATTTCATGAGCTAAATGAGAAGGCACTTGGTATGGTGTAATTTGGAGATGGATCAACTGTCTAGATCTAAGGAAAGGGCTCAATTCTCTTGAAGTGCAAAAATGGAGGGCAAAAGCTGCTGCCAGATGTGTATTACATACCGAGTCTCTACAACAATATCATGAGCCTAGGATAGCTAATCGAAGAGGGGTGCTGAATTGAGTTAAAAAGCAATTATCTAAAAGTGTTTGACAGCAGTGAGTAGCTGTTGATGAAAGTGCAGAGGTTAGCAAAATGTATGTACAAGATTCCAATTGAAGCCTACAAACCGAAATGCCTGAAGATTTCAGCAGATGATTCAACATGGTGATGGCATGCTAGATTCGGTCACATGAACTTCAGAAGCCTCAAAGTCATGGCAGAAAAGTAGATGGTGATTGGCCTACCAAAAATTGATCATCCAAAGCAGATCTGTGAAGGTTGTTTGGTGGCAAAATAGACTCAAAATCCTTTTCCATCACAAGCACAATTTAGAGCATCTCACCCATTGGAGCTGGTACATGTTGACTTATGTGGACAAATCACACCACAAACGGATGCCGAAAACCAATACTTCATGCTTATAGTCGATGACTATTCCAGAGCTATGTGGGTGTATATGTTAAAAGGCAAGGATGAGGCAAAGAACAGTTTTCATAAGTTCATAGCGGTAGCAGAAAATGAAGTTGAATACAAAGTCAAGACGGTTAGATCAGATCGAGGGGGAGAGTTTCTATCAAAAGAATTTAACTCGGTCTGTGAAATGAAAGGCATACCAAGGTACTTTATAGCTCTGTACTCACCTCAACAAAATGGAGTCATGGAGAGAAGAAATAGAACCGTAATGGCCACAGCACGGAGTTTGCTGAAAAGTAGGTTTTTGCTCGGGAGATTTGGGGCAGAGGTAGTGATGCATTCGGTGTATCTCCTTAACTGTGCCACCACAAGAGTGCTTGATAGAGTTACTCCGTATGAACTCTGGATAGGGAGAAAACCGAATGTAATGCATCTAAAGACATTTAGTTGTTTAGCACATGTAAAATCAAGCAAGCACTTGAAGAAATTGGATGATAGGAGCAAGAAGATGATATATCTTGGCTCAGAACTAGGTAGCAAGGCGTACAGGTTATATGACCCGGTTGAAAAGAGGCTTCATGTGAGTAGAGATGTTGTGTTTCAAGAGGACAAACATTGGGAATGGGAGGAACATCAAGGCATGGAAAGAAAGATGCAGAACTGGGTTACTTTGAAATAGTAGGTGCACAAGAGGCTGATAGCATAGGCTGGGAAGATGCAGATCCGAGTTCACCTCAAAGTACAAGCTCATCAGGTGTAGAGATTCATGAGGCGCCACCTGAACAAATAACCGAAACCTCTGATGAGGAAGGATCAATTGATAGAATACCAAAGATGAGAATTATTAATGAGATATATGCACAGAACCTGTGCGGGCTGATGAGATGTTGCTTTATACCACAATGAAGAACCTGAGAATTATGAAGAAGCCAAGAATGATGAGCATTGGAGAGTGGACATGCAAGAAGAAATGATGTCAGTTGAAGATAATAACACATGGAAACTCACTGACTTACCTAAAGGTCACGAGGCTATTGGTTTGAAGTGGGTTTACAAAGTCAAAAAGAACTCTCAGGGAGAGGTGGTAAAGCATAAAGCATGTCTTGTGGCTAAATACTATATCCAAAAACATGGTGTGGATTATGAAGAAGTGTTTGCACTTGTGGCTCGTATGGAGACGATTTGTGTTCTCATCGCTATGGCGGCTCATGGTGGATGGGAAATTCATCACATGGATGTGAAAATGGTATTCTTGAATGGAGACATCGAAGAGGAGGTATATGTAGCTCAACCACTAGGATTTCAGATCAAAGCTCAAGTAGAGAATGTGTTGAAACTGAATAAAGCATTGTATGGACTCAAACAAGCGCCACGGTTTCGAATATGAAGCTTGACAAAAGTCTCTCGTCACTTGGATTCAAGCGGAGCAAAACTGAAAATGCCGTGTATACAAGAGGTGATGAGAATACAAGGTTGATTGTGGGTGTTTATGTAGATGACTTGATAATCACCCGAACAAATCCGAGGGAGATTGTGAAGTTTAAAGAGGAGATGATGAAGCTATTTAAAATAACTGATTTGGGGCTCTTAAGCTACTACCTCGGCATTGAAGTGAAGTAGACCAAATGTGGCATCTCACTTTGTCAATCAGCTTATGCTTTGAAAATACTAGAGAAGTGCGGCATGGGAGCCTGCAACCGTGTCAAGTTCCAATGGAGAATCGTTTGAAGCTAAGCAAGACAAGTTCCAGTTCTCCAGTTGATGCCACACAGTACAAAAGCATAGTAGGAGAAACCAACTCATGAACATTTGATGGCAGTCAAACATATCCTGAGATATATAAAAGGCATTCTGTTCTTTGGCTGTCATTATGGGAGAGGAGGTGAAAGAAGTTGCAGCTGATCGACTACAGTGATAGTGATATGGCAGGAGATATTGATGAATGAAAAAGCACGACAGGGGTAATGTATGTGCTGTGAGATAGTCCGGTTAGTTGGCAATCTCAGAAGCAAAGAGTGGTGGCGTTGTTATCTTGAGAAGCATAATATATAGCAGTAAGCGCATCATCATGCCAGGGAGTCTGGCTTGCTTGGCTGTTAGAAGAATTATTGGAGAAGGAAGCCATGAAGGTAGTACTCAAAGTAGACAACAAATCAGCTATATCATTGAGCAAACATCCGGTTTTTCATGATAGAATCAAACATATAGATACAAGATATCATTTTATCAGAGACTATGTTGAAGAAGGGAGAATCGCTATTGAGTACACCAATACGGATGAACAGTTGGCCGACATATTGACTAAACCGCTTGGCCGGATAAAATTCTTGGAGATGAGGAGGAAGATTGGTATTATTTAAATTACACAACAAGATTAGGGAGAGAATGTTGGAGGTAATCTTGTCGTAGTCGAGATTGAGTCTGCTTCATAGTCGAAGCTGAGTACGAGTCATAGTCGTAACTGAGTTATAGTATTAAGTCGTACCCGAGTAGAAGTCATAGAGTAGGGTATAAAAGGGAAGAGTCATGTAACCAGGAATTGTAAGGAAAGAGGAAGGAAAAATAATAAAGAGAAGAGAAGACAAAGCAGTTTGGCTCTGGGAAACTATCGAGTTTCGAGTATCGACTTCATTGTGTACACACAGACATGGTTGTAAACAACTTACGACCATGGCAAACAGAGGATTGCAAACGTGGTCATAAATGACTTACGACCATGGTGAAGAGGATCCCAGATGTAGTCATAAACAGAGGTACAACCACGGTGATCGAGCAGAAGAGTTCGCAGGTGTTGAAGACGTGGTCATAAAGTGTTACGACCACGATCGTGAAGAAGTGAACGTGGTCATAAAGGAGTTATGACCACAGCGAGAAGGCGTAGTTGTAAATGACCACAGCAGGGAGACATGGTCGTAAAGAATTACGACCACAGTGGTCGGTAGTATCACTACGTGTTCGGAGCAGCGAAGCATGATCAAGGAGATCACAGTGTGGTCGTAACGACTATCTGTGAGGTTGGAGAACCAACAAAGCAGTCGTAACAACACATGAGGCAGTCGTAGCCACTTCAAACATGGTCATACGACGGAAGAAGGCGGTCAAAATGACTACAGAGTGGTCGTAGAGGTTCTAGAAGTAGTCGTAAAGGTTGCAACAGCTTCTTGGCCAAGGGCACCATTGCCAACCCCTCCACCGACCACCTTCCTCGCCTCCAAGCCGACTCCTGGATGCTCCCCTTTGCCTCCATGGGGACCACATTGTGCAGCCTCCATACCCCACGGTGTTCCCACCCAAGGCAAATCTCCCTGTGGAATATTCTTCCTTCCTCCCAATTCCACAACTAGCCCCAAGAGTCAATTTTAGAGTATAATAAGCATTTAGTGCAAAGAGAGTTACTAATAATGTATGCTTAGCCCACACATGTTGTGAGAACTTTTCTATTCGAGAATACGCAGGAGAGTTGTGTATCATCTATATAAAGAAAAATAGGGTTTGAATACAACCATGAGCCCAACCCTGTTATAGGGTGAGACAGTGCTAGACTATGCGGGAAAAAGGGCTACCGCGACAACAAGGAAAACATGATCTAACTACTATGATACAGCTGCAGACACTCCACATCTCCAAGCCTCCAGAGAGTACTTTCTTCCTTGATCTGCAAAGCTAAGATATCTCGCGATACATATGAGTGCCCTGAAAGACCATTTTGTTCCTTTCATTTCACCGACACCATATAACTAAGATCACCATATTGTGAAAACATTTCCAGACTTCCTTGGGGACCTGGCTTCTTTTAGAGGTCCACCACTCCTGTAGGTCATCCTAGTTGTTTGGTGTTAGATCCTGTTGAGAGACCATGTGGAGGTCATCCCGTGTGCATGATGAGTAATTGACATTGGTTTAGGTAAGTCGAGTTTGGTTTGGGTGGTTCGGACCTTGACGTTGCGTGGTGCAACGGGCTCGGTCGGACTTGGTCAAACTTAGTCGTGTTAGGATTAGGATGCTTATTCTGATGATTCAACAGGTTTGGACTTCATTGTGTATGGTGTGTTTATGCCATCTACGCTTTCATATATCGAGCGGTGCTATTTGATGTGTTTCTTGTTTGTGTTAGCTGCAGGACGTCGAGGCGGAGTCGTGGTGAGACACGAGGGACCGGACTAGACACGGGCGGTTTCGAGGTCAGAATGGTCGGGATGTGTCGAAGACGGCGGAGACTCGAGGTGGTTACGAGGCTTAGACAACAAGGAGCGCGGAAGCTTTCCGGAAGGTGCAGGAGGGGCGAATCGGTAAATTCGCAAGGCTGCACAAGCGGGAGCGGGCTCCATTGGATTTAGCGGGCGTAACGGGGTGGAGACCCGTTTGCCAAGCGCTATAAATAGGTGGAGAGGGTTGCATGTCTCCACATGGATTTGGGAGAGAGTTAGGGTTTCTAGAGTCAAAAGAAGCTTTGGAGGTAGTTTTTGCTTTGGCTCTTTAGTTGGTGACAGTGGGTGTGGACTACAGAGTATGTCCCCTGGTTGTTTCCTCTCCTCTGTACATTGATTCTCCAAACAAGCATGTAGTGTGGGTGTGTTCTTGGTTTGGGGAGAGGATGGATTGAGAGTTTGTAATCATTCCTCTACATGTAATCGTGTCATCTCTCTTCATCTATATCAATATGAGATGGATTTGGTTGAAATTTCTGAGTTCCTCCAGTGCTCTCTGTTCTTCCTTCGATGTTCATTTTTCAGATTTCTGAGTTTTTGAGTTTCTTGTTGATTCTTGTTAGGAAGGCTCAAAATGGGTTGCTCTATGTTGGGATGATGCCCCAAGATCATTTGATTGATTTCCCAAAGAGCTAACTTGGTTTAATCTCAGGTTTTCATTTTTGGGATGCTCTGTTCTTCATCTCTTCTTTTAGGGTTTTGGTCCAGATCTTGTTCCCCTCTTTGAGATGGCTTGAAATTTGGCATGGAGAGTCCAGAGACTATTCATTAGATATTTGCAAAGTTTCAAAGCCAGAGGATCAACGCTTTGGGAATAATTTGATTTTTAGCCCTCTCTCTGTAGTAGCTCAGGTTTTGATATTTCTAGGGTTTCAATGCAAAGTTTGTTTCTCTTCTCAAGTTGACCTGAGATTTGGCCAGAAGGATCCTGTAGTTATTGCTAATATATCCTCAAAGTTTCATGTGCGAAGGATCAATGAATGGAATGTAATTTGGATTTTAGGGTTGCTACTGTCAGTTTTTCAGTTTAGGGCATAAATCTGAAATTCTAGGATTTCAGTTGGATTCTCATGTTATTTGGTCTCTCAAAAGTGTTTGGAATAGACCCTTGAAGTTGTGCCCTAAAGAGATTTATTTCAATTATCTCCTTCACTTGATCTTGACAAAATCTCATTTTTACAAATCTGAAAAACTGCCTGTCTGCTGACTGAACCCGAGGGGCGGCCTGACTTTAACATGCCGGGCGGTCAGACTGGTCTTCAAGGCCGGTCAGACCAGCGTTCAACATGCGGTCAGACCGCCCGAGAAGTGTTGATCAGACCGCCCCCTTTTGATTTGGCTCTAATTCCATTGGTTACTTTTGGTTTTTAAGAGTTAGGGTTCCTCCTCTGTGGTTTAGGGTTTTTCAAGTGTGCTAGCCCTTCTTTCATAGCTTGTTAGCTATTGGAGGAGAATTTGAGAAGTGAGTACTTAAGAGGGACAAGCTTTTAGAAGTCGACATTCACCCCCTCTGTCGTCATTTCGGTCCAACAATTGGTATAGAGCTGGTTAGCTCTAATCAATAGATCTTAACCAGTCTCAAGAGCCATGTCGACGGACAAGTACTCAACCAAGCCTCCGATCTTTGATGGCATCGATTATCCTTTCTGGAATAGCCGGATGGCGACCTACATCCAGGCCCAAGGATATGCCATATGGAGGAAGGTCAAGGTGTGATTTGTTGTTCCTGCCGATGAGAACATCAACGCTGGTAACATGCATGATGTTGAGGCAAATGCGAAGGCAAGGAACATCATTATCCAGGGCTTGAGCAGAAGCGAATTCAATCGCATCTCTCACCTGTCGTCCCCCTACGATATCTGGGTGACCCTCGACGCATACCATGAGGGCACCACCCAGATCAAGACGGTGCGACAGGACCAGTTCAAGCGAGAATACAACAAATTCGAGATGCTTGCTGGTGAGTCCCTGGATTAATGCTTTGCGCGTTTCCATAAGATCTTGAGCAACCTCCGAGCGGTCGGTCTCACATACCCCGACTCGGACAACGCTCGTCAGATGCACGCGACACTTGATCTGCGTGTTTGGGAGATGAAAGTGACCACCATCAAAGACACGACAGACCTCTCGACCTTGACTCTTGACGCGCTGTACTCGCACCTCAAGACTCACGAGATTGATGTTGTCTCTCGTAGGTCGAAGTCACAGTCGATGGCTCTGGTCACCGATCCCGTTTCTTCTTCTAGTCCTTCTTCTGATTTGCTGTGTGGTTTCTCCCTTGCTGCTCTCTGTGACGTAACTGATGATTAGTTAGAGCAACTCGAGGATGAGCAACTGGCCCTCCTAGCTCGGAAGTTTTCCCATGCTTACAAGAGGAGGAGGGACAGAAAGAGAGGAGGACCCGTGATTTGCTTCGAGTGTGGTGGCCCCAAACACATTCGGGCAAACCGCCCTAAACTGAAGAAGGGCAAAGCTGACTACGGCGGTTCGGGCAAGAACGACTACACCGACAAGAACCGCAACAAGAAGACTCCAGCGCACCCTCAATGTAAGAAGTTCGCGACTTCGGGAAGGCCAAGAAGCTGTTCCACCACGTCCTCACCGCATTCGACGACCTCGACCTCAGCAAGGTGGAGGGATGGAGCGACGACGACGGGACGGGTGACCAAGACCCCAAGAGCGGCGACGACTTCTCCAGCATGTGCTTCATGGCCCTCGAGGGCGAACTGAGCGACAGCGAGCTGTACTCCGACTCGGACGAGGTATGCCCCACCTATGACCAGCTCAATCATGCTTTTCTTAAGCTAGGTGGTTTTCATGCTAGAGCTAGGGCTAGGTGTACTGAGTTAGAGAAGTAAGTAGATAGATTGTCACTAGAGATTATTGCTCTTACATCTGCTCCCTCTAGTGATGATTGTGATACATGCTCTGCTTTGCTAGGTGATATGGAGAAATTAAGGACCTCGCATGATAGTTTGTCCTCTGAGCTTGATATTGTTAAGGTGGAGAATGTTAGTCTGCTTGCTGAGTTAGAAATGTGTAGGATAGCTGATGCTTCACCTACTGTTGTTGAGACTACTTCTTGCACCTCATGTGAGGATAAGGACAATGCTTTTAGAGGCCTTTATACCATGCTCCTTGATCTGCCCGAGACTTGTGAAAGTTATAATAATTTAAAGATGAACCTAAAACGGGCAGATCATAAAATTTCTGAGTTGTATGCTTGGTTGCTTAAGCCAGCTGCTTCATGCTTGAACTGTCCTAAATTAACTGCTGAACTTGAATCTGTTTCCAAACAGTTTCAAGAAATGATCGACAACAACAAGAAAATGGCTCAGTATGCGACTAAGGATCCTGTTAGCTCACCATGCATTAGTTGTGATAAACTAAAACTTGAACTCGTTGCCTTGAATGATAAATGTGTGAAGCTAACTAAGGACTTACTAGAGAAGCCACAATCTTGTTGTGATGTGTTTGCTGGTGAGGGGAAGAAGCCCCAGGGTAAGGTAGAGACGCCTAGCGACGTAAACCAACCGGCTAGTAGTAGGACTGTCCCTTCAAGGTCGGCTGTGCGTGCACAAGCCATTCTCTCCTCTACTGTTGGTTCTTTTTCTGCTCCCTTACCCTCTGCTGTTCCCTCTTCTCCCTGCTCTTCTTGCACCTCTCTCTTTCGGGAGTGTTAGTACCTTATGAACACTCTCGAGAGGTTTATAGGAGGCAAGAAGAAGCTTAATCGTATTCTAGACCAGTCCAAGATTTGTAGATTTAATCAGGGTCTAGGATATGACTTTTATGAGGACATGAGGAAGCATCCACCCGCCGTGCTCAGACCCATAGCACCAGGTATGATCGAGACTGAGCCCAGGACCGAGAAAGTCCAATTTAAGTCAGCGGGCTTTGTCCAAGGGATTTCTGACAGTAAGGTGATTACACCTGCTGCTTCGGCCTCTCAGAAGGCGAAGCCTCCCCGTGCTACTTCTACCTCTCAGAGGGTGAAGTATCACTGCACCTTCTGTCAGAAGGATGGACACTCAGTCGATCGATGCTTCAGACGCGCCAAGATTGCGCGTAGAGACCGTGCTGAGGGACTTAGGTGTATTTAGGGTCAGCCCCAGACCCTGAGTGCACCTAAGGCTAGCACGAGGTCTAGGACTGTTTTTCTTGATGGGTTTGGGCAGCATCGAGGACTTGGTTTTTCTGAGTCTTCTGGTTTTTGTCCTCATGCTACTCTTGGTCATGACTTCCGCCGTCCTGAGGGTACATCTCATTTCCCCCGTCGAGACAGCTACCCACGGCGTGATCAGCGTGTTGTTGGTACTCCGACTCGCTTCCCCGTAGCAGTCGGACCTGGCAACAGCTTCAAGTCTACTCGTAGACCTTCTGCTTCTTTGAGTCACAGAGAGCGTAGGGTAGATAGAGGTCAGTCGTGCTTGACTACTTCATCTACTCGATGTGTTACTCAGTATTGGGTGCCAAAATCACTCTTGATTTATCCCAGTACTGAGCCTTTACTCTCTTGTTGACTCAGGTGCGCCGGGTTAGGAAGGGAGAGGTTTGGCTAGTAGACTCCGGTTATTCTCGTCATATGACCGGAGACTCCCGTTGGTTCTCTTCCTTAGCCCGTGCTCCACGTGATGAGACGATCACCTTCGGAGACGCTTCGTCTGGGCGCGTCATCGCCAAAGGTACTGTGCGCGTTAATGCCTCTTTTGTTCTTAAGGATGTTGCCTTGGTTAGTAAGCTGCAATACAATTTGCTTTCCGTTTCCCAGCTTACCGATGACGGTTTCGAGGTGAGCTTCAAGAAAAAGAATTGCAAAATTCTTGATTCTTCGAGTAGTCTGGTTTGCGGGATTTCTCATTTTGGGAGGATCTTTCGTGCTGATTTTTTTGAGTCTTCTGGTGATCCTCTCCAGTGTTTGGTTGCTTCGGAGTCCCGCGATCTGACTTTCTGGCATAGGAGACTTGGTCATATCGATTTGACCATTTGACCCGAGTTAGCGGCCACGATCTCATTCGTGGTCTACCGAAACTCAAAATGGTCAAAGATCTTGTTTGCTCTCCATGCCGGCACGGCAAGATGGTTGCCGCTTCTCATCCTCCGGTCACAGTGACTATGACCGATGCACCGGGACAGCTGCTTCACATGGACACAGTTGGACCAGCTCGAGTGCAGTCAGCGGGAAGGAAGTGGTATGTCCTTGTCGTAGTCGATGACTTCTCCAGGTTTTCATGGGTGTTTTTCTTAGCCTCGAAGGATGAGACGTTTACACATTTTCGAGGCCTTTGCGTGAGGCTTTCGCTGAGCTTCCGGTGCCTTACGAGCGATCCGCATGACAATGGCACGAGTTCAAGAATTCCTACTTTGAGAGGTTCGTGTTGGGACAGTGTAGAGCACCGCCTCGCTCCGCACGCCCAGCAGAATGGCGTCGTGGAGAGGAAGAACCGTACCTTGGTCGAGATGGCCAGGACGATGTTTGATGAGTACTCTACACCGCGGAAGTTTTGGGCTGAGGCTATAGCCACCGCGTGCCATGTCTCAAATCGAGTTTTTCTTAGGGCACACTTGCACCGCACTTCTTATGAGTTGAGATACGGGCAAAAGCCCAGCGTCTCTCATTTTCGTGTGTTTGGTTGCAAGTGCTTTATTTTGAAGTCCGGGAACCTAGACAAGTTCGAGTCACGTTCTTGTGATGGTATCTTTCTAGGTTACTCGTCTTCTTCGCGGGCTTATAGGGTTTGGAACTGTGAGTCTAGCAAAATGGTAGAAACCTGTGAGGTGACTTTCGATGAGGCCAGTCCGGGGACTAGGCCCGATATCTCAGGTTCTTTAGAGCAGTCTGAGCCCATCTTTGTGTATGATGAGGACGATGGAGATGAGGGTTGTCTACCCGATCCAGTCCCTCATCCACCCCTCGAGGTGTCTTCTTCCACCGCACCTCGAGGCGATCAGCTTATGCCTTCTGCTTCTTCCGGAGCTAGTGGCTCTGGTCCTACCTCGTCAGCTCACGAGGTAGAGGCCACTTCTTCATCTCATTCTGGACCTCCTAGACATATCCAAAAAGCTCATCCTTTTGAGCAGATTATTGGAAACCTATTTGAGCGAGTCACTCGTTCAAAATCTGGCATGTCTCAATTCTGTCTCCATTCTGCTTTTATTGCCTCCTTTGAGCCCAAGGACGTTTGTCATGCTCTATCTGATGAGTCTTGGGTCAATGCCATGCATGAGGAGCTAGAAAATTTCGAGAGGAACAAGGTCTGGTCACTTGTTGAGCCCCCACGAGGTCACAATATCATTGGGACTAAGTGGGTGTTCAAGAACAAGCAGAGTGAGGATGGGGTGGTTATTGAAACAAGGCTAGACTGGTAGCTCAAGGGTTCTCTCAGGTTGAGGGTCTGAATTTCGAGGAGACCTTTGCCCCTGTAGCTAGACTTGAGGCCATTAGAATCCTGCTTGCCTTTGCATCTTCTAAGGGTTTCAAGCTTTACCAGATGGACGTCAAGAGCGCCTTCCTCAATGGCTTCATTGAGGAAGAAGTCTATGTGAGACAGCCTCCTGGTTTCGAGAACCCCAAATACCCTAACCATGTCTTCAAGCTTTCCAATGCTTTGTATGGACTTAAGCAGGCCCCTAGAGCTTGGTATGAGAGGCTTAAGTCCTATTTGTTGAGTCATGGTTTTGAGATGGGTAAGGTGGATAAGACCTTGTTCATTCGCCGGCATGGCACCGACCTCTTGCTCGTCCAGATTTATGTGGATGACATCATCTTTGGCGGCTCCTCGCATGCTCTCGTTTCTCGGTTTTCCGATGTCATGAGCTCGGAGTTTGAGATGAGCATGATGGGTGAGTTGAGCTTCTTCCTTGGCTTCCAAATCAAGCAGACTCGGGAGGGTACTTTCTTGCATCAGGGCAAGTACACTCGACACCTCCTGAAGCGCTTCGATATGAGTGATGGTAAGCCGGTGTCCACTCCGATGGCTACATCAGCTTCACTCGACCCAGATGAGGATGGCGAGCTGGTTGATCAGAAGGAGTATAGGAGTATGATCGGCTCTCTCTTGTACCTCACTGCCTCGAGACCGGACATACACTTCGCTGTGTGTCTTTGTGCTCAATTTTAGGCTTCTCCTCACGTATCTCACCAGCAGGCAGTGAAACGCATTCTTCGGTACCTTCGAGCTTTGACTATGGTATATGGTACTCTTCCTCTTCTTGTCTGTCCTTGAGAGCCTTCTCGGATGCAGACTTTGCTGGCTGTAGGATAGATAGGAAGAGCACTTCTGGCACTTGCCAATTCATTGGCACTTCTCTCATTTCCTGGTCTTCGAGGAAGCAGTCCGGTGTTGCACGGTCCACCGCAGAGGCTGAGTATGTTGCTGCAGCCAGTTGCTGTAGCCAAGTGCTTTGGATGGCTTCGACCCTGCGGGACTTTGGTTTAGTCATAGACAGTGTTCCACTCTTCTGTGATAACACTTCTGCGATTAACATTGCTAGAAACCTAGTGCAGCATTCTCGGACCAAGCATATTGATATCCGATATCACTTCCTTAGAGACCATGTGGAGAAGGGTGACATAGTGCTCCAGTTTGTGGAGAGTGACCACCAGTTGGCTGATATCTTCACCAAGCCTTTGGATAGTTCGAGGTTTTCAGCTCTGCGGGGAGAGCTTGGGGTGGTTTGTCTTTATGGGCTGTTGTGAGGGGGAGTTTGTGCTTTACTGCTTTACTATATAAAGAAAAATAGGGTTTGAATACAACCATGAGCCCAACCCTGTTATAGGGTGAGACAGTGCTAGACTATGCGGGAAAAAGGGCTACCGCGACAACAAGGAAAACATGATCTAACTACTATGATACAGCTGCAGACACTCCACATCTCCAAGCCTCAAGAGAGTACTTTCTTCCTTGATCTGCAAAGCTAAGATATCTCGCGATACATATGAGTGCCCTGAAAGACCATTTTGTTCCTTTCATTTCACCGACACCATATAACTAAGATCACCATATTGTGAAAACATTTCCAGACTTCCTTGGGGACCTGGCTTCTTTTAGAGGTCCACCACTCCTGTAGGTCATCCTAGTTGTTTGGTGTTAGATCCTGCTGAGAGACCATGTGGAGGTCATCCCGTGTGCATGATGAGTAATTGACATCGGTTTAGCTAAGTCGAGTTTGGTTTGGGTGGTTCGGACCTTGACGTTGCGTGGTGCAATGGGCTCGGTCGGACTTGGTCAAACTTAGTCGTGTTAGGATTAGGATGCTTATTCTGATGATTCAACAGGTTTGGACTTCATTGTGTATGGTGTGTTTATGCCATCTACGCTTTCATATATCGAGCGGTGCTATTTGATGTGTTTCTTGTCTGTGTTGACTGTAGGACGTCGAGGCGGAGTCGTGGTGAGACACGAGGGACCGGACTAGACACGGGCGGTTTCGAGGTCAGAACGGTCGGGATGTGTCAAAGACGGCGGAGACTCGAGGTGGTTGCGAGGCTTCGACGACAAGGAGCGTGGAAGCTTTCCGGAAGGTGCAGGAGGGGCGAATCGGTAAATTCGCAAGGCTGCACAAGCGGGAGCGGGCTCCATTGGATTTAGCGGGCGTAACGGGGTGGAGACCCGTTAGCCAAGCGCTATAAATAGGTGGAGAGGGTTGCATGTCTCCACATGGATTTGGGAGAGAGTTAGGGTTTCTAGAGTCAAAAGAAACTTTGGAGGTAGTTTTTGCTTTGGCTCTTTAGTTGGTGACAGTGGGTGTGGACTACAGAGTATGTCCCCTGGTTGTTTGCTCTCCTCTGTACGTTGATTCTCCAAACAAGCATGTAGTGTGGGTGTGTTCTTGGTTTGGGGAGAGGTTGGAGAGGATGGATTGAGAGTTTGTAATCATTCCTCTACATGTAATCGTGTCATCTCTCTTCATCTATATCAATATGAGATGGATTTGGTTGAAATTTCTGAGTTCCTCCAGTGCTCTCTGTTCTTCCTTCGATGTTCATTTTTCAGATTTCTGAGTTTTTGAGTTTCTTGTTGATTCTTGTTAGGAAGGCTCAAAATGGGTAGGGCATAAATCTGAAATTCTAGGATTTCAGTTGGATTCTCATGTTATTTGGTCTCTCAAAAGTGTTTGGAATAGACCCTTGAAGTTGTGCCCTAAAGTTTTGAGATTTATTTCAATTATCTCCTTCACTTGATCTTGACAAAATCTCAGTTTTTTTACAAATCTGCATAAAAAATTCTAGGATTTCAGTTTGATTCTCATGTTATTTGGTCTCTCAAAAGTGTTTGGAATAACCCTTGAAGTTGTGCCCTAAAGCGACTTTAATTATCCTTCACTTGATCTTGACCGGGTCTTCAAAGGCTTGTCGATCGACTTAACATGGCGGTTCAACATGCAAGGTCGACCGACCGGCGTTCAACATGCGGTCAGACCGCCCGGGAAGTGTTGATCAGACCGCCCCCTTTTGATTTGGCTCTAATTCCATTGGTTACTTCTGGTTTTTAAGAGTTAGGGTTCCTCCTCTGTGGTTTAGGATTTTTCAAGTGTGCTAGCCCTTCTTTCATAGCTTGTTAGCTATTGGAGGAGAATTTGAGAAGTGAGAACTTAAGAGGGACAAGCTTTTAGAAGTCGACATTCACCCCCTCTGTCGCCATTTCGGTCCAACACCTGCATCCCTTCCCATTGTTGGATTCAAAACCAAACCTGTCACGCTTGAAAACAAGTGATGAGGAGGTGTCCGATCGTTTCTTGTTCTTGCAAGCACACCGGGAAGTTTAGCGGATGAGGCAGACCTCCTCGCTGCAACCTGTCACTTGTCTAGCACCTTTTTTTGCACTGCAAACCTGGAGAAAATTTTGCATTTTAGTGGCGCCATAGATTTCTAGATTGGCTTGTAGAACCAACAATCACTACTACAGAAAACCGTCTGTGATGACGTTTCTGAACCGTCTGAATTTATGGGTCAGTGATAATCGAAGGTTATCACAGACGGTTTTTGAACCGTCTGTGGTGTAAATATCATAGACGGTTTGTAACTAAAAACCGTCTGTGATAGGTGATAATCACAGACGGTTTGTAAGTAAAAACTGAATATCACAGACGGTTTTCACTAAAAACTGTCTGTGATAATCACCTATCGGTTTTTACTTACAAACCGTCTGTGATTATCACCTATCATAGATGCTTTTTAGTTACAAACCGTCTGTGATATTCTTTTCTACCCCTAAATCTATTTCTGTTTATTGGCTAGCCTCAGGAAATGCTAGTCATGCCCTCTGAAACAAGCAGATCAACATGTATATGTATACATACAATTCACATTTCAATTCATTTCACAAACATAAAACATCCCATTCACATCTCAATTCATTTCATAAACATAGAACATCCAATTCACATCGCACTTCATTTCACAAACATAAAACATCCATTTCGCAAATCAATTAATTGAAATGAAATAAAATATCCATTAACAAATACACAATTACAAAAGATCTAAATTGCATTTGCACTTAGATGGTAACATTGCATTTTTTATTGCTCTATCACTCCGGTCTCGCAAAAGGAATAGATCCATAATCAACGAACTTGTCAGGCTGCACAAGCAATACTTGGATGGTGCATGATTGACATCCAAGTATTGCTTGTGCAGCCTGACAAGTTCATTGATTATGAATCTGTTCCTTTCGTGAGACCTTGATTCCGGAGTGATAAGAGAAATAAAAAATCATTGTACGTTGTGGAACTCTCCATCTGAGTTTATGACTCTAGCCACCAAAAAAGTACGCGCACTCTCCACGAATTTGTGAAAGGTCGGGCTGTTTCAATGCAGTTGACGGAATGGACGTAGCCTATCGATAGGAATATCAATGTGCGTATATATATATATATATATATATATATATATATATATATATATATATATATATATATATATATATATATATATATATAATTTGACAAGTATGAAGTAATTATGGGAAGATTGACAAACCTTAGAATTGGTGATCCTCGAGGAATCGAGGAGTAGTTTCATATGGTGGCAAATGTAGAATCCACACGTGTTGCTCGGTGGCTGCTGGTAGTACTGCAAAAAATGGAATGTGTTAATTCAAGAGGCATTACTAACAACTGTTGCATTGGATTAATTAATGTGTAATAGAGAATACCTTAAATTTTCGAACATGTGTCAGGCCTTTGGCCCCTTGCGTCGAGACACCTGCCTTTCCAACGTACATCGCGAACGCCCTACGTGATTCAAAAAGTTGACCTTAGTCATTCAGAAGGAAAGAAAGAGTACAATATAGGTATGTATGGAGAAAATGTATTTACCTATCGATTACTTGGCTGACAACTGTGTAGTCCATTTTATTCTTACTTAGGGAATCAAGGTATATTGCCTTGTTTTATTTTGGTACAATTACTATTAAAATCCAATGAAACTCCTGATTGTATGGCATAAGTACATATTCCTTATCACGGTAAGCCAGCAGTGCTGCTGCAATGTACCTCTCGACGAAGAGTGTATCCTCGTTGATGGTATGCATGGTGACCAAGTGTGGGTCCAAGAAACCAACCGATGATTTGGATGATCTAGCTGCAGTCACCATGTGTCTATATATACACACATGAAAGCAACAAATTATATATGACATTTATCGGTATGACATGAACAGAGACTATGATTGTACACACTTACAGCGTCCAGCACCGAATGAGTGAGGCATCGAGAGCATTGAGCGTGAAAAGATCAAATAAATCCTCAAAAGTCACCACGAAGACACAATCTTGAATATTGTGCTGTAAATGATCCGGCCCGAATTTGATAGTGATACCTGAGCGTCATTCTCCCTCAGGCTTATTGGACTATTCCATATACCACATGTATAATTGCAGGCAACTAATTGGTAGGGTTTGGAGGCGCGTTACCGGGTCGACCAGTGGCTCGCCAAGCACGAATTTGCGGGCCAATGGCAGGTACGGGATATCATCATCGGTCTTGTTTGCTTTGCCCTTGCTGCCCTTGCTGCCTCGGCTGTAGGTCGACTGTAAAGGTAGCACCGGTGGAAGTTGCTGCACCGAGAATAGCGCCCATGAACATGACACCGATGCAGGTAGCGGTGGTGGAGATAGGCCTTGTGGAGATGGCACCAGTGCATGTAGCTGATCTGGTTCAAATTGCCCTTGTGGAGATGGCACCAGTGCATGTAGCTGATCTGGTTCAGATTGCCCTTGTGGACCTGCCACCAGTGAAGAAGCCTTTAGGCAGATATCACTTTTGGGCCACTGGATGAAGGTTCTAATGGTTTTCCCTAGAGTCACGAGCTCGTCGTTAGGGGGCTTCGGTAGCAGGACGACCTCAAAATTGGCATGTACACCATCCACTAACACTTTTCTGAAGACTGGCGCTAAAGCTTCACGGTGCACCATGACCCCTTGAGCAGATGGATATGCCAGGCCCCAAGTAGCGCACAAGGCAACAGAGGCATATCTCACTTGGAGCTTGCACTTCGTAGGCTCCTACATAACGATACAAAATTAGCTACTCCAATTAATAGTCGTATCAATGAATCAAGCATTCCAGAGATAATAATTATTACTAGAATGTCATCTACAGGAAATCTGGCCTCGTTCTCCATCGTAGGATTGGATGCGCAACTACTCGGATAGTTGGGCAGGCTAGCTAACACAGAAGCGGCGGTGGCAGCTTGCTAATTTTCTGTAAATCTTCGCATCTCATCTCTGACATAATCAGTAGCTCCTTTCTAAGAGATGCCTTGATCTCTTCTCATAGCCGTGCCTCACGCTTGGCTTTGGTTCTCTTCCTACTCCGATACAATTCGGAGTCATCTTGGAAACCATGTTTCCAAGGAACGTAAAGCCCAAGGCATCTCGTACGACCTGGGTGCTCCTTGTTTCCCAAGGCTGTGGAGAGTATATCATTCTCCCTTGTTCCCTGGAATGATCCCTGGGAAGATTCAACACTCAGTGCTTCCTGCAAGAGCATGACATATTATTTCACTTCCTACGAAGTTGTGGAGTAGTTACAAGCTATATAGTTCGATCGATATCTTACCAGGCGGTGGGACACTTCCTGGTCTGCAGGGTTTTGAAAGGAGACGTCCACCGATGTCGTTGTAGATGACCTTGCTCTAATCCAATTTCGAGCGCGGTCATCCGAGATATTGGCAAATAGCGGGGCGGTGTCTTGCAGGATTGCCTGTTCGTCTTCCCTTCTCCACTGTGGGATTATACCCGCATACCCAGTTGTGCCAAGTCTATGGGGGTGTGTGTGTTTTGCCTAGAGGGCCTTGTGTGCCGCACTTGCACTTTTAAAATCTTCGATCGTCTTCATCGCCTTCAACTCTTCCCATTGTGGTTCCAGGAATGGGTATTTATGAAAAGGCATTTCATCCTTCTCCACGTAGTTCTTGACAAGCATGCTCTTGAAGTTCTTCCATGCTTTGCACGCCGCTAGCAAGGCTTGTCATTGCACGGCGTCTTGGTGTTCTTCTGGGATCTCAAACGATGCAAAAATTTCTTGTCAGCAGCTCACGTTTCCGAGTCCTAGTCACGCTCTTCCATGAATCGAATGTGATCTCAATTCGTTCTCGTGCAACTATTCCGATCATTCTTCGGAATGCGCATACTGCTCGCCGAGGAAGGAGAGGGGTCCTAGATCCATCGACTTCTGTGATGGTAAATCGGCCCTCAGACTTTTTTGATAGCCCTCTTCCTTGGCATTTTGATTTTGGAGCGGACGCATCCGGCGATGATGTTGAAGAATGCGCAGATGACATGTTGACCTTCTCATATATGAAAAGTAAGCACAATGTAGCATATACATAAATAGTGCGGTATAAGCACATACTTAGATTTAAACATATATTCAAGTATACATATACATATTTATGTTCATTAGCAACATATATGTAAAAGCAATCCTTGTACTTATCTCATGAATCTGAATAACTCTGCTGTCTAAAATTTCAAAGCACAATCTGCTCCCACTAAGCTATGTACTACATACATAGACATCATTTCTAGTTGAATCATGTATTATGTTCTAGTGATATAATACATTGCTCAATATATTGTAACAACCTAATTTAGATTAAGCCTAATTAGAACCAACCAGATTTATGCTTGTACCATATTTATACTTATAGCTTATTGTACGTGTTTGTTAGAATTCCCCTCCATTTGTAAATCTCTTCCCTTCCTAACAGAATCAAGGTGATAAGCAGTACATCCTCATGTAGTACCTCATGACATATGTAGCTTATAAAGATAGTATGTTTGTCATTCTTTATTTAGTTATTTTACTACTTGAGCTATGGGGATACTATTTAATTGAAAGTAATTTTCATGTTTAAATAGTATGTTTGTCATTCCTTATTTAGTTATTTTACTACTTGAGCTATGGGGATACTATTTAATTGCAAAGTAATTTTCATGTTTAAATCCTATCTTTGTCATGGTAAAATCTGTGAGCATGGATACTAACATCTAGACATCATCAATCCAAGACATCTCAACTGCATCTCAACTGGACATCTCAACTGCATCTAAACTGCATCTCAAATGGACATTACTTACATATATATATACAACATTACTTACAACAAGGGAGGAGGAGGCCGACGGAGGCTTGGGGATGGAGGTAGCCGGCGACGGGCCCGAGGGTGGAGGAGGGTGACGGCCTTAGGGGGACGGAGGCGGCCGGCGATGGGCTCGAGGGAGGAGGAGGGCGATGGGCTTGGGGGACGGCGACGGGCTCGGGGGCTCGACGGAGGCGGCCGGCGACGGGCTCGGGGGACGGGGACGGCCTCGAGGGGGACGGAGGCAGCTGGTGATGGGCTCGGGAACCAAAGGCGGCCAGCGATGGGCTCTGGGGACGTCGGCAGTGACGGGCTCGATCGGGAGAGCGTAAGTCTCTGTGCTTGGTTGGTATTGCTAATAACTGCAATGTACGCGCAAAACCCTAGCAGGGGTTATATATAAAGGCTTATTACAGACGGTTCTAAACTTAGAACCGTCTATGATAATAAATATCACAGACAGTTCTAAACATAGAATTGTCTGTGATAGTGTAACTATCACATACAGTTATAAACTTAGAACTGTCTGTGATAATAAATATCACAAACGGCTCTAAACTGAGAACCGTCTATGATAAGCCTTTGTCTCCGGATGTAGTTATTAATATAAACACCAACCAGCATTCAATAAGACCTCACACGGTGTATTTCTTTACAACAGCTGGGTGAATTTCACTACAACAACCCAATGAACATGGAGATACATTTGTATGACTCATTCTCAAAAATCACCTATATATCACATATTTTCACATATACATAAATGCAAATTCACAAATACATCACACACATGCATTGTTGTATACATAAATGCCAATTCACATATACATCACATACATGCATTGTTATATACATAAATGCAAATGCCCATATATATGTCGCACATTCTCATTCCACTTACTTATTTCCTTTAAAAATTAGCCCTTCATGATGATCAATGTGTACGTAACTAGTTTCGCCACGTTGTTCGTCGTCGACCCTTGTGCCATTTCCAAAAGGAGGTAACTCATCAAATTGATTGTATTTTTCCTCGTACACTACATTCTCTGCTCTGACAATTCTCCATTTTCCATGAAGAAATGCATGGCGTTTCTTATTTGCCGAGTCGGTTACATAGAAAACTTGAACAACTTGGTTGGTGAGTACAAATGGTTCGTCTTTGTACTCGACACGTTGACACCGTACTTGTCAACCTTCACCTGTAAGAGATGCACCCAACGATAGCGAAATAAGGGGATCTTGAAAACCACGTAGTCGAGCTCCCAAATCTCTTCTATGAACCCATAGTACGAGTTTCTCAACCCATCGGTACTAAACGTATCTATGCGGACACCGCTGTTCTAGTTAGTGCTCTTTACATCCTGAGACTGTGTATAGAATGTGTACCCATTTATGTCATATCCTTGCCATGTCACAACTGTAAATGTTGGCCCTTTTGCCAACCATGTCAGCATCTCACTTAACGAGCTCCTAGCGATTTGCTCCTTCAACCATTGGTTGAACCGACTGTTGTGTTGCCTCATAATCCAAACATCCACTGCTCCGGATTCTGTTGCCGAAACACATCCTTATGCTGGTCGACATAAGGTGCCACTTCAGTCATGTGTTGCAAGACCGTGAAATGGGCTTGAGTATACATGTCCATATATGGAGTGATTGCTTTCCTTCCGATAGTTCTGGTACCCTTCAGCCTCCCCTCATGACAAGATTGAGGCACACCTATCGTTGAATCTGAGTCATATAATCGACACAAAACTCAATGACCTCTTCGCTTGCATAACCTTCGACGATGCTGCCCTCTGGCCGAGATCGATTCTGTACGTAGGACTTGAGAATTCCCATGAACCTCTCAAATGGGTACATGCTACGTAGGAATACGGGCCCGCACATTTTTATCTCCCACACAACGTGAACAATGAGATGGATCATGATATCAAAAAATGAAGGAGGGAAATATATTTCAAGATGACATAGAGTCATCACCACCTCGTCCTACAGAGCATCTAGTCCTTCGGGATCGATGACCTTCTGAGCAATTGTGTTAAAGAAATAACATAGCCTCATGATTGTCTCTTGGACTTTGATTGGCAAAATATTTCTAATTGCAATAGGGAGCATCTATGTCATCAGCACATGACAATTATGAGACTTCATGCCATTTAACTTTCAAATCTTGCATCGAAACAAGTTTCTTCATGTTGCCGGAGTAACCAGACGAAACTTTGACACATGCAAGCACTGGCATAGTTCTGTTTTCTTGGCCTTGGATAGAGTGTAACATACAGCGGGAAGGTACGTTTGTCCATTATCTGTTTTTGTCGGTGCTAACTCAGGCCTGATGTCCATATCAGCCAAGTCAAGCCGTGCGTTGACGCCGTCCTTTGTTTTATCATGAATGTTCAGTAAGAGACCAATCAAGCTGTCACATACATTTTTTTCTATGTGCATGAAGTCGATGTAGTGTCGAACATCTAAGTACTCCCAATAAGGTAAGTCCCAAAATATTGATCTCTTCTTCCAGGTGTTCTTCTCATGAACCCTCAATTTACATCCCTTTTCGAGGACAACATCTAAATCTTTAACCATATTATAAACCTCTTTTCCCCTTAAATGCCTTGGAGCTGAACCGTCTTTCTTCTCTTCGTCAAATTGTTTCTTCATCTTGCGCTATGGGTGAGCCCTCCGAAGGAATTGGCAGTGACGCATGTAGACGATTTTGCATGAGTGTTTCAGCCACACACTCTCGGTACCATCTAAACAGTGAGTACAAGCTTTGGCACCTTTTGTACTCTAGCCCGATAAGTTAGCAAGGGCAGGATAATCATTTATGGTGCAGAACAACAAGGAGCGCAAAGTGAAGTTCTCTTGTTTGTATGCATCCCATACCTGTACCTCTTCGTTCCATAGTACTTTTAGATCTTCCACTAATGGTGCTAGGTACACATCAATATCATTACCAGATTGCTTTGGCCCTTGGATATGTATCGACAGCAAAATATACTTTCGCTTCATATACAACCAAGGAGGAAGGTTATAGATGCAGAGAGTCACGGGCCATGTGCTATGTCGACTGCTCATGCTACTGAAAGGATTCATTCCATCTATACTCAGTCCAAACCTTATATTTCTTGGTTCTGCACCGAAGTCTGCAAAACTCCTATCGATGTTTCTCCACTGGGCGGAATCAGCAAGGTGTCTTAACATTCCATCCTTCTTGCGCTCTCTGACTGCCAACGCAGCAGTTTTGCTTCCTTTGGATTTGCAAAAAACCTTTTCAAACGGGGAATTATAGGAAAATACCATGCCACCTTAGCAAGAGGTCCTTTCTTCACCTCTGTTCCCTCACCGTCATCTGATTGATTGTTTTGTATCGGGATGTGTTACACACCGGACATGCATGCATGTTTGCATACTCTTTATGGTAGAGGATACAGTCGTTCGGATATGCATGTATTCTTTCACTTCCATTCCCAATGGACAAAGAACCTTCTTGGCTTTATACATGGTTTTAGGCAACTCATTTCTCTCCGGAAGCATGTCTGCTAAAAGACCTAGCAACGCCGTGAAACTCTTCTCGGACCAACCGTTGCTTGCCTTCAATTTCAATAGTTCAAGCACGGCCGATAACCTCGTGTACTTTGACCTGCAGCATGTGAACAAAGGTTTCTCCGAGTCCTCCATCAAGCCCCAGAATTTAACATACTCTCTCTCATCATAGTTCTCTTCTACATCGCGAAGCATCTGATCCAGATTGTCATCATGCAATCTATCCGAATCCGAACAACAATCGACATCATCCGGCGGCGTGTCATTCACTTCACCGGCGATGTCATCCGGCGGCATATCATTCACTTCACCGGCGATGTCATCCGGTGGCATATGATCATTGACTTCGCCATGACTGGTCCAACACGTATAACCCTTTTTGAAACCCCTCCGAATCAAGTGCGCTTCAATTTGCCCTCAGTTCTTAAACATCTTTAAATTCTCATGATCGATTGCATGGATAGTACATATATTCCACCCCCTTATTCAACATATCCTCCTCGGCAGCTCTTGTAAAAGCAGACACGCCATTAATGTACTCTTCACTCACACGGTTCACGGCATAAATCCAGCTTCGGTCCTACGTTATGTATATATACAACAACTTAGTATTAAAAATTAAATTAATTAATTATTACTACATATATACCACATGCATTGAGGCTTTGCTAGCTTAATTCATATTATAAACACAACAGCTATTTCCCCAGCAATCGCTGAAGGTATGTAACCAACAATTTTGACAAATTTGGCCTCCCACATGACGGGAACTGATCATGTATGGTCAAGTAGATGCAAACCATCTTCAATAATACTTACCAACTTAGATCTAAATTGTAATGCAAAGAAAAATAAATTTCATTACTAACCATATCTAGAGCAACCAGGAACGTATGAATCTTCAAAGCCCAATCTCTGCCTCCTCCCACCAAATTAATTGGCCTGAAATCGCCTAGCTTGCCTCCTGAGCGAACGAGTGCTACACCGGCTAGATCTGGATTGAAATGAAGACAGATACGGTTTTGAGTGGCGCAATAAATGTCTAGCACCATTATCATAGACAATTTTTTTATTAAAATCCGTCTGTGATAATTCTGAGATCATCACATACGGTTTTTAATACAAACCGTCTGTGATAAATGATAATTAGCTTATCATATACGGTTTTTATTAAAAACCATCTGTGATAATTCCAGATTATCACATACGGTTTTAATAAAACCGCTCGTGATACTAAAATATCCTGCATTTATTCATCGGTAAGAACCGTCTGTGATACTCGTTTTCTCCGATGCCATCGACACAGACGATGTCCAAATTAAAACCGTCTGTGTTAGTGTCGGTCACAGACGACGGTTTTATCAAACCGTCTGTGATTTGACGTCTAGTATTAGACTTTCTATAGTAGTGAGTCCGTTCACCCCAGGAACAATGCCTGGTATGTTGGCTTGGCTGTGAATGTCTCTGAAGCTGCTCAGCGCAACACTAGGGAACCCTTTTTCACCCGAACCTCATCCATATCTTGAGATGCGCAATGTTGCAAGAGTTGAAACAATGTGCTTGCTCTTGACATCACGATTGTGTCGGCATGGATCCTATAGTGTGGGTAGAGAAATGTCAGTTCCCCGATAAGATGTCAGCAGCGGATCTTCAATCAGGAAAAGCACCTGTGTCCTTGGTAGACGCCATACTTCGACTGCAGAATATGCCTGGGCCCATGCTCGAACACCATGTGGCCACCTCTTCTGCTGTCCCTACTGGAACTGGTGGTTCAGGTTGGCACAGCACAGCTTGAGGCAATGCCCAGTCTGCAATGTAGGAATTTCACAGGAGAAACAATCCAATTCCCATAGAAAACAGGAAAAATTCTCATGTTCGAAACATGCACGACATATAGTTGCGCGAAGGTTTGCCATACAAGAATACTAGTGCAGAAATGCAACAAGAATCAATGTGCCTCATCTAGACATGAACCTATGCAACACGTTGCATCTTCTAATGCACCCAATGAGTTTGGAAGTCCTTGTGCAGGCCCCAGCAGCCAGAGCTTCTTCAGGGAGCAAATGGGTTCAATGCCTTGAGGGAACTTATCCAGCTTCAACAGTCACACAATATACAAACCTTCTATGTATGAAATAATTACTACATCGATGTGAAATCGAGGACTTAAACACCTGGAAATACACAATATACCCCTTGGATTCTTGGTTGATGAGACCTTAGATGATGTAGAAGGAGAGTTAGCTTATCAATAAACATAAAGATGAGATATTGACAGCATTCATTGTGAAACAAATTTAACAAAAAAGGGACATGTTCTTACATTAAATCAATCTTACAGCAACTGAAACAACACAACGAATTCAGGGGCTTGCAGGTGGCAATTAACGCTATTGCTTCAGGGATAAATTATAACAATCCAAACATGTGACCCAGGTACTAACGCAGTAGTACGGACATAATTGAGGATTTATTGGAAGGGTTAAAGTACGACTTAATTGAGCTCAAAGTGCCACACAAGAACCAATCTGCTTCTCCGAGAAGCGAATCTCTGGAACATGCTGCACCTTCTGGTGCATTCCATTCTTGTGTCGTTAAGTAATGAAGTCCTTATGCAAATTCAGCAGCCAGAGCTTCTTCAGGGACAGAAGAGATGAGGCACCTTATCCAGCTCCGATAGAGACACGATATACAAACCATCAATGCATGGAGGGGCTCCATCTCCGATCTCCAATTGGTTGACATTGGCCATGCACTTTAAGACAAGTGTCTTCAGATGAGGAAAGCACCCTGCAGAAAGAATCTAAGTCTTTGCGCTATTCACCCTGTTAAGACTGAAATACGTGAGGTTGGCACATGTGGCGCCAACACTCCCAATGGATCTTCCCCAAGAGACACCACCTTAGAGCTAAATATTCGAGATGTTCCCCACTGTAGAGCTTGTTGCGTTCTGATACAACTTGTAGTGGAATCGACAGGACAAATAACGAAAATAATGAAGAGCAGTTAATAACACGAGTTAAGTTGATTTTTGAGTGCAATACAAATTTTGGCAAAAACAAAATTCAAATTAGAATTTGAATTCTAAAGCAAAATCAAAATTTGAACAAATATCAAAAATAAAATTAAAATTAAAAAACAGTTTTTGGGCTAGCCCAATTTCTTTTCCCCTCGCAGCCCACTTGCTTTCGGCCCATTAGGCAGCCGGCCCGCATTCCTTTTATCCCTTGTTTTCTTTTCCCAGCCAAATGCTATCGGCCCATGGCCCACTTCCCTCTCCTCAATTCTTTCCTTCTTCTCGGCCCAACCACACCCTGGCCTATTCCCCTCCCCTTCTCCTCTCGCTCACTTGCTCTGTTTTCGACCGCATAAGGTTGCCGCTACAATTGCTAACCAGTTGTCGCCCACCTTCACACATGTCGTGCCTTGCTCTCATCAGCGCTATCCCATTGCCACCTCCTGAGCACGCCAACTTGACCACCTCATTCCCCTTTCCGTCTCACCTTGCCCAATTTGACCCTCTCCCCTCGTAGCTCGTCAGTGCCGTCGCCTTCTCCAACTTTGACCACCGCACCACCCCATAGACCTGGTGCGCCTCTGTTCAGTTCCTACGGCAAAAGCACCCTCATGCCTCCCTTCATCGATCCCTGTCACAATTTTGGCTGCCAACCACCCTAGTTCATTTGTGTTGTGGTCCCCCACCGCTGTGCCTCGTGTCATCATCACTGGACTACTTCAAACTTCTCTGGAGCTTGCAAACCTCTCCAATGAGTTCCCTTCATCCCCTAGATGCTCTCCATGCCATCAATTCCATTGTCGCACCACTACATGTTAGGTTGCCATGGTGGCCGACCGCCGCTGTCGCCATATGCACCGCTGTCATGGCGGCAGCTTACCTCCAGTGCTGCCGTCGATATCCATGGGTGCGGTGTAGCCCCTACAACACATTTTGGGTATTACCAGCAGTCATCGCTGCCGCCCTCACTAGAAACAAGCACGACAAGGCCACACTCTGTTTGGGTTCAGGAGAAGCCACTGTAGCAATTTAGTTAGTGTTAATGATGTCCTTAAACCATAATTAAGTTAAAGTTAATGACACCCATTAATTAGTGTTAATTAGTCACTGACATGGGGGCCCAACTCATTAAGAATTTTAATTCAAACTAGTTTTTAGTTTTGAGTCACTGACGAGTGGACCATCTTTACAGTACTGGCCCCCTATTAGTCACTCTTCCATTTTTCTTAAAGAAAATAATTCAAAAAGAAATTAAAAACCCTAAGGGCCCCACTTGTTAGTCATGGTTAGGTTTTTCTTAAGAAAGATAATTCAAAATGAAACTAAAACACGCTGGGACCCACATGTCAGCCTCTGGTATGTATTAACTTAAGAAAATAAATCAGAAAAATAAATTAAATTATGGGGCAAAACTGTTAGTGAGACAAACCAAATCAGAAAAATAAATTAAATTATGGGGCCCAACTATCAGTTAGACACACTATTTCTCCTCTATTTATTTTTATGAAATTAAAGTTTGGAAGACCAACTCTCACTCATTCTAAATCCAAATTAAATTAAACTTGTTTCTAAATTCATGATCTTTCTAATAAAAGTAAAACCATGAATTTTGGAGTTCATTTGGAGTTTTATCTAGATTTATTTATATGCTCGTGTATTTATTTGCTTTTTCATCTCAACCACTTGAGTAGATTGCGAAGACCAGAAATAGCAGCGATTCGAGCCCAACCAGGACCACTAAGACCAGCAAGCTTATGAGTAAGGCCACATAATATTTTGATCATGTTGCACCTACTTTTTGAATGCAAGTTATGTTGATTTAAACCATTAAATTGCATGTTTTATTTTATTATGCAAATTATATTTATGTTAAGTCAGTTAAGTCCCTATTAATAACTAAGTTATTACACCACACTCCTTAGCATTGGACATTAATCATTGTTGCCCTAAATTAATGGTAAACATATTAGATGTAAGTATATATTTAAGCACCATGCTTAGTCTTGCTTAGATGCTTAGGGCATTAATTTGCCCTAACATCATTTCAAATATGAAAATTTAGTTTGGGCAAGCATTGGATGTAAATGACTGGTATTTGAACTAGAAAATGGTAATTTAAAATCCCAAAACTCTAAACTTGTGAGAGACCATGTGGAGGTGTCCCCATGTTTGTGATGAGTTATTGACACTTGGTTTGGAAAGATTGAGTTTGATTTGAGCGTTTCCTGCTAAGTCGTAGCCTTAAAAATGTTCAGAATCGCTTTCTGTGCAAAGTCGTAGCTTCTGGCCATGGTCGTAGGCTCGTTCGACCACTTTGGTCGTGGTCGGAAGCTTGCTGGGCAGGTTACGACCACGTTGTCGACAATCGGGAGCCAGGCGAGTCATTTACGACCACATAGTCGAAGGTCGGAAGTCTCCCGACTCCTTTACGACCACGTTGGCCGTGGTCGAAGGCCAGTACGACCATGTTGGTCGTGGTCGAAGCAGGTTACGACCACGTTTGGTCGTGGTTTGTAGTTGAGAGTTGTGCTACGATCATGTTGTGGAGTCGGTGAGTTACGACCACGTTACCGCGAGAGGTAGTCGGAAGTCGAGACTTCGACCACTGGGTTGGTAGTCGGCAGAACTCGACTTCGACCACGTGGGAAGTCGAAGCGACTTTGACCACATTGTGAAGCAGTCGGCTGCGGGCGTAGGACAGTTGGCCGTGGTCGGATGTGCTCTCAAGCGCCCGGGTGTGATCGGAAAGGGTCTCGACCACTGTAAAACTCGTTGTACGTGGTCGGAAGGTGTTTCGATCATGCGCTAAACGGTCGGAAGTCCCCGGGAGGGTTGAACGTGGTTGTAGAAATCTAGTAACCGGTCGTAATGGGTGTACGACTCAGTGGAACATGGTTTGAGTTCTGTTTTTCTTATACAAATGTTTATACACAATGTTTTGTGCGGTGCTATGAATGTATGCTTGTCTGTGATGGTTTGCAGGACTTGGAGACTAGTTGTGGAGAGGCATGGATTGCCAAGACTAGGCACGAGCGGTGCTGAGGTCAAGAGTGGTCGGGAGATGCCAAGACGACAAGGTCTGCCAGGTGGTTGTAAGACTTGAGCGACAAGGGAGGAGGAAGCTTCCGGGAAGGCAGTGGGATGGCATTTTGGAGAAATGCGGAAAGCTGCAAAGGGAAGCTGTGTCTCTGCGAAAGCACTGGAGTGGTTGGCGCTTACGGGCAAAGCAGTGGAGCCGTTGGGTGTAACGGGTAAAGCACTGGAGCTCGTTCTCGCTAGTGGGTAAAGAGAATGGCAAAACCCGGTGTTTGTTGGGTTAACGGGTTCTCCCCTTGAAGCTTGAGGCTATAAATGGAGAGGTAGAGCTCATCGGTGAGGTTGTTCCCGAGTCACTTTGAATTTTTCGTCTCTATTTGTGTGAGTTGTCTCTGGGTAGAGCACGGTTGCTCTTGTACCTCCGATGGAGTGGCTGTAGAAACCTCAATGATCAATCATTCATCTCTCTTCCTCAAGTTGATTTCTGTCGCTATGAGATGTTGTGATTGTTTTGTTTGCGATCTGTTTTGAGAAGTGGTTCTTCATGCTATCCTTTTCTCTCATCTCTTCTGTGTGAGTCCGTTTTTGCTTTGGTGTGCTTCTTGTTGCTCAGAACTGAGAATTTGTCTCAAGGCCACTTGGCCAGTACATTCTCGAGAGCAAAGGTCGTTTCAAAGAAGTCTGCCTTGCCATGGTCTTGCGCCTCAAAGTGCTATGTTTTTGTGCTCGAGCGTGTCTCTCTAGTCGACCATAGCAAAGACTTTGGATTTCCTTGATTGTCTCGCTTCCAGAGGTCTGTTTCTTTCAGTACCTCCGGTTTCAGGACCAAAAGACCAGAGAGTCTCAAGTTACTCGGAAATCTGGCAAACAAGTCCTTCTCTGTTCTTGTTTCTACCACGCAGTATTCTCTGTTTAAGTTCTTTTTCGGGCAAAGGTTTCGACCACATGGTATTCAACCACCAGTTGGCTTACGACCATGTGTGTTCGACCTGAGAAGCCATCTCTTTCGACTGATTTGTTGTGTGGGTACTTGGGAAGTTTTTGAAGGCACCATTCACCCCCTCTGTTGCCATTTCGGTCCTACAACTTGCTTTATATCTAGGTGCTTGGTAAGAGGGGCTAGTGCGGATGGAGCACGAGAGTGTGGTTTGTGATAGAACTACCTAGTTAACTCTAATGATTGAATCTTGTGACGACCTCCTAATGTAAAACAATGCAACTACAAGTCTATAATAGGTACGACATTGCTAATTAATTTGCATTGACTCAACGTAGGTTGCGCCATCCGGTGGAACACGGGATGAGTGCTGGATAGAAGCCTTAGTTCGGTACAAGAGGGGGCTTTTGAAGTGGGTGGATAGAACTCTATGGTAGTAGGAACCTTAGTGGGTGTAGCATCTTTGGGGAGATGCATTGTACTAGCCTTGTGACGATCTTCTTGATTTGCATGTCTAAAGAAACATGTGCAATATAACAAGTTGATTATTTCTTGTAGGTAAAGTGCATGGACTCTGCAGAGTGAAAACTGTTCGAATAGCCATACCCATTGTCATGGGGAGGCATGGGAACTTACTTGAGTTAGCATCTATTTTCAACAGAATATTTGTGGTTGGGATGAAAAACGAGAACGGGTGGATGGAACCATGACTTTTATTTCCCCTGAGTGATTGGAACCCAGTGATTATAGTGGATGGATATAACCCTAGTAACAAAACTAGCATATGGTAGATGAAACCATATAACAGGTGGATAGAACCCACACTACTATTATTACTGCATACTTTCACATTCTTTAGAAAACATGATTTGATTAAAAATGCTAAATCTCAGGAACTTTTACTTATTGTAAAGTTCAAGTATGGAATTTCACAAATAATGGGACCCAAACCTTCCATTGTTAAACCATGCATCTATACTATTACATTCTATTTGTTGGCTCACGGAGCAAGGTTGTTTGTGCTCACCCTCACTCACTAAATTAATTTAGAACCTACGGATCATGACCACTATGGCTACTACGTCGCTTCAGCACCAGACGGAGAAGAACATGGTGGAGATTAAGATGTTATCTAGTATCTTAGTCCTTACCTCATATAAGTAGACTTTAATAGTGATTGTGTGCATATCTATTATCCAAACTCTTGGAAAGTAGTATGGCATCTTTTACCCCTAGTCACTTGTCTGTGGCATGTTGTGGCCGCACCTTTTGCTTTTTGTTTCTGCTTTCACTTTTTGTAATGTAACATTTGGCTTGACCAGCCCATTATCTAAAACTTATCTGATATGGGTTATTTAAACTATTATGTAATATAAATGTTTAGTATGGTTCATGTGATGTTTGTGCATGATCCAACAATGTATCTATGTGCATTATCTACTAATCTAGGAAATAGTGTGGTGAAAGCACTGAGGGTTCTGGATTGCTAATCTGGGGTCTGACAATAAGATAGAGATTTAGTGTGGAAAATCCTTGCAGGTGAAAAACCATGGATGCACAATTGGCAAAACCACTATATCAGAAGTTACAAAAATGCTCTTGGTGTATTACAAGTGTAGATAACTTGTAGTGTGTTGCCTACTATGAGGCTTACAGAGAGTATAATAGCCTTTAAAACAAGAGTCCCAGATTAGGAAGGAACAGTCTTATATGGCAATGAAATAGAGACCTACTCAGAAACTGAAATAGTAACCTTCTCGTAGATAGGAATGTTTGATCCAATATGGCAATCAGAGGGGGTGAATCACGCCTTTAAATTCAATCTCTCCAGATGGTATTCCAAAACCATCACTCCACCAGCTACGGAAACTAGGAAGATCAGATTAGCTCACCAACGTGCAAAAGCAAAATGGAGTTCAACACATCAGAATCAATCAGACCGCTATGGAGAGTGATTGGACTAGCCTAGAGCTAGTGATCTGACCATCAAGTAAAGCCGGTCTGATCAGCCACCGGTCAGATTGCTTGCACGGGGTGGTCTATCCGCTCTTATGATTCAGACCTAGCAATCAACCCGTGCTAGAACCCAAAATGGCACAATCCTCAAAATACAAGTCCAAATAATTTCAGACTTTGCACACACCATGCCAAGAATCTCAGGAACCTAATCCATCCCAGGATAGCATGGATCTTGGTCAAAGTTCTAACCTTTCCTTAAGACAAGTAAGGTTGCACCAAAACCGGGTAAAACTAAACAACTTGTAATATGACTTGCCCATGGGTTTGATATGGCAAAGATGGCTCTAGATAGGTTCCTCACAGCAACAAAGAGCATCCAAAGATTCATAACCAAAACCCTAGGAACACTATTTCACAAGAAGGGCTCTAAAACAAACCAAACTGGACAACCTCTCATTATCTTGCTATAGCCGGTCTCTAGATGGATGGGATATGATCCTCGTGAGGCACCTCCATCATTTACACATCCTTGGAACATAGTAAGACCAAGAGAGAAGAGAGAGGGCAAAAACACCAACCAAACAAGTGTAAAAACAATAAGATCAAGAACACACAGGGAGAATGAACAAGATTGATCTATTGCAACTAGTAGATATTTGATTCATAGCCACTCCACCATAAAGGATAGAGCTCTCTCTTCCAAGAGCACACATTTAACCCTAGCCACCAACCTCTCCCACTCAAATACATGGAGTAACCAGCCCACGTCTAACCCTAAAGAATACTATCCATTAGCACAACTGGGAAAATATGTTAACCCCACAAACACTAGGTTGTACATTCAATACATGAATTATGCATGTTTCTCAAAATGCATAAGCCCATACCCACTAAGGAGCAAGCTTCCATCTAGTTGGTCTCCTCAGCACCTCCTTGATCTAAACTGCTCTCCAAACGTCCTCTAAGTTCCATTGTTTTGGTCCAATTTTTGGTATTTTGGCTTCTCTACCAAAACACCTTGACCTTAACTATTGACATCACCTCTTCCCCAAGCCTAGTCCATGGTCATATCCTTGTTTGCAAGCAGTCCCCATGCTTATAATGTGTAGGTTTACCAATGGCTCACACAATAGCAAGTCTCTCCATGTCGATTCTCCTTGACCATACATCACTTGAACCGACCGCACCATTCGATGAACTGTTGCTTGAATCTTTCCTTCAACATCTCTTGTCTTTCCTTGTTCTGTGCTTGAGCTCAACCATCCCACTCAACATCCTTTACTGTACCTCAACTCATCCCCAAGCTTAATCTCGATCCATGTCATCGACCATGGCTGCCTCCAAGCACCCAGTATATCAAATACCAAGAAATTATTTTTGGGCATCAGTTTTTCACAACTTGACCCACACTAGTCCAAGTATGCTTCATGCAACGACCTAGACCCCAAAAACTCAACCCATGACCAAATCCCAAAAATTCCAAAACCCTTCTTGGCCCAGAACTAGACCGCTTGCCTCAAGCTAGTCTGACCACCTTGGCAGAACTCCAAAATGACCCTTTGTGAGACCATGTGGAGGTCACCCTATGGTTGTGATGAGTAATTGACCTTTGGATTAGATTTTGAGTAGAGGTTGAGTTTAGTTTTTGAGGTTTGGCTCTCTATCCATGAGGCTTTACGACCTTGTGCTCTACGACCTCTGCTGTATGCTCTAGGACTTCCGCTCGTTCGATTGGTGGTCGACAGTGGTGGTCGGTAGTGGTGGACGGAAGTTAGCCTTACGACCATGTGGTCATAGTCGGTGTTACGACTTGATGGTCGTAGGTAGTTTTCCGACTTTGAAGTCGGCAAGCTCTACAACTTCTGGCTTTACGACTTGGTGGTCGCAGTCTGGCTTTACACTTGGTAGTCAAAGAAGCTTTTATGACTTGCTGGTTGGCAGTTAGTGTTACGACTTGGGGGTTGGTTGGGGTCTGACGACTTGGTTGTTGGCAGAGGCCCATACAACTATGTGGCTTTCACAACTTGCTGGTCGGCAGAGGGTTTTATGACTTTGTGGTCGACAAGTGCTCCTACGACTTGGTAGTCATAGCCTGTAGTCGATGGTCGTAGCTCTGCCTGGTTTGTAATTGATAGTCGTCAGTTGTAGGGACCCGCTGCTGTGAGTGGTAGTCGTTGTGCGCAGTGGTTGTAGCGCTCTGCCTATCTAAGTGATAGTCATAGACTGGTGATCGATGGTCGTAGCCAAGGTGCTCGATAGTCGTAGCCTTTGCTTTGTGGAAGTCGTAGGTCATAGCGACCTGGTTGGGTAAGTCGTAGCCGAGGTGAGCGATAGTTGTAGCGTTCTGATCGATAGTCGTAGCTTGTGTCTTGATGGTCGTAGTGGTCTTGTGTGTGGTCATGGGCTGCTGGAAGGTTCTCGTGGGCCTCGAGTACTTCTCTATCTTGTGCAACAGAGTGGTCGTAGGTTGTTTAGACCAGTTGGTTGGCTGTGGTTATTCACTGGAATAATTTTTGAGTGTGCTAATGGATGATCTGGTGTATTATACGGTGCTATATGATGGTTTGCTTGCTTGTGTTGGTTGCAAGACTTTGGAGCTAGGTCATGGTGAGGCATAGGAGCATCGGGACTAGGCATAGGGAGGTGTTGAGGTCCAGAATAGTCAGGGAGACACCGAAGATGATCGAGGCTGGTGAGGTGGTTACAAGCGGGAACGATGAGGAACCGGAGCAGGAGCTACCGAGGTGACCATGATGGGCAATGGTGAGGTGGACCGGGACTAGGCTCAGCGAGGAGTCGAGGTCCAAACAGTCATGATGCCAGGTGCCATCATGTTTAAGGATTGGACAGCAAGAAAATAGGAAGCTTCCAGGAAGGTGGTAGAGGGGAATTTTGGTAAAATGCTCAAGACGTGAAAAGGAGGCAGTTCTGTTAAAGCGTTCTTGTCTTGTTGTGCTAATGAGTGCGTGAGTAAAACCTGGTGTTTGGTGGGGTTAATGGGTTATCCTCGGTTTAGACTAATGGTTGGATCCATTAGGTCTAGGGTCCGTTTGTGAGTCTATAAAAGGGGGAGGGGAGGCAAGACTTAGGGTTGAGCAGGTGGCTAGGCCTTTGCGGCTAGCGCCTCTCCGTCCCATGGGAGTTAGGTTAGTATGTGTGACGGTTCTTGGGTTAGAGCCTTGTCCTCCCGAGTGGAGTGGCTGTTTGAGAGTATGTGTGGCAGCTCTAGGGTTAGAGCTTAGTCCTCTCTAGGGGAGTGGCTGTGAAATCATTCATCTGAGCAATACATCTATCTTCATCTATGTTTTTTGTGTATCTCTTATGTTTGAGTTTGCTCAGTGTGATTTGGTTTCTTCTCTGTTCTTCATTCCGTTCCTCTCCCTTCTTGATCTGAAGGGGTCTTGGCTTGTTCTTGATGTTGTTTTGAATCGCAGTGACATGTGGGATTGTACTCCAAGACATCTTGGCTACCCTTGACCCATGAGCGGTTTTGGTCGCATTATTATTCTCTCGGATTCAGTTTTGGGCGATCTCAGTGAAATCGCGTGAATCTCTCATTTCGGTTGCTAAGTTTTCAATTAAAGATCAGAGCAACCTCCTGAGGCCCTAACCATGTTGTGCGCAAAGTTTCATGGCCAGTTGATCTTAGAATCAAAAGTTATTTGGAATCTGGATCTTGCGGTCATGTGCCTCATAGGCCTTACTCTGTTCTTCCAAGAAGTTACGACCGCTGCCAGTCATTCGACCATGGCCATGTTTCCAACCGTAGTGCTTTACTTTTTGACCACGTTCACTCTTTCGATCGCACTTGTTTCTGACTACTCAATGGTCGTAGATCTCATGGTCATGTTCCTCAACTACCTTACGAGTTGATTATGACCGCAGTCGGTTACGAGTGCTCAACGGTCTTCGACCACGTCACATGACTGCTCTGTTTTGAGATTTGTTCTTCTCTCTTGATCTTTTGTTGATCCAAGAGTTTTGATTGATTTCTTTGATGTAGCTGCTTGCTGTGACATGTGGGATTGGACGCAAAGCCATCCTGACTATTATCTCCTCACGAGCATGGATAGTTCATCTGTTTGATCTCAAGTCCCTATTCTTGTGCGCATTTGATAAAATCACAAAAGGTCTCAACTGGCATACTAAGCTTTCAATCCAAGATGGGATTAGCTTCCTGAGACTTGCGTACAAATTATTGTTGCCATTTGATCTCTGAATCAAAAGATTTAATGATTTTAGATCTACTAGTCGTGCGCCTCCTCTGGCACTTCTAGTCGTTTATGACCACACTTGCTTTCTATTGCTTTATGGTCCTAAGTCGTGTGGTTGCTCGACTTCTCTTCAACCTCTAGTCATTTACATGGTTTCGATCGCTTAATGGTCATAGATTTCTCGGTCATATTCTGATTTGTTACGACCATGTTCTGGTTTGTGATTGCACGTACTTTCTATCTATACTTTGGTCATCGACTACGATAGTGTCAACCACACATTGGTCTTCAACCACGTAGCTTGCGACCACGTCGGTCTTTGACAGCGCTAGTTTTCAACCACTCATTGGTCCTGAATTATGTTGGTCTTTTGGCCACACATTGGACATCGACAACGTTGGAATCGACCACGTTAATCTTCGGCAATGTTGGCGTTCGACCACGGTGGTTTCGACCACGTTGGTTATGACCACGATGGTTACGACCACATTAGTTTCAACCATATTAGTTATGAACACGTTGGTTACAACCACGTAGGTTTCGACCACGTTGGTTACAACCACGTTGGTTACGACCATTTTGGTTTCAACCACGTTGGTTTCGACCATAGTGGTTACGACCATGTTGGTTACAACCACGTTGGTTTTGACCACTTTGGTTCCAACCATGTTGTCTATTTCGACTACGTTGTCTATTTCGACCACGTTGTCTGCATTTCGACCACTTTGGTTCCAACCATGTTGTCTATTTCAACTACGTTGCCTATTTTGACCACATTGTCTGCTCTTCGACCTCGTTGTCTGAAATTTGACTACGATGTTTTCCTCTATTGTCTGACTGTGTTCAGTTTGGCTGTCTGACGCTTTCCGTCAAGTAGTCGTAATCAACCACGTTGTGCTTTCATCGAGTGGTCGCAATCGACCACGTTGTGTTTCTACAAAGTGGTCGTAATTTGACCACGTTGTGCTCTGATCTGGTCATATGGAGTTCTGTGTTCCTCCATTTTCCAGTAGACCTCATATCTTAATCTTCATAGCTTTGTAGCTATTGAAGAAAAAGGAAAATGTGAATATTTGGAGGAAAAATTTTTAGGCACCATTCACCCCCCCCTCTATTGCCTGTCCGGTCCTAAATGTGGTATCATAGCAAGGTTAGCTCTGTACTTGATCTTAATTGATCTTGAGCATGGCAATCAGTTGGGAATCTTGCGAACTTTTCCTTGCATCTTTTGGGGTGTTTTTGCCAACGTTGTCCTTTGTGACAAGAGGCTTGAAATTGACTAGAGAATGATTTTATTTGCAAGGAACCACAAGTGTGAGCTTTGTGGTACATTCTTTACCTTTGGTTGTTTAAGTGCCAGGGAGAAGAGGGTCTTGGAGTACACATGAATGATGAAGAGAAGGAGAACGAGCGTCGACTCATCATGAGCAAGGTAAAACCTCAATGTGACCTTGCCTTGTCCAAGATAAATATGCTTGCTCTTAGAGATAATGTGAGATGCCTAGATGATAAATTGCTAGATTGTTTTTGCTAGGTTGGAATCTCATTTATCATGTGTAGGTTGTGAGTCTTTTTCGTATAGATGTGAAAGTTTAATTTCTCTTCTTGCATGTTAAAAATCTGAAAATGAGGAATTAAAATTGACTCACTGCACATGTGTAGAGGAGCTTGAGTTTGCTAGGGCTGAGATTAGAAAGCCATGTACTTCTGTTCTAGCTTTTCTTGTTTTATGCTTGCACTAGCCATGTTCCTTATGTTAGTCCAATTCATTGCTTGCTTCCATTTTCATCTCTAGCATATATTGTGATTCTTTGATAGATGATGTAAATGTTTTGAGGAGAGAGCACGATTATATGAGCATTGTATCTTGCGGCTTAGTCTCCTTTGTTTATTTGGATTTGGAGCCTTCTTGTAGTGAGCATAAATCTTTTTGTATTGGCATTTGTGACATATCCTTAATGCTCCTATTTTGGCTAGTGCAATTTGTTACAGTCTTTATGACTGTTCCCAAGATCTTACGACCACATACACTGCCTCTCGCTGCACCTTCTTCGACCGCGGTCGATCACTGTAGTCGTAACTCCCTTATGACCATGCCTGCAATCCCCTACTCACCGTAGTTGTAACTCGGTTACAACTATGTCTTCAACCACGATCATTCACCGTAGTGATAGCTTCTTACGACCACGTAATGATTCTATCGATCGCTGTGGTTGTAACGCTTTATGACCACGTCTCTCGGCTGTAGTCGTTTATGACTATGCTTCTCGTGGTGGTCGTAGCTTCTCTACGAACACATTCATTTCTTCACGGCCATGGTCGTAGCACGTAACGACCACTCTTTCCTGCTGTGTGACCATGTGTTCAGTCTTGGGTTCCCAAGTATGTACTTACTAACCCTTCGGGATCCAAGACTCGGGCACTTTGTTCTTGTCATATGTAGGTGTCCAGATGCAGAATGGAGAACATGTAATTGATTGGGTTTTAGTCTTTTGCTTCATCACGTGACTAGAACACTTGTTAGTTCTCCACTTCTTTTGATGGCCTCCAAGAGGCATATGCTTTTACGTTTGGTATTTCCACCTACTTTGTGAGCTATTCTATATCCTCATGCTCTTATATTCATGTGGTAATCATAATTGGCATGTTGTGCATGTCCATGTGCTCACTTGTACCATATTGGCATGTTTTACTCTTGATACCTTCTTGTCATGCCTTTATGTGTATGTTGCTTAGGTATACATGTATCATATTATATATGTTAGTTTATTATATATGTTAGCATGTTTTACTCTTGATACCTTCTTGTCATGCCTTTATGTGTATGTTGCTTAGGTATCCATGTATCATATTATATATGTTAGTTTATTGGATGCTTAAACTTTGACTTGACTTCATGAGCATAAGTGACTTGTAGAATGTGTGTATTAGAAGTCAAGTATCATCATGACTTTATGCCTTATTATACCTATCATGGCTTATTGCTTACATCTTGCTCCTTATATCCATTCACCATTATTTATACATGTTAGCATACTTTTCCATGATTTTGGTTTGTCATGATGTATGCCTACATGATGTATATTTATTTATGGACATTTTGAGCTTGATCATATCTTGGATAGTTTTCTATGTTATGATGTTATGTCTATTCATGCCTTATTATCTTTTTGGTTCATGTGTACATGCTTATATTTGTATCCATGCTAGCGTATGCTTCTTTGACTTTTTCCTTGTCATCTACTATGTGTGTATGGTTGTGGTTCATTGATATGCATGTATATCTTGATCTTATTTCTGTTCTAGCATGAAATAGTTTGTATGACATCTTGGTAGCTTTAGATTGTGCTAAAGCTTAGATGTCATGAAAATTGTGGTTAGTTCGCAAGCTTCTTCTAGAATTGGGTGGCACTAGGCTTGTTATTCTAGATGCTTTGATGAGGGCTAGATTGAGCTTGTGTAGGGGTGTGTTCTCATGTGTTCTTTGTCATTAGTACTTGTGATGCTACTCTTGTTGTCATATGTCTCAATATTAGATCCATGCTTGCATATCATTTACCCTAGTATTAGGACACCAATAGTTCCTATGTTTTGAGTTACAGGTTGTGGATGTGAGGGGGAGACCATGTGAGGTATGTTGATGCTATAGGTCTCTCACCTCTTTTGAGCCTTTTGATGTGATGATGCAACTTCAGTCAGCCTTCACCACATCAACTACACCACACCACCGAGTGATATGACGGAGGTTTGCTCTCTTGTGATCTTTAGTTTCTTTCTTCCCACCACTTGGCTTTGCATAGTATTTTTATTCTAGTGGTAGGAAGGGTCTGATTGGACAGATAGAAGCTAACTCTAGGTGATATTGTCTCAGTCACACCTCTCATTCAAATGGTTCTCTAGGATTATTTACTACCTAGTTTGGGTTATGGTTCTCTAGGATTATCTTTTACCTAGTTTGAACCTTCTGCTTGGCCACTAGTGTCTTGTGCTTTGACATAGTGTGCTTTTTGCTCCGTGGTATGAGGTCATAGGCTAGAGACCATGAGGAAAGGGTGTGTTTGCGAATCATCTCGTTGAGTTTGAACCCTCATTTTCTAGATTTTACGCCCAATTTCTGGGTTCTTCTCAATTTGCCTTCTTTTGGGGGAGTTGGAGCTTCTCTTTCTTTTCGGGTTATTTTTTAGGAGGAGCTTACTTCTTGTGCATTCATTTGTATCATATTGCATAATATTTACATGAATGCTTGTACAAATCATGGAGCCGTGACTATTATCCTTATTTGACATGATATCAAGCTTTATATCATGCCATGTCATATGATAGATTGCTAGATTTATCATATCCTTCTATGTGTTGCTTAGCTTTTGCCATGCTAACTTAATTAAGTGTGAACAACTTGAATTGAATCATGTCGTGCTCGATCTTGTGACTAGTCTAGCTCTAGTGATCCTCTTATGATTCATGCCATGTCAACTAAGCTGAGTTGAGTCTTGAATTTGCATCGAGCTTTAGATTGAGCTTTGTTAGTTCATTAGTGAAGCATGAGTTAGTATTAACTCTTTGTTCTTAAACTGAGTCAAGAAAATGCAAAAAAATCTCTTTTGTGCGAAAAAACTGATCTCACCAATGCTCTCTCATGAGATGGCTTGCCATTGAACTAGGCATGAACTCGGGGGAGTTTTGGATGACCAAGATCATTTTCTTAAGCTTCTTGCTTGGAGTGGTCGCATAAGGTTTGAGATCTAGCACATGGCTAAGAAAACAAAATCTTGTTGAAAATAGTTGAAACCAACCATGAATTTCTAAAAATGCCAAATGTGCTAAAATTGCTCAATTATAAGTGATATCAAGAACATGAACAAATGCTTCATTTTTTGAACATATAGCACTCTAAATTGACTCAATTATAGCTTCTTGGTTCCATTTAGAATATTGACATAGCTTGACTCATTTTTGGATACCTTTAGCTAGCCTAGGATCTTGAGTGACTTGACATATTTAAAAAAATCCATTTAATTTCATATTATAACTTATTTGGCTTTAGCTTGGCAATACATGGTTTGTCATGATTTAGATATCACTTTTACATTTTATGGCTCGGTGTAATATTTGGAAAGTCACTTTGGATAATCTTCGTGGCTCCTAATGTTTAAAATGAATTAAATGCAGTCACTCCATTTCATTCATGCTCTATTCTCTTCCATGCATCTTGATGACTCTATTACCAAAAGGGGGAGAAATGACAGAGAAAAGGCACTAAGGGGTGCAAAAGGCATTAAAATGGGAGAATGCTTGGTCATCTTGCTATGAAAATGGTGTCATCTTGCTATGAAAATGGTCATGGTAAGCAATTGCTCTTTTCTTTGGACCATGAGCAAGATTGGGCTTTTGTGAGATTTAGGTGTGATTTGGAGCTTCGGTAGAAAACTTGCCCTTTCTTGGTAGTTGCTCCAGTTCACACTTTGTCAACATGGTCATGAGTTCTTTCTTCACTTCTTTTCGACCATGTGTGACTTTCACAACTTCTTACTTTTCTCTTCAAAAGCAAACTCATCTTCATGCCTTTTTAGTGTTTGTCAATATACTCATCAAGGGGGAGATTGTGAGACCATGTGGAGGTCACCCCATGGTTGTGATGAGTAATTGACCTTTGGATTAGATTTTGAGTAGAGGTTGAGTTTGGTTTTTGAGGTTTGGCTCTCTGTCCACGAGGCTTTATGACCTTGTGCTCTACGACCTCTGTTGTATGCTCTAGGACTTCTGCTCGTTTGACTTGGTGATCGGCAGTTAGCCTTACGACCATGTGGTTGTAGTCGGTATTACGACTTGATGGTCGTAGGTAGTTTTACGACTTTGAAGTCGGCAGGCTCTACGACTTCTAGCTTTACAACTTGGTGGTCGCAGCCCCGCTTTATGACTTGGTAGTCGAAGAAGCTTTTACGACTTGCTGGTTAGCAGTCAGTGTTAAGACTTGGGGGTTGGCTGGGGCCGTAAGACTTGGTTGTCGACAGAGGCCCGTACAACTAGGTGGCTTTCACGACTTGGTGGTCGGCAGACGGTTTTACGACTTTGTGGTTGACAAGTGCTCCTACGACTAGGTAGTTGTAGCCCGTAGTCAATGGTTGTAGCTTTGTCTGGTTTGTAATCGATAGTCGTAAGTTGTAGCGACCAGCTGTTGTGAGTGCTAGTCGTTGTGCGCAGTGGTCGTAGCGCTCTGCCTATGTAAGTGATAGTCGTAGGCTGGCGATCAATGGTCGTAGCCAAGGTGCTCGATAGTCGTAGCCTTTGCTCTGTGGAAGTCGTAGGTCGTAGCGACCTGGTTGGGTAAGTCCTAGCCGAGGTGAGCGATAGTTGTAGTGTTCTGATCGATAGTCGTAGCTTGTGTCTCGATGGTCGTAGCAAGCTGTTTGATGGTCGTAGCGGTCTTGTGTGTGGTTGTGGGCTGCTGGAAGATTCTCGTGGGCCTTGAGTACTTCTTTGTCTTGTGCAACAGAGTGGTCGTAGGTTGTTTAGACCAGTTAGTTGGTTGTGGTTATTCACTGGAATACTTTTTGAGTGTGCTAATGGATAATTTGGTGTATTGTGTGGTGCTATGTGATGGTTTGCTTGTTTGTGTTGGCTGCAGGACTTCGGTGCTAGGTCATGGTGAGGCGTAGGAGGACCGGGACTAGGCACAGGGAGGTGTTGAGGTCCATAATGGTCAGGGAGACGCCGAAGATGATTGAGGCTAGTGAGGTGGTTGCAAGCCGGAACGACGAGGAACCAGGACATGATGGGCAATGGAGAGGTGGACCGGGACTAGGCTCAAGGAGGAGTTGAGGTCCAGACGGTCAGGATGCCAGGTGCCATCGTGCGTAAGGATTGGACAGCAAGAAAAAAGGAAGCTTCCAGGAAGGTGGTAGAGGAGCATTTTGGTAAAATTCTCAAGACCTGAAAAGGAGGCAGTTCTGTTAAAGCGATCTTGTCCTATTGTGTTAACGAGTGCGTGAGTAAAACCCGGTGTTTGGTGGGGTTAATGGGTTATCCCCGGTTTAGACTAACGGTTGGATCCATTAGGTCTAGGGTCCGCTTGTGAGTCTATAAAAGGGGGAGGGGAGGCAAGACTTAGGGTCATAGGCCTTACTCTGTTCTTCTGAGAAGTTATGACCGCTGCCAGTCGTTCAACCATGGTCAAGTTTCCGACCGCAACACTTTACTTTTCGACCACGTTCACTCTTTTGATCGCACTTGTTTCCGACTACTCGATGGTCATAGATCTCATAGTCGTGTGCCTCCACTACCATACGAGTTAATTACGACCACAGTCGGTTATGAGTGCTCGACGGTCTTCGACCACGTCACATGACTGCTCTATTTTGAGATCGTGTTCTTCTCTTTTGATCTTTTCTTGATCCAAGAGTTTTGATTGATTTCTCTGATGTAGCTGCTTCCTGTGACATGTGGGATTGGACGCAAAGCCATCTTGGCTATTATCTCCCCACGAGCATGGTCAGTTCATCTGTTCGATCTCAAGTCCTTGTTCTTGTGCACTTTTGATAAAATCACAAAAGGTCTCAACTAGCATACTAAGCTTTCAATCCAAAGTGGGATTAGCTTCCTGAGACCTTAAGTTACTTGCGTACAAATTTCTGTGGTCATTTGATCTCTGAATCGAAAAATTTAATGTTTTTAGATCTGGTAGTCGTGTGCCTCCTCTGACACTTCTAGTCATTTACGACCACACTTGCTTTCTATCGCTTAATGGTTCTAAGTCGTGTGGTCGCTCGACTTCTCTACAACCTCTAGTCATTTACATGGTTTCGATTGCTCAATGGTCATATTCTGATTTGTTACGACCATGTTCTGGTTTGCGATTGCACATACTTTCTATCTGTAATTTGGTCATCGACTATGATGGTGTCGACCACACATTGGTCTTCAACCACGTAGCTTGCGACCACGTCGGTCTTTAACAGCGCTACCACTCATTGGTCCTGAACTACGCTGGTCTTTCGACCGCACATTGGACATCGACAATGTTGGAATCGACCACATTAGTCTTCGACAACGTTGGCGTTCGACCATGGTGGTTTCAACCATGTTGGTTATGACCACGTTGGTTTCGACCACGTTGGTTACGACCACGTTGGTTACGACCACGATGGTTACGACCACGTTGGTTTCAACCACGTTGGTTACGACCACATTGGTTACGACCACGTAGGTTTCGACCATGTTGGTTACGACCACGTTGGTTCCAACCACATTGGTTTCGACCATAGTGGTTACGACCACGTTGGTTACGATCACTTTGGTTTCGACCACTTTGGTTCCGACCGTGTTGTCATATGGAGTTTTATGTTCCTCTGTTTTCCAGTATACTTCATATCCTAATCTTCATAACTTTGTACCTATTGGAGAAAAAGGAATATGTGAATATTTGGAGGAAAACATTTTAGGCACCATTCACCCCCTCTATTGTCTGTCCAGTCCTACACCCTCTCTGAAAATTTAGTATTTTGCTATCTAGTTAGCTCAGACCTTCATTTGAGGTGACACCTGGTGCAAAGACATATTAAGACACTCCTACAAAATAGTTTGGTGTCCAAATGCCAAAAACCAATAGGGCTTATCTAACCACTTGACCCAAGCTAGTTAGATCGCCCCTGGCAAAATGCCTGAGGGATTATCCGTCAGTCTGACCAACAGGAAGCTCTAAAAACTATAAACTTTTGCAAATGCAAATTTCAATTAGACACGATTGTTAATTATTTAGCACAAATAAACCATGGATATTTTCAACATGGTTCTTTAATCTTTCCCTTGATGGACTCATTGGCAATCCCTCAAAAATGCAAATGAGAGCATAATCAAGTTAATTTTTTGAAAAATAAGATCAAGTTATGAAAGAGAGCTCCACTTGACCCATAAGATGCAAATAAGACTAAAGATGACCAAGTAAGCAAGAAGTGAAGTGACGCAACTAGATAAAGCAAGTTTTCATAAAAAGCTTTAACTTCACCAAGAGAATGCCAAATTTTACTCTAGGTTTATATAAAAGAATAATTGCTTCATTTGACCTTGATCATGATAAGAAGAGATCACAAAGACTAAGAAAAGCTAAAGAAAGCCTTTAAGCACCTACCCCTTTCATGCACATTTCTCCCCCTACATGTAAATGCTCAATTTAACCATTTTAGGCTTAATTCACTTACAATGAGCATTTTTGGGAATATTTCTGCCTCTTTGACAACAGATTCATCGAGGTTCAAATTCTTCTATAAATAATTTATGCAATTATTTCAAGATAAAATATAGGGATAAATAAAAGCATAAGAAAGAGCTTGATACAAATGGAATGGCTGTAATTTATTCATTTAACCTTATAATGAGTGTAATATCCTAATTTTTAGAGCCTTTTTATAGTTTTTAAAATAAAATAACCATTTGGATTTTTCTTGAATTAATTAAAGCTTAATTTGAATATTTGAACTTTGAAAGATTTAATCTGAATAAAATAAACATCAAATAAAAGATTTTTCTATATTTTCTTGGATTTATTTGCTATTTTCTAGAGATCAATTCTCTTTTCCCTATTTTCTAAATTTTGAATTTAGTAAAAATCAGGATTTTTGCCCTTGGGCCAAATTCTCCTCCTACAGCCCATTTCCTTTCCTTCCTCGACTCAGTCCAATTTCTCCTTCCAACCCAGTCCAGTTTCTTCTTATGCGTAGCCCATCTTCCTGCTTAGCCCAACTAGCACAAGCTCCTTAGCCCAGCTCGCCTCCTCCCTTCCTCTCTCCACCAAACGGGCCCTCTCTATTAGCCGAGTCATCCCCATCCTAGACTCCTTCCTTGACTCCGTCTCATTTCCTATGTCGTACCCATCATGGCCTCCCTCTCTGACTTGGTGCGCATGCCAAGGACACCATCCTCACCTGGCCTTAAATAGCACAACCCCATCTGCCACTCCATCGAGCCAAGGTTGCCCCAATCTCCTCTTTTCACTAGGAATTCGAAGCAAGTAGCTGCCACCCACCTTAGCTTTGTGAGCAATTGCCCTCTTATTGGTGAATCTCCGTTCTTGCTGACCACCTTTTGAGAATCCTCGTGTGCCACCCTACCTCATCCATGCCTCACCGAGGCCAAGCACCCACCAAAGCACCCTTTTTTCCATGTACCCAAGCTTCTTCGCCGCGATCTTCCTAGGTGACCCTTGGTTTGCGCGCCTACCTCTTTAGCATCGCATTGCACCCAAAAATTATCCCACATCTCACCACCCCTCACCGCACTCCTCACTGAAATTCCACTGCCGCCTGAGCATCATCGCCACCCATGTCATTGCCGACCATGCGCCACCCACCATTGACCAATCTGAACCATCAGATGGGATCACTGTGTCATGGTGATGCTCATGGTGCCCTCACCGATGTCCAAATCGATGTCAATCCCCACCACTATTACCAGAGGGCCTTTAGTGTAACATCCCAAATAGGGAATTACTGTAATTGCGAAAAGTGTAAAATCTTTTAATCGTTTTCTTGGGTATTTCAAAAAAAAATCTTCGGTGTTACTCGAATCTCTCAAATTGGTTTTCTTGCCAAAAGCCCAAGTAATAAAATTTGAAATCTTGGAATCAAAAACTAAGGTTGAAAATCAAACTAAGGAAATACAAATTTATTTGAAAATCTTAATTTTAAATTCAAAATCTGGAAACTCAAAGCCCAGAACGGAAATTAAAAATTTATATAAAATCTTTCCATTCAATTTGCATATCTGAAAAATTCAAATTCGGAAAGTCAAGGTTTATTTCTCCAAAACTTGATAATTTTTTTAAATCTAATTGTTGAATTCACAAATTTGGACCAAGCTCTCAAATCCAATTTCGGAAGAGTGTTAAAATCCCCAAAATATCTCGTGGACCTGGCTTGATTATTCTTCTGGCCCCGCCACTGATATCTTTTTCTCCCCCGGCCCATTCCCTTTTTCTTTTCCGCCCGGCCGTCCGGCCCTTTCTTGCTCCTGGCCCAGCCGAAGCCCTTCTTACCCTTTCCTTTCTTCGTTTCTTCCTCCCTTCTTCCTCCGCCTTCCGCTTCTCCTGTCGCCCCGAGCCAGTCCGCCTCCGCGCGCCGCCATTCCATCCGCCGGCCCGGCCCAGTCCGCCCCGTTTTCCCCGTCGCATCTGCGCTAGCGCCCTATCACCGGCCTACCCTCGACGCCATCCCCCTACTCCATGCCGTCGCCTGTGCGGCCGCACACTGCGCCCATGCTGACGTACGCGTCGCCCATGCTCGGCTTTATTGCCTCGCGCGAGTGCTCGCCTATAAAGGGCCCGAGCTCCTCCTTTCCCCAATTGAGTTCGCTCGAGCTACTCCCGAGCTTGCGCCGGCCACCGCCACCTCGCACCGATTCCGCCGCTCCAGCCACCCCCTCCACCAATCGACCGCGTCACATCAAGCCTCGGGTCGTCTCCGGCCTCCCCACGCGGTTAATTGAAAAACCGTCGCCCGAGCTCACTGCGCTCGTTCCTCCTCCGTCTCCGGCCAACAGCCGCCATTTCCGCCGCTGCCTTCACCCCGGCCGACCAACGGCTGATTCCTCACGGCGGGAGTTGCCCCTCGGTGTCCTGAAGCCACCCCAGTGGTTGGCCGCCGTCCTCCGCCATCGGAGCTCTCCCGCCACGGTCGCCTCCCCGCGCCGCCGCCTGCGCTCGTCGCCGGCTCGCCTCCGACACCCTCCGGCCAGCCTGGCCGCTCAGGTGAGCCCCGGGTACCTCACTGATGCCTATGACCATCTCACCTCCCTTCCTCTTTCTCTCCGGCCACCGGCGCCCCACCGGCTCCCTCACCCGGCCGCCTTCCACTGCCGCCGGCCCGCCACAATGTCTTCCGACCGGAGCCACCACCCCCAGGGCCACCCTCTCCCCCACGGGCTCCATTTTGCCGCCACCGCAACCTGCCCGGCCGCTCCCCGCCGGCGGCGTCGCCACCCATCCCCGGCGTCCCCCCTCCTCTGTTCGGCCTGAGGCCCCTCTGCTCTGTTATAGCTCCCAGCCGAAGGCAGCGCTTTTCTTTGTTTCCCCCTCTCTGATATGACTTGTGGGCCCAGCCAAACGATTGAGCTGAGTTCTGTGTAAGAATTGAATAAAGACCCTCTTTTGCTAAATGCAGAAATCAGGTGGAAGCAATGTTCATACATGTATTCTAATAAAGTAAATTATGGCTAATAATGGGAATAAGAAGATTTCTCATGAGTACATAATGGAAAGATTAATAAAATTAAGTTGGAAATTTAACTTTGGTTAATTTAATTATATGCCAATCCAGAGTAATAAAGTTAACCCTCATGTAAAAGGGTGATTAAAGTAAGCCATGGCATGAAATATTCTCCTATTAAGAAACTAGCATAAAGTTAATAAAGTAATAATAATAATGAAAACAACATCATGGCCAAATGATTTAGTTTTGAAACTGGATGAAAGATTCATACCCATATATAATCTTGTCCAAGTCTATGAAAACTAAGTAAATCAATTCAGCAAGATTGTGTCACATGAAATATTAACCATGAATTGCTCATCTCTCTCTTATTGGTGCTTAGAATAATCTTTGGCAAGCCACATAAAATATCAAGTACAGTTTACTCATCTCTAAACTCAAGGAAGCTATCTTTTCAAAATTGCTTAAAATATTTGAAGTAAAGACTTTAACATTATCTTAAAATACCGAGATTAAGATGATAAATAAAATACGATTAAGAAAGTCCTAAACAAGAAAGAGCAATCCTTAGTCTTTGTCTCGCACCCAAATCCCCAATCATTATCTCAGGATTTAACTTTAATGATCGAAATTAAATAATAATAATAAAAGAAATAGCTTTATTAAGAAGATCCCTATAAAGTAATAGCATCTCTTTTAGTAAAACATAATCGTTGGCCATATCTAATAATAATTGTTAATAAGCCGGCTGATTAACTTTGCTCCTAATAACGACTAGACTGAAATGGCTAACCCCATCATTTGATTAAGCCATTAACATAATGATTTGTTAAGCTGGTTACTGCAATCGCAGATAAATATCGCCTCATGAAATATCAAATTTCATTAAATAATTAACATCACTCATCTCCTGTAAAGCTCCCGCATCCTAAAAATACAAAGTTCAATTCCTCTTCACTATCTTCGCTAGCCCCTTTCTATCTGTCCGTAAGTCCTGCCTGACTCACGGGACTTCCTTGATAAATATAAAATTAATAATGAGAAGGTTATCCAATAAATGGTCGAACCTCGCATTGCCCCGATCAGCTATGTTTTGACCTCTACCTTTTCAAAAGGGGGTATATTCCTGTAGATACTTCTTCATTTTGGTCCCTCCTTATTCTCAATTTTCCCTCACGGTAAAGCTATTCTGCCGCCTCATTCCTTCGCCCAATTCATCTACCATTGTGCTTACGGCACACTAACCCGACTCATCCTTCCATTCTCAAATCATAATAAATGTATAATCTAAATTAACTTGGGCATTTAAAGTGTTTGGATTTATTTGGTCTTTCTTTTCTTTGCCGCGTATTAGAATCTGAAGACTCAACAGGACGACGGATTCGAACAAGACCAAGACACGGGTAAAAGCGAGGACTAGTGAATTAAGATCAATGACTGAGAAGGCTTCGAATTAGGTCAATCAAGGCCATGGTACACCAAGCAAGGCAAGTCATCACTTTGATCATATTGATCCTACATTTTATGCAAAATTATGTTCCCTTAAACTATCAACTTGCATGCCTAATTTACTATGCAAACATATGTCAAAGCTTAAGGTAGCTACATGCCCACTTGATGTTGTATTAATTTATTATGCCATCCCTTGATACTTGAATCACCTTATCCTTGTCACCATAGATTTTAATGATAACTTTACTAGCTATAAGTCGAATTAAAATGCCATGCTAGTCTTGTCAAAGTCCAGGGCACTAGTTGCCCTGATCATCAATCTTTAAAACATAAGAATTTGTTTTGGGACAGTCATGGGATGTACGTGGCTGAGTATTTTGCTACAACTGTTTTATGCTTCTCAAAACTCTAAAAATCTGCTTTACCTGTCTGGGCGGTTGGTGAGAGTGGATGGTGCTGATGTCGCACGAGAACCCGTGGTTTGTGGTAAGAAACGCTTGGACAAATTAAGGACTGAATCTTGTACTGACCTCCTTGTGTAAAACAGTACAACCACAAGTCTATATGGGTACGACCTAGCTAATTAACTTGCAAAAGGGTTAGTTTAGATATCATCACGGAAGATGGGTGCCAGAGCACTGGTTTACTCATACGGCGCAAGAGGGGGCTTCTGACTGTGGTGGATGTAGCCCTTCAGCGGTGAAACCTCAGCGGGGTGATATCTAGCTAATTCGGAGTAAGGTAACGGCTTTGTGATAAACCATCTGGGTCTCATGCATAAGGAAGCATGTTGGCTATTAAGATGACTTATCTCTTGTGGTGAAAGTGTACAACCTCTGCAGAGTGTAAAACTATTCGAATAGTCGTGCCCACGGTCAAGGGCGGACATGGGAACCTACTCGAGTTAGTTCTATTTTCAAAAATAATTGTGGGTGGGATAAAACCTATCAGAGAGATGTACTCTGACCATGAACTTTTCCTGGAGAGATGTACTCCAGCGGCGAAAACTAGCATTGGTGGAGGTAACCATGCACTGTAAAAAGGTGGATGTAACCTACACTACAATTATTATCGCATTCTCACAATCAATTTCATAAAACATGTTTCAGTTAAAATTGCTACGTCTCAGGAGATTTTTCTTACTTATTGTAATTCCAAAAACATGCTTTTAGCAAATAAAAGAAACTCAAGCCTCCCTTCACAGCTTTGCATCTAATTATTACTGCATCTTGTGTGGTGGCTTGCTGAGTATCATCGTACTCATTCTGGCTTATCTGCCATCATTCAGTCAGAAAGGAAATAAAGTCAAGCCCCGCGATGCCTAAAAAGGGTCGACAGAGCTGGAAGACGATGAGGCCATGGACTAGGTCACGAACCCCAGTTGGCTGCCTGTGGGCAAGTCCTGTGGGTCCCACCTGTGTGAAGTTTCCGCTGCTGCATGTTATCGTTTTCGGCCTAACCGGCCCATGAGTAAGTATTATCAGATTAATTACGCTTTCGCATGATATGTGTTTGATATACAGTAATGTATCTGTGAGCACTATCTACTGATCCAGGGAATAGTGCGGTGGAATCACAGAGGATCTGGGTTTGTTAACTCGAGGTCCGACATTTAGCCATCGATCTTTTTCGATCAACTTCCCACATGGTTGCCACATCAGTGCACAGAGCACGCGTGTTCGCCATGTTGCAGCCATGTAAGCTTCAGCTGCCACATCACCTCACCAATTCACCCTGCCATGTCAATAGCCCAGTCATATTCTACGTGTCAACCAAGATAGGGCCACATCATCATCTTTTGCCCATGTGTCATCCATGTGCTGGCCACATCACCTTACCCTATCAGCTAGGACCCTAAGACCGATTCGGTGGACCTAGTCTACCGTGGATCAAGCCACTAACATGTGGATCCCACTATCAAGTTTTCAATTTTTTCTTTCATTTAATTTTTAAGGGAATATTCTAGAGAATCTCTTTTCTCACTCAATTTCCAGGACTTCATTTTTTTATTAATTCTTCCGAGAGCCCGTTCTTCTTCATACGAACTCTCATTGACTCAATTTTTTTTCTTAAATTCATCTAAAATTGAGCTATATCTTTTGGTTTTAGTTTTATAGATTTTGGTTTTTATTTTGATTTTATTTGTGTTTCATTTACTTTCTCTCTCGTTAGATAGCGTATTCAAATGAGCATAAACAGGAACTGAAGGTCAAGAATTGGTAACTAAGCAAAGCCAAGGCAAGTTATGACTGTTGATCATGTTGAATCTATTATTTCAAATCTATTATTTATTATTTTATTTTTAAATTACCATGCATTACTAATTTAATACAAACCTTTGTGATTGGTAGTTATTGACCAACTTGATTAAATCTCTCAATTGATAATTTGAGTGCTATGATTTTATTATCACCATAGGATGGGTAATTAACTAGTGATGCAATGTTAGCATCCACTTGGGTTGTACGTTTAGTATGCTTAGCCATGCTTATAGTACGTTGGACTTATCATCATATGTTGATTAATTAATTAATTTTGATTTAATGAGATGTTGAATCGTGATGGTCAGCCACAGTTATAAAACTTATGTACCATGACATGGGTAGTGTCACTAATGTTCATTATACAAATTGGTTTTTATTTGGGCGAGTGATTGTGCAGTAAAGGGGAAGTGTGGTTAGCACTTTTTAGGATATAGATGCTTTGCCTGGGTAATATTTAAGGACTTAACTTTGTGCACCATTGATCCGAGTCTTATCGTACATCGACATGTCAAGTATGGGATGGACCTAACTAATTAATTTGTAATATTTTAATTTTGGTTTCGCCATTTAGATGAAAATGGTTGTTAGTTAGACATTTCCATGGGACGCAAGAGGAGGCTCTCCGACTAGGTGGTTAGCCTACTCAAGCGTGATATCTTAGCTAGAGGAACTAGGTTGAGATTGAATATTGTAAAGGTCTTGTGATAATCTCTTAGTCTCACACCTTTGAAAGTATGTCAGACGGACATTATAAGTTGATTTTTGAATAGCCATGTCCCCTGTCATGGACAATGCTTAGTGATTCCATATGAGGGGTAGAGATTTCATAAAAATATGGTTGGGTTAAGTTTGAGGAGTGAATGTTTAGTTAGCCGGTGGTTCATTACATGAATGGCTAGTTCATGAGTGGTTTATTGGGTGGATGGTTAGTTCACTTATGGATAATTTAATTTCTGTGACTTAATTACTTATTACTTGTTTTGAAAGTTTTCTTTCAATCTATTTATTGTATTACTCTAAATTGTTGTTTTTTGCAAAATAACTATTCAAGCATCTTTTGGTAAGCCTTGCATCATTATATATTACATCTTGTTTCAAATGACTTGCTGAGTGCTCATGGTTATATCATTTGCTGCTCAATTGTTGAAGAACCACAGTAGACATAGGTGCTTGAAGGAGGTTTCTTCGATGACTTCTCGGAATAGGACTTCGCTTCCCAGTCGGTTGCCTGTGGTATGTTGAATGGCTACTATACTTATCTTTTGTTTTCCGCTACTAAGTTTTTGTTAATCCCTTTAGGCTATTATTTGTAACCTTGGCCATAAATTCGTTATTCTGATAATTAATAATATTTGGGTTTTTCTTAGCTAATTGTGAATATGATTGATATTTCACCTATGTTTCTACTGTGTATACTAGCGTGACTCTAGACTAGTGTGGAATACACAGAGAGTTCATATTTGCATACTCGGGTCTCGACAATGAGCTATGAAGATTATCCATATTGATTCAAACAAGAATTGCTACAAGCTATATGGTGAGTAGAAGCTATCTAGGTCATGACAATTCATATATAGAAAAGCATAGCTAACTAGCACAAGGTGATGAATAAGTCAATTTGAGAACATGTGAAGATGATCAAAATCCAATTGAGTCATTTAAAGTGCTATAATTATGAGCCAAGCTATATCAATAAGACAAATGAAACCAAGAAGTTATAATTGAATCATTTATAATGCTACAAATTCAATATTAAATTATTTTGTTCAAACACTTGAAATTGAACTCAAATAGCATATTTATCACTTTTGAAAATACAATTTCATCTTATCTTAGTAAAGTAAGTCCTAAACTATGAGTCATCCATAACTGCCTCCTAAGCTTTAAGCATTTTTCACAATTCTTTGTTTCCTTCACTTTTGATTAGCCATGTGCTAGATCGTAAGTCTTTGTTGACCACCCCAAGCGATAAGCTTAAGAGTATGGTCTTGGTTATGCAAAACCCCCCTAAGTTCTTACCTAGTGTAATAGCAGGTCATCTCATGAGAAGGAAATGGTGAAATCAAAGTTTTCGCATATAGAATAGATCATTTTTTTCATTTCAGCTATTAGTTCAAGAACAATAAGGTACTCTTGAGTCTGTAAGCAATATCCAACCATAGTTGCAAAAGCCTACGAGAAGTAAACTCATACTTTGATAAAGAATTAGTATAGTTCAATTTAGATTCTAGATTCCAAAGAGCATATTTAACATGGCATAAATTATAAAAGGATCACTAAAGTAAAACTAGTCATGAGATCAAACATTGACATGCTTTATTTCAAGATTTGCATTTTTAGTATGCTGGCATGGTAAATAGCTAACCTACACATAGAAAATCATGATAAATCAAACTAAACTAGTTGAAAACATGGCAAGGAGAAATTTCATGATAGCACATCGTACATGAGTAATAATCAAAGCTCCATGGATATTAACTAGATTTAGTTGCAAAAATTTAAATATGCAATATCTTACAATGAATGCAACAAAGATTCAAACTGCCCCTAAAACTAAGCAAGAAAGACAAATAACCTCAAAACCCCCTCAAGAAGTAAAATGAGAGAAGCAAGAGGCTAAAAGATTGCAAAATGAGATAAAACTCAAACTTGACACAGGAGCACTAATCTACCCTTCTCAAGGTGGTTTCTATGGAGGAGAACTAAATGAAGGTAGAAAGATATCAATTATGGAATTGATACAACTTGCATGAAAGAAGTAAATCAATTGAAGAAATAGATGTCAAGGTAAGAAATTACAACCAATTGTAAGAAACTAGAGTCACCAAAACCTAAACAACAAGCATAAGACACCTAGCCCAAATCACTACCTTCTACTCCACAAAGGTCTCTAGGCCAAGAGAAACACAAGCTAAGGAATGAATCAACAACACTAGGAATCCCCACTACTAGATACTAGAGACTGAAGAAGCGAGCTCAACCTAGATATGATAAAAGACTCTAAAATACCTAAAGGACTGAGAACACTCCTAAGAAAAACACAACTAAAGAAAACATCCTATCCAAACCCAGATCCTCAACTAAAACCCAAATTATATGCAATGAAGAAAATGGGAAATGGAGAATCTGAAAAGAGCTCATGTAATGATACCACTTGTCCCTGTGGCTACTTGTTGGAACATATTCGATATCACTTGTTGATGAACCAAGAGCACGGTGTGGTCTTAAAGGTTCCTCACCACTTGAAAAGTCTATCTCGAAGAGACAAGAGCCATCGATGCCTCAGTATTGGGGTTAGTGATAAAAACTTAAGAATCTAGTACTGGGACACGCGACATGCAAGAACAATAGTATATAAACCATAAATGGGTGTAGGAATAGCAATATATAAACCATAAAAGGGATCAGCATGAAAAGTATAAGAATGCATACGAGCACTACCTAGACCTCTCTTGGACTCTCTTTTAGGTCGACTAGCAAAAGACCTACGCTCCGCCTATAAGTAGCCACTCGTGATCTACCCTTACCCTCATGGTATCCTATACCCTTACTCTATTGAGCACTAGCAAAGGAGTTTAAGCCATCTACAAACCTAGGCTTAGATTTGACACTAGGAATTATAGTAGCTCTAGGTGCACTCTGGGCTGATGGCACTCATCTCATACCCTTCAAGGCTCGCACACATTGTTTTTGTTCATGCTTGAGCCTTCCAGAAATAGAAGCCAATTATGTGGACACCCTTCTTACAGAAGGTATATTGGCATTTGAACTTTGGAGGGATCTTACCTAATGAAGTAGAAGTACCAACAATGCTAAAAGAGGTTTGGGTAAATCTGGCTAACTTGAAAATTAGCATGATTGGCTTAGGTGGTTTTACCTTAAACTTACCACTATCCAAGGCTCTAACAATTTGAGGAGGGTAATTCTTGGAATGCTTAATATGGTTGAACTCTAGACCTTATATTTGATACTCACCTTAGATTGATCTAATATCACGTTCAGGTTCTTCTTGCCACTAGAAAATTATTCCAAGGTTTTCTTAAGGTGGTCATTTTCTTTGGCTAGGTTGGTACATATGGTACACTTAATGTTCTTAGTTGCCCTAGCATATCTCTCTTAATAGATGGCTATCTTAAGTTTCAAGGCCTTATAAGACACACAAGAAATATACTTGATCCGACCCATATGCTTTTCAAATTTGACTCTAAAAGCCTAATTCATCTCATCTAAATCATTTTCAATCTCAGCACAAAATGCACAAGTAATAAAATCAATGGATCTCTTAGATGCATCCATGTATGAGAGTTTTTTATTTTTATCTTCAAGTGTCTAGTTAAGAGCTTCAATTCCATTAGTGAGCTTAGGGTAGTTTTCACATGATTTAGGTTTAGAGTGATGAAGCATTTCAGTCAATTCATTTAGTTTTTGCTCTCTAAACTCATAATGAGAATATGAATATTCAGGATTGAATTGATGCAAGGTTTTAGTGGCACTAGCAAGTTTTAGTTCAAGCAATGCACAGTTGGAGCAAGATGAAGCAATAGTATCTAAAGCACCAACACCTATGTCAACATGATCATTGCTAGACTTTGGTGTCACTAACTCATCCTTAGCATCTATGAGTTGGCTAACAATAGAATAATGTGTAGTTTTAAGCTTACCCAACTTAGGATGTAAACCAAGGCAAGAATCATAGTTTTCATCATCATGAATTAAAGCTCCATACTAAGCAAGTTCTTTCTACAAGCTTTCAATTACACAATCCAAGCAAGTTCTTTCTACAAGCTTTCAATTACACAATCCTAGTTCTCAATTTTCTTGTACTTCTTCTCAAGTTCTCTACCACAATAGATGATCACATGCTTTATATTCTCGATAGAAGGGCATACCTCATTCGGATAGCTGAAGATGGAACCATCATTGGATGTGTCCTCGGTGTTGCCCTCGGCGGTGTCCTCAAGTGCCATGAAACACATGACGGTAAAGTCTGGAAAATCCTTCTTCTTCTTGCCTCTCTAATCATTCTTGTCATCATCAGTTTATAAGTCCATATTGCTTATGTTGACAATCACAAGAGCAACAAGGACCCAGTTAATAGACTTGTGGTAGTTAGGTTTCTTCTTCTTATCATCACGAGCTCGAGGAAACTTGTGATACTCCTCCTCCTTGTCCTTCAGTTTGGGATAGTTTGCCTGAATGTAATTTGGCTCACCACACTCAAAGCAGAAGAAGGGACCTTCTCTCTTCCTATTCCTCACATTATGATAGACTTTTGCAAATTTGGTGGATAGGAGGAATAAGACTTCCTCAGGTATCTTCTCAAGTTGCTCACCAATCAACTCATGTAAAGTAGACAAGAAAAATCCAGAAGAGCCAAGATCGAATGATTGAGAAAACCCATTCTTCACGGGGTCAATCACAAGCACCGTCGACTTTGTCTTTAGGAGATGAGAGATGACGTGAATTTCATACATCTTCAATCTCGAGTAGAGCTTACCGTACTCATGATAGTGGTGTCATTGATTGATGTAATTTTCATCCCCAAACATTCACATCTAGAGCACCAAGCACTTGGCTTGCATGCTTAGACTTAGAATAAGTAAAGTCAAATGCATGCAGATTGCTAAGAATCTTATTGTAATATTATAAGAAGAGTACAATAACTATTAGTGTTATGACAGTAAATTGTATGTTTATTTTTCTATAGGAGCTCCCAACCGCACAAGCACGTGAACACCAAGAGGTATTTCCTGCAGTTGATCTAGCCACTATCACCACCACCAGCATGGCCATGGTGATTACGATGTTGTAGTAATAATATATATGATAATACACAATAATTTTAATACAATTATAACAGTAACAAGTTTTTTATGCAAGCTACCATTTTGCCCGCCAATGCTAAGAAGACCAGGAAGGGGAAGAGGATGACTAGAGTTCCTAGTAAGCTGGTCTCCCCATTCAAGTGTGCCACAGGACTATCTGTGCCAATTGATATGGCCATCAAAGCTAGGGAGCTCATACTAAATGACCAGAGCCTAAAGGGATAAGATTTTCTACTTTTGTTTTCTCCCATATGAGTGTGTTTGTTTCTATTCATCATTTGCACTCTAATGTGAGTTACCTTTGGTTTTTTCTTTCAACAACAGTGAAGTCTTGCTGTAGTTCGGCGATGCTGTGCTCTTTGCCATCGATGGTGATATCGTAGCTTCATTCAACAATAGTCAGATGACTAAAGACATGTTCGTGCCTTACTTCATCGACAGCATGTGCCACAATGATGTTAAGCTAAGGCCGGAGAGTGTGGGCTATAGGATTTTTCTCTACTGGGAACTTTCAGTAAGTATTTTTTTAGGCAGTAAACTCTTTGTGTTCTGATAGTAATTATTAGATATACATGTAGTAAATATTAGCTAAATGGTTGTGAATTTATATTTTGTAGAGGCTACTAAATGTTGAGGAGTTCTTCAAAACTAAAGAGTACAACAGCGTGCTCACCATGAGTATTTTGGAAGCTCAACTCGACAAGATGGACACTAAGGTAGTAAAATTGGTGAGTTATAGTACTTTTATATTACGCAAGAAGTAAATTTTGTCCTCACATCATTATCAACCCCTTTTGTTTCAATTGTCAGGTCTTCCTCCCCCTGCTTCACAACTCCCACTGGTCAATGTACTACATAAACATTGTGCACAAGCACATCGACATGCTAGACTCAAACAACTATGTTCAAAAATGTACTGACCCTAGTGAACATCATCGTGCAGTTGGCAGCAAGGTAGTTGCATGTTTGAATAACGGCTTCCATGCCGTGACGAGTAAGAAGTTCCCAAAGTTTGTGAATTGGAGAAGGCCGCTATTTGCCATGCCAAGACAGGTTCTCTCAAATGATTACGCCTTCTTTGCCATGAAGCTCCTAGAATTTTATGATGACGAATGATAGAAGATCCAAACTGCCATAAAATCGGTAAGCAGTAATTTCTTCTATTACATGCAATATATTGTTTTGTAACATGTTGTAATTTAGGGTTATGATGTATTTTTTGTATGCAGGAGAAGGGCGATGTATACAATGCAGATCTAGTATTCTACATGCTATTCCATGCACTCAACATTGTCAATTCCTCCTCGATATTCTGGAGAACATTAGGACGTGCAGCTCATTGGATTAGAATTATATGTTGTGAGTTCATTTCTATACATTATGTAAAGTAATTTGTTACATGAATGATAGTAAAACTGTTTACACAACATGGCAGAATTTCCTATGGTTAGCAATAAATTTACTTGTGGGTGGCAGTAAATTTACTTGCTACTGGCAGTAAACTTATTTATGACTGGTAGTAAAATAAGTTGTGACTGCTGCCACCTTCTCTGTCCCCACCAATGCCATACACCTCCTTCATCCCCACCAACAACTGTGCTTAACCAGGCGATTGTGCTCAATGTGCCATCGTTAGCCTGTTGGACTAAGTGTGCCTGTGCTAGCCTAGCACGGTTTGTCCCCTCTCCGTGCCATGCTTGGGCCATACGACAGGCACGTGGGCGGGCACGGCATGGCATGGTAACTTATTCATGCCACACATTCCATGTCTAAATAGGTCGTGCCCTTTCTAGGCTGTGTCGGGCCATGCTAGACGTCCCATTTAGCTAGGTCTATAGGCAAGTAGCAACCACTGCCACACAAACCCTAAACACGCATGCAACGGGAGCTAGGAAGGGCAAGCCGCTGCTTGTTGCCACTAGACGAAGCCGTCATCGTGGTATCCTACACTCCATGCTAAAGTGGCTGTTAGGATTTCCTCGTCCACCACCTCGTACTCATGCCATCGCAGTGGTCTCCTCCACCGCTCAGAGCCCAAGCCATCACTAGTTTTTTTCTTGCTACAATTTTGATTTATTCTGTGTTTATTTTTGATCGATGGTGTTCTTTAGTTTACTTGGATCTCATATTGTATTTTCTTTTAGTTGTTGTTGTATTACAACTTGCATAGGTGGGCACTGGATGGGCAACGTGCACAGGCGAACATTCTTGCCCATCGCGGGTGATGGGCATGCCCGCAGGTGAAATAATGGCTGGTGCGCATGGGTACGGATGACCACTAACAGGGCAGTCCCAACATAATTCAAGGGTATTCAGTTGAATACCCAAAATTTTTGGCAAAAAATCCACCCTATACAAGGTGTAATACATATGTATACTAGTAGTTTCGCCAAATTCATTTTGTTCATATCCAGTCAGCCCAAATTGGTGCCAGATCCTTTCAACCCATTTCCCTCTCCCAAGCCCAAATTGGGGCTAGACATTGGCCTAGGCCCACTGTTGTGATTCACACGACACATGGTAGAAACTCTAGGTCTCACTCAGTCTCTCCTCTCACTCATGTCTCTCCTCTCTGACTTTCTTCATTTGGCGGCGAGGAGGCTTCTGGTGTTCTGGACTTTGAACTTCTGGAGGCAGGATTCAGGAAGTTGTGCAGGAGCAGCTATCTCACAAGTTGCAAGTCATCTCGCCATCGTCACTCACCGGCATGGCGTGGATGTGCAAGTTCATCCTCCCCAACCTGGTGATCCCCATGGCAGTATGGACCCATATCCCTAATCCGGTAATCCCTCCATCTCCTTCTCATCCCCTGGCGATCTCTGATTTGAAGCAACATTTTGTGTCTAAATAAAGACATGAGTTTTATTTTGCTTAAAGAAGTGAGGCATCTATAATGATTTTAAAGTTTTTACATAGTAGTTGACTATATTCTGATGACTGATATATCAACTATTTAGAAACTATACAAGTGTTGTCAAGTCTTTCTTGTAGCTTGATGTGTTGGACATTTGGATGATTTTATCTCCTTTGGTGTTTGGCTGTCCAATCCATATTTGTTTAGCAAATTAGGTAATATTGCTTAAGTTGCTTAGCTAAAAACTGTTCAACAAGGTATATTCATTATAAAAGCACTTTTGAACTTTTGCTTGTGGAACACAAAAATCTGACAAAGAGAATTGTCTTTCCACTTGATTAAAGTATCATGTTGTAATTGTACAACTCTATTTTAGAAATATTCAGACTTGAATTTTGACTCAAATTAATAGTTCCTAGAAAAAGTATATATAATTGAACAAATCAACGTCATTTCATAGTGACGGATGACAATTTCGTTGAATTTACGTTTTTCCATATTACAGGAATGAACACGGAGAGGTATCAAATGTTGGGGAAAGAAAGGGGGGAAAAGCAGCTTCCAAAGATTAACAAAACTTCCAATTCAGATCCAGAACTGAGATTTGTCCATCCGATTTAATTTCCTTAAATTTTCCAGTGAATTAGGCGCAGCAGCAAGGCCGAGCTTGTTGTTGGCCTAGTTGGCAGCTCCACCGCCGGCGAGGCATGGACAGCTGGAAATCGGAAACGGAGATGATAGGCAAAAGCATTAGCTGATTAAACTTACTAAACAGTGCAAGTTCAAACGGCCTGGCACCAAATCATTTGCTGATATGCTAACTGGAGTTACCATTTGGCCAAGAAGCTCTGTTGGTTGCCCCGATCAGGGACCGGCTGTTGTGGTCGCTGCTTTTCAAGGTTCGCCGGGCGGCCGACGAAGTAATCTTATTCCAAGAAACAGAAAGAAGTTGTTCAACAAAATTTGAACAAAACCATGTCGGAAAGTGTATATGTTCACAGCCTTGTGTTCACTCAATAGGAGAAGATTAAGCATGTATGTACCTACCACCAGGTGTTTGTGTGTTCACTGCCTTCTGTTCATCGACGGCCTGTGGTTCTTTCTCCGTCGGTTCCGCATAGTTTATCGGACGGCCAACGAAGTAGCCTACACAGACCAAAAACAAGTTTATTTGGCAAAAATTACAGGCAAGGTACGTAGAACCGACAGAGGCAAGAAAATCTTGGTTTGAGAAATGCGTCGATCGTCTCCCATTCAGAATTTTTTTTTCTTTTGTTTTAGGGAATCGAATTATCTCTCGTGCTAGCGCGAATTCATCTTTCACAGAGGTGGACAGATGAGTTGGCCAGTCTCTCATAGAGAGCAAAGGAAGCTAGCAGAGAAGGGGAACAGCAGCTAGCTAGATATGGCTGATTGAGCAACACTGTATACGTACCAGGAATATCACCCTGATCGTCGTTCATGGCGGATCGATGGATCTCCTCCGGGATCCGGCAGGTCAGCTGCCTCTTCTACTCTCCCGGCGAGACGACGACCTGACGCGTTTTATAACGCAAAAATGGCAACAGGTCTCCGCCTCCGTCGATTGGTTGAGAGGAGCCAAGAGAACGAAAGTGCTTTCACCAGGCTGGCAAGTAACACACGGAGAGTATATTAACTGTACAACGGCCCAGGACTCAAGTCCAGTAGCAAGTGTATGATGGACAGCTCTTCTTCTGCTCCTGCAAATGTGGGATGGCAGTGTGGTGAACACAGCTGCAGCTTGGATAATTGGATTGTCTTTAGTTGATGGCTTTTGGTTATCGTTAATAGTTTTTATTTGTATTTTTTTTGAGACGACAGAGGACGGCAGAGGCGTCGACATGTACGGTACAAATGGTTTTAAGCTTGGAAAGCCATTTGGAGAACAGAAGACACTTAGAAAAGCCATCCTGTTTGTTTTGGATTCCAGAGAAGCGGTGGCGTAGCTAGGTCTTAAAACCTGTGGGGTTGACTATTATAAAATCTTTAGAGTTTTATGAACTTATGAGTAAATATTAGTACTAATTAAGCATTTTTGTAAAAATATGTGGGGTCAGTTGACCCCATAGAAAAAGGCTAGCTACGCCACTGCAGAGAAACAGAAGCCAAAAGCCACAAAAATACCAAAAAAGAACAGGTATCTTAGTCCCTTCTCTCTCTATATATATTTTTTCCTGTCCTGTTCTGCCTGTGATTACTGATTAGCCACTGTTAGTTACTCCAGATTTGAGGTTGAGGACTTGAGGTTGTGTCTAGCTCCGATCTTTTTATGACAAGAAGACTTGACGCTTCAAGGTGGTGCTCAGTTGAACTATTTTTTTGTGGTTTATAGCTGAATTTTTATTGTAGCTGGCTAAAATTACATTGTAGCTGATGGTGGCTTATTTGGTATAGTTAAATTTAAAAAAATTTAAAAATAGAAAAAGGGTTAGCCCAGCACGTATAATGCAAACGAATACGGGAAAAAAGAACCGGAAAAAACTCGAAAAATCCGAAAAATCAGAAAAAGACAAAAATTAGGAATAGTAAAAAATAAGCAAGAAGCCCAAGCCCAAATGAGCAGGGCAAGCTGCTTGGATCACGTCAATTAGAAATTGAATTCCAGAAAACAGATTTTTACTCGGATTTTTTAGAAAAACAGGTTTTCAGTTGTTTTACTGTTAAGATGAGTTTATAGATTACTTTGTTTGGATCACGTCAGCAAAAATGAGTTTTAACTAATACCGTGTGTGAGCATTCGTATATGCATTTGACATCATGTTTGATGATCCAACAAGTCACGTACATGACACAATATTTTGACGCACCATGCAACGTCGTTACTTTTAGTATGCGCGTGCAGCCGGAACGATCGTCAGGCACTCTTCTTACCTCTAATTTAATATGAAAAACCAGACGATTTTTTTTGTTGAATTTTGTTTATGCAACATCTAGATAATGTAGATATTTCCCGACATAAATTTGCTTCGCCCCGCCCCGGTCAATAAGGGATCCAACTTTCTATTTTCTTTACATTTTGTTTTTGCGGTCAATAGATAATGTTGAACAATGGCGGTCGATTCCTAGGCCCCACTATCAATAATCGCAGAGTTCGTGGGAGTTTCGGAGGTAGTCCAAACTCCCAAGCGACTGCATCAAAAGCTCTAGAAAATTCAGGTTGAGGATCAAGGAAAGTTCGTGGGAGTTTTGGAGGTAGTCCAAACTCCCAAGCGACTGCGTCAAAAGCTCTAGAAAATTCAGGTTGAGGATCAAGGAAGCTTCGCAAGACGCTTCAGATCCAGAGTAAGTTGTATTGGATGCATCACTTCTGTTTTATTTTCATTTTTGTATTTGCGAGGAGAATGCATCTTTTCTTGACAAAGACGTTTTTTGATTAATGCTTTATTTTCGCACGAGACTACATGATAAAAATCCCTTATTTACATACGTAAGTAAGGATGTAAAGGGGTAGGGAAAAGTGAGGGTAAAAGGTTGGCCCGACCCTCTATCACGTAGTAACAAGGCCGGACCGTGAGATGCTTCTGGATCGGCCCATTACTGGCAGTGGCTAATAAGCATGGTTGCAGTGGGATCAGGGAGATGGGCTAAAGAAGATGCCCATCATATGCATAAGATGGATCTGTGAGATGGGCTAAAGATGCCCCGTTACATGCATAAGATAGAGGGCTTTTTTTGTGGTTAGGGCTTGTGGCTTTTGACTGCGGTTTGTGGTTTTAAGGATGTTCATGTAAGAGATTACAGAGTAACAGAAACGTACAGTTTTTACCGATATAAATGAAGTCGGTACAGTATGTACTATAATTAACTAGTAGATCCCATAAAAAAGATAGAATCTGTTCCAGTGCTGAAAACAAAACTAAACATTTGACTACAGGGTGCACAACAACTCTAAGAAATTCAGATAATCAGATGCCCTAAAACTAAATATTTGACTACAGAGTACAAACACCAAGCCAACACTAGCAATCATCATCCTTTACAAATACCAAATAAGCATCACAGTGATCTACACAATTTATGAAGACCTAGCAAATCAGTTAAAAATTTGGATGGCTTATTTTCATAACTGCCGTTAGCGCAAACCTCACTCTCTGAAAATTCAGCAAAAGAGCTCCTGAAAAGAAAAAAATAGCTTGTGAGCAAAAGAGCTCCTGACAAGAAAGTTTACTGGTACTTCAAGTAATCATCTACTATTACATGAAGTAGGCATTTCCACTATACTGTCAAATTTACTGTCATCCATGTTTATACTAAAACGACAACATAGCCTCAAACAGAAAGGGAAAGTGAATTAGGCAAACAGTAGTGCAAGTCTCAGAGAGTACTTGTAACATCTTATCAGTTGTTGTACAGCAAAAATGTAAAACCCACTTAAGTCCCAAAAGTAGAAAATAAGGAGAGGTCGGAACTTGAGAAACTGTGAATACTATATTGAAACTATTAACTGTCTATGGGCAAAACATCAAGTAAAAAGTCAGTAATCTACATAATGCTTAGAATACTTTGGTGCTTCAGTTTTCCTAGCGCAGATTAGGCTTCTTAACCACTACCTCCACTTATGCTTACGCTAAGATGTATTGATTTTTACAGTTGTAAGGGGAAAAAACAAACAAAACAGTATTTTGAAACAGACAACTGAAACACCTCTGAAAAATTCAAAGCGAATTTGAATTTTCATCTATTTGCCAAATTGGGAAATCTTTCTCTTTTGCGCTTTCCTCATTTGGTCCCCGCCTCCTACCCTAGTTGACGCCCCGTCTCCTTCCGCCTTCTCCCTGTGCTGCCGGCCGAGCTAACCACTCCCCGCCGCAACTCGCCTCCCCCATTCACACCGTGCCCTCCTCACTATGTCGCCAGCTCGCCCGAGCATTCAATTCCCACCCTGCAAGTGCTGGCATCACTTGCCTCGTCTCATGCGCACGCCCCTAACCGGCTACGCCAACCACAATCCCTCACGTCTCCCGGCCGACTCGTGCACCCGCCATACCCACTTTTGTCAGCAAGCAAGAACTTAGCCAGAGGCCGTGGTACTTCACACCAGAGGGAAGCACCACCTCGCCTGCAACTTTCCCTTGCTGAGAGTGCCCCTCTCCTTCTCACCCTTCCACGCGTCGGCGTCGCCCAAGCCAGGCTACTGCTCCCCCACCTCTCTCCACCTTTAAAGCTCGATTGGCTTCACAAAGAACTTCCCCTACTCTCATTTGCGCATCAGAACCACCCAATCGAACTCCACCTCCGCCAACCTTCCCTGAGCCCGGTGAGCCCTAAACCTAATCTTCTTCCCTCATGATTAAAACTCAATTGCATTCGCCTGTAACATCCTCTCGACATCCCGAACACACTAGTGAACTCTTTTGAGCAATAGCATTTCCCTAGAGCTTCGCCGATGAAAGCTACACTACTACACAACAGAGATATAGCAACACCAACATGTGTTACTATAGGTTAAAGAAAGTGTTACTAGCTCTCCTCATAACACATTTTTTATGTGTTCCAATTGCCCATGTTACTATATACTGGTCTATTGGAACACTATATATGTGTTCTTTTACATCCAAAAAAGTGTTAGTAAACTATAACACATTTACTTATATACTGGAACATTTGTCTAGTGTTACAGTGATTCTCTACTGTAACACTTTTTTTTAGCTCTAGTAACACTTCCTCATTTTTGTAGAGCATATAGTTTGGAACAAAGGAACATATGGTTTGTAACACATGTTGTACCTATTGTAACACTTTGAAATTTGGGAAAAAAATATTTATTTTACCTTTGTATGTGGCATATAGTGTTATTATTGATTTTTCATAGTAAACATGACACATTGCAGAATCACATAATCTATAAGTTTCAATAATCATATAAAGATCCACAGATAATAGAAATGTTTCAAACATAGTACTTGCTCAGATGAAGTGATAGTATATGTACACAATGATATGACTCTAGAGAGTAAACAGACATAGTAGCGAAGAGTACAAGTCCATACTACTAGAAACAAAAATGCAATATCTAATATTCTTAAAATCCATCACTTCATCCATTCTTGTACGCATCGATATATAGGAATTCAGCCATTGATCATTTGAACCTGCAAATAGATAGCAAGTTGTAACATTAAGTATTATTCTATCCATGTACACCACAGTAAAGTAAAGTTTAGAAAGCTAGTTCAAACATACAAATATCGATGGCCAAGCAATTGGTACTCCTTTGGCATGGGCGTCACCAATGTTGTTGTAGGTAGGCATAGGCCTCACTAATGGCTCATCTTTTTCAACGGGATGATTGATACGCACTTTGTAGAATTGTTTTCCTGTCTCAACTCCACCAACATTTGCTTTTGGATTAGTGCTAATAATAGTTGCATATGCCACAATTTCCTTATTTGGATATTTGGCAGTCATGAGTAGCACTGTGGACCCAACCTGCATTAATTTGACATAATCACTTAGCGACCAACAAGCATTTGTTGTATATATCAAGATAGCGGCACATGTTGCTAAGAGTAAGTGCGGCCTATATCTTTATGAAAATGGAATCTACACTTCATATTGCAGAACTAATAAAGATAACATTAACAATAAACTGTTTGATAGCACCTAAAACCTACTGTGCAACAATAAACTTCAGAGATAGAACATTATGACCATCTTAATTTCATGATCCTTTTGCATATGACATAGCAGATTATCAGCAAAAAAATATGCTCCTGCCAAGAAAAGATAGACAAAGCAAAAGCTGAAATGATTGTCGCGATGAACCGAGTGTAGGCACGGGTATTATTGGTTGCGGTCATATTTATTTGAACTGAAATAACATTAAGCATTACTAATATACGATCTTAAGTATGTAGGCACGGGTATTATTGTATCTTCTTAGTAGTTGTTTAGCTAAATCTTTTTTTCTCGTGGAAAACTATTTAATAAATTATTAATGTGTAAGCAATCCCCCTATTGTGTATAAAGTTTTTTTGATACACACGTGCGTGTCCACTAGTATCAAGATAATGCAACTACTAGAACAAGTGATATTATATCTATATACCTTCATTGGTTGATTTTGCATATGTTTTGGACGCTTCTGGCATGTAGCCTTGTCGCGAGCCACATCCTGATGATCCTTACACATGTAAAATGAGGTATGTAATAATATATGGCACAAATATTACTATAATAAATGGAAACATTTGATTCTTATATACCTTTTGTTTCTTTGTTATTCTACCTTCATGTAAATCCTTGGACAAGAATCAAACTGAAATGAAGAGAAAGATAATTGTATTTATACATTTTTACAAAGTTATGTAATACTTATCTTGAATAAATTTGACATTGCAAGTAAAATATATCTTATTCAATGGTTCATTGAAAAGGTGAACCTCTATTTGTCTACAATCTATAGCAGAGCCATGTGGGGATGATGCTTCTGCTTCCTCAATTGATATTTCCTTGTCATCTGCATGACCTTGGCACTAGTTCCAACAGAAAATCATTAAATCATAATCACCGGGCAATAATTTTGACGTATAATGAATGAAGAGTATATTATTATTCATAAAGACAGAGACCAATTGATAACCTTTTCACTAGACAAATATAGATTATCATCATCACTATATTCAGATTCACATCTTTCTTTATCCCAGTAAAGATCGAAAGGGGATAGCATTAGTTATTAAAAAAACTTTGTAGGTAAAGAAGTACTAATTTCAAGCAAGACATTTTACCAATTTGTTCGTCGCTTAAGCAATACCTCCTTCTAATTTGGTGCAACACATTGAACTCTCTGAAAATTTCAAACAATATTAAAGTCAAGAGATACTAAATTAGATGAAAACATGAAAATAAAGGAAATACCTTTTTGTTAAAATGCATTCCTTGTTTTTGAGAATTACCATGATCACTTTGTGCAATTCACCTAGAAAAGATAAAGAGGTTGAGTAACATTTCAATATAATATAGTTACAAATTAAAATAGACATTGCTACCATTGTTGGCTCCTCATTCTCATGGTGCCTATGATTGCTTTTTAATTCTTCAATCACTTTGTCTTGCATTTTAGAATGCTCCTTGAGTCGCCTTATTTCCTCCAACATGTGAGTCTCTACATCAGATGATGATCCATCTAGTGTAACTACATCAATGTCCTTGAAATGACGTGTTGTTCGACCATAGATTTGTTTCGGAATTGGAAGCAATCCCATGCCATGTACTTGTCCAGCTTTCTCTTCTCCCAATACTTGATGTAATGCATCACCTTCCCATGCAACTCTTCCCTCGCTATTTTGTGCTAATTCTGGTTGTGTCCAGGAGATTTTCCAACTGAACCTATATTTAAGACATTCATACATTAAACAAACTAAAAGGCTTCAAATTTGCCAAAATCTCATGTGTATGTATCATACCGTAGTCTCATTTGTCCCATTTCCCTTTTTTCTGTGAGTTGCTAAGTAAACCTTTGCTCTATGTGGCCGCTTTTTTTCAGGGTCAGCTTGTCTCTGAAAACAATATCAATAAAAGAAAAGAAAAGGAAAACATACATAAATTTTTTAAACAATGTAAGATGACTCACCAAGTCTTCAGACCAACGAGCATAACTCTTTGTACCAGCTGTATGTGTTGTCTTCTTCATTTCACGACTTAATTTGTTCTTCTCACTAAGGGCCTACAAGAAAGTAAATTAACAAAAGAATTAACCAATATATACATAAAAATTGAGGATATAATAAATAATTAGCGTAAAAAATGCTAAATAGCATAAATAATGGTACCCTTTTCCTACCTTTCCTTCTTTTGACTTCCAATATTTTACTAAGGCAATCCATTGTTCTTCATCGACATCATTTGGACAACGCTGGTACAAAACAGACCTTTTTTTCTTTGGATTGAATAGTGTCTTTTTTAATGTTGCCTTGTATTTTCTCCAATCTCTTCCAATTGATTTCAATATCCATTTCTCACATGAATGAGGATAGAGAAACTTTGTCTGAAATAAGAAAGAGTTACTGATGAATGAATTTTAGGAAAAACTCTACATAACCCCCTAATTGTAGTTCAGGGGGTGAAGTAGACACTACCAAACGTCAGGGGGGTTATATAGATATTTTCCATGAACTTTACTTTCTCACATGAAAACTAGCACACAAAATCTTAAATTCACAATATAACATCGTGTAAAATTTAGCAAACCTGTATGAGCTGAATTATAGTTTTAGCACTAATCTTCTTGACTTTTCTCCAATCTTTGATATCCACTGGACAATATCCACCATTTCTTGCTATGGTGCCTAAAAATTGCCCTAAGAGACCACCTTCTTCTCCAATGGGTTGCCCAAAGATGTTGCATTTTACTAGTATCCGATCCCCTTCAGGTAGATCCCAAACATGTGTTAAAATGGTCCCCTTTCTCTTACGTACTTCATCACCATCACCTATTAAAAAAACTTAATAGTAATACTAACCAATTGAAGATGCAGCCCACATAAATTGGATTGATCTAACTACATATGTACCTGATGTGTTCTGGTTCTCATCATCATGCTCCTCAACTTCATTAGTGTATAGTGCTTCAGTATGCTTTACATTTAAATGTTTCTTTTTCTTTATACATCCTTTTCCTGCGAACAAATGTTGGGGACATGAACACATGTTTAGAATAAATACAATCAAGGGCTCTATAATCTTTTTATTAGACTGCCATGATTACACTTACTAAATCACGAACAATGATGGAGTCGAATCTACTTATCTTTGATGAAAATAAATATTTGATGACTACCATAATTTGCAAATGTTAAGTTGTACTTGAATAATCAAATATACATAAAAGAGTAAATTATATATTCATTCTACTACCTTTAATTTTATTTGGTTCAGATTTGGATGGTTCTTTGTTGCACTTGGTAGGCACTAAGGTGGCCACCTCTTCCTCGTCACAAATAAGCTCACCATCTTCTCGCTCTCATACTCATTAAGCATTTCCATCACTTGAATCTTGTTCTATTGCGACCAAATTATCTCTTCTCTTGTAGAATAGATAGTCGATCGATGTGTACCCATATTCCTCGATCGATCAATCAAGTTGTAAAGCATATCTCATCTCTATCCATTTCCCTTTGCACATGTTTCTGTCTTAGAGCTGCCCCGTCGCATTCAAGATTTAGGGTCCAAATATCCACAGCCATAGTATCACAATCTAATTAAAATTTAGCACCAATAGGAAAATAAGAATGAAACATAGGATAATTCACAAATAAGAATCAAGTATAACAAAAGAATAATAATTAGACAAAAGCGCATATTTGTAATAATATTTGAACTTAAAGCTTGAGAAAAAAGTAAAGTGCTATGGTTTAGATTGAATCATGTAGAGCAGAACACATATAAATATGAATAAAAAAAGGTTCCAAATATAATTTTACACTTTCACGTGTATGTTCTTAACTTCTAATCCGAGCTTTATTTAGCTCGCTTTACCTCGAGTTATCTTGGATCTAATTCAAGACCGAATGATCAAAGACAATAGTTCTTCATCTACCTATTCAGTAATTTCAGGGTAAAAACCAAAGTGTTTTTGATCGTATTTCTATTCCTTACCTTGTGTTGTCCGTGACGGAAAATGAGAAAGAATGGCTTGCGCCAGACCGACATTGCACAGTCAAACAAAACCATGTGGCAACACAAGAGTATCACCCAACAAGTCGACACAAGAGACAAGCTGGATCTATGTAGTTAACTCCTCTTCTATGTAGTTAACGAACTCCTCTTCTAAGCAGTAATTTGGAACCTTTTTATTCATATTCATATTCATTACTTACATTGATTACTATGCTATGAGAAATAACATATCAGATTAAAGATTCTGCAAAAGCACAGAGCAATACAAAGATAGGACTCCAATCTGCAAAAGCTTTGCTCATTAACTTTTTTATATAGCTTGGCACAGGTACACATGAGACAAAAAAACGAGACAATACAGAAACAGAGGCTATAAGCTGAAACATAGGACTCAAATCTTTCCATAGAAAGAGCATGGAAGCAGATGGCCAAGAGCAGCTACTCTCAGTCCATAGTGAACCCAGCATCTTCGAATTTCTGGAGTTTAAAAGTATAATCTCAGTGTATTGCTCTTTCAGATTCATCGATCTCAGTTTCAAGTCATATTCAGTCATCTAGCATACTCCATGCATCTGACCATAAGCCTCCAGTCCACAGGGAAGTGATTTCACAATTCATCACAAGTTATACAAAGCCAAACTCAATTAAAAGAACTTTCTACACCAAAATAAGCTTTCAGTGTACTTTCTAGTTTCTACACCTTGTACAGAGAAGCTACTTACATTCCTTTTGACAAATATCACCCACCATGAAGTGGAATCGCATCAATTTTATTCAACAAATGAAAAATAACAAACTGTATGAAATTCTTACCAGTGCATCAAAACTTTGATCCCTTGTGCCTGTTCCAATTGCATCAGCTAATCTTGTCACCAACTGATAGCAAAACAAAAAAATAAGTGCTAGTTGTAAAATGCCATTGCAAAAAAAAACCATCGCTAGAGGCCACTACAAACAAGTGATAATGCCACTACCAGCTTAAGAAAATTTTATAATGTTAAATAGCATCACATATCCCCCCCCCCCGGGTTATATTCTTTTAAATAGTCCCTCTACTCCCATTGTGGCAGTCATTGCCACTCGTCCATGGTCACCGACATAACTCTGCGTCTTGACATCCTATTGCCGCATCCGAACTTCCACCAAACAGAGATCAACTAATCAATCAAATCAAATCCAGGCTAGATGCTTCATAAGTCAGAAATGGGCCATGTGCAAAGACAATCAAACCAATTTTTGCTCTACACTAAGTGTTCTGTTTGGCCAATTGATGCATGAGATAGTTTCGTAAATTAAGCCCCATAAGCACCGGTACACATCTAAAGCTCTCGACCAAGAAGATCGCCACAAACTTGTTGCAAGAAATGTCTTCACATAAGGGTCGCATACCGCTGCTGCCTTCTGCATGTACCAGTGGCCCAAGATGAATTAATACACCACATGCAACTAGGACTTGTGCCTGGCGCGGAATGAGGTTGGTCATGCACACTGGGGAGATGGAGGTAGCTGAAGGATTGCGATGGTGAGAGAGAGCCAAGTGATGACCTCAATAACAAGTCAATGGTAAACATGTCTTGGTGGCATTTTGCAAACTAACCAACAGTTGCATTAGCTAAGAAGCCTGTCGTGGTTGCATTACATATTTGTAATGGTATACAGCCAATTTTCCCCCAAAGAAGCGTACCAAGAAAATTTATGCTCGTAGCACTTAAGATGGCCTGGCCCAATCTTTATGGCTTTATTATTAGTCAGCACCAATACTAAATAGTAGTAAGCGGTACGCAAACAGTACCCCACTGCTCTACGCTTGTAGGTGACCTTGCATGCCTACGCCAGTTAAATGCTAGGTAAAAACGAAACTGGTAGTAAGAGCACTAACACTTGATAACAAATTTAATCAGACATAAGGATGTATGCTAGCTGTTTAGCACAGGAACAACACAACAAACCCTCTTAACACTCCTATGCATGCATTAGCACTTGGTAACAAAAAGCCAAAAAGGAAAAAGGTCTATTTCTCAATGTGACCTGGTTTTGTTAGATGAGGGTTCTGATTCTATGGTCAGTTGGTCGCTAAAAATCATGGGTTGTAAAATACTGCTCTGCAGAATAACCACAATATTACTAGGGTTCAAATGTTGCAAATTAGATTGAAAAAACCTACCACAACAGGACGAATGAAATGAATTACTTGGAGGAAGTCCCCACACACCTGCATTAGAACGACATGCCCTAGCTTAATGTTGGTGAGGAAGTCCCCACACACGCTGGCTCCTGAGTGACGAAGGCGACGGCGGCGGCTAGCTGGCTGTCAGAGTAATCAAAGCTTCAGTTGGTACCAGCCAAAACACCTGCGATCTGCAACTGAGAGTCTGTTGTCAATAATAGCTACAGTAACTGAACAAATTCAGTTAGCGCAGGATCTGAAACTGGTGGATGGTTTTTGAACTGAGAGATGGAAAAACAAAGGCAATTGGACACCAGATGTTTTGTGCAGCAAGCGCTACTCGGAAAAACAGAGGGATCGACTCGGAGCCGAGCGCAACGAAAAAAAAGGCTAAGAAATGGACTCCAACCGGTTCTTTATCCTACTCTTCATTTTTATCGAGTCGCTATTTTATCCCGGCCGCTAGCTAGATTTGGCGAGCGCCTCCTCACTCGCTTCTCAAATAGCTAGGCCATTGGAATGCTAACTCAAATAGAGAGCTGAAAATAATAGCTAGCCTCTTCATCCTAGGAAATAGAGAGGGAGAAATGACTAATGGGATGGAGTTGCTCTAAGAATAGCAAAACCTGATTCGGTAAAAAGCTTAACTCTCACCAGATGTTTTGTGTTCCACGTTCTGCTACTAGATCGTGCAAGACTCGGTAAAAAGCTTAACTCCCAAACCTGATTGTTCGGGATCAGAGAAACAGAAAACGACTAAGAATAGCAAACGACTCGAAAAAACAGAGAGATCGACTCGGAGCCGAGCGCAACCGAAATAAAAAGGCGCGCGCGGACGATCGTGAGGATCGCGAGCGCGCGAAGATGAGTTGCCTTCTTCATATAGTATTAGAGATATACAAGTCATAGAGATAAAAGATATATATTTTACCCAATCTGCAAAACAACGTTAGATCTTCGAACATGTAATTGAAATTAAGGAATGCAAATTTATTTGAGCACTAGTTAACGCGAAGAATTTAGTAGAATTGAAGAAAAATAAATAGGGTTATTTGAAAACAAAAACAGTAATTTCGATTTCTAGAAATCATTTTCGAGAATTTTCGATTTTCAGCCTAAAAGAAAACATAGTGGTAACCGCAAAATGGAAATGATAACAGCGACGGCGACGGTGGCGATGCCCTAGTATGCCACTGTATAATTGTGAATGATTCTTAAGTGTCATGTGCGATAGGTCAAGTTATATGACTCTTGTCGTGTTCTACAGTTTAACGTGTTTATCGTTTCTTAAATATCGTCTCCATGATTTTCGATCGTTATCGATGTACTTTTGGATCGGTTACTATCCTTTTCGAAATTACCGGAATACCGACACCGTATTCATTTTTGAAATATCGTAGCGATTTCGTTTTTGGGAAAACTATGTGAAAGTGAAAGTGATTTGGCCTCCATCTAATCGTTTTCATCCCTAAAGTTGAATTACCTTGTTGCTTTTGACTTGTTGGTTGTGAGCGTAAGTGGCCGTCCGCAATGACCTAACGCCCGGTCGTCTAGTTGCTGCCCTAGCTGAGACGCAGATTGCAATCGGGAGATGAAGGTGTTCGGCACGGCCCGCGAGGAGGGGCTGTGCCGGTGAAGGAAGGAGGCGTGTGCATAACAATTGAACGTTGTGTACCGAGGCGTGTTGGGTATCTTCTAAAAATTGGAGGGGGAAAGCTCGGTGTAGCAGACATTTTCGAGTGAGCTGGGTTCGTTGCGTGCCGCGTCTTCGATCCGGTGTGGGCACGCGTGCGAAGGGTAGGGACTCAGGCTCGGCTTCTTCTGCGTCATGCCGCAAGACTGGGCCCGCATCCCATCAATTCCGCATCTTAATCGCGCCCTGACTTCTCTCTTGCGTCCGCGCGCCGCCTCCTGGTCTCCGCTGCCGCCGCCTCCTGGTCTCGCCACCGCTGTGTCTCCGTCGTCGAGGAAGCCGCAGGAACGTGCGCGTGGAGGTGAGGAACCCCTATAGCCAGGGGCGGATTTAGGCCCATGGCAAGGTGGGCTCAGCCCGGGCGTGAAAAATATAGTGTATACCCTGTACTTTTAGCCTAGCCCGGGGTAGAATTGTTAGCATCTAGCCCAGGTAGCCCAGTCGCCAGCCCGTCAGTCTCGGCGCCCGCTCGGCCCATCACGCGCTCGGCGCTCGCTCTCGCTCGGGCGCTCGGCAGTCGGCCCAGTCGCCCACGGCATTCGCTCGCGCTCTCCTCAGTCTGAACCCTAACCGAAGCCGAAAAAGCACCGCCCTGCCTCCCCACCTCCCGGCGCCGCCTCCGGCCCCACGGCTCTTCCCGCCCCGGCACCGCCCCACCCGCTTCCCGCCTCCCGGCGCCTCCCGCCTCCGGCGCGCGGCTCTTCCCGCCTCCGGCGCCGCCCCGCCTCCCGCCTCCCAGCACCGCCCCTCTTCGGCTCTTCCCGGCCCGCCCCGCCTCCCGGCGCCGCCCCTCTTCGGCTCTTCCCGCCCCGCCCTGCATCCCGGCGTAGTCCCGCCTCCCGGCGCCGTCCCGCCTCCCGGCGCCACGCCGCCACCCCTCTTCCCGCCTCCAGGTCAGTAACAGTAAGGAACTCAAGTACTCAACTAAGGATATATGTGTTGGCAACTTGGCATGTTGCAGTGTTAGATCTGTAACCTGTTGGACTTTTGCCTGTTGGTGTAATCTGTAATGCAGTAATAGTGTTGCCGTGTTGAGTGAATGAGTGTTGACTGTAACAACTAACAATCAATGAATCATGTGATCAAATACAACTGAAAGGAAATTTTTGCAATAATGCAGTAATGGTGTAATCAATGAATTTTTGCCAAGGTTTCATAAGAGTTGTTGTATTTTCTTCAAAGGTAACCTAGTCCACAGTGGCGGATCTACAGTAATTCATAGGTATTCAGTTGAATACCTTTTTTTTTTTGCAAAAAATCAACTATACATTAGGTATAATATGTATGTATATTAGTAAGCGGGTTTAAAAAAGAGAATCCGAACGGAAAATGAGATCCGCCGCCGATTCCTCGCGCTCGCGGCCCAGTCGCGCGCCTCGGTCGCACAGTCCCACGCGGCCACGCCCGAACCGAACGGTCCCAGACGCCACGCGATTAGAGCCATATAGAGTATCTCTTGCGTCCGCCTCCTCGCCGCCGCCGCGCACCGCCGCGCCGCTTTCCACCACGCGCCCATAGCCTCCTCCCTCTCCTTCCCCCGCAACCCGCACCACCGCTCGTCCCTCCACGGGCGCGCCTCCTTCTCCTCCTTCCTGCACGCCCCCGTCCGCTTCAACCTCATCCCGCCGGACTCGACCCTTCATCCGGTGGTACCCGCCCCGCCGAGTCCGCCTCGCCGCTTGGCACCGCCGGCGGCGCGGGCGGCGAGGGGTCCACGCTGGTGGTGCTGCTCGGCTGGCTCGTGCGCGCGAAGCACCGCGGAGGTACGCGGACCTCTACCAGAGCGCGGGTCGGCTCGGTCGCGGTTCGTCGTGCCCGCGCGCGAGCTCGTGGGGCTCGATATCGATCGCCGCGTCGAGCGCAGGTCGCCGACCCGCCGCCGAGATCGCCGCTGGTGCGACGCCGACCGCCGCCGACGCTCCTCTTCCACACGTTCGCAACACCGATGGCTCGCGTCACGAAACCAAATCCTCATTTCTCCTTTAAGCACTTCAATAATTCAATTCAGTTCCTTGTGTACTACTTTTTCTCGGTTGAAATTGGGGTGTTTCAAACCGGATAAAAGCCGATAACGCGGTGTAGTTGTGTATGCATGGTTTGTCCTTAGATTCCACACCGACATTGGGACGCTTGCATGTGGTGCGGGATGTCTTGGTTGTGACATTTTGGTTTGTGACGAGGCGTGCCATTATCCGAAGAGATCACGGATTAGGAAAGGGAAATCATTCGTTAAATGCAGTGGTATGGGATCCGTTGCTAGTTGGGGAAACAAAATGGTAGTGGCAGCATGCTTTGCGAAACTCTTAATTGCCTGTTTAGTGTGTATAGTTGAACTCCTTGTGGTTCTTTGTTGCACCCACTCCACAACATTCTCCATGGTGTGTGTCTCCACTTACCACTTACCGGTGGTCAAGATTTAGGAGAAATGGAGTGTGTGAGCGAAATAATTGGATTCTGTAATTGTTGAAGAACACATCATATATGCCACTGCTGGATACGTGGACGAGTACATTGAAGAAACAGAGCGGAGAACAAATAACAGCATGATCTTGGTTTTGTGTGTTGAGTCACCTTTATATTGGTGACGTTCACATTGTTTCGTCTTCATGCTTTCCTTATAGTGATCAGTGTCCGAGCAACAGCGTTGTGGTCATCGACATATGGTTCGAACTACATTCATGGTTGATTTGATTGTTGTTGTTCGTTTGGTTTAACCTAAATGAGAAAATTCTTTGACATTGGAGCTCAGTTTTGGATATCTTGTCAATCAAGCTTCATGTCCAATAGTTTCAAACGAAAATTCGTCTCATGTACTTAAAGATAGTTTTTCATTTCCATCTTACTCAAAACCTTAGTGGAAGTGGAGCTCTTCTTTGATTCTTCAATATCTTTAATCTGATGTTCATGCCTTTGACTTAACTGTGTATATAAGACCATTGCTTTTAATTTTTTTTCCAGTTATGGTGCTGTACTTGAGAATCTACAAACAAGGGCTGATTTAATCGAGAGGATAAGGGGATGTATTGTAGACTCTGCACCAGTTCTAGAGATAAGACCAGAGGTTTCTATATCTGACTTTTTTTACTGAATTTAAATATGGGCTAGTGGATGCACTTGTTATTTATAAACATGTCGAGGATAGCACAATGGTAATGTGTTTATTAAGATAGCTAAAGTGATCAGAACAATGGTAATGAATTTCTCCACTTTCAACTCATAGGTTCTATTATCATTTGGTAATTTTAGAGCTCATTTATGTAGTTCACAACTTTCTATTCTAGATATTGAAGTACCACATTACTAATGCAATAATAGTATTTCTTGTTTTTAGTGAATTAATGGACTTAAGTGCTATTAAGAGGCTGTTGTGGAGAGGAAGAACCGTACCTTGGTCGAGATGGCCAGGACGATGCTTGATAAGTACTCTGCACCGCGGAAGTTTTGGGCTGAGGTTATAGCCACCGCGTGCCATGTCTCAAATCGAGTTTTTCTTCGGGCACACTTGCATCGCACTTCTTATGAGCTGAGATACGGGCGAAAACCCAACGTCTCTCATTTTCGTGTGTTTGGTTGCAAGTGCTTTGTTTTGAAGTCCGGGAACCTAGACAAGTTCGAGTCACGCTCTTGTGATGGTATCTTTCTAGGTTACTCACCTTCTTCGCGGGCTTATAGGGTCTGGAACTGAGTCTAGTAAAATGATTGAGACCTGTGAGGTGACCTTCGACGAGGCCAGTCTGGGGACTAGGCCTGATATCTTAGGTTCTTTAGAGCAGTCCGAGACCATCTTTGTGGATGATGAGGACGATGGAGACAACGGTTGTCTACCTGATCCTGTCCCTCATCCACCCCTTGAGGTGCCGTCTTCCACCGCACCTCGAGGTGATCAGCCCTTGCCTTCTGCTTCTTATGGAGTGGTGGCTCTGTTCCTACCTCGTCTGCTCACGAGGTAGAGGCCACTTCTTCATCTCATCCTGGACCTCTTCGGCATATCCAGAAAGCTCATCCTTCAGAGCAGATTATTGGAGACCTCTTCGAGCGTGTTACCCGCTCAAAATCAGGCTTATCTCAATTCTTTCTCCATTCTGCTTTCATTGCCTCCTTTGAGCCCAAAGATGTTTCTCATGCCTTATCTGATGAGTCTTGGGTCAATGCCATGCATGAAGAGCTAGAAAATTTTGAAAGGAACAAGATTTGGTCGCTTGTCGAGCCCCACGAGGTCACAATATTATTGGAACTAAGTGGGTGTTCAAGAACAAGCAGAGCGAGGATGGAGTGGTTGTTCGAAATAAGGCTAGACTGGTTGCTCAGGGGTTCTCCCAGGTTGAAGGTCTAGATTTTGAGGAGACCTTTGCCCCTGTAGCTAGACTTGAAGCCATGAGAATCCTGCTTGCCTTTGCAGCTTCTAAGGGATTCAAGCTTTACCAGATGGACGTCAAGAGTGCCTTTCTCAATGGCCTTATTGAGGAAGAGGTCTACGTCCGTCAGCCTCCTGGTTTCGAAAACCCCAAATACCCAAACCATGTCTTCAAGCTTTTCAAAGCGTTGTATGGACTTAAGCAGGCCCCAGGGCTTGGTATGAGAGGCTTAAGTCCTACTTGTTAAGTCATGATTTTGTGATGGGTAAAGTTGATAAGACCTTGTTCATCCGCCGGCATGGCAATGACTTTCTGCTCGTCCAGATCTATGTCGATGACATTATCTTTGGCGGCTCTTCCCATACTCTGGTTTCCCAGTTCTCGAATGTCATGAGCACCGAGTTTGAAATGAGTATGATGGGTGAGTTGACCTTCTTCCTTGGCTTCCAAATTAAGCAGACTCGGGAGGGTACATTTCTTCATCAAGAAAAGTACACTCGTGACCTCCTGAAGCGCTTCGATATGAGTGATGGTAAGCCGGTGTCAACTCCGATGGCTTCCACAGCCTATCTTGACCCAGATGAGGATGGCGAGCCAGTTGATCAGAAAGAGTTCAGAAGTATGATCGGCTCCCTTCTTTACCTCACTGCCTCGAGACTAGATATACACTTCTCTGTGTGTCTGTGTGCTCGTTTTCAGACTTCTCCTCGCGTATCTCACCGCCAGGCGGTGAAGCGCACCTTCCGGTACCTTCAAGCTACCATTGACTATGGTATCTGGTACTCTTTCTCATTCTGTCTTTCCTTGAGAGCCTTTTCGGATGCGGACTTATTGGGTGTAGGATAGATAGGAAGAGCACTTCCGCACTGCCAATTCATTGTCACTTCTCGTTTCTGGTCTCGAGGAAGCGATCCGGTGTTACACCCATCGCAGAGGCCGAGCACGTTGCTGCGCCCGATTCTTGTAGCAGTACTTTGGATGGTTTCGACCCTGCGGGACTTTGGGTTAGCTTTAGACAGTGTTCCACTCTTTTGTGATAACACTTCTGCGATTAACATCGCTAAGAACCCAGTGCAGCACTCTCGGACCAAGCATATCGATATTCGTTTCCACTTCCTTAGAGACCATGTAGAGAAGGATGACATCGTGCTCCATTTTGTGGAGAGTGACCACCAGTTGGCAGATATCTTCACCAAGCCTTTGGACAGTTCGAGATTTTCAGCTCTGCGGGGAGAGCTTGGGGTGGTTTGTCCGTATGGACTGATGTGAGGGGGAGCTTATGCTTTACTGCTTTACTATTTTGATTATGCTTCTGTCTCATTTCTATTGCATCGCATTTGTGGGTGCATTGGGTTTAGTCCTTCCAGCATAGGTTAGAGTGGTCTTCCTACTTAGCTGTTTAGACTCCTTGCTCTTATCTTGTGACCTAGGGTCTTGCTCTGTTAGCCGCTTCTCTTCTCTCACTAGGTTGAGCCCACTCACTGCTTTCAGGTTCTAGCAAGGGCCGGGCCGCCCTTGAGTAGACAGGGTACGTGTTTGCTCCCTGGTGAGGTAGATTACCGGTCTAATAGTCCTAGTGTCATATGGGGTAGATGAGAGTCAGTCTGAGCCATAGTTGCCTCTATATCTTATCTATGCTTTAAGGACTGCTTGTTTGCTATTTTCTTTCCCAACTTCTCGACTTACTGCTTTGGTTCAGAGGGAGTTCAATTGGGAGCTTCTAGAGCTTAATTCTGACATAACTCAACTTGAACTAAAAGTTGCATCTAATGTTGAGGGGGAGCTGGTCTTTCTTGCATTTTCAGCATTCTAGCATTATAATCAATCTGCATTGAGCCTTGATTATTATCCTGTTATGACATGCTTCAGTGCTTTACACCTTGCCATGACTTGTGCTTAGCTTGCTAAATTTATCATGACTTCATATGTGTAGACTAGCGTTTGCCATGATAAGATAAGTAAAATTGATCAACTTAAATTAAACTTGTCATGATAGCATTTGAGTTTAGTCTTTCCTGAGCTATCCCTTTATGATTCATGCCATGTCAAATAGGCTGAGTAGAGCGTTGAATCTATATTGAGCCATAGTTTGAGCTATTTTAGACTCTTGATGATACATGAGTTAGTACATCTTGTTAAAATGCAAAAGATCTCTTTTTATGTGCGAAAAAACTGATTTCACCAATTCTCTCCTATGAGACGGCTTGCTATTGCACTTGGCATGAACTTAGGGGGAGTTTTAGATGACCTAGACTATCTTCTTAAGCTCATTGCTTGGAGTAGTCGCATAAGGCTTGAGGTCTAGCACATGATAAAACAAAAATCTGGTTGTCAACAACCTTGAGTTTGAAAAGAAAATATATCATTTGTGCTCATTTTGCTGAAGCTACAAAAGAATCAAAGTGCTTTAACCATTGTTTTAATCTTGAGCTTCTAGCACTCTATTTGGTCTCAATAAGAGTTTCTTGGTTACGCTTAGCTTATTGACATGGCCTGCATCATCCTTGGATATCTCTAGTTAGACTTTGCTCATTGATGACTTGACTTGCTCATAAAATGCATTACAATTTAGTTTGTCATCTATGTGCTCTAGCTAGCTTATATATATGTTGTCATGATCTAGATAGCGTTTTATTGAGTTATGGCTTGGTGTATTACATGTTGGTCATTATGGATAATTCTCATGGCTCTAATTGCTTAAATAAACAAACTTCAACCATATTCATCCATTAACATGTCATATTGCATCTTGATGCGTTTATTGCCAAAAGGGGAGAATAGAGAAGAAAAAGTCTGTTGGGAACAGTTTAGAGCTTTGGAGATAAATTTGCTCTTTCAGTTGTTGCTCTAATGTTCCTTCTGTCGACATGGTCATTAGCTTCATTTCATTCTTTGGACCATGTTGGATTCTTCAAACTCAAACTCTTCTTAAAAGCTTTTTCTGAGTTTGTCAATATTCTCATCAAGGGGGAGATTGAGAGACCATGTGGTCGTGTCTCCATGAGAGTGATGAGTAATTGACAAGGGTTTAGGTCAGTCGAGTTTGGTTTGAGTGGTTCGGAGTCGAGTCGTTGCGTGGCGCAATCGGGCTCGGTCGGACTTTTGTCAAACCTGGTCATTTGGTTTTAGGATGCATATTCTAATGTTTTGACAGGTTTGGACTTCGGCAATGGTAAGTGATGTTGTTTATGCTTTCATGTGTCGAGCGGTGCTATTTGACGTGGTTTCTTGTCTGTGTGACTGCAGGACGTCGAATGGAGTCGTGGCGAGACACGGAGGACCGGACTAGGCGCAGGTGGCGCTGAGGTCAGAACGGTCGGGATGTGTCGAAGACGACGTGGACTCGAGGTGGTTGCGAGGCGTGCGAGGCAAGGAGCGCGGAAGCTTTCCGGAAGGTGCAGGAGGGGCGAATCGGGAAATTCGCAAGGCTGCACAAGCGGGAGCGGGCTCCGTTGGACGTAGCGGGCGTAACGGGGCGGAGACCCATTAGCCAGGCGCTATAAAAGGAGAGGAGGGGCTGCATGCCCTCCTTGAGCACTTGTGTGAAGATTAGGGTTTTAGAGTCAAAAGAGGCTTTGATGGCTTGCTTTTGGCTTTAGGCTTTAGTTGGTGAGAGTGAGTGGAGAAGGCAGAGGGTTGTTCTGTCCTCCATCGATGTGTTCCTGAGTGCTCCCTCCCTCATGTGTTCTTGAGTTGTGTTCTTGAGTAGAGAGGGAGAGGATGGATTGAGTGGAGAGTTTGTAATCAATCATCCCTAGTCCTAATGTCCATGCGTATGGGGACGTATCGGTATTCCTTGTGATGGAATGAATGAAATCTGAGTTTGTCTCCTGTTTCGTAGCTTCTATTCTTCGTTGCTTCATTTAGTGGATTTCTTGATTATTTGATTTTTGAGTTCTTGTTTGCTGGGAAGTGCCAAAATGAGTTGCTCTAGGTTGGGACATGACCTCAAGATCATTTGATCAAGTATCCCAAGAGCAAACTTATTTTTAATCTCAGTTTTGCATATTTGGCTCCCTCTGTTCTTCTTTCCAGTTTCTAGGGTTTAAGTGCATCTTGTGTTCCCCTTCTCCAGATGGCATGAAATTGGGTTTGAAGAGTCTCTTGGGTATTGCTATCATGCCTGCAAAATTTCAAAGCCAAAGGATAAAGGATGGAGGAGTAATTGAAATTTTTGTGAAGCCTCTGGAAGTTTTCAGTCCTTTTGTCAAAATCTGAAAATCTTGATCTTTGGTTTGATTCCCCTGTTTCCCAAGCCCCCTTCTTTATTTAGAATATTCTTGTGGTGTCTTGGGACAAAAAGAATGGAAGTATCTCATTAATTTTCTTGGCTTTGGCAAGTAAAAAGGGTTATACAAACTGCTGTCTGAAAATTCAGAGGTTCAGGAATTTTTCCCCGAGGGGCGGCCTAACTTACACATGCCAGGCGGTCTGACCTCTCTCATAAGGGCGGTCTGACCGGTGTTATCAGAGAGGTCAGACCTCTCTTTGAACTGCGTTCATCCCGGTCCCTCTGAAACTCGTTGTTCGAGCGGATTTTCTTCGTTGCTTCTTTCTTGTGGGTGTTTAGGAGTTCCAAAAGGCGTAAGAATCCCTCTTCATAATTTTCATAATTATCGGAGAGGAGATTTGAGTCCGTGCTTTTGAGGGGTCGTTTTTTAAAGAATCGACATTCACCCCCTCTGTCGCCATTTCGGTCCAACACATTGGGGCCACATGGAAGATGGCAAAACATAGGCGATGTTTCATGGAAAAGAAAGTGGGAAGCTTCGTCGAAAGCGGTAGAGGGGCATTTTGGTGAAATTGCCTAATACCGGAGAAGTATGTGTGAGTAAAACCCAGTGTTAGGTGGGGGTTAACGGGTTATTCCGGGTTGGCCTAATGGGGGGATCCATTAGGTTTTTGGGTTCGAGTTGTGAGCTATATAGGCGAGGAGAGGCAAGAACTAGGGTTTGAGGATTTTGGCTAAGTCTTTGCCGCAGTTGGCTCTTTCTCCCTCTCATGGTTGATAGATTTGAGAGATTAGGGTTAGGGATCGTGGAGTTGGAGCCTTGTGTGTGCTCTAGGCATAGAGCTATGCTATCCTGAGGAATTGGCTGTAAATCATACCTCTTCTGGTGAAATAAATATCCAAACTTTTCCCTTGTGAATTGTGCCATGAATCCTCTCATGTGCTTTTGATTTTCTTGACTTGCTTGTTTGGATGTTTCTTTTTTTTGAGCTTTTCGGGTGCTAAGGTCATTTACAAGATGGAGTTGATCTTAATTGGTCTATCTTCACCCATCTAGTCTCTTCGGTAGCAAGGACTTCAATAAACTCTATTTTTGCTTGTTTCTAATATGTCGGGTGATTTCTTGATTTGGGGTTTTTGGCTTGATTTCTCAGTGTTCTAACTTGCTGTGACATGTGCAAATGCATCTAGAGCCTTCGTGGTCATCGTCCACCCACGAGTAAGTCGTATTCAGCGATCTAGGTTTTTGGCTCGGTTTTGGTGCATGCTCACTTAAATCACTTAAACATGATTGGAGTAGCTTCTTGAGACCTTAAGAAATTTGTGTACAATGTTTCACGACTTTTGGATCATTTAATCAAAAGTTACGTGGATTTGTGATCTCACGGTTGAGCTAAAAACCTGTTTCCTCTGTTTTTGCTGTAGCAACGGTACTACCGCACGTTCTGTAGCGGTAGTACCACAGCTACTGGCTTTCGACCATTCAGGTCATGTTTCGACTAGGTTTGACTACTTCGGTTTCGACTGCATTGGTTTTCGACCACTCTCTGGTTGTTGACCACTCAAGTCGAATTTAGACCACATCGACTTTCAACCACATTGATTTCGCCAACGTTGGTTATGACCATGTTGGTTTCGACCACGTTGGTCTCGATCACGTTGGTCTCGACCACGTGGTTTCGAATATGTTGATTTCGACCACGTTGATTTTGGATCACACATTGGTCATCAACCACGTTGGTTTTTGACCACTCACTGGTTGTCGACCACTCTGGTCTTACTTTGACCACTTTGGTTTTCATCCACTCACTATTTATGTCAAGTACTCAGATGTCTGAGTACTTGTAGAAGTCGAAATGTCAAGCCAAAGTTGTGGTCGATGCTCTGTGATCGAAGTGTTGTGGTCGTAGTGCCGTAGTCGAGGTGCCGTGGTCAAAGTACCTGGTCGTAAATTATAGTACCTAGTTGCAAGTCGTAAGCTACAGTACCACTCAAGTTATATTCCGATCACATTGCTTATCGACCAGTCACAGTAGTACTTAACTTGTATTACGACCACTTTGGTTATCCACCAGTCATGGTAGTACCGAAAGTTCAGCAGCAGTAGTATCGCATCTGTTGTTTTCTTCACAGTGGTTTGGTTTCTTGTTTATCTGGTTCTTGAACAGGGTTCTTATCATAATGTTTATAACTTTGTAGCTATCGGTGTAAAGGATAAGTGAATACTAGAAGAAAATTTTAATGGCATCATTCAACCTCCTCTATTATCATCTTTGATTCTATAATTTTTAAGCCTTAAGATGAGCACTCCTCCTAACATGACTCAAAAGTTCTGATAGTCAACAACCACTCAAAGTAACAGACAAAAGCCGAACGTCTGGAGACCGATCACCAAATTCCATTCCTACACCTGAAAGCCCTGCCACAATGAAAATCTTGATCTTCAACGAGAGTTTACAACCTCCAAATGTCTCACCACCCCTGATCCACAAGTTATGAAAGTCAACCTTGATTTAAGAATATGTTTAAAGCTTGCACGGAAGGCCGAGCATTCATGTACGAATATCATCACTTTAATTGGGATAGTAAATCGAGACTGGAACATACCAGCAGATGATTTTGGTAAATTCTCCAAACCTATACAAAGAGGTTGTACTCAAGACAATTCTAATAAAGCATACCACACAGACTCTAAACTAGAAGGAACAGGGATCATTCGGTTCCTCTTACATCCTGTGCAATTATTTCCTCATCGGGTGCCTCCTCTACTACGAACGCAAATGGATGGTCCACGATGAAATCCAGACTTGCGGCAACACTTTTACAGTATAAGATTAACAGCAAATCAATTAAAATAAGAGGTGAACAAAGCTGATTATTTATTTGATGAGAAAGATTTTACAGTTACTCATATCATAATACTCACTCTTCTAACCCTAACCTAGAACACAAGGATGAAAATAGTTGGGATAGTTGCCTTGCACTAGTTGCCTTCCATCCCTAATCTCTTAAATAGATGACTAAGATGAGGCACCCAGCCACATCTCACCCTATAGACACTATCCACTAATATATTTAGAAAAAACCCGTTGATCTTATTCAACATGAGTTTTACTCGTATACTTGACTCATACAACCTTTTCAAAGCACATAAATTTAAATCTGCTAATTTATTAAAGAAATACAGAAAGATCAATTCTTGCATACGAATCAAAGAACTCCTAACAAACTTTCTCGAGAGAAAAAAAAAGGGAAGAAGCAACCGCAACACTGGAAAGAAAGAATAAATCTTTCACCTTCGCACCAGAAAGCATCGAGAGAGGGCGAGCCGACGCCCCACCCAGGCTGCCGGCGACGTGGCATGTTACCGGGTAGACAGGCCTGGCTTAACCAATTGGTTGCAGAGGGTGCAAGTGTCTTTCCACATGCATTTCTTAGATTAAAAAAAATAAAAATAAGCAGAATATATGTGTAGTGGTAAAACACAACTATTTCACTCTTAAAAAGTAGCAAATCTTCAAATCAAGACTTAAAAATGGCAAAAATCTAAAACGCATGCCTTAGGAGCGGCAAATCATCAGTTTCCCCTAATCACGCAACCGTAAGTTAGTATGGATTAACATCTTCTAACTTTGCATAGCAAGGTTACGGAGCCATAGTAAAAGCACAGTGCGAATATGTCAGGCGAAAGTCAGGCAACTGTAGCATCGGATCTAAGCCATTCTTTTTTTATCGTATGGTTGAGAATGGAACTATGGGACTGGCTCTTTGACTTTGCTATGCAAAGTAGGATTCGGATCCTACCTAGTATGGACTGCCTAGGCATGTAATTTGCTAAGTCCGATTTGTACTCAATTTGTTGAATCAAAACAACACAAAGACAGGAAAGAGCTTTTTCCCAGAAAGCTCCCAATTTGCAGGTGCTTGTAGAGATTCTCATGGAATTGAAAGGATAATATTTTACTCGGTTGAAAAAGCAAAAACTGCACAATTGCAGAGAAAATCTAAATAGAGAAACTGAGAAAATAGAAGTGTGGAAAAAAAAATTCCCTTTAAACTGATTTTCTTTTGTCTGATAATAAATAAACTTCCGTATCAGGGAAATTTCCTTTTCCCCATCACTTTTCTTTAGGCAGAAGTATAATCTGACCTGAGCTGATTGAATTGTCTTGCAAGCTAATTCCGCAAAGAGCAGCCGTGTGATAAACTTAAACTGCAAACTGATCTATGAACAACAGAGCGCGCTCCTCACTGAAGGTCCGGCTTAGAAGTTGTAAGATGCAACCACAGTGGCGGAGACAGAAATATTTGAAAGCCTGATCGAATCTAATTATAGCCAAATAAGCACTAACAAATTAATATACACATAACACAAGTAAAATTAATAGCCCTAATAGTTTAAACTAAAATCATTCAATACATTTGCAAAGATAGACAACAAATACCTCACTAGATACGATGAAAGCTTCAGCAACTCACAAATAAAAGTCAAATTACACACGTAATTTTTTTTTACAAAATAAAAATATATAGATTAATACATAATATACCATTATAATATGTTCACGTTAAAGAGAACGAAACATACCCGGCTGCCGGCTTTGCCGCCCGCTTGGTGGCACCGGAAGTCTCGCTGCCCAACCGGCCAGACGGTGGTACACGACGCCCCTTGCCGCTCGGTGGCCGCCGCGTACCGCCTAACGTGTCATTCCACTGAGTTCTACGCCGGCCAGCTGCGACCACCACCAGTTCGATGGGATAGATTTGTTCGATGGGATCGAGGGAATAAGTGGTGGGGATAGATTTGTTCGATGGGATCGAGGGCATCGAGCCGCCGGTGTGCCGGTGGAATGAGACAGCTATATATAACTAACCTTTTTACTTCTCAAATGAATCTGAATTAGCTTCACTTAGACAAAGTCTAGTCACTCTCCAGTGGGCGACTGACACTTGCAAAACGGCCGGGAAGTTTTCATATGGGAATGGGAACCGCTGCATCAGGAGTCGTGAGGTGGATAACCAGGGGCGGAGCCACCACCAGCGAGCCATGGCGATAGCCTCTGGGCCCGTCGATACGACATTCGTTGAGGTTCATAGTGTTTCATCTGAACTTAAATGGCACACTATGGCTCAAAATCTTGGTCTTAACAGTGGCTATAATTTATTATTAAAGCATCTGGACATTAAAAATAAAGTAATTGATCTAATCATAAATAACATGTACTTAACTCTCAATTAATAAAATATACGCATAAACTTATACCATGACTAACATCTGCATAAACACACTATGAATAACATTTGTATAAACTTCCACCATAACTAACACCATAAAAACCAACTCCTCTCGGAAATAGAGGCCGGTCTGACCGCTACCACTAAACCGGTCAGACCACCCTACAAATGCCGGTTGGACCACTAGCACTAGCTAGTTACATTACGCCGATCAGACCACCGCCTCTGGCCAGTCTAACCACAACCACATCGCAGTCAGACTGCCACCTTGAGCCGGTCTGACTGGTGCTACCAGAAAAGCACATGTCAAAATACAAATTCACAAAAATCAAACTCAAACAATAAAAACAAGGCACAACCAATGTTAAGTACTCATCAATCTCATAGGGCTGCTAACATATGGTCTTACAATCTCCCATTGATGAGTAGTTTGACAAACACCTTAAAGGCAAGAATTTAAATTTAAATTTTGGAGTTTTGAAACATAGAAGTTGCAAGGGTGGTCTAGATTTAAGAGAAAGAAGCAACATAACCAAAGTAGCAAGATGTACAATGGGGCAAAAACCAAGAAAGGGCAAGTTCTCACCAAAAACTCCATCCACATCTAAAATACCTCAGATAGCAAAATATTGCCCATGGTCCAAATAAAAAGATGAATTGCTCTTTATGACCAATTTCATAGCAAGGCAAGGTGCTAAAAGAGCAAAGCAAGAATAAATGCAACACCACTTGAAAACAAAAGATCATGAAAAGACTCAAAATGTATTTTTCTCGTATAAAAGCTCTAATGTAACATCAGAAAACTTATTCTCTCCCTTTTTAACTTTTTTAAGTATTATATCATTTTTAAGTTCATTCTCATCAAATTCACGCTATTTAGATTAATACAAAATTTTGTCATAAACATTAAATTTGCGCTATTTAGACTAGTACTAAATTTTGTCATAAACATTCTCACCTTTTTGACAAAATAGTCATCAAAGGTTCAAAATAAAAAAGATACCACTTGAAGCTATAGAATGCATACAAAACTATCTAGATGGTAATAAGACATATACAACCAATCTAAATAAGATAGCATAGTTTAGAACATCCAATTTAGTTTTAAGTTAAGTGAGGCTTCAAAATTGACAGGTTCAACTAAAGGTACTCAAATATAAGCTAAGTCATGTCAAAAAGATTAAATAGAACCAATAAGTTTAAGTTGAATAAATTAAATTGCTTGAAGTTTAATTTTAACTAATTATGCTCAAGCACTAGCTAAAAACTCATTTTAGGACTTATCTTCATAAAGTAAGTTCTGCATTAGAAGCCATCCATAACTGCCTCTTAAAGTTCAACCCAAAATTTGTATATTCTTAGTTCAACCCAAAATTTGTATATTCTTTCTTCCTTCTTTTTTACTTGAGGTTTTTGACTTTTTACGTCTCCAAGATACAACTTTAACAGCTATTTTTTATAATTTTATACTAAGATATATTAATAAAATTATAGTAATATGATAGCATTTTTAACAATAAATCTAATGAACTATCATTTGTATAGTTAATCTAGATAATTTTGAGTGATCTATCGTTGGTTAAAGTTTGACAACACGAATTATAGGATGCTAAGTAAAAAAGAATGGAGGCAGTACATACATACATACATCATGTATATATGTATGTATATACATACATACATACATGTATATGTGTGTATATATATTTGCTTGATTACTAATTTACTATAAATAGATTCACTCTGTGCGTTAGGGAGATATCATTATCAGGTTCACGATGCAAGCCAACCCGAGCTCAAGTAAGAAGCCACGCCAATCTTCTGGCGACGGCCTGACGGTGTTCGCTCTCCCCTCGCCAAGCACTTCGCTGCCGCGGAGGTCGATGCCGACGGCGGCCGCAAGAACCTCATCTTCTCGCCACTCACCATCTACACCGCTCTCGCCCTGGTGGCGGCTGGAGCACGGCGCACCACCCTGGACGAGATGCTTGCCATGCTCGGGGTGGCGTCGTGCGACGAGCTCGACGAGTTCGTCCGCGGCGTGGCTGAGAGCGTCCTCACCGACAGGTCCGAGACTGGCGGGCCGCTCATCGCGTCCGCCTGCGGCGTTTGGCACGAGCAGACGCTAGCGCTGAAGCCGGCATACCGCGAGGCCGCCGTCGAGTCCTAACTTCTACAAGGCCGAGACACGCGCCGTCGACTTCCGTAAAAAGGTTAGCACGTAATCAGCAACTCTTGTTATTGGATTTGTTAAAATTTTGACAAGTCTGCAGCTTGTTTTTGTTAGTGCATGTTAATTGATCTCTCAATCTGCGCAGGCCGAGGAAGCTAGGGAGGAAATCAACAACTGGGTCGCCGAAGCCACGAACAAGCTCATCACCTCAATCCTTCCTCCAGGAACCGTACACTCTTCCACCGGTCTCGTGCTCGCAAGCGCCATCTACTTCAAGGGCATCTGGGAGAGACCCTTCACCAAGGAGCACACCAAGGACGACAAGTTATACCGCCTCGACGGCGCTGCCGTCAACGTGCCCTTCATGCACAGCCGGAAAGATCAGTTCGTCGCTGAGCACGACGGGTTCAAGGTGCTCAAGCTACCATAGATCAGGTGCAATTTCGCACCACAGCAGACTCCGACGATGAGGGGGTTAATCGTTACAATCAAAGGGGCCGAGGGGTGCTGTTGCCTCTTTCCTCAGTTGAGAAAAAATCAGACTCCGACGATGGACACCCACGGTTTTCGATGTGCATCTTCCTGCCAAACGCGCACAATGGCCTGCCGAGCCTCGTCGACAAGATGGCGTCCAGCCCGGGCTTCCTGCATGACCACCTGCCACAGCGGCGTGTCAAGGTCGGCAAGTTCCAGCTGCCCAAGTTCAAGCTGTCCTTCTCCAGCCAAATTAGCGGTGTTCTCCAGGACATGGGGCTTAAAGCCGCGTTTAACCTTGATATGGTTGACCTGTCCGGCATGGTGGAGGGCGGCTCGCCATTGGCTTTGGAGCATGTCTTCCACAAGGCGGTTGTCGAGGTGAACGAGGAAGGCACTGAGGCAGCGGCCGTCACCGCAGCGGCCATAAAGCGATGTTGTCGCCGCGCGACTCTGGATTTCGTCGCGGACCATCCATTTGCGTTCTTCGTACGTAGTGGAGGAGGCATCCGGTGCGGTTGTCTTCGTGGGGCACGTCCTCAACCCTTCAATATCTGAGTAATTTTTGGGGTGGTATTCTGGTTCTTAGGCCCCGTTTGGCACAGCTGTACCATCGGCTCCTGGTGCTGTTTGAAGCTGTTTTGTGCCAAACGGGGTACAACAAAATAGCTCCACCCAAGGAGTCCCTTAAAACCTGCTGAGACAAAAGTAGCTCTTTGGGTGGAGCTGAAAAAAGTAGCTTCACCCAGCTCCACTTGTGAAGTAAAAAAAAACAGCTTCACTTGTGAAGTGGAGCCGTGCCAAACGGGGCCATAGTGGTGGTGGCATGCGGTGCGGAAATAATTGCGTAGGCCATAAGGCCAGTCTCAGTGGAGGTTTCATGTCTCAGTTTCTAACACACCCATATTTTGGAAACAGTGCAGAAGAGTTTCATCCCCATGAAACTCTCTCTACTCTCATGAAACTTTTATCATCTCTCTCTTCATCAATACAGTGCCATGTCAGCGTATTTAATGCCCATGAAACTCCATAAAACCCCCACTGAGACTGGCATAAGAGGAACAGAATGATCTCTATTCCTCCTGGTTGAAAGTCTATGCGGTAATTTATTAATGGTTTTGTTAAACATTATTCAGATGTTTTCCACCTAACTATCATCTAGATTTAGGACTGTTAGATTAGAGGCTATAAATTATTCCCACCTCCTTTGAATTTTGCCCCTCACCCCTTAAAAAATCTTCCACTTCAAAAACAAGGGTCCCTTGATCTCTAATCTAAGGGTCACAATTTGAATGATAGTTGGAAAGAAAATATTCGGGTGATGTCTAGACACTTCTATTTATTAAATAGTCTTGAGTACAACCTCTTTGTATAGATTTGAAAAATTAACCAAAATCATCTGCTACTATGTTTCACCTCGATTTACTTTCCCAATTAAAGTGATCACATTCGTACATAATTGCTTTGTCTTCCGTGCAAGCTTTAAACATATTCTTAAATCAAGGTTGACTTTCTTAACTTGTGGATTAGGGGTGTGAGACATTTGGAGGTTGTAAACTCCCGTTGAAGATCAAGATTTTCTTTGTGGCAGGGCTTTCAGAATATATTTGTCTGTGTGGCAGGGCTTTCAGAATAGATTTGCAAACAGCAGAGGAACTGGAAAAGAGGAACTGGCAAGGGAATGAAAAGTGTTCTTTATGTTCAGTGGGGGAGGATATAAATCATTTTTCCTTTGTTTTGTATTGTAGCTCGTTTCACGAGGATAAGCCTGGATTTTTCAATAGGACAGACTACTTGTGTCAATGCAAGATTTTGCAGCAAATTGGCTGAAATATGGGGGAGCAAGTTCGAATAGCTACTTCTTGTTTGGATTTGGGGCCGCGACGTGCACGTCATGGAGGGTAAAAAATAATTAAACTGGCCACTGAGGGCGTGAAGCGCAAACATCCGATTGATGCGCTCTTCAAACTAATTGGTGTCATGCCGCTGTGGCGTATTGTGTTGAAGGATAACGAGGAACTTTGCGTGGAGCAATGTGCAGATGCTATTCAGCCAAGGCAAATGTAACACCTGCACGATTGTGAAGCGAGGTGTAGGAATGGAATTGGGTGATCGTTCTCCGGACGTTCAGCTTTTGTCTGTTACTTTGCGTGGCGGTACTATCAGAACTTTGAGTTCTGTTAGAAGTTTGTCTTAAGACTTATAACCCACAGATCACATGTTCTAAATTCTGAAAAATCATAGTAAAAAATCAACAAAAATATCCCACACCGGTAGATTATGCTTCGATTGACTCCCTTTGTATAACTGGATTGTGACTTTCCATAAAGTTGGTGTCTTAAATAAAATGAAGGCTGATTTGGTGATTTTTTTTACTTGAGTAAAACCAAGTAACTGTCGATAAGAGCTTTTGAGAGAAGAGATGTGACCAGTGCAGGATTCATGTCCAAGGAGAATTGCAGCTGTATTGCCGAATGCTAGTGTTCATTGCCGAATGCTAGTGTTGTGACTATAGACCAAACGGTAAATAAGAGAATTAGTAGAGTGAGTATAGAAAATAAGTTAGCCTGGCTCTCTCCTTTACCAAGACTGTATATATATATGGTCATAACACCTGATTATAATAATACCCCACAGTGGCCTACTATGCCAGATATATAGGTGTCTTTTTACGTACCTTATTGGGCCTCTTGGTCCAGCAGGTCGAATGGATGTAGATGGAGGCTACCTCTACAAAAGTAGCCTCTCATGGTAAAGAGCTTCATCTCCTGTAGGCCGTCCCTTCGGTCTGTTGAGTGGTTGGCTCATGGGCTATATCATGAAGGTTGTGGTTGGCTGGTTGTGCTGTAGCGTGGGACACTCGGTCAAGAGCGGTTGGCATGTCGTGCGTTGTCAACTTGTGTGTTGTTGGTTCTCGAGACACGCCTGAAAAGGCATGCACCTTTAAGGTCGGCGTCCTTGTCGAGATGACCTGCCAGTGCGCGTTCTTCTTGTGCTTCTGAGTGCCTGCCATTGCCATCGATTGTGTCGCTCCGTCTAGCCGCCGCCTTAACGACGTTGCGGTCTTTCTCGTGCTGCCATCTCTCCACCTCCTTCTCCAATGCAAGGATGGTTCACGGTGGCGACCAATGTTCTCGTCGTAGTGGCGCAGGCACTTCGTCTAGTTGTGGAGGCTCATCCCTCCGTGGGAGCTCGTCAGCCATGAATGTGGACTACAAGTTGGTGGAGCGCGACACGTCAACAACAAACAAGTGGTGGAGTCTGTCTCCCTTCCATCGGCGAGCCGGAGCCCCGACCGGTGGAGTCAGAGACCATCATCTTTGCCACGTACTTCGACACCGGGCTCTGAATTCCTACAGTAGCCTTCGTCAATGAAGTCCTTCGGATGTACGGACTAGAGCTTGTGCAGCTGATGCCCAATGCTGTCATCTGGTTGGCCGTCTATAGCCAGGCCTTATGAGCGGAGACGGTGTGGCCGAGCCGGTGCTATTCGCCTTCCTCGATGATGCTCGATGCCAGTCGAAGAAGCTCGCTGAGGGTGAGTACTCCACAATGGGAGTGTCAACTTTGTGCTTTGGCCTATATGTACGAAGGTATTCTCGGCGGATTCGACCATGACAAAGTGGGAGTCGAACTGGATGCGACGATGGTTCTACCACCAAGCGGAGACTGCCGGTAGTCTTAAGTGGTCGGGCTGCTTGATAGACTTTAATATGTCTCTGTCCGTGATGCTCGACAACGAGGATGGGCATTGTGTGCGGAGGCTATTTGGGGTCGCCATTCGGTTCAACATGCGAGACCTTGCGGAGGAGTACTACATGCTTGGAGTGTCCCCACTGGCCTATTTGTGGTAGGTCCAACCTAGCCACATCCGTGACGACTGCCTCTGCCCCAGCGTTGCATCATTGCTAATTGGTGTTACTGTAGCGATTAGTGTTATGCGTTGGTTCATCGGTGACCCCAATGGCGACTCATGGTAGTGCTCTTTCTTGAGGACATAGAGCGCGCTACGGCTGTCTTCCTTAGCCCCTACATTGTGAAAGAGCACAGCCTGTGTGTTAGCGACATCGAACCTCGGTTGGGTGAACCGAGTGTGCAAAGCCCTTGGCCTCCTTGTGTCGGACCATCCTGTGCCCAATAGTAGTCGGCCGCATGCATGGGAGGAGGGTGACGAAGCGAAGGCTCCCCCCCCCCCGCGTAGGGGTGGTCGGTCTCTAAGCATGGCCCCACCGCTGTGCTTGGCACCCCCGCTGCTAGAGTCGGGTGGGCTGGACGAGATCGTAGCGGCAAGTGAGTTGGAGTCTGTAGATTATGTGAACTCTGACCTTAAACTTGAGAAGAACTGTCAGACAAGTAATGTTGGTGCCCTAGTGGTGTGAGCTCTGTGGAGGGCCTGGGTGACAGGGCGGTTGAGGCCAGAGGCCCTGAGGTTGCTTCAAAAATCAAGGTTGTGGCCACTCCCGAGGGTGTGCTTCCGTCCTCATCGGTCCGTGAGGCCTCTCCGACATCCTGAGCGGTGAAGCATGCTTGAGAATCTTTTCCCCCAGTGATCACGGGCGCGGGCTTTTGAGTGGTTCTAATAGCACATGTCGAGGACTCTGGTTCTGACTGTGATCCCTCCTTCCCGGGATGGGCTCCGCTGTGGCCGCTGGTGGCGTTGCTCCAGCGAGTTCGACCGTGGGGTCTACAGGCATTGCTATGTCACAGTCGACCTCTCGGAGTTGAGCTACAGGTATGAACTAGTTCTCCTCTCACAACTTTGCAAGGCTCTCTCCGATCTTCTCCCTCACATTATCGCCCGTGCTAGGGGGTCCTTGATCTCTAGGAGGCGCATATGGTTCTAGCGATGAAGCTAGCCATAGCCTAGCTAGTGCTTCCACCACAAACGTGTCATCGGGCTCGATCATCCCTAAAGCCGCCGGTTCAAAGTCCTAGTGTCTCTCCATGTTGGATTTCGTCCCTCAGCCAGAGGCATTGAGGGTGTTCCAGGGAGTAGTGGACTATGCGGACACAGCTCTAGATCATCACGTGCTTTCCTCTTGTGGGCTGGAGCTCCTGGAAAGCACTCTCAAGGTGAAAGGGACGAAGGTATGTTTACAACAATGGTTTTGTTGCTCGTTTTGCCTCGTTGATGTTTACGATGCGGAACAAAGTCATAAAAAGCACGCGGTCCATCCCCCACCCTTTAGACAGCCATCGACGAAGTTGGTAGTGGGACGAAGTCCTGAAATGCATGCGCTCTATCCCCCACCCTTCAGACGGGCATCGATGAAGTTAGCGGTGGGACAGAGTCTTGGAGACGCGCGCTCCATGCTAATTCCCTTGTAGGGGAGCGGATTGCCGTGGATAAGCTAGTGGCAGTTGGGTTTAGTTGTAGGAGATTGTACGGTCACTTGGCGATCATAGAAGATTGTTGGACCACAAGGTGGTCATAGAATGGCTTGTGACCATGTAATGCCCAATAGAAGGCATACGATTATGAAATTGTCCTGGGAAAGCTTATGACCATAAGGTAGGGGTAGACAGGTCGATGACTATGTCATGCTCGTAAGAAGGCCTACAAACATACGGGGTCGTGGAATAGCTTACGACCATAGAGTGGTCATAGACATCCTCACGACTGTATCATGCTCATAGAAAAACTTACAATCATGAGTTGGTCATGGGAAGGCTTACGACCATAGGGTGGTCATAGACAGGCGTCAACGAAGTCGGCAGCGGGACGAAGTCTTGAAAACACATGCTCCATCCCCCACCCTTCGGACGGGCATCAACGAAGTCAACGACGGGACAAAGTCTTAAAAAATATGTGCTCCATACTCCACCCTTTGGACAGGTGCCGATGAAGTCAGTGGTGAGATGAAGTTGTGAAAAGCGAGTGCACCATCTCCCATCCTTCGGGTGGGCGTCGATAAAGTCGGTAGTGGGACTGAGTCTTAAAAGTGTGTGCTCTGTCCCCTACCCTTCATATAGGCGTCGATGAAGTTGACGGTGAGACAAAGTGTTAAAAATGTGTACTCCGTCCTCCACCCTTTAGACTGGCATTGATGAAGTCGATAACGGGATGAAGTCGTGAAAAGCACACGCTCCATGCCCCACCCTTCAAATGGGCGTCAACGAAGTTGGCAGTAGGATGAAGTCTTAAAAGTGCGTGCTCCATCTTGCACGCTTCATATGAGCATCGATGAAGTTGATGATGGGACAAAGTGTTAATAACATGCGCTCCATCCTGCACCCTTTGGACGAGCGTCGACGAAGTCAACAGCAGGACAAAGTCTTGAAAATACGCACTCCGTCCCCCACCCTTCATACAAGCATCGACGAAGTCGGTGATGGGACAAAGTCAACGATAGGATGTAGTCTTGAAAGTGCATGCTCTATTCCCCACCCTTCAATGAGTGTTGATGAAGTTGGCGGCAGGACAAAATCTTGAAAACACGTGCTTGTTATATTCCGCCGAGTCTGCATGGAGAGTCCGTAGAGTCTGTGCGGAGACTATAGACTCCACGTAGCTATTTATACTCCGTAGAGTTCGTGCAGAGACGATGGACTCCACACGACTATTTATACTCTGTAGAGTTCACCCAGAGGCTGTGGACTCCACGCTGTTATGCATGCTCTATAGAGTCTACGCAGAGACTATGAACTCTGCGTGGCTATTTATACTATGTAGAGTTCACGCTACGACTATGAACTCCTCATGGCTATTTATACTCCGTAAAGTTTGCACAAAGCTTGTGGACTTTGCGCAGCTATTTATAGTCTATAGAGTTGCCCGGGATGACCAAGTTCCTAATGCTTTATACTCCACAAAGTCCACATGGAGACTATGGACTCCGCGCTGGTATTTATACTCCATAAAGTTTGCGCAGAGGTCGTAGACTCTATGCAGCTATTTATACTCTGTAGAGTTGCCCAGGATGGCCAACTTCTCGACACTTTATACTCTGTAGAGTTCATGTGGAGGCCGTGGACTCCATACGGCTATTTATACTCTGTAGAGTTTGCATGGAGGTCGTGGGCTCTACGTGACTATTTATACTCTGTAGAGTTGCCCAGGACAGCTATGTTCCTGGTGCTTTATACTCTATAGAGTTTGCGCGGAGACCGTGGACTCTGTGCAGCTATTTATACTCCATAGAGTTTGCATGGAGGCCGTGGACTCCACGCAGCTATTTATACTCTATAAAGTTGCCCAGGATAGCTAAGTTCCCAGTGCTTTATATCCCACAGAGTTCACACGAAGGTCGTGGACTCTGCACTGCTATTTATACTATGTGGAGTTGCCTGTGAGAACTAAGTTCCCGGTGCTTTATACTTGATAGAGTTCATGCAAAGGCCGTGGAATCCACACGGCTATTTATACTTCGTAGAGTTTGCACGGAGTCCATGGACTTCACGTGGATCGCACATAGGAATAGTGCACAAAGTTTGCACATGAAAATGGGGTTTTATTTATGTCTTCCCATTTGCGTGGGTGAGCTATTACAGATACGTGAGCATGCAATACACATGGGCTACACACCCTGTTGTTACTATAAATAGTAACGATGGAGGCAATCTGCATTCCATGTGTGTTTGAGGTCTCTCCCCTCGAGGGTTGCCAGATGATATGCCCCGGTTGTAGGGTTGCTGTTACAATGTAGGGGCCTTCCCATTTAGACTCCAGCTTGTCGACTATCACAGCATGCAGCGCCTTCCTTACGATGAGGTCCCCTACTTTGAGCTCCTAGTGGTGCACATTGTTGCTGTATGACTGTGCTGTCAGGCAAACGTACTATGTGACGTGCTCAGTTGCATTAACTCGTATCCCATCGAGGAGGTCCAAAGACACTTCTCGCTCTTCAGTTGGAGTTGGAGTGAGGATCCTCCTCAACCCAGCCTTGATTTCCTTCAGTGTGATTGCCTCATCTATGAAGAGGAGCTTGAATGACGTGAACCTCGTAGGGCACGTCGTCGTGGTGCAGATGGATCAGAGTACACTCAGTAGCTCTTGTAGCCATCTGCCCTTTGAGATATGGCACCATTGGCCCGATCGACGGCCCCATTAGACTGTGGATGTTGTGGGGAGTGAAGTCACCGTATGTATTCTGTACAAGTCCCATAATCAGTAGCTAGTACGCACATTCATGTCATTGAGATCACGTCTATACACATCGCACATGATTAATTTACAACAAAAGGGTAATATATAAGGGATGCGTAGTAGCATTTATGTACATAGGGCCAATCGGCCAAATAAACATCAGAGTCCAGAATAAAAATATAGTGGAAGTCTAGTAAATAACAAAAGTGTCCAATAATATGACCTCATAGCCATAGGCAACCGACTGGAGTTAGGCCCTAGAAAGCCCCATCATCGAATTCCCTAATGCCAGGGCAAAATACGCGTCGTCGGGTACATAATCTTCTTCATTCTCTGATCAATAGTAATTTAAGCAACATTCAATACATTGAGTACTCAGCAAGACTTGTAGTGTATCACAAAATTTTACATATATGCAATGCAACCAAAGGATGAGGCTCTAGACAAAGTTATTTTTAGCATGAAGCGAATTTCATTTGCAATATCAATAAGTAATAATTTGTAAATGGAATTGTAAAGAGCATTTAATTTGTAATGAAATAACATTTATATAATTTCCATAATAGTAGATCAAATCCATTTGCAGCCCTCCTCAGCTATGATCATCGCACAATTCCCACCTATGGGCATGGCACACGGAAGACGCGGACATGCCATCCAATCATGTTCAGTGAAACAGTTTTGAAAATAAAAACTATATCCATTGTGGCTACATCCAAGCATGCTCATAACTGTGAGCACGGCTATTTAAATAGTTTTTAACTCTCTACAGAGGTTATATAATTTTACCCACATGAGATAATCAATTATACTGTTGGCCATTACACGCTTCCTTGAGCATGTGATGATAGTGATTATCATAAAGTTTTTAGGTCATCTAGTCCTAAACTTTCACCAGCTCAATGAACATCGAACCTCTTAGGTCCATCCCCTAACAGAACATTCAAATCCTTGCTTAGGTCCATCCCCTAAATGAAGACCCTCACTTAGGTCCGTCCCCCAAGTGGGCATTCACCCTTGTATTGACAAGCTTTAGTCCCAACACCATGGTGAAGGGAGCCCCTATGAGCAACCCTCCTGGAATGCCCTCACTGTATCTGCGCCTACTACAATGCAAGGCTAGATTTGGACAACTTAATCAGCTAAAGCCAGAGCCCATATAGCCACAAGCCCAAATTGAGAGAAAAGAAAGAAAAGAGTGATAAGAAAAGAGGCATACAACTAAAGGGATAGGTTCTGTTAGCCACAAAGAGTGAGATGCGAGAGTTAAAAACACAATCCCAAGAGTGTTATGCACTTGTGTGCAAGAATGTTATCTTTTCCACTAATACTTTACCCTCTACTTTGCCCATTTTGATTGTTTCTTTGTTGCAGAATTGCACGGATGTTTTTCCAGATGAGATACCAGCGGGGCTGCCACCATTGCGAAGGATAGAGCATCAAATCAAATTGATTCCAGGGGCATCTTTGCCTAACCGTCCATCGTATCGCACCAATCCTGAGGAGACAAAAGAAATTCAGCACCAAGTGCAAGAGCTTTTTGAGAAAGTATACATGCGTGGAAGTTTAAGCCCGTGTGTTGTTCCTATTTTATTAGTGCCTAAGAAAGATGGGTCATGGAGAATGTGTGTCGATTGTAGAGCTATTAACAACATTACTGTTAAATATCATCATCCTATCCCTAGGTTAGATGATATGCTTGATGAATTGAGTGGCTCTACTATCTTTTCAAAAGTTGACTTGCGAAGTGGTTACCACCAAATTAGAATGAAACTAGGTGATGAATGGAAAACTACATTTAAGACTAAGTTTGGCTTTGTATGAGTGGTTGGTTATGCCTTTTGGTCTTACTAATGCACCTAGTATTTTTATGCGTTTAATGAACGAAGTGTTGAGAGCATTTATTGGGAAATTTGTTTGTGGTATACTTTGATGATATATTGATATACAACAAGTCATTGGAAGGGCATTTAGACCATTTGAGCCAAGTTTTTATTGCTTTACGAGGGTGCGTTTGTTTGGTAACCTCGAGAAGTGCACCTTTTGCACGGATCGAGTTATGTTTCTTGATTTTGTTGTGACAGCACAGGGAATTGAAGTAGATGAATAGAAGGTAGAAGCTATACGAGCATGGCCTACACCTACAACAGTCACACAAGTGCAGAGTTTTCATGGACTCGCTGGTTTCTATCGCCGATTTGTGACGGATTTCATCACACTCACTGCCCCAATTGATTTGCTACCTTTGCCACCTTCGGAAAGAGATAATCTTGATGCTGAAAAGCATGCTGAGATGATTCATAAGCTACGCGAGACAACCAAAGTGAATATTGAGAAGATGCAAGCCCAACACAAGAAGCACACAGACAAGGGCAAGAAGGAGATGGGAAATCGAAGAAGGCGGCCTAGTTTGGATGCATTTGCGCAAGGATCGTTTTCCAGAACGGCGCAAGTCCAAAATAATGCCACGAGGTGATGGACCATTTAAAGTGCTTACAAAGATCAACAACAATGCCTATAAGTTGGAGCTGCCCTAGGAATATGGAGTGAGCAATACATTCAACGCTGCTGATTTATCTCCATATTTGGGAGACGAAGATGAGCCAGAGTCGAGGTCGACTCCTTCTCAAGAAGGGGAGTATGATGAGGACATCACTGACACACATACACTTTCAGTGGCATACACACCTGTAGTTGAGTCTACTAAAATTCAAGAGTCAGCTAGTATACAAGGTTCAATAACACGAGCACGTGCACGTCGCCTTGGACAACAGGTGAATTCGTTTCTTGAGCAAATTAATTATTTAATTACAGAAAAAATGATATTACCTAATAAATATTGTTTACTTGTTACTATATATGAAGGAATTTTCAAAGAAGTTGTTGATCAAGATGCGGCCAAGGCCCAGCTCCAATTGTGAGTGGCTGAGTTCATCGATTGCTGACAAATACCTCCAATTCCCAGCATCATGAAGGCCAACTTGTAATGTTTCAGCATGCATAGTATAAATGGATGGAAAGATAATTAAGTCTACTATCACCTCCAATAAACGGCTCGTCAGTTAGACTTCCCAATAAGGAGTTATGACTATTTTAGTAGGGACTGCATAGAAGACAAAAGGACACGCGAATAGGCTATTGGAATTCCCAACATCATGAAGGCCAACCTGTAACGTTTTAGCATGCATAATACATATGGATGAAAAGATAATTAAGTCTACTGTCACCTCCAATAAACGGCTCATCATTTGGACTTCCCAATGAGGAGTTATGACTGTTTTAGTAAGGGCTGTGTAGAAGACAAAAGGACGAGCAAACAGGCTGTTGGATGACCTTTGGGCTGGTCACGATTGCGAGGGGAGACTTAATTCTTATTTGCATGATGGCTACTAGCTACTGTAAAACAATTGGGTCTCATCAATATTCCATCTTCGAGTGAAATTCTTCCACTATTGCTCTTGCGTCTTCTCTTGGATTTGCTAGAGCTGTTCTCCGTGAATAGGCCAATTGTGTTTGACACGTTTGGTAACCAATCGAGAAGCGGTGTAGCGATTGTGAGGTTGCTGGTCACGATCGGATCGTGGTTAGCCTCGCCTTCGTCAATGTCGCAACTCAAGTTATCGGATTTCTCCTACGACAAAAGATCGGGCCAACTCACTTGCACGCATCTTAAATTGAGGCGTCTGCATATCACCCACCAAACCTCAAGGCGCTAGTTACCCTAGAAAGAAAAGCTTTCGAGGGATACATATCAAACAGGCCATGTAGACTACCAGGGCATGCAAATGCCAACAAAGGCACACGCACCCAAAAATAAAAGTAAAAAACAAGGGTATTGATAAATATCACCTGGATGTTTTCTTTTGAACTATCATCCAGATTTATGACTATTGGATTAGAGATCCAACGGCCATGAATTCTCCCCCACTCCCTCCAAAAAAATCCCCCCCACCTCCAAAAAAAAGAGGTCGTTGGATCTCTAATCCAACGGTCTCAAATCTGAATGATTGTTATGAAGAAAATATCCAGGCGATACCTAGACACACCCAAAAAACAATCTGCATTCTAAATGCCAAAAGCCTTATAAAGATACATATCAAACTAGCCATGTATATACATATCATTACTATTATAAAAGAACGAGTTGGTAGTCGTACATCCATTCTCCTCTAACCGTTCTATTTCTTTAACTTCTCATCACTCTTCACTTTCCAATCGATCAGAACAACCTTCTTCCACAGCATGATTCTCTATACATCCAATAAATTTCGTTGCAACGTATGTACATATAACTAGTATATATCCTTATATAGTTCAGGTTGATTGCTATAAAGAGGTTTACCCTGCGCGCTAGGGATATCATTATCAGGTTCACGATGGAAGCCAACACCAGGCCAAGTAAGAAGCCACGCCGATCTGCTGGCGACGGCCTGACAGCGTTCGCTCTCCGCCTCGCAAAGCACTTCGCTGCCGCGGAGGTCGACGCCGACGGCGGCCGCAAGAATCTCATATTCTCGCCGCTCACCATCTACACCGCTCTCGCCCTGGTGGCGGCTGGAGCACGGCGCACCACCCTGGACGAGTTGCTTGCCCTGCTCGGGGTGGCGTCGCGCAAAGAGCTCGCCGAGTTCGTCCGCGGCGTGGCGGAGAGAGTCCTCACCGACAAGTCCGATACTGGCGGGCCGCTCATCGTGTCCGCCTGCGGCGTTTGGCACGAGAAGACGCTAGCGCTGAAGCCGGCATACCGCGAGGACGCCGTCGAGTCCTACAAGGCCGAGACACGCGCCGTCGACTTCCATAAAAAGGTCAGTACGTAATCAGCAACTCTTGCCATTGGATTCGCTACAATTTTGACAAATCTGCAGCTTGTTTTTGCTAGTGCATGTTAATTGATCTCTTAATTTGCGCAGGCAGAGGAAGCAAGGGAGGAAATCAACAACTGGGTCGCCGAAGCCACGAACAAGCTCATCACCTCAATCCTTCCTCCAGGAACCGTGCACTCTTCCACCGGTCTCGTGCTCGCCAACGCCATCTACTTCAAGGGCATGTGGAAGAAACCCTTCACCAAGGAGCACACCAAGGACGACAAGTTCTACCGCATCGACGGCGCTGCCCTCAACGTGCCCTTCATGCACAGCCGGGAAGATCAGTTCGTCGCTGAGCACGACGGATTCAAGGTGCTCAAGCTACCATATCAGGTGCAACATCGCACCACATCAGACTCCGATGACGAGGGGGTTAACCGTTACAATAAAAGAGGCCGAGGGCACGCCTGACCTGTCCGGCATGGTGGGGGGCGGCTGGCCGTTGGCTTTGGAGCAAGTCTTCCACAAGGCGGTCGTCAGTTGAGAAAAAATCAGACTCCGGCGATGGACACCCACGGTTTTCGATGTGCATCTTCCTGCCAGACGCGCACAATGGCCTGGCGAGACTCGTCGACAAGATGGCGTCCAGCCCGGGCTTCCTGCACGACCACCTGCCACGGCAGCGCGTCGAGGTCGGCAAGTTCCAGCTGCCCAAGTTCAAGCTGTCCTTCTCCAGCAAAATTAACGGTGTTCTCCAGGACTTGGGACTGAAAGCCGCCTTTAATCTTGACATGGCTGACCTGTCCGGCATGGTGGAGGGCGGCACGCCGTTGGCTTTAGAGCATGTCTTCCACAAGGCGGTTGTCGAGGTGAACGAGGAAGGCACCGAGGCGGCGGCCGTCACCGCATGTACGGCCAGATATTTGTGTGCAGTTGAGTATGTGGATTTCGTCGCGGACCATCCATTTGCGTTCTTCGTAGTGGAGGAGGCATCCGGTGCGGTGGTCTTCGCGGGGCACGTCCTCGATCCTTCGATTTCTGAGTGATCTTTGTGGTTCTTCGTAGTGGTGGAGGCATCCGGTGGGGAAATAATTGCACAGGCCGTACAAGGAACAGAATGATCCCTATTCCTCCTAGTTTAGAATCTGCGCGGTACTTAATACAGTACAGCCTCTTTGTATAGGTTTGGAGAATTAACCAAAATAATCTGCTACTATGTTCCAGTCTCGATTTGCTACACCAACTGAAGTTATCATATTCGTACATGAATGCTCTGCCTTCCGTGCAAGTTTTAAACACATTCTTAAATCAAGGTTGACTTTCATAACTTGTGGATCAGGGTGGTGAGACATTTGGAGGTTGTAAACTTCCGTTGAAGATCACGTTTTTCTTTGTGGCAGGGCTTTCAGAATAGATTTGCAAAACTTCGGTTGAAGATCAAGTTTTTCTTTGTGGCAGGGCTTTCAGAATAGATTAGCAAACAGCAGAGCAACTGGAAAAGAGGAACTGGCAAGGGAATGAAAAGTGCTTTATGTTCGGTGGACGAGGATTTAAATCATATTTACTTTGGTTTGTATTGTATCTCGTTTCACGAGGACAAGCTTCAAAGAGATTTTTCTATGGGACAGACTACCTGTGTCAGTGCAAGATTTTGCAGCAAACTGGCTGAAATCTGGGGGAGTGAGTTCGAATAGCTTATTGTTTGGATTTGGGGTGGCAACGTGCACCTTATGGAGGGTGAAATAATTTCGTGGCGCTCAAACATCCACATGATGTGCTCTTCAAACTAATTGCTTTGATGCAGCTGTGGCGTATTATGCTGAAGGATAATGAGGAAGTTAGGGTGCAGCAATGTGCTGAAGCTATTCAGCGTAGGCTTTTGATCTCTATAACTTTTAATTCATAGATCCAAAATATTTAAAACTTGAATCAATACTAGATCATGATCTTAAGCACCTATCACAACAAAATAACTTGAATGAACTTAAGAGAATTGGGATGTTTTAGTTCGTGAAGCCCTGTTGTACCAAAACCAGGAAAAAACCATAAATTGTGCAAACTCCTAAATCAGACTCCAAATCACTTGAAATTTAGTATACACCTTCTCTAAGATGGCAAGAATCTACTCCAATCAACGATCAAGAAAATAGCTACCAATGTTCTTACCTTTTTATTTGAAAAAGGGTTACATTAAAACCGGATAAAAACAAAAAACGGTGAATATGACTTGCTCGTAGATGAATGATGATCAATGTTAGAGTTTGTAATCTTGTTTTTCAGTTTAGAAGTCATAGTCGTGGTCATATACGAGTAGTCGGAGTCGTGTACGAGTTTGGTCGTGGTCGTATATAAATCCATGTCGTAGTCGAGTTCGAGTCATAGTCGTAGTCGTACCCGAGTAGAAGTTATAGAGTAGGGTATAAAAGGGAGAGCCATGTAACTGAGATGGTATGACTTGAGGCCAAGGCGATCGGTGTGATCAAGAGGCAAGAGAGAGCGATTGGTGTGATCGAGAGAAAGAAACAACAAAGAGAAGAGAAGAGCAGTTTGGCTCTGTGAAGTCTATCGAGTTTATTGTGTTCACAAGACATGGTCATAACCAGAGTTACAACCACGGCAACGAGCGAAAGTGTTCGCAGGTGTTAAAGACGTGGTCGTAAAGGAGTTACGACCATGGTCACAAAGCAGAAGACGTGGTTGTAGGTTGTTACGACCATAGCGAGATGGTGTGGTCGTACGTGATCACAATGGGGAGACGTGGTCATAAAGCATTACGACCACAGCAGTTGACAGACTTTCGACGTGGTCAATAGTATCATAGCGTGGTCGTAATCGAGTTATGACTACGGTAATCGATCGTGGTTGAAGGAAGTGTAGCGCAGCGGCGGTGAACATGGTTGTAACTTCTGTACAAGTTACGACTACGTGGTCAGAGCACCCACAACGTGGTCGTAGTGACTAGAGGACCCGATTGGTCGAAGATCCGACAGAGTGGTGGGAGAGCAGCAGGACGTGATCGGAGAGGTCACAACGTGGTCGTAACGGCTGTCACCGTGGTCGGAGAACCAGCAGAGCAGTCATAACGACTCAGGAGGTGGTTGTAGCCTCTTGAACGTGATCGTACGGCTAAAGGAGGTGGTTGTAAGGGCTACAAGGTGGTCGTAAAGTCCTAGGAGCAGTCGTAAAGGCTGTAACAGGTGGTATCAGAGCATGGGTGACCAGGCAAAGGCTCAGGGTGGGCTAATCTCCCTCCAATACCCTCTCCTGATGATCAATAATTACCCAGTGTGGGCAATGCAGATGAAGACAAACATGCACACTGTGGACAACAAGGTGGATCAGGCAGCTTTGGCTCTCATCTACTAGGCGGTGCTAGATGCGATGATGCATCAGTTCATTGGAAAGGAGATAGCACGGGAAGCGTGGGAGACGCTTCAGACAACGCACGAGGGCATTGGTCATGTCAAGGAGGTGCAGCTCCAAAATTTACGGAGCGAGTTCAAGAATTGAAGATGGGAGAGACCCAGTCGGTGGACGAGTTCACCAGTAAGCTGAGTTCATTGTAGAATCATATTAACTCTCTTGGCGATAAGATGGAGGAATCTATTGTGGTGAAGAAGTACGTACCTATTGTCACAACACTTATGTAGTCCCCGGATTTGGACAAGAAGAAGATAGAGGAGATCACTAGCTCTCTCAAGGCATATGAAGAGTTACTGAAGGGGTTTCAATGCACAACAAGTAGGGATCTCATAACAAGCAGGCATTGCTAGTAAGGGGAGATCCAAGAGACGGTCATGGCTTATCAAACAACCGCAGGAGGTGGCGCGGTCAAGATGGTCAGAGTGGCCGTGGAGACAAGGCTGGACAAGGCGGTGGTGAGAGGTCTCGAGATAAGTCACATGTCAAGTGCTTTGAATGTGGAAAATATGGGTACTACGCATAAGGATATCGCAGCCATATAAAGTGCTACAAGTGTAATGAGTTTGGGCACTATGCTTCGGATTGCAAGAGCAAGAAGCAGGACGAGGAGATGAGCATCACAAAAGAAAAAGAAGAAGATGACGGAGAGCTAGTACTTCTCTCCTCATATGTTGAAAAGGAGCCAGTCATGGTGGTACTGAATGAGGAGAACGTAGTTCCAAAACTACGCATGAAGGACGATAGCCATGATCATATAGATCAATGGTACTTGGATAATGGAGCAAGCAACCACATGACGGGAGATTGCTCCATGTTTCATAAGCTAGACGACAAGATCTGTGGCAAGGTCAAGTTTGGTGACAGCTCCATGATGGAGATAAAGGGCAAAGGGACGATGATGCTACAATGCAAGAATAGAGATAAGAAGTTGTTGATAGAAATTTATTATATACCAAGTCTATGCAACAACATTCTTAGTCTTAGGCAGATGTGAAAGAGGGTGTAGGGTGGTGTTGCAGGATGAGTTTTTGCAAGTGTATGACAAGAACAGAGACTTGTTGATGAAGGTGAAGAGATCTTCAAATTGGTTGTATAAGATTTCTTTGAAATTTTGTAGATCAGTTTGTGTGAAGAACGGTCTAGAGAAGCCAGAAGATGGAGCAGTTGTAGTAGAGCCAGAAGAAAGAGTAGTCGTAGCAGGTGCAACTGATGCAGAGGGAGGTCGAAGTAGCAACAGCTCGAGTGGTCGGTGCAGACCACATGGAGTAGGCATGGTCGTAGTAAGCAGGGGCTCAAGAGGACCTCTCACGCATGCAATAGAAGACAGTCATAGGCTTGGAGCATGGGTCACTAGGAGGCGGGAGGAAGCATAGTGTGGAGGGCAGGGCCATGGTCGTCATGGCTACAAGTGGTTGAAGAAGTCAAGTGGGTCTAAGGGGCGTCATGCAGCAGAAGCGGTTAGCCCAAGTGAGAGGAGTAGCAAGGCTTAGGAAGAAGCAGAAGCAAAAGAGGAGATCGGCATGATCAAGATGGAAAATCAAGATTAAGGAGGTGATTGTTAAAGTTTGTAATCTTGTTTTTTAGTTTAGAAGTCATGGTCGATAGTCATAGTCGTGGTCGTATATGAGTGGTTAGAGTCGTATACGAGTTTGGTTGTGGTTGTATACAAGTCTGTCTTGTAGTCGAGTTTGAGTCATAGTCGTAATCGTACCCGAGTTGAAGTCGTAGAGCAGGGTATAATAGAGAGAGCCATGTAACCAACAGGGTACGAGTTGAGGTCAAGGTGATCGGTGCGATCGAGAGGCAAGGGAGAGCGATCGGTGTGATTGAGAGAAAGAAACAAAGAAGAGAAGAGTGGTTTGGCTCTGTGAAGTCTATCAAGTTCATTGTGTTCACAAGACATGGTCATAACCAGAGTTATGACCACGACAACGAGCGAAGGTGTTCGTACGTGTTAAAGACGTGGTCATAAAGGAGTTACGACCATGATCACAGAGCAGAAGATGTGGTTGTAAGTCATTACAACCACAGCGAGAAGGCGTGGTTGTACGTGATAACAGCAGGGAAATGTGGTGTAAAGCATTACGACCACAACAGTCAATAGAGCCTTCGACGTGGTCGATATTATCACAGCGTGGTCGTAATCGGGTTATGACTACGGTGATCTATCGTGGTTGAAGGAAGTGTAGCGCAATGGCAATGAACATGGTCATAATTTCTGCACAAGTTACGACTATGTGGTCGGAGCACCCACAACGTTGTCGTAATGACCAGAGGACCGAATGGTCGAATATCCGATAGAGTGGTCGGAGAGCAGTGGGACGTGATCGGAGAGGTCACAACATGGTTGTAACGACTGTTAACGTGGTCGGAGAACCAGCAGAGCGATCATAACGATTCAGGAGGTTGTCGTAGCCTCTTGAATGTGGTCGTACGGTGAAAGAGGTGGTCGTAGCGGCTATAGGGTGGTCGTAAGGTCCTGGGAGCAATCGTAAAGGCTGGAACAATCAAGATAGTTCTAGATATATTCACACATACTACAGCAAGCTAGAACATTCAAGTAATCGAGGCAAAGACAATTGGATCAACAAATCACTCGGAGAGGCCAAAACAAGCAAAAAGCGGAGAACTTCCTAGATATATCTCTATCACTTACTCATCCTTAGCATCTAGCAAGATCAAAAAAGAGAAGAGACAATATCAAAACTAACTAAAACAAGAGGGATTCACAAAACATGAATAACGTTGATATATTGCTACAAGAATTAATGTTTTACAGCCATTCCACATGGAGGATAAGAGAGCACACCACAACACTCACACTTCTCAAACCCTAACCCTAGAACACTTGGCTTCAATAAGTAAAGCTAGAATAGATTAATGATTAACTTGCAAGTCTTCATCCTAACCCATTAAAAGACAAGGCAACCAATTGCATCTAAAAATAATGGACACTATCCACTTAGCACAAATGGGTAAAGCCCGTTAACCCTACATAACATGAGTTTTACTCGGGCACTACTGATTATGTAACCTTTTCAAAGCACATAAGCTTGAATCTGTTAAGTCCTTTGCCTTTGATCCACATGATCATCTCAGCTACTCCTTGACCTAAACCGCATTCCCAAATGCTGATGTTTTGATCTAAGATAGTTTTGGATATTTTAGCCAATTACCAGAATACCATTTCTTGACACGGTCTTCATCTTCCCTTACAAGCAATCACCATATTTGCCACGTGCAGATGCATCACTCACTTGCTACGCATCGGCAAGTCTCTCCCGTTCTTGTTCCACCGGACTACACCTCACTTGGACCGAACAAGTCACATAGTGCCACCCATCACTCGAACTTCCCTTCAACATTTCCCACTTTTCCTTGTGCCATACTTGAGCTTAGCTATCTCACCTGGCATTCATGATTGTTTTGGGTCTTGGCTCATCCATGAGTATAGCCTCGATCCTCGCTATTAACCATGGTCAACTCCAAGCGCCCCTGCACATCCAAACACCAAAAATCATTTTTAGGCACAATTATTTCACAATTTGATCCACATTAGCTGAAACATGAATCATGCTTCGCATATGCGCAGACCTAGGTCAAACGAAATCATCCTATGCCTCAAATTTTTCTATAATCATTCATTTCAGCCAAAGCAACACAAATTGGCTGGTTAGACCATCACACTTCTGTAAGCTGTCCCAAAAAATATGTAAATTACAAATTTTCACTCCTCCAAAATGACAATGGTTCATCACAACAAAATCATGGATCTTCTCATGTAATCCTTCAATCTCCACTTTAAGAACGCGTCGGTAATTTCTCTAAAAAAATAGAAGTGATTTTAGAATTTAGAGAGGGAATTTTGCAAATAGAAACTCAAAATGGTCAGACAAGCATTGCAAAGACTGAAAATGAATATATGAACCATAAATGAAGTGAAGCTATTGAAAATGACAAGTTTTCCACAAAAAGATTCAAATCCACAAAATAAAATAGGAAATTTCACTCTAGATCCATATAAAAGAACAATTGTTTTATTTGACCTTCATAATAGTAAGAAGGAACAATCTTCCAATGCATGTATTGCTATAAAGTGTGCATTTGTGTCCATTGCGGAGCATCCATTTACGTTCTTCGTGGTGGAGGAGGCATCCGGTGCGGTGGTCTTCGTGGGGCACATCCTCGACCCTTCTATATCTGAATAATTTTTAGGGTGGTTTTCTGGTTCGTAGTGGAGGAGGCGCCCAGCGGAAATAATTGCTGAGCCATAAGAATGATCCCTATTCCTCCTAGTTTAGAGTGCGTGCGGTAATTTATTAGAATTATCTTGACTCTTTGAGTACATCCTCTGTGTAGGTTTGGGGTATTAACAAAAATCTGCTCCTAGTATGTTTAAGTCTCCATTTACTTTCCCAATCAATGTGATCTTATTCGTAAAAAGAATGCTCTGCCTTAGTGCAAGTTTTAAACATATTCTTAAATCAAGGTTGACTTTCATTGTAACTTGTGGATCAGGGGTGGTGAGACATTTGGAGGTCTGTAAACTCCGCTGGAGATCAAGATTTTCTTTGTGGCAAGGCTTTGAGTAGATTTGCAAACAACAGAGCAACTGAAAAGAGGAACTGCAAGGGAATGAGAGGTGTTCTTTATGTTCAGTGGAGGAGGATATAAATCATATTTTATTTGGTTTGTATTGTAGCTCGTTTCACAAGGAGAAGCCTCAAAGAGATATTTCAATGGGACAGACTACTGTGTCAATGGCACCAGCAGGACCCATAAGACAAGTAGGCCCTCATCGGGCCGAGAATATGCTATAGGGTTTGGGGCCGGCCCGTCATATGACTACACATATACCGTGTGACAAACAACTAAGTATGTATTTTAGAGATCAAAGGACTATTGTTATGTTTATAAAGGACAATAACATCTCTTACTTGAACTTATAGAATAGCTATCCTCTTGAGGGGTGTTTCGATCATTTGTCAAGCCTCAAAGTCTATAAATACTTTATATATCCCTCATTTATAACTCAACCACAAAAAAGAATGCAAAGAGTTATCTCAATAGATGGCACAAGGACCCCTAGGTCATCGATAGGAGTAGAGCAGTTCTTTTAGACCTCCGAATCTATATAAGCCTTTGTATCACTTTCATTCTCATGAACACCAACCTGTAGTGTGGCTGACATCCACTCCCTCACTTATGTTTGTGTTTCACTGCATGCACATGGATAGTGATGTACTGATGTTGGTCGCCTGTCAACATGTGGTGGGAGACGAGAGTGCATAAGAGTTAAAATCTGTGCCTTTGATAGGTCCTGACGTCGAAGTGCAAATACTTTTATTATTTTTGTGCAGTCACTACTACAGAAAACAGTATTACAGACGGTTCAGAAATGTCATCACATACGGTTTTCTGAACCATCTGAATTTATGGGTCAGTGATAATCGAAGGTTATCACAGACGGTTTTCGAACCGTCTGTGATAATTAGATATCACAGACGGTTTTTAAGTAAAAACCGTCTGTGATATATCAATATCACAGAAAGTTTTTAAATTAAAAACCATCTGTGATATTCCCTTCAACCCCTAAATCTATTTCTGTTTATTGGCTAGCCTTGTCGACAAGATGGCGTCCAGCCCGGGCTTCCAGCATGACCACCTGCCACAGCGGCGCGTCAAGGTCGGCAAGTTCCAGTTGCCCAAATTCAAGCTGTCCCTCTCCAGCCTAATTGACCGTGTTCTCCAGGACATGGGGCTTAAATCCGCGTTTAACCTTGATATGGTTGACCTGTCCGGCATGGTGGAGGGTGGCTCGCCATTGGCTTTGGAGCATGTCTTCCACAAGGCGGTTGTCGAGGTGAACGAGGAAGGCACCGAGGCAGCGGCCGTCACCGCAGCGGCCATGAAGCGATGTTGTCACCGCGCGACTCTGGATTTCGTCGTGGACCATCCATTTGCGTTCTTCGTAGTGGAGGAGGCATCCGGTGCGGTTGTCTTCGTGGGGCACGTCCTCAACCCTTCAATATCTCAGTATTTTTTGGGGTGGTATTCTGGTTCTTCATAGTTGTCGGAACCCTCTGTGATTCCACTGCACTATTCCCTAAATCAGTAGATAGTGCTCACAGATACATTACTGTATATCAAAAACATATCATACGGAAGCGTAGATAATATAGTAGACTTACTCATGGGCCGATTATGCCAAAAATCTATAAAATGTGGCAGCGGAAACTTCACTCAAGTGGGACCCTCAAGACTTGTCGACAAGCAGTCAACTGGGGTTCGCGATGCAGTTCTTTGGCCTCTTCATCTTCCTGCTCTTTTGATCCCCTTAAGACAACGTAGGGCTTGATCTCCTTTTCCTTATTGACTGAATGATGGTAAATGAGCAACAATGAGTACAACGGTACTCAGCAATCCACTACACAGAATGCAAATAATAATAGATGCAAGGCTGTCAAGTGAGGGTTGAGGTTCTTTTATTTTTTAAAAGCCACATTTGCAATAATCGTAATTAAAATTCCAATTACTTTGCATTTTACAAATATGCTTTAAAGAGTTTGAAATTGTGCAGTATTTATAGCTGTGTAGGTTCCGTCCACCGTTTACATGGTCCATCCACCAATGCTAGCTTTTGATCATTAGGTTACTTCCACCTTATAATCATCACTGGAGTACATCCCTCCAGGAAAAATTACCAAAGTCAGGTTTACATCCGCCTGACAGTTTTCTTCCCACCCTCAAAGGTTTTGAAATAGAACTAACTCGAGGAAGATTTCCATGTCCGCCCTTGACCGTGGGCACGGCTATTCGAATAGTTTGTATACTCTACAGAGACTGTACATCTTTACCCACAAGAGATAATCAGCTCGATGGGCAACATGATTCCTTGGACATGTAGATTGAGAGGTTATCACGAGGCCTTTACAATACCTCGCCCTTTCATCCTCTCACCCTTATGGGCTTATCCCTTACAAGAGGGTCTCATTAGTTGTGCGGGAAGTTCCACCACAACGTCTAGCGCAGCTGGACTTCTGTCTCCACAACGTCTAGCGCAGCTGGCAAACATCACCTGTACGCGGTGTCCCGATCAGGTTGGATTTATATTCTGCCTGCACAATCCCTTCTTTCCCCTACCGGTGAGACGACTTCAAGGGTCTAGTAAATTATTCAGCCAAGCCTACAGTTTGACAGCTTGTGGTTGCACTATTGTACACAGAGGGGTCATCACAGGATTCAGTCCTTAATTTATCCGGACGGTTCATTCCACAAGCCACAGACCTTGTGTTACATCCACACCCACCACTCTTACCATTCGCCCAGACCGGTATAGCAGATTTTTAGGGTTTTGAGAAGCGTAAATTAAGTTGTCACAAATATTTAGCCACGTACATCACGTGACTGTCCCCAAGACAAGTTTTCATGTTTAAAGATTGATGATCAGGGCCACTGGTGCCCTAGACTTGATGAGACTAGCATGGCATTAATATGACTAATAGCTAGTAGAGTTATCATTAACATCTATGGTGACAATGGGCAGGTGATTCAAGTGTCAAGGAAAGGCACAGTAGTATTTAAAACATCAAATAGGAATGTAACTACCTTAAGCTTTGACATACATTTGCATAATAAATTAAGCATGAAATTTGATAATTTAAAGGAACATAATTCTGCATAAAATGTAGGATCAATATAATTAAAGTGATGACTTGCCTTGCTCAATTTACCATGGCCGCGATTTCATTCAAAGCCTTCTCGGTCTATTATTTGGATTATTGATCTTCGTCTCTTTCCAAGTCTTGATCCTGCTCGAACTTGTCGTCTCTTCGTAGCTCCAGTGACTAATTGCACGACTAACGACTAACAAAGTCAACAAATCCAGCAAAAGTCCAAATAAGTTTAATTAAGTTTAATTATAATTTGCTTATGATTAAGGGTGTGTAGTGAGTTGCAGGATAGAGACGGAGTCAAATGAATTTTTGGGTGGAAGCGAAGTGACAGAGTAAGTTCGCCGAGAAAGGATATAAAAGAACGATCGGCGTCGAAGGAATATTCATGAGAATATCCCACTTTTAGATCGGAACGTGGATAGGCATATCCGATTGCAAGATGAGACTCGAGCTTGCTCTATTTCATTTATAATTATTAGGGAAGTCTCATAGGTTGGACAAGGTATTCAGATGGATGGGGGAGATTAACCGGGATACTGACAAAAGGTTACTGATGTTTTAATTATTTTTGAGAATGTTTTAAATAAATATGAGGTGACACTTGATTTAAATCTTGGCATTTTACCGGTAAATGAGCGAGTACTTTCCAACAATTATTGTAAGCACTATTTACAGAAAGGTCTCATGATTTTTAAAGATGAGAAATTTATATTTATGGTTTTATGTGGTACAAACATGCTAAATTAATTTACACATATATGATGATTAACCCAATATTAAATCTTAAATAAATTTATTAGTTTACAGGGATTATTTTTAAAATTCTCCTCGGTTTTATTCTTTGAAAAGGATCAAAGAATAAAAAGAACAAAGAAAAAGAAAAAGAAGAAAGAAGAAAGAATGGCAGTATGTGGATTCAAACCTCGGTCTAATCGCTATGCTTGCGCTCAGTGGACCAATCAAGCACGCCAGCTTCACGATTGAAGGGATCATTAATACACAAGAGGTGAGGCTGAGGCTGGGGTAAAACAGAGGACTCGGGTGGCGCTCGGTCTTGCGCTCGCCGGCGGCAGGCGGTGGCCAGGGAGGTACCAGAGATCAGCAAAATGGGATCCTGGGACCACGAGGAAGCTTAGGGATGAGTCAGCTCCAACTGAGAGGCGCCCTGGTGGGCTGGCGGCGGTGGAGAGCGGACGGCGGGGCAGGCTGTTAATGGCGGCGGCGGCCGGAGGGGGAGGGAGAGAAATAGAGGGGCATGAGCACGAGCAAGACATGAGGGACTCATCGGTGGCGATAGGTCAGCCGGGGAGATGACGAGACGCACCGGTGACATGCGCGGTTGGCGGCGCAGGCATGGGCACGGCGCCAGCGAGCCGAGGCGTGGGGAAAACCGGAGTGGAGCTTTGAGAATCTTCAGGGCAGTGAGGTGGTGCTCCACACCCGAGGAATCAAGGCGCCTTGCGCCGAGTTGCAGATGGTAGTGAAAATGGCGGCTTTGGCCAGCGACGAGGAGGAATGGCTGCGCGGTGAGCTGGGGGCACCGGAGTCCGATTCTTCGAGGGAGGAGGGATGAGGCTGCTGGGGCATGCCATGACACAGTCCAACCGGCGGGGGCGCCACCGGAGAGGCGAGATGGCGTTGAGGCTGCGGTGGCCAGTGCGGGTACAGTGGAAGAATGGAATGGGGGAGGAAGGGGAGGGACGCTGGAGGCTAGGAGTGATTCGCGACCATTTGTAGCCGTGAAGGGGAGCGCGGTTTTGCTACTGTGGCCGTCGACCCAGGAGTAGTGCATGGCAAAGCGACGCGATGGAGTCAGCGCCTTGGGCGTGCTCAAGGGCATGGCGCGACGCGGGAGCGCTGAGGGCCAGAGGTGCCAGAGAGGACGAGTTGCATGCGGGTACGAGATTGAGGCGACGTGTGACGTGATGCGGGCGTAGACGTGAGGACAGTCGCTCAGGATCAGCGGGGCCACATGGTCGGGCGGAGACAGAAGGTGGACGGAGGAAGAAGACAAGGGGAGGAGCTGTGAGGCGCTCGGGCCGAGGGCCAGGAGGAGAAAAGGAGGCAGGCCGGGGGCGAAAAAGAAATGGGCTGGGCCCAGAGGACTTTTGGTAATTTTAAGAATTTCTGAATTTTGGATTTGTAATTAGATTTTGTATTTGAAAGCATTGTTCAAATTCCGAATTCAACACTTTAATTTTAAGATCTCCGAGTTTTGAGGAATAATTCTTTAATTTCAAATTTTGAATTTTTAGTTATGCAAATTGGATGGGAAATATTTTATATTAGTTTTCAATTGCCATTCTTGGTTTTCAATATCCGGATTTCAATTTATTATATTTTGAGTTTAGGACTTCCATGGGAATTTGAGATTTCCTTGCTTTGATTTTCAGTCTTGGCTATTGATCAAGATTTTCATTTTATTAATTTAGATTTTTAGCAAGGGGCCCAAAACAAGAAATTCGAATAAACGCCAAATGCCTAAGCATCACTTTTAATCATGGGAAACTAGTTTGGGATGTCATGGTGGTAATGACTGGTGTATTTTGATATGATTATTTTTTGCTCCCAAAAACCTCAAATTGCTTATCCATCTGAGCAGATGGCTCGGGGGTATGGTGCACCGGAGCACGAGAGTGTGGTTAGTGGTAGAACCACCCAGATAACCCTAAGGACTGAATCTTGTCATGACCTCCTGTGTAAAACAAGTACAACCATAAGTCTGTAAATTACAACTTAGCTTAGTAAATTAACTGGACCCTGAAAGTCATCATCATCAGTGGAGGAGGTGAGGTAGTGCAAGTGGCTGGTCCGTACGATAGCTTGAATGGGACACCCGCAGAGGGTGAAGTTTTCTGCGGCATGCTAGCAGTGTGGGTAGCCAACTGTTAGCCGCATAGGAGAAAAACATCCCGCACAACTTATGAGACCTGCCAGAAGCGGGCCAAGCTCATAAGGGTAAGATGATTGAAGGGGCAAGGCATTTTGAACGGTTATTATGATGGTCTACTCAACCGCACGACTAAGGAATCATGTGGGGCAACGAGCGGACTGTCTCTTGTGGGTAAAGTGTGCAAACTCTGTGGAGTCAAAACTATTCGAATAACCGTGCCCACGGTAAAGAGCGGACATGGGAACTTAACCAGATATAGTTCTATTTCTAAAACTTTGTGGGTGGAATGGGAAAAGTTGAGGGGAGTGGAAAGCCCTGATTTGTGCTGCCCTGGGTGTCGCCCCAGTGATAATGTAAGTGGCTATAACGCTGAAGGTCTAGTATATGGTGCAGAGACCCTGTAACGGTGGATGGAATCTGGACCGCTATTAATATTGCATTCTTTCACACATTATGTTTTAGTTCAAACTGCTAGGTCTTAGGAAATTTCTATGCATCATATTTCAAAAGAAATTTATGGCAAATAATATAACCTAAGCCTTCCCTTGATAATCCATGCATATTATCCATTTGCATCCTGTGTATTGGCTCGCGGAGCACAGTGGTTTGTGCTCACCTTTGCTCTCACAAATAAATCCAGAATAAGGAGTCCAATCGCTACGCTTCAGTAATACCCCTGGCCAAGATGGTGAAGATGATGGAGAGATTAAGCGCTAGGTCGCGAACCCCCAGTTTGCTACTTGTGTGCTTCGTTTCCGCTGCAGTATTTTATTAATTTTGGCTTAATCAGCCCATGAGTAAGTCTACTATTATATTTACGCTTCCGCATGATATGTACTTTGATGTTCAGTACTGTATCTATGAGCACTATCTACTAATCTAGAGAATAGTGCGGTGGAATCTGAGAGGATCTTTGGATTGTAAAATCTGGTCCGACAAAGGACTAGCAAGATTCCCCCATGTTACCACTGAACAAGTTAGAGAAGCCACTGATGTAATCACTGGTAAATTGCTACTTCCACCATCTATGGGTAACGTGCTATTTGATCTAGGGGCAATACACTCATTCGTTTCCTGTAGATTCCTAGCGAGAAAATAAATTGATGTTGGAACCCTTAGACAAACCCATGATGGCTAGTACACCGTGGGAATGATAGAAGTGTCATCTATTAGAAAAGGGCAAGCCATTATCAAACACAATACAAAATTCCTAGCTAACCTCTATGTGATAGACCTAAGTGGCCTAGAGGTAATATTGGGCATAGATTGGCTATCCACCCATGTGGTGAACATAAACTACACATCGAAAAGTGCCTCTATCAGAAAGCTAGACAGAACTATATTAACATACCTAGGAATCAGAACTCAACCAAAGCTATCTCATCCTAGCCTGGCAAATATCAAAGGAAAGGAAGTGAAAGATATACCAGTATTGAAAGATTTTCGGATGTATTTCTGAAGAGCTACCAGAATACCCCTAACAAAGAAGTAGAGTTTGCTATTAATCTTCTTCCTAGTCTGCACTAATTTCAAAAGGCCATATGGAATGAATGCACAAGAGTTAGTAGAACTGAAGAAGCAGTTAGATGACCTCGAAGCTAAGGGCTTTATTAAAGAAAGTAGATCAGCAAGGGGAGCCTCGCTGCTGTTTGCAGAAAAGAAGGATGGAGGATTGAGATTATGTACAAACTACCAGGAGCTCAATAACATTACCATCAAGAATAAATACTCATTACCCAAAATAGATGACCTGTTTGATGAACTCAAGGGAGAGATGATATTTTCAAAAATTGACTTAAGATCAGGCTACCACCAAATCAAAGTCAATCCTACTGACATTGAGAAGACAACCCAGTATGGGCATCATGAATATACAGTAGTTCCATTTGGATTAACCAATGCCCCTGCCATCTTTATGAATCTCATGAACAAAATTCTCATGAAGTATCTTAGCAAATTCATTTTTGTCTTCATTGACGACATCTTGATCTATTCAAAAAGTGAGGAAGAACATCATCAACAGCTCACCGTTGCCTTAGAAATCTTTAGAGAAAATCAATTATTCACCAAAATTCAATAAATGTGAATTTTGGCTTGTAACATCCTGATTTTCAGAGCCTTTTTGAAGTTTTTAAAATAAAATTCACCATTTGGATTTTTCTGAAAGTAATTAAAGCTTAATTAGAATTTTTATTAATTAAAAAGATTTAATATGATTAAATTAAACATTAATATTTGTCAAAAATATTTTATTTGTGTTCCTTGTGTCACAAGGAATTTTTCTGTATTTTCTTGGATTTTTGGAGTTTGTTTGAGCTCAATTTTAAATTTCCAAAAAAAGAGAGAGAATGAATGCCTTTGTTCATTCATCTTCTCCAACGTGCGAGCAGAGATCGAACCTGTGTGTTCATGTTTCCTTCCGTTTTTCTCCCTCTTCATAACTTCCAATCCGGACCTTATATCAATATCCTCCTAAAAGGAAAGTTATGCCAAATCACGCAAGGAATCCATCTCAATTGACCTCTTTGCGTTTCGTTCATCCGTTTGTCTTTTATCTTCTATGTTCTGAAACGGACTCTAAACCGAAATCCGCGAATTGGAGTCAGTTTCTATCTCTTCCAAGCCGATAAATACGACCCCTTGACCCCTCTAAACCCATCCCAAGCCGTGTCAAGTCCCCTCAAAGCCCAGAACGCTGTCGGCATCGAGGCCATTCGGTCCCGAAATTGCTCGTCGCGTCTCGAGCTATTCGGTGAGTTTTTCTGTGATCCTTTCACGTCACATTGTGCCATCACGTGCCATCTACCTTCTTGCCAAGTTAATTTGGTTTTGGTGTAGCCAATCTCCCGTAATCGAGTTTTCCCCAATCTAGGTCAAGAGTGCTTCTCGATGTCGAAGCTTTAGCCCATGCCATAATTTTTCTTAGACTTGCCTCATCGCGTTCTACGCCATGCTTCCTTCCTTTTCCCCAAAAAGCCTCCACAAATTTTCGCCTCCGACACCTTGCCATGGCCGCCAATGGCATCTCGTGTCCCCATCCATCCGGTGGTGTTTTCCCAATCCGTTCACGTCATATTGTGCCAAACCATCCTAGGTAGCTACTCTCCAAGTGGTTTTAGATTTCGTTCACCGAGCACCAAGATATTAAGTTTTTCCTTTTTCCTTCCCGACGTCATTCAAATGTCGATTGCGCCGTCTCCGGTGGGTTTCTAGCAGAGCCGATAATTTTCCTAGCTTTGCCATGCCGCGTTCTAGCCCGTGCTCACCCTACCATGTGTTATGCCCGGGTTTTATTCCTCTCTCCTACCCATGTCATTGTAGCCGCCCGTGCCGTCGCCGTTCTCCGTTTGACGTGCTGTCGCTTCCTATGCGTGCCTTGGGTCCCTAGCAACCCATTTTGCTAGTTAGATTCACCTCCCATGCCTCCTCTCGCCGGCGCTAGCCTTCTCTCCAAAAGTGTTGCTCTTGGATGAACAGTAACTTTTGCTATTTTGCAGCATTTTCTTGCCCCAGCAACCTTTAGATTGCTTGTTCTCCTTCATCCGAACTCCGATTGACCCGATTCTTTTTCCTAAATTCATATAAAATTGAGCTCTATATTTTGGTTCTTGTTTTGCAGTTTTTGAAGTTCATTTGAATTTTATTTGAATTTATTTTTGTGTTTCATTTGCTTTTTCTCTCGTTAGATCGCGCTTTCGAAGGAGCTGAAGCCGGATTCGAAGATCAAGAATTCCTAACTGAGCAAGGCCAAGGCAAGTCATGTCCTTTGATCATGTTGAACCTAGTTTTCAAATCTATTATGTATTACTTTGTTTTACATTATTATGCATCGCTATTTTATTATCAAACCCTTGTATTGGTAGTTATTGTCCAAATTGATTAATCCCTCCCTGATAATTTGGTTGCCATGATTCTATTGTTACCATAGGATGGGTAATTATTTAGTGATGCAATATTAGTTGCCACATGGGGTGTACGTTTAAATTGCTTAGCCATACTTATAGCAACGCTGGGTTTATCATCACATGTGACCAAATAATTAATTTTGACTTAATGATATATTGAATCGTGGTTGTAGCCACAGTTATAAAATTTGTGTGCCATGACATTGGTGTGTCATTGGTGTTGGATATACAAAATTGATTTTCACCTAGGCGAATGATCGTGCAGTAAAGGGGGTGCTGTTGGCACATTGGGATGTGGATGCTTCGCCTGGGTACATTTAAGGACTTAACTTTGTGCACCAATGATCTGAGCCTTACCGTACAACCACATGTCCAGTATGGGATGGACCTGGCTAAATAATTTGTGATGTTTCAATTTCGGTTCCGTCATTGGGATGAGTGTGGTGTGGTCGGAGCCATGGATCCGCAGTGGCGCAAGAGGGGGCAATTATCGACTAGGGGGTTACCCTACTCGACGGCGAAACCTTAGCGTGGCGGAACTGAGTTGAAATTGAACATTGTAAATGCCTTGTCATGATCTCCTCGCCGCACACCTAAGAAAGTGTGTAACTCGCATGGCAATCCGGGATGATCATGTCTTGTGGATAAAGTTGTACAACCTCTGCAGAGTGTAAAACTATTCGAATAGCCGTATCCTCGGTCATGGACAATGCACGGTGATTTCACACGAGGGGTAGAGTTTTCATAAAATTTTGGTTGGGTTAAGTGAATGGGTAGTTCATTGGTGGTTCATTATGTGAATCTTGGTTCATGGGTGATTCATTGGGGTGAATGGTCAGTTCACTTGTGGTTGGTCTCAATTCCTTTGGTTACTTATTTAATATCATTTTCAAAGTTTGCTTTTCAATCTATTTATTGTATTTACTTTAAATTGTTGCTTTATGCAAAATTAACCTTTCAACCATCCTTTGGTAAGCCTTACATACTATATTGCATTCTTTGTTACAAATTACTTGCTGAGTACTCTATGTACTCACGGCTTCATCCATATTTGCTCAGTTGAGGAAGAAGGACCAGATCAGCAGGAGCTACTGGAAGGAAGATACTTCGACGACTTCGCGGATTAGGACTTCGCTCCCCAGTCGATTGCCTGTAGGCATATCGAATGGCTACTATGCTTATTTCTTGTTTCTCGCTGCTAGTTTCTTTTAAGCCTTTAGGCTATTAATTGTAAGCTTGGCCATAAGGTCGTACTCTGATAATTATTAATAATATTTGAGTCTTTTCTTAGTAAATCGTGATATGGTCTATATTTCATCTTTGTTTATACTGTGTGCACTAGCGTGATCCTAGACTTGTGCAGAATACACAGGAGAGTCCGGATTTGCATATTCGGGTCTCTACATGGCTTGACCAAGTAGCATTCCTAAGCCACATCATCTCTGGGAGAGGAATAGAAGTAGATCCCACAAAGATTGAAGCAGTGACCACATGGAAACACCCCACAAATACCACTTGATTTGTGGGATACTCTCTGAGATCCATAAAGGCTTCTCTCAAATTGCCACCCTACTCACTAAGCTTCTGAGAAAATATGTGCCGTATGTGTGGACAAACTCATGTGAGCAAAGCCTCCATGCCCTGAAAGAGCGATCAACCACAACTTTAATCCTAAGGCTACCTAAAAACGGAGTTGAGTATGTAGTTTCTTGTGATGCTTCCAAGTATGGATTAGGAAGCATATTAATGCAGAAGGAGAATGTCATAGCCTATGCTTCTATATAACTGAGGCCCCATGAAATAAATTACCCTACACGTGACCTACCGCTAGGAGCAGTGGTGTTTGCCCTGAAAATTTGGAGACATTATCTATAAGGATCGAGGCACACTCTATTTAGTGACCATAAAAATCTTAAATATATCTTCACCCAGAAAGATCTAAATATGAGACAAAGGAGGTGACTCAAGTTAACCAAAGACTACGATCTGACCATAAACTACCATCCTAGTAAGGCCAATGTGGTAGTAGATGCCCTCAGTCAAAACCAAATATCACCACCGTGCCGTTGAAGACTACACATCTGCTCTAATTCAAGAGTTAGCCAAGATGAGAATAGAGGTGAAATCCACCACCTCCAAAGCCACTATAGCTGCCATGACTTTCCACCTTATTAGATCAAATATAGGAGAGACAACTCCTGGATCCTTTCACCAAAGAAGAAGTCCAAAGAATAAGGTCAAGTCAACCATCGGAATTTAGTGTAAATGACAAAGGAATACTATGGCGACAGAATCGAATTTGTGTGTCGAATGAACCCCAAATCAAAGAGACCATCCTACGTGAAGACCATGACACTCCATATACTATCCACTCCGGTGGTACAAAAATGTACAAGGACTAAAAGAAAACTTTTGCTGTGTGAATATGAAAAAAAAGAAATAGCAGAGTACGTAGGACAATGTGACACTTGCTAGAAGGTTAAGGCAGACACCAATGTCTAGCCGGAATGTTGGCACCCTTAGAAATCCCAGAATGGAAGTGGGAAGATATTTGTATGGATTTTATAATAGTCCTACCTCTAACTCTCATTCAGGTCATAGTCGACCGCCTCACCAAGTCAACCCACTTCATTGCCACCAACTAGAATTATTCCCATGACAAGTTAGTAGAGTTTTATCTAGAGAAGATAATTTCCCTGCATGGAGCGCCCAAAACTATCACTTTAGATAGATGGTCAGTATTCACCTCGGGATTTTGGGAAAGCCTACATGATGCTTTAGGCACCAAACTCAATTTCAACACAGCCTATCACCCCCAAATAGATGGCCAGACGAAGAGGGTCAATCAAATCCTAGAGGATATGCTAAGGGCCTATGTGCTAAATTTTGGAGACACGTGGGATAAGCCCTTGCCTTTAGCCGAATTCGCCAATAATAGCTACCAATCTAGCATCCAAATGGCTCCATGCAAAGCTCTTTACGGAAGGAAATGCCGATCACTTATATGCTGGTATGAAATTAGAGAAAGACCATTGCTAGACCCTGAACTTGTGTGAGAGAATTATGAGAAGATACAAATAATTCGAGGGCACCTCAAAACCTCTCAGAGTAGGCAGAAGAGTTATGCAGATTAGCATAGGCATGATCTAAAGTTCGAGGTTGGAGATTATGTGTACCTAAAGGTGTCACTGATGCGAAGGGTTCACCTATTTGGATTAAAAGGGAAATTGAGTCCACAATACATGGGACCTTTTTGGATTTTAGAGCATAAAGGCACCCTAGCATATCAACTAGAACTACCGAGCTAGCTATCTAGAATCCATAATGTTTTCCATATTTCCCAACTCAGAAAATGCCTACAGGAACCCTCACAACATCTAACCAACCTAGACATACCTCTCTAAGATGACCTGACCTATGAAGAGCATCTAGTGAAGATCCTATAGACTAAAGACCAATAGTTGTGGAAGCGGACCATACGCTCTTGCAAAGTTCTGTGGAAGAACATTTCTATCCGTGAAGCTGCATGGAAGAAAGAGGAGGAGCTACGCGAAGCCTACCACAACCAGTTCAACTGAGCACCCGTTGTCGGGGATGAAATCGTCCTAAGGGGGAAGGCACTCGATTTCGGGGACGAAATCGTCCTAAGGGGGAAGGCACTCGATTTCGGGGACGAAATCGTCCTAAGGGGGAAGGTTGAAAGAACTCTAACTCTACTTAACTCTAAACAACATAATTAAAGAAATAATTAAAATTATTACAACACATTAATTACAAGAAGGAATTACATCTTTTGGCCCTAGGCCTCAAAATTAAATTAAAGAAAATTATTTCAACTTTTTAATTACAAGAATTATGCATATATGAAAACTAATTTCTAAATAAAATTTGCATTGGGATAAAGACTAGAATAAATATTGCATTGCATTTTCTATCCTGTCACCGTGTATTGCCGACATTAACATCCCAAGCCAATAAACCCCCTTTCTATTTTGCAATCGGAGAGCAAACCAGATGAAAATCCAAGGAAGAATAAAAATAAAAGAGAAAGAAAGTTGCCATCAGTACCCTATGGCTCCTAGAGCCATACAAAGCGGCATTCATTGAGTTTCCTAGACCGTCCGAGGCCGATCGGCGCCTCTTACCTTAAGTGAGCCTCATCATTCGGCACTTCAAAAACCCAACACCCACATTTCTCTCACTTATCTCAGCCACAAAGAATCCCAAAACATTGAGCAGCCCACACATAGGACCTATGGTCCAATGAATCCATAGGGAACCAAGACTCAATTGAGGATAAGAATGGAGCCTCCCTAGCTATTCACAGCTGAAACCGAGAGAGAGAGAGGCCAAAAACCCCCCATACATAAGCCATCATTTCCAGCCCCCTCCTGCATTGCCCATTGCTTTGCCAAAACCACCGAGAGCTACAAAACCACTGAGAGCACAAAGCCAGCCAGAACCCACTGCATTCCAAAACCACCCAGAACAACGAAGCCAATAGAGAGCATCCTAGCCCCCTCTCTTAGCAAGCCAACCAAGAACCGACCAAGAATATCCAAGAACAGCAAGCCAAGTAAAGTCAAGAACCACTCAACCTCACTCTCGACCGAAGGCCAGAGAACCCCATCCATCCAAAGCCAATAGCCCGGCCAAGTGAGAAGAGAGGAGTGTCCGAGAAGAAGAGACAGAAATAGGAGGAAGATGAAGGAGAGCACGGACCACAGGACTAGGAGGCCGACTAGGTGGACTACCACAAGACGGCGTTTCCGATAGCAACAGGAAGCCACGGCCACACCTGTCACAATACTACCCTATTACGTTATTCATCTTTCCACATTGGGTAAGTAAAATATATGTGAGTAGAAATGGATAAAGCTCAGGACCAGTAACATCAATCTAGAAGTGAGTAAGTCCCAGACTCATATATTAGCGCAGGTGTAGTGTTGGACCGGGAGCCAGTACCGACGAAATGCTATTGGAAGACGATGGAGCCCAGATGAGCAACTCGGTACATTGGTGGAAAATAGATGGGCTGGAGATTTGAGCAATGTAACTTGAAAAATATTTTATACTTTGAACTTAACGCCGCACCAAAAGAAGTGTGGGAAACCTAGTTATGATGGTTTAGAGTAGCTATGGGTACAGTGGAACAAGCCTATGCAGCGCTTAATAAAATCATGAATTCATGCCAGTCTCTTAGATTGAGGACTAGGTGATCACTAGGGATCTTTCTTCACCTGAGTGAAAAGTAGAGTTTTCACAAACTAGAATTTGCCACTTAATAAGAGTATTTTCTATGATTAGATGAATAGAACATGTAAAAACAAGCAAGAAGAGAGGCATACAGTGCATTTTGCTATTATAATGCTTACTAAGTATGTCAATACTCTCCCTTGCTGTTATTTTATTTTGTTAGACCATGTTCCGATCGGAGAGTACTCCGAGTCGGATGAAGGGGCAGCGGGCACTGCCGAGGCCACAGGAGAGGAGGATGATGGTTACGAGGATTCAGGGGAGGGGGATTCCCCCTATCCTACGGTGGGATGAGTAGGCATCCCGTTGAGCCGAGCAGGAGAGCCCTAGGATATTTGTCTTATGTCTTTTGCCGCCTATGTATTTATGTTAAAGACTGCAGCCCTCGTGGCAAAGACTGTAATAAAGATGCAGTTTCTATGTTATTGTTCGGCTCCGCGATTCTGATAAATGATTATTATTTATTGGAGTAGTGTTTTACTGATTAGACGAATAATAATCTGTTACTTAAATATAATTATCCTTAGGATAATTACATGGGGCGCGACAAAAGTAGACAATACAACAGAGAGAGAGAACCCATACTGGCCGAATCCGTAACGTTTCCATGTTGGATTCTATAAGTGGATTGATAACCTGAGACTTGCAGATCAATTCCAACGTCAGCGTATGTAGACTATGATATCTCGATCTCTAGAAGGCAAAGTCCACTACCGGGTTCAGCAGCTTTGCCGAGTGCCGGTGGCACTCGGCAAAGCACGAGAAACACTCGGCAAAGTCTTTGCCGAGTGCCACCCACGGCATATCTCACACGCCATAGTTTCTGACGGCAAAAAACTCTTTGCGAGAGCTTTTTCGAGCACTCGGCAAAGTCTTTGCCGAAAGTCAAACGACTCTCGGCAAACAAAAGACGGTGGACGGCGAGAACACGTGTGGCGAGAACGCTTGTCGAGTGTGCCGTGGATAGAATGGCACTCGGCAAAGCTTTAACCTTGCCGAGTGTCATGGTGAAGACACTCGGCAAGATTTACACTTTGCCGAGTGTCATGGTAAAGACACTCGGCAAAGCCTTGCAGCTTGCCGAGTGTCTTTACCATGACACTCGGCAAACACACATACACTCGGCATAGTACGTTCCCGTAATGCCCTGGAACGTTACTTTGCCGAGTGTTTTTACCATGGCACTCGGCAAAGCCTCCCTTTGCCGAGTGTAACACATGGCAAAGTGACCAAAAACTGCCTATTTTAATTGTTTATTGCACCCCACTCAACAAATCACAATAATATCACAGATATATCAACAAGTAATCACCACAAGACACAATATATCACATATCAAGTCACAATATCACATATAGTCACAACATATCACCACAAGTCACATATATATCACCACAAGTCACATATATCACCACAAGTCACAATATATCACCACAAGTCACATATATCACCACAAGTCACAATATATCACCCCGACTGATGTGGTGGGTCATGAGGCAAGTTATTCGAAGCCGCCGATTGATTCTGCACAAAGGAGAAGAGATTGCATGTGTGAGACAAGATTTAAGGTATGAACATACAAACTTAAACATTCATACTCCACTAGAAACTCACAGGAGTAGTTGCGGGAGGAGGTGGAGGAATAGCTCGGTGGCAGAGGTTGACCCATCCTCTCGCCAAGACTTTGCATCCATCAAACATCTGCGTCATCCTCTGCCGCCGGCCTCATTCCTCCGCCGATCGGCCTCCATCCTCGCCGCCATCTCCTCCCGTAGCCTCTTCTCTTCTTCCAGCTGGGCCTACAATATTTCACCCCAATGTTACAATGCAAAGCAAAGGTATGTAAAAATTAATGAACGACGAATAAAACAGAAATAACTGGAGTGCCTCCATCCGGATCGTGCGGTGTCCGGCCGTGGGCGTATGGTCGGGCTTGAGCTCGTGCTCCTTGCTCGAACTGGTGAGAGTGGGAGTAGTGGCCGTGTCGAGTGTCTTGTCGCCAATCCAGTACCGCCCATGGTTCTTGCCTCCTCCCACCCTCATGACGACTTCTCCATCAAGGTCCCGGGTGCTCGGATCGCACTCGCCCATGGACCGCCTTGCCATCGATGTGTACTCACCGAGGCGGTGTGGACGGTCGCATTGCTGTACACCGAGGGCGGGTCCTCGGGTTGTAGTCGACGCCGGACGTCGCCTTGCCCTTGTGGGCCAAAGCCCATGCCTTGAATCGGGAGCAAGGCTGGCCACCATGTGACGACGATCGCGAAAAAATAGCAAGATGATTAGAAATTATGCAGAATTGAGCGTTATAATAAAGAAATGAATTCGCGCACCCATGTAGCCGCGAATTAGTCGAGGCTACGGTTGCCTTGATGGTGTGGTGCACTGGCATCATCAAACGCCGCTCCGGCAAGCGCCAGCGTCTCCTCCCACTCGGCGGCGCACCACTTGTCCACCATCTGTGCTCAAAGATCGAGATGTTGGCGCACCACCACGGAGGCACCTACACGTCATCAAGTATATAACATATAAGAAGATCAAATTAAGCGTACTTAATCTCAGAAAAAATCAGTGTTAATGTTCTATATTTACCTGCATGTAGTCTTCCCGGGTCAACCTCATGTTTCTTGCTTCAGTTTTGTTGATCTTCACTCCAAGGTAGGTAGCGTTGTATGTTACGATGGCCTGGACGCGCGCCTCGTAATGCATGTCCTTCACGAGTTTATAACATGCTTTGTGAGCCACACTAGCCGCCTTGGCCTCATATCCCTCCTGGCATCTGAAGAAATCCTGCATATAGACGCGATGTATCCAGTCATTATTTCAAGAATGTCCAATGAATGTGATGTATTGAGCAATGTAGTGCGAGGAAGACTTACCACAGCTCGGTCGTCACCGCGCCGCCTTGTTGGCGAATACCACCGCCATCCCGATCCGGTAAATCGGGAAGGCGACGAGTGGTCCCACGTAGGCGGCTCCGCCCTCCGCCAAACGCAACTAGGCCAGGAAGTGTAGCCTACACAAAGACCCGGATGCCATTGACATGGCGTTTGTGATCACCGCAGCCACAAGCGCCCAACCCCGCCCAAGTGATTAAGATAAATTATTAGTTTCTATTGTGATTTTCAACATATCAAATGAAAAGTAGTGATAACATCTAAAGTTACTTACCTAGCCCGGTGGGTTGAATCGTGGGCGCCTCTCACGAGGTATCGGTCGCCTCGGGAGGGTCGAGGACCTCGCAACTGACACCCGACGAACCGGAGGAAGCGGAACCCCCGCCGCCTCCTCCTCCTCCTCCTGCTCCTCCTCCTGCTCCTCCTCCCGCTCCTCCTCCTCCCGCTCCTCCTCCCGCTCCTCCTCCCGCCTCCCGCTCCTCCTCCCGCCTCCTCCTCCCGCTCCCTCTCAAGAGTGCTCCCGCTCCTCCTGCTGCTCCTCCCTCTCCTCCTACTCCTGCTCCCGATCGCTCACTGCATCGTGCCGTCTTTGGTAAGCGACCTTACGCTCCTCATACCGCCCACCATCTTTGTTCAATCACTGCAATTAAAAGAGTAAACCAATAAGCACAGATAAACAAGACGTATTTGAAAGAGATGCAAAATAAACAAAACATAATTAGAAAATAACAAAGTATTACATGTATTAGAAATAATCATCATGATCGGGATTAGCTGGATCATAAGTCTCATCATCACTATCAGCCATGTCCATATAATCAACACTATTCAAGGAGCAATGTTGTCATCATTTGTCATTGCCTAAATGTAATCGCTGAAGTAATTCTAAGTCCTTCACATTTTGAACCTCATCTCCAGCGTCCTCGTCAACAACCCTTTCATTGTCTACTTCCATTCCGATCGCTTGGTTAAGTCTATCTCAAAACTCCCTTCTAGCCCCTCTTCTTGAAAGAACGCTCCGTCATATGTGTTTGGGTCAAAATTGTAATCTTCATTGTTTGGGACAGTAGTTTACCGTGTGGCGATACCTTGTACACAACATCCCAACCCTTAAGACGGTGCGTCTTTTTGGCACTGTATGAGAGATAATAAACTTGCGTGGCTGTTGAGCCACAATATACACATCGTCTCTGGTAAGACGGATGATGCCAATTTCGACTAGCCCAAGATTAGGGTCCGTCTCGTTACTTGAGGATCAAACCAATGGCATTTGAATATCACAGATTAAGAGGTTTGCAACCATGAAACGTGAGTTCGTATATTTCTTCAATTCTTCCATAATACTCGACCCCATCAAGGCCGGCGCGAAAACTCCAGATTTGTGGTTCTTCGATTGGGCCGACTCGCTCATGTCTTGTTGTGTGAAAGCGATATCCATTCACGCCATAACAGTAAATGAGCTTACCCTATAGGCACGACCATCGGCAACCTGTCTCAACTCGGCACTCATAGACGCATCGGTTTGGCCCTTCTGTTTGAACCAAGAAATGAAATCGGGCATTCCATTTCCCGCACCATGGCTAAGAAGGGTCTCAGCTTCCTGCGGGGTAGGTTCCCTTGATTCACGCCAGAATTGATGATGAAAATCTCTGCACCAACGAGAAACAAAGGGGTTGGATGCAGAATAGTGACTACTCGAGAACAAGTTTGTTGACAACTTACCGCATGTACGGCTCCACTTCGGAAAGGTTGTTCAACACATATAGCATGATAGTGCACCACTCTTCATGTTTCAAGGTCTTGGGGTCGATCACTTGCACTTCCGAAGTTGCCCTCGGAAAATGCCGAGGTTCGATTCATTTTCGCCAGACATTGTAACGACGGGTGGATTGTGCACGCTAGGAAGGTTGTCACCATAGTACGTTGTTGTGAAGTTTGACACCTCCTCCAAAATGTATGCCTCTGCAACGGAAGCCTCAATTTTGCATTTATTTTTACATTTAGTTCGATGAACCTTTAGACATCTCTCAATTGATAGCACCAATGGCTCTGACGGCCCCCATTCGTGCCTCATACGGAGGTGCAAAATCAAATGCTGCATCGGATTGAAGAAGCGGGTGGAAAGATCTTCTCCAACTTACGAGCAACACAGTGCCATTCTTTCCAAGTCTGCAATCACGGTCCGAGATAACTCCTTGGCACAAAGTGGCGGAAGAAATTGCTCAACTCGCCAAAGACTATCCGGACATGCTCGAGGACATAGCCTCGAACCATCACGGAAGAAGCCGCTCAAGCCATATGTGGTAGTCATGACTCTTGAGCCCATTGATTCGCATAGTAGATAAGTTCACTCCTCCTCCTCGATTATTTTGCATACCCATCGGGAACATTAACGCTTGGAACCATTCTAGTACTTCCCTCCTTTGGGGCTGGTCAAGACGAATTCGGCCTTAGGCTTTCTCCATGTCCTGCCGCCTCTAGGAGGCTTCATTTCTTGCTTTGGTCTATCGCATAACGTTGCCAGATCCACTCTAGCCTTAATGTTGTCCTTTGTCTTATAAGGAATGTCCATGATTGTTGCCCAAAGTGCCTCGGTGACATTCTTTTCAGTGTGCATTACATCAATGTTATGTGGAAGAAGAAGGTCATCAAAATAGGGGAGCCTCAACAAGCCCGACTTATGAGTCCATGCATGTTGCTCACCATATCCCACAAAACCGCGACATTCTTGATTGATCTCGAGAGCATCTATCTGAGCACGAACCGCGGCACCGGTCATCATCTGCGGTGCAGGGTCTATAACTACGACACCTTTCGTAAAGTTCTTGATGTCTCGTCTGAATGCATGGTCAAGAGGGAGGAATTGTCGATGTTTGTCGAACGAAGAATACTTGCCACCCTTCAGCAACCAAATGAACTTCAGAGCTGCCTTGCATACTGGGCATGGGAACTTCCCGTGAACACACCAGCCGCAGAATATCCCATACGCCGGGAAGTCATGCAGGGAGTAGTGGTACCAAACATGCATTTTGAAGTTTCTCTTTGTAGCTCGGTCGTATGTCCATACCCCTTCCTCCCAAGCACGGACCAATTCATCAATCACAGGCTCCATGAACACACCCATATTATTCCCCGGGTGTTCAGGAATTATCAACGACAAGAATATGTTCTGTCGTTGGAAGAGGACGCCGGGGGGGAGATTGAGGGGGATAACGAACACGGGCCAACAAGTGTATGGGGCGGCCATCATTCCATAAGGATTGAACCCATCTGTTGCCAGCGCAACACGTACATTACGAGCCTCTAGAGCTTTCTCACGATGAATCACATCAAAGTGGGTCCATGCTTCACCATCGGATGGATGTACCAGCTTCTCAGGATTGTATCGACGTCCATTTTTGTGCCATGTCATCTGTTTCGCGGTTTCCTCGGTCATGTATAGCCGTTGGATCCTCGGTATGAACGGAAGGTACCGTAGGATTTTCACAGGGATCGCAAGCTGCCTCTTCTGACCATCACCAGAGTCCACCTCCAGGAACCTAGAGGATCCACACTTTCCACAGTACTTTGCTTCCGCGTGTTCTTTCCTAAATAGGATGCACCCCTTCGGACAAGCATGTATCTGCTCATATGGCATCTTAAGTGCACGAAGGAGTTTCTTTGACTCGTACATGCTCTTTGGCGAATGTGACCCTCGGAAGCATGCTGCCAAAATCTATCAACATAGCATCGGCGTCTCGACTCAAGCTAAACCGGGACTTCAAGGCCATTACGCCCAATGCCATCCAGTTGAGAAACCTTCGTCGGCCGTGAAGGGGTTTCGTGCGCGAGACAACATGTCGTAATACGCCTTTGCCGCTGCCTCGGCTCCTCCTCCTACGCCCTTCGGCGAAGTGTGCTTCATGATAGTCATTTAACATGTCTCCTACCCGCCATCAGCATCATAATCCTCGACGCGTGGTCTCACGACCTCCTCTCTCATACGATCGGATTCACCGTGGTAGATCCACCGGGTATAGTTTGCCGTAAATCCAAACTTGCAAAGATGTTTACCCATGACCTCCTTTGTTTGTCGACGCGTGTTTGCACATCTGCTGCAGGGACACCAAGTGGCACGCGCTCCTTTAACCTTGGCAAATGCTAGTTCCAAGAAAGCATCGGTCTTCTCAATCCATTCATCGGACAACGAACCCTGACTTGAGCGGCCCGTGTACATCCACTCACGGTCATCCATCCTCTAACGTATCTCTTTCGAACGGGAGACGCCTAACTAGGTTACGTAATCTATGAACATGAATAAATACCTGAACTGTAAACCGAGCAAGGAAAAGAGGTACACCGCGCAGTCGGGAGCCCAGGAACCGCCCTCAGCCAAGGCGGCGGCGGTGGGCGGCGGCGGTGGACAGTGCAATAGCCTCTCCTGCAAAAAAACAAACATAATAGTGTCAGTTGAAAATTTCGGCAGCACCTCCCCTGCACGGTGAGGTTTCCAAAACCTGCAACAAACGAACGGCACGATGGCCGACAACCACATATACGGCACGATGGCCAACAACCACATCAATGATCTGATTTACAAATAATAAGATTTACAAATAATAACGATGGCCAACAACCACATCAATGGCATTCATCAGTCTACCAGCTTGATGATCCCATCCACCAGAAAGAGGGTGCATGGTCGATCGCCCCAAGAGTGAGAAAGTAAAAACTAAATTCCTAGAGTACGTCAATGATCTGATTTACAAATAATAAGATTTGCATGGCACTATATATAATTTTTAAGAGAGCGCATCGAAACAGTAGTGCTACTAAATTAGATAAGATGATACTACAACAAATTTGTGATTTGGTCGCTGAAACTATAATGGATCATATTTTCTAGTGCTATATGTATCGAAACAGTAGTGCTACTAAATTAGATAAGATGATACTACAACAAATTTGTGATTTGGTCGCTCAAGCATATCAAGCATTACCTTACAACAAGTCGGGCGGTCGGGCGGGGAGGCGGCGGCGGCGCGCGGCGAGGTCGGGGCGCGGGCGCGCGGCGGCGGGAGGTGGTGGGCGGCGGCGGCGGCGCGGCGGGGGCGGGGGCGGGGCGCGGCGACCGGCGGCGCGCGCGGCGCGGCGGCGCGGGGCGGGCAGCGGTGGGCGCGGCGCGCGGCGCGCGCGGCGCGGCGAACGCGCGCGCGGCGCGGCGTGCGCGCGCGGGGCGGCAGCGGCGGCGGGAAATAAAGTTAATTTCTTGCGTGTGAGCGTGGCGCGGGACGGGAAGTTATGTTTTGCCTTGTTTGCGAGTGCCCCGATCGGGCACTCGGCAAAGCCCTCCTCCTTTGCCGAGTGCCCCCGATCTGGCACTCGGCAAAGCTTCTCCTTTGCCGAGTGTCAACCACAAGGCACTCGGCAACAATTTTTTTTTAAAATTCTGTCTCTCTCTTTTCCATAACATGTTTTACAAATTTTTTCAAATATACTTTGAAAATGCCATGTCAAATTCACTCAACAATGCATATTCGATGCTTCTACGAATATTAGACCATTATTTCATGCAGTTATAGCTCAAATTCAATTTATATCAATTAAAATTATATAATTGCAGTTTAAAAATCAAAATTCTCAAAAAGTTTCACATGAATTACCAAAATTTCACATGAAATAATCTCTGTTGTCTATTGCCTATACAAAAAGTTTTATAGTCAAACCACAATTCGACCGTCACTTTGACTTCAAATCTTACCGGATCCTTCTCAACTCTACGCTTCTTCTTCAGAAAAGCTTCGGTTTGTAAGCATCGTACGTGACAACTTATGCGAAATCTTTTCAATTTTTTACCACAGCCTCCGCGTATGATATCATGACATCTTGACAAATCTCATGATTTTCAAACTTCGTTTGCTTTTTTTTAAAATTTTAAAATCCTTCGGCCACACGTTCGTGTTCGTGTTTCCTGAACAAGATGTTTGAAATTCCTTTTCATTTCACAGGTAAGGCATCAAACCGGGCTGAATAACATGAATATCATTTTTCTACTCATTTTTTCCTATTATTTGAATCACTTGCAGTTCAAATTTGACTTGATTCAAAAAATTGCTTAAAATACAATTAATTAATTAAATATAGCAAACAAATACACAAATATACCAAATTTTAACATGGAGTACCATATGTTGTATGTGGAGAGTAAAAAAAGTTTGAAGGGTAGGAAAGGAAAAGGTTTTATTTCTTTGCCGAGTGCCGCAAAAAAAACACTCGGCAAAGAGCTCTTTGCCGAGTGTCAGCTCCAGACTCTCGGCAAAGTTCTAACGGCGGCGGCTGACCTCCAATGGACGGCGGTTGGTGACGAGTGTTTTATTTTTGCCGAGTGTTTTCCTGTCACAAGACTTTCGGCAAAGAGCTTACTTTGCCGAGTGTCTAATATACAACACTCGGCAAAGAGCTTACGTTGCCGAGTGCTTTATTTTGCCGAGTGCAATCTATCGGGCACTCGGCAAAGGTATTGTTTACCGAGTGCCCGATAGATTGCACTCGGCAAAATTTCAGGCACTCGGCATAAAGTAGCTTTCCGGTAGTGATCGGCGAATCACGATGGAAGCCAAGGCGAGGCCAAGCAAGAAGTCGCGCCTTCGCCGGCTCCCCAAGCGGCACACGGGCTCCGCCCGGCCGTGCCCGCCCTCGGGCGCACCATGCAGCTCGTGTACTCCGCCTGACGGCGTTCTCCTCCACCTCACCAAGGAGCTCGCGGCAAAGAGCACCGGCAACAACCTCGTCTTCTCGCCGCTGTCCATCTACGCCGCGCTCGCCTGATGGCCGCCGGCGCCGGGCAGGACCTCGACGAGCTCTGGACGTGCTCGGCGCTAGGTCCCGCGACGAGCTCGCCGAGTTCGTTCGCGGCCTGGCCGAGCAGGCCCTCGCCGACCGGTCGCGGACGGGCGGGCCGCGCGTCATGTTCGCGTGTGGCGTGTGGCACGACAAGACGAGGGCGCTCAACCCGCCTACCGCCACGCCGCCGTCGTGTCCTACAAGACGGAGACGCGCGCCGTCGACTTCCACGAAAAGGTCGGTGCATATACTACATATACGTGTTCTCTTCCGTGTTATGTGCCGCATGCATGCAATCTAACACGATCTCAGCGTGCTGCAGCCAGCGGAAGCAGTGAAACTGATCAACGAGTGGGTCGCGGCAGCGACGAACAACCTCATCGATTCAATCCTTGATGGAGCATCCGCTCAGACCGACATCATCCTCGCCAACGCCGTCTACTTCAAGGGCAAGTGGGAGACACCCTTCGCCAAGGAGCTCACCAAGGACGACAGGTTCTACCACCTTGACGGCAGCGCCGTCGACGTGCCGTTCATGCGGAGCAGGATAGGAAAGTACATCGCCTGCCACAAAGGGTTCAAGGTGCTCAAGCTCCGGTACGAGCAGGAAAACGGGCACGCGCCTCCGGAGCCGCCGTCTCTGTTCTCGATGTGCATCTTCCTCCCGGACGCGCGCGACGGGCGCTGGAGCCTCGTCGACCGGATCGCGTCCAGCCCGGGCTTCCTGCGCGCGCACCTGCCGACGAACCTCGTCACGGTCGGCGACTTCCGGCTGCCCAAGTTCAAGCTGAATTTCAAGTCCGGGCACATCACCGGCGTACTCCGGAGCTTGGGACTCCGGGTGGCTTTCAACAGCAGGGAAGCCGACCTGTCCGGCATGGTGGGGGACGACGGCCCGCTGGCCCTGGGTAAGGTCGTCCACAAGGCTGTCATCGAGGTGAACGAGGAAGGCACCGAGGCGGCGGGCGTCACCACCGTCCTTGCGTGCGGCGCGAGTGCACCAAAGCACCTGCCGGTGCCCGTGGATTTCGTGGCTGACCATCCGTTTGCCTTCTTCGTAGTCGAGGAGGTGTCGGGTGCGATCGTCTTCGCGGGGCACGTCCTGACCCCTATGCCCGGCGAGCGGCTTCGCGGTGGAGAGCACGACGATCTTGGCCACCTTGGCCCAGCCCAGTCGCCTGCTGCCAAGAATGACAACGTCCACGGTCCATAATGCGGCCTCCTCGTCTCCTTCGGGATCACTTCCTCCGGACGTTTGCTTGAGGTCCAGGACCTTCATGGATGCTTGTTTTGGACGAATCTGTTCGTTGATGGACCGTTTTAATTAGCCCTTTCTGTGAGTAGGACTAAATTGTGAACTCAGAAAGCACAGGCACTTCGCATTAACGTTTTCAAATAAGAGTTACTCCGGTCACAAAAGAAAGACGTTATCAGTTATGCAGTCAAACTTTAATCTTGGATATTAGTATTTTTTTAATATTTAGAATGAATCCATAAAATGGTATACATAAATTTGTCTCAAAAATAACTTTCATAAAAATCTAATTTTATTAGGTTTTATATATCTATTACAATAAAAAATAGTGATTAAAGTTATATTTTGATGACTAATATTTAAAATGACGTACTAAAGAGGTACTTTGATAATGTATTTATGTTGTGTGGACATTGTATACTTCTCCGCACCGTTCAAGAGTCATGGGTGCTTTTTGAGTAAGGTGCCCAAAATGGGGAAAGCACAAGTTACTGCAACCATGTTTTTGTCAATTGGCTAACAGGTCGTTCAACTTTGTACATTATTTCCACTATCTAACTTTATATTAACTTTTAGTTTTAACTTATAAATAGTAACAACTTGTAAAGAAGTCTATAAAGAAACACTCGCATATCAGTTTGGCTGATATAAATGAAATCGTTACAATTTATACTATAATCGCTAATAAATTCTATCTTAAAAAGACACTCTATTTAAAAATAAGATATTATAGAAAAAAAATATTTACTATAGAAAAATATTTTTTAGAAGTCAATATGAGCAGGACTCACTCGCTCACTCAGCTTCACGGTGGACACAAGCACACGGTAGTTTCTTGCCTGAGCAGAGAACGGTTTCTTGTCTGAGTACAACAGAACGAAGGCACACATATCCTTTTTTCGTTGTCGTGACGCTAACTTCTTAACTCTGAAGCTTTTTTTTCCCAGCTAACAACTCAATGATTACATGAAGGAAATATGCTAGATGGTGCGGTCAGTCACTAACCTCCTGATTCGCTTTTCATGCCGCACCTCAATGTGCGCACTGACAAATTTCTACATGCAACTAGATGCAAAACGTCCACTCACTACTACAGAAAGGCTAATAGTAGACGACAAATCACATACGGTTTTGTGAAACCGTCTGTAATGTAAACTATTACAGACGGTTTTAATTTGAAGGCCGTCTATGGTATTTGTGGCGGGAAAAAGGAGTATCACAAACGGTTCTTACCGCTGAACCGTCTGTGATACTGGAATATCACAGACGGTTGTTTATTAAAAACCGTCTGTGTTGTGTCGACTATCACAGCCGGTTGTTGTTAAGAACCGTCTAGGAATGTTCACAGACGGTTTTTCACAAGAACCGGCTGTGATGTCCCTTTGTCTGTCATATTCTAGATCAGAGGTTAATATATAAGTACACATTGCTTCTAATAACTTAACTACAGAACTACTGAGACAAGAGATCACAAATTAAAGGCATATTTATTAATTTCAATTAGAGGCAAATTTATTACAAAAGTCGAACAGGTAAAGAGTTTCTCAGATTGTATTCTTTTGGGCTTCGTAAGCTTCTTCTTCAACTTGGGGACTTGGAGGATCAGCCGCTAAATTCTCGAACGCCGTTAAGATTGCCCTTATCCTCAGCACTTCCTCGTGCAGCCTGGGCAAATGATCAGCAGCATCCATAATGTCGTAGATGATAGCATGAAAAGATTCCTCAGAATCTGCCGTTTCTGCTTGATCGGCAAGGCTATCCATCAGTCTCTGCAATGCGTGTAGAGCTTCTTCTGCATTGCGCACATTGTGGAGAAGAACCAGGGTGGGGGCTGTTTCCCTTTCTTGAGCGGCAGCGAGACGCCTCCGTCGACGGCGGAGGATCAGGTCAAGCTGACGGATGCAAGAAAGTCGGGGAAGGAGAGCGGTCGGTGCGGAGAAGTTGCTCCGGATGCAAATTGCTGGCGCTGTAAGGTTCCGGCCGAACAATTCGTGATGAACAGATGAGAGGAAGGAGATGATCACAAGAATAGTAGTAGAAGCCATGTTGTATTGTATATTGTATTGTACGTACGTAGAAGAGACCTGGATTAGGAGCGCATATTTAACCTTTAGCACAAACGGTTCGTATACCCAAACATTAATGATATAGACGCTTCGTATAACGATCGAGAGACGTTAATTAGACGATCGAAACACGAAGCGTTCTGGCATCGAAACACGCGCGAAGCGTTCTGGTATGAAGCTTATCACAGACGGTTTTTATAAAAACCGTCTGTCATAACTGGTTATCACAGACGGTTTTTAGTTTAGAACCGTCTGTGATAATCTCCCTACATATACCCTCTCGCTAGGGTTTTCCGTGTGCGCTGCAGTTATTCGATTAGATCTAAATCCCGAGCCCGTCGTCGCCGCCGCCTCCCCGAGCCCTCGCCGGCTGCCTCCCCCAGCCCTCGCCGGCCGCCTCCCCGGACGAAGACGTCGCCGCAGCCTCCTCCTCCCTCGCCGCCTCCGAGCCCGTCGCCTCCTCCTCCGTCGCCGCCGCCTCCTCGCGTCGCCGCCTCGTCCTCCTCCTCTCCTCCTCCGTCGCCGCCGCCTCCTCCTCCCGCCTCCTCCCTCGCCGCCGCCGCCTTCTCCTCCTCGTCGCCGCCGCCGGTCACCAAAACCCTAAGGTCATCAAATCCCTCCCGAGCTTCATGCTTCTGTTAGTGTTTAGGGTTGATGCTTGATGCTTCATATTGTTATGGTTAGTTGCTTAGTACATATTTAGGTTGATGCTTCATGCTTCTTGTTAGTGTTTAGGGTTGATGCTTGATGCTTGGTACATATTACATTGGTACATTGTTTACTGCAGTAGCTTAATTAGTTTGCTATTTGGTACATATTACATTGGTACATTGTTTACTGCAGTAGCTTAATTAATTTGCTATTTGGTACATACTACATTGGTACATTGTTTACTACAGTTGCTTAGTTTACATTGGTACATATTACATTGCTTGTTGTGTTAGTATATAGTATATAGTATATAGTATATAGTATATAGTATATAGCATATAGTATATAGTATATAGTATATAGTATATAGTATATACTACATAGTACATAGTATATAGTATAGGCACATAACCCCTCTCTGCCCACATCACCCCCTCCCTTCTCCCCCTTCCCTCTACTCCTCTCCTCTCTTCCTAACATTGAGCATCATGTATCACTTTTCTTGCTTCCTCATCTTATCATGTGCAACCCTACAATTTGAGAGCACAAATTAACCAATCAAGGAAGAGTATATGATCAAAGGGCATGAAGCAAGAAATCTTGCGATTATTGCAAAAGATACATTGACCATTTGGGTGGAAAGAAATACATTGTGTCGTCAGGCTCATGACTGCCAATTTGAAGCATAGCATAGCATCCGAGGCACATCGAAGGCCTGCAGCTGTGTCTTGAAGAATGCCAAGAGCTGGACTTCAGATGTGGCATTCCTCAAACTATAAAATATCAATCTTATTCTCATAACCCATCTGAATACCAGCTCTTGGCATTCCTCAAGACACAACAGCAGGCCTCGGATGTGCCTCGGATGCTATGCTATGCTTGAATTGGCGGTCATGCGCTTTGTGAAACAGTTGATCTTTCCACCCAAATGCTCCTTGTATCTAGACAAAAAACAGCAAATGAAGCAAGTGACATACTATAGTGTTCCCGTTCAATGAACCGGATACACTAGTTTGTGTCATTTGCTTCATAGACCTTTGTTTAGGGACTTTGCTATTTGGTTTATAGTTTTAGCAACTAAAGTAGGTGCTAGGATAGGCACTTTGTTTAGAGACCTTGTAGTAATAGTATTACAAAATTCAAGGAAATTTTAGTACAGAAGTTCAAAAAAAAGAAATTCCCAGATTCTTCGGTGAGCAGCCGACATAGCCGACTTCTTCGGTGAGCGACTATCCATCTGCTTCTTCCCACTCCTCTTCATCTCTGGTCTCTGGATCACGTATGCCAGTAGCGATGATTCAGTTAGATGAATCATCGCTACTGGCGTACGTGATCCGATGATTCAGTTAGATGAATCATCGCTACTGGCGTACGTGATCCAGAGACCAGAGATGAAGAGGAGTGGGAAGCGATGGATAGTCGCCACCAAGAAGTCGGCTATGTCGCCGCTCACCAAGAATCTGAATGTCTTTTTTGCACTTTTGTAATAAAATTGACTTGAATTTTGCGGGAAAAAGAAGGACTTGATGGAACAAGGCTATATACCTTGATTCTCTAAGTAAGAACAAATCCAAGTACACAGCTATCACCCAAATACTCGATAGGTACGTACATTGTACATTGTACTCTTTCTTTCCTTCCGAATAACTAATCTAACTTTTTCGAATAACGAGGTCGTTCGCCACATACGTTCAACAAACACGTGACTCGACGACAGGTTACGTCCATCTCTACATCTGCATTGACACAGCCGGATTTTGCAAAAATTCGAGGAGAGCTCATTTGGTTTTTGTGGACAAAAGTCGTAAGATCAGATGGAGAGTTCCACTGCCCAGAATGATTTTTTATTGTAATTCTAAGTGCAAATACAGTGTCAATTGTGTATTTATATATGTTTGTGAAATGTGTACTTGTGTATTTGTGTATTTGTTAATGGATATTTTATTTCAATTCAATTAATTGATTTGCGAAATGGATGCTTTATATATGTTTGTGAAATGAAGTGCGTTGTCAATTGGATGTTTTATGTCTGTGAAATGTATCCGAAATGAAATGAGATGTGTGAATTGTATATGTTTTATGTCCGTGATTATCGCTTGTTTGAGAGGGCATGGCTAGCATTTCTGAGGCTAGCCAATAAACGAAATATATTTAGGGTTTGAAGGAATATCACGAGCGGTTTTGAGTTAAAAACCGCTCGTGATAGTGATAATCGAGAGCGGTTTTAGTTAAAAACCGTCATGATAATTGATAATCGAGCGATTTTTAGTTAAAAACGTCGTGATAGTGATAATCACTGAGCGGTTTTGAGTTCAAAACCGTGCGTGATTACAGCTATCACGAGCGGTTTTAACTCAAAACCGTCTGTGATTATCAATTATCACAGACGGTTGTTGAGTAAAAACCGTCTGTGATAGCCCATAATCACAGACGGTTCGAAAACCGTCTGTGATGACCTTCGATAATCACTGACCCATAAATACAGACGGCTCACAAAACCGTCTGTGATGACGTTTTTGAACCGTCTGTGATGACCTTTTCTGTAGTAGTGACTTCAATAGGCGATACTTGTACAGTGCCTTGCACTCCGTAACAAACAAAGTTAACAATGGCAACATAACAAAATGTTCATGCTTAACACAAATGCGTTAAGATTATTCTTCAACATAATTATATTGAGAAAATTTCTTGTACGTTACTAAGAGTTAACCCGCTTCCGTATTTAGTACTAGAAAAAGTTCAGTTCACGTATGCCACCGGTTTTTTCTTTGTGCCCCTTCATGCCACCGCCGTCACTTCCATTAGGTCACATTGCCATTAACCCTCATAATATTGTCAGAATTTTCTCAATACGCCCAAAATATCCCTGGCCCCACATGTTAGCACATTACACTTCTCCTCCTCTTCCACTCTCTTCTCTCGACACCAAGACACCTCGAGCCCAACTATAGCGAGCCCCCAACCATGCACAACAGCATACATCACCATGACGTCGACATGCCCCACGTGGCTACATCATCAGATGAACTTACACTCCATGAGCACCGGCCCTATGGCAGCGAGGCATCTTGTGACAGAATCCTCCACAACGAGGACTAGGTGGTTGCCACCTAGCACCGTGATCTCAGCAAAGCAGGACTAGAATGCCTCCTCGGTAAGGGGTCGGCAGGGGGTGAGCCAAGTGAGAAGGTCACAGAATCCCTTAGAGAGGTCGGCAAGCTCGAGTGGGCCAAAATCACCCTCTTGAGCACACAAAAAAAATCCCTAAATCTGAATTCCAAACACCTCATTTTTTTTGCCATGTTCGCTGGCGACAGCAGTAGTGGTGAGGCGACCCTACCACTAGACCACCCTCCCACCTGTTTGTCCATCTCCTCGTCCTCCTCCTACTTATTTGTTGCACCCTATCAAGCCACTCCGTAGTTGGCGAGCAAATGGTGCCAAGCATGGGTCCCCCTCTAGGGCCACCTCATTGAAAGCACCTAGACCCCTAAAAATATTTTGGTAATTAATGATGACATATGCATATAGGACTAACATGCTTATTAAGTGTTTGAAAGGTTTAGTCCCTGAATTTGCTTTATGACTTAGAGATGCATGAAAAGGATTGACAAAAAGATCACAATGACCTGAAACAAAGGTATAAGTAGCCTAGGATCTCTTCTAATTTTACTGGTCTTTGGAGATTGGGTAGATGATTGGATTTTAAGCTAGACGTCGTACTATTAAAATGGATCATGGCTAGTAGGTTAAAAGCAATTTCTTGTGCCATTTAAATAAACTAAGGATCATGCATGAATTTGAATTGAAACTCCAAAGACAACTATATATTCATAGAAAAGTCGATAGCACTGGAGTTTACTTGGTGGTACTACCGCACTGCAGTACGACTAGGAGTTAGTGCGGTACTACCGCACCTCGATATGACCAAAAAATAGTTTGCGATATGTAATTTCCAAAAAGGTGCATTGAGGAGCATCTTTGTTCCCCAGGAAATCGATAGTACCGGAGTGTAACTAGCATACTACCGTAGTGCGATATGACTGCAAATTATAAACAGAACGACTGCATCCCGATCTAACCAAAAATAGTTGATGGTACGTTATTTTCATAGAGACACCTTTTGAAGCATTTTCTTGCTCTCGGAAAAATGGTAGTACCGTTCCCTGGAAACTGTACTACACTACTACAAAAAGGCTATACTAGATGGCTCATCACAGACGGTTTTCTCGAACCATCTATGCTATAATTATCACAGACGGTTTTACAATCGTCACCCATGTACCATCTATGATACTCTACTATCACAGATAGTCTATGTTAATAACCGTCTATGATAGTTCACAGACAATTATTAATATGAACCGTCTGTGACAGTTGCAGACATCATAGATGGTTAGTATTCAAAACTGTTTGTGATAGTCTATAGACAGTTATTCATACAAACCGTTTATAAAAGTTGCAGATATACAGACGTTTATTAATACGATCTGTCTGTGATAATTCACAGACGGTTATTAATATGAACCGTTTGTGATAATTACGCATTACAGACAGTTTGTTGTTGGATGTGCCTGGGATACGACGCGTTATTAATGCCTAGCCAGACTGGTCTCAACAGATCTATCTTCATTACACTGCATTGAAAGAGGCGACTGACTTTGGGGAGTTTGGTGAAAGCATTCTGCTTGTAGATCTAGCTGCTTGTAGATCGATTTGTTCTAGCTTGGTGATTAGAGGTTAGTATTTGCTTCTAACTTATATGCCTTATAATAAAGAGAGATGATGACTAGGTTTAGATCTAGCTTAATTGGAAGTTTGCTACAATTTAAGAATAGTTCACTACTCCTAATTTACTTCAACATATTAATTCTTGCCTGATATATGTTGCTTCATGAATAGTACGTAGTTGGCTAGCTATAGTAGTATTAGTAATCCAATTGGACACTAATTTGTAACATATGTAGTGTATATGAACCGAAGTTGGATGTACGTTGTGAACCGTGTGAGTGAAAAGTACATTAATGGCGTGTCTGCTTTTAGAAAAGTGGTCGAGTAGGATATGTTGAAGAAGGGGATGGAATATATGTATTATCCATGTATTGATTGCGATAATCTGAAAATGTTTACCAACATAGCGTAGATTGAAGCTCACTTTATTTTAAGGGGTTTCAAAAATGGGTATACATGTTGGACCGATCAAGATAAAAGAAGATTATACGAAGTTATCGAGGAGACAACTATATTCGGTTGTGGATGTGCTTTCGATGAGAATATGTCATATGATAACAATCTGGATAAGATGCTATGAGATGCGTAAGAAAACTACAGATGAGAGAGTTTGGTAAATTCGAGGGCTTCTTTGAAGGACACGGAGAAACCTTTGTTCCCGGGCTACAAGTAGCAATATATAAGGTTGTCATCTATTCTTGAACTGCTGAAATTGAAGACAAGCAATGATTGATCCGACAAGAGTTTCACAGCATTGTTAGGTCTCCTAACGAACATCCTTCCAAAGGAAAATGTGTTGTCGAGAATCACCTACCAAGCCAAGAAGGTTCTTTGTCCATTGGGAATAGAAATAGAAAGAATACATGCATGTCCGAATGATTATATCCACTACCAAAAAAAGTATGCGAAATTGCATATTTGTCCGGTGTGCAAAGCATCCCGATACTAGCGTAAGAATGACTCCGATGATGGTGAAGGCGTTGAGATGAAGTAAGGATCTCCTGCTAACATGTTGTGATATCTACCTATAATTCCCCATTTGAAGCATTTATTTGCGAACCGAATGGATGCAATATTGTTGTGTTGGCACTTGGAGGAGCATAAGAAAGATGGATGATAAGACACATTGTTGATTCTGCCCAATGGAGGGACATTGATAGAATGTTTGTAGACTTCGGTGCGAATTGAGGAATATAAGGTTTGGGTTGAGTCTGAGATAGAATGAATCTTTTTGGTAACATGACCAACTGAAATAGCATCTGGCCTATGAATATATGCATGTACAACCCTCCTCCTTGGCTTTGTACGAAGCGGAAGTACATTTTGATCTCATTACTTATCCAAGGGCCAAAGAAACTGGGAACAATATTGATGTGTACCTAGCACCATTGCTGAAAGATCTTGTGACACTGTGGAACAAAGGAGTACAGGTATGGGATGAGGACAAACGAGAGAACTTCACTCTGTGCACCATATTGTTCTGCATAATCAATGATTTTCTTGCCCTTGGTTGTCGGGGTTGAGTATGAAAGTAGCCAAAGCTTGTCCGCACTGCTTAGATTATATCGACAGTGTGTAGTTGAACAGCTCACGCAAAACTGTGTACATGCGTCACCGTAGGTTCCTTCCACAGTATCACCCATACTTTAAGATGAAGAAATAATTTAATAGAAAAAGAGGATGACTTGGCACCAAGGCCTTTTAGCAGGAAAGAGATCTATGATATGGTCAAGAATATTGATGTTGTGCTTGGAAAGGGATATAAGTTTAGGACCTGTCAAAAGAACATGTGGAAGAAGAGGCCAGTATTTTGGGATTTGCCATACTAGGAGCACTATGAAGTTCACAATTGCATCGATATCATACACGTAGAGAATAATGTATGTGATAGCTTGATATTGGTCTCTTACTGAATAGCTTGATATTATAAAGAACTCGTTGAAATCGACCGGTGTTCCGTCCCCTTCGTCTCCTGCCATGGTTAGTGGAAAACACAGGGAAAACAAAAAGGATTATCCCTATCAACTACAAATGAAGGGCAGTGGGAACTTGCAAAGGAAGTGGCTTACCAAGCTCTTACAAGTGTTCTTACCAAAGCAGCAGGTGGTACAACCGGTGGCTGGTTCGTGATACCGTGTCGAGCGTGGATACGATTGCAAGGGTCAAAACTGTGCTATCCAGTAGATATATGGAGCTTGAAGGCCAAATATGTCGTGGAACACAAATCAATAACAGATAGTAATGCTGAATAAATGTCCAAAGTATCGGTCCTAGTTGCTGGCCTAAATGTGTCCTATATCGGTGTTAGGATATGATGAACAAGGAATCACGACAGTAAAGTAAGCGAAGACAGCAACAAAGATGGCAGGAATGAGAAACTTAATTCAGCAAAGCACAAAACAAATAAAGCTCTGTCACCTAAAACTGTGCTCTGTCCGGTTTTTTTTTCTGTTTTTTTCTTTTTTTTGGGCCAGTACTAGAGTCGAGAACTGAATTTCTCTCTCTTCTCTACTAAGCCGAAATTTTTCTTTTTTGTGTCTTTTTTATTTTATTTTTTTCACAGAGCAGAGCACAGAAAGAGGAACCACACAAAGTTTCAACTCAATCCAATGTAAGGTGTGGCCTACAGAAAATAATGAATGTGCTGTAAATTCGGTAAATCAATTTCGGAGCTCGAGTACTGCACTTTCTAGGCCGAATTTGGGGAAAATAAAATCGCCGAACCCAACAAAGTTGGGGAGTATCGGATGCAAAATTTAATTTCACCCAATTTCAAAAAAAAATCAACTGATTTCGAGTCCGTATGCAAAAGTTATGGCCATTTGAAGTTGGACCTCCGAGTTATGGTTTCTGTGGAGGCCAAAACAAAAATCGGGTGGAGGGATTTGGTGGAAATTGGTGGTGGAAGCTCGGGGAAAGGCGAGGGATGATGCAGTGTGATCACGAGACGTGATGGATGATGAAAACAGAGGGTTAACAGAGGGTGGGATATGGGTGGGAAAACAAAAACAGAGGGTGGAATACGCGATGGATGACGGCTAGGGTTTCACGCCTAACCCGAAACAGAGGGTATGAGAGGTAGCGGAAGCAAGATAACCCGAAACAAAACACGATCTAAACCAGCAACACAACTCGACTAAGGACACAAACTCAACACTACGGACTCTGGAATCAAATTGTGCAAAGGCTAAACGAGATCTAGGACAGGAAACAAACTATGACTACAATTTTTTGTAGGGCTTTTTCATGGACTCTAGGACGAAACCGAAAACAACAAAGGAGGGTAACGCGAACCTGAAGGAACACCTGAAGCTCTGATTACCACTTGATGGGAACGGGGTCCCGATCTTCCAACAGGTTCTGGATATGTTCGATTTGGTGGAGGCACGACACATTCGATCCGGCTTCCGAGCGACACGTTCGAACCCCGCAATCGCAGCACCACGTCTCCTCAGGTTATCAACCGTGCGCAGCGGTTGACCTCGCCAAGAAGGCTAATCCTTACCTGTGAATCAAGAACACAAGCAAGAACAAGGAAGAACACAACTGAATTGCAGATGTATTGATTTAGCACTCGAAAGTTGGGGTCTCACAAACCGATGAACGGCGAAACTGTTCAAAGACAGAATTAATCTAAGCAAAACCCAACCCTAATGGTGGGGGTGGTGGCTGGATATAAAGGAGTGAGGGGCGTGCAAAACCCCTGGACGCGCCCCTAATGGGCTCCAACACGATACAAAGCCGAACGGCCCAAAAGACGGTGGCGCAGCACCCTGACAGATTCTGAACGTCCACTTGTTTCGACGATTCCCGTGTACTCAGAAGGAATTTTGACATGGGACCAAATCCATTGGAAAGGTCTTCTTCTTAGCTTTCCATACATATGTAGAGCGTCCAAAACGGAGTCCGGATGCGATCTGGGCGTCCGTTTTAGTGCGGCCTGGTTCTGGACTCCGAATTGGATTCGAAGTCGGTTTGAGTTGGGCCTCCAACTTGATTCGACCACCCTTGCTGGACTTGTGCGCCCCGTAGCCCTTCTCCAAGTACTTCCAGGTCCTCTCCATGGTTCCTAATCATAATTAAATCATTAGGTAGCAATCTATTCTCAAATGAACAAAAAGAAGTACTTAGGAACGAGCTCACCTGTAAATTCAATTGTCGGGCGCGAGCTCTAGTGATTGGTCCTTGAATGTCAAGTGGTGGAGTGTTGTGTGTATCCAAAGAAGTGATGTCCTCATCACAACGCACGGCGTGACTTGGTTACTATGAACATCAAGACCGAGTTAGCACTGATAGAGACTAACAAAGGCTGGACGTACCTTCTCCCAACTTGCTACACATTGTCTAAGTCCGAGAGAACCAAACTATGTCAGTGCTTGCATGGTGTGAAAATTCCGTCCGGTTACTCCGCCAGAATGAAGAAACTTGTTTCCATACAAGATTTGAAATTAATTGGCATGAACTCTCATGACTACTATATGCTAATGACACAATTGCTTCATGTTGCAATTAGAAGTATTTTGTCAAACAAGGTTCGAGTGATAATCATGAGGCCGTGTTATTTTTTAACGCAATTGCTCAGAAGGTCATCGATCCCGATGGACTAGACGCTCTACAGACCGAGGTGGTGACGACTCTATGTCATCTTGAGATGTATTTTCCTCTGTCATTTTTTGATATCATGGTCAATCTCATTATCCACCTTGTGAAATAGATAAATATATGCGGCCTCATGTTTCTATGTCATATGTACCCGATCGAGAGGTACATGAGAATTTTCAAGTCCTATGTATGCAATCGATCTCGGTTGGAGGCAGCATCATCGAAGAGTATGCAACTGAAGAGGTCATTGAGTTCTACGTCGATTACGTGGCTCAAGTCAAACTGATAAGTATGCCTATATCTCATCACGAGGGGAGGCTAAAGGGTATTGAGACCATTGGAAGGAAAGTAATAACTCCTAATCTGGATATGTATATTCAAGCCCATTTCACAGTCTTGCAACATATGACTGAAGTGTCCCCGTATATTAAAGAGCACAAGGACATGCTACGCCATCAGAATCCAGGCCGGTCGAAGGTTTGGATCATGAGAAAGCACAACCGTCGATTCAACAAATGGTTGAGGGTGCGATTCACTGTGAGGTCATCAAGTGAAACGCTACAATGGCTGGCAAAAGGGCCAAAATTTACAATTGTGACATAGCAAGGATATGACATTAGTGGATACACATTTTATACAATAGATTAGGATAGAAAGAGCACATTCCAGAACTTAGATGTCCGCATAGATGCATTTCATGATAAGTAATTCACTACAGCTAGCCCAAGCATCTACTATGGGCTTGTAGAGGAGATTTAGGAGCTCGACTACGTAATTTTCAAGATCCCTCTATGTTTGTACCATTGAGTTCAACTCCCACAAGTTGTAAAGGTCTATAAGTAATGCGTCACTACTATGGATCTCGAATGCGTAGGATACAAAGATGAACCATTCGTATTTACGAGGCAAGTTGTTCAAGTTTTTTATGTAATCGACCCGGCAAATAAGAAGCACCACATAGTTTTTCATGGGAAAAGAAAGTTTGTCGGAGTTGAGAATGTCATGGATGAGAAAAAGTACAATCAATTTGATGAGTTGCATCCATTCGAGACAACATCAGGCTCGAGGAAGAATCAAGCGATGAAGCAAGCTATATGCTGTCAACCATTGTGAAGGGATTTATTTAAAAGAAAATAACCAAGTGTAATAATTCCACACGGCGAACACCATTTTGAAAATTATTCCAATGTAATTATAAGAAACTCAGCATGTAATTAAGGAATTATTTCATTGTAATTGATTTAGTAATTAAGAAATAATTACATCTATGATTGTATATGCTATTGGAACTAATCTTGACTCATGCTAATTATGTTCAGGAATGGTCGAAGCTATAGTCAAAGGCATGATCGAAGCTACAATGGAAGGCGTGGTTGAAACGGCAGTCATGACCATGGTTGAAGTGATCGTGGTTGAAGTGTAAGTGGTCTTAGGAGTTAATTTGTAAGTGGTCGAAGGAGTCAAATTGTAAGTGGTCGTAGTGGTCCCGGGTGTATTTCCAACATATGCTTGCTTTTTTCATAGGGCATGGCTAGCACTTCCTGAGTTTAGTCGAGAATAGGACTATCACAAATGGTTCCATAATATAACCGCCTATGATACTACAACATCACAGATGATTCTATTATGGAACCATCTGTAATGTGGTTTATTTGGACTTATTTGGCTTTTATCTGGATTTTCTGAAATTTTTGGAGTTTAAATCAAATTTTAAAATTAAAAAGTACTTTGAGTATAAAATTTTAATACCAAATTAAGTTGGAAATTATTTTTGTAAGTCACAAATGGCTCCAAGAATTTATATGATTTTTTCTAGAATTTTTGGGCTTTATTTGTTTCTCTCAGGTTTACTGAAGGTATATAAAATGAAATTTAAAAATAAAACTCCCACCACATTCATCTGGGCGATGTGTGGATGGCTTGGATCCGCCCACATTGCCACCCGAGTCCATCCGGGCTGCCCGCCTCTTCTCCCTCTTTCGTCTGCGCATCACCGCCACAAGATCCCCATCCAATGGCACACCCTCTTCTTCCTCCTTTGCCTCCTTCGCCCTCCTCGGCCACGCTGCCGCAAGTGTTACATTTTAAGAAAAGGTGTTCAGTTTTCAAAATTTCAAAATCATTGCGATGTTAGTTTCTTGCTTAGCTACTTATCAAATAGTAAAGCATATCGTGTCTTCATCAAAACTCTAGTTTAGTTTAAAAAACTTGTGATGTTCAATTTGATGAGACTAACGGCTCTCACGAAGAGCATAAGAATTTGGATGATGTAGGTGATGAAGAGTTAAGGCAAGTAATGAAGAATATGCAAATTGGTAATATCTAGCCAAAAGAAGATACAAGCAAATCACCTTTATTAAAATAAGTTGAACCTCCTACCTCTTCAAAAACAAACAACATTCAAGCAAAAATTATTCCCATGTGTAGGTTGTGAGGTAACATTTGTGCTATTTCTACAGGAGTCTTGATGCCCTATGCATGTTTGTTGTTATGCCTAGAAGGCTAGGGAGAGGGTTCCACATCTATTGAAAATAAACTCACCCTTTTTATGCTCCATTGGTGCATAGAACACTACTATAGAAAAGGTCATCACAGACGGTTCGAAAACGTCATCACAGACGGTTTTGTGAGCCGTCTGTATTTATGGGTCAGTGATTATCGAAGGTCATCACAGACGGTTTTCGAACCGTCTGTGATTATGGGCTATCACAGACGGTTTTTACTCAAAAACCATCTGTGATAATTGATAATCACAGACGGTTTTGAGTTAAAAACCGTCTGTGATAGCTGGTAATCACAGACGGTTTTGAACTCAAAACCGTCTGTGATTATCAGCTATCACAGACGGTTTTTAACTCAAAACCGTCTGTGATATTCCCTTCAAACCCTAAATATATTTCTGTTTATTGGCTAGCCTCAGGAAATGCTAGCCATGCCCTCTGAAACAAGCAGATAATCACAGACATAAAACATATACAATTCACACATCTCATTTCATTTCAGATACATTTCACAGACATAAAACATCCAATTGACAACGCACTTCATTTCACAAACATATATAAAGCATCCATTTCGCAAATCAATTCATTGAATTGAAATAAAATATCCATTAACAAATACACAAATACACATTTCACAAACATATATAAATACACAATTGACACTGTATTTGCACTTAGAATTACAATAAAAAATCATTCAAGCAGTGGAACTCTCCATCTGATCTTACGACTTTTGTCCACAAAAACCAAATGAGCTCTCCTCGAATTTTTGCAAAATCCGGCTGTGTCAATGCAGATGTAGAGATGGACGCAGCCTGTCGTCGAGTCACGTGTTTGTTGAACGTATGTGGCGAACGACCTCGTTATTCGAAAAGTTAGATTAGTTATTCGGAAGGAAAGAAAGAGTACAATGTACAATGTACATACCTATCGAGTATTTGGGTGATAGCTGTGTACTTGGATTTGTTCTTACTTAGAGAATCAAGGTATATAGCCTTGTTCCATCAAGTCCTTCTTTTTCCCGCAAAATTCAAGTCAATTTTATTACAAAAGTGCAAAAAAAAGACATTCCAGATTCTTCGGTGAGCAGCCGACATAGCCGACTTCTTCGGTGAGCGACTATCCATCTGCTTCCCACTCCTCTTCATCTCTGGTCTCTGGATCACGTACGCCAGTAGCGATGATTCATCTAACTGAATCATCGGATCACGTACGCCAGTAGCGATGATTCATCTAACTGAATCATCGCTACTGGCATACGTGATCCAGAGACCAGAGATGAAGAGGAGTGGGAAGAAGCAGATGGATAGTCGCCATCAAGAAGTCATCGCTCACCAAGAATCTGGGAATTTCTTTTTTTTGAACTTCTGTACTAAAATTTCCTTGAATTTTGTAATACTATTACTACAAGGTCTCTAAACAAAGTGCCTATCCTAGCACCTACTTTAGTTGCTAAAACTATAAACCAAATAGCAAAGTCCCTAAACAAAGGTCTATGAAGCAAATGACACAAACTAGTGTATCCGGTTCATTGAACGGGAACACTATAGTATGTCACTTGCTTCATTTGCTGTTTTTTGTCTAGATACAAGGAGCATTTGGGTGGAAAGATCAACTGTTTCGTCAGGCGCATGACTGCCAATTCGAAGCATAGCATAGCATCCGAGGCACATCCGAGGCCTGCTGCTGTGTCTTGAGGAATGCCAAGAGCTGGTATTCAGATGGGTTATGAGAATAAGATTCATATTTTATAGTTTGAGGAATGCCACATCGAAGACCAGCTCTTGGCATTCTTCAAGACACACCGCAGCCTTGGATGTGCCTCTGATGCTATGCTATGCTTCAAATTGGCATCATGAGCCCTGACGACACAATGTATTTCTTTCCACCCAAATGGTCAATGTATCTTTGCAATAATCGCAAGATTTCTTGCTTCATGCCCTTTGATCATATACTCTTCCTTGATTGGTTAATTTGTGCTCTCAAATTGTAGGGTTGCACATGATAAGATGAGGAAGCAAGAAAAGTGATACATGATGCTCAATGTTAGGAAGAGAGGAGAGGAGTAGAGGGAAGGGGGAGAAGGGAGGGGGTGATGTGGACAGAGAGGGGTTATGTGCCTATATTATATACTATGTACTATGTACTATGTACTATATACTATATACTATATACTATATACTATATACTAACACAACAAGCAATGTAATATGTAGCAATGTAAACTAAGCAACTGCAGTAAACAATGTACCAATGTAGTATGTACGAAATAGCAAACTAATTAAGCTACTGCAGTAAACAATGTACCAATGTAATATGTACCAAATAGCAAACTAATTAAGCTACTGCAGTAAACAATGTACCAATGTAATATGTACCAAGCATCAATCATCAACCTAAACACTAACAGAAGCATGAAGCATCAACCCTAAATATGTACTAAGCAACTAACCATAACAAATATGAAGCATCAAGCATCAACCCTAAACACTAACAGTAAGCATGAAGCTCGGGGAGGGATTTGATGACCTTAGGGTTTTGGTGACCTTAGGGACGCAGGAGGAGGAGGCGGAGGCGACGGAGGAGGAGGAGGCTGCGGCAACATCTTCGTCCGGGGAGGCGGCGGCGACGGAGGAGGAGGAGGAGGCGACGGAGGAGGAGGAGGCGACGGGCTCGGGGAGGCGGCGACGAAGGATGAGGAGGCGACGGGCTCGGGGAGGCGGCGACGGAGGAGGAGGAGGCTGAGGTGGCGTCTTCGTCCGGGAGGCGGCGGCGAGGGCGGGGGAGGCAGCGGCGAGGCTCGGGAGGCGGCGGCGACGACGGCTCGGGATTTAGATCTAATCGAATAATCGCAGCGCACACGGAAAACCCTAGCGAGAGGGTATATGTAGGAGATTATCACGACGGTTCTAAACTAAAAACGTGATAATTAAGAGATGATGACGTTTGTGATAAGCTTCATACCGAACGCCGCGCGTGTTTCGATGCGAACGCCGTGTTTCAATCGTCTAATTAACGTCTCTCGATCGTTATACGGCGTCTATATCATTAATGTTTGGGTATACGAACCGTTTGTGCTAAAGGTTAAATATGCGCTCCTAATCCGGTCTCTTCTACGCACGTACAATACAATATACAATACAACATGGCTTCTACTACGTTCTTATGATCATCTCCTTCCTCTCATCTGTTCATCACGAATTGTTCGGCGGAACCTTACGAGCAGCCAGCAATTTGCATCCGAGCAGCTTCTCCGCACCCGCCCTGCTCTCCTTCCCCGACTTTCTTGCATCCGTCAGCTTGACCTGATCCTCCGCCGTCGACGGAGGCATCTCGCTGCCGCTCAAGAAAGGGAAACAGCCCTCACCCTGGTTCTTCTCCACAATGTGCGCAATGCGGATGAAGCTCTACACGCATTGCAGAGACTGATGGATAGCCTTGCCGATCAAGCAGAAACGGCAGATTCTGAGGAATCTTTTCATGCTATCATCTATGACATTATGGATGCTGCTGATCATTTGCCCAGGCTGCACGAGGAAGTGCTGAGGACAAGGGCAATCTTAACGGTGTTCGAGAATTTAGCGGCTGATCCTCCAAGTCCCCAAGTTGAAGAAGAAGCTTACGAAGCCCAAAAGAATACAATCTGGGAAACTCTTTACCTGTGCGACTTTTGTAATAAATTTGCCTCTAATTGAAATTAATAAATTTGCCTTTAATTTGTCATCTCTTGTCTCAGTAGTTCTGTAGTTAAGTTATTAGAAGCAATGTGTACTTATATATTAACCTCTGATCTAGAATATGACAGACAAAGGGACATCACAGTGGTTCTTGTGAAAAACCGTCATGAACATTCCTGACGGTTCTTAACAACAACCGGCTGTGATAGTCGACACAACACGAGCGGTTTTTAATAAACAACCGTCGTGATAATCCCAGATTATCATAGGCGGTTTTAATAAAACCGTCGTGATATTCGATATCACAGACGGTTCAGCGGTAAGAACCGCTCGTGATACTCCTTTTTCCCGCCACAAATACCACAGACGGCCTTCAAATTAAAACCGTCTGTAATAGTTTACATTACAGACGGTTTCACAAAACCGTCTGTGATTTGCCGTCTACTATTAGCCTTTCTGTAGTAGTGGAAAATCATAATCGAATTGTCTGATCCTTTGTACAAGGATGAATCATCGAGTGATTATGTGCTATTAGAAATTCGTAAATATGTAATTAAGACATATCAAATTAGTGACCGATGAGGATTCATCACAATCACTAGCAGCAACACCAACTTATGTGTTGTATTCCTCGTTCAGGGCACTATCTCCCTGTTGTATGAGGGGAATCATGGGAAAATAGAAGAGGTAATTCATGTTATTTTCATATTGGTCTTATTTAATAAGAGTTTCGTAGGGAAAAGGATAGTTACTTTTATTAAATTCTTTTAAGTAATTTTGCCTTTCGGGATTCTCATATAGATCATGCATATCTGTTAATTTAGATTTGTGCATGAATTTTCAAGAGTGTGAAGGCTCCCAACTCATATATGGAACCAATTCTTGGTCACCATATTAAGGGGTCAAACTAATGCTTTCTTTTGTTCAGAACTTACAAGCAATGGCTTCTATCTTTTTATATTGTTTTGTTTCGCTATCAACTTAGTGGAAGTAAAGGTTGTAGGTAATGGTTTCACGCTTGTATTAGATTACTGCAATGAAGTTGGAGGCTTGATCTTAGCCTCATACATTAAGTTATTGTACTAGTACTAAAAAAAACTGTGAGATGGCATACATAAATAGTCTTCAAGGAAAGAACAGTATTCAGAAGTTGTATACATGATCATTCTCTCAATTGATCATCTACAGATTGCAGAGGGGGAGTAGAAGCATGAGATCATTTGGTTGTGCTTGTGTTTTGGTTTGTAGATAATCTGCCCCTGGAAACTATTCAAGTACTCTGGGTTGTCCTGAAGTAGACTATCTCGCGAGCATACAATCTACTTTCAACGACATTCTTGTCTGTAACTTTCATTACAGCAATCGGATTCAGATATCCTATCCAAACATCTTTCTGTATTTTACGCATTGCTATTGGTTCTTTGTTCTGTTGTAAACCAGAGAGAAAGAAAGGTGTATTGCAATTTACTTTAAGTACCTATATGCATTTCTTGTTCATTGACTTTTCAACTAACTACAAATGAGACTAATTGCTTCCTGCCTTGTAGGATGGTATTCTATGGAGGAAGTGGAGATCAAAAGAAAAGTTCTTTTACCAATCTAGAAGGTGCCCTTGTTTTCATTGTTTGTTGCCATATGGATGTTTGTTGCCAGAACCTAGGAAATTTGTTTTCATTGTTTACACAATTGTATAAATGCTTAGACATGTAATCTTGGATATTTATTTCCAATACCATTTAATTATTATGAATACTTTGGATGTATTACTGAATTGTTTCTACTATTGATTAAATGTAGATTCACTACCAGACCAACAGTTTTTCGTGAGGGTGAAAAACTCACACTAAAATATGTTTCCCCCTCACGAATAAGTATCCTGTGAGTACCCCGTCAGGGAAGAACCCACAGGATAATTTCGACAGGAAAAAAACATTTGTGTGAGAGTATACCTCCAGGAAAATAATTCCTGACGGGATTCCCTGATGGGCCAGCACAGGGAAAAATAGTATTTCCTCACATCTGCATGGTTCTGTTTCGTGTGTGGTTAACCGACAGGAAATTAAAACTCACAGGAAAATAGTCAATTTTCGTGTGTGACAACTTCCAGGAAAATGACTAATTTTCGTGTGTGTTCACCTCCAGGATAATGACTAATTTTCGTGTGTGCTCACCACCAGGAAAATTGTTAAATTTTCATGTGTGTTCAACCTCCAGGAAAACTGATGAATTTTCTTGTGTGTTGAACCTCCAGGAAAAGTAACCAATTTTCTTGTGTGTTCAACCCCCAGGAAAACTGAACCCACACTAAACAGGGAAATCTGAATCAGCAGGGAAAAATGACAGCAAACCACATTCTCAGAAGATCATACATTCAGATCAATAATGACAGCAAACCACATTCAGATCAATAATTAATTCTCAGAAGATCATACATTCAGATCAATAATTATCTCCAAATCATACATTCAGATCATACATTCAGCTAGCTAACAAATCATACACAAAATTCAGATCAATAATTCCATCCATCACATATCATATTGACTTATATCACATCCACAAGACCAAAAGTCCAAGCAAGTTTCTTGAAGTCTAGCTTCTAGATCTGTCAACAAAGTTGGAGCAAGTAATGCCCAATCCATATCTAGGCATTAGTGAATATAAACAAACATGCATCACATAATATCTTTTCTACTGACCAAAAGTTCAGAACTCTACCAAGGTTGCTACCAAAAGGTGAATCCTACTCTCATCATTTTCTGCATGTTATCATTTTCCTTCCAGTACACTATGACTAGGATGGGTTAGCTCTGATCTCGCCGGTGGAATTACCCTCCCGCCTAATGACATGCTGCATGATGGTGTGCCTAGAGGTGATGTTGTTCTGAGAGTCGATGTTGTTCTCAGAGTCGACGTTGTCCTCACTGTCCATGTCTCCATAAGCAGTGCCGTCGACACCATTTGCACGGTGTTGGTGAGATCCCGCATGTGAAGATTCAGTTCGTTGCAATGAATTAAGACACTTAGAGGAAGAAATGGAATAATAAAGCAAATATACAGAAGTGTAAAGTAAAAAAATGAATGCAGACCAAGAGTACACTAAACAAAAATTAATTTACTTCCATTACAGCAAAAAGACTAGAGAATCATGATGCTATTTGTTTACAGATAGATGCCAAGTTTATATCAATGCTTTATTCCATTTAGAAATACAGAAACTTATAGAGGGAAAGTGGGCATCTGCATTTGGAATTACTACAATATGACAAACATACATAGTGGAGATTGATATCATAAACTAGATCTGTTTGTAATGTAAATATGACAGAACATTTTTTCCAAAAGGTTGAATATATTCATCACAACAGCACTGGTATAAGTTGGCAAATGGATCAATCTTATATAGATATAATTAATAGGTAGCAAACTTATTGATATGAGGGTCCAAAATAGGTCCTACTTTACATATATGTACATATACAAGTACTTCAATAAATCAGCATTTCGTTTTGTCAATACAAAAACCAATGCAACAGGTTAATGCAGCTAGACAAATATACAAGCAAACATGATAAGAATTCTTGAAGCAAGAAATAGAAACCAATGCAACAGGTTAATGCAACAGGTCAATAAATCCAAGATGTAAAAGATCTAGTAGGTAGCCTATTTTCTCCCCTATCAGAGAGAAACTCAATTTTCTGCATAAAGAGTCTGAAGGCAGTATCTGAAAACTAGATCAGATTAAAAACATTGAATATCAGTCAAATGTATATATATGGCACGAGCACGTAGTTTGTGTTTTTGGAAATTTCCCTTTCAAACATTGAAAAATTACTAATATATATAAGCTCACCATCCAACTATGAAATAAATATACTGTGTTAGACCTCCCAACTTGAGGTACCAAGGAAACTATGAAAAGGAGCCAATCCAAAGATACCAACCAACGGAAGGGTGCATTTCTTGCTACCTTACCATAAACTTACAACTAAGAAAGAGGCTATGCCCAGGTGTTACAATAATCAACAGGAAGCCTGTGAAATGCCGCATTGTATGTTGGCATTCTGCCATATCAAAAATAATTAGTTCCTTGATGAAGTTGTTCAAATCAAAAAACAAAAGGGCACCAAGATTGTCAGGTGATTGTTTTCCCTAAAGACAATTTTGCAACAACAACACAACTAACCTGAATATGCGCAGGTGACATCAGATCATCATCAGTAGGTGGCATCAGATCTTCATCGGCAGGTGGTTCCTCTCCAATCTTCTCATAAAGCACCTAAAAGAAGAATTAAATTAGAAATACTATACAAGGTCAGATAGAACCAAAAATATTGAAGCATTACATCTATATAGTTACCCTGATAAGTCATTGGTGAACTTGTAGCTGGCGATGAAGTTGAGCATTTTCACGTAGCAAGTTTCGATGAGATTGTGTGGTTGATGGCCTACAGTTTCTAGCTTTTGCGGCTGATATAACATTAGCCTTTTTGACAGCACCATTACAAATTGGAACACGACCATGAGGCAATCCCCCACCAATTGTATAAAGAGCCTTCCCATGTAATCCATTTTCCTCTAAATTCTCATTTTGTTCAGAGCTAACAGCTATGTTGTAATCATCCTATCAGCAACATAGATACTCATTTAATCACAAACAATGAAAAATTGATATAACGCAAAGAATGGTAAGATAAAAATGTATGTGTACCATGATTTTTTGTGCTTTATGGCTGCTCACTGCACCACTACTTCCTGTGCTATCCATATTTTTAGCACCTGATTTCATAACTGCAAATGTGTTGAGACCAGTAGCCTTCTCAGGACCAAACTTGTGGTTCTACAAGATCAGCCACCATACATTAGAGGGAAAAAAGACCTTTAAACAGGAGTAATAGCAAAAGATATAGTGGTTAACAAATAGATTTAAGTACCAGCCATTGTTGTGTCTCAGTAAATGGACGCGATCCACCTTTGTTTTGAGCATTATCTACAGATTTTGCCCTTGAATCCTGGGCCTTCTTTCTCTTTGTGAGGTACTGTTCAGTGGCCCAATGGTGTGCAAGAAGAGGCCAGTCTTCCTGGTTCACCCAACTAACCCAGCCTATAATGTATTCCTCTTCGGAAAGTTCTATAAGACGAGCTAGGTCATCATCAGGGTTCTCTCCAGCCGTTTTTTGAAAATAAGTTTTGACAGAATCTAAACGAAGTTGGTAAATTATATCATTTACTCTTTTATCACAATAGTTTTCCAGAACACGATTTGCCTCATCCTGAAGATCTTCTCTAACAGAAAACAAGCTCTGCATGTTATGTAGGAAGGCATGAATTCAGATAAAGGAATAAACACATTAACATAAACTAGGGGCAGCTACCATACCCAAAATTCATTCTTCACTCGATCTGCATTTGTTTCTCCTTGGTCATCTTCTTGCAAGTAGTAATCATCCCAATGAAGTGCAGGGCGCACACGTATAACTCTACCTTGATCATCAAGGTCCTTGACAGATCCTGGGTATTCTCGCTTGAGAATGACTCCAAGTTGTGAACTATACTTGTAATCTATGGGGTTGTAGGGGTCATACTTGAATTGTCTGTAGATATGGTCAATTTTATAGAAATGTAAAAAAATTCATGATTTGCACTCATATTACAGCTGGATTTGAGTATTACATCTTTATCTTTTATTATTTTATCCAAATCCCTCATATCGCACCATAAACAAATGGTCAATTTCATAGAAATGTAAAAAAATTCTAACCATAAATGTACTTATGACCTGATGAAAGTTAAATCTAAACTACATAATGAATCCATGAAAGTACTTCATCACTCAAACTACAATAAAAAAACTCATAAGAAATCAAAACTATATGCCTAATGTGGTTCCATACTTCCATGTACTCATTTACTTGGTGTTTGATTTCTCATTTACAACAGCAAGCTGACATAAATATACAAATGATGTGTGCAGCAAATAGAACATCAAGCAAGCAATCATCTTTTTTCTATCAACTATTACAACAATTTAGAGGTGTGGACTAAAACTGCAAATTGAAAATCAGAGTATATACTTACAGGTCACCGCTAGGCACAAGAGCCACCTTCCGGCCACGTGGTGGCAGCCTCAATTGGGTCCTTGACTTAATCTTCCGCCCTCTCTTTGCAGGTTGCTCGTCATTCTGGTTAGTAGCGGTCCTTGTACAGTTGGTGTTGTTGGAAGGCACGCTTCTTTGGGAGTTGGCACCATCAGTATTGGATGTATTGGATGGACGGGTAGCTGCACGCTTTTTTCCAACAAGCCTATTGTGGCGAAGGCTGCTCATGACCTGCAAATGCACACATAACAATAAGTGAATCATACAATAAATTCAGGTAGATAGACACTTGCTTATCAAACCAACACATCAATAAGACAAGTACATATAACATGAATCACAATGCAAAGTTACATATGTTTCTGCACTTAATTTGATTAATATGACCAAAAGATTACACCAAAGCTAAGTAACACCAAACATAAACACAATCAGAATTCTTCTGGATCATAATGAGGAGCTTGAGGCTCTTGATCTTCTTCAGATTCTTCATCTTATTCATCAGTGCTTTCACATTCTTCATCTTCTTCAAATTCTTCACCTTCAATATGGTGTTTGCCCAAATAGTCCAAGTCTTTTGGGTTGGTTATTTCATCTGAGATTACTGGTGTTTCAATGTTTATATCTCCTAAATCGATAACAAAATTTCCTTCCAATCCTTCCTCTTGATAGAAGGAGACTTCTTCCGCCGCCCAACAGAGTAGTACATTCATCGGTACCAACTGTGGCAGGAAGGTATCCATGTGGTGAAACATGATGTACAACCCACCAATCTTTCAAATCTGGTCTTGAACTGCAAGGGTATGGTAGATAATACACTTGGGTAACCTGACTTGCCAACACAAATGGTTCAAAGTTGGATAATCTAGATGTGTGCTTAACTTCTACCAATCCCAAATTTTGGTCGCCTAACCCCAACATTTGTTGGATCAAACCATCGACAATCAAATAACACCAACTCTAGCTTCATGCTTCCTTCCCAACTAATTTTAATGATGTCCTCAATAACACCAAAAATACTCAGTTACATTGTCATCATTGTCGATACTAGAAACACAAACACCACTATTGGTAGTAATTAATCCAGATTTAGCCCTCTCATATTTTTCTGAACAAAATCTATATCCATTCACATCATAACATCCATAACTAGTTACTCTTCTTGGAAAACCATATGAAATTTGACGCAGGGTGTTATCAATACTAGATTTCTTCATGCACTGCATAATAAAACTATATATAAGTATCTAATGGTTTAGATAGTATGGAAGAGATATTCTTAAAGTATGCAGGAACATTACTTGTGTTTTAAACCAGTCAAAAAAATTGGGCCCATTCTTGTTGGCACGGTTATTTTTCCAGCCATTCAGCCTTAGTTGAGAAAGTTGTGTTTCGGTTGGTGCAATTCGGCTCTTCCATTGTTCTTTATCAAACATTCTATAAGATAAAATTACATTAGCCAAACATTCCAATCAGAATTATAAATGCAAAGACATACTCAAAGACGTACTCAAAGAAAATATCCATCTCGGATATGTTAGTTAATATGTACAAGAAGGCAGCCTTGTACTCTTCGTTGGTAAGATCACGACATCCTTGTCTACTAAACCAACGTTCTGGGTATTGAAAAATTTGCAGGTTGCATGAAGTTTCAAATGTAGAAGCACCGTCATCGTACCGAGGAACCTTATTTCTGGTTGACCTAACTTTAGGACTGAAATAAAGAGAGACGAAATTTGCATTCTCCTCCACTAGATAAGCTTCCACAATGGATCCTTCTACACGGGCCTTATTTCTTACCTTCTTTCTAAGCTTTCCAATTTCCCTATAAGTACCAACACATGTAATTAGTACTTCTACATGAGCATATGAAAAGGAAAAAATTACTACTTTTTACCTCTCATATGTATACATCCAGCGTGATAGGACAGGACCTCCAAGTCGAGCCTCACGCGGAAGATGTATTATCAAATGTTGCATAAGATTGAAAAAACCCGGAGGGAATATCTTCTCTAACTTGCATAGAAGGATAGCAACATTCTCTTCAAGTGCACATACAATATCCTTACTTAGTTCTTTAGCACATAATTGCCGGTAGAAAAAACTTAGCTTAGCCAAACAAACCCATACATTTTCTGCAATGAACCCCCGAAAAGCCACAGGAAGTAAACGTTCCATGAAGATATGATAATCATGACTTTTTAGGCCAAATATCTTCCTTTGCAACAAATTGACCCCACGCCTAATGTTTGCTGCATACCCATCCGGGAACTTTAGAGATTGAAACCATTTGAGTATAATTGTCTTATCATTCTTATCAATGCAAAATGCTGCCCTTGGCTTATGCCACTTCCTATTGTCCTTGAACTCTAAGTGCAATGATGGTCGATTACAAATTTCAGCCAAATCTTGCCTAGCCTTCACATTGTCTTTGCTCTTATCAGGTATGTCAAAGCATGTGTTCCATATAGCCTCAGCTACATTTTTCTCATTATGCATTACATCAATGTTGTGTGGGAGGAGTAACTTGTGAAAGTACGGAAGTTGCCAAAAGCAATTTACATGGGTCCAATTGTGTATTTTACCAAACTCTTTGTATGACCTACAAGTCTATCCATACATTCTCGCACTTCCTCTCCTGATAAAATCCTTGGTGCTTAATCTAGCACTATTGTGTTCTTTCGAAAGTTATTGGCTTGGGTCCTGAATTCATGGTTCATAGGTAGGAAACGCCTATGGCAATCGAACCAGCATGCTTTGCCACCGTTACGAAGTCAAAATGCTTTGGTATCGCAAAGACAAACTGGGCATGCAAATAAGCCATGAGTACTCCATCCAGCAAAGTTACCATAAGCAGGACAATCATGGACAGACCATAGATAGGCTACCCTCATGGTAAATTTTTCCTTTTGTGAAGCATCCCATGTTTCAACCCCCTCCCACAATTCAAGAAGTTCATCAACTAACGGCTGCATAAGAACACCTAACTTGGTTCCAGGATGTTTTGGGCCTACTATAACAAGTGCAAGGAATATGTACTCAGACTTCAAAAGCACGCCAGGGGGTAAGTTCAAAGGAGACACAAAGACCGGCCAACAAGAGTACGGAGCTGCACCCAAACTAAATGGTGTGAAACCATCGGTTGCAATAACAAGTCACACATTTCTAGGATCTAAACCAAAGTCAGAAAAATCTATATCAAACTGTTTCCATGCTTCACCATCACATGGGTGCACAAGTTTATTGGAAGTGGATTGTCTATGTGATTGCATTGTCTTTGCGGTCCCCTCATGTGCATATAACCTTTGCAGTCGATCTTTAATGGGGAGATACCGCAACACTTTCTGTGGAACCTTATTGTTTCCTTCCTCGTAGCGAGGGGTGTCACAAAAATCACACTTGTCCTTATTGGCATTATTTTTGTAATATAACATACAATTATTGTAGCATACATCAATTTTAGTATATGTCATACCAAGACCCTGTAATAGTTTCTTTGAATGGTAGAAGTCCTCTGCCAACTTAGAACCCGGTGGAAGTAGTTCGTGGATCAATTTTAATGTACTGTCATAGTGTGCAATCGACAAATTGAACTCAGACTTGAGAGCTAGCAGACGGGCTACAGCAGAAAGACTTGAGTGCATTGTGTTATCATGAACCAATTCATCGGCACTAGCAACCATTTTATAGAAAGCACTGCCAGAAGGTGTTGGCTCTTCATCTCTTATGGGTGGTTGGACAGCACCTAGATCAACCAACATATTATCTATATGATCAACTTCATCAAATCCCTCATGGGAAATTGAAGATGCATGTCCCTCTTGCCTAACAATTGTCTCCCCATGTGATGTCCATGTTTTGTAATTTTCTTTAAACCCATACTTACACAAGTGCATCTCTATAACATTCCTTTTGTGCATCACATAGTTGCGACACATGGCACATGGACATCTAATAGTACTAGAAATAACTAAACCATTTATGGAGAAGGCATGATCCAAAAACCGGTTTGTTTGTTCAATCCATTCATTAGAGAGTGCAGAACCATGACCCCAACCACTATACATCCACTCTCGATCTGCCATTATATATTTCTGTTTCAACAAGATAAGTTTGCCATTTAGTATGTCACACCATTACTTAGCACTTGCAAGTTTACCTTACATAGCAAATACAAACACTGCAGTCAAGTCTACATATATAGGGAACTGGATGTTACAAATTAACAGACTAAGAATTAATTGGAAGAATTTCATCTCAAAGAAATATTATGATAATTTGAAACTTCCCCACTAAAACCCATAGCTCGCCATCAATCTTGTCTCATGTCTAGTTGAAGATCGAGCGATGCGACCATTCATGTACATAATGACATGTGACACAGTCGCTTGCATTTCCTAAATAAGAAGTGATTTGGCCACTTGGGTGTACTCAGACCTAATAATTTACATTGGGTCATCGAGGAACTTACTAGGTTCTTTTTGAAGTTGCTCGCCCAACAGGTCAGCTTTCTTCAGTGTTCCGGCTCGTCACACCGACTCAACACACCTTGTTCCGGCTCACAAATAACTTGCTGAAAGAAACACACATTTACCAACATCAGTGCACTGCATTGATCGTGCAAAACTGCACACCCGCAAGTGTACGGGCTGCCGCTAAGATAGCAGCGAAAGTCGTGTTCTCTACAGGGACTAAATTACTGGTGACACTACCCTTAACCAAAGCTAAGTCGCACAAACAGGGATTCTAAGACTGACTGCTGAACCTATACAAACTTAAGGCTGGTGGTCAGTTCTAGCAAAAGAAGGACAGCTTGAGAGAAGAGAAGAAGAGAGAGAAACCAGAGAATTTAACTCTACTGAGAGAAGACAATAGGAAGTCTAGCTAGAAATAAGAGAAGTTGAGCGAAGGGGAGAGAAAGAACAGAGAAGGGAGGATGGCTAGGAGACAATATGGCTAGTAGACGAGAAGAAGAAAGCAGGCAAAGATAAGAGGAGAGCACGGGACACCAACAGACAAGAGAAGAGATTGACAAACAGAAGACAACTTGAGAAGAGAGAGAATCTGAGAGAAGAGGGGAAGAAAGAAGAGAGAAGAGAAGAACTAAAGGAAAGAGAGAGGAAGATAAGAGAGATAAACTAAGGGAATAAAGGAAAGAAAAGAAATAAGAAGAATACTCGGGCTACCAAAGAAGGAAAAGAACACCTCTGTAAGAGCATAGGATTAGCAAAAGAGTCTAGAGAAAAGAAGAGAAGAAAGAAAGGGTAAGTAATTAAGAGCTAGTAGGGAAGAGAGAATAGGAGAGGCGAGACTAAGGAATCACTTTATCGAGAGAAGACAATAGGAAGTCTAGCTAGAAATAAGGGAAGTTGAGCGAAAGGGAGAGAAAGAACAGAGAAGGGAGGATGGCTAGGAGATAATATGGCTAGTAGACGAGAAGAAGAAAGCAGGCAAAGATAAGAGGAGAGCACGGGACACCAACAGACAAGAGAAGAGATTGACAAACAAAAGACAACTTGAGAAGAGAGAGAATCTGAGAGAAGAGGGGAAGAAAGAAGAGAGAAGAGAAGAACTAAAGGAAAGAGAGAGAAAGATAAGAGAGATGAACTAAGGGAACAAAGGAAAGGAAAGAAAAGAAATAAGAAGAATACTCAGGCTAGCAGCAAGGAAAAGAACACCTACAGAAGAGCATAGGATTAGCAAAAGAGTCTACAGAAAAGAAGAGAAGAAAGAAAGGGGTAAGTAATTAAGAGCTAGTAGGGAAGAGAGAATAGGAGACTGAGACTAAGGAATCACTTTACTGAGAGAAGAACAGAGAGAGAACTAAAGAAGGCGTACTTGTGAGAAAGCGTAAGAATGAAGCGTCGGGGACTAACGAGAGGAAGAGGACAGGCGACAAATCTACAACCCCAACCCGAGACAGCAAGCACAATAGTCAGACAAACACCACGATAAAATAAGACAAGCGATTAAAATGCAATAACACAAGCTCTACTACTGCAGGAATTAAGATGTAAACCTAACTTAGTAATGACATTAAAATAACAGCATGACATTAACATTTTACTAATCAGTAATTAACAGAAATGCATACTAAATATTAAATCAGGCAAAAGGATCTACTCTAATCACAGAAGATGATCTCAACATCACAATAAGAAATAAAACACCCTACCAGCAGAAGTATCAAGCTTATAAACATCTAATGACTATCAAGCAGGAACCATGAATCTAAACAGGAACAAATAATCTGAATAATCATCTCCCAAGCGCAAGAACAACTAAAAGGCACCTTATAATCCCAGATCCGAAATATTTAGCACATGAACTTAACAGATCCAACACATAAAAATCTCAGATGAACAAGAACAACACTACAAACATACAGATCTACAAAATATCTCACATGCACATCATTCATCCAACACATAAGCATCACAAATTCACAAATAACAATCTCATGCGCATCACAGATATCCCATACAAGCATCACAGGAAAGCATTGCAATATTTAAAATGAAGATTGTGAGATGTTACAACCCTGAAGAGTGGCAGATCCGTTGTGAAGACAGTATGTAGTGGACGCAGGCAGTAGGAAGTAGATCTGATGCAGAATCCGAAGGGGTAGCCGTGTAGAAGTAGCAGATCAGCCGTAGATGTAGTAGGGGAAGCAGATCCTGGGGTAGAACCCGTAGAGGTAGCAGGTGGTAGGGAAGCAGAGGAGGAGTAGCAGATCTGTGCGTAGAGGAAGAAGAGGAAGCAGATCCGCGCTGGCCACCGTAGAGGAAGCAGATCCAAGCCGAAGAAGTCGAGGAACTCGCAGATCCAGTCTCAGTGAGGGCAGATCTGGGCGTGGAAGGGGAAGATCCGTGAGCTTCAGATGTTGATGCAGCAGATCCACCCGGTAGAAGGTGTAGGAGTGGCTGGTGGAGATGCTCGGGAGAGGGGAGGCGAGCGGATGAGATCTGGGAAGAGGCTAGGAGGCTGCATGTTTGGGTGGAGAGGTCTTTGGCGATGAGAGGCGGTGGAGTGGGGCGGCCAGGTGATAGAGCTCGGAGGAGTGGAGATCGTGGAGGCTCTGGAGGAGATGGAGGGCTTCGGGAGTGTGGTCACGAAGGAGATGAGCGGTTCGGAGAAGGGCGGCAGCGCGGTCAGGAGGGAGATGAGCGGTGGAGCTAGAGAAGGGCGGGGTGGTGGAGCGCGGAGGCGTGGCCGGCGGTGGTCCGGAGGCGCGGTCAAAAGGGAGGCGGCGTGGTCACAAGGGAGGCGGTGCGGTGGAGCCGGCGGCGCGGTCCGAGAAGGGCGGCGGCGCGGTCAGGAGGGAGACGAGCGGTGGTGGAGCGCGGAGGCGTGGCCGGCGGTGGTCCGGAGGCGGATTGAGGCGAAATGAGGCGGCGGCGGGATGGAGAATGCCAGGCGGCTGCGGGATGGGAAAATAGATCTGGGAGATAGTGGGAGGAGAGAAGGTGGGACTTAGGGTTTTTAGGTCACTTGTTTTTCCTGTGTGTTTAAACCCTCAAGAAAAATATCGATAAAAAAATAATTAAAATAATTTCCCCGCGGGAGTGAATTGTTGACGAGCAGATGACAGAAACAATTTTTGTGAAGGTGGATAACCTGCAGGAAAAATTTTTCCTCAGGGGTATCGAGGGCCTCCACGATAATTTAAATTTTCCTGTGAGTTCAAACTACACCATCACTATAATTATAATTTTCATGTGAGCTTACGTTAAACCGTCACTATAATTATCATTTTACTGTGAGCATTAGTGAAACCATCACTGTAATATATTTTCCTGTGTGTTTGTTGCGGGCCCGTCACAAAAATAATAAACCCTCACGAAAGATTGCTAGTCTGGTGGTGATTGTTTATACTATTGGTAGTTGTATGATAAGAACGTATATATGTAGATGTGATCGCTCATTTGGCTACTGTTGAGTATATAATAATGATGAGGAATTAACATGAAATAGGCCCGTATATGTACGCCGAATGCAAATTTTAATTTGTGGTAATAGTTTGTTGCAATGATCTAGTCAAGTGAATTCAGTTATTATCATGAAACCAAGTGAGTTGCAATATATTGGTCTCTTATTTTCAGCTTCTAAAAGCTGTTTTTAGCTTTTCTGCAATAACTAGTTTTCAAATGAAATGTTTTTTAGGATGAGGTCTACAAGTTGATTGTAGTATACACTGTAGCGACTTCATTTATATCGGCCAAAACCACATGCGAATTTCTATTACTCCATACTCTTCCTCACACACACGAATAGTCCAAAAGTTATAAGCCACAGTCAAAAGCCAAAAACCGAAGTAGAAAAGAACAGGCTTATTACTACCACAAAAAGTGGTCATTGCAATAGGCTATCACCACGAGAAATGGATCGTTGCAATAGACTATTGCCACGAAATTTGAATCGTGGCAATATATAGGTATTGCAATGTTGTAAATTCATGGCGATAAAATGTTATCGTAACAATAAAATTATTGCAATATTGTAATTTATTGCCACAATTTAAATTTTATTACAATATGTTATTGCCACGGTATTTATTACAATGGCTGGCAACAAACTTAATTTCATTGTAACACGTACATATTGCAACTATTTTGGGTTTTGTTGAAATAGTTCGAATTCCTTGCGATGGTTCCATGGTGATCATCTTAGAGCTATCTTTCCACATGCTAGATAAGTGTTTGATGTAGGTCTAGAAAGTAGCAACAAAAAAATGGTCGTTATGCTTTCATCTGCAGGAATTTTGGGGAAATTAACTGCGTTTACTACACCAATGTGCTCAATTATATGCAAATACCAAATACATTGTTTTTAGCGTAAGGCTAAGGGCATCTCCAATGGTTATAGCTAGCAACTAACTATAAGACTTCCACATCATTTATATAGTACACACTAAAGCTAGCATTCTAAAGAACTATCTATAAGGATAGCTATTTGATGCTTACATGCATACACAGAATTTATAGAGGCTGTCTCGTTTGGCGTTATAGACTAGTGCTTAAGGAAGAGCTGGCTCGATTTTTTTTGCATACTCTCTTTCCTCCACATAGGATATATGCTGATGTGTACATGCATATAGCTAGCTGACTCAGACCATTGGAGATGCCCTAAGGAACGAGCTCTGCCAAATCAATACGGGGCTGGCCGAAGTTGCTCTATCCTCAGGTTCGCACATTTGGGTATTTATAGCGATCTATGGTTAAATTCTAATTAACCTGACATCAAGTGGCCAATCATTGATCAGTCTAATCTGCTGTTTAGCAACTAGGTTTTCTAGCCGTAGGTTACGTTTTTTTTCGGCTTCAGCTTATAGCTTTTAATCCTAGTACGTGTGCTCATACGAATGAACCAAAATCCGATAAGCCGTTTCTAAAAGGCTATCCTAATAAGCCACTTCAAAACAACAATGAAGAAACCGTTCATTTATTTGTTCGAGAAAATTTATATACTGTAAGCTAAAAACAACAGGACCATATGTTTTTTGAATGAACAGGACCATATGTACTGGACATGTTATTTGTGATTTTTTTATATGATTTGATTCGTTGTTCCTACCGAGAAAACTTTAGATGAAGTGATCAACCGAAAAATATAGAGCCATAGAGGAAAGCTAGGCGAACTTGAGGCCATATCCATATATACGTGTATGGTCTTTATTTATCAGCATATTCATACTAGGTGGATTTGATCCTAAAACTTATTTTAAAATAATATAAAAGCACTTGATTGTCATATTTATTTCTTTTTTGGAATAGACCGAGCTCATTTCATTTAATTAGAAACAGATCATTTACAAATCTAATTGAACACATTGGACAAGAAATACCTGCATAGTATTACTTGACTTCCTAGAAACTATGCCATCAAACTTTCTAAAGTTTCACCACCAGTAAGTTTAAAATAATTTAGATTGAATATACGAAAATTATATTACTGAATTTGTCGTCAAAAATATTTTATAACATTATTATTTTATTAGTATATATTAGTGTAAAGTTATTAAAAAATAGTGGCCAAAATCACACCTTGACCATAGAAAATAAAAACATCAAGTAAAAAGAACAAAGAGAGTATATATTGAGCCACATGCATCTAGCTCTACTCATATATCTCCCTCGCACAAAGATGAGTAGCATTGTTCAAAAATCTCCACACGAAGCAGACCTTGAGCTCATCCATCGTGGAACTTAAGTTAGCAATCTCAGCCAATATTGGCTCTAATGTTAGCTCGATGAAGCTCCCGCTTATTCCATAGCTGGACCAGGCTTTGTCTGTCAGTACATACCTCAGTATTGCGATAGCCGTAGTCCACAACAAGATGTACACGTCCTCATTCTAGTTACATATGTTTTTTATATAGTAGATTGCAAAGATGCCACACCGTTGGGCTTTCTTATATAACATAGATATTTTTATGGAATAATTGAGAATTTGTCACTGTAAATATGTCCATGTGAGGATTTACTATTTGATGTCTCACGATATATAGGATTCTAAAGCCACATATCAGTAAGACATCGAGTGATTTGTGTTTTATTTGGCATCGAGTTTTATTTGACATATATGGAATAATCAGAGTTTTGCATATATGGAATAATCACTGTATATATGGAATAATCAGAGTTTTGCATCGAGGAGCAAGCTTTTTAGGCATGAAAAACCCTGAAACTTCAACCCCAAAATTTTTGCTTATTTTTGCTGGTTTTTGGGTGCATTTCTGGAAACTTTCCCTTTTTGGAAAGTGACCCGGAATTCCGCCTTCCTTTTTCGGCATTCCGCCTCCCCTTCTCCTTGGCGCCCCGCCTCTTTCCGCCTTCTCCTCGCTTCGGCGCCTCCCTTCGCTCCCTCCCTCCGCTGGCGCCTTTCCCCGTTCCCCGCCTCCTCCCTCGCGCTCGCGCTCGCGCTGCGCCGTCGCCCGCACCGCCTGCGCCTCCCTCGGATCCTCCCTCTGCGCCCCCGATTTCGGACCGCCTCCGCCGCGCCCCGACGTCAGCCGGCAGAGCTTCCGCGCCACGTAGCGTTGCCCGCCTGCGCCCGACCCCACCTGCCAGTCTCCACGCCTCCCCTCTCCCGCGCGCGGACGCGCCCGTGCCTTGCTGCCGCTCACCTGCTCCCTCTCCCATCCAGTCGCCATTACAGCCGCCCGTGTCCAGTCACACCCCCCCTTGCGCGGAGGAGACGCTTACCAGCTCCCGTCACTCCGGTTGACCCCAGCGCCATGCCCGTTGCCTTCTCCCCGAGGGAACTTCCCCCCTCCGCTCGGGTATAAAAGCCCCCTCCCCCTGCCCCCTTGCTCCCTTTGCTTCCCGAGCGCTTCCGCCATTTCCATTCCCCTCCCACTACTCCCGAGCTTCTCCCTGAGCGCCGGCATTCCCCCCCTGCGCCGGCGGCACTCGTGAGCTAATCTTCCCCTCCTCGCCCCCATTCTTCGATTGTTTTCGCCCAGAGCTCCCCCGCTACACCCTAATCACCGTGGTGCGCTTCTTTGGACAGGTGATCGCCCATGGAACGCTGTCACCGTTGCTCACCGCCGACGAAACCACCTCACCGTGGCCAGACCACTCCGAAGCTCCCCAGCTCCCATCTCCGCCGCCATCGTGAGCTCCTCGCTCCCCAGATCGTGTGGCTTCCGCCGATTTGACTCATTCGGCCCCGGAGACCTTCCCCCACCTCAGTGGCCCCATTCTTCCCCCTTCTGCCTCCGGCCACCACCGTTGCCTCCCGCACCTCCCAAGCCCCAAAAATGGAACCCCCTTGTCAGGGCGCACCCGCCTGAGCCCTCGGTCGCCGCCGACGACCCCCCCTCGCCCCCAGGCCACCGTCGCCGCCGTTGATCTGTCTCGAAGGCACTGTAGCAGCCGGAGGAAGAAGACGACCCTCCGGCGACGTGGCCCCATCCCCACTGTCCCTCTCCCCGTTGCCGTCTAAAGTCGACCGTCGGATGGCCTTGGCTCCAAGCCATCCGATCCCGCTTGACTTCTCCCCTTGCATCCGTCCGATCCGGCCTCACCGTTTCGCCCGCCTCCCTTGCATCACCACCGTTCGATCTCCGCCCCTCGGCATCCCGTCCACCCACCCTCCCGCACCGGTGCCGTCCGCACCCGCCACGCGTCGGCCATCCGAGCCGCATGAGCGCGCCGCGCGAGTGGGCGCGCTGGGCTGCTCGGCGCATTGCTTGCGCGTCGCGCATGGGCGCGTTGGCGGCGACGCGCGCTGAACGCATTGTGCCGGACCGCCTTTGTAGCGGAAGGCGGCCGACATCGTTTATTCCTTTTTCCAGTGATTTACCAAATTCCAAAATCCAGAAAAATCCAAATAAATCCTAGAAAATCCCAAAAACTCCCAAATTTGACCACCTTGCTCCAAATAATGTCCTAGACCCAATTTTGGCCTCCACTTCTACAAATTCATCCCAGATAAATTCCTAAAATTCCATTTGAAGGATTTATGCATTTACTTCTTTTTAAATAGTTTATTTTTCCTCACTTGAATAGTTTCAAGCTGGATTTAATTATTTTGTGTGTTTACGCTAGTTTCGGAGATCCCGGAAGTTCAAGTGCAGTCGCAGGATCCAGGAGCTTCTACGTTCGAGCTAGCCGAGTTCGTCCAAATTGCCGGCAAGTCCCAAATCCTTTGATCATGTTGCAACCCATATTATGTAATTATGTTATTATGCTATTTGCATTAATCTAGTTCTGAAATGTTAGTTCAAAAATAAAATAAAATGTTTAGAATGACATGTTATGTAGTTAAACCTACCACCGACAAATGCCATGTTAAACTTGTAGCCATGCCTTTGTAACCCTAGAAATAATTATCTGTTAATCTAGATAACTGTAAGTTATTATTATCATCATGGAAAGTCTTATACTGATAAGGTTGTGGTTGCGGGCCAATAGAATTTGCAAACCCGACTCTAGGGTAGGGTGGTATGGGACACCGTGCCCTAGAGCGGAGAGTGCCTGCGTGCACAAGGTATGGTAAGGGTTGGGGATAGAGCTAGCGAGTTAGTCTTCGCCCAACTCTTACCCTAGGACTGAAGTTAGGGTAAGGGTGGTGGTGCGCCGCAAGACGGATCATTCGCCCACCGCCTACCCTAGGATGGGTCACGGGCCTGGCAAGGTTGCGGACCATGTGAGAATTTAGAACTAGACCCTTACGCTGAGCAAATGACATAGTGATCGCTCAACCACAGGAGTTGACTTGTCAACACTGGTCTAGTAGCTGATCAACTCAATTGAAACTCTACAGGTGTAGGCTTGGTGTTGAGAAAGCGAGGTTAGGTAAGCCGTGCTGCGGGTGCCTAACAACGGTAGAGTTCACTCGAAGCGGACGGGAGTTTATTGTGCCAGACCCGAGTGAATTCTACCGGGTAGAGCCTATATAAAGAGTCGAGTAGTGAAATGACCTGGCTTCCTTAACTCTATCGCGGGAGTTAAGGGATCGTGTGGGTAAAGCTGAGCAAACTCTGCAGAGTCAAATAAATGGTATTCGAATACGCTGTGCTTCCGGTTATTGGAGCTGTGTCACTTGGGTGATTCCAGCAGCGAAGCTTATGTAGTTTTGTAAATGCTTTAACTTGTTTAGGTTGGTTAATTAAATCTTCATGAAAAATCCCTGAGATCTTAAGAAGTAGTTTTGGGTCCGTCTTATCAAAATGTTTGCAAATAAAACTGCATCCACTCAAAGTTAATAAACCAAGTATATCCCCCTTCCTTTGATGTTCCGTGCATGTAATAAGTTAGGGTCCCTTTGGGACTTGCTGAGCCGGTTGTTTGGCTCACGGCTTGCTTTTGCCCTTCTTTAGAGGATCAAGACGAAGGTGTTTGTCTCCCCGTTGAGGAAGTCCCGGAAGGTTTCTTCTTCGACGAGGACCCGTGGCTTTAGGTCTTGGCCGTGCTCAAGCGGATCTTGGAGCTTCTGTAATGTAATTATACTTTGGGCTTGCACGCCCCGCTGTTGAAAATGGATGTTAATCCATATGTAAAATATATGCTGGATCTTGGTTGTAAGCATGCAATGGTATACTCTTGCGCGACACTCCATAACTGTTCATGCGTGAATAGTTGCGGGGTGCCGTGTCCGTACGCGCCTCTGGAAACGGGGGCGTTACACATCCATTTTTCTTATCAGATCTACCATCGTGCTTCTCGGCGATGAGGTTCTTGTTATGGGTCGTATTGCTCGACGAGCTCCTTCAGCTTGCGTCATCGACGGGCCTCCGGTGCCCCCTCGAGCAGAGCTTCCCCTGCTCGTCGCTGTCGTGGTCGCCATGGCCACTACCCTCCTCCGCCTCGTCAGAGCGTGCTTGCCATATGCAATATAGAGCGGACACAGTCAAGATCTTGATGAGGGCAGGAGGCCATGGGCATCGTGAGGTGCGTTGTGGCACCGGAATGACTCCACCGTGCACATGTATTTGATGCTAGTCTTGTTTTGCTGCCATGGGAGTGGAACGACAAAGAGTAGGTCGACAATGACGTCGTCCCACACCTGTGCACTCTTGCTCGTCACCTCGCACCCACTCTATTCCCCGTTGCAAATGGGAAGGAGGAGGAAGAAGGCTGGAGCATGGTGGATTTGGGGCAAGTCTGAGTAACAAGGGTGGGCCGTGGGGGCAAGATTGTCTTTGAATGTGTTTTTCCAAAAATAAAAATAAAAATATCAGTATAATATTATTAACCTGGATAGCTATAAATCATATTTAAATGCCATTCTAAATCTCGTTTAAGTCCAGGACACTAGCTTGCCCTGATCATCAATCTTTCAACATGAAAACTAGTTTTAGGGCAGTCATAGGATGTAAGTGACTGGTAATTTGTGACAACTTAATTTATTCTTCTCAAAACCCTAAACACTTGTTATACCCGTTTGGGCGGATGGTAAGAGAGGTTGGTGCTGATGTCGCATGAGAAATTGTGGTTTGTGGTTTTAACCGCCTAGACAAATTAAGGACTTAATCCTCTAGTGACCTCCTCATGTAAAATAGTACAACTACAAGTCTGCAAAATGCATCTGGGCCAAGTAGGGTTACTAGACCTCGGAGTCATTCCATCGGTGGAGGAGTGAAGTAGTGCATACCTAGACCAATGTCCGGCATGAATGGGACACCTTTTGAGGTGACATGTGTACACCGCTGCACTAGATCTATGGAAACACTGTAGTCCAGCTTGTCTAGTGACTGAGGTATGACTTCTTGTACAACTTATGAGACCCACTACCCATAAGACAAACTTATATTGGGTGGACTCGCAATGGGGCGGGTTATCTATGAAAAGCTGTGTGACAATCTCTCTGCTCGAACAGCCATGCCCATAGTCAAGGGCAGACATAAGATCTTACTTGAGTTAGTTCTATTTTAAAACTTTTGTCGGTGGGGCAAAAGCTGTCGAGCGGATGTAAACCCGACTCTTTGGCTTTTTCATAGAGAAAAGTACTCCAGTGTTGTAATAAGGTGGATGTAGCCTAATGATCAAAATCTAACATAGGTAGATGGAATCATGTAATAGGTGTATAAAACCTATACTGCTATAAATATTGCATAATTTCAATCTCTTTAAAGCATGTTTGTTAAAACGCTCAGTCATAGGGGTTTTTAATTATGGTAATTGTAGCTATCGCTTTAAGCAAAAAAAAAAAGAACCAAAGCAATCATTGTTTAGCCTTGCATCTATAATTGCATGTATTTTGTGTGTTGGCTCGCGAGCATAGTTGTGTGTGCTCACCCTCGCTCTCAACCCCTCCAGTCAGCAGAACCAAGACCACTACGTCTACTACGAGACCAGGGTGATGAAGGTGGTGAAGATGGTGGAAACTAGAGTAGCCCTTAGTAGTCTAGCCTCTCACCTCAGTCTAGCTGACCAAGCTAACAGTTCAGTGGTTCCAATATTAGTTAGGTCTCTGGCTAATATCGGTGGCACCTAAGTTATCTCAGTTATTTGCCTGTAGCGGGATGTGCCCTACCACATTTGCCTCTGCTATCACTTCCGTATTTTATGTAATGTAAATATTTCGCCTCGTGGCCCTATTGTAGTCTCGATCTAATGCGATCTATTTAAAACGCTCATATTGTAATATTAATGCAATGGTATAGTAATTGATATGTATAAAATGATTCAGCAATATATCTGTGAGTACTATCTATTAATCCAGAGAATAATTTTGTGGTTTCATAGAGAGTTTTGGATTGGCTAATTCTGGGGTGTGACATCCATGGCGGAGCTTAAGTTAGCAATCTCAGCCAAAATTGGCCTAAGGTTACTTCGATGAAGCTCCTGCTAAGCAATCTCAGCCAAAATTGGCCTAATGTTACTTCGATGAAGCTCCCGCTTATTCCATAGCTGGACCAGGCTTCGGCTGTCAGTACATACCTCAATATTGCGATAGCCCTCGTCCACAACAAGCTGTACACGTCCTCATTCTAGTTACATATTTTTTTCATATAGGAGATTGCAAAGATGCAACACCGTTGGGCTTTCTTATATAACATACATATTTTTTATGGAATAATTGAAGATTTGCTACCGTAAAGATGTTTATTTGAAGATTTACTACTTGATATCTTACTGATATGTAAGATTCAAAAACCACATGTCAGTAAAACATCGAGTGACAATTCCTCAAATTTGTCTTTTGCGATGGCAAATTCTCAAACCTTTTTTTATTCAGTAGATTGCAATAACGCACGAACCTCATTCTAGTTTGAGCGCAAAGATTGGCCATACTAATCACCGAAATACATCATAACTCAGCGAACATAACAATAGAATATGTTGCCAACTTGTCTCAAAATAAAAATATGCATGGCAATGCATTGGTACGTTATGATTACTATCATCCCATCAGATCCAAATCTAGTTTGGTTTTCACCCCTACCAAGGTACGTAGTATACAGTGACATGACATGATGCTTAATATGCTATAGTAATTAGCTTTTTTTTAAAAATATGTTAGACCATATGGATGGTTGTAAATAAAGAGATGATGAATAATTAACATTTGATTTGCTTTGGATTTTGCGTTTATGAATGACTTGGTTATCTGCAGTCGAAAACTTTGCCTTTGAGTGGTTTTGCTCAGTTACAAGTGATTTCAGTCCACAGACTTTAGACTATGACCATGGCATGGCTAAACGACCACAGACTTCAGACTTCGACCACGGCATGCTTCGACCATGGTATGAACACGACTACGACCACGGTGTGCTCTGACCACAGCACTTCGAACATGACTACGACTATGCAATGCTTCGACCACAGCACTTTGAATACGACTACGACTAAGACTGGCTTCGACCACGGCAATATGACTTCGACCTTTCGACCACGGTAGTACGACTTCGATCTTACGACCACGCAGGTAACCATAACCACAATACTCGATGGTTGTAGGTTTTGCAGACTACTTTTATGGTCGTAGCTATAGTACTCAATGGTCATAGGTTTTGCAAATTGCTTTCATGGTCGTAGCTATAGTACTCGATAGTCGTAAACTTTACTGGTCGAACTCGATAATCGAGGTTTTACTAGTCGATAGTCGAGGGCTATGCAGTTGATGGTTGTAGGTTTTGTAGAATGTTTTCATGATTATAGATTTGGCAGCCTTGTCGATACTCGTAGACTTCACTGTCTACTATTCTGTCTTTGGTAGTCGGAGGCTTAGCGATCGGTTGCTAGAGGCTTCACAGTCGGTACTCGTAGACTTCATGGTCGATACGAGTGCTTCACTCTTGTGATCTTCGAGTACGTGAAGTACTCGTGTTGGGCCAGTGGTTGACTAGTCGGTGTGTGGTGGTCGATGATGAATGGTCGTTGCTTAAGGTACTCGTAGTCGAAGGACTTGGTACTCGATAGAAGTGGTTTCATGATTGTGGTAAGCGATCGTGTGTTGGAGTGTCGTCTGTACTTGTAGGTTTTGAGTACGTGTTGCGGCTGTGATTGAGTACGTGTTATGAGTACTCTGAGTTAGCGGTTGTATTGTATGGTCTGAAGGTCTGTTCCCATTAGCGAAAATCTATGCTATCGTAAACGATCTAGGGATGGTCGTAGATGAGCTGGTTCTTATCTCGGGATAGACAAGGGTGTATTTTGCTAATATGTGTTGATTATGATCAAATTGGGGAGAACTTATGTTGGGAGATAGTTTCTTTGGTCTTTGCATATGCAGGCGGGCATGGAGGCCACCATGGTCGGTGATGAGAAGGACCGGGACTAGAAGGGGGTAATCTAAAGTCTAGGGGTCAGGATGTCACGCGAGGTTATCGAGCTAATGTTGGAGCACATGAAGGTCAAAGGTGGATGCTGCATGGAAGCATAGAGACGACACGATCGATGACAAGGAGGACCAGGACTAGGAGGGGTAATCTGAGGTCCAGATGGTCAGGATGCACAGGAGGTGATCGGGCTCACACAAGAACACGCAGTGATGGTGCACGATGAAGATATACGAAGGGATATCCTGGAGGCTTCATCATGGGTGAAGTATGGAGTTGTGGATGGAGTCCATGACTTGTACGAGGTGGTTAAAACCTGTGTTAGGAAGGGTTTCAGGTCCCTTGATTTGAGGAAGAGATAGATGTCGTGTCTAGGGGGAGAGGGACATGGTTTGAGGTGTTTGAGTTGAACACGCCTTATGCACTGGCCTATAAAAGTAGGGGATGTTGTAGGTTAGCGTACAATGTTTTAGGGTTTTCGGAGAGAAGGTTTTTAGGGATGCCGTGAGGCGATTTGTAGCCAAGAACATAATGACGAAACAATAGATCAGATTCTTTCATCTTCAGTGACTTCCAGAGCATCGTTCCATCTCTCTCTGTTTTCCGTGCTCCGTTTTGTTTTCGGCTAGTGCTCGTTCGGACGGTGGTCGAACGGCTGGAGATTTCAAGTAGAAGGAGGTCATGACTTTGTGCGTCGTAGTCATACCGATTGATCGGAATGTTCAGGCGGTTGATCCGAGATCGGGCCGAGCGATCAGAACATGCGGGCGATCAATCCGAGCAGTCGTAAGTGAGCATTCGGGACAAGCGGTCGTAACGAGTGATCGTAAGCGAGCAGTTGTAAGCGAGTGATCAGAGCGAGCATTCAAGACGAGCGGTCGTAACAAGCGTTCGGGACGAGTAGTAGTAACGAGTGGTCGTGACGAGCAGTCAGGCTATGAGTGGTCGTGACGAGCAGTCGGGCTACGAGTGGTCGTAAAAAGTAGTCGGGCGATAGAGCTTCTTTGAGCGCGTACGATCACGCAGTCTGCAGTCGTAATTTTCATCCGGTAATTCAGATTGTTTTTTCGTTTGTTCCTCTGTGTTGTGTTTTAATTTCGGGTGTTAAAAAGCGGAGACACTCATTCACCCCCCTCTCTGATTGTGCCATACGATCCTACAAAATAGGATCTATGAGTTGATTATAGTAGACACTATACCGACTTTAACTATATCAACCAAAATTATATACGAGTGAACTCTCTCTTACGGACAATCAGAATTCAAATATTTTAACTATTAACCGTAAACTACAGACAATTTAACGATCCGCAAGGCAAGCATGAAAGTTTTAACGACCCCCAAGGCAAGCATCGAAAGTTGGTCTTGGTGGTGTCCCATGCTTGCAACTGTTCACATTGTGCAGAGGACGCACACGCCCCATGGATGATGGCTGGCTCATCTGCGGCGCTGCTAGCTGGGACGTGGACCACGCCTGGTTTTGAATGGCAGCAGCAGTTTTTGGCCAATCTGGCCGTCTGCACCGATGTAATCCCGTGTTTGGCCTCCGGCCGGCAGAATAGACGTGTTTGGTGTTGAGGAATCGTAGCAGTAGTTTTTGGCCAATCTAGCCGTCTGCGGCGACGTAATCCCGTGTTTGGCCTCCGGCCAGCAGAATAGACGTTTTTGGTGTTGACGAATCGATGGCGACCAGTCTGATCGATTTATCTGTTTATACAAAAATCAGATCAATCACAGAAGACAGAAAATAGTAGATTAAAACACAGAGAGATAGAGAGAACTCCTGATCTTTCTTTGTTGATTTCTTTCTGATTCCGTATACAAAATAGCCGATAGTGCTCCCTATTTGTAACCTAATGGTGAGGTAAGCCTAGGCTCAGGTTTCCTAACACTCCCCCTTAGGTACTTATCTGACACGTTCATGCCTCGTCAAAACTTCATAAAAACCCAGTGGGAAAATTTGGAGAAAGAGTACATGATACATGTTATGCTGTGTTGCACGAATTGGCTCATTAAAAATCTTGGTTGAGAAATTTCAGGAAAACTCGTCAAGGGAAAAAATAGTACAATCCACCCAATTTTGTTCAATCTTCAGGACTTATTCTTTGGGTACTCGATCTTCATGATCAAGTTTTAATAATGGACTTAAGAAAATTCTCCTCTTGAATTCTGCACTTTTCTAAGTCTCATCATTCCAATTCCTCGTATGCATCTTTCAAAGCTAGATACAGGAAGTGACTTAGTGAATAAATCTGCAAGATTCTCATATGACTTAGTATGCAGTACCTTAATTTCGTCCATCTTTTGCAATTAATGAGTATAGAAGAACTTTGGGCTGATATGCTTTGTGAGATGGCTCTTCACGTAGCCCGTCTGCACTTGTGCAACACAAGCTGCATTATCTTCATAGATAATTATGGGAGCTTGCATAATGTTCATCCCACATGATTGTTGGATGTGGTGAATCATTCATCGGAGCCAAGCACATTTTTGTGCGGCTTCGTATAATGCTATGATTTCTGAGTGGTTCGTCGAAATTGTTACAAGAGTTTGCTTAAACGATTTCTATGAAATTGCAGTTCCACCACACAGGAATACATAACCTGTTTGTGATCTTGCGGTATGCGGGTCCAACAAGTACCCAGCATCTGCATAGCCAATCAAGTTCAAATCTTAATTCTTTATGTAGAACAATCAAAAGTCCTTACTTCCTTGGAGGTATAGGAAGATGTCCTTTATTCCCTGCCAATATCTTTTGGTAGGTTCTGCACTATGCCTTGCTAACAAGTTTACGACAAATGCAATGTCCGGTCTAGTGAATTTGCTAAATACATAAGTGCTCCTACTGCACTTAAGTATGGGAATTCCAGTCCTAGGACTTCCTCCCCCTCTTCCCTAGGTCGGTATGGATTTTTTTTGCTGTACAGACCTCCCGATCATTGGTACTTTCGATGGGTATGCTTTCTCAAAGCCGAACCTTTCTAATACCTCTGGGCATAGGTGGTGATGTACTAATATTGTTTGAGGACATGCTCGAGATGTAGGCCTAAGCAATATTTGGTTTTACCCAAATCTTTCATTTAAAATTCTGACTCCAGGTAAGAATTTGCTTCTTTTATGTCTTCCATTTTCTCGATGATATTCAGATCATTTACATACACTGAGATTATACATAATCCATTCCGGGATCGTTGTATAAATACAGAGGGACAATCTTCATTGTTCGTGTAGCCTTTCTTGCATAGAAAGTCGCTTAAGCGATTATAGCACATCTTGCCTGATTGCTTGAGTCCATATAGTGATTTCCTGAGCTTCACACTGTACATATTTCTATTTGCTCTGTGTTGGTTCGGAATGGGGATATATTCAGGTACCTTCATATAAATCTCTGAATCCAAGTTTCTATAGAGGTATGCAGTTACCACATCCATCAATTTCATTTCTAGATTCAAATTTACTGCCATTGAGATTAAATATCTAAAGGTAATTCTACTCATGACTAGAGAGTAGGTTTCTTTATAATCAACTCCTAGACGTTGAGTGAAACTTTATGCTACCAGCCTTGCTTTATATCTTACAACTTCATTTCTCTTTCGAACAAATACCCACTTGTGCCCTACAGGGTGCACATGGGGAGGTGTGCGGCATACGGGCCCAAACATCTCTCTTTTGTTCAAAGATAATTCAGTTTCTATTGCCTTCTTCCAATCTTCCCAATTTGATCTCTTCTTACATTCAGCGATCGATGCAGGCTCTAGATCAAGATCGATGATTGTGGCAAATTTTTTTGCAAAGTAGATATCAACATTGGCTATTGTCCTATTCATGGACTCTCCTGTGTGCACATAATTTATAGCTATTTCTTCATGAGTTGCTTCTTCTAGAGCTTCTTCTTGCTCATCGCTTCTTCCAGTTGAAGTGGCAACTCCCTTTAGTTTTTCAACTCCGATGTGTGCGCTCATATCCATGCTGATTTTTTCTTCCATGGGGATGTTCAGAACCAGTATGCCCTTTTTTGAAGGTGTTATACTAATGTTAGGTCTCAACTGGCTCCTCTTCTGATTATGGGGAACTTCAGTGATCAGATGTCAAGTCCTTCTTATCCTTCTTCACCAGGCGTCCTCGGTTACTTAAAATTCGAGGGGCCAGAGTTCTCGTCCTTTTATTCTGAGGCCTCTAGACGGGATTAGGGATACCTTCTACTTTTTTTGGTATTTCAACCCTGTCCGGTGCATTGCGTGCAGGCACATACGACTTGGTTATGCTCTTCAAATCACTAAAGTGGTCAAGCAACTGATTTGCTAATGCTTGCAAATCAATGATCTTCTAGACTTCTCTATTTGCTTCACTAGTGCGTGGGTCATGTGCATGGATTCCCAAGGCTTGACACGTAATTTCCTGACATTTTTCATCAAGGGGTTGATTTCCTCCCCCTAATATTGGGAAATTATCCTCATCGAATATGCAATTAGCGAAGCGGGCGGTATACAAATCTCCTATTATGGGTTCTAAATATCTGATTGTGGATGTTGTCTCATAACCAACGTATATCCCTGTCTTTCGGATAGGACCCATTGCGATACGCTATGGAGGGGTAATAGGTACATAAACCTTGCATCCAAACCTCTTGAGATGAGAAATTTTCGGTGCTGACCCTTGTGCTAGTTGCATAGGTGAATGGATATTGTAGGCCGATGGTCTAAAGTTGATGAGATTTGCTACATGTAGGACTGAGTGTCCCTAACATGTAGTTGGCAAATTACAATTCTACAAAAGAGGTTGGGTAATAAATTTGATTCTCTTGATTAATGCCTCTGCTAAACCATTCTGGGTATGGACATGCGGTATAGAATGCTCAACTATAATTTCCATCGCTATGCAATAATCATCAAATGCCTTTGAAGTAAACTCTCCGGTGTTGGCCATTCTGATGGACTTTATGTGATGATTAGGGAAAATATTTCTGATGCGAATTACCTGCGAGATCAGCTTTGCGAAAACATGGTTTCTCGTGGACAATAAACCTACGTGCGACCATTTCGAGGAAGCATCGATGAGCACCATGAAATATTTAAATGGCCCTGAAAGTGGTTGGATGGGACCGCAAATGTCTCCTTGGATGCGTTCCAGGAATGCAAGGACTTCATCATTCACTTTCAGAGTGGAAGGTCTAGTAATTAATTTCTTGGTAGCACATGCAGGGCACGCAAAATCTTCTTGATTCAGGAAATTTTTTACATTAATATTATGCCCTTAGAAATTATTGATTATATTTCTCATTATCCTTAGACCTGGGTGGCCCAATCTGTCATGCTAGCGATAGAAAAGTTCAGAGCTTCTAAATACTGTCTTTAGAGCAGTATAGGCTGTAGGTCCTTGATGTTGGTGTAGTATAGCCCAATTTCTAATGAAGGAAGTTTTTCTAATACCCTTTTTTCATTTGCTTCACGCTCAGTAATGAGCGGTATTCCTTCTTGTAGGATCGGAAATGGCAATGAGAGGGGGTGAATGGTGCCTTCAAAATTGCCCAAAGTATCCACAAATTTCTTCTCCGATAGCTATAACAGCTATGAAGTAAGAAAATACATGCTCACTAGAAAACCAAAAAACAAACCGACAAAAATGTTTGAGTCAAACTTGGCCGAAAAGGCTACAAACCGACAATTATGTTTCACAGGTCAGTGAAATAGAATTTTAAACCAAAAATCAGTCCTTATAGTGAAACTTGAGCAAGAAACAGAGTTTGACTGAAACTCTGAAGATTTAGACATTGCCAAGACTTTAGAAGATCACCTGACCGGCAACAATAGTGAACTGAAGACACTGCTGACAACAGAAGAGAGACAACATTTGGCTTGCATGAAATGAGCTGCTCAAAAACAAACAGCCGAAACAAAGAAGGTGATTGCTGGCCGAAACCAAAAGACTGAAAACAGGAAATCACGGAAACTGAAGCAGAACTCAGATTAACACCGTCGGTCTAACTGCAAAAATGTTGCGGTCCAACCACCTTGGAGCTGCGGTCGACCGCCAAATGGCGGCGGTCTAACCGCCAATGGTGGACCGATTGAACCGTCAAGAAGTCTCACGCTTGATAGGAACCAGGATGGAATCAAGTAGTGGGAAATTGGCCAAAGAAGATGCACACACTGCTGAACATACAGAGCACTGAAAATATGGAGAACGAACTGAAAAAAGGAAAACTGCAAATTGAATGTTGTCAGCAGTGAAAACCAAAAAAAGTGCAAACTGAAACTAGGCAGAGAGCGGACCAAAGCTAATAATGAGAAGACTAAATGAACAGTAACTCAAAGCTAGAAACTGCAAACAAAAGATAAGCAAGACTAAACACTACAGATTGGCGGCCTAAAGAAATACGGCAGACTGAAAAATAAAGAGAAGCGATCGGCTAGCAATTGAGAACTGAAACGAGCAGAGAATACTTGCTGCGAAAATAGTAAATCGAGAACAGCAGAGCACAGGGAAATTGGTTGAGTTGCTGCTATTCTTCTCAGGCTTACTAACCAAGACTCCCCGAAGAATAAAGAATTTTGCAAGCATTTTTCTTAAACTCACCTCGAAACCGTCATCGGTAAGCTAGGAAACTGAGAGAAAATTGTATTTCAGCTTACTAACCAAGGCAACATCTTTTAAAATGAAAGAATCATTAACACGCACTGTACCTTTGGCGATGACGCGCCCAGATTTGGCGTCTCCGAAGGTGATAGTCTCATGACCTGGAGCTCAGGCTAGGGAAGAGAACCAACGAGAGTCTCGGTCATTTTCGAGAATACCCGAGTCAACGAGCCAAACCTCTCCCTTCCTACCTGCGAGCCCGAGTCAACGAGAGAGAAATGGCTCGATCTTGGGATAAATCAAAAGAGATTTTGGAACCCAATCTTTGAGTCACACGAGCGGAAGAAGTAGTCACACACGGTGACCTCTAACTACCTTACACTCTCTGTTGCTCGAAAGCCAAAGGTCTACGAGTAGACCTGAAGGCATTCTTTGGGTCCGATCGCTATGAAGGAGTGAATTGGTGCGGCAACACGCCGATCTCACCGCGTGTAGCTGTCTCGATGGGGAAAGCGAGATCTACCCTCAAGGCAGTGGATATCACGACCGATGGCAAATCGAGGACAAAAATCAAAACACAGGAAAAGCCAAGTCCTCAATGCTGCCCAAACACCTCGAGTGATCAACCGAAACCTTGTGTTGGTCTTAGGTGCACTCAAGGTGCAGGGCTGACCATGAATACGCCTAAGATCGTGAACACGATCTCTCCATGTGATCTTGGCGTGCCTAAAGCATCTCTCGATCATGTATCCATCCTTCGATAGAAGGTGCAGTGAAACTTCACCTTCGGGAGGTCGAAACACCAGTGTTACCACCTTACTATCGAAATCCTTTAGACAAATTCCATGAGACTTGAACTCAACATTCTTGGTTACGGGCTTGACCTCGATCACACTTGCTGCTATGGGTCTAAGAACAGTAGGTGGATGCTTCCTAACATCCTTAAAGAAATCATATCCTAGACCCTGATTGATTTGCAAATCTTGGACTAGTCTAGAATAAAATTCAACTTCTTCTTACCTCCTACAAATCTCTTAAGAGTGTTCATAAGATACTGACACTCTCGAAAGAGAGAGGTGCAAGAAGAGCAGGGGAAAGAGGAGACAGCAGCAGCAGAAGAAGAAGAACCAACAGCAAAAGAAGGAATGGCATGTGCATGCACAGCCGCCTCAACTTTGAGGTCTTCGCAAGGACTAGGAGGGACAGACCAACTTCTAGCCGTTTGGTCCTCGTGCCTATGCGTCTCTACCATATCATTGGGCTTCTCCCCCACAACAGCACACACATCACAATAAGATTGTGGCTTCTCTAGAAGGTCCTTAGTTAGCTTCACACATTTATCATACAAAGCAACGAGTTCAAGTTTTAGTTTTTTACAACTATTGCATGGTGAGCTAACAAGGTCCTTAGTCGCATATTGAGCCAATTTGTTGTTGTGGTCAATCATTTCTTGAAACTGTTTTGAGACAGATTCAAGTCCAATAGTTATCATTTCTTGAAACTGTTTTGAGACATATTCAAGTCCAACAGTTATTTTTGGACAATTAGTGCAAGACACAATGGGCTCAAGCAAGGAAGCATGCAATTCAGCAATTTTATGATCTACTCTTTTTAGGTTCAATTTTAAGTTATTGCAGTTTTCACATGTTTTTGGCAGATCAAGGAGTATCTACCCTACTCTATAATACACCAAAATTTTCTTTACTAAATTCACCCCCCTCAACCACCCCACAGTCATGCCAAATCTAAGTCTACCCAGATTTGTGTACGAAAGTAATCCAACTTCATACAAATGAATGGCCTGGATCTCTCCTCAAACCTTCTTCTCTTACTCATTGAAGATCCTAAGGCCAAAATCATCTGGATCATGCACATCATTGAACCTCCCACGAATCCCTTCCCTCCCCACCCGCCGCCGCGCGGCCTCCTTCCCTCCCCATCCCGCACCACCTCCTCTTCCGCCCCCATGCGCCGGCACCTCCTCCTTCCTCCTCTTCCCTCCCCACGCGCCGCCTCCTTCTCCTTCCCTCCCCACCCCGCATCGCCCCTCCTCCCCTGCCCTGCCATCCCGCACCGCCGCCTCCTCCCCCGCGCCTCCACTCCCGCCGCTCCCCCATCTCCGCCTCTCCCCCGCGCCTCCACTCCCGCCGCTCCCCCCGTCCTCCATCGCGCCGCCACTCCCTCCGCTCCCCCCGTCCTTCACCGCGCCGCCGCTCCCCCATCTCCACCTCTCCCCCGCGCCTCCACTCCCTCCGCTCCCCCCGTCCTCCCCCGCGCCGCCGCTCCCCTCACCTCCTCCTCCCCACTCCGCACCGCCGCCGCCGTCTCCTCCCCCCACCCCTGTGTTTGGTTGGCGCACCGATGTGGGCATCGGGGAAGTGGATCAGGACGCTGGTGGGGCTCAAGCCGGCGGCGGAGAAGGAGAAGCCCGGTGGGGGGAGGGCGCGCAAGTGGATCCGGCTGTGGCAGAGCTCGTCCTGCCGGCAGAGGGGCACTGCGGCGGGGAAACCGTCGGCTTCGGAGGTCTCTGAGACGTCATCCATGGCCGCCGACGCGCTCAGCTCGGTCGTCGCGGCCGTGGTCTACGCGCCGCCCAAGGACTTCCGCCTCATCAGGCAGGAGTGGGCCGCCGTCCGCATCCAGACCGCCTTCCGCGCCTTCTTGGTAGGCCACCGCCGTCGCTCACGTTGCTTCTCCTTTGCTTCTCCTCCCCCTTCCTCCTTCTCCACTGTCGGTGCCGGCGAGGGCCGGGCCTTACCTCGCCGGCAGCCAACTACACCGCCCCCCTTCTCGCCATTTCCTCCCGCCGCTCCTCCTCTCACCTCCCTCAACCGTGTGCGCGCCTCCATCAGCGCCGCCCCTTCTCGCAGCCCTTCTTCTGCAGTGCGCCACTCCCCACCGCCTGCTCTCCCTCTGGCTGTCCCTTCCTATCTCGGCCGCCTCTACCTCGCTCTCCCCCCCTCGGCTCTCCACCGCCGCCTCTCTTCTCCACCTACTCCGGCCGCCCTTTTTCTCCGGCGCGTCGCCCTCACTTCTCCTCACCACGCACCACCCTTGCTCCCTTCTCCACCTCGCTGTCTCTCTCCGTGTGCGCCACCACTGCCGCATCTCTTCTCCGGCTGCCCTTCCCATCTTCCCTCAACTGCAGCACCTTCTCCTCCTACTTCATTCTCCGCCTCCAGCCACATCTCCACTGCTCCTCCCCACTTCTTCCACTGAGTCCGCCGCCCACCTCGGCCACCACCGGCGTCGGCATCCTCTGCGCCACCATAACCTCCGCCACCGAGCTCCTCTGCCGACTTTCTTCACCACCACAGCAGCGCCGCCACTCCACCGACATCCTTTCTGTTATTGTGATATATGCTCATGTGACTTTTGCTATGTTATTCAGCTGTTGCCCTCCCCACCTCCATTTGTCCAGTAGCTAAACTGAACAAGACATGGTCTTTTGTAAGTGATGCAGGGAGTATCTATTCACGAACTACTCCCCGGACCTCAGCATCGCTGAGGACTCGTCAGCCCGGATCTGATGTGATGTTTTTTTGCTTCTTTGCGAATGCAGCCACCACGCTGACCGGGTTCCACTTCACCGTCACGGCGCTCGTCGGATGGATCTCCAACGCCACCGGCTACTCCGTCTCCAAGCACGTTCCCCTCTGGGAGCTCGTTTGGTTCTCGCTCGTCGCCAACACGTCCATCACCGGGATGAACCTTAGCCTCATGCTCAACTCCGTTGGGTTCTATCAGGTATGCGATGTTGCTTTCTTATGTCTACGCCGGCTATTGGCCATGAGTGTATGGTCTGGTTGTGTAGCTGAATGTGCGAAAACTCTGCAAATTTGTAGATCTCCAAATTGAGCATGATTCGTTGTTTGTTTGATGGAATGGGTCTTGAACAGCAAGCACTACACCACCATGGTTATATCGGCGGTGGTGGTCGTGGCGGTGGTGTTGGGATTTGCATGGTCACGGATGTGGAGGTCAATGCTAAGGGATTCATCTGCGCTTGTGTGGGTGTGTTCGCACGTCACTTCAACAGTTGTGAGTTTCTTTGCTCATCTGTCTTGATACTAGATTTGTGCATTCCACATTTCGTGTAGGATGATAATTGATAAATACTAGCTGTGCATACCATAGCGGCAATGTGCCCTAAGATTTTCGTTATATGATTCATTATGAAATTGACACTATTTGAATCTTCTATGACCATTGACGATAAGGTATCTTGATGAGAAACAACAAAATTGGATGTTTTGGTGGAACAATGTCCCAAACAAGTCGTATTTTCATTGGTTGGGGATTATATAATTCCGCTCATATCAAGCCTTAGGTTTATTGCAGTTGCTCAATACTATGGCAGTGTGGAGTTGTGTAGGCTCACCGAACAAGTTATCTTCTCCGATCCATACATGGTCTCCAAATACCATCGCTGGACCTTGCCTTTCCTTGATAAAGATGCTAAAGCGTCGAGGGGATGATGCGCAGAAGTTGGAAATTGCTGAATTGAAATCAATGTAATTAGCTCTCTAAATACAAATCAATGTTACATATGTTGTGTTTCTTATGTGATTCGCAACTCCAGGTTTATTGAGAGAGCGCAGGCTGTGATTCATGAAGATCTCCACACTGGTTCCATCATGGTGACCACAGATTCTACCCAAGTGATTGATCCAGAGTTTGCTTTCTATGGGCCAATGGGTTTCGATATTGGGGCCTTCTTGGGCAACCAGATTTTGGCATATTTTGCACAGGATGGTCATGCTAATCAAGCAAATGATCGTCAAGTATGTATGAATTTTTTTTCTGTGGCCCTTTTCAACTCTAATTATACTATATGATGCACTCATACTGCAAAAAGGTCTTTTCTGTTCATTAACTATGTTTTTTCCTGTGGTTGCCTGATCCACCAATGTATTCTTTGTGGTTTTATTGATGTGACAAAATAGTTTTTTTTTGTGTGTGGTTTACCTTGTTTCACCTCTGCTATGGTAATGCAACCACATTTCTTCCTGTTCCTGCCTACCTTTTATTCAGAAATTTGGTAGGATATAAATGTTTTGAATATGATGCTCATCTCTTGTAGAAGAATGAAATTGAGTAGTATACGACGAGTATATGGATTTTTTAGCTTGCTTTTCTGCCACCTTTTATAACTCTACAGTAATATACGACGTGCTCATGCTACAATAGGACTTTTGTGTTAGTTAACTATTTTTCCCATGGTTACCTGATATACCAATGTTTTCTTTGTGCTTTATTGTGAAAAAACATCTTTTTTTAGTGGTTTAGCTCATTTATTTATGCTGAATTGAAATCAATGTAATTAGCTCTTTAAATGCAAATCAATGTTACATATGTTGTATTTCTTATGTGATTTGCAACTCCAGGTTTATTGAGAGAGCACAGGCTCTAATTCATGGAGATCTCCACACTGGTTCTATCATGGTGACCACAGATTCTACCCAAGTGAGTGATCCAGAGTTTGCTTTCTATGGGCCAATGGGTTTCGATATTGGGGCCTTCTTGGGCAACCTAATTTTGGCATATTTTGCATAGGATGGGCATGCTAATCAAGCAAATGATCATCAAGTATGTATGAATTTTTTCTGCGGCCCTTTTTAACTCTAATTATACTATATGATGCACTTATACTGCAAAAGGTCTTTTCTGTTAATTAACTATGTTTTTTTCCTGTGGGTGCCTGATCCACCAATGTTTTCTTTGTGGTTTATTGATGTGATATCGATATGCAGCCATGTGGGGATCAAATGAGATTGTGTTATAGTAAACATGGAAGGATGATTCACAGGAATTGGTCTCTGATTGATTGGTGGATTTAGTTACATTATAAAAGGATTTTTGTTAAGATTCACACAAAGCGGAAAAGGATGATTCACACGAATTGGGCTCTGATTGATTCGTGGATGTAGTTACAATATAAAGGGGCTTTTTGTGATTAAAAGCAGAAAAAAATAAGAGGACCCGGGATCGAATGAGTTAATAGCATTTTCTTGCACTTCAAAGATGACCAACATTAAGTTATAGAGCAATATCACTCAAACTTTGGCTGCTTTAAAATGCATTTCAACTGTAAGAATATGTTCTTTGATTGGCTTGTTGAAAAGATCTTTGCCAATTTCTATGGCTCTTGTATCACTGAAAGTTACGAGCAAAACTCTTGGAGTAAACACAGCTTCTTTTGAGAATAGTCCTCAGGCATTATTTCCATGCATATTAATTGAAGTTCGCGCAGAGTAGCTTTGACTAATTTGGTGGTTGTAGTACAACTATAAGATGTTAATTACAATCTTAAGCACTTTCGAAATGTCCTTTTCCTTTTGTGATTGATTTATGGAGAAACGCATGACCACAATAATACTCTTGTTTGAGGAACCACCACTAATGTGTGGAGCATTTTGGATTGGTTCATCCTAATTTTGTATGATGGCATAGTTTATGCTCCTATATTGATTGATTTCTGGTGACTACGCAGTAGGAGTTATTGTGTGGACAGATTCGGGTCAAACATATATTTCCATTATACTTGCTTTGTTCCGCAAGATGGGTCCCCTGGCTTAGATATGATCTTATTGGGCTTCATGGCTAAGCAGGTTTATGCTAGCAGGGGAGTGTAAGCGATGGTTCACCTAGAGAAGCATTTAGTTTACCTAACAATCAAGCTTTGGGGTTGTTACAAAGTCAATAAGCCATTGAGCCATCTTATGATACAAACTCATTTAGATAAGGTTAAACTAGACCTAATAACCTAACAGCCCTTTAGACTCATTGGACTTGTTTGTAATAAGATCATTACTATTTCTGCCTGTTTATTGTGCAACAATATAAAAGTAAGTTCATCTACTTCTTAGCTGATTTTGATTGAATGTTTACTCATTTGAAGTACTTCAGATTGGCACTTCTATTATCTGAGTCGAGAGAGCAGCAATTGTTTCGTAATGATATTATTGTTATGCTTATATGTTGGGTAGCTTACCATTTGGATGTTTTATTGCCCTTTTTTTACTTATTGCAACTCGAAGAACATAAGCAGAATTAGTCGAGAAGCGACCAAGCCCTTGGTTCCCTTGGAGATGAGAAATTCAAACCCATGAATGAATGTAATTCTTGCTAAGAAATCTTTATGAAGTTCGATATTGGAGTCGGTAACAAATTGTCATATATTTTTTACGAACACGCGGGAGAACTGCGTATCATTATATTAAGAAGAATAAAAAGGGGAAAGAAACCCCAAACAACACCACACACTCACGCCTTGGACTCTAAGAGAAAAAACTAATCGTGCGAAACAAATTACAATGACCCCTGACCTACAAAAACAAACAATCGGGCAGCAGGCCAGTCAGGTAAGAAATACCCCTGGCACCTGCAGTCCCCCACAACCTCAACTCATCGGAAGCAAGAGTTAAAACTCTATTTAGATTTGGTGAAGCTCCATCGAACGCACAACGATTTCTGTGATTCCAGAGTGTCCAAGCTCCTAAAATGACAATAGAGTTCAAGCCTTTTCTTGCCAGTCCACCAGCAGCCCTGCTAGCTCTGTCCCACCAGGCCTCAAAGGATGTTTCACCTGTCTGGGGTGAGATGCTTTGCATGCCAACCTTCTGCAATAGGCCAAACCAAAAATCTCGCGCAAAAACACAGTCTACCAGAAGGTGATTTATAGTCTCAGTTTGTTCTTACCTCAATGCTGATTTATCTTGCTATGGCAATAGACCTCCCACCTTGGGCAATCAAAGAAATTGATAGGATCAGACGAGGCTTTCTTTGGAAAGGAAGGAAGGATGTAAAGGGCGGTCACTGCCTGGTGGCATGGCCTAATGTATGTCGCCCGCCTGAGCTTGGCGGTCTTGGCATCTCGGATCTTCAGAATCTCAGTTGGGCCCTCCGAATGAGATGGCTTTGGTTGGAAAAAAACTGAGCCAAATCGTCCATGGGCAGAATTCCCCATTCATGTGCATCAATGTGTAAGAGCTTTCTTCTCAATGGCGGTCATTTCTAAAGTTGGGGATGGAGCTCGTACACTTTTTTGGACGGATAGATGGCTTCATGGTCGATGTATTGCTGATATTGCCCCACATTTGTTTGCTCTCATTCCTAAGAGACGAGCAAATAAATGCACTGTCCTAGAAGGTCTCACAAACCAGGCATGGATCTCGGATCTGCAAGGTGCACTTTCAGTGAATGCCATTGTGGAATTCCTTGAGCTCTGGGACACTCTGTCTAATGTGGAACTATAGCCTGGTGTGGAGGATTCTCATATTTGGAAACTCAGCTCAAGTGGACAGTATACAGCAAAATCGGCATATAGGGGTTTATTCCAGGGATCAGTGAGGCTTTTTTCTTGGGAGAGGATCTGGAAGACTTGGGCACCGGGCAAATGTCGCTTCTTCATGTGGCTTGTCGCACACAATAGATGCTGGACAGCAGATAGTCTAGCAAGGCGGGGTCTTGACCATCCCTCTCGTTGCCTTCTTTGTGACCAAAATTGTCATATATGATATCCTTGTACTGCCCTTTGTATGCTCTCGCTTCATACCTGGATAATAGTTCCGTGTGACTCAATATACTCAGAAATATATGATCGTGCTACGGTGTTATACTGTTATCACTTTCAGTCAGATAGGTGACATACCACCAAGTGTAAACATTATCCTTATCACTGCATGCAAATCCAATGGTTATGTCTTGGGATGTACTTGGTCATATTTGATTCTTGATCATATTTGTAACAGGCTATTCTGGGTTTTCACACACTTTTCTTGTTATATTCATGCTTATGCTTTGGTATATTGGGTAGCAAGACTGATGCCTGTGTTAATCTGGAAACACCCAATTGACAGGAAGGAGCATTCCGTCTGCCCTCACTGGTGGTTCTTGCCTGGCATTCACATCTGCTGCGCTGGACATTGGCGGCAATACTACCAGAGTGGACAATGGCAAAGAGTACTATCCGTACACAACCGAGAAGAAGCCTGCCCATTGATTGAAGTTGTGTACTTGTAGCACAAATCTTGCAAACCATCAGTTCGGTGAATTTTGAAGCTGATGCATGCTTTTGTCTATTTTGGTCATGCACTTAGTTCCTTTGCAAATCCCTGGTAACTTGTGCTTGAGAGGGACAGATACTACAGCATAAGAATAAACCTTTGATTTGCTTTCTCAGTGACCATCGATCACAATAAACGCCTGTGAAGCACCATACTGCATTGAATTGTTTATTAACCCTACGCTGCCTTGTGTAATTTGAAATGCTGAAGTTCTCGTATCGGGAGTCTGTGTTAGTACTACAGTGCAGATGGAAATTTGGGCTGTACATACTTGTATGAGCCTACTATGCTCAGTTCGCTTGGTACTTGAACGATCTTCAATGCCGGAAGATTGCCAGATAGCAGCAATCACTATAGTAGGGCACGACTCAATAGTGGCCTGACACACAAGTGTTGATAAATTAACTTATAGCTGAAATTGTACTATAGTTAATTAAAATTGAATTGTAGGGGTGTTATTTAACATAACTAAATTTTAAAAAATTAAAAATAGAAAAAATAAGTTAGCCTAATACAGAAAAAAAGAATCAGCAAAATAGCTAGAAAAACTGAAAAACTAGAAAAGATAAAATTTAAAAATAGTAAAAAATAAGCTAAAAACCAGAAGTTGAGCTCGAGACGAAGTACAGCGGAGAAACTGGACTGACGTGCCCTCACAGTCACACGACGGCGTGTTCGTGGATGCGATAGGTCCGTCAACAGGTCCGACGGCGTAGTGTGAATGTGTGTTTGTCTCTGGGTGGATTTCTTTGATGGGTAGGAGAACTTTGCCTGAGAAATTGGGAGGTTGCAATTAATTGTGAGGTAATGGCATGTATATCAATTGTCAATCTAGGATGAAGTTTTTCCTTGGATCAGCTTGGATAATCTGCTTATGTTGGCATGCACCTTTTTCTCTAGGATATTTGTTTTGTTTGAGCAATTGCGTTTTTTGGTTGGGGGGCAGCTCTAAATACTGATTGTTGGTACATATCTCTTAGGAGGAACCAACATATCTCTTAGGAGGAACACAATTCTTTTTTGTTAACAAGGATGCTTTTTTGTATACATCTCTGGATGATTGCTTCAAATGTAGTTGTTGTGAAACTATGTATAGGTGGCCAAAATATGAATTACTCATATATGTAGCCTCATCCGAGAGTGTTTCTCTTTTTTTGGCAATTTTTTGTTGTATCTGTGTTGAATACACAAAGTAGCAAAGTGGATCGTTATTTCACTTTTATTAGTTACCACACTAATATGGCAGGTTAATCTTGTCTATTAGTGATATAATAGAAACTTGTGAAAGACAATAAAAATTTAGATCATATAAAACATATCACAAATAAACTAATTTGAATCATAAGATAAATTTGAATCACGGGGAAAATGCATTATCGCGACTTCATGCCTTGGAAGCGGTTTATGATTTTCCATCACTCCAAATGGTCTGCCTCCACATGAGCTCAAAGTGAAAATCCACTGGCCTATGATCCTTCTCCGCAATCTAGATCCTAACCACGGATTGTGCAATGGAACAAGACTCATGGTTAGAGCATTCCAAAACAATGCAATTGATGTAGAAATAGTTGGTGGCCACCATGCAGGCAAGAGAGTATTCATTCCTAGAATCTCTATGGCTCCGCCCGACGATATCTCACTTCCTTTCAAGTTCAAGCGAAACAATTCCCGATCCGCTGAGTTTTGCAATGACCATAAACAAAGCGCAGGCCAAACCATCCCAAATGTTGGCATCTACCTTCCAGAGCCTGTTTTCTCACATGGACAGCTTTATGTCGCGTTATCAAGGAGTGTATCAAGACAAACGACAAGAATTTTGGCCAAACCAAAGAAAGAAGTAGATGCCTCAGGGAAGAGCACCAAAAATATTGTGTATAAAGACGTCCTAGCATGGTGATGTGGTAAGTAAATAGTCCACAAACACCTATTTCCTTACTGTGTTTCATATTTCTTTATGTGACAAAAATGTTTGTTTTCTTTGTAGCCTCAAGTTTAAACAATGTGGGGATGGAGAAAGTCGTCGGTGGGTGAGTCCAATGATGTTGTCGCCTCCTCAAAGGATCAGTCGTTATGTGACATTCATTATGTGACAAAAATATTTGGTTATACAATATATGAGACGTGAATCTTAATGAATCGATTGTTCGTTTTATTTTTACAAATTTTATCTTGTTTTGTCTTTTACCGTAGCGTTAGCACGGGCATACTACTAGTAGTGTAAAGACCTCTAAATGCATTTCCCTTATCCTCACATGAGGTGCAAGATGTAGTCTCAACAACAGTAGATGAAAGAGCGGCTACCCTACTCATCTCAAGTTCAACAAGCAGACTAACATTCTTGACCTTAACCATGTCAAACTCAAAAGTCAGACTATCATAAGAGGTCCTTAATTTCTCCATATCTCCAAGCAGAGAAGAACACATGTCACATTCGTCACGGGAGGGAGTAGATATAAGTGAAGTAAGCTCCCGTTACAGTCTATCTACTTCCTTCTCAAGATCCACAACCCTAGTTCTAGATTTAGCATAAAATCTTCCTAGCTTAAGGAATGCATCATTGAGCTGTTCATAGGAGGGATCTACCTCATCGGTGTCGGTGTAGAGCTCGTCGTCGCTAACGTCGCCCTCATGGGTCATGAAGCACATATCGATGAAGTCGTCGCCGTCCTTGGGATCTTGATCATCCTTCCCATCGTCGTCACTCCACCCCTCCACGTCGCTGAAGTCGATGTTGTCGAAGGCAGTGAGGACGCGGTGGAAGAGCTTGTTGGCTTTGCCAAGGTTGCGAAACTTCTTCACTTTGCCTTGGGCGTGAGATGGAGGCTTTTTGTTGTGGTTCTTGTTGATATAGTCGTTCTTGCTCACGCCGCCGTAGTCGTTCTTGCCCATCTCCAGCTTGGGGCAATTTGCTCGAATGTGGTTGGGGCCACCACACTCAAAGCAGATCACGTGCCCTCCTCTCTTTCTGTCCCTCACACTCTTGTATGTGTGGGAAAATTTTCTGGCTAGGAGGGCTAGTTGGTTTTCTGGAAGTTGCTCTAGTTGATCATCACTAATTTCACACAAGGCAGCTAGAGGAAATCCAGACAAATCATCAGAGTGAGATATGGAGGCAGGACTGGGTTCGGTGACCAATGCCATTGACTGTGACTTCGACCTGCGATAGACTATGTAAATCTCGTGAGTCTTGAGGCGCGAATACAGCACATCAAGAGTCAAAGTCGAGAGGTCTGTCGTGTCCTTTGGTGGTCACCTTCATCTCCCAAACACGCAAATCCAAAGCAGACAGCATCTGACGAGCGTTGTCCGAGTCGGGGTATGTGAGACCGATTGCTCGGAGGTTGCTCAGAATTTTGTGAAATCTCGCAAAGCACTCATCAAGGGACTCTCCAGCGAGCATTTCAAACTTGTTGTAATCTCGCATCTGGTCATGTCATACCATCTTGATCTAGGTAGTGCCCTCATGGTATGCATCGAGGGTCACCCAGATGTCGTAGGCCGACGTCAGATGAGAGATGCAATCGAACTCGCTTCGGCTCAACCCTTGGATTATGATGTTCCCTGCCTTTGCATTCGCCTCAACATCAGCCATGTTTCCGGTATTGATGTTCTCATCGGCAGGAACAAGAAAGCGCATTTTAACTTTCCTCCAGATAGCATAGCCCTGAGCCTGAATGTAGGTCTCCATCCGACTCTTCCAGAAGGGATAGTCGATCCCATCGAAGATCGGGGGCTTGGTGGAATACTTTTCCATTGCCATGGCTCAAGAGACCAGTTAAAATCTACGAGGAAGAGCTAACCGGCTCTGATACAAATTGTAGGATCGGAAACAGCAACAGAGTGGGGGTGAATGGTGCCTTCAAAACCGCCCCAAGTATCCACACACGAATCTTCTTCTCGATAGCTAAAGGAGCTATGAAGACAGAAGAAATTCGTTCACTGGAAGCTGAGAACAACTTTACCGATTGACCAAAGATACTCAAAAAGGAGGCAAAACCAAACCATCAAGATCTTCTTTGAAGAGCATACTGAGAATGACTTTCACAGACAAAGCAAGAAACTGCAGAGAAAGTCTTTTACTGAAAACCAGAGAGATGTTCTCATGATCGCTAAGCTCCTCAAAACAAGAAATCAAGACTCTAACAATAGATCGATCTCAGGAAAAGTAAAAGAAAAGTTCTACACTGAGAAGCCAAAATATGCATACAAAGAGACCAAAACGAAATCAAATACTGCAGCTAACCGAGAGACGTGAGTGAGTTTTCCTGCTAGCTGAGAGCTGCTTTCTTTGCCAAACACCAAAGTGACGGGCGATTCGAGACCGAGTGAAAAACTTAATCGGCAAACATATGAAAAGAAGCCAAAGCTTATTGCCGAAAGCAACAGCTGGACTAAAACAGTAACACAATCGGTTGAACTGCAGTCTAGCAGCCGAGTTAACCGAGTGAAGAGAAATCAATTTTGAAGACTTAAACCGAGAACTGCAGGACTGAAAAAGTAAAAAGGAATCAGACTTCAAAAGAGAATCAGTGAGCGCTGTAACCAGTCGGTATAGTAAGTACCGAGAAAACACAGAAACCTGAGACAAATGATTATTGACTGCTGCTTTTCTCGGACCAACTGAACGAGACTAAACCACAAGTAGCAGAAGGACTTCAAGATCAAGGAAATACTAACAAGAATCAGTTCGGTTGAAGAATCCAATAGGACAGAGCAAGAAACCAAGTGCTGAAATTGAAAAACCTTAATCCTGAACAGAACATGAGACCGACTTCCATAAATTCTGTGATTCTCGAACCTAGTGAATGTGAAACTTTCTGATCATAACAGGGCATAATCACAGAGGAGAAAACACAAAGCTGAATTAATTTCTAGCCAAGGATTCAAAAGTACCAAACTGCTCTTCCTTCAAAACCTAGAAACAGAGAGAGCAGAGGACAGAACTGAAGACAGAGCTCGCACAAAGAAAGAAATGCAAGAAAATCATAATGGCTCAAGCTCAAGTTTTCTCAAAATGGATACATAGAGATGAATGATTACATCAAGTTTGTCTACAGCCATCCCATGAACTCAAACTGAAAATAAACACACGCACAGCCCCATACGCTATTGCATAGACAAAAGTAAAGCAAACTTCTGCTCTCCTTACCAACCCCACAACAGAAAGAAGAGGGACTCAAGACATACATGCACCTGAGTTCTAGCCTCTATATATAGCCTCTAGTTAATGGGTTTACAACTTTCTTTACCCAATAACTCTTACTAACTCGGTGCTTTACCCAATAACTCAAAACCAAATCCACTTCCTTTTGTGCAACCCAGCATTTTTACCAAAAACACCACCCCTGCACCTTCCCATAAGCTTCCTCGTTTCTTGCTGTCCAAGCCTCGCAACCACCTCGAGTCCTCGCCGTCTTCGGCACATCCCAACCGTTCTAACCTCAGCACCGCCTGTGCCTAGTCCAGTCATCTCGTACCTTGCCACGACTCCGCCTCAAAGTCCTGCAGCCATCACAGACAAGAAATACATCACATAGCACCGCTCGAGATACAGATAACACAAAGTTATATTAAAAGTAAATACTCACACCCAAAATAGCCCAACAACCGGTCGAAAAGAAAACAGGCGTCCTAAGCACGTCCGACCGCGTTCGACCAGGTCCGACACCAGTCGACTGCACCATGCAATGACTTGGTTCGTACCACTCAAACCAAACTCAAACTTTCCTAAAACAGATGTCAATTACTCATCACACACACGGGGTCACCTCCACATGGTCTCTCATCTTTGCACTCAGGAACGAATTAGCCAAGGGGCTTTGAGGCAACTCCCAGTTCAAGGCAAAGATTTTGCAACAAATCAAACAAGAATTCAACTCTAAACCACAAGAACAGACAATAACAAAAAGAACCAAAAGATAATCCCAGAGAGGAAGAAGTCAGACCAACTCAACAAAAGGCATCTCAAATGGATTCATTTCATAGAGATGAATGATTACATAGGTGAGTTTTCTATAGCCATCTCAACCCCCTTCTCCCATCTCAACCCCCTTCTCCCATCTGAGAAGAACACACACACACACTCACTACCAGCTCATACACCCAACTCACAACATGAGACACACACACAAATAGCAAATCAAGAAGTAGCACAGTACCCACTCCATGACACACATTCAAAGGGAGAAGAGGAACCGGGATGGAGGGAAAACAAGCATGCCTCTCCAAACCCTAAACCCTCTCTATTTATAGCCTTCACTACCGGGTCTCCAACCCGTTTGCTACAGCCCTTTACCCATCAGCCTTAACTGAAACCGCTGCCATTTTGCAGCCTTGTGCGGTTTACCGAAATGCCCCTGCTGCACCTTCCTGTAAGCTTTCTCTTTTCTTGCTGTCCACGCCTCGCAACCACTTTGAGCCCTCGTCGTCTTCAGCATCTCCCGACCGCTTTGACCTCAGCACCACCCGTGCCTAGTCCGGTCATCCCATGCCTCGCCACAACTCCACCTCAAAGTCCTGCAGCCATTACAAACAAGAAAATATCACATAGCACCACTCGAAACAGGATAAACATACATAAGCATTAGTGAAAAGGTACTCAAGCATGAAATAACCAATCGACCGGTCGAAAAGAGGAATAAGCGTCCTAAGCACGTCCGACCGCATTCGACCAAGTCCAACCATACTAGATTGCGCCATGCACCGACTTGGCGCGAACCAACCAAATCAAACTCAAACTTTCCAGAACACGAGTCAAATACTCATCACAAATATGGGGATACCTCCACATGGTCTCTCAATCTCCCCCTTGATGAGTATATTGACAAACCCAGAAAAAGCAAGTTGAGTTTGTTTGAAATAAAATGAAAGAGAGTCACATGTGGTCTAAGAGAAAATCAAGGAAGGTTATGACCATGTCGATAGAAGGAGCAAAAACAGAAAGAGTAAGTTTTCCTCAAAAGCTCCCAGTTTTTCCCTTGAAATGGTTTTTTCTCCGCTATTCTCCCCCTTTTGGCAATAAAATCATCAAGATGCAAAAGACAGAATAAGGCATGATGTGAGTGAAATAACTGAATATTATTTATTACGAGCACTTGGAGCCATGAGGATTATCCAAAATGACTTTTGAGTATTACACCAAGCCATAACTCATAAGAATGCTATCAAGATCATGACAATATATGTAGAGACAAGTTAAGCCAAATAAGTCATAATCTGAAAATTTGATTAATTTCTTAGCATGTCAAGTCAACCAAGATTATAGGCTAGCTAAAGGTATCCAAAGATGATGCAACCCATGTCAATAATCTAAGTGGAACCAAGAAGCTAGTATTGAATCATTTTAGAGTGCTACAAGTTCAAGAATGAATCATTTGTTCAAGTACTTGATCGTTGTGGAATTAAGCAAATTGTGCACAAATGACATGATTTTCCTTTCAAAAGCCCAGGTTGTTTCCAACCAAGATTTTTGTTTAGTCATGTGCTAGATCTCAAGCCTTATGCGACCACTCCAAGCTCGAAACTTAAGAAGATGATCTTGGTCAACCAAAACTCCCCCTGAGTTCATGCCTAGTGCAATGGCAAGCAGTCTCATGAGAAAGAATTGGTGAGATCAGTTTTTTTGCACAAAAGAGATCTTTTTGCTTTTACTGAATTTAGGTCAAGAACAAGGAGTTAATAATAACTCATGATTCACAAAGGAACTAGCATAGCTCAATCCAAAGCTCAATAGAGATTCAAGACTCAACTCAGACTATTTGACATGGCATGAATCATAAAAGGATAACTAAAGACAGACTAGTCCCAAGAGTTAACATGATATGATTTAATTCAAGTTGTGCATTTTTAAACAACTTATCATGGCAAAGACTAGACTGCACATATAAAGTCATGATAAATCTAGCAAGTTAGCACAGATCATGACAAGATGTAAAGCAGTTGATTCATGTCATATAAGGATAATAATCAAGGCTCCATCCAGAATGACAGAAATGCAAGAAAATTCAGCTCCCCCTCAACATGAGATGCAACTTTAGTTCAAGTTGAGTTATGACAAAATTAAATTGTAGCATACCCAAATGAACTTCCCTTGAACCAAAGCAATAAAAATGAGAAGCTGGGAAGAAAATCAAAAAAGGCAGTCCTTAAAGCATAGATAAGATATAGAGGATACTATGGCTCATACTGACTCTCATCTATCCCATATGACTCTAGGACTATCAGCTGATCATCTAACACACTAAGGAGCAAACATGTTCCCTGTCTACTCAAGGGTGGCCCAACCCTTGCTAGAACCTATAAGAAGTGAGTGAGCTCAACCTAGTGAGAAAAAAGCAGTTAATAAGTAGCATCCTAGAATCACAAGATGAGAGGAAGAAGTCTAAGTAACTAAGCGAGAGAAACATTCTAATCTATGCTAGGAGGACTAACCCAAATGCACCCACATGCAATGCAGCAGAATGAGAATAGGAGCAAATAATCAGAATAAAACATAAAGCACAAAGCTCCCCCTCACAACAATCCATAAGGCCAAACCACCGCAAGCTCTCCCCGTAAGGCTGAAAACCTAGAGCTATCCAAGGGCTTGGTAAAGATATCAGCCAACTGGTGGTCACTCTCTACAAACTGGAGCACTATGTCACCCTTCGCCACATGGTCTCTAAGGAAGTGATATCTGATATCAATGTGCTTGGTCCGAGAGTACTTCACTGGGTTCTTAGCAATGTTAATGGCAGAAGTGTTATCACAAAAGAGTGAAACACTGTCTATAACTAACCCAAAGTCCCACAGGGTCGAAGCGATCCAAAGTACCTGGTTGCAGCAACTGGCGGCAGCAACATACTCGGCCTCTGTGGCGGACTGTGCAACACCGGACTGCTTTCTAGAAGACCAAGAGACAAGAGAAGTGCCAATGAATTGGCAGGTGCCAGAAGTGCTCTTCCTATCTATCCTACAGCCAGTAAAATCTGCGTCCGAGTAGGCTCTGAGGGAAAGACAGGACGAGGAAGAGTACCAGATACCATAGTCTATGGTAGCTCGAAGGTACCGAAGGATGCGCTTCACCGCCTGGCGGTGAGATACACGAGGAGAAGCCTGAAATCGAGCACATAGACACACAGAGAAGTATATGTCCGGTCTCGAGGCCGTGAGATATAAGAGAGAGCCAATCATGTTTCTGTACTCTTTTTGATCAACTGGCTCGCCATCCTCATCTGGATCAAGTGAAGCTGATGATGTCATCAGAGTCGACACCGGCTTACCATCACTCGTATCAAAGCGTCTCAAGAGGTCTCGAGTGTACTTGCCCGATGCAAGAAGGTACCCTCCGAGTTTGCTTGATCTGGAAGCCAAGGAAGAAGGTCAACTCACCCATCATGCTCATCTCGAACTCGTGCTCATGACATCGAGAACTACAAAACAAGAGCATGAGAAGAGCCACCAAAGATGATATCATCCACATAAATCTGGACGAGTAGAAGGTCATTACCATGCCTGCGAATGAACAAGGTCTTATCTACCTTACCCATCTCAAACCTACGACTCAATAGATAGGACTTAAGCCTCTTATACCAAGCTCTAGGGGTTTGCTTAAGTCCATACAGGGCCTTGGAAAGCTTGTAGATATGGTTTGGATATTTGGGATTCTCGAAACCTGGAGGCTGTCTAACATAGACCTCTTCCTCAATATACCCACTGAAGAAGACACTCTTGATATCCATCTGGTAAAGCTTGAAGCCCTTAGACGCTACAAATGCAAGCATGATCCTAATGGCCTCTAGCCTAGCTACAAGGGCAAAGGTCTCCTCAAAATCTAGACCCTCAACCTAGGAGAAACCCTGAGCTACCAATCTAGCCTTGTTTCGAATGACTACCCCATCCTCACTCTGCTTGTTTTTGAACACCCACTTAGTACCTGTGACATTTAACCTCTAGGGGGCTCAACAAGCGACCAGACCTTATTTCTCTCAAAGTTCTCTAACTCCTCATGCATGGCATTGACCCAAGACTCATCAGAAAGAGCATGACTAACATCCTTGGGCTCGAAAGAGGCAACGAAGGTAGAGTGGAGACAGAAGTGAGACATACCAGACTTTGAGCATGTGACACGCTCAAAGAGATCTCCAATCACCTGCTCTGAAGGATGATCTTTTTGGATATGACGGGGAGGTCTTGGATGAGAAGAAGAGGTGGCCTCTGTTAGTGATATACCCTAGAGGCAACATGGAAATGTTATATATATATCACATACTATGTTTATAATACATTACTTTGTTCCTTGAAATAGACATTATCATTATTGATCAATGAGTATGTGACTTATTCATGAGACTCTTAATGCCAAAATGTTGCTATTTCCAAATGATCCCTGATCATATATCATATGAGGAACAAATATGATTCAAAGATCAGCATATGTATTGATTGATGATCATGTCTCATGGATCATGGTATGGTGATACCAAATCAATAATATGGACATATGTTAGTGAACATATGTTGGATAGACCCACCATGAGACACTGCAGAGATTCCATGTGTCATCAGTTGGTCTCAAGTAGTGTTTATGTAGAATCCTTAGACTTGATATCATCATGGTTCCCAACATGCGTACTAGCTTATTTTGGGACTACTAAACACTACTCCGTGGCTCGGTAGTTATAAAAGTAGTCTTGGGTTTGCCATGAAACATGTAGTGGGATGTGAATGGTCAAGATAGAATTTGCCCTCCTTATGGGAGAGATATCTCTGGGCCCCTCGATGTAATGGATTATGAAAGTGCATGGCCATGCCAAGGTGATTGAGGAGTCAATCACAAGTTTATAATCCATCACGGAATAGAGAGAGTGATTGAGCTATTAAGAGGATGACACAGGTCTCGCCTTGAGCTCAATCTATATCGTGAGGCAAAGGGATTCGTACATTAGAACATTACAGGTTCAGCCGATATAATCTTTACGTATACTTTGGGGTTAATATGTCTTATTAGAGGCCGCTATTAATGAGGTGACGGAAAGGCGTTTCGGTCGCGACCAAGTATACGTGAACCTCTGGTCGCACACTTAGCAGTTGGAACACTAATTCGAATATGATTCGGATGTGGGCTCAATTCGGATAGAGATCCGAATAGACTCCTATTAGGCCTCGATCTACAAGGCCCAAGTGAGGAGGTCTATATATATATGGTGGCGACAGGCTGAGATGTATGCACACTTCTGTTAACCTCTAGAAAACCCTAGCCGCCACCTCCCGAGCCAAACCCTAGCCGCTCACGAGTGCTAGTACACTCGCGATCGGCGTTCCAGCCCCGGACGTGTGGATACCGGTGGAGGCACTGCTCGTTGCGGTGTTGATCGGCATCAACCTACAGATTGGATCTGCTCGTGGTGTGGTTAATCGCGTGGAGGAGCGACTGTTCGGGACGATCGGCTAATTTCACTACTACCTCGGCGCGTGGTTGGATCGCCTTCTCCAACTCTTCTTCCGCACTGCGCTGCGCGTCTAGTGGTAACGATCCATGATCCCTCCTTAAGCATGATGTCCTTGTGTGCGCGGTAGAAAAGTTTTGTTTTCTGCTTTCATAGCCTACGTGCATTCCTTCAGCCTCTACCTCATGAGTGATGAGGTAGAAAGCAGAGACACTAGCTCTAGAGGATGCGGAAGGAATGGGTGATCTCCTCGAGTGCGGTGGTAGAAGCGGGCACCTCAAGGGAGGAGGAACTAGATCGGGTAAGCAACCCTCATCTCTATTCTCCTCATCATCCACAAAGATGGGCTCGGATGCTCTGAGAACACGAGATATCGGGCCTAGTCCCGGTGGCCTCATCGAAGGTCACCTCACAGTCTCTACCATTTTGCTAGACTCGATTCTAGACCCTATACGCCTCGAAGAAGTCGAGTAACCTAGAAAAATCCCATCACAAGATTGTGGCTCGAACTTATCCAGGTTTCCGGACTTCAAAATAAAACACTTGCAACAAAACACGCAAAAATGAGAGACATTGGGCTTTCGCTCGTATCTCATCTCATAAGAAGTGCGATGCAAGTGTGCCCTCAAAAACTCTGTTTGAAACATGGCACGCGGTGGCTATCGCCTCACCCAAAACTTCCTCGGTGTAGAGTATTCATCAAGCATCGTCCGGCCATCTCGACCAAGGTGCGGTTTGTCCTCTCCACAACGCCATTTCTTTGGAGAACGTATGGAGAAGATAACTTGTGCTCTACACTGTCTCATCGCAAAACCTCTCAAAGTAGAAATTCTTGAACTCCGTGCCATTGTCACTATGGATCACTCGTAAGGCACCGGGAGCTCAACGAGAAAACCTAATAAAAGACCCGAAAATGGGTAAATGTCTCATCCTTCGAGGCTAAGAAAAACACCCAAGAGTACCTCGAGAAGTCATCGACCACAACAAAAACGTACCACTTCCCTCCTGTTGACTGCACTTGAGCTGGACCAATTGTGTCCATGTGGAGCAGCTGTCCTGGCGCATCGGTCATAGTCACTGTGATTGGAGGATGAGAAGCAGCAACCATCTTGCCGTACCGGCAAGGAGCGCAAACTAGATCTTTGACCATCTTGAGTTTGGCAGACCACGAATGAGATCGTGGCCGCTAACTCAAGTCAAATGGTCAAATCCAATATAACCAAGTCTCCTATACCAAAAGTAAGGTCACGGGACTCGAAGCAACTAAGCACCGAGAGGATTACGAATACTCAACAAAATCAGCACGAAAGATCCTCCTATATCTAGAAATCCCACAAACTAGACTCCCCGAAGAATCAAGAATTTTGCAAGCATTTTTCTTAAAGCTCACCTCGAAACCGTCAACGGTAAGTTGGGAAGCAGAAAGCAAATTGTACTGCAGCTTACTCACTAAGGCAACATCTTTTAAAATGAAAGACTCATTAACATGCACAGTACCTTTAGCGATGACATGCCTAGAAGAGGCATCTCCGAAGGTGATTGTCTCATCACCTGGAGCTTGGGCTAGGGAAGAGAACCAATGAGAATATCCGGTCATGTGTCGAGAACACCCGAAGTCCACAAGCCAAACCTCTCCCTTCCCAGCCCGGTGAACCTGAGTCAACAAGAAAGGGATGGTTCAGTACTGGGATAAATCAAAAGAGATTTTGGAACCCAATACTGAGCCACACGACGAGCAGAAGAAGTAGTCACACAAGACTGACCTCTAACTACCCTACGCTCTCCGTCGCTCAGAAAGCCAGAAGGTTTATGAGTAGACCTGAAGCTATTGTTGGGCTTGACTGCTATGGAAGAGCGAGTTGGAGCACCAGCAACATCTGATCTCACCGCGGGTAGCTATCTTGATGGGGGAAACGAGATCTACCAAGTCCTAGAGGCAAATCGAGGACGAAAATCAGAAAACTCAGAAAAACCAAGTCCTCCATGCTGCCCAAACATGTCAAGCTGATCAACTCTAGACCTCGTGTTGGTCTTAGGTGCACTCAAGGTCTGGGGCTGACCCTGAATATACCTAAGGGCCTGAACACGGTCTCTCCGCGCGATCTTGGCGCGCCCGAAGCATCTCTTGATCAAGTGTCCATCCTTCTGACAGAAGGTACAATGATACTTTACCTTTTGAGAGGTAGAAGTAACATGATGGACCTTCGCCTTCTGAGAGGTCGAAGAAATAGGTGTTACCACCTTACTGTCAGAGATCCCTTAAACAAAGCCCGCAGATTTGAACTCAACCTTTTTGGTTATGGGCTTGACCTCGATCACACCTACTACTATGGGTTTGAGAACAGCAGGTGGATGCTTTCTCACATCCTCAAGAAAATCATATCCTAGACCCTGATTGAACTTTCAAATCTTGGATTGGTCTAGAATAAGATTCAGCCTCTTCTTGTATCCAACAAATCTCTCAAGAGTGCTCATAATATCCGACACTCTGAAAGAGAGATGCAAGAAGAGCGGGGAAGAAGATACTGCAGAAGGTAAAGAAGAGGAACCACCAGCAAAAGAACGAATGGCATGTGCAAGCACAGCCGCCTCAACTTTGAGGTCTTCGCAAGGAATAGGAGGAACAATCCTACTTCTAGCCGGTTGGTCCTCGTGCCTAAGCGTCTCTACCATACCTGTAGGCTTCTCCCCCACAACAGCACAAGCATCACAACAAGATTGTGGCTTCTCTAGTAGGTCCTTAGTTAGCTTCACACATTTATCATCCAAAGCAACGAGTTCAAGTTTTAGTTTTCACAACTATTGTATGGTGAGCTAATAGGGTCCTTAGTCGCATAATGAGCCAATTTGTTGTGGTGATCAATCATTTCTTGAAACTATTTTGAGACGGATTCAAGTTCAGCAGTTAATTTGGGACAATTGGTGCAAGAAACAATGGGCTCTAGCAAGGAAGCATGCAGTTCAACAATTTTATTATCTGCCTTCTTCAAGTTCATTTTCAAGTTATTGCAATTTTCACATGTTTCAGGCAGATCAAGAAGCATAGTGTAAAGACCTCTAAAAGCATTGTCCTTATCCTCACACAAGGTGCAAGAAATAGTCTCAACAGTAGATGAAAGAGAAGCTACCCTAATCATCTCTAGTTCAGCAAGTAGACTAACATTGTCCACCTCAATCATGTCTAGCTCAGAAGTTGTAACATCCTGATTTTTTAGAGCCTTTTAAAGTTTTTAAAATAAAATTCACCATTTGGATTTTCTAGAATTAAATAAAAGCTTTTATTAATTAAAAGATTTAATATGATTAAATTAAACATTAACATTTGCCAAAAATATTTTATTTGGATTCCTTGGGTCACAAGGAATTTTTCTGTATTTTCTTGGATTTTTCGGGAGTTATTTGCTATTTTCTAGAGCTTAGAAGACTTAATTAAATTTTTGGAAAAAGAAATAATCTCAAAAATCCTAAAGGTAGGTGGGCGAAGCCCACCAAAACCAACCAGCCGCCCGGCTGCTCCACCACTAGCCACGTGCCGCGCATCCACCGCTCGCAGCCCGCATCGAACCGGCCGCACAGTCACCCTTTTCAGCCGTCCGATCTCCCACCGTGCCACGTGTCACTCATCAGAGGGCTTGTGCACTGTTTGTCTTCTTCCCGTCGCCGTCTCCATCTCCAATGGGACTCCGCCCCCGCTGCCACCTCGGCCGTGCCCGCCCCGGACTCTGCGGTTGCCTACGAGTCGGCCTCGACGTCCGGATATAAAAACTGAGCCCCGTCCCCTCGTTTCCCGCATCTCTCGAGCAGCCGCCTCGCCTTTCGAGCCCCGCTGCCGTGTGCCGTCGCCCTCGCCACTGGAATTTGTCGCCGGTCTCACCGAGCTGCCCGCCTCCGTCGTTTCTCGACGTCGTCGTCCTCCGCCGTCGTCTGCCGTCGTTCGCCACCGCCGGTGAGCACTCCGTCGCGTCCCGCTACAATTCCAAGTCGTCACCGGCCAAACCCCCGCCGCCGCGTCGCCGCCGCCTCGATAAATCGTGGGCGGCTCGATTCGCGCGCGCCGATGCTGCGCTGCGCGCGCGTCTCTTCGCCTTCCCGTGGACTCTATGCACCGTGCGCCACATAGCTGACAGACCGGGCCCACCGGTCGGTCGCATGTGCCGTGGACCCATAGACCGAGCTTCGTCAGCGCCGCCACCCCAGCAGCCATGCAAGCGCCATGCAAGCTTTAGATGCCCACATGTCCGCCGCATGCTACCGCATCACCAGCCCAGTCAGCCACACTATTTCATGCACCGGGTTCACCGTAGAATAGCTTTACCGTGCGCCGAGTCCACAGCATAGTGTTTTTTTTCGATTTTCAACCTTTTCTTTATATTAGATTATTCCGAGAGCCCATTCTCCCTCGTCCGAACTCCGATTGACCAAATTCTTTTTCCTAAATTCATCTAAAATTGAGATCTACCTTTTGGTTCTGGTTTTGAAGTTTTTGGAGTTCATTTGAATTTATTTGAATTTGTTTTTGTGTTTAGTCTCGTTTTCTCTCTCGTTAGATCACGCTTTTGAAGGAGCTGAAGCCGGATTCGAGGATCAAGAGCTGTCAACTGAGCAAGGCTAAGGCAAGTCATGTCCTTTGATCATATTGAACCTAGTTTTCAAATCTAATATTTATTATTTTGTTTTAAAGTACCATGCATCGCTATTTCATTATAAATCTTTGTATTGGTAGTTATTGTCCAAATTGATTAATTCATCCTTGGTAATTTGAATGCCATGATTCCATTGTAACCATAGGATGGGTAATTATCTAGTGATGCAATACTAGTTGTCATATGGGGTGTACATTTAATTTGCTTAACCATGCTTATTACTAGTGCGTTGAGTCTGTCATCACATGTGGTAATTAATTTTGACTTAATGATATACTGGAACGTGGTGGTCACCACGATTATAAATTTGATTGCCATGACATGGGTAGTGTCATTGGTGCTGGTTATACAAACTTGGTTTTCACTCGAGCGAATGATCGTGCAGTAAAGGGGGTGCAGGTTGCACATGGGATGTGGATGCTTCGCTTGGGTAAATTTAAGGACTTAACTTTGTGTGCCATGGATCTGAGCTTTACCGTGCAAACCACATGTCTAATATTATGGGATAGACCTGTTATAATAATTTGTGAAGTCTCAACTTTGGTTTTGCTACTGATGTTGTTGTGGCGCAAGAGGGGGCAATTATCGACTAGGGGGTTACCCTACTCGATGGCAAAACCTTAGCGAGTGGGATCAGGTTGAGATGGATCATTGTAAAAGCCTTGTTGTGATTTTCTTTAACGTGAAGATGATCACATCGTGTGGGTATAGTTGCGCAACCTCTGCAGACTGTAAAACTATTCGAATAGCCGTGTCCTCAGTCATGGACAATGCTCGGTGAATTCACACGAGGGGTAGAGTTTCCATGAAAATATGGTTGGGTTAAGTTGGGGAGTGAATGGTCAGTTCACTTGTGGTTGGTCTAAATTCCCTTGAATACTTATTTAATATTAATTTCAAAGTTGCTTTTCAATCTATTTATTGTATTTACTTTAAATTGTTGCATTCTGCAAAATTAACCTTACAGCCATCCTTTTTTAAGACTTGAATATTATATTGCATTCGTTGTTATAAACGACTTGCTGAGTACTCTATGTACTCACAGCTTCATCCATACTTGCTCAGTTGAGGAGGAAGAACCAGATCAGCAAGAGTTGTTAGCGAGAGGATATTTCGACGACTTCACGGATTAGGACTTCGCTTTCGATCGATTGCACGTAGGCATGTCTAATGGCTATTGAGTTATTTGTTTTCATTGCTAGTTTCTTTAAGCCCTTGGGCTATTAATTGTAAGCTTGGCCATAAGGTCGTACTCTAAAAATTATTAATAAAATTTGGATTTTTCTTAGTATATTGTGATGTGGATGATATTTATCTTTGTTTACATTGTGCGCACTAGCGTGATCCTGGACTAGTGCAGAATACACAGGAGAGTCTGGATTTGCATATTCGGGTCTCGACAGAAGTCACACTATCATGAGAGGTCCTTAGCTTCTCCATATCACCAAGCAAAGCAGAACATACATCACATTCGTCACGGGAGGGAGCAAATATAAGTGAAGTAACCTCCCGTGACAATCTATCTACTTCCTTCTCAAGATCAACAACCCAAGCTCTAGATCTAGCGTAAAACTTTTCTAGCTTCAGAAATGCATCATTTAACTGGTCATAGGAGGTCAGAGTAGAGGTCATCGTCGTTGACGTCGGCCTCGTTGGCCATGAAGCACATGCCGATGAAGTCGTCACCGTCCTTGGGTTCTTGATCATCCTTCCCATCGTCGTCACTCCACCCCTCCACATCGCTGAAGTTGATGTCGTTGAAGGCGATGAGGACACGGTGGAAGAGCTTCTTGGCTTTGCCAAGGTTGCGGTACTTCTTCTCTTTGCCTGGGAGCTTCTTGTCGTGGTTCTTGTTGGTGTAGTCATTCTAGCTCGAACCGTCGTAGTCATTCTTGCCTTTCTCCAGCTTGGGGCAGTTTGCTCGAATGTGGTTGGGGCCACCACACTCAAAGCAAATCATGGGCCCTCCTCTCTTTCTGTCCCTCACCCTCTTGTATGCATAGGAAAATTTTCTAGCTAAGAGGGCTAGTTAGTTTTCTGGGAGCTACTCTAGTTGATCATCGGCAATTTCACCTAGAGCAGCAAGAGAGAATCCAGAAACAAGGTCAAAAGAAGATCCAGAAGCAGGATTGGAATCAGTGACCAAAGCCATCGACTGTGACTTCGACTTGCGAGAGACAATGTCAATCTCGTGAGTCTTGAGGTATGAATACAACGCATCAAGAGTCAAAGTCGAAAGATCAGTTGTGTCCTTGATGGTGGTCACTTTCATCTCCCAAACTCGCAAATCCAAGGCCGCAAGCATCTATCGAGCGTTGTCCGAGTCGGGGTATGTGAGACCGACCACTCGGAGGTTGCTCAAGATCTTGTGAAACCTCGCAAAGCACTCATCGAGAGACTCTCCAGCGAGCATTTCAAACTTGTTGTAATCTCGCTTGTCTTGAATCTGTCATACCATCTTGATTCGGGTGGCGCCCTCATGGTAAGCATCGAGGGTCACCCAAATGTCATAGGCCGACGTAAGATGAGAGATGTGATCAAATTCACTTTGGCTCAATCCTTGGATTATGATGTTCCTTGCCTTAGCATTTGCCTCAACATCAGGCATGTTTGCCACATTGATGTTCTCATTGGCAGGAACAAGAAAGCGAGTTTTGACTTTTCGCCATATCGCATAGCCCTGAGCCTGCATGTGAGAGACCATGTGGAGGTATCCCTATGTTTGTGATGAGTAATTGACTCGTGTTCTGGAAAGTTTGAGTTTGATTTGGTTAGTTCGTGCCAAGTCGGTGTATGGCACAGTCTGGTTCGGTTGGACTTGCTCGAACGTGGTCGGACATGCTTAGGATGCTTGTTCTTTTTCTCGATCGGTTATTCAGGCTATTTCGTGTTTGAGTATGTTTCATTGATGAATATTGATGTTATATTGTTTGAGCGGTGCTATGTGATGGTTTCTTATCCGTGATGGCTGCAGAACTTTGCGCGAGTTCATGGTGAGGCGTGGGAGGACCGGGACTAGGCACGGGAGGTGTTGAGGTCTAGACGGTCGGAGACGCCGAAGATGATCGAGGTGGTAAGGTGGTTGCAAGCGGGAGACAAAAACCGAGCTGGAGCTGCCGAAGGTGGACACGACGGTAACGGCGAGGTGGACCAAGACTAGGTTCGAGGAGGAGCCGAGGTCCGACGGTCGGGATGCCGGGTGCGGTGCGTGCGAGGACAGAAGCTTCGGGAAGGTGCGGCGAGGGCATTTTCGTAAAATGCACAAGGCTGCAAAATGGAAGCGGATTCGGTTAAAGATAACGGGTTGGAGACCTAGTAGTGGGAGGAGGAAGTTAGGGTTTGGAGTGGTGTGATCAAATCCTGGTTTTGCCTCCTCTCTCTTTTATGTGAGGGTGTTTTGGCAGTGTTGCCTCATGTGTGTGTAAGTTAGAGAGTGGATACAGGCTACCACTTCTTGATTTTCTACTTTGAGTGTGTGAGCAATCTCCTTCTATATAGAGGATGTGAGGAGCAGGCAGCTGGGTGGTGTTCCAGTGTGTGTTGCTCAGCAGTGAGTGTGTGTGCGTGTGTTCATCTCAGCTTGGAAGCATGTAGTGAGATGGTTGTAACCCTTGTGTAATCATTCCTCTCAATGCAATCAATCATCTCTTTGCATCTATTTCAGCTTCTGATGTTAAGTGTTATGTTGTTTGATTTCCTTGCGATGCCTCTGTTTGTCTCTGGTTCTTTTCACTTGAGATGAATTATTGCTTATGGTTTTGTCAAATCTTTGTTGCTCTGTGATGGGAAAACCTCAAGGCCATTTGGCCATTCAATTCCCAAGAGCAAAAGTCAGATTAAATTGGTTTGCTCATCTCACATTCTTGCGGCTCACTTCCCCTGTTTACTTAGGTCTAGGGTTTGGAGGTAGGGAAAGTGTGGTTTCCTTGATATTCTTGGTGAGAAGTGATGTGGTTTGTGTTGTCTAGTTGTGAGATGATTTCCTGTTGTAATCTAAAGCCTCATGAGCAAAAGATTCAAGAATGATAAGCAATTTGGAAATATGTCCCATTCAACATTCAGTTCTCGATTTCTGCTCAAGTGTTGATTCCTTGCACTTTTTGGTTGTATGCTTTGGTTTCTAAGGTCCTCTTGCTATTTAGTTTAAAGTCCCTTTCTTTTGGCCTAAGAGGAACAGCAGAAATTTGACAATTTCCCTGTTTTCTGAAGTCTTTAGTTTTTACTGTCTCAGTTTTGGCCTGCGCTGTTCACTGAACTAAGGCCCGGTCAGACCGGCTTCATACCGGCGGTCTGACCGGATGGTAAGGAGCGGTCAGACCGGAGGCATTGTGGCGGTCAGACTGGGCATGAACCGGCGGTCTGACCGGCCTAGGCTGTGTGGTCAGACCAGTCTCATGCCTGCAATCTAACCGGCCCCTTGCAGTCTGTGCTGCTCTCTATCTGCTCTGTGGTTCTTTGTCTCGTTTTCTTTTCCGTGTGTCTGAGTTTCCAGTGAGCATTTGGTTCTTGCTTCATAGCTTCCATAGCTATCGGAGAAGAAGTATATGGATACTTGGGGGCGATTTTTGAAGGCACCATTCACCCCTCCTTTGTTGCCATTTCCGATCCTACAACATGTAAGACTCCATCCTACTCTTCCAGAAAGGATAGTCGATCCCATCGAAGATAGGGGGCTTGGTGGAATACTTGCCCATTGTCATGGCTCACAAACCGGTTAAGATCTATCGAGAAAGAGCTAACCGACTCTGATACCAATTGTAGGATCGGAAATGGCAACAGAGGGGAGGTGAATGGTGCCTTCAAAAATCACCCCAAAGTATCCACAAATTTCTTCTCCGATAGCTATAACAGCTATGAAGTAAGAAAATACATGCTCACTGGAAAACCAAAAAACAGACCGACAAAAAGGTTTGAGTCAAACTTGGCCGAAAAGGCTACAAACTGACAATTATGTTTCACAGGTCAGTGAAATAGAATTTTAAACCAAGAATCAGTCCTTATAGTGAAACTTGAGCAAGAAACAGAGTTTGACTGAAACTCTGAAGATTTAGACATTGCCGAGACTTTAGAAGATCACCTGATCGGCAACAATAGTGAACCGAAGACACTGCTGACAACAGAAGAGAGACAGCATTTGGCTTACATGAAATGAGCTGCTCAAAAACAAACAGCCGAAACAAAGAAGGTGATTGCTGGCCGAAACCAAAAGACCGAAAACAGGAAATCACGGAAACTGAAGCAGAACTCAGATTAACACCGTCGGTCTAACTGCAAAAATGTTGCCGGTCCAACTACCTTGGAGCTACCGATCAGACCGCCAAAGGGCGGCCGGTCTGACCGCCAGTGGTGGACCGGTTGAACCGCCGAGAAGTCTCCTGCTTGATAGGAACCAGGGATGGAATCAGAAGTAGCTGGGAAATTGGCCAAAGAAGATGCACACACTGCTGAACATACAGAACACTAAAAATACAGAGAATGAACTGAAAAAAGGAAAATTGCAAACTGAATGTTGTCGGCAGTGAAAACCGAAAACAGTGTAAACTGAAACTAGGCAAAGAGCATACCAAAGCTAATAATCTGAGAAGACTAAACAGAACAGTAACTCAAAGCTAGAAACTGCAAACAAAAGATAAGCAAGACTAAACATTGCAGATTTGCGGCCTAAAGAAATACGGCAGACCGAAAAAATAAAGAGCGCAGTCGGCTAGCAATTGAGAACTGACACGAACAGAGAATACTTGCTGCCAAAAACAGTAAATACTGAGAACAGCAGAACACAGGGAAATTGGTTGAGTTGCTGCTATTCTTCTGAAGCCAAATTAGCAAGACTTCAATCTAAACAGCATTGAAACCTCAAGGAGAAGAAACTGCTGACAGGAAGCAATAGGAAAATCTGACAGCATAATTGAACCTGAGAACCAAAAACTGATTTTCCCAGATTGCTCATGAAACATAAATCTTTTGGTAAAGAGCCTTCTTGATTACAACAAGGAATAGTCTCAGATCAAGAGATCTCATAGCTATCCCAACTCTTTGCCAAGAAACCAAGAAAGTGAGAATGCTCTGCTAACCAAAACAGTAAATCCTAGAATTGGGTAAACAGAGGAAATCTGTTAGCAAGATTACTCATGACCAATGATGAAAGATTTGTGCCTATCTTGAGGTTCAAGCATCTTTTGGCCATGGGACTTCAAACTCATCTAGCATTCACCTTCTGACCAAAAAATCAAGAAAATGCAATTCCTCTGCCTACAGGAATAGTGGAACCCTAGAAACAGAGGAAGCAAGAGGCAATTAGAAACTTGGGAAGAACTTAGCTAAAGAAATCTTTGCACTCGGGAACGAATTAGCCAAGGGGCCTTGAGGCAACTCCCAGTTCAAGGCAAGGATTTTGCAGCAAATCAAACAAGAATTCAACTCTAAACCACAAGAACAGACAATAACAAAAAGAACCAAAAGATAATCCCAGAGAGGAAGAAGTCAGACCAACTCAATAAAAGGCATCTCAAATGGATTCATTTCATAGAGATGAATGATTACACAGGTGAGTTTTCTACAGCCATCTCAACCCCCTTCTCCCATCTGAGAAGAACACGCACACTCACTACCAGCTCATATGCCCAAGTCACAACATGAGACACACACACACACAAATAGCAAATCAAGAAGTGGCAGCCAGTACCCACTCCATGACACACACACAACAGGGAGAAGAGGGAACCAGGATGGAGGGAAAACAAGAATGCCTCTCCAAACCCTAAACCCTCTCTATTTATAGCCTTCACTACCGGGTTTCCAACCCGTTTGCTACAGCCCTTTACCCATCAGCCTCAACTGAAACCGCTTCCATTTTGCAGCCTTGCTTATTTTACTGAAATGCCTTTGCTGCACCTTCCTGGAAGCTTCCTCTTTTCTTTCTATCCATGCCTCGCAACCACTTTGAGTCCTCGCCGTCTTGGGCATCTCCCGACCGCTTTCACCTCAGCACCACCCATGCCTAGTCCGATCATCCCATGCCTCGTCACGACTCCGCCTCAAAGTCCTACAGCCATCATAGACAAGAACACATCACATAGCACCGCGCGAAACAGGATAAACATACATTAGCATTAGTGAAAAGGTACTCAAGCATGAAATAACCAATCGACCAATCGAAAAGAGGAATAAGCATCCTAAGCACGTCCGACCGCATTCGACCAAGTCCAACCGTACTAGACTGTGCCATGCACCGACTTGGCGCGAACCAACCAAATCAAACTCAAACTTTCCAGAACACGAGTCAATTACTCATCATAAATATGGGGACACCTCCACATGGTCTCTCACTTACCATACTCTTCTTCAGTCTCAATGTGGAAACTATTGGCGTAAATATCCTTAAAACTTAGGAGAGTTCTTGTTGATTCTAGGTACAATAAGGCTTCTTGAATGACCAAAGTTGTGCCCATTGGGAGTACAATTGTGGCTCTTCCTAAACCTATTATACAAGCATCGCTACTAGCGATTGTTGTAAGGCTACCAGCATTCTTACTAATCGACTAAAAATACTTCGTCTCTCTTAAGATAGTATTCGTTGTGCTGCTGTCAGTTAAGCATACTTCCTCCATAGGGCGCCACACATGTTCTAATATAAGGTATTTTATTAATATGCATTAGAAGGCAATCAACACATAAATAAAATTCTTTAATATCAGAACATATCATGCCATTATAAACTAAATAAATGAATGAATTATTCAAATATCATCGAACCATCACGAGAAAATAAATTGCTTAAGTGTCGTCCATGCAAGTTCTAACTTGTCCTTTCACCCAAAATAAATGACAATTAAGTCTAAATGCATTCTGTGCATTAGACTGAATCTGCTAAGAAATCGGAGAGAAATCATGGCAGTGGCAGCTTCTAGGTCAAAAGGGGATGTTGCTGCCAGAATGGTTTGAACCTCCATCAGCGCAGGCAGCTGCTCAGAACTGTCCCCTCAATAGATGCAAAGTGGTTTTCATACTGCCCTTTGCCATCCTTCTTCTTCTGGGCTTGGAAAGCATTGATGACATGCTGTGGCTCTTTACAGATCCACGATCAATGCCCTCATATGCCACACTTGTAGCATGATTGGTCCTACTGACCATAGACCTTACTATCCCACTTTGGTTTGCTTGCCTTATTCTCACAAGGAGCATCTGACTTGCCTTTCTCGGTTTTGGCCTTACCCTTCCTTCCCCTTTTCTTCATCATGGGCTTTCGCACCTTGTAGCTCTCGGTGTTGGCTTCACGGCTAGCGGAGCTCCTAGGTGGCTGTGTGATGTAGTTATTGCGGAGAAGTTCATCCTAAGCCTCTTCAACCTGCATCATATCAATCAATTCGGCATACTCCTTGTAGCCATCTTGAAGGTAATTACGTGTGGTTTGAACTGCATTGGAGTGGAAGGTGGATATGGTCTTCTCAATCTTCTGTTCATCTGTGATCTGCTTGCCACAAAGTTAAATATTGGTACAAATCTTGTGCAAGGCAGAATTGTACTCCCCAACCATCTTGAAGTCGGCAAACCTCAGTCGGATCCATTCTTGCTTTGCCTGAGGAAGAATGGTGTACTTTAGCCTCTCAAACCGCTTCTTGAGTGCAGTCCAGAGTGCTAGCGCGCTCTTCTCTGTCATGTACTCATTCTTGAGAGTAAGACAAAGATGGTGCCGGAGGAAGTGAAGTGTCTGATCATTTTCCTTAGGGAATTGGGGGTCCTGCGGTGCGCCAATCCCAATAGCAGCGCGGAGTTTCTTGGCTCTAAGTACTTTCTTGACATCGGAAGTCCAAGTCAGATAGTTTGGCCATGCTGGGCCAGCTCCTCAAACTCCCGGTTCGTGATGCCAGTCATCTACATATGCATGAAAGGAATAAATAAGTTTACTGCCAATAAACATGCATGGAATAAATTTACTTTAGGTAAATAAATAGTATAAAAGATTCTCGTAATGTTTCGGAATTTTCTATGTATTTTCTATAAATTTTACTGTTAATTTCGGTGATTAAAGGAAATTTAACTAATTATGATTAAACAAAACAGTAAATAAATACAGAAAACATAGAAAATAAATAATGATAGAAATAAGCATGCTTCAAATGCTAAAAATAATTCAAAATTTGTATTCCCGAGGCCCTTTTATGCCAAAATATGAATTTTCAGTGAATTTTGCAATTTCCGAGGGCCTATACGCAAATTTGCAGTTCAGAGAAAATATTCGCATAATTTTATGATTTTCCAAGGGGTTTTCTGCAAAATTCAGGACCCATCTGTAAAATCAGAGGACCTTTTTGTAATTTTCAAAATTACGAGGGCCTTTTTGCAAAATTGTCGGCGCCTACTCAGGCCGGGCCTCTGACCCGTTTTCCTTTTTCGGCCAACCGGCCCACACGGCCCGTGCCGCTGGCTTAAGAGGCCAGGTTAGGGTTTCCCCTTCCCGTGCTTTGCCGGGTGGGGGCAGCGGCAACGGCTCAGCGCGCGCGCGCGCGGCGAGGCGATGAGCTCAGTGGCAGCTGGTCGGCGCCGACGGCTGCGGGCCGTTGAGCGGCGTTTCGGGAGGAGTCAGTGGTGGCGCCTCAGGCGCCAGCCGGCGGTGACGCTTCAGGCAGAGCCAATGGTGGTGCTTCGGGCGCAGAAGCCGAGTGGGCGACCTCCTCGCGCACGACGGTGGGACGGCGCCGCCGCACGAAGCCGAGCGAGCGGCCTCCTCGGGAGCGATGATCGGCAGCTCGGCGCGAAGCGAAGCGGGTGGCCATGCAGCGGCGCGGTCGGCCTTGCAGGAACCGAAGGGCCGACGCGGTCGGTTAGCTAGGTGGGGCCATGCAGAGACCGAGGTGTCGGCGCTTCGGGCGGCCATGCGGGGCTGTGCGGAGACCGAGGCGGCGGCGCTTCGGGCGGCCATGCGGGAAGCCGAAGTGGTGGCGTCCGTCGGCCGTGCGGGGTGCGAGTGACTAGCAGCCCCGAGCGACATCTTCGGGCGGCGACCAGTGCAGGGAAGCCGACTGCCGTCGCGTGTGATAGTGGCCGGCAGCCGTATTGCATACGGTGGCTGTACGCGGCTGAACGTGCATAGATTTTCCTTTTTTTCAATCTGCAGTGCAATCAACATCTACTCTGTGATGTAATCTACCGATCGACATTGTGCCGGAGACTTCAAGTCTGCTCATGGTAGATTAGAGCGGATTTGTACAATAGAAAATAATCTAGAAAGTAAAATATGCAAATTTAGAGCGATCTAGATACAGACAATTCATTCTACTAGTGCTTCGATGATTACCTCCGATTCACCGGAGCGATTCGTGCTGATAACGTATTGAGAAACTGTCGCTAGCGACCAGTCCGATCGATTCCTCTGCTTATGCAAAAACCAGATCAATCACAGAAGATAGAAAAATAGTAGATTGAAGCACAGAGAGGTAGAGAGAACTTCCATATACAAATAGCCAATAGTGCTCCCTATTTATAGACTAATGGTGAGGTGCCCACCATAGGCTAAAGCTTCAAGCCCAAGCTCAGGTTTCCTAACATTTGGCACCTTAGTGCGGTCGAGTACTGCGTGACCGGCTTGGCACACCTCCGTGCCACGTGAGGCTTGTCCACCGCGTCACCGGCCTGGCGTGCCCCCGTGCCGCATGAGCCGCCCCACCAAGGAAAAATATTAAAAATGTTTTTTGTACCAATTTCTATATATAGAAAAAAAAAAGCTCTAGCAAATATAATATTTTGTGGAGCCTCGTAACACAGTGTACCAACATGTGTATTTTTTTTTTGTAATTTTAAATATTGACGACATTGGCCCATGCGTTACCGTAATTCCCCATGTAGCCCCCGACCAGGCATAAGGTCGCATTGGGTCTCCTTGCATGGAGCTGGCCTGGCGTGCCCAAATGATACTAATTTTGTACAAAAACAAATTAAAAAATATTTTTTTTGTAGAAAACGTTAGATATAGAAAATGAGCTGACAGAAATATAATTATTTTGTTAAGTGCCGTCACAATTGTTTTTTGAAGTAATCTATTTTTGTTCCAAATTACAATAATATACATTCGTTGAACTGGTGGGCACGTGTCGCCGACAAGTCGCGCACCAATTCACCGATTTAAGATAATAATATTATTATTTTACTGATTTGATGAAAATAATTGTAGGGGAATGAAGAGCAATTTTTGTAGGTAATACATCTAGCATGTTGCCTACAAAAATTGTGGGGTAAACAACATTTGCTAGATGTATTACCTACAAAAGTTGTTCTTCATCCCCATAATTGTTTCCATTGGATCAGTAAAATATTATTATTATTATTTTAAAATTGGCGAACCGGTGCACGACTTGTCGGTGACACGCACCCACCGGTTCAATGAAGGTATATTATTGTAATTTGGAACAAAAAATAGATCACTTAAAAAAATAGTGTTGCAGTGCTCCACAAAAAAAACTATATGCCTGGCTGCTCATTTTCTATATCTAACATTTTCTAAAAAAAATTCAGTTTGTTTTTATGCAAAATTAGTATCATTTGAGCGAGCCAGGCCAGCTCCACGCAAGGGCCCAAATTGGACCTTACGCCCGGCCGAGGGCTACATAGGGAATTACGGCGACACACGGAGCCAATGTCGCTGACATTTAAAATTACAAAAAAAAATACATAGGTTGGTACACTGTGTTACGAGGCTCCACAAAAATATTATATTTGCTGAAGCTTATTTTCTATATACAGAAATTGGTACAAAGAATATTTTTAATATTTTTCCTGGTGGGCCGGCTCACGCGGCACGGGGGCGCGCCAGGCCGGTCACGCCGTAAGCAAACCGCGCTAGGGAGCCGAAAACGTCTATTCTGTCGACCGGAGGCCAAACACGAGATTACGCCCGCGCAGACGGCCAGATTGGCCAAAAACTCGCTTTTGTTTTCTAGTTTTATATGAGAGCTACGTGCCTTGCCGTTCATTTTAGTTTCATCGACCTCCTCTTTTTCGTACGTACGCCAGACAGAGTGGACGAGCATCCGGAATGACCACGTCGGCGATAAGCATTGATATTGAAAGCTGGCGACCAATCCATGATTCCATGCTTCAATTCGTAGCATGCAAACCATACCGAAATGAACACCTCCAAGCATATAAGCTTTTTCTTTTTGGCTTTTTATGCCTGTTGCCTTGGATTTCCTAAAAGCTAAATCAAACAGGCTTCAAGCGGTTTGCCAAGTTTAAAATTGAATGAGTCGTTCACGTTGATATCTCTGTTGTCTTAAAAAATATAAATAAAAATCATCAATCGCAGCCAAAAATCATCAATCACACCTTAAAAGAACAGGCCATAGCAATGCTCGTCGAATATCTCACCACAAATTCACAATTTCTCGCCAATCTAGATCGAAGCCACTCGAATTCTTGTCATTCTGTTGGCCAATCCTACATGCCAATGTGTATTATGCATTTGAATTTACCAGTTAGTGAAGTTCATGGGCCCATGTACCTAACCATTTTTTGTAAAAAGAAAATTCCAGTCCTGGATCCTGGTAGCTAGTACAACTAACATGAATTGTATAGAGATCTGGATGATGGCTAGGTTCGGTAGGGCTCAAGATTTGGCTTCTCACTTTCTATTATGGTAACTAATTTTTAAATATTATGTTTTTTAAAGTGTGATTTACTAATCGATTATAATACACACTATATCGAATTCAATTATATCGACCAAAATTGTATATAATTGTCTCTATCTTTATAGTCTCTCTCATGAACAACCAGAATTCAAAATTTTAAATAAAAAATTATAAACTACAACTAAAAAAACCAATCTGAAGAGTTATAGGCGGAGAAGTGCAGGGCTGCACAAGAGAGTGACGTTTTGGTTCAGTCCCACCCAAACATGAAATAATCGCCTAGTGGTATATATCCCCGTCCGATGAGTGCACACCGTTTTTTCACAATCTTGTGTAAAGTATTATTTATTTTTTGAAAGAAAAATAGTGTGTGAAAATTGTAGCCCGTCATTGCTGCAATTGTAATAATGCTGTATTTTACAATTTTTGGGTTTTAAGTTCATAAAAAAGGTGGTAACAACAGCTTAAATTGAGTCACTCCGACATTACTTATACACTTGCACTACGATGCTGACCACATTAGCTGAAACCCATCCAACTTTGTCCTTTGGATTATAACCAAAACACACATCAGTAATATATCATTATTGTGCCGAAAGAATGATCACAGAAATAACCTAGCTGGGGCCAGTGACCTCAATGCTTGTCCAAAGTGCGACCCTTCATTTCACTACAATGACAACATCGATCGATCTCCAAAGCCCTCTCTTGTACTCTTCCAAGTAAACAATCTTAATTAGTTAAGTAAAACTGTTCCTCCCAAACCGACCGGGCCTACTAATTAATCAAACCACTTGGAGAAAGGAAAACCTGACTGATCCAAGGAAGGGATCGATAATAATAGAAAATCTGTGTAGGTTGATCAATTCTTGAGGAAAAGAATTATGCTTGCATAAAGTACGCTTATCATTGGCAATATGTATAGGCTAAACTGCTACAAAGCCGTGCTTCAGGGAAGAAATTTGAAGGACGCACTTGGAACCTGTCTTTTTGACGATCCAATAATTTATCCCTTGCAAGGATCAACGCCATGATGTCAATAAATATGTTAGAGCAACAAGCTAATTATGTTCTAGTGTTTTTTTAATTGAGATACTCTATGTATAAAGAGCTGCTCCTAACCGTTAGGATTGTCCAAGAATGAGTATATATATCGATTACCTTCCCTCGACTTAAGCCCTATTTGGGAACACGGGAATTCTCTTCGATTTCTACAAAAATCGAACCATATTATGTTAATTTATTGTAAAATTATGTGAAATTCCTATGATCGAAATAGAGCCTTAAGCTTTTAGCTAAACTAGTCGGTGCATGAAACTCAATAATATTCTCGAAGGTGAGGACTCTAGTGTTTCCCCTGGGTTCAAATTTTGTGTCAAACATTTTTCGGAAAAAAACTATTTTTCGAAAAATGTATAGCGATGCTTTTTTAAGCATAGCAATTCTCCTAAAGAAAGTGGGTTTAGTGGCAGTGCCTCTAGGTCCAAGGATTAAACATTTTTTTCCGTTCGGGCACCAGATTGGATCACGAGAATGAACCCAAACGAAAACCAACCTTGTTTTTGGGCCAACAGCACCTGCTGGATACGGCCACATTCATGGCAGCCCAAGATAACCAACAAACGACTCGGACCAGTCACACGGCCGAACAGGCCGACACAAATCAAGCAAGGAATTAAGCACAAAAACCAAAACTGAAACCAAGAACTCTAAATCTAGGGCACGTCTAGGCACGTTGTTGTCTTAGCGTGCGTTACTTTTGATTTGTCTGCTATCATCTCACTTCACGGGATACGATCAGGCTAGAGCTCACGTGTAGGCCCTACCCCACGTTTCACTCTTCCAGCTGGATAAGAGATGTGAGTCCATACTTTTTTTTTTGTAGAGGCCTCTTAAATTTTCTATTACTCTATAAAATATTCTTTTCTTATCTAATAAAAGATATTTATATAGTCATACCTTTCAAACCGTACTTTCAACCTATAATTTATTTATTTTTTTTGTATTCTACACGATGAGACCAACAAAATAATACTAATATCGAATATATTAAAGCTACGTAAAAGTGTTACTTTTGGGGTGGTAATTTGTTTAAAATGCAGATGGTGACTTAGGGTGGTAAATTCTTAACTTACATGGTAATTTGTTCAAGTTATAAATGATAACTTAGGGTGCAAAGGACGGTAAATTTGAACTATTATTTGCACACTCACAAAAATGATGATAAATTATTAACTTAGGGTGGTAATGTTAAATCTGAATATGATAATCTATGGCACTAATGATGGCAAATCTGAACTTTTCTTACACATACTCACAAAGTGATGGTAAATTCTAAAATTAATGTGGTAGTTTCTTAAAGCTGACAATGATAATTTAAGGTGCAAAGGGGCATAGACAAATTCTTGAAATTAGGGTGATAATTTGTTAAAGCTGACAATGGTAACTTGTGGTGCAGCTAATAGTAAATTTTGAATCTTTTCAAATTCACAAAATTGATGGATGCAACTGATGATAATTTTGAACTTATTTCAAATTCACAAAAAAATGTTGATAATTTTGAGTTTAGGGTGGTAATTTGTTAAAAGCCTGCATTTTTAACAAAACCATTACCTAAAGTTCTACAAATTACCATATACCATTTCGACAAATTACTACCTTAAATTCAAAAAATATCACCATATGAATTTGAGAAAAAAGTTAAAACTTATCGTCAATTGAACCTTAGGTTCCAATCTACAATTTTAGCTAATTACCATCCCATAGTTTAATAATTATCATGTTGGTATGCAATGGAGCTACATATTTGTGTCCACTGAGAAGGCAAAGATATGTGGTCCTAGCATCATCTAAAGGAAAAGGAGGTGAGGGTTGTACAGCAAAGCAAAGATGTCTCATATATAGAGACAATGGTGTATCCCACTATGTTCCCAACTTGCAGCTAGTCAGAGGAGATGAGAAAAAAAAATGCTGCAGCGAGCGTGAAATAAAGCCGGACATGAGTCGCTTGCGTAAAAAAGGACCGATGGTGTTGCGTGATAAGATTAGAGAGCAACCAGGAGCGCAATAGTCACACCTAAACAAGAAATAGGAGAACGCCCAATCCCTACTACGCCCTCTGGGCCATTTGTCCCAACCCCTACACTCTCTTAATTTACTCCGTGATTTAGCAACTCGTATTGATCAAGACTAAAAGGAAAAACAGTTCACTTTATTGTTCTGTAACGCTCATAGACTGTCTGATTAGAGTCAAATTTTATTTTTCTGATGTGCACCAAAAATTGGTGTTGCAAAATTTAGTTATGGAATTGATGACATATTGGCTAACATGTGACAAGAAACCTCTCCAAGAAGCTAACAAGCCTATGTCAAGCAGCTTTGATCATTACGGATCATTAAGTGTTTTTGGCCATTTAGGGGATACAAGGATAATTATTACACGCACAAATTTTCAGTTTTGTAGTTAATAATGTTTACCAGTAGGAGTAACGAGTATAATCTGTTTAATTAGTGCTTTCAATCGTGGGGTCCACCTGTCTGTGATTTTTTCTCCCGTTATACATACTCATATCAGTGCATACATGAGTGAAAACTGTTTGGCTTAATTTATTTAATTAAGAATCATAGTGTAACAGCTCGAGCCATCCTTTGATTCCGGAATGGTACCACCATTCTACTCCATCACCATTTTCACCATGGCTAAAAAATTGACAACAACTACTCTATTTATATCTCAACAACACGATAAACATCATACCATTTTTTAACACTCACTACTCTAGCATGCCATTGAAGTTTAAATACATTAACTGAAGGTGATATGCAAGTTACTGTTTGTACGTAGAAATATATATATATATATATATATATATATATATATATATATATATATATATATATGTGTGTGTGTGTGTGTTACTTCTGCCCGTGCATGTCGTCTTCAATGCTTCACCTAAAAAAACACAAATAAACAAGGGTGAGTTTGAAGACTTAACAAGAACAGAATAGGATGATAAACACTACCAAACACATAAGCAATCATCTAGCCATGTCATACTGTGAATGTTTCAACATTAAAATTGACATAAACATGTTCTCCACATGCATCATTTTGTTCATATCATCAATCTCATGCCTCACATTGTCATTCCATTAGTGCCATGCAACTACTCTACATGCTCATTTGTTCATCATATTGCAGATACCGGTATAGCCTAACACTACTACAGAAAGGCTCATCACAGATGATTCGGAACCGTCATCACAGACGGTTTTTGAACCGTCGAATTTATGTGTATGTGATATTTGGTGGTTATCACAAACGGCTCTCAAACCGTCTGTAATAATTACAACATAGATGGTTTTTTTTTAAAAAAAACCGTTTGTAATATATCAACTATCACAAACGACTAATACCAAAAATCGTCTGCAATATGTCATATATCTCAGATGGTTCTCGGACATAGCCATTTATGATATCTTAGATATCACATACTGCTAATACTAAAAACCGTATGTGATAGCTATTTAAATACCTATATTATTTCTTATTTTTTTGGCTAGCCACAGGAAATGCTAGCCATGTCCTCTGAAAACATGCAAACAGATCATATATATCACACACGACAATTATTACACAAATCTCAACTAAATGATGTACATTTGAATGAATTATTTGATTAAGCACAATTAAGTGATTACAATTGTATCAAATGTTTCAACATCTAATCATCACCGGGATTGAACTTTCCAGTCTTGTTTATGACCTCCGCTATCAAGAATTCGGAGAGTTTTCCTCAGAGACCAAGTGTGGGTCGAGGAAACCCACCGATTCTCGCCATCAACAGACTTGTTGGATCATGGATCTAGACATAAGCAATGAGTTATGACATTTATCAGTGTTATGTGTATTTAAAACTTGATTGTATAGTACACTTACAGTGTCTAGCATCGTAGAAGTGAGACGTCGAATTCCTTGAGGTTGAATAGTAAGAATAAGTCTTTGAATGTCACAACAAAGTAGCTAGAGTCGTGGAGGAAATGCACCTCCGTATATCTCACGGTGAATCTACTATACCGGTTTGGCTTCATGTTGGACCTCTGCATGTACTAGATATGCAAAGTCCTACAAACTAGTCCAAGACTAGGTAATTATGATTCGGAGACCAACGACACTCCAAGCATGAACTTCCATTCCCTGGGAGACGCCTTAATCTTCTTCAATTCGGCCTTGACTCCTCACTTGCGATACATTTTCGGCGTCGCCTTAGCAGGAGCCAATGCGCCATCCTTTTGAAGAGGAGCTTGAGGTGGAAGAGTCATAGAGCGCTCTGCTTGATAGGCATAGTCATGTAGAGATCGCGGCACGGAAGGATCCAAGGTGATGTCCCTCTTGGACCACTAGACGAATGTGTGGATGGCATCTCCTAGTGTCATGATTTCTCTGTTTGGAGCCTCTCCAATAGGACGGCCGTAAAACGTCATTAATCCAGCCCACCTGGACCTTCACGAAACCGGTCACTAGCTGGGCACTATGCAACAATGTCCCTGGCAGGCATGGATACGCCAACCCTTGCCGGCCGTCACGGGAATGGAGCCAACAATCCTGATTCTGAGGATGCACGACGTGGTCTCCTACATAATAATACACTATGAGCTAAAGTATCCACTAGGTCTATCTATGTAGTATTCTAGAGATGTATATTATTGGGTGTCATTGATAGTTAAGTGGACGTCGCTATGTTCAGAAAGTGGTGTGGACGTGTAGCTACTCCGACAGTAAGGGGGACTAGGTACCATAATAATGGGAGTGGTTTGCAACTGGTTGCGGACTTCTCTTAGTTCATTCCTCAATGCATCTATATCTCCTTGAAGTGAGGTAATTATGTCCTCAAGTTTTGCATCAAAGTCCTGTTTCATACATTCCTCGCACTCGGCCTTGGATCTCTTCCTACTCCTATACGCCTTGAAGTCGTTTGGAAATCCATGCCTCCAAGATACGTAAACCCCTAGGCCTCATGATCGACTTGGGTGCTCCTTATTTCCCAGGGCCTGGATGGTATATCCCTCACCCTGACTGCTTGGAAGGAGCTTTTAGAAGATTCGGTAGTCAATGTTTACTGCAAAAGGCAATCATGTTATTTTAGACCCTATGAAGTTATGGACCTATTAACATCTAGGTAGTTTAACATATCTTACCAGACATTGGGATACTTCCTCCTTTACGGGGTTTCTGAAAGAGGCGATACCCGAAGACGTGGTTGATGACCTCGCTCTTAACTAGTTTCGGGTGTGCTCGTTTGTGATCCCGGCAAATGTTGGGGAGGCCTCCGATCGGATTACAACCTCATTCTCCATCCTCCATTGCAGGATTTTACCTGCGTACCCAATGGTGCCGAGTGTGCGGGGGTGAGTGTTTTTGCCTAGAGAACCTTATGTGCTGCACTTTCCTGCCAAAATTTGATCATCATCTTCATCCGCACAAAGGCTTTCCATGTTTCCTGTGACACAAAAGAATACCTTGTGAAGGGCGTGCGATCCTTGGTCATGTACTGCTGAAGATCTTCCATGTTTTTCCCATCGCGAGGAGCGCATACCGTTGCATGAGTTCATGAACTTCTGCTAGGATCTCAAACAAGTTTGAAATTTCATCCACAACACTTTTCTCTTGTCTTCTGTCAAACCTTTTTAGTTTTCTACGGTGATGGGGACCCGTTGCTTTCTGATTGTCCTGTAGTAGTCCAAAATGTTGCATCTACTTTCTTCAATTGTTCTTGGGCCAGCTATATTAAACTGCTCATCATGAAATGCACCTATGCAGACACCTGAGTTCTGGATTGTACTCTTTTCTGTCCTGATCTATTGTATAAAATATGTACCCATTAATGTTGTATCCGTGCCATATCACAATTATAAATTTTGGCTCTTCTGCCAGCCATTGCATCGTTGCACTTGACGACTTACCGGTGAATCGCACCCTCACCATTTTTTGAACCAACAGTTGTATTGTCTCATGATCCAAACATCCACCGGCTTAAATTCCCTTGGTGTAGCATGTCCTTGTGCTATTCAATATACGGAGACACTTCAGTCATGTGTTGCAAGGCTATAAAATAGGCTTGAGTGTACATATCTAGATTGGGAGTCATTTTTTTCAATCCGATGGTCCCAGAACCCTCTAGCCTCCCCTCGTGGTGAGATACAGGCATACCTATCGGTTCAACCTGAGCCATATAATCAACGTAGAACTCAATGACCTCTTCGGTTGCATAACCTTCGATGATGTTGCCCTCCAGCCGAGATCGATAGCGTACATAGGGCTTGAGAATCCCCATATACCGCTTGAATAGGTGCATATGACATAGAAACATAAGGCCACATATATTTATCTGTTTTACAAGGTGGACAATGAGATGGACCATGATATCAAAAAATGATGGAGGAAAATACATCTCAAGATAATATAGAGTCATCGCCACCTTGGTCTGTAGAGCATCTAGTCCAGTGGGATCGATAATCTTCTAAGCAATTGCATTAAAGAAATAACACAGCCTGAACCTTGTTCGGTAAAATACGTCTAATTGCAATAGGAAGCAATTATGTCATTAGCATCTGACAGTCATGAGACTTCATGCTAATTAATTTTAAATCTTCCATAGAAACAAATTTCTTCATGCTAGTGGAATGACAAGACAAAACTTTCACACCATGCAAGTACTGACACAGTTCAATTCTCTCAGACTTAGACAGAGTGTAGCAAGCTGGAGAAAGGTATGTTTGGCTTTTATCATAGCAACCAAGTCACGCTGTGTGTTAACACCATCCTTTATTTTGTCATAAATGTTCAGTAAGAGACAAATCAAGTTATCACATATATTCTTCTCTGCATGCATGATATCAATGCAATTGCAAACTTCTAAGTGCTCCTAGTAAGGCAAGTCCCAAAAAACTGACCTCTTCTTCCACATATTCTTCTAACGGGTCCTCAACTTACGTCCCTTTCTAAGCACAACATCGATATCCTTGACCATATCGCAGACCTCTTTCCCGCTAAAAGGCCTTGGTGCTGAGTTATCCTCTTTTTTCTATCAAATTGTTTCTTCATCTTGCGGTATGGGTGATACCGTGGAAGGAACCTACGGTAACGCATGTACATAGTTTTGCGCGAGTTGTTTAACCACATACTCTTGGTATAATCTAAGTAGTACAGATAGGCTTTGGCTTCTTTTGTACTCAACCCTGACAGGTTACTAAGGGTAGAAAAATTATTGATGGTGCAGAAAAACATGGCACGCAGAGTGAAGATCTCTCATTTGTCCGCATCCCACACCTATACCCCTTCATTCCACAGTATCACAAGATCTTCCATCAATGGTGTTAGCTACACATCAATATCGTTTCCATGTTGATTCAGCCCTTGGATAAGTAGTGACATCAAAATGTGGTTTGTCAATATACTCATCAAGGGGGAGATTGAGAGACCATGTGGTTATGACCCCATGTGTGTGATGAGTAATCGACATTGGTTTAGGAAAGCCGAGTTTGGTTTGGGTGGTTCGGACCTTGACGTTGCGTGGTGCATTCGGGCTCGGTCGGACTTGGTCAAACTTGGTCATATGGGATTAGGATACTTATTCCTTTGAATCGATAGGTTTGGGCTTCATCATGCGTAAGTATGATGTTTTGATGCTATTTATGCTTTCATGTATCGAGCGGTGCTATTTGATGTGTTTCTTGTCTGTGATGGCTGTAGGACGTCGAGGCGGAGTCGTGGCAAGACACGAGGGGACCGGACTAGACACAGGCGGTGTCGAGGTCAGAACGGTCGAGATATGTCGAAGACGGCGGAGACTCGAGGTGGTTGCGAGGCTTGGACGACAAGGAGCGCGAAAGCTTCCCGGAAGGTGCAAGAGGGGCGAAATGGTAATTTCGCGAGGCTGCACAAGCGGGAGCGGGCTCCGTTCGGGTTTAGCGGGCGTAACGGGGTGGAGACCCATTAGCCAAGGGCTATATAAAGGAGGGAGTGGCTGCATGCCCCCTCATGACTTTGGGAGAGAATTAGGGTTTGCTTGAGTCAAAAGAACCTTTGGAGAGGTTGTTTTGTCTTTGAGCTTTAGTTGGTGAAGAGTGGGTGAAATGGGCAGAGTGTGTCTCCCGTAGCTCTCTGTCTCCCTCTGTGTTCTTGGGTTTCTTGATTTTGAGAGAGGGAGAGATTGGAGATGAGTTGAGCCACTATGTAATCATTCCTCTTGTTCTAATGTCCATGCGTATTGGGACTCCTCTGTAATCCTCTTTTGTTGGAATGAAATCTCTGAAGATTTTCTCCCGTGCTCCTGTGTTCTTCGTTCATACTCTCTGATGATTTCTTGACTTTCTTGATTTCTTGTTGTTTGTTGCTGGGGAGTGCCAAAATGGGTTGCTCTAGGTTGGGATGATGCCTCAAGATCATTTGATCGATATTTCCCAAGAGCAAATCAAGTTTAATTTCAGATTTGGCATTTTGGGTCTCTCTGTTCTTGTGACCTTTTCTAGGGTTTTGATGCCCTTTTTTGATTCCCTTCATGAAATGGCACGAAACTTGACATGTTGAGTTCAGAGGCTATTAAGTAGCTATTCTCAAAGTTTCGTGGCCAAAGGATCAGAGATAAAATGGGAATTTGAAGTTCTTTGTTGTGGCTCTCTATAGTGTTCATTTTCTAGGGTTTGAGGTGCTTTCTTGTTTCCCTTCAGGAGTTGGGTTGATTTCTGGTCTGAGAAGTCCTTTTGTTATTGCTAACATAAATGCAAAATCTCATGAGCAAAGGACTTATGACCATTGAGCAATTTGAGTTTTTGTGTGCCTCTCTGCATATTTTCAGTTTTCAGGTCATTTCTCAAATTCTTACTCTTAAGTTGGCTTTTCTTGGGCATCTAGGTTCCTCTTGCTATTCATTATGATATCTTGCTAGTCTAATCTGAGAAGTTCCAAAGAAAGTCTCTATTTTCCTCTGCTGCTCAAAGTATTGAGTCTGCTGTCTGAAAAACTGGAAATCTGGGTTGCTGTTTCCCGAGGGCGGTCAGACCGGCCAAGGGATGGCGGTCAGACCGGTCGATAGTTGGCGGTCTGACCGGCCTTGTGCCACGGTCCGACCAAGATTAGAGCGGTCCGACCGCCCAATCCATTACGGTCGATCGCCCCGCGATGTCGCTTTCAAGTTGATTTTCCTTCTTTTGTTTTTTGTTATGCCTCTGTGTTCTCTCTGTTGGTTGATGATTTCAGTAGGTAGCTTGACTCCTTCTTCATAGCATTGGTTGCTATTGGAGAAAGTTCTAGGTGTGTTCTTTTGGGGGATTTTTAAAAGCGACATTCACCCCCGCCCTCTGTCGCCATTTCGGTCCAACAGTTCCACACCAAAGTCTAGAACATTCTATCGATGTTCCTCCACTGGGCAGAATTAGCAACGTATCTTCACCTCGATGCCCTCGCCGTCATCGGAGTCATTCTTACATTTGTATCGGGATGCTTTACACACCAGACAAATATGTAATTTTGCATACTCTTTACGGTAGATGATACAATTATTTGGACATGCATGTATTCTTTCTACTTCCATTCCCAATGGACAAAGAACCTTCTTGGCTTGGTTGGTGGTTCTCGGCAACATATTTCCCTCTAGAAGGATGTTTGCTAGGAGACCTAATGTCGGACCTAGAATTTACAATCCAAAATCCCCTGTGATTCACTGCACTATTCCCTGGATCAATAGATAGTGCTCATAGATACAATCTTGAACATCAAAATACATATCATGCGGAAGCGTAAATATAATAGTAGACTTACTCATGGGCCGATTAGGCGAAATCAATAAAATGCAGCAAATAAAATGAGCACACAGGTGGGACCTCGGGACGTGCCCATAGGTAGCCAATCTGGGGTTCGCGATCTAGTTCTTGACATCTTCATCTTCTTCACCCAGTGTATTGCTGAAGTGTAGCGATCTGACTCTTGATGCTGGATTAATTATGAGAGCGAGGGTGAGCACAAACCACCGTGCTTCGCAAGCCAATACACAGGATGCAAATAGTTTATATGCATGGCTTATCAAGGAAAGGATCAGGTCATTTTATTTGTCATAAATTGCTTTTGAAATATGATACATAAAAATTTCCTGAGACCTAGCAATATGAACTAAAACATAATGTGTGAAAGAATACAATAGTAATAGTGATCCAGATTTCATCCACTGTTACATGGTTTCTACACCATATGCTAATATTTCAGCGTTATAGCTGTTTACATTATCACTGGGGCGACTCAGGGCAACACGAATCAGGGCTTTCCACTGCTAGGAGTGGTGTGGATTATTTTTTTTGGAGTTTGAGCGAAGGGAGGAATGATAGAGAGAAATCTGCCTAGACAGATGTTAATGAGCCTTCATGACAAGAGGAATATTTATGACAATATTCTGCTTCGGATCTGAGGATGACTAGGCGTAGCCGATTTTTAGAATACCACGGATCGATCTTTTATTTAATAAACTCTTTTATTATTTTTTTACATTTATTGAGGAAGTTCCATGAGGTAGGTTAGTCCTATGAACAGGTGAAAGAGTTGCCTAGAGGTGTTGAGTATCTTGTACCGAGGGTTATCTTTTAAGAATTAGGTCATGAGTTGCGCTCATGGTGTACATTAATTTAACTTATCGAATTAATCTCAGAGCTTGTGTTTGTGGCATTTCACACTGTGATATTTTAGGTGAGTTCCACTGTTACTTAATCAATTTATTAATTAAAACACCCTAATTTATTAGCACATGGAACTATCTATTTAGTCACTATTATTTAAGTGGTTAACACTAGCTGATTTCTATTTCTCAGTGTCTCGTGACTGTTGAGCTATTCTAGGGCAACCTACTAAGCTATTCTAGGTTTTAAATATAACTCGGATATAAACACCACTCCTAGCTATGCCTAGTATTATTGGGCTTCAGGTGATATATTAGCGAGATTATTTTAGTTATTGATGACCCACAGCTATTATATTTTAATAACTATACACTAATACGACCTTTTAATTAGAGGCATTTTGAGAACCACTGACATTGACATCTTTATCCCTTTACTTCGTGCTTGGCATAATTTTAACCGTAATTAAACTCTTATTTACTTGAGGTTGAGCTTGCTATATAGTGTTATATTTCAATATTGTTATTTAATTAAATCTACCACTGGGATTTATTTTAATGGTGGCATGTTAAGTGTTAGGGCACATGTTTCAGTTATTATTAAGGGTAATCTTTTTTAATTTAAAACCTTGCTTTTATAATTATCAATTTTATTTCCCTTAAATTTAACTTGGATGTATTTTTAATTGGGATTCTTATTAAATTCATACATTTAACCAAAGCCAACTTTATTAAGGCCTTTAACTAATAAGTAAATTTAAAATAAATAATAAAGGCACAATTATTCATATATAATAATTAATCCAATGTTAAATCTTAAATAATATTATTTACATCCTAATCAATTTTTATTAGCTCTCATGAATTAATTTTTTTTATTTTTCCTTAATCACTTAGTTATTAATATGCATGTAATCCTATATTTTGATGTATACATAAATTTTATTTGAATTCAAGTCAATTGTCTTAGCTTCCTTATTTATTTCCTAATTATTTTCCAACTGAAATGGCTAAAAAAAATAAAAACAAAAATGTGCAATCCATGAATTTGAACTCAAGACCTTCAGTCTGAGAGTATAACGCACGCTCGGCTAGCCAAGTGGGCGGAGGCCCTGGGCTGACGAATTGACACACGCAAATAAGAAAAACCAAGGGGTGGCAAAGCAGGGCAGAACAGAGGAGGCTCGGGCGGCGCATGGCTGACGGTATTGCCGGCGAGGGGCGGCCGGGGAGGTTGGCTTAACCGGCAAAATGGGTTCCGCTGGAGGTGGGGAATCTAGTGCAGGTGGTAGCGCAGGCCAGGACGGTGCCAAGAGGGATCGGCGACGCTGGGAGCGGCCGGTGCAAGGAGCTGTGGGGTCGGCGGCCGCCAGAGGGGAGAAAGAAGGAAATGGGGCGAGCATGAGTGAGAGATGGGTGGGTGGATGCTTACCATGCCGCTGGTCGAACCGGAATGGGTCTAAGGCTGGCCGGCGACGGTGGCCTACGGCGGCGCAGGTGTGCTCACAGCGCCAGTGAGCTGGGGTGAGGTGGAGCTCCGGCGACGGTGGGGAACGCTCCAGGGAGGCGTGTAGATGGTGCCCGAGGGAGAAATTGGCCCGAGGTGTCCAGGAGGAGGAATGGCGCTAGCGGTGGCGGCTGTGGCCGGCAATGGGGAAGAAGGGCGGCGTGGCGAGCTATGGTGAGCAAATGTTCGATTAACTCGGAGAGGGGGTAGATGGAAGGTGGAGACACAATGTGACGCGATCACATTTGTGATGGCATCGCCGGAGCGGCCGGGCGGCATGAGGTGGCGGCGGCCGGTGCTTCGGGCGAAGGAGGAAGAAGGATGTAGGGGGAGGAAGGGGAGTGGCGCAGGGAGCAATGTGATGGACCATGTGGTTATGACTCCATGTGAGTGATGAGTAATTGGCATTGGTTTAGGTAAGTCGAGTTTGGTTTGTGTGGTTCGGACCTTGACGTTGCGGGGTGCAATCGGGCTCGTCGGACTTGGTCAAACCTGGTCAAAGTGATTAGGATGGATATTCTGTGGATTTGACAGGTTTGGGCTTAATGTGGTTTTATTAATGCTATTTATGCTTTCATGTATCGAGCGGTGCTATTTGATGTGTTTCTTGTTTGCGATGGCTGTAGGACATCAAGACAGAGTCGTGGCAAGGCACGGAGGACCGGACTAGGCGCAGGTGGTGCCGAGGTCAGAACGGTCGAGGTGTGCCGAAGACGGCGTGAACTCGAGGTGGTTGCGAGTTGTGGACGACAAGGAACGCGGAATCTTCCTGAAAGGTGCAGGAGGGGCGTTTCGGGAAAAACGCAAGGCTGCACAAGCGGAAGACAGTTCCAAGGGCTATATAAAGGAGGGAGTGGCTGCGTGCCCCCTCATGGCTTTTGGAGAGAGTTAGGGTTTGCTAGAGTCAAAAGAAGCTTTGAGAGGTTGTGTTGGCTTTAGGCTTTAGTTGTTGAGAGTGGGTGGAGGAGACAGAGGGTGTTCTGTACTCTTCTTCGTTGTGTTCTTGAGAGCCCTCCTTCCTTCCAAGCATGTAGTGAGTGGGTGAGTTCTTGACTTGGGGAGAGGGAGAGATTGGAGTGATGAGCATGTAAACATCCCTTGTTCTAATGTCCATGCGTATCGGGACTCCTATGTAATCCTCTTTTGATTTGGAATGGAAATCTGAAGTTTTTTTCCCGTGCTCTCTTTTTCCTTCGATGCTCTCTGTGGTTGTTTTGTGAGTTTTTTGTTTTTGCGTTGATTCTTGCTGAGGAGTGGCAAAATGGGTTGCTCCATGATGGAATTGCATTTCTAGACCCTTTGGTCACCTAATTCCAAGAGCAATTTGTTCAATTTGCAAGAATCATTTTTTAGCCCTTCTCTGTTCTTGCTTTGCCTTCTAGGGTTTTGGTGAAAATTTTTATTCCTTCATGAGATGGCACGAAACTTGACATGTTTAGTCCAGAGGCTATTAAGTAGCTATCCTCAAAGTTTCGTGGCCAAAGGATCGAGATGAAATGGGAATTTGAAGTTTTCTGTTGTGGTTCTATGTAGTGCTCAATTTCTAGGGTTTGAGGTGTTTTCTTGATTCCCTTCTTGAGATGCCATGAAATTTGGACCCTTTAGTCCTTAGTCTATTGCTTTCGTTTCTGCAAAGTCTCATGGGCAAAGATCTTGAGATTGAAGAGGAATTTGGGATTGTGTGCAGCACTCTGTACCTTTTGGGTTTTTGTCCCTCTTCTTGATTTCTTGGCTTTTAGTTGGTCTTATGTGATTCCTTTGGTTCCCCTGATTATTCAGAGCATTCTCTTGGTCTTTAGGTCTCAGGAAAGCCACTGAGAAGTATCGTTTATTAGTATTTGAAGTCTAGAGTTTTGCTGTTTTTCGATCTTCGCCCCTGCTATGCTCTGTCAAAGCGAACCGGTCCGACCGGCTACGAGAGCGGTCGACCGGGTCCGCGATCAGATCGCCGTCGTATGGCGGTCCGACCGCGGTGGCAGGCGGTCTCGACGGCCGAGCATACCGGTCGACCGGCCAGGATGTTGTGCAACGGGTGCTATTTGATCGATGATTTTTCTTGATGCTTTGTTTAGCAGGTATTCACTTGTTTCTTCTCTGGGTTTTTGAGTTCCAGTAAGTGTTTTTGACCTCTTCTCTTAGCTTCACATAGCTTTCGAAGAAGAACTCTTAAGTTGAATTTTCGAGTGGTTGCTTTTAAGTCGACATTCACCCCCCCTCTGTCGCCATTTCGGTCCAACACAATGCACTCCTGGGGAGACTATTTATAGCCGGTGGTGCTCACTGTGGAGACGTTGTAGCCGACGACCGGGGCACAGGGCGCAGTGTGGGCGATGATATGGCCGGCGACGTGCGTGTGCAGGGCATGGCGATGGACGCGAGCGACGCGACGGTGATAGGGGCAGGTGCATGGAGACGGATGAACAGGGAGGAGCGAGGCCAGCTAACGAGAGCGAGGCGAGTGCTGTCAAGAGAAGAAAGAGAGGAGAATGAGTGGAGGAGGAAGAGCCTGCGCGCACCTACGACGGAAAGAGGATGAAGAGAAGAAAAGGTAGGAGGGGAAAAGAGAGAGGAAGGAAGAGAGAGAGAAAAATGGCTGGGCCCACATGTAAGGGAGGAAAGAAAAGGGAAAGGGAAAGAAAAAAAGGAGAAAAAAAAGGGCTCAAGGATTATTTTGGAATTGGGATTTTTTAACTTAACTTTAATTTGCATTAGGATTTACTGATTTCAATTTTTGCATGATATTTAAAATTTAATTTTCAACTATTTAGATGTGAGTTTTTAATATTCCTTTAGCCATTGCTTTTTCTTTTACCTAAGTAAATTGGATTTCAAATTTTTATTGCCATTATTTAATACTTAAACTTTAATTTGTGTGTAGATCCTTGGATTTCCATTTATTTTATTAACACCATCATTGTTTTTAAATTTGGATATTATTTCTCAATATATTAATTTGCATAACACAAAACTCAGAAGATTTCAAATAAATATTCAAAAGAAATTGTGAACGCCAGCAAAATGCAAGAAATATTTTTAAAAATTCCATATTTTTTAACACTTAAAATTTAGGATGTTACACCTAACAACACCGTGAAACTATTGTTGGACCAACCATTGCTTACCTTCAATTTCAATAAACCTTATGTATTGCGGCTTGCAACCAGGGAACAAAGGTTTCTCCAGGTCTTTCAGCAAACCCTCGTATTTACCAAACTCTCTCTCACTATAGTTTCCTTCTACATCACATAGCATCTAATCCATATTGTCATCATATGATCTATCCTCATCGAAAGCACAATCCACAACTGGTATAAGATTATCTCCCTCGACGATGTTATAACTAGCTTCATGTATAATCTTCTCTTCACCATGACTAGTCCAACATGTATACCCCTTTTTGAAACCCCTCCGAATCAAGTGAGATTCGATCTACGCTGAGTTGGTAAACATCTTCAGATTATCGCAGTCAATGCATGGAAAATATATATGCCATCCCCTTCTTCAACATATCCTCCTTGGCCACTCTTCTAAAAGCAGACACACCATTAATGTACTCTTCACTCACGGTTCTCAACGTACATCCAGTTTCGGTCCATCTGCACTATGCATGTAACAAATTAGTATCAAATTGGATTATTAATGCTACTATAGCTAATTAATCAGCCTAGCTACTTACACACATAATTGTCATTCACCTAATAATAACTTGTCTATATCTAAATTAAGTAGCTAGCCACATATTCATGAAGCAAAATGCATGCATGTATGTAATGTGTGTGTGTATCAAGGAAGAATATATTGAAGTAAACTCGGAGTACTGACACATTCTTAAATTAGAGCAAACTACCATCTCTCTCTAAACCTAACTATCATCTCTCTCTATTAAAGGCATATAAGTTATTAGAAGCAAATACTAACCTCTAATCACCAAGAACAAATTGATCTACAAGCTAGATCTACAAGCAGTATGTTTTCACCAAACTCCCCAAAGCCGACTGCCTCCTTCAATGCAGCGCAATGAAGACAGATCTGTGGATGATGAGGCGATGTGGTCCCAATCTTTCGATGAGAAGGTTAATTTCGATTGGCGATGATCAACCTCACGATCCAGGCTACGAACGCATCACGCATTTAATCCAAGCAATCGCTGAACTAATCACCAAGTCGTTATCAACCGTGTCAAAAGCGCGGTTGACCTGACCACGAAGGTCTATTCCTGCATGCAACCGAAGAACACGCAAGAACAAGATCAAAAGCAATCTGAAATTGCAAATATATAAATTGAGTTCACAAAGGTGGGATTCCGCTGAGGTTCTTTACGGTTGGTCTAGTCGACACAAGCGAAGAACAAGAGTTTTCACAATGGAAAAACTAAGCAAATGAAATCCAAGCAAACTAGAAAGGTGCAGCCTCCTTAAATAGGCGAGGGAAAACCGCACAAAACTAAGACAAATGAGGTGGTACTATTCATGATACTATTCACATAAATAGTAATCCATGAACAGTATAGGCCTGGCGGGGGGTGCCTCTCCTTTGGGCCCAAGAATTACAAGACCCGAGTTGGCCCAAACAGGTGACGCAGCACCTTCTTCGAGTGATTGCGACGTGCACAGGAGTTATTTGGAGATGAGGCCAGATCCATTGGAAAGAGGACGAGAAAAGCTTTCCATCAAGTACTCATGGACCTCCAACGGACTCCGTATGTGAAAGTTATGCACGTTTGAAGTTGATGTTGTCATCGGAGGCCGAACTGAATTGCGCATGTGTGTCTTCATGATCAGCTCCTAAGTTCCTAAGTAAAAGAACATCACATGCATTAGGTAGTAGCATATTCTCATGAGAAATAAGATATGCTCCTAGAAATGAAGTTACCTGATAGTTCAATTGTTGTGCGCGAGCTCGTGTGATTAGACCTTGCAAGTGTATAGGTTCAGATCCATTGGTTGTATGCATAGAAATAATGTCCTCATCAGTGGACACCACGCTAACTATTTAATAACGTGGCGTATCCCAGACAATCCAACCATAAACCGTCAATGATTTGAAATGATCACAGACGGTTTATATTAATAACCGTCTATGAACTTTTATAGACAGCTATTAATACGAACCGTTAGTAATGTCTATTATTATCACAGATGGTTTGTATCAATAACCGTCTATTAATTATCATAGACGATTATTGATACAAACCACTGTGATGTTTTGTATTATCGTAGATAGTTTGTATTAATAACCGTCTATGAAAATATCATAGATGGTTATTCGTATGAATCGCTTGTCATAGTTGCGTATCACACACGACACGGTCGTGCATGAAAAACCATTTGTGACAACCACAGACGATTCTCTATGAACCGTTTGTGATGTAGCTGTCCAGTATAGCCTCTTTTGTAGTAGTGTAGTGAACACCCGTCGATGTCCACCCTATCATGGGCCCGTCCTCGTCGGCATGGAAACTCTCCACTCCCATGGAGCCCTACTAAAGTAGGTCTTACATATTCACCCACGTTGGATCTCTTTCTCATCATATGTGTGCACATGATGCAAATGCATATATCCATTGTCATAAACACAATTCATCATTGTCATCATTAATAGGTATGCATCACAACTTACCCTGCTTCATCATCATTGTCATCATTAAGTAAGCAACATCATATAGCATAAACATCACATATTCCACAGCAACTACTGTTTACCGCTCTACCATGTACTTACCTATTTATCTTCGAGGACGATGCGTGGATGGCTCCAAACCAGAACTTCCACTTATATAAACATCAAACTGACTCAATACACCATGGCGATATCTGCATTCATAGGAACGACATCAATATTACATGCAAAATACGACACTAGTAAAAACACGCTTAGGGTTAAGGATTCACTAGCAAAAACATGCTCAGGGTTAAGGATTCAATGCGCACGACACAACCCCCTTTCTTTTCCTTTCTTCCCTTTCTTTTTTTTTATTTCCTTCCTTCCCCTTTTCCTTTCTTCTTCTTTTCTTTTCACCCGACCTCTCTCTTTTCTCTCTCTCTCTTCCTTTTATTTGGCCAAACAACCTCATCTCCTTCTTCCTTATATCCTCCTCTCCTCTCACTCTCTCTGTTCCCCCAAATCTCATCCCCCATTGGATCTGGGGTGCGGCTGCTCCCTGGCCCGTCGGCCGTCAATCCTCCACTACTTCCCCCACAAGGCTTCACCCCTCGACTTCCCAATTCAGCCCTCACTCTTTCCCCCGTGCGCACAGCCGGTTCTAAATTAGCGCCGTGCTTGGCGCCAACCTTCCCCCCTATGGCGCCTCCCTAGCCTTGGCTGCGCCACAGCTCAGCCTCTTGGCCTCCGGTGCTACTGCTCCGGTCACTGCACCTCTAGCTGTTGCTCGATCTACACACTGCCACCGCCTCCTTGAGCCTATCGGCCACGGCCCACCGCTAGCCAGCCCATGGCAGCCCCTTGGTCGCTGCCATGTGTCGGCCCTCACACCAGCCATGGCCGTCCCTCGACTTCTACTGCTTCCTACCTCAGTTTACCACCTCTTCTACTACCCAGGATTGTCCACTCCTCCTCCCCTTACTAGAAGCATTTTTGTTTTAGCTTCTACTTTCATCTTGCTTTATTTGTGCTTGCCCTCAGTCATGGAAATGCCTACGAGCGTCACCACGATGGGACTTGGTGGGTAGACATGTGTCGAGGAGCATGTTCTCCCTTCCAAGGGCGTGCGATGACTCCTACAGGCTTGCCACCGATGGTGTAATGCGGCATGTCGGCCGTGGTGTGTTCGTGTTGTGGCTACGGACCATGAGCCAAGAAAATGGGGTGGTGAGGTGACCTACTTGCTTTGCTGTGCTAGAAAAGAAATGGGGCAATGATGAGAGTTGGGGTTCTCGGCAATCATTCACGGTTCTTAGGTCATCATTCTCATTTAGTTCACCAAGAGCAGACCCGACAATCATTGTCTTCTCGTCCTTTGGGCTCTCCCTCCTCACTTTGTTGTTGTGTGGCTGTCATGGGACTTGGGTGGTGATGTTTGTGCTTGGCTTGTGCTTTGCTCATGGCAAAGCTATGCACTGCTCCTTGTTTTGCCTCGGTGTTCTCTCAATTTGGGGAAGAAAATGAAGTGAGGTGAGAAGAGGAGGGGCTTGTGTTGGTGTGCTTAAATATGGTCGAGAGTTGGCTTCGCCTTATCCCATTTCCTCCGGTGTTCTTTGTGAGGCTTCCGCTCTATCTCTTCTTCCCTCTGTAATCACTATGCTGAGGGTAGAATTTTTGGTAACTTTGCAAGTGAGTTGGCTTGGCACTTGTATAATTGCCTTTTTCTACTGCAAAAGGTAAGTCGGTAAAAACATGGGCATTGGGTTTTTCTGATGCCAAATGATGAAGCCCACATAAGTGATAGGCGCCGACTAATCTCGGATGGTCTGGGAATCTCAATGAGCGATATTTCATTTGATACTTCTAGAGTCGAAGGGTTCTAATGGCAAAAACTTTTTATCAATTTTATTCTCCCTAAAATTGTTCTCAATTTTCACTTTTCCTTCCTTTATCTTTCTAGTGGCATTACACATAGAGGTCGTTTACGCCTATATTCGGTGTAATTCTATAATCACCCACCGAAATATACTTTTACTCGATGGATTTGCCACTACTTTACAAAAGTCCTACACACCTACACAAAAAGCCCAAGATCTTGCTCAATAGTAAGGCGCATAAACTTTGAGCCGCCACTGTCATACCTTCTCATCCACCACTATCTCTTTATGCATCACTACTAGAAAGCGTATCATCCTCACGGGCTTTAATTTTCTGACAGCCCGCATAGAACGTGAGGGATATCAATTTTTCTGACGGGCCCACGTATGACCGTCACAAAAATACATTTTTCTGTCGGGCTCTTTTAACCGTCAAGGAAATACACTCTTTTTGTGACGGTATTGCATGAACCGTGAGGTTAATTAGAACATAAGCCTGTGAGGATTTTCCAGCCCGTGAGGCTTTCTGATCCAGCGCGGCCGGTAATGTGGTGCAGCGCGCGTCTGGAAACCTAAACCCAAATTTTCCCCCAAAATTGGCAGCCGCCAAGGCCGCCCGCCTCCTCCGCCCTGCGCGCCGCCGCCTCCTCCCCATCCCCTCGGCGCCCCGCCTCCTCCCCATCCCCTCGCCGCCTCCTCCGCCCAGATCTCGCGTGCCCCCGCCTCCTCCCCATCCCTCGCGCTCGCCGCCTCCTCCCCATCCCTCGGCCGCCTCCTCGCCCCGGATCCTCGCGAGCCCGCCGCCTCCTCCCATCCTCGGCCGCCTCCTCCGCCCAGATCTCGCGGGCCCGCCGCCTCCTCTCCATCCCTCGGCCGCCTCCTCCCCCAGATCCTCGCGCGCGCCGCCTCCTCCCCATCCCTCGCCGCCTCCTCCGCCCCATCCCCTCGCGCGCGCGCCTCCTCCCCATCCCCTCGGCCGCCTCCGCGCCCCAGATCCTCGCGGGCCGCCGCCGCCTCCTCTCCATCCTCGGCCGCCTCCTCCGCCCCGGACCGCGCGCGCCGCCGCCTCCCCATCCTCGGCCGCCGCCTCCGCTGCAGACCCTCGCGCGCCCCGCCTCCTCCCCATCCCTCGGCCACCTCCTCCCGACGCCCCAGTCCGCCCGCGCCCGCCTCCCTGTGTCTACCCCGACGGCCCAGCCCGCCCGCCGCGCGCGACGCCCCAGCTCCGCTGCGCATCGCCTCCCGAGCTCCCACCCCAACGCCCGCTCCGCCCGCCGCCCAAAGAAAGGATTTGAAGAAAATTGTAACAGTCTCGCTGCATCTGTGAAGAAAATTGTAACAGTCGCCTCAAAGAAAGCATTGTGGCTTGTTTCTTACGGAGTGAGTTGTAGCGCAAAGAGTGCAAAACCAAAAGAAGAGAGTTTAATAGTAGCACACACGGCAATATATAGAGTACGTTGTTGATCAGTCTTAGGCCTTTTGTATGGGAACAGGGGAGAACAAAACATCATTGCATTTCGAATGCATGAGCATATAGCAAAACCTGCAACCTAACTGAAAGACAAATTTCAGTGCACCCATGTGTATAGATGACTCCAAATACTCCTACATATACTACTAAAAAAGACCAGGCTGGATCAGAAATTCATTAGTGAGAAAGGAGAGCACTAACACATCATTGATGTAGCTAGTGTAGTAGCTAATCATCTACCGGTCTTAATGCGTACACAACACATGGAAGCAAAGCTGAATTCTTGTCCACCCGAGCTAATTAATTTTCCTCAACTTCAATTTCTATGGCCACATAATTAATTTGTAAGCTATGTCCGTAAAAGCGATCATGAGTAGCTTTCAACGAGAGGGGCTATTGTGAGTAGTATTTGATTTGGATTTTGCCTTTGATCTTCTCTCGCAGATGAGACGGCCAAGTGGGAGAAGATCACCGACGTTGGGATCGTGACGTGCAGCCTCTTGGCAGTGTACACCCTCTCCAAGGGCACCCCACCACGAGGAGCCGCGGTGAGATCTCGTCCTGGTATATTCATATACACATATCCGTCCATCGACCATTGATAATTGATACATTGAAACAATTGTATAGTGGCTAATATACAAATGCAAATATAGTGTCTGATATACAATTGTATACAAATGCAACATACCTAGTTTTAATAAATATAATTTTATGCCCGATATATTCATGTTATGCACACGTAACTATTTCATGGCGACTATGAATGGATGTATAGTGGTTGGCAGCGTGGTAAAGCTCCTCAAATGAATGGATTGAACAAACTACAAAGTTCTTAGATCACGCATTCTCAAATCCTAGGATAGTTGAAGGTGACACCATTAAGTGTCCATGTGCAATGTGCAGGAAGTATTTTAGGCACAACAGGCATATTGTAGAGTTGCACTTAAGTAAATATGGGTTTAGGATGATTACTCTGCTGCTGCTATGGCTCAACACGAAGATGATTGGGAGCAGCGACCACTCGATGGAAGCATATTGTACAACATCAATGGTGGCATGCCCCATGGCCGTGTACCAATAGGGAATGGTGCTATCAAGAAGGATGTTGTTCTAGTTGCCAAATCAAGATACATCGGCCATCCAATTCCATGTCTTATCGAAATGTGATTCGACATAATCAAGAACTACTCCGGACACAAGAAGTTCACCGCCGATGATCTTGGTAATAACGCTCACTCACACACATTTGACATTCTTTTCTATACATGCATGCAGTGTAGTGTTTTCAAAGTATTACTACTACATACATTACTACTCAAAAGTTAATAACAAGTGCAATTCATCCAGAATTTCAAAAAATATTTATTCTTAAAATTAATCTCAGATCAAAATGCTCGATTCGCCCGCATGCAGCTGCATTCGGCATTGTTGCATTCGTCCGCCGCATGCACCGCATTCTTTCTCTGTTGCCGCATTCGTCGCTGCAATCTGCTCTTTGTCTGCTTCTTTGCAATCGCTCATTATTTACTAGCGAAAATAATGTATCGTGGTGTGGAAATTGAAATATCACTGAGGACTAGTTTAATTTTGTTTTAGGGCAGATATTTCTTGTCTTTAGTTTTCTTCTAAGAATTAATGTATCATATAATGGAAGAGGACTTGAAGCTGGCGTCCTGAATTTAGTTCATATTATTAACAACAGGCTAATATATAGACTATCTAGAGATATACCAGAGTCAAGGTTCAAAGAAAGTTTACTATAGATAGTGGAGATTATTTTATGTGTTACTACCTGTAGCCCAGTGTTACTACCTGCAGGCTATTGCATCAGTGTCTTGCACTCTTATTTTGTGTTTCTTGCTCTTCCATGCTTCGTCATTTATATATATCGTCAATCTGTAGTCACCTCACTAGTAACTGTCTTTAATACTGATCAATTTCCAACTGTAGATGTTTTTTGAGAAGATGGGTGAACAACCACCACCAGAGATGCTACGCCGTGGAACACCTACACAAGCACAGGTAATATCGTTTAATACCTACAGTTATTGCTTTGTGTACAAACAAAATTCCCTACGAACTATTATTTTGTCTTGTTCTAGAGTTCAACTTCAAGTGGTACTTTCCACCTATCACCTTTGTCATACTAAGGACCATGTGTACTATACAACTAATCATTTTTGGTATGTCAGACTGTCAACAAGCAGTACAGCAGTGAGCGAGTGGATTCATGTTGAATGTTCTAAACATGGACATAACCTGAATCTCATTTACTTATAGTGGTAAGGTGGCAAATGACTTCTCTACTAATTAGTACACCCATACTTGTCAGTTGTTTACGAGGCTAAACTAATCTTGAGTATATGCCAACCTGCAGCTAGCAAAAGCAGTAGCATATATACTTACCTTCTTTGCACAATTTTTGTTGAATTAACAAGAACACTTAGATCTTCACATGTATTTATGGGATGATTACGTATAGTCATGTGGATTTCTCTATCCAACTCTCCTTTTTGTTGCTATGATCTTGACATAATGTTTTCACTTTGCAGCAAGGGACTGGACTGACCGATCCTCTCATGTGGGCTCACAACCGGATGACGGTGCTGTCGATGGTAACGTTGATGGAAACGACAGGGACAACTGCAGTGGCGACATTGATGGCGACAACAACCATGCTGCCATGTGATTTTCAGTGATCTCTTGTAGTTCTTTTGACTAGCTGAACTTGAATGTAATGGAAATAGATGTCTTTTGGATGTGGTACTTCATTTTAGATGTCTTTTGGATGGATGAACCAATCTGGAGGTGATGTTTATGAATGGGTATGCTTGTGTGAACATGAATCAATGTAGGGATTGTTTATGAAAACTGAACTTTTTATATATTTGTTTAATTACATGTTTCTTGATCGATGAAGGATGGTGTTGTGATTAAGTTGATTATATGATGCACGGATGTGTAAGATTTAGATATCAATGCTTATGTTGTAAGTTATTTGCTAATTCATTGTGGCTGAAAAAATATGTTTTGAATGCAAAATTTTCTGCCATAGGAAATCAATTTTGCTCACGGTTCAAACCGTCAGCCTATATTTTCTTGACGGTAACATAAACAATCAATGAAATAAATTTTGTCGACATTTGGCCCGTGAGGAAAATTAATTTTTCCTCACGGGTATAGCACCGTCGAGTTAAATAATTTTTCCTCACGGGTATAGCAATCGTCAAAGTTAAATATTTTCTCACGGAATTGTACCGTCAGGTTAAATAATTTTCCTCACGGGTAACATTTTGCCCGTGAGTAAAATTTATTTTTCTCACGGGAATTGTACCGTCAGGTTAAATGATTTCCCTCACGGGTAAAACCGTCAGGTTAAATATCCCTGACGGGTTCCCGTCAGCCAAATAAAATTTCCCTGACCAGCCAGCCCTGAGGGGTTTTGCCTGACGGGAACCCGTCAGGGATATTTAACCTGACGGTTTTTTGTATTTTCCTGACGGTTTTGAACCGTGAGGAATGATCTGTTTTCTAGTAGTGCATATACAATTTATTCCCTGATAAGCATGCAATCCTTGTGAATTCATTTGTTGCTGGGAATGATGCTACAAACCTACAACATTGGAATAAATTTGGAGCAGATTGACCTTATTATGTCATGCAAGAATTCTATATTTTGTTCCTTTGAACACGAGACATGCAAATAAGGTCCCTTAGGCTGTATATATTGTTAGCAATCTTTGAGCCGTCACCTGTCATACCTTCTCATCCACCACTATCTCTTCCAACGAATTATGCATATACAATTTATTCCCTGATAAGCATGCAATCCTTGTGAATTCATTTGTTGCTGGGAATGATGCTACAAACCTACAACATTGGAATAAATTTGGAGCAGATTGACCTTATTATGTCATGCAAGAATTCTATATTTTGTTCCTTTGAACACAAGAGACATGCAAATAAGGTCCCTTAGGCTGTATATATTGCTAGCAATCTTGTCTCTTGTCTAAGGAGCTTTGTGATGGACATGCATGTACTATTCTTACGTGAATGGTGATCTCATGCTAGGGTCCATTTAGATTTTTTGTGTCCTTCCTTTATTTGTTCCCAAAATCTTTTGTTTTATCGTTTTCAAGCTTTTGATTTGGCTTGGCCACAATAAAACTAACTAATTGAAGTGACCCATGACTGCAACCTCACCTCTTAATGCAGCGAAGTTAATATGTACCCATGGCTCCTCGAAATGTTACAACTGTTTGGTGGTTCCTGAGACTCAAGGATATATTTACTTTGTTCTAAAGTAATGTGGCTCCTCGAAATGTTACAACTGTATGGTGGTTCCTGAGGCTCAAAGATATATTAATCTTGTTCTAAAGTACTGTAGCTTTTAAATTTTAGCTTAAATGATATTGTAATGATTGTTAGCTTTTTCAAAGTTTTTTTAAAAAGATAAAAAATAAAAAAAAATACTATACCTTTATAGATAATACAAAAAATCGTATTAAAAAATCAATCCATTTCAAATGACCTTTGTGAACTATCCTCCTGTGCTCATGCACAACCGGCCAGTGGCAGCAAGTGCAAACACATCTATGGATGGCCCTTCCATGCTTGATTTATGTCAGGATTTGCCAGCTCATCATCATCATAGGTTTGTATAGCATCTCTGTAAAATCTTGGGCTAAGTTTATTTTAATACTATCGTACAAGCCGCTTCGAATTGCGAAAAAAATCTGTGACATTTTTCACATAAGAACAGGCGGATTTCATTAATTACTAAAATACGGTACGCTCACTTCCCGGATAAATCCTTTTCCGACGAAACGTTAACACAAAGAAATGCGATAGCCACGAGCACACGGTCCTAGCTTGGACTAATTTGTGATGTCAAATTATAAAAGCAGGCGAGCCTTATGCCGATAGTGACGTGTCCAATTGCTAATATGACAATCGATCGAGCTAGCTAATTGCATTCTGCATGGCTGATCACCTGAACTTAACACATTACCTCGACCATCTAGCTAATTAAGCCAAATGCTTCGGAACTGTGCCATATATATGGCGAATTCTGCGCAGTGCCATGTAAATCTTTTGCTCTTCTCGCAAAGATTCAGCCAGTACTCACGACACGGCAGAGATAACGACGCGTGATGAGAGCCTAGCACGCTAGCTCGCCCCCTCCCTACTGCAATCATAAGTTTATTTTATTGTCGAAAAGGAGAGATCACGCTGTGTTCCATGGATTCAACCGTTTTCTGGGTGGTTCTTTTCAATTATCGGTAGTATTATAAAAGAATATGTTGGTAGTTATACATCTATTCTCTTTAATCGCTCTATTCTTTTAACTTTTCATCATTCTCTACTTTTCAATCGATTGGAGTAAATCTCTTGTATAGCACGATTCTCTATACATTTAATAAATTCCGTTACAGCGCGCGGGTATGTAACTAGTAACCGATAATTTTTTTGACTCTAACTTGAATAATTGTATAAATGAACCAGATGTTAATAACCTATTTCAAAAAATTGCATGATAAGTCGATCTACTTGACGCTCCAAATTTGACTGGTGGTCCATCGATCACCGGACGATCCCCGGGAAAGAAAGGTAGAAATGATGTTTTTAGCCGCAAATCTTAGGTGAGGCGCAGTATTTTGTGTTGTGCCGCATTTTAGTGACCACAACTTAAAGCTTTTGAAGCATGCATGTAAATCGATTTGCCAATCCACATCAATGTTTACCAGATCTTGAAATTGTGCAATGTTTTCGACAATTTACATGAGTAGTATATACGCATGAGATGGGATTTTCTGCCCGAGGGTAGCTACCCGCCATTAGCATCCACCGTTTGATTTTGTTCAAGATTCGCGCACTCTTCAAGACTAACAAGTCAATGGCTGGATATAAGAGTCAAATAGATTTTTTACCATCGTTGGAAGATACAAAGTCATCTATTGAATTAGCACCAAGAGGTATCAAGAGTTTAAGTGGTAAAGGTATTAAGAGATTAAGAGTAATTTAGTGAAGAGATACTGATATATCCAAGGATGGGAAAAACTCTGTAAAAATGATTAGTTCATACCTACACATTTTGGGATTCTGGCCATCTGGACAACTATTGTAATTAGTCCAAGCAAACCAAATGTTGGTCAGGGGAAAATATGACAAATTCAGGGATGTAAAAGACTTCTTTAAAAGCAAATGTTTTACAAAATACCTGCAAATTCATTATGTATGATCCTAGTACACCACAGAGATTACATCAGAAGTTACAGAGTGCAGAACCAGAGACATAACATAGGCGGGGTGGCAAGTGGCAGAGTCTGCTCTAAATTTCAGCAGCGGCTCTTGCTCCTCGCCGGCGGCTGGCCGCGCGGGCTGCAGGGCTCCGAGCCGGCGTTGGTGAGCATCTTCACCACGTCCTCATCGTCGGCCGCCCGGCAGGAGCTTGGCGGTGCAGAGTACGGCGATCTTGAGCACCTTGAGCATGTCCTCCTTGGACGACGCGGCGACGCGCGGGTCCACGACGTCGTCGAGGCTCTCCGAGGCAAGCTTGCTCGACAGCCAGAAGACGATGTCCTTGCCCTCGCCGAAGCGCGGGTCGATCGGGCTCCGGCCGGTGACCAGCTCCAGCAGCACGATGCCGAAGCTGTACACGTCCGTCTTCTCCGTCACCTTGAGAGAGTAGGCGAGCTCTGAGGACATGGCGAACTCGTAAGTCGTTAAAATCGTTGGGAATTGTGATAAGCCGGATTAAGACTCACCGGGAGCGAGGTAGCCGTGGGTTCCGGCGAAGCAGCTGAACTCGGCGGATTCCTCGGCGACCCTGGCGATGCCGAAGTCGGCGATCTTGGCCTCGTAGTCCTCGTCAAGCAGTATGTTGGTGGACTTGATGTCGCGGTGGATGATCGCTGGAGTGCAGTCGTGGTGGAGGTACATGAGCCCCTTGGCCGCGCCGAGCGCGATTTTGCACCGCCGGGGCCAGTCCAGCTCGGCGCGGCCACCGCCGCCCTTGGCCTCCCGCCGGAGCGCCTGGTACAGGTTGCCCCGCGGCATGTACTCGTAGACGATGAAGTTGAGCTCACCGTTCGACAGGCACGCGTGCAGTTTGAGGATGTTCCGGTGCCGGACCTTGCCGAGGATGGTCATCTCCGCGGCCATCACCCGCGCCGCATTACCCTTCCACAGCCTCTTCACGGCCACCGTGCCGCCGCCATCCTTGAGCACCAGCCGGTACACGCGCCCGGTGCCGCCCGACCCGATGAGGTTCTCTCCCCGACGCCGCATATCTCGTCGACGTCCAGCTCCGGCGGATGGAACGACTCGAGCTTCCACTGGTCGCACCCGTCTCCGTGCTCCAAATCCTCTTCGTGAGCTCTTCGAGCTTGAAGCTTCTGTAGCTCACGAACAGTATACCAACCACAAGCAGCAGCATCGCCGACACAAGAGCCGGCAGGAGGACCAGTGACCTCCTCGCGAGGCCGTCCCTGCGGCCATCGTCCACCTTGCACACGCCGAGCTCGGACCTGCCGTCGACGCAGAGACCGGGGTTCCCCGCGAACGCCTCGTCACCGGTGATCACGAGCAGCCCCGGCGGCACGTCCCCGGTCAGCCGGTTCGACGAGAAGTCAATCGAGCTCAGCTTCAGCACCTGGAGCTGCGTCGGAATCGTCCCGGTGATCGCGTTAAATGACAGGTTGAGTGAGTTCAGCGACGACAGCCGCGACAGCGAGGCGGGGATCGGCCCGGTCAGCCCGTTCCGGGAGACGTCGATCTCGACGAGGCTGACGCAGCCGCCGATCCCGGCCGGCAACGGGCCACTCAACGCGTTGTCCTCCAGATGCAGCGCCGTCAATTGGGACAGGTTCCCAATCTCTGACGGTATTGAGCCGGAGAACGAGTTGTTCGACAAGTAGAGCCTCTGGAGCTGCCCGGGTCGGCCGATTTCCGCCGGGATCGTCCCAACGAGCCTGTTGTTCTGCACCCAGAGCTGGTTCAGGCTCTGCGCCTTGCCGATCAGCGGCGATATGCTTCCGGTGAACCCGTTGTCCGACACGTCGATGATCGTCACGGCGGGGAGGCCCCACAGCCCATCCGGGAAGCTGCCGGTGAACATGTTTTTGTTGATCCGGAACCTTTGCAGGCTCTTGCACGCCGAGTACTCTTCCGGGAACTCGCCGGAGAAGCCGTTCTGAAGGGCAAGAAGGAAATGGAGTTGCTTTCCTTGGCAGAGATACCTCGGGAACGGCCCGGAGAAGCCGTTCTCGGAGATGTCCATGGTGTTGAGCGGCGAGAACCGGCCGAAGTTCGCCTGGATCTCGCCGGAGAATCGGTTCTCGTAGATGGAAAAGCTCGTCAGGAAACGCAGCTCGCCCCACTCGGCCGGTATCGGCCCGGACAGGTTGTTCTGGTAGAGCTGGATCACCCTGAAGTTCTTGTGCTCGGCGAGCGCCGCTGGGATCCCGCCGCTGAGCTGGTTCCCTGAGACGTCGAACTCCTGCAGCTTGCTCAGCTTCCCGAGCTCAGGCGGGAGCTCGCCGGTGAGGCTGTTCTTGTAGAGCTCGATCTTCCACAGGTTGCGGAGGTTGCCGATGGCCCCCGGGATCTCGCCGGCGAGATTGTTCGTGGACATATCCAGCGTCTCCAGCCAGGTGAGCTCGAAGATGGAATCAGGTATCTCCCCTCTCAGGCTACAACTCGCCAAGTACAGATATGTCAGGTTCTTGAGGTTTCCAATGCTCGGAGGCGTCTCCCCTTCATCATAGTAGTTCATGCCGATGCTGAGCATGACCAGGCCGGACAGGTTACCCACCCACGCCGGGAACCGGCCTGAGAAGCCATTGTTCCCGACGTCGAGGGTGTTTAGCACCGTCAACGCCGACAAGTCCGGCAGCTCTCCTGTGAGGCTGTTCAAAGAAAGGTTCAGGAACTGCAGCTGGCTGCAGTTGCTCAGTTCAGGAGGTACTGAGCCTGACAATGAGTTGGAGTCGAGCTCAAGCCGCTTCAGGCGGTGGAGGGCGGAGATGGACGGCGAGATCCCGCCGGAGAGGTTCTTGTTCGACAGCACGATCTCGGTGACCGTGCCGGAGCTTTCGTCGCACCGGATGCCGAGGAAGTGGCACGGCGACGTGCCGTTTGTCCATGTCTGAAGGTGGTTCAGAGGGTCAGTTAAGCTGGCCTTGAATTGGAGAAGTGCCTGTGTTTGGGGATCAGCTTGGCAGCTTGGGTTCAGAGAGAAGGAGAGGAGTATGATGAGAGGGAGACAGACAAGGATGTGTCTTCTCATTGCAAGGGATGGTATTGGCAAATCTAACAAGAAGTTGATTACATGGATGTTCAGTATTGCCCTGGGGTTTGCTTCAGAGGACCTGAAATTAAACAAGAGATGAGACTTGTTAGTTAGCCATCCAAATCATCTTATGGTGCTATTAGATGAGTTCAGATGAGAGAATCTATCTTTTGAGAGGACAGAGGATGGGGAAGATTCTAGATAATCACTACTCCCTAGCCGTTAAAAGCCTTCAAGTTCCAAATAGAGGAACTAAATTGTACCGTGGCATGCATGCAGATGACAGTGCATCTATCCTGATCCTATTTTCAGTTGAACACACTAATAAATTAGGTTCTGCTTTTCAGATGTAATTTATGTTTAACTTCAGAGTATTGACAGGTTGAATGAAAAGCACGCTTCTGTCTTCAAGACACACTCTGAAATTACAATTGAAATAGTATTAACCTGTAAAATCTCAAGCCTTTAACGTAGTGTGAGCCTTCTAGTTAATATGGATAGACTTGCAGTTACTGGGCATCTTCATACTTTATGTAGATTAATGCTTGGATTGATGTGCACTATGTCTGCTAATCCTTCCACGGTATGCAAACAATACCTTCCGTCAATTCAGATCTACATGGCCTTAACAAACTCTGTTTTTTTAGAGTGAAAACATTAGCTCATACAAGATATCAGAAGGCAAATCTAATGTCAGCCTCAAACAGTGTCTAGGTGGCCAAAACTTTGTATAATTGGTATGTGATTTGGACACCCCAAAATTGCTTTGGTTTGTTAACTACATGTTCAGCGATCATGACCTGCCAGCCACCACCATCCACTCCCTACCCTGTTTCCCTCTCACTTCATCAGTACCAAAAATGCACTAGATTGTCACATGGCACATCAAATATTTTACATTAAATTACACAAGTGATGGGGGCAAAAAAAGCCAGAGCACTTGCTGAAATGTAATGGGATCAGATGATGCACACACTGGGGAAGAAAAGATGGTCAAGGCCATTTTAGTGGGAATATACTTTACCACTTACTATTTACTGTGCCACCAATGTCTAGCATGACAAATGGGCTTAACCATGATGCTCGGATGGATAGCAAGTGCAACCTTGAAACAAGACGATACGACCAACCTGTAAAGAGAAACTTATTGGTGACAGAATTTGATCCAATTTTAGTTTTTTAAAAAAGAAGAATTGACCTAATTTATTTTGCCGAATTGTCTAGCTCATGGTTATGGATAATTATCGGTGCTTCTGATCTTGCTATATAAATTTGTTGAGTTCTGATTCCATAGATTAATCCTCCAAATTATTTTTGCGTGACTGCATTACCACTGCTCAAAACTTGACAAGTGATCTACCTCTACTGGTGGTATGAGAATGGTTTAAAATATGATATTGGGTATCTATCGGTCATTTGGTTGGTTCTCTGACTTATCATATCAAGTGAATACTAAATTGTCGGTATGCATAGATAGAACAAGGCTATGGCAATCAAAGTTTCCTTTTCCATCTACAATTAAAAACTGTAGATGATCATATTTTTCTATTTTTAGACAAGACTATCATATTTTCCATGAATATCTCGTACCCAGACTAACTCAAAATATTTCAAACCAGTAGACATTTTGAAGGATGTAGACCCTACTCGACATGTGACACTTATATTAGCCGATTTGTTTGCCTATTGCAAATCAAAAATAAAATCTATTACTTCTACGTATATCCGTTTTTTAACTGATATATTTGGCCATGTATCTATCAATCATTTTCCGCTTGTTGCCGCCTTCCGTTTTAAAAAGATATTGGTTGATCATCCATCTCTTGTAACTAGACTGAAAATAATTCAGTGCATTTTCGGAACCATACACGTGTGTGACAAAAGTTCTTTTTCATGGAGGCACACGTACCTCACGAGTGAGACCCTGTTTAGAGGCGCCAGATTTGGGGTCACACAATCAGACAGATCCAAACAGCTTTCATCGCTACGGAAGTTTTTCCATTGGTATTATATATTACACTCGGTTCCCGAAATTTCGTTATACTATTTCATTTTCACTGGCAACTAAAATAAGATTAAAAGGTAAATCAATTTTGTTGTGGCCGGCAAACACTAGACATGCCGACAGACAACATATACTTGTGTAGTGTGGGCCTAGCAAGCAGCAGTTACTGTTTCTCTTTTGTAAGCAGCTTCTAATGTGTACAGCAATGGTTGAAATGGAAACTTCCACAAGATAGATGAAACCCACAAAAGGAAAACATAATTGTGATTTTTGTTCAAATGGCTTAAAAACTCATAAAATTAAAAAGAGAGCTATCTACGACAAGGCAATTACTACAAGTACAAAGTACCTGTGGATATGAACTCTAAACTAAACTGATGGAATTAATAGCATAGCTGGAAGAACTAGCTAGTGGCTATCTGGCGAATCAAACACTCCAATTAATCTTGAACAAATTCTATGACCAAAAAGAATGCAAACACAAACACACCAATCAAAACAGAGAGAACAACAGTATTGGTAGCTCAATCAGATACCTCTCAGCATGTCATCAACTCCCCCACTCTGTTCTTCTTGGTCAACTTGCTCCTTTCTGTCTCTTTCCTTTATCTTTCTTCCAAATCGTTTCATCAAATGAACACAAAGAACAGCAGCAAGAAGAACAAGAACCAATGAAGGAAGCAAGCAAGGAGGCAAGGAAGAGAAGTGAACTTAGATAAGGCAAGTAAGGCTGTGTGGTTCAGTTTTGAGCAGGGTTGAGAGGAGAGGGAGCACTTGGGGAGTAGACTAGCTAGCTTATACGTCCTTGCTATTTCAACTGGCTAGTAGGAGTTCTGTTTTTTACTTTTGTGGGAGGGCATTTCACAACGATATACTGACGAGATGTGCTTAGTAGATGTAGATTGGCACAGCCGCACAGGACTATCAAACACAATATCTGGTTATGTTCTTTTCTGCTATGGCTGATAAATACTACTGGTTGAAATAGAACTCGTAGTATTTAAATTTGTGGCTGGTGAAAGCGTGGAAAACATGGAACAAACACGCAATGTATATTTGTAGGACCGAATGAGGCAACAGAGGGGGGGTGAATGGTGCCTTCAAACCTCTCCAAGAATTCACATAATCTTCTTCTCCGATAGCTACAAGAGCTACGAAGCAAGTTGATCACTGAAATTGAGAGATCGAAGCAATGGAAGAAGAACAAACTCTGCGGATCGGACAAGAGACAAAACATCAATAGATCAAGGTAGATGCTCGGCCGAAGTCGAGGCGGTCGAAACATCAACGTGAGATGACTCAACTCTGCTGTAGTCAAAGTGACCGAAAAGCAGTTTGAGCGATTGAGATCAACCGGAGAGAAACCGACTGACAACTGAAAGCAAACAGCAAGAGCAATAGACTAGGCTGATAACAGAGAAATATACGCGCGACCGCAAGCACCAGAACTTGTGAAACTCTTTACACCTGCGTCAATCGACCAGGAGATTCCGGCCATAGACTAAAACGACCTCAGGTCATGAAATTACAGACCAGTCGAAGTCTCTGCTACAACCGAGGAAGAACAGCAAGGTCGAACAAGAAACAGAGGAACTCGATGTGCGTGACCGTGAGACGCAAACACTCTTTGATTCAAACATTTGCTCTTAGGAGTGAACTGACCAAATGGTCTTGAGACTAATTCCCCATTCAGAGCAAATCAAGACCAAGCTTCCTCAAACCAAGAACAAGAAAAGAGAGCAAACAGAGAAATCGCAATCAGGACATCCAAGCAATAAACAAAGAACACAACTCAGAGTTTTCATTCCAACCATCAAGGAGTACAAGGAGTCCCGATACGCCCGGAGAGCATAGAGAGTAGCTCACACCTCCTCTCTTTCTCTCTTTCTCGATTATTCATACATGGATTCTCCACTCATCCTCTCTCTCACAATCCCAAGAACACACTCACACAGACTCCCATGGGAGGGAGAGGCGGTGCCTCCAAGGCCCAAAGCCGCCAACTCACTCACACTCGTGCCTCCTCTCCCTTTATAGCCTCACACCGAGACTAACCCTAATGGATCCATCCATTAGTCCATACTGAGGGCTAACCCAGTAAACCCCTCCTAACACGGGTTTTACACACGCGCACACGCGGCAACCCGCTGGTGACGGTAATGCGATTTCAGTGCTTTTACAGGAAACTGCTTCCCTTTGCAGGCCTGAGTCAATTCTCCAAATTGCCCTCACGCACCTTCCCGGAAGCTTCCCGTTTCCTTGCTGATCACGCACGACCGAACCTACCTCCAACCGATCGGACCTCCGACTCCTCGAGCCTAGTCCCGGTCGCGCGCGCAACCACCTTGAGTCCCAAGTCTTCTTGGCTTCACGATCGTTACGGACCTCAACATCTCCCATGTCTAGTCCCGACCACTCAGAGCCTCACCAAGACTTGTCTCCAAGGTCCTGCAACCATCTCACAAGACCAAGTCCTCTTCGGCCTCACTCGATCGTTACGGACCCGACACCACCGTGTCTCGTCCCGACCACTCCAGCCTCACCAAGACTTGTCTCCAAGATCTGCCGCATCCGACCGCCACAGACTAGGCATCCGACCGTTTGGACCTCGGCTCCTTCCGAGCCTAGTCTGGTTCACCTCACCATTGCCCGTCGTGTCCACCTCGGCAGCTCTGCTCCGGTTCCTCGTCTCCCGGCTTGCAACCACTTCACCGGCCTCGATCATCTTGGCGTCTCGGACCGTGCGGACCTCAACACCTCCGTGCCTAGTCCCGGTCCTCCCACGCCTCACCATGAAATAGCTCAAGTCCTCGCAACCATCACGGACAAAGCAAACCATCACATAGCACCGCACAAAACAATCAAACCATCGATCGGTACAACCAACAAGTTTTCGATTGCAACACCTAGTTGTAAACCCCTACGACCAATCCAATGCACAACACATGAAGTGCCGGCGACTGCGACCACTCTTTAGGCTGCTACGACCGCCAAGGCACAAGCTACGACCATCGCAAGCTTGCAATGATTACCACACGCTACGACTACCGAGTCGTAAAGCGGATCACCAAGTCGCACCGAGCCTACGACCGCACACAACATTGCTACCACTTTATCGCTCAAAGTCTAGACACAATAAGAGGCACTCGAGCCCATCGAGTCTTCCGCACCTACGACCTCATTCGGTGGCCCACGACCACACGGCTCAGCTACGACGACCATCGCAAGTTTCAGCTCCAACTTGCCCAACCAAGTCGTACCAACTTACGACTGGTCGAAACCATAGATCAAGACTTGCTTAAGTCCTCGACCACATCTCGGATAAATACGACTAGCCCAAAAGATCATACGATGATTACGGCTAAACCGATCGCGCCAACAGTCACACGATCGATTCCAAGAGGCTACGACCAAAACCAGAGGTTCCATCGTGGTGAAACCCATTCGGACCACATACCCGAATATTATCGTTGTCGAAGCCCTTCCGACCACTTACGACCGCAAACGATCGAGCTACGACCACATTCGATCGCCTCGCAAGCGTGGTCGCGATCTGCCGTAAACTTGAGCGCCGACTCGACCGCGACTGCTACAACATGGTCGTAGCCGACTTACGACTTCCGGCCGCTTCAGCTCATGACAACGTGGTCGTAAGCGGTGCACACGAGTTCCGACCACGACCAACGTGCTCGTAAAGCCTTTGACCACTCGATCAACAAGTTTACCAGGTTCCGACCAGGAACAACAAAGTCGATAAAAGGATTCCGACCTCTCCTAGATGCTACGACTGCACAGAACCTACTCAACGGTGGCCGTAAACTTTCTGGTGGCCTTCGACTTCCAACAAGTGGTCGTAAACTTGCCAGATGGCCTTCGACCACAGCTAAAATCGGTCGTCGCCCTCCCGATGACTTCCAACCATGGCAAACCGGTGCAGACCACTCAATAGTCACAGCATGGTCGTAAACATTCTGGCGACCACCCGAAGGAACTTGCGACCTCACAGAGACAACACACCGAGGTCGTAGGCAATCTATAACCACTCGATAAAGCTTGACACTCTGCTGAACACAAAGATGTAAGCTCGACTACGACTACCAAGTCGTAAAACCCTTTACCACGGGTCTCAAGCCTACCCAACAGAAGAGCCATTCTCAAGGCTTACGACTTTGCAGAGGCAGCTCAAACCTCAAAACCAAACTCACTCTTCCAAGAACAAGAGTCAATTACTCATCACAACCATGAGGTGACCTCACATGGTCTCTCAATCTCCCCTTGATGAGTATATTGACAAACACAGAAAAAGCATGAAGAAGAGTTTGGTTTTGAAGAGAAAAGGAAGGAGATGCAAAAGCCACACATGGTCTAAAAGAGGTGAAGAAGGAACTTATGACCATGTTGACACAGAGTGAAATGGAGCAGACAGAGAAAGGTCAAATTTTCTACAAAAGCTCCAAATCACACAAAAGTCCAATCTTGCTCATGGTCCAAAAAGTCTGTTGCTCACATGGCCATTGTCATAACAAGATGAACAAGCATTCTCCCCTTAGTGCCTTTTTCTATCCTTCTCCTATCCCTTAATGCATTCTCCCATTTTAATGCCTTTTGCACTCCTTAATGCCTTTTCTCTATCCTTCTCCCCTTTTGGCAATAGAATCATCAAGATGCAGGAACAAAAATAGAGCATGAATGAAATGGAGTGCCGACAGATTGATTTGATGAAGGCAATGGGAGTGAGGAGCCATGAAGATTATCTAAAGTGACTTCAACGAAAATTATACCAAGCCATAAAAGGTGACAATGCTATCTAGATCATAACAAACCATGTATTGCCAAGCTCAAGCCAAATAAGTCATGATCTTTAAATTAAATGTTTAATTAGCATGTCAAGTCACTCAAGATTATAGTCTAGAAGAAGGTATCCAAACGTGAGTCAAGCCATGTCAATATTCTAAGTGGAACCAAGAAGCTATGGTTGAGTCAATTTAGAGTGCTATAAGTTCAAAAATGAGACATTGGTTCAAGTACTTGGTTCTTGTTGTAGCTTAAGCAAAATTGAGCACAAATGACATATTTTCTTTTGAAATTCATGGTAGTTGCCAACCAGATTTTTATGTTATCATGTGCTAGACCTCAAGACTTATGCGACTACTCCAAGCGATAAGCTTAAGAAGATAGTCTAGGTCATCCAAAACTCCCCGAGTTCATGCCTAGTGCAATGGCAAGTGTCTCATGAGAAAGAATTGGTGAGATCAGTTTTTCGCACAAAGAGATCTTTGCATTTACTTGAGTTAGTTCATGAACAAAGAGTTAAAACTTAACTCATGCATCACTAATGAACTAACTTAGCTCAATCTAAACCTCAAAAACAGATTCAAGACTCAACTTAGCCTATTCGACATGGCCTGAATCAAGAGAGGATCACTAAAGCCGGACTAGTCACAAGATTGAACAAGACATGTTTTACTTTAAGTTGTTCACATTTAATTAAGCTAGTATGGCAAGAGCTAAGCAGCACATAGAAGGGCATGATAAATCAAGCTATCACAAGACATGGCAAGATATAAAGCATGATATCATGTCACATAAAGATAATAGACAAGGCTCCAAAGACTGCAGGCATTCAAGTGAATTTTATGCATTATGAGACAAAAGAATGCACATGAGATGAACTCCCCAAAGCTAGCCGAACAGATAGAAAGGTTCCAACTCCCTAGAGAAGGCAACTCGAGAAGAACCAAGAAATTTGACGCAAAAACCAGAGAAAGAGGGTTCTAACTCAAGGAGGTGATTCCCAAACACACCCTATCCACATGGTCTCTAGTCTGTAACCTCATACCACGGGGCAAAAGCACACTATGTCAATGCACAAGACTCTAGTGGCCAAGAAAAGGTTCAATCTAGGTAGAAGAGAATCCTAGAGAACCAAAGCCCAAACTAGGTAGTAAATAATCCTAGAGAACCATTTGGACGAGAAGTGTGATCGAGACAATATCACCTAGAGTCGGTTCCTGTCTAACCAATCGGACCCTTCCTCCCACTAGAACAGATAAACAAAGCAAAGCCAAGTGGAGGGAAGCAAAACACTGAAAGATCACAAGGGAGAACAAACCTCTGTCATGGTCGCTTGGTTGGTAGTCGTGGTCGTAGAAGAGTCCTGGTAGTAGTCGTATAGGAGTCCCGACCTCGGTTGAGTGATCGAAGTCGCCTCGGCCATGGTCGTAGATGTGTTCAGCTCATGATCGTAGTCCAATTCGGGGTGGTCGAACACGAAACCAGGTCGTGGTGGTAATTGCGTCTTGGTCGTAGTCGCAGATGAGTCTGGATCGTGGTCGTTGCGTCTGGCGAGGTCATAAAGCGAGTTCGCCGAGTGTCGGACCATGGTCGTGGTAGCTCTGACGTGGTCGTAATGACCAAAGGAGTGGTCGTAAAGCTGTACCAGTCTCCCCCTCATTCACAGCCTGCAGGTTAAACACAGGGACGACTGGTGTCCTAGTACTGGGGTAAATGATATACAACATGGAACCAGTACTGTGACAAATGACCACAAACAGTAGCCTTACAAATTTTAATTGCATGAGAACACACTCCCATACAAGCTCAATCTAGCCCTCATCAAAAGCATCTAGAACAGCAAGCCTAGAGCCACCCAATTCTAGAAGAAGCTTGTGACATATCCACGGCTCTCATGATATCTAAGCATAAGTATAGACTAATGCTACTGAGTTGTCATGCAGTTTATTTCATGCCACAACAGCAATAAGATCAAAGTATACAAGCATCTCAATGAATCACAACCATACTCATAGCAAGTGACAAGAAAAGATCACAGAAGCATATGCTAGCATGGATATAAGCATGTATACCAGAAAAGACCAGAAGGCATGAATAAATTTAGCATCATGACACAGAAAAACTTTCCAAGATATAATCAAGCACATACTGTCCATACACAAGCATACATCATCTAGGCATACATCATGTCAAACCAAAATCACAAAAAATATGCTAACATGTATAAATAATGGTGAATGGACATAAGGAGCAAGATTAAACCATGGTAGATACTACAAAGCATAGGGTCGTGATGATACTTGACTTCTAATATGTACATACTACTCAGCTCATGAAGTCAAGTCAAAGCTTAAGCATTAAACAAATATGACAAGGTACATGGATACTTAAGCAACATACTCATAAAGGCATGACATGAAAGCATTGAGAGAAGAACATGCCAGTATGGTATAAGTGAGCACCTGAACAAGCACATCATGCCAATTAAGACTAACACATGTATATAGAGGCATGAAGGTAAAAAATAGCTCACAAAGTAGGTGAAGGCCAACTGTGAAAGCATATGCCTTTTGGAGGCCATGTAGTGGAGAACCAATAAATGTTCTAGTCACATGATGAGGCAGAAGACTAAAACTCCAATCAATCCCATGTTCTCCAACAAGCGTCTAGATACCTACAAAAGACAGGAACAGAGCGCCCAAGTCTTGGATCCCAAAGGGCCAGTAGTCATGTACTTGGGAACCCAAGACTTGACACACTCACAAAAGAAGTATGCAAGATAACAAGATGCAATGGATGGTCCAAGCAAGAAGATCAATCCCTGAGGCACACCGCAAATGGACAACTCGATAAGTGAAACGAGTCCCATAACCGAAAAAAAATGGTGAAAACCTAACTTGAAAGCACCAAGAAGAGAACCAACAAAAGCATCAAAGCAACTCACAACTTCTCCTTGCCGTAGATGCGCACCTCGTTTGGGCGAACGAGGTCCATCATTTGAGCAACGGCGGAAATTCCTCCTCGGGACAGCACGCGGACAAAGATCAAAATCAAAAGAAACAAGTCCGCGATGACAAAAATGTCCATCCTTCTCACAGAATGAGCAATGGTGCAAGCGCTTACTACGAGATAAGATAGAAATGGATAAAGCACCATCCTTGCTCAAAAATAGAAGTCCCTTGGACCAATCGAGAAGAGCCAAGATTTGCACTTAGCCAAAAAGGAGCAACTAAACACATGGCGCAAGTGCTAACAAAGATAGAAATATGCTCACTACCAGAAAGATCCATCTCCTAAATGAGGGAGGTGACAAAGTCTCAACAGTGCTCGTATCATTGCACTCCTCTCCTCAAAGAATTTTCATCATCTCAGAAAAAGACAATAAAAGCTAGAGATGAAAATGCAAGTGATAGAGATGTGCTCTTGTTCTCAGTTCAGAAGTCGTAGTCGAGTGCGCCAAGGTTGTAGAATAGGATATACCGAGGCCTGTTGTTCTCCGAGAGCGGACACCGAAGGAAAGCACAGTCAACGAAATGTAATCACAGGTGGGGCCACCGAGACCGTGGTCATAATTTTTACGACCACGCCCCAGCACCTACAAATCTGGTTTCGTCCTCCGAGACTTTCTCCTCTCGGCACTTGAACAACAAAGGATAAAGAATGTACCACAATATTCACACTTGTGGTTCCTGCAAATAAAATCACCCTCTAGCTGAAATCAAGCCTCTTGTCGCAAAGGACATCATTGGCAAAACACCCCAACAAGATGCAAAAGAAAATATCATAAGATTCCCTACTAGTTGCGGGCTCAAGATCGGTTAAGATCAAAACCGAGCCAACCTTGCTCGATACCAATTGTAGGACCGAATGAGGCAACAGAGGGGGTGAATGGTGCCTTCAAACCTCTCCAAGAATTCACATAATCTTCTTCTCCGATAGCTACAAGAGCTACGAAGCAAGTTGATCACTTGGAAATTGAGAGATCGAAGCAGCGGAAGAAGAACAAACTCTCGCGGATCGGACAAGAGACAAAACATCAATAGATCAAGGTAGATGCTCGGCGAAGTCCAGAGCGGTCGAAACATCAACGTGAGATGACTCAACTCTGCTGTAGTCAAAGTGACCAAAACAGTTTGAGCGGTTGAGATCAACCGAGAGAAACCGATCGACAATGAAAGCAAACGGCAAGAGCAATAGACTAGGCTGATAACAGAGAAATATACGCGCGACCGCAAGCACGAGAACTTGTGAAACTCTTTACACTGCGTCAATCGACGGAGATTCCGACCATAGACTAAAGCGACCTCGGTCATGAAATTACAGACGGTCGAAGTCTCTCGCTACAACCGAGAAGAACGGCAAGGTCGAACAAGAAACAGAGGAACTCGATGTGCGTGACCGTGAGACGCAAACACTCTTTGATTCAAACATTTGCTCTTAGGAGTGAATGACCAAATGGTCTTGAGACTAATTCCCATTCAGAGCAAATCAAGACCAAGCTTCCTCAAACCAAGAACAAGAAAAGAGAGCAAGCAGAGAAATCGCAATCAGGACATCCAAGCAATAAACAAAGAACACAACTCGAGTTTTCATTCCAACCATCAAGGAGTACAAGGAGTCCCGATACGCCGGAGAGCATAGAGAGTAGCTCACACCTCCTCTCTTTCTCTCTTTCTCGATTATTCATACATGGATTCTCCACTCATCCTCTCTCTCACAATCCCAAGAACACACTCACACAGACTCCATGGGAGGGGAGGCGGCTGCCTCCAAGGCCCACCGGCCAACTCACTCACACTCGTGCCTCCTCTCCCTTTATAGCCTCACACCGAGACTAACCTAATGGATCCATCCATTAGTCCATCACTGGGCTAACCCAGTAAACCCCCTCCTAACACGGGTTTTACACACGCGCACACGCGGCAACCTTCTGGTGACGGTAAGACAGATTTGGTGCTTTACAGAAACCGCTTCCCTTTGCAGGCCTGAGTCAATTCTCCAAATTGCCCTCACGCACCTTCCCGGAAGCTTCCCGTTTCCTTGCTGATCACGCACGACCGAACCTACCTCCAACCGATCGGACCTCCGACTCCTCCAGAGCCTAGTCCCGGTCCGCGCACGCAACCACCTTGAGTCCCAAGTCTTCTTCGGCTTCACCCAGTCGTTCTGGACCTCAACATCTCCCATGTCTAGTCCCGACCACTCCGAGCCTCACCAAGACTTGTCTCCAAGGTCCTGCAACCATCTCACAAGACCAAGTCCTCTTCGGCCTCACTCGATCGTTCGGACCCGACACCACCCGTGTCTCGTCCCGACCACTCCAGGCCTCACCAAGACTTGTCTCCAAGATCTGCCGCATCCGACCGCCACGCAGACTAGGCGTCCGACCGTTTGGACCTCAGCTCCTTCCCGAGCCTAGTCTGGTTCACCTCACCATTGCCCGTCGTGTCCACCTCGGCGCTCTGCTCGGTTCCTCGTCTCCCGGCTTGCAACCACTTCACCGACCTCGATCATCTTGGCGTCTCGACCGTCCGGACCTCAACACCTCCCGTGCCTAGTCCCGGTCCTCCCACGCCTCACCATGAAATAGCTCAAGTCCACGCAACCATCACGGACAAGCAAACCATCACATAGCACCGCACAAAACAATCAAACCATCGATCGGTACAACCAACAAGTTTTCGATTGCAACACCTAGTTGTAAACCCCTACGACCAATCAATGCACAACACATGAAGTGCCAAAGACTGCGACCACTCTTTAGCTGCTCGACCGCCAAGGCACAAGCTACGACCATCGCAAGCTTGCAATGATTACCACACAGCGGCTACGACTACCGAGTCGTAAAGCAGATCACCAAGTCGTACCGAGCCTACGACCGCACACAACATTGCTACCACTTTATCGCTCAAAGTCTAGACACAATAAGAGGCACTCGAGCCCATCGAGTCTTCCGCGACCCACGACCTCATTCGGTGGCCCACGACACACACACGGCTCACTACGACCATCGCAAGTTTCAGCTCCAACTTGCCCAACCAAGTCGTACCAACTTACGATGGTGAAACCATAGATCAAGACTTGCTTAAGTCCTACGACCACATCTCGATAAATCGACTAGCCCAAAAGATCATACGATCGATTACCGGCTAAACCGATTGCGCCAACGGTCACACGATCGATTCCAAGAGGCTACGACCAAAACCAGAGGTTCCATCGTGGTGAAACCCATTCGCACCACATACCCGAATATTATCGTTGTGAAGCCCTTCCGACCACTTACGACCGCAAACGGCGAGCTACGACCACATTCGATCGCCTGCAAGCGTGGTCGCATGCCGTAAACTTGAGCGCCGACTCGACCGCGACTGCTACAACATGGTCGTAGCCGACTTACGACTTCCGGCCGCTTCACTCGCGACAACGTGGTCGTAAGCGATGCGCATGAGTTCCGACCACGACCAACGTGCTCGTAAAGCCTTTCGACCACTCGATCAACAAGTTTACGAGTTCGACCAGAACAACAAAGTCGATAAAAGGATTCGACCTCTCCTAGATGCTACGATCGCACGAACCTACTCAGCGGTGGCGTAAACTTTCGGTGGCCTTCGACTTCCAACAAGTGGTCGTAAACTTGCGGATGGCCTTCGACCACGGCTAAAATCGGTCGTACACCCTCCTGGTGACTTCCAACCATGGCAAACCGTGCGCCGACCACTCAATAGTCACGACATGGTCGTAAACATTCTGGCGACCACCCGAAGGAACTTGCGACCTCACGGAGACAACACACCGAGGTCGTGAGGCAATCTATAACCACTCGATAAAGCTTAACACTCTGCTGAACACAAAGATGTAAGCTCGACTACGACTACCAAGTCGTAAACCCCTTTACCACAGGTCTCAAGCCTACCCAATGAAAGAGCCATTCTCAAGGCTTACGACTTTGCAGAGGCAGCTCAAACCTCAAAAACCAAACTCACTCTTCCAAGAACAAGAGTCAATTACTCATCACAACCATGAGGTGACCTCCACATGGTCTCTCAATATTCCAGTCTCAAAGGGTTACATATATATTGCCTAGTATAGCTAATGGGAAAGCATGACTAATGTGAACAGGAATGGCTAATGGGAACGCATGACTAATATGAACATAACACATGATTAATGTGAACTCAAGGTTGGCTAGAGTCGAGGCGACACACAGAAGCCGAGACGCAGAAGCCGAGGCCGTGTGAACATGCAAGACTGTGAAGATGTCGGTGTACTGTGACGAAGTGGGAACATGAAGGACCCGAACCTGCCTAAGGCCAACACGCTCACGGACAAAATGCAGGTCGATCTCCACATGCTTGGTGCACTGATGCTGAACCGGGTTGCTAGAGAGGTACACGGCACTGACATTGTCACAGTAGACAAGAGTTGTGCACCGGAGTGGACAGTGGAGCTCAAGGAGAAGCTAGCATAGCCATGAGGCCTCAACAACACCGTTGGCAACTGCGCGATACTCGGCCTCAGCACTGGAGCGGGACACTGTCTTCTAACGTTTGGATGACCATGAGATGAGATTATCACTGAGAAAGACACCATAGCCTAAAGTGGACTTCCGTGTGTCGGGACAGCCAGCCTAGTTAGCATTTGTATAGATGGTCAGACTCTCTGGAGAGGTGCGGCGAAGTAGGAGGTCGTAATCATGGGTACCCTGAAGATAGCGCAGAATCTGCTTCATTACAGCAAGATGAGGCTCCTGAGGATCGTACATATATAGGCAGACCTGCTGAACAGCATAGGTGATGTCAGGATGAGTGAAGGTCAGATACTGCAGTGCACCAGCAAGACTCCGGAAGTGACTGGCATCTGCCACGGACACACCAGCAGAGGAGAGCTTCGACTGAGTATCCACAGGAGTACTCCAAGACGTGCAGTCTGACATTCCTACTCGACAGAGAATGTCCAACAATTACTAGTGCTGAGACAGGAAAAGAGAGTCGTCCTGCTGATGAACAGACATGCCCAAAAAATGGAGCTAACCCAAATCCTTCATAGAGAACTCGTGCTGACGAGCTACAATAGTGCGGTGCAGTAGTGGCGAGGAAGAGGCCGTCAAGACAATATCATCAACATATAAGAGCAGATAAACTGTGTCGGCGCCATGATGAAACACAAAGAGAGAGGTGTCTGTCTTCGCTTAAACAAAGCCGAGAGAAAGAAAATAGGTAGAAAACCAACTGTACCATTCACAAGGTGCTTGCTTCAGCCCATAGAGAGACTTGTTGGGGCGACAAACATGATCTGGATGAGTAGGATCAACAAAACCCGAAGGCTACACACAGTAGACTGTCTCGGTGAGGGTGCCATAAAGAAAGGCATTTTTTACGTCCAGCTGATGAATTTTCCAATCCCGAGAGAGCGCTAGAGTGAGAACTATGCAGATGGTCGCTGGCTTTACCATAGGACTGAAGGTCTCATCAAAGTCAATGCCGGGACGCTGAGTGAAGCCCCGAAGAATCCAGCGGGCCTTGTAGCGATCAAGAGAGCCATCAGTGTTGAACTTGTGCCTAAAAACCCATTTGCCAGTGACAACATTAACATCGGGGGGCGCGGGACGAGCACCCTGGTGTTGTTGCTGAGGAGGGCGTCGAATTCCTAATTCATCACATGACGCCAATTTGGATCAGCCAGGGCACTTTGATAGGAAGTCGGAATGGGCAAAAGCACCACTGCATGAAGATTGAGGCGCTCGGCCGGCAATCGGAAGCTAGTTTTACCCCGCGTGACCATTTGGTGATTATTGGTCACGGGCGGCACTGAGACCGCAGTGGCAGGGCATGGAGGCCACTGGAGGCCTCCGGCGTGAGCCAGTGGGTCAAGGCCGGCATTAGGAGTAGCGGGTGTGGGGCGATCGGCCGGTGGTGAGCGGGCGACATTGGGTCGACAAGAGGCCACGAGGCGAGCTAGGTCGAGGCGAGCAGGCCTAGGGTAAGCCAAAGCGCACACGGGGCCGAGCCGAGGCGGCTGGGCCTTGGGGACAACGTGCCAGGTCTAGGCAGCCGGCCAGAGCTGCGCGGCAAGGCAGGTGGCAGCCCAGGAGCAGGCACGGTGCTCGGAAGGAAACCGGTGGTGTCATGTATGTCATGACCTACATGGGACTGGGAAACAGTAGCGTCAATTAGAAAATCAAGATCCGGCGGCTGGGAGGAGGCCTCAAGGAACGGAAAGGAGGTGTCATCAAAGGACACATGGTGTGAGATGATAATTTTATTGGTGGAAAGATCAAGACAACTGTAACCCTTGTGATCGGAAGGGTAGCAAAGGAAGACGCACAGGGTGGAACAGGGAGACAGCTTGTTGGAAGCTGTGGAAGAAAGGTTGGGGTAACACTTACACCCAAAAACACGGAGATGGGAGTAAGGAGGGGTGACACCGTAGAGAGCGAAGTAGGGGGTCAGAAAATTGAGGGTCTTGGTGGGATGGTGATTAAGCAAATAGGTGGCTGTGTGCAGCGCCTCGACCCAAAAGGAGGGTGGGAGGCTGGCTTGGAACATGAGGGAACACATGATGTCATTGGTGGTGCGGATGATTCGTTCTGCCTTCCTATTTTGCTGAGATGTGTAGGGACATGACATACGTAGAGTGATGCCATGGGTGAGAAAGAAAGCACGTGAGGTGGAGTTGTCGAACTCATGCCCATTGTCGCATTGGAGGGCCTTGATGGAGGCACCAAACTGCGTGCGGACAAAGGCGACGAAATGAGCAATGTGAGAGAATGTATCAGACTTAAGGCGCAATGGAAAAGTCCATGAAAAATGCGAGCAGTCATCTAGAAGGACAAGGTAATATTTATAGCCAGACACACTGAATACAGAGGATGTCCAAAGATCACAGTGTATCAAATCAAAGTTACGACTAGCTCGAGAGGATGAAGTGCCAAAAGGTAAACGAACATGGTGTCCAAGCTAGCAGGCGTGACACAGGGAAGAGGGAGCCGATGGTGAGCATGGCAAGGTGTTAGAGGTGATGAGCTTATTGAGGGCAGCATGACCAATGTGTCCGAGGCGATGGTGCCACAAGGTTGATGAAGTAGTGCTGACGAGAGCTTCAGGACGGACTGGTAGATGAAGAGGATAGAGATCCCCGGAGCTATTACACCTGGTGATCACGTTCTCGGTACGAAGATCCTTGACAGAGAAACCAAACGGGTCAAATTCGACAAAGCAATAATTATCAATAGTGAACTGCTAAACGGAAATAAGATTCTTTATGATGTTCGAAGTAATAAGAACGTGACGCAAATGTAAAGGTGTGGGTGTGGGAAAAGCCACCGAACCAATAGAAGTGATAGGTAGAATGGACCCATTGCCAACAATGACATTGGGATGATGCGAGGGGTGGGGGTGAAGGGAGGAAAGGATACCGGTGTCCGAAGTCATATGAGAGCATGCTCTCGAATCCATGTACCATTCAGCGGGGGAGGCGGGTGGATTGAGTGTCGCAGTGTTGAAGGCGCTAGCGAGCTGCTGCTAATCCCAAAAACCAGTGTCAAACATGGGGTTCCATGCCGCCGGTTGTGGGGAGGTAATTCCCCTGACGTCGGGCGGGACTCCCCGAGCGTGTAGGATGGCCCCAGCACCATAGGCCGCGCCGTCGGACCCAAACTGGGTTAGTGCAGTGGCAGTCATCGCATGCTGCAGTTGAGGAAGCGGCGCAAGCCGAGGTGTGGGCATGGGTGTGCTGAGCGCACAGGCATGCGTCCATACCTGCACAGTGCCCGACCACGGGTTCATAGGGGGCCAGCCGTGTGGCAGACCAGCAGAGGGGATGCTCGGAGGACGGCTAGGCAGACCGCGCAGCGCCTGGTGCACTGGTCTGGAACGGTGCGCCAGGGACGTTGCCTCCTCCTGAGGCAGGTTGGGAGCTGCTGCCCTTGTGCCAGCGATGCTGGTTGCGGCCCCGCCCGCTCCTGTGTTGGGAGCGCTAGAGTTGGGCGTGCCAGGACTGGACCTTGCGACGGCTGTTGGTTGGTGGTGAAGAACGCTATCTCATGCCCGTCGCCCGTGTCTTGGAGATCTCCTCCAGAAAGAGACAGGAGCGAGCCTCGACGAAGGACGGGAAGGGGCGCTACATCTTGAGGATGGGCACCATGTGGGAGAACTACTCGTTAAGACCGCGGAGCACGGACAAAACAAGGGTTTGGTCGGAGATGGGCTCGCCGAGGTCACCGAGAGTATCTACCATGGACTTGAGTTTACGGCAATAATCAGATGTGGATTGATCACCTTGAACGAAATTCCGGAACTCCGCCTCCAGGTAGAGAGCACGTGTTTCCTGATTGCCAAGAAACTGGTGCTCGAGATTGAGCCACACGGTGCGAGCCATTGTTTGCGGCCTCATGATGAGCTCGATGAGATCGGAGGCGATGGTGGTGTAGAGCCAAGATCACACCATGCAATCCCTGTACGCCCAATCGCCGGTCGGCGTGGACGAAGTGTCGAACAGGACGTGATCCGTCAGAGCGTACTTGCCAAGCGTGGTGAGAATGATTCCCCGCCACTTGGTGTAGTTAGTGGATCGGAGATCAAGGGTCACCGGCACAAGAGCTTTGATATTTATGACACCAACGGCTTGGGCGTGCAGAGCAGCGATGGTGCACCCAGATGCATCACCGAAAGTAGGTTGGAGAGGGTCAGTGACGAGAGCACTCGAGGACGCGGTGTGGGGCGCCGGTGCACTGGACGAAGTCGCTGACAGGGAGTTGGAGCGCTCGGCGGCAAGCGCAGCCAGCACGTCCCGACGAGCGCGGTCGATGGCCACAGAAACTAGGGCCTCGATGCGCTTTTCCTCAGCGGCGACTACGGCAAGACGCTGGGCTTCGGCATCCTCGGCTGCACGGCGCACCGCCTCGATAGCGGCAGCAGCGGCAGCGTCACCGTCAGGAGAACCAGCCATGGGAAGGATGGTGGCTAGGGTTGGGAGCAGAGGCGTGCGGTTACAGGAACAACCGCATCTGATACCATGAAAGCGTGGAAAACTTGGAACAAACACGCAATGTATATTCCAGTCTCAAAGGGTTACATATATATATATAGCCTAGTATGGCTAATGTGAAAGCATGACTAATGTGAACAGAAATGGCTAATGGGAACGCATGACTAATATGAACACAACACATGATTAATGTGAACTCAAGGTTGGCTAGAGTCGAGGTGACACACAGAAGACGAGACGCAGAAGCCGAGGCCGTGTGAACACATAAGACTTGCTAACAGCTAGTGATGGGACAAAATGGAAGAAGAAGACGGGAAGGCGAAGGTTGTTGCTTGCGGGGTGCCATTTGAGTTGTGGCACCTAGGGATAGCAATCGAGCATGACAGGCATAGGTGGTACTCGCCTATACCCATACTCGCGATCCTGATTTACGTCAACAGGTATACCCGCGAAAGACAACGGGCGAAGAACCTTGCCCATATCCATTGCCTGTGGGTAACCGTCGCCCGTGAACATGCCTGTTTACCCGTGAACTAAAAATCACCATATGAGAGCTGAACTAATGATAGATAGATATATATATATAAGCAGCATCTGTTGTTAAGAAATTTAATAGCATCACATTCACAAATTTATATAAGCATCACATTCACATCAAATATATATGTCCTTAATAAAGTAATTTCTTCAAACGTAGTGATTCAGCGCAGTGATTTCTTCAAACCAGTAATTAACAAGAACCAACAAGAGATTAGTTTCGCTCACCGTGAGTAGCAGCATCGGTATGAGCCGGAATCAAAGCAAAGCTCATGTCCTCCTCCTTCTTTGCCGCCGCCACTACCTTATCCACCGGTGCGACCTTCGGCGCCGCCCTTGTGGACTTCCTCCTGTGCACCCTCCTCACGGCATCCTCCTCCACCTCAATCTCCTTCTCCAGCCTCATCCTCGCCTGCCACGTGTTCCTGGGCGATGCCCTCATGGGCGCCGCGTGTTGCTTCCCAGCCCCGTGCCACCTCCGCCTGGGCGGCATCCCCACCATCCCCTGGATTTCGTCCACGCTGCCTCGAACGGTTGCGGCGCGAATATGAATTTTCAGGCGAGAGGAGGCTTACCTGTGGTGAGGAGGGGCGGTGGCCAGGAGGAGGATGAGGGGCGACAGCCGACGGCCAAGATTTGGATTTGCAGGTGGCCGTGAGGAGGGGCGGCCGCCGGGAGGAGGATGGGGGCGATGATCGGTGACCGGGATTTGGATTTGCAGACGGCCGTGAGGAGGGGCAGCGGCCGGAAGGAGGATTCTCTGCACCCTCCCTTGCCTCCTTCGCTGCTGGTAACCGAGGACCTGTGGATTCTCTGCAGCAGAACAGAGATGGAGAGCACCTGACCAATGGCTCATATGATCTGATTAAGGGCTTGTTCTTTTCCTCCGAAGCTGGTGGCTTTTGGTTTTTGCTACAGTACCTAACTTTCAAACGGAGTATTTTCTCAAGACAGGATCTACAAGTTAAACGATGTACGCGTTCAAAGCCCAATATCTGTACCAGCCAAAATCACAAGTGAGTATCTCTCTCTGTAATCTGTACCGCAAACAGCCAAAATTCCAAAAATTCAGCCAAAAGCCATAAGCCGTAGCCGTTGCCAAACATACCCTTAGTATCGCAGTGGCTTTTATCATGCAGTTTTATTTTACCAATTTTTCCCTTAATTTTACGAATTAACAATAACTTAAAACTGTAGCAAAAATGTTTTACTAGGACTGATAACTAGTGGCGGAGGGCCCGATAGGGCAAGGTAAGGCTTGGGCCATACCTTGATTTTTTTGCAGAGCCCCATATACCCCTATCCAGTATCCAATAGCCCAATAGCTACTAGCTAGTCAATGTAAATGTAAACCTAGCTGCTCCTGCCTCATTGCTCCTGCCTCCCTGGGCCGGGTGGACCTACGTAGCCGGCGGCGGCGCGCCACCGGTGGCGATGGCGCTGGCGCCGCTGCCTGGGCAATGGCGTAGCGGCGGCGGCGGCGGTGGGCGGACGGCAGCCACCGGTGGGCGTGGCGCTGGCGGCGCGCGCTGGCGATGGTGTAACCGCGGCGTTGGCGTAGCCGGCGGCGGCGGCAGCCACCGGTGGCGATGGCGGCTGGCGCCGCTGGGCTGCAAGCGATGGCGTAACCGGCGGGCGGGCGGCAGCCACGGTGGCGATGGTGTAACCCGGCGGCTTTGGGCGTAGCCGGCGGCGGCGGCGGCAGCCACCGCGCGCAAACTCGGCGTTGACAGAGTTGGAGGAGCTTGAATAGTATTACTTTCAATCCGCCCCACCTTATTGTTTTCCCGTCCTCCGCCACTGCTGATAACCGTTCTCTTCTTAATTAGATTTCGCATGTCTGCTCTCAAAGGCTGCTCTTTTCGGTAACCCAAGGTTAACCAAGACCATTCTGAACAGAAGTGCAAGGGGATGACTGGCTCGCGGCCGGTCGGCGTCAAGTCGGTAGAAAGAGACCCGGAAATGAGGTCAGCAGTGAGGCATGAATGCGTATGCGTTCCCGTAGCTAGCTAGCTAGGGCTCACGTGATACTGCATGGTTAATTGGTACCAGGTCGTTCTTTCTTAGAATTTATTTATGGAAACTTTTTTCCTTTGATCTTTTTTAAGATCTCGGGTTAATTAAGCCACGTACCTTCATTACGCATGTACAGTTCTCTCTTTGTTTTTAATGTAGAAGAGATTAACTGAATAATTCCATTGGAGATTAAGGGTATATTCATATGGGTTTGCCGAAGCAAACACGAACGTTTCGGTTTCTATAAACCGCTTCTATCAATTACTACTTTTCTTTTTCATATATTGTAACGTACTTTGTATTTTGTTATAGCATAATTCTGTAAGTTATACGACGGTCTGAATATTGTAGTACATTTTATTGCACCATATTTCTTACATAATACACTATTATTCATCAATCGTTTTTTCAAATACTACTATTTATCAATGTTTTTTCAAATACTATTATTCATCAGTTATAGTTAAAAGATATCAGCAAAATTTAATATAAACATACCCTAAACCAATCCGGATGACACCTCGTAACACAATGGCAATTTCGAAAGTGCCTTCTTGTGGGATGTGGCCACTAGATGTACAAACTGAAGAGCAATTTGGTGCCATTTGTCAACTAGTACTTCACATGCGATTTGTCGGCCAAGGAGAACTAAGGCCCCGTTTAGCACAGCTCAGCTTCACTAGTGAAGCTGTTTTTTTTAGATTCAACTTTACGAATAGCTTCACCGGTGAAGCTAAAGCTGTTTTAGAAAACTATTTGGCAAAACAGCTTCACCAACAGCTTCATGCATGGCTGAGAGAGGCCAATTGTCCAAGATGCCCCTGTCTATCTAACTTGTTCTAACATTTGGAGTTGTATATTTGTATATGGTCATATGAATTAAAAAATAATATATTTGAATGAGTATGAATTAAAAAATTAAAATAATAAAATAATAAAAAAATTAAAATACGTGAACGGGAGAGAGCGGTGCGTACGCGAAAGAAAAAAGTGAACGGGATTTTTGTGAACTGAGCGGTGCGTGCACGCTGAGGAGAGAGTGGCAAATACGTGTAAATTTTTGTGAACTAGAGGGGCATTCGCTTCCTTGGAATATGGGCCTGAGGGAGAGAGCTGTGAAAAGCTACTTTTTTCAGCTTCACCTCTCCCTATTCCTTTGTGAGAGCACAAAAAAAGGAGCTTCATGGGTGAAGCTATTTGCAAAAGGGTGTTTGGCAAAAACAGCTCTGTGACTCATGAAGTTTGTTGGTGAAGCTGTACAAGCAGAGACCTAAACGAATTAAAGACTGGGTTGGAAAGTGCCTACAACTTACGGCTTTTGTAGGATAAACAGTAACATATAGTTAAACGGTATATTTTTTTAAGACGGGATTTACAAACAAATTGTTATAAAAACTATACCAAGTTTAATCTTATCGATAAAAATCATGTGCATATATTTCTTTTTACATATTATCTCTCACAAAAAAACCAGAATTTAAAAACTATAACCATAAACTATAAACATTAATTCAAAAGAACCCACCAAAAAGCCAAAAGCTAGCTGGCCAAGCAAGAGCTATCATCACACTACACCGTGACCCTATATCACTGACAGAGCTACTGTCTGCAAAGGCAATGTACGACGACAAACCATCGGTGACGGATCCAGAACTCAGGTAGACCTATCTAGATTTTACATAATTTTATGGCTCCCGGCTATGCCAAGAAGCCAAATGAATTTTCACCGAATAACTTAAACATATCCTTGCAGTATGATTAACGTTTCTTTAAAAAAAAAAGCATCATTGTATGATATGATTTGGCAGGAGAAGATTGATCCACGCATCAAAACATCGATCGATCGAGTACAGGCGACATAACTCTCGTGATGACATTGCTACAGCAACGCACGCTTCGTCAACACGCAATGCATTGTGCATATAGATATATATACATGTGCCTGGACCTTGCAATTAACATATATATTACCTGATCAACTCAGCTTCGATTTCTGATTTCTAGCTTATTTTTCACTATTTATAAGTTTTGTCTTTTTCTGAACTTTTAGTTTTTTGTTGAGCTTTTTTGCCGGTTCTTTTTTTCTGTATTTGTTTGTATTATACGTAATGGGTTAACATATTTTTTATATTTTTAAATTTTTTAAATTTAATTATGATAAATAAATCTCTCGTCACTCTGATGTTTTTTCAGCCGACTACGATGTTTTCAGCCATAAGCCACGAACTTTTCAGCCGAACCGATCACCATTAGATCTCTTAAATTTCTGTGAACCATCAGCCCACAGGATTGTTTGCGAACTGAGAAATTAATTTGGGCTAGTTATTTTTGCTATTTTTTAGGGATAATTTTTTTCTAGTCGCAATCAATTAGCTGCCTCAATTAAATGCCGTATGGATAACCGCCATGTATTACTAGTTGCAATCCATCTGCCCGTAGGCCGGGGGCTCTCTCCCATTGGCTCCGCTGCCATAGAAAAAACAAGCACTGGCATCGCCCTCCGACTACACATGGCTTTTTTTTGGCGTTCTGGAAGCTTTTTGCTCGGTCGTAGAACCATTTTTTAACCTGCTTTTTAAATGGTTTTTAGAGTCTAAAATTATATGAATCATTTATATCAATATCTCTATCACCTATCATTGTCTAAAAAAATTACAGATAAAAACTATCAACTATAACTAAAAAGCTACCAGCTCCCCGACCCTTCCTCTCCAGCGACCCTTCCTCTCCAGCGCCGTCTCCCCTTCCTACCTCTCCCCTTCGCCTTGCCACCGCTGGAGCACGCCGCCGGAGGCTTGTGCGGGTGCTAGGAAGGCGGCGGCGGGGCTCTCTCGTCTGGATCGGCGGCGGCTTCGGATCCGGGAGGCGGGTAGCGGCGCCGGGTCCCCGTGGTGGTCGCCGGCGGAGGCAGCGCGGCGTAAGCGGCGGTCGGGGCCGGAGACGAGTGGGCGACCCTTTCTCTCCCCAGCATTCCAGCGCCGTCTCCCCCTACCTCTCCCATTCGCCTCGCCGCCGCTGGAGCGTGCCGCCGGGCGTCCCCGCCCCGTGGAGTCGCCGGCGGAGAAGCGCCACGATGGGCGCCCGTCTGCTGCGGATGAAGAGCGGCGAGGCCGAGTCGCGAGCTCGCGATGCGGCGTCACCTTCTACCGGAGGACTGGTGGCGAGTCGCTCTTTGTTACTCCGCCGTCGCCGTCTCTCATGCGTACATGCGTGGGGTGGCGTTGTCGCCGCGTGGAGCGGCGTCAAGGAGGTGTGGCGGCGTCTTTGCAGCCCGGCTGGTGGCGGTCGCCTCGTCCTCGCCGAGGTTGCGGTCGGCGGCATGTGGCTCAGCGTCTTTGGCGCCGGATCTGGTAAGCGCGGTGCTGGTCGCCGAGCCTTGCGTGGAGTGCGGATGGAGGCGGTTGCTGCGCTGGCGATGGTGGTTGGTGGTGGTCTGTTGTGCGTGAGACGGTTTGGTTGCTGGGTGCCTAAGGCATCCCGCCGTGACCGTGAAGGATATGATGGACTCGAGTGTTGGTGGAAGTCTTTTTGCGTGTGGGTAGTGCGTGGGGTCTTTGTGGAGGTCTTTGGCGAAAGCATTGCGGTGTTCTTACCGGTCGACAACGATGGCGCCGCCGAGCGCCATTTTCCTTCTGGAGGTGTTGTCTTGGCATTCCACAGCTCTCATGTGCTCGATCTCGGTGAAAACCTTGCCTCGGTGAGGCGGGCGGCGTTAGCGATTCAGTCGTCTCGTTGGGCGTCGCCTAGGAGGTCCTTCTTCGCACAAATTAGATCGTAGTTTGGATGGCGCAGTCGGTGGAGGATAGGGTCTTGGTTGAAAGCAAGGACGGAGAAGAAGCTCTGAAGCGTAGTCTTTCTAGCTTTTTTTTCATAGTCCTTAAGCTCTCTTTCTTGTGGTTGTATGCTCCTCAGTTATGAGGCTTTGAGCCTAAGAGCTCGTGTAACCGTTGGCTGTATATATCCCTCGTGGATATAGAGGCCGGATTTTATATCCTTTATCTAAAATAACTAAAAAGCTACCAACCGTATTCTAAACGATCAGGACAGTATACTGAGCTAGCATTCGGCTACCTACAAGTGTTAGGATATGGTCTAGCTAGTCATAGTGACCGTGCTTTGCCCGTCTGGTCTAGTCAGCGATGATTACATGTATCCGTTGGGCTACATGGACGTGTTTGGATCTTGAAGTTGTCCTCATCAGAGTGACCGCGTGTTTTACCAGTTTGGTCTGTCGTGTTTTACGTGCGTGAGATGAGGGCAAAAGGAGTGGAGTGCGTGATACATCTGTGATCTCTTATCTTATCTTCAAAGTGAGATAGGAGCGAGATGAGTGGAGAAGTTACTTCAAAAGGCTAGGTGTTTATATTAGCTTATGACTTCTCCAAGTAGAAGCCAGAAGTAGAAGGTAATAAGAACACCTCCAATATATTTGTGTAGTTGGTCTAGTGAGGTAACTTGAACTCTGGTATATTCAAGCTTGTCATAGCCAAATCTAAACATGCATATATGGTTCTATAACTATATGATGAGTAGCCTCTTACAATAGTCGACATTCTAGAAACAAAAGAATAAATTACACCATAAGTACATGAATTTGAAGTAGATGTATTTAGGTCACTAAACTATGAAACTGAGTAGCTCTTCTTCTTCTTTCTCTCTTCTTACCTACTCTTTCTCTATCTTTCACATACTCTCTTCTCGCTCACCAGGTGACCATTTTTAGGTCTCAAGACGACCCTCCCGTCGAGAAGCAGGAATAGGATTGCATTATTCGCAAGGAGGCGTGGCAGCACTAGGAGATGGCACCCCCATGCAAGAGCAGCCGAAGTGCATCACAGTGGGCAAAGGTGAGGTGCATGAGCCGATCGATGCATGCAGATGTGCATATAACTTGGACACACGGTACCATGAAGCCAGGCTGAAGGAGCCATTCCGCAATGGTCAAGTGTATGTTTCTTCCTTGGATTCGGTGTAGGAATTGGGAAGTGATGAGAAGTGTGCTATTTGGTTGTGTTTGGTCAGATTTGCGAGGGGAGAAGGGAAAATTGGGGGGAAGATTTAGGGACCATTGCGGTGTTGCGAATGAAGCGGGCGCCACTTGATGACTCAACGTGTTTCTCAAATGGAGACTCTGGGAAGTAGTCAGTGGTGACCAATGCAATTTGGAGCACGTGGGCAAGACCTGTTACCTTCTTCTTTGTTGGCTTTTTCTCTATTTACATCTACCAATGTAGCTACATCTACCAATGCAGTTACATCAACTCAATACCCATTGCTTCAATTAAAATTAAGAAATCAATAAGAATTCACCTTATAATTAATCACATTGTTGTAGCAAGCTCGCAACTTTCCTTTTCAATTAAAACCAATTTACTTTTGAATGCTTTGCAATGGCGTTGAAGAATGCGCGGATGTGCAAAACAAGCAGGGTAGAAACAAAGGTATTCACCTTCTCATGTCAACGTCCATATGAACGATACATAACTATTAGAGCCACATGGATGTCTTGTCAGCCTTGCAATGATCTATATGTATGATTTCATTGTTTAGTGATCTATATGTATCCATCTCACGAGTTGATGTGCATAAGGTACAATTTACTTAAAATAAATCTTAAATAAATTATACACCTCTCCTTTCCGTACTGCCAAGCCTTTCGATTCAGCTGTTCTCATGTGACGCCAAATGGTCGTTGCTGTTAGATGACACACTCCACACATGATTGATTAATGAAAGGCACAATTGGGGCCGTCATGGGCGTCTTGTTCCATGGCAATGTACACTAATTAACGTTACTTTGCATAATTGGACGCATGCATGCTCATATATTTGCAAATGCAGATGTCAACGTCTCTGTAGAGATGGTGACAGATTGGGTGAGGTCGGCAAGTAAACTAGCTAACAAACAGATTAAGGTGCCGCTTAATTAGGCTAAAATAAACTAATTTATAGTTGAAATTATACTGTGTTTGGTTGAAATTACACTATAACTGATGATGGCTTATTTGGCGTAACTAAATTAAAAAAAAAATAAAAATAGGAAAACATGTTAGCCCAACACGGATAACGCAAATGAATGTGGGAAAAATGAACCGGCAAAAAAGCTCAAAAAAAGTTAAAAAGCCAATAAAGGAATTTAGGAATAGTGAAAAATAAACTAGAAGTTTAGGCCAAAATGATTGGTACCTAAGGCAAAAAAAAAAAAAAAAAAGATAGGCCACACCATCATCCGATGTATCCATGAGTAGCCATCGATATGTGTGGATAGGATATTATGATCCAATTGGCTAGTTTGGTATCTTTTCTTTTGTTAATTTAGATGAGTTGTTTTGAATGAAAGGATCATGATATGATTAAGAGGAATCACAATGCAACGTTGCTTAGCTAGCTAGCTGCCATTTGTTTGTGCATTATTTAGGTGATGAGTGCTTGAGAGGTTTACACATGATTACCACGGGAGCTCCAGAGGAAAGGAAACAAATCCCTTAGAAGTGATGGTTTGTAAGCCAGGCACTGACGGCCTAACTACCACATCATTCCTGGGAACATATGTATGTATGTTTTAAAGAACGCTTACAACGACGAACCTTTGATATAGCTACCTTGGATTTTGCAAGTGCTAGCTTCACGTTATTACCTGTCCTATTGTGTTGTTTTTTCAGATAAATTTTGTTTACTCTGAAAGTAAAAGAATCCTTTTTACGGTGGCGGCGCCTGCTAAAATTTAGGGTTGGCACCGATTAAATCCAAAAGTATTTTACGGTCTTTGGAAACTTTCTACACTATCCAATGACAGACAACCTAACGGTTGAGATGCCACAGTACCTAAACGTAACTATGTCCTGTACCAACTTAATTATTCAAGGAAAATAGGTGGGTTATTTTGTACTTATGGCTTATGGTTTATGACTTAATTATTTAAATTATATCTGTTCGCAAGAGATAGTCCACACAGAAAAATAATCGTATGTGAATTTTACCGGTACAGCTGAACTCAGTATATTTTTTATTACAATCTTCATATTGACATCGTCTTAGGAAATACATCGTTCAAAAGCTAGTTACTATATATAGTACGGACTTATTATAGATACTATGAGCGTAAGCTAACTACAAGCCAGTTCGAACCCAGCCATTAACTGCAGGGGGCATAGGAGTAATTATTCTACGTTTCATTGGCACGTGAAATCTTCATACCTCAACCCCCAGACACGTCAGTCATCTTTGCTATAGACTTTGTCGTTGCTCGATTCCATCTCTTGCAAATTAATTCGCATCGAATCACTCCAGACCTTGGCAGTCGAATGCTACAAACTGCTAACAGAGGATCGAGGAGCAGCACGTACCCGCAAGGCTGCAATGAACTCTTATATCAAACCATTGACTTGTTGAAGAGGGCGCGACTCTTGAACAAAATCCAACGGTGGATGCTGATGGCCGGTAGCTACCCTCGGGCAGAAAATCCCAACTCATGCATATATATGGCTCATATAAATTGTCGAAAACATTGCACGATTTCAAGATCACGTAAACTTTGATGTGGATTGGCAAATCGATTTACATGCATGCTTCAAAAGATTTCAGTTGTGGTCACCAAAATGCGGCACGACACATAATACTGCGCCTCACCTTAAGATTAATGGTTAAAAACGTCATTTCTACCTTTCTTTCCCGGGGATCGATGGACCACCAGTCAAATTTGGATCGTCAAGTAGATCGATAGCAACCATACATACACGTTTGCTGGGGCTTTTTCACGAGAGTATGGACTATTCTTTTATGATTTCTCTAAAACAAAACAAATAAAAGTTCAATATCTACGTCATCTTTAAGAATCGAATTATAGGAATAATATTTTTGAAATAGCTTATCGATATTAAATTTGTTTATATAATTACTTATATTAAGTTAAAAAATTATTAGCTATAATCGAAAAGAACCACTCGGAAACACGGTTGAATTCATGAAACACAACATGATCTCTCCTTTTCGACAATAAAATAAACTTATGATTGCATTAGGGAGGGGGCGAGCTAGCGTGCTAGGCTCCCATCACGCGTCATTATCTCTGCCTTGTAGTGAGTACTGGCTGAATCTTTTCGAGAAGAACAAAAGATTTATATGGCACTGTGAAGAATTCGCCATATATATGGCACAGTACCGAATCATTTGGCGTAATTAGCTAGATGGTCGAGGTCATGTGTTAAGCTCAGGTGATCAGCCATACAGAACGCAATTAGCTAGCTCGATCGATTGTCATAATAGTAATTGGACACGTCACTATCGGCATAAGCCTCGTCTGCATATAATTTGACACGACAAATTAGTCCAAGCGAGGAGAAATTCTATTGTGTAATGGTTGTATAGATTGATTTGTGTAACTAGACAATAGGTTAATGACACGTAGCAAATACTGTAGCAAATACTCCCAGCACCACCCTAGCTATGCCCAAAGCTGGGAGGAGCTCGGCCACGCACGCCATCCCTCGAGGCTGTCGGCTGCGCCGGCGCCTCCGCGCTCGTGCCAGCACTCGAGGCAGGCCTATGGCTCCCATGCGCCATTGCCGGCCAGACGGAGGATGAGCCATGCACCCAAGTTGGAGCGGCTCACGCGGTCCATCCCCGGCGAGGCCACGAACGGCATCACCGTCGAGGCCAACGCTCCTCGGTGCCCCTGGTGCTCTCCGACAGGGGCGAGCCGATGCTGACAAAGTCTAGGGCCCTGGCCGCCACGTTCCACATGTCCAAGGCGACCTAGAGTGGTTCGCTCGGAAGCCGTCGCTCTTTTCCCCTACCTGCGGGGCGGCTGGATCTCCATTGGCAAGCGTGGCGGCAAGGGCTCCTCCTCGGCCGTGGAGATTAGCCTTACTGGGGATGACGTGTTCCTGGTTGCTAATTGTCGTTCCCCTTGGTTGATTTGGAGTCATCCCCGCTGGAGCTCGCCGAACCCGTGTCTTCCTCGCTGACGACCGCCGCAGCTACGGCCACCACCATTCCTCCTCCACAACGCCTCGGTGCAATTACTTTGGATGGAAGCACCCCCACATCATCCTCTACCATCTCCAAGCGTCGTCGCGGCCTCTCCTTTACCCTAGGCTGCCTACACCGGTGACCACCTCGTGCCGCCCTTAGCTGATAATGTCGGCCTGCCTCGGCGCTCCCTTGGCTCCTCCGACCACATGGGTGAGTTCCCCTTGGCCCCATCCTACTCATGCTCACCTTGGTTTTCCCCCTCTCACTCTGGTGCCGTCGTTCCCCAATCTTGCTCTGCTGCCGACTACTCCATGCAGCCGACAGTAGCCGGGATGACTGCTCTGACTGCAATGCTGTCTCCTCAGGTTGATATCCCACCTCCAGACGACGCCAGCATCAGCTCACCCCCGTCGGAGAGCACCAGCGACGCGGAGGCGCACTGGCCTCGATGATGACGTTGTTCATGGCCTCGCGGGGGACGGATCGCGTGAGCTGCTCCAACCCAGGCACGTGGCTCATCCTCCGCTCGGCCGGCGATGACGTGTGGGAGCTGTGGGCCCGCCTTGAGTGCTGGCGCGAGCGCGGAGGCGCTGGTGCAGCCAACAGCCTCAAGGGATGGCGTGCACTACCGAGCTCCTCCCGACTTTGGGCATGGCTAGGATGGAGGTGGGAGTGTTTGCTATAGTGTTTGCCACATGTCATTACCCTATTGGCTAGTTACACAAATCAATCCATACAACCGTTACACAATAGAATTTCTCGCGAGCGAGACCCGTGTGCTCGTGGCTATCGCATTTCTTTGTGTTAACGTTTCGTCGGAAAAGGATTTATCCGGGAATTGAGCGTACAGTATTTTAGTAATCAATTAAATCCGCCCGTTGTTATGTGAAAAATATCACACATTTTATCGCAATTCGAAGCGGATTGTACGATTGTATTAAAATAAATTTAGCCCAAAATTTTACAGAGATCCTATACAAACCTATAATGATGATGACGAGCTGGAAAATCCTGACAGAAATCAAGCATAGGAGGGCCATCCATAGATGTGGCTGCACTTGCTGCCACCAGGCCGGTTATGCGTGAGTACGGAAGGACAGTCCAGAAAGGTCATTTGAAATGGATTGTTTTCTTAATATAATTTTTTATTTGTATTATCCATATAGATATAATGATATTTTTTATTTATTTTTATTTAATTAAATATTTTTTTAAAAAATAATAGCTACTACAATGTTATTTTAACTAAAAACTAAAAGTCACGGTACTCTAGAACAAATCCTATATATCTTTGAGCCTCAGGAACCACCACACAATTGTAGCCTTTCCGAGGAGCCATGGGGTACATATTAACTTTGCTGCATAAGGAGGTGAGGTTGCTGTCATGTGTCACTTTAATTAGTTCGTTTTATTGTGGCCAAGCCAAATAAAAAGCTTGAAAACGATAAAACAAAAGATTTTGGGAACACATAAAGGAAGGACACAAGAAATACAAATGGACCCTATGCATGAGATCACCATTCACGTAAGAATAGTACATGCATGTCCATCACAAAAGTTCCTTAGACAAGAGGGCTAACAATATATACAGCCTAAGGGACCTTGTTTGCATGTCTCCTGCGTTCAAAGGAACAAAATATAGAATTCTTGCATGACATATAATATTGTCAATCTGATCCAAATTTATTCCAATGTTGTAGGTTTGTGCCATCATTCCCAGCAACAAATGAATTAACAAGGATTGCATGCTTATCAAGGAATAAATTGTATATGCATAATTCGTTGGAAGAGATAGTGGTGGATGAGAAGGTATGACAGGGGACGGCTCAAAGTTTAATCAGGTGAGAACTTATGCGCCTTACTATTGAGTGAGATCTTGGACTTTTTGTGTAGAACTTTGGTAAAGTAGTGTCAAATCCAACGAGTAAAAGTATATATTGGTGGGTGATTGTAGGATTGCACCGAATATAGGCATAAACGACCTCTCTATGATTCACAACTCCCGTTCAGTTGGGCTGAAAAGCTGAGGCTTATGGTTGAAATTGCGCTATAACGGTTGAAATTTCACTGTAGCTGAAGGTGGCTTATTTGGCGTAATTAAATTTAAAAAAATTAAAAATAGAAAAATATGATACTCATCATGGACAATACAAAGGAATACGGGAAAAAAGAACTAGCAAAAAAGCTAAAAAAACTAAAAGTTCAGAAAAAGACGAAATTTATGAATAGTGAAAAATAAGCCAGAAGCTGAAGCCGAAACGAGCGGGGAAATAAATTAAGCCAAACAGTTTTCACTCATGTACCGATATGAGTATATATATATATAATGGGAGAAAAAACGCTGACAGGTGGACCCCACAATTGAAAGCACTAATTAAGCAGATTCTACTCGTTACACGTAGTGGTAAACATTATTAACTACAAAAATGAACATTTGTGCGTGTAATAATTATCCTTGTATCCCCTAAATGGCCAAAAACACTTAATGATCCGTAATGATCAAAGCTGCTTGACATATGCCTGTCAGCTTCTTGGAGAGGTTTCATGTCACATGTTGGCCAATATGTCATCAATTCCATGATTAAATTTTGCAACACCAAATTTTGGCGCACATCAGCCAGAGAAAATTTGACTCTAATCAGGCAGTCTATGAGCGTTACAGAATAATAAAGTGGAGCTTCTGTTTTTCCTTTGTCTTGATCAATGAGTGGCTAACATGACGGAGTAAATCAGGAGAGTGTAGAGGTTGGGACAATTGGCCAGAGGGTTGGTCCGTTGATATTAGATTTTGACTTTACCTGATGAATAGTAATAATTTATAGAAAAATTTATAGAAAGAGACACTCATATACAATTTTACTGATACAAATCAAATTGTTATAATATGACTCTATCTTAAAAAGATATTTAGCTAGATATTTCGTTGAAAGCTAGATACTATAGAAAATTATTTATTATAGAAAAATAGTTTTTAAAAATAAATACGAATAGGGCAGGAGGTATAGGGCAGAATGAATTGGGCGTTTTGCTATTTCTTGTTTTCAGTTTTGGTTTTGTGCTTAATTCCTTGCTTGATTTGCCTCGGCCTGTTAGGCCGTGTGACTGGTCCGAGCATTTTGTCGGTTATCATGGGCTGCCATGACCAGCAGAATAAGGCCGTGTCCAACAGGCACTGTTGGCCAAGAAACAAACTTGGTTTTCGTTTGGGTTCTCACTCTCGTGCCCGAACAAAAAAAATGTTTAATCCTTGGACCTAGAGGCACTGCCACTAAAACCACTTTCTTTAGGAGCATTGCTATGCTTAAAAAAAGCATCCCTATACATTTTATAAAAAAAGGTTTTTCCAAAAATGTTTGACACAAAAATTTGAAACCAGAAACCCTCAAACTCTCGAGTCCTCACCTTCCAGAATATTATTGAATTCCATGCACTGACTAGTTCAGCTAAAAGCTTAAGGCTCTGTTCAGAACATAGGAATTTCACAATAATTATACAATAATTTAACATAATATGGTTCGACTTTTTTTAGGAATCGGAGAGAATTCCCGTGTTCCCAAATAGGGCTTAAGTCGTGGGAAGGTAATCGATATATATACACTCATGCTTCAACAATCCTAACGGGTAGGAGCAGCTCATTACACAAAGAGTATCTCAATTAAAAAAACACTAGAACATAATTAGCTTGTTGCTCTTAACATATTTATTGACATCATGACGTTGATCCTTGCAAGGGATAAATTATTGGATCGTCAAAAAGGCAGGTTCCAAGTGCGTCCTTCAAATTTCTTCCCTGAAGCACGGCTTTGTAGCATTTTAACCTATACATATTGGCAATGACGAGTGTACTTTTTGCAAGCATAATTCTTTTCCTCAAGAATTGATCAACCTACACAGATTTTCTTTTCTATTAATATCGATCCCTTCCTTGGATCAGTCAGGTTTTCCTTTCTCCAAGTGGTTGATTAATTAGTAAGCCCGGTCGGTTTGGGAGGAACAGTTTTAGTTAACTAATTAAGATTGTTTACTTGGAAGAGTACAAGAGAGGGCTTTGGAGATCGATCGATGTTGTCATTGTAGTGAAATGAAGGGTCACACTTTGGACAAGCTGAGGTCACTGGTCCCAGCTAGGTTATTTCTGTGATCATTCTTTCGGCACAATAATGATATGTTACTGATGTGTGTTTTGGTTATAATCCAAAGGACAAAGTTGGATGGGTTTCAGCTAATGTGGTCAGCATCTTAGTGCAAGAGTATAAGTAATGTTGGAGTGACTCAATTTAAGCTGTTGTTCCCCCTTTTTCATTAAATAAAAACCCAAAAATTGTAAAATACAGCATTATTACAATTGCAGCAATGATGGGCTACAATTTTCACACACTATGTTTCTTCTAAAAAAACAAAGAATACTTCACACAAGATTGTGAATAAACGGTGTGCACTTATCGGACGGGGATACCACTAAGCGATTATTTCATGTTTGGGTGGGACTGAACCAAAACCTCACTCTCATGTGCAGCCCTGCACTTCACCGCCTGGAACTCATCATCCAGATCTCTATACATTTCATGTTTGTTGTACTAGCTACCAGGTTCCAGGACTGGAATTTTCTTTTTTTAAAAAAACAAAATAGTTGGATACATGCGCCCAAAAACTTCACTAACTGGTAAATTCAAATGCATAATACACATTGGCATGTAGGGTGGTTGTGAATAAAGTTAGTTCGCGTCAGCAACATATTTTCTGAGTATCATTTTCTTGTGTGTTTGGAGGCGTGCTAACACATCACAATCTTGCGTGCCAAGAGCTCAGTGTTTACAGTCGTCGGTTTAATCCAACTGAGCCGAGTACGTTGTTGACTTTGGAGTGATCTTGTTTGAGCAGCTGAAACTTTCCAGTGGAAAGAGATTTCGACTACGTGTAAAGGTGGTCGAAGCGAGCGATCGAAGTATTCTAGCGGTCGGAGCACTAGAGCTGTCGAAGCAATCGAGTGGTCGAGAAGCGATCGAACACCAAGTGGTCAGAACCTCCATTGAGCCTGCGCACACGGTCGAGCGTCTTGCGGTCGAATTCCATATATTTAAGTTAGATTATTTTTCTTCTGATTTGAGATTTGTTTTTAGGTATAAAGAAGCGAAAGCAATTATTTATCCTCTCTGATTGTGTCGTATGATCCTACCGGAGATATTCGAAGTATGTCGATTTCTCGTGTGGTGTGATTCCATTTGTTGGATTTCGATCCAACAGCCTAAGACGGCGTGCCGTTGGTGCTAAAGCTGCACTACGGCAGAGGATGTGATTCTAGAATTCACAAATTCAGGTCACTCCCGATTAGGGGTGGAAATGGATCGAATACGGTTGAATAGTCTCAAATACGAATACGAATCCATATTTTTAAAACGAATATGGATATGAATTCGAATATTGTCAAATACGGATACGAATATTCTCAAATACGAATACGGATATTTTGAATACGGATTTTCTCGGATCGAATATTAGATAAAGCGGATTCCTAACGATTTTGCCGATTTTCACGGTTACGATTTTAAACCACCTAAATTCAAATTTTGAATCACAAAATTTGTACAGATTTTCATGGGTTCTAGAAGCGGATCGAATACGAATTGAATAGTCTCGAATACGGATCGAATATTCTTGAATACGAATGCGAATACAAATACTCTCAAATACAGATATGAATATTCTCGAATATGAATATGAGTATTTTCGAATACGGATTTTGTGTACCACATTCGTGTTTTCTCGGATACGAATATCGGATAAAACGAATTATCCGTTACCGTTTTTCACCCCTACTCTTGATGTCCAGAAACTGTAGGAAGTAGCCCAACCGTCCGGGAACACAAGCCAGTTTTTGAGGATCATTACTATGGCTCTTTTCTCTTGGGATGTAATTGATGACTTTTAGTTACAACTGATAGTTTTTGTTTGTGTTTTTTTAGACAGCAGAGGCATTGATGTGAATGGTACATACAATTTTAAGCTCAAAAAACCGCTTAAAATCTGTTTGTTTTAACTTTCAGAGAAACCGAAATCAAAAGGTATAAAAAAGCGCAAAAAACAAGCTTATATGCTTGGAGGTGTTCTTTTCGGTATGATTCGCATGCTACGAATTGAAGCATGGAATCATGGATTGGTCGCCAGCTTTCCATGTCGATGCTTATCACCGACTTGGTCTTTCCGGATGCTCGTCCACTCTGTCTGGCGTACGAAAAAGAGGAGATCGATGAAACTAAAATGAGCGGCAAAGCACGTAGCCATCGTATAAAACTAGAAAGAAAACCAGGTGAAGTGAGTGGGGATGGGAGTGACCAGCAAAAGCTAGAGTTTTCTGCTGCTGCCATTCAAACCCAGGAGGCGTCCCAGCTAGCAGCGCCGCAATGAATGAGCCAGCCATCATACTCGGGGCGTGTGCGTCCTCTGCACAACGTGAACAATTGCAAGCATGGGACACCACCCAGACCAACTTTCCATGCCTGCCTCGTGGGTCATTCAATCTAGACTTGATTTATAGTTAAAATTTTAAATTTTATGGGTGCTAATTATAGTTAAAATTTTAAATTTTATGGGTGCTAATTATCTTTGATATTTAAAATTTTAATTTTAAACTTTATTCATATTTTAATGTTATTTTAAATTATCTTTGATATTATATCACTATGTGTGCTAATTATGATTTACAGATCGGCACATGTATTAATTGATGATCATATTTTACGGATCACGGATATGAGATATCAAATCAATAATGTAGACACATGTTAGAGAACATAATAATAGATTAACCCACTATGAGACACTGTGAGAATTGTTATATTCTTAAGTGTCATCAGTTGGTCTCATACATAGTGTATGTATGATCGTTAGACCTAAAATCATCATTATTTGCTGCATGTGTAATAGTTTACTTAGGGGTTGCTAATTATTACTCCGTGACTGGGTGGTCATAAAGATAACTTTCGGGTTTACTATGAAACATGTAGAGGAATATGATCGATCAAGATAGAATTTGTCCCTCCTATGTATCAGGAGAGATATCTCTGGGCCACTTTATGTAGCTAGATTAAGAAAGTGTATGACCATGCCGAATGTAGTTGAGGAGTCAATCACAACTAAGTAATTCACTACAGATTCGAGTGAATGATTGAGCTATCATAGGATGACATGCTTCTCGTCTTAAGTTCGATCTGGTATCATGAGATAAAGGGATCAGTGTATAAGCACTTATCGTTATGTCCTACTAGAGACCGCTACCGACTTATAGACCGAAAAGAAGCTTTCGGCCTATGGCCAAATATATATATGAACCTACAGGTCACACACACACACTTAATGGGCTATAACGATAAGGGTCCGGATGATAGTCGTGGGATACGATATCTACTAGTATTGGATAAAGATCCAGTATGATGCTTTTCAAGTTAGATATGATATCTAATCGTACCGGATAAGGATCTGATTGCAGGCTATATAACGAGGGATGCGGGGGCAGAGGGAGGCATTTCAAAACATACCCATTGAAATCTAGCCGTCACCTCTCATAACCCCTGTCGTGCACGCTAGTGCTAGCATGTTGATGTACGGTGTTCGGAGAACTGCTTAGAGTCTGTTTATTTTGGTTTATGGAGAAACTGAAGTTAAAATGCATAAAAAAAGGCTTACGGAGAAACCGAGCTTAAAATGCATAAAAAAACCCAAAAAAAAAACAAGCTTATATGCTCGGAGGTGTTCATTTCGGTATGATTTGCATGCCACGAATTGAAGCATGGAATCATGGATTGGTCGCCAGCTTTCAATATCAATGCTTATCGCCGACGTGGTCATCCCGGATGCTCGTCCACTCTGTCTGGCGTACGTACGAAAAGGAGGAGATCATCATGAAACTAAAATGAACGGCAAAGCACGTAGCTCTCGTATAAAACTAGAAAGAAAACCAGGTGAAGTGAGGGTACGGAGTGGCCATGCAAAATCTAGCGTTTTCTGCTGCTGCCATTCGAAACCAGGAGGCGTCCCAGCTAGCAGCGCCGCAAATGAGCCAGCGTGTGCGTCCTCTGTAATTTGACGAGTTATTCTAATTGTCTATAGATCTGATCAAAACTACGATCATGAATACTTCAGAGCATACTTTCTAAGTACATTAAGTCTGGTCGAGTCCACAACCATAATGTGCTGCGAGTATATCGTCTAATCGGTCGAATCAAGTCTTATGACCGGTACGTAGCTTACGATCAGTACTGTAGATATGAGTACTGTGGCTCTGAATACTATAGTTCTGAGTACTATAGCAGCCGTAGTCGAAAAGGAAAGTACTATATCAGTCGTAAAAGGTCAGGATTCAGAGTTCGCACATAACTAGAATTCAGAGCAGTCGTAAAGGAAAGTCAATGTGTGTTTATGTAGAACTCTTAACGCGGAATGGTATGTTGGATATGGAGTCTTGTATTTTGCTTCTCTATATAGGAAAAATGAAAAGGACACAAACATATTGTGTTGCCAAAGATCAATCTGTGTTTTACTCTTGTGTCCATGTGTGTGATCTCAAGGCTCCAGTTCGTCGGTCGCTAAGGCTCTGGGCTTAAGCTCTAATAATTGGTATCAGAACCTAGAGGGGTGAAGCGATGGCCGGCAACATGGATGCTCTACTGAAGTCAGGAGCGCTCATCAAGACTACGAGCATCGAGCTCGATCCCTCGAAGTCAGGCGTGATCATCAAGCCGACGGCAAGAAGCACCTCGATCTTGATCTATTACCCGATGTTAAGCAAAACGAATTACGACATATGGGCCATCAAGATGAAGATAATCTTGCATTCGCTAGGGGTATGGTCGGTGGTCAAAAATGGAGATGATGACGGCGACAAGGATCAAGGCACGTTGCTGGCCATCTTGCAAGCGGTGCCAGACAACGTGATACTGTCAATTACGGAGGAGACAGCAAAAGAAGCCTGGAACACACTCAGGGAGATGCGAGTAGGCGAAAATTGTGTTAAGAAGGCATGAGCTCAAGTGCTAAAATGGCAACTAAGCAAGTTACAGATGGCAGACTCAGAGATGATCACCGAGTACTCTATGAAACTCGCCACACTGGTGGGTGAGATCTGTTCACTCAGCACAAAGCTGGAAGAGAGCTATGTCATCGAAAAACCTTTCAATTCAGTTCCAGATCGCTTCCTCCATATTATCGGAACTATCGAACAGTTTAGCGATGTCACTCTCGGAGGTGATCGGTCACCTCAGAACCTACGAGGAAGGACTAAATGGGTGGCGGCACTTGAAGAACGGGGGAGATAAACCTCTCTTTACCCAAAATAAGTGGGAAGAGAGGAGCTCAAAGACAAAGAAGTGTGAGGGCTCTACAGCGCCAATAGATAAGGTCATAACGGGAGAGATCAAGGACACGGCCATAGACAAGGTGGAGGCGAGGCGATGGCGATCGCATTATCGATGAATGAATGCCGCGTAACTCCGACAAGATTAAGGTCAAGTGTTTCAATTACAGCGAATGCGGGCACTTTACGAAAGAGCGTCCAAACCAAACCAAGAGAAAGGACCAATCTCATAGTGAAGCGAGCAGCGGAGATCCCCAACTATTGATGGTTGAAGTATGTGAGCTCATCTATACACTCCAACACTTGAAGAGGAGGTATTCCTGCATGAAGGCAAGGTGGTGCCAAAGTTTAGCGACACCCAAAACAAGGCTTGGTACCTTGAAACTGGTGCAAGTAACCACATAACCGACTGCATGGAGAAGTAAACTGAGATTGACATGATTGTAAAAGGTTCGATCAAATTTGGAGATGGTTCGGCTATGGAGATACAAGGAAGGGGTTCAGTGCTATTGGAGTGTTCTACTGGTGAACATTGTATCTCACAGATGTTTACTTCATCCCGAAGTTGAGAAGCTTTATAATCAGCCTTGATCAGCTGGATGAGAATGGTTGCAAGATTGTGGTCGAAGGAGGAGTGATGTCATTCTTAGACAGAACTCACAGGATGTTGGACAAAGTGAGCAGACCAAGCAACTGGATGTATGCGCTATACATCAATCCAGTTCTTCTGGAGTGTCTCTTGGCAAGAAGCACTGAAGAAGCGTGGTGTTGGCACATTAGGCATGGGCATGTGAACTTTCATGACATGACAGATCTGGCTTACAAGAAGATGGTGCATGGAATGCCCATGATCGAGCATGTATACCGTATCTGCGATGGTTGTTTGATTGGCAAGCAATACCGGCACCCATTTCTAACCATGTCTTTATACCGAGCAGTCATTCCCCTCGAGCTATGACATGGTGACTTGTGCGGGCCAATCACTCCGACCAAGAAATGGAGGAAATCATTACTTCCTGCTGTTGGTGTATGACTACACAAGGTTTATGTGGTTGCCTTTAGTCTGAAGCAAAGATGAAGAATTCAAGGCTTTTAAGAGGATCAAGGTGGCATCCGAGATGGAGAAAAACCTAAGGCTAAAAGCTTTGCACACCGACCACGGCGATGAGTTTACCTTGAATGAGTTCACGGACCACTGTGAGCTGTTGGGAATTAGGCGTTACCTTACAGCGCTTTACTCTCCCCAATAGAACAAAGTGGTTGAAAGGAGGAACCAAATGGTAGTCGACTTGGCGAGGAGTTTGTTGAAGAGCATGGGAGTCCTATATGAATTTTGGGGGAGAAGTAGTATCGACTGCCGTTTATCTCCTAAATCGGGCACCAACAAAGAGCATCATCGGCAAAACTCCTTACGAAGCCTACTACGACTGCAAACCAAGTGTTGGTTACCTTCGCACTTTCAGGTGTGTTGCACATATGAAGACAACCATGCCACAATGCCCCAAGCTAGCAGATCGAAGCAAGCCAATGATGCTGATTGGGTATGATCCGAAGACAAAAGTTTATCTGATGTTTGATCCAGTGACACAACGAGTTGTGGTGACTCGTGATGCAGTGTTTGAAGAGGAGAATAAGTGGGAGTGGGCAGAGATCCCTTAGTAGAGGTATGATGGATTGGAGATATCTCCATGGTACATTACCCTCCTAACAACGATGGAGGTCTGGCGATCACATGGAGGCATCCAACACTCGACCACGAGGGTGTAGTCGAGGACCCAACCATGAAGCGGCAATTCCAGGCATGACCATGAGCGGGGCGAGCACAAGATGCAGGACACTTGGCTCATCTATACCACATACTCCTGCATTAATGCTGGGATCACGATCTCACACTGGAGCTCGCTACGGATGGAGCTCGACAAGAGCTTATCTAAAGGCCCACGCCAGAGTGTGACATTAGAAGACATTATGATGCCACATCCCTTATAGATTTGGAAGATTCGAGTTTTGTTTGCTCGGGGATGGAAAGCCCGCAAACTTTGAAGAAGCCAAGGCAAAGCTGGAGTAGAGAAGAGCTATGGAGGAGATGTCCTCTATCCAAGAGAATGGAACATGGCAACTTGTTCCATTGCCAGATAGATATAAGCCAATCAGTTTGAAGTGCGTGTATAAGTTAAAGAAGGACACTCAAGGCATGATCATGAAGCACAAGATGAGGCTAGTTGCAAAGAGGTACGTTCAATGACAAGGTGTTGATTTTGATGAAGTCTTTGCCCGTATTGCAAAGCTAGAGACAGTGCACCTGCTCATTGTGATTACGACACATGAAGGATGGGAGGTTCATCATATGAATGTCAAATCAGTCTTCCTCAATGGTGACTTAGAAGAAGTTTATATCGTGCAACCTCCAAGAGTTGAGAAGAAAGGAGAATAACACAAGGTGTTAAGATTGCACAAAGCCCTGTATGGTCTGTGTCAAGACACATGAGCTTGGAACTCGAAGCTAGACAAATCTTTGGTGGCACTTAGTTTTTAAAGATGCTTGTTAGAGCATGCGGTGTACAATCGAAGTTAAGAAAAAGAGAATTTGTTGGTTGGAGTTTATGTGGATGATTTGATCATCACTGGGGAGAGTATCGAAGAGGTCCATAGCCTCAAAAGCCAGATGAAGAAATTGTTTAGCATGAGCGACCTTGGGTTACTCGGCTATTACTTAGGTATTGAAGTTCAGCAAAGCTCGAAAAGATCACTCTTAGCCATCGCATATGCAACAAAGGTATTGGACAAATACGGTATAAAGGATTGTAATCCAATACAAATTCGATGGAGCCTCGCTTTGAAGTTGAGCAAGGGCAACATAAATCCTCCTGTGGATAAGACCCTGTACCAAAACATAATTAGAAGCTTGGATACACTGCTACACACGTGTCGGACTTAGCATTCTCAATTGGCATGGTGAGCAGGTACATGGAGAAGCCCACTACGGAACATATGGCCGCTGTAAATCACATACTGAGGTATGTGGGGGAATTTTGAGTTACGAGTGTATCTATGAGAAGAAGGATGAAGGTTTGGGGCTGATCAATTACTCTAACAGAAGAGCACTTCAGGCGTGGCGTTTTTCCTTAGGTTGAATCCAATTAGTTGGTGTTCACAAAAGCAGAACATAGTTGCTTTATCATCGTGTGAAGCTAAGTACATCGCAGCTTGTGCGGCCGCATGTCAAGGGATATGGTTGGGATGATTGTTGGCTGATATACTAGAGACAAAGGTTGAGAATGTAACTACGAAAATCGATAATTAGTCTGCAATCACGTTGAGCAAGAATCCAATCTACCATGAAAGAAGCAAACACAATGATACCCATTTCTATTACATTAGAGAATGTGTGGAATCAGGGTTGATAGAGGTGTAGCATGTTTGTAGAGAAGACCAGCTCACTAATATCCTAATTAAGTCGCTTGGAAGATTGAAGTTTATGTAGATGAGAGAGAAAATTGATGTGAGGAACATCGACGGAAAACAACAAGCTTAAGGAGGAGATTGATGAGTTAATCTAGTTGTCTTCAAGTCTGGTTGAAACCACGACCATGAGTACTTCAGGTCTGGTTGAGTCGACGACCAGAGCTTGTCTTCCTAGTACGTCAAGTCTGGTCGAGTCCATGACTAGGGTGTGTCCTACGAGTACATCGTGTAATTAGATGAACCAAGTCTTATGACCAGTATACAGATTACGACCAGTACTATAGCTCGAGTCTCGTGGCTTTGAGTACTATAGCGATCGTAATTGAAAAGGAAACTCTTGTAGCAATTGTAAAGGCCGAGATTCGAGTTCGCATGTAACTAGGATTCAGCAGTCATAAAGGAAAGTCAAGGTGTGTTTGTGTAGATCTCTTAACGTGGGATGGCACGTTGGATACGAAGTCTTGTATTTTGCTTCTCTATATAAAGAAAAAAAGGATGCAAGTGTATCGTGTCGCCAAAGATCAATCTGTGTTTTACTCTTATGTCTCTGTGTGTGATCTCAAGGCATGAGTTCGCCGATCGCTACGGCCCTGGGCTTCTACTCCAATAGAATTTTTTTTATATTTTTGGTCCCATTGTGCCACCAAAATTGCAGATTTGGCCCACTTCCCAACCACGAATGCAGGGCGCCTACGCGTGTTATGTACCGTGCTATGCGAGCACAGAATCATCTGGTGAACATGGGACAACGCACGAAATGTGGTGGGTCTGTCATGGTGTCCCCTGATGGCCCACTACACAGGAGCGGATGACGCATCGCCTCACCCATGCGCCGCCCCCCTGGCACATTAGCACACGTCCACTTGTGCCTGCGTCGGCCCCCGCCGTGTCCCTCGTTGTGGCCAATAGATTGGTTGGGATGGCTTATCAGGGAGAGCCCATTTCCTTTGTTCATCTGCAGCCATGAGAGACCCAGAGTGGGGGAAAAGGGAGGAAGTAAGGGTGTGCCAACACAAAATTTTTAGTTATTTTGATTTGGAGTTTGAAGGTTTCACAATTGCAAAAATGTAGATCGGCTTGTAAGCATCAAGAAATGGTAATTTTCATCCCTGTGCGACTTTTGTTTTAACACTATGATTAGCATGTAATTAGCTAAATGATAGCTTCCTTGTTCATCACTTAGAATACTTTGTACTGTTAGTGTGGTTAGTTTGTAATTAGTCACGGTAATTACATGCATGACATTGCTTTTGTATGTACTTGAAAATATCATAATGTAAGATTCTTGTAAATATGCCACCAAAATAATAGAGGTGAGTGAAAAAGAGAACTAAGCTTGCATGGTGAATGAGAACGCACAATATTTCAACTGAACAAATATAGATGATGTTCTAATAACATTATATTAGTTGGCAACAAATGCAGCTATATGTTTATTCTAGATGCATTTGACATTGCAAAAACAGTAGATGGGCTTAAGAGCTTGGGATGGTCACACGGGAAACCTATTGTGTAGCTAAATTAATTTATATGCAAACAAAATTGTTACAATTAATGCATTAGGACAAAATTAATCTAGTCGAATTGTGTACTGTTTGTACAAGAGTTGCATTGCTTCACAAGACATGACGTTACATTTATTAGTCTCAGATTACTTTAGTTACTTGGATGTAAATTTTTAAAGCGTTGCTGCTGTAACAAGTTAATTAACCTTTCTCAATTATGGGGTGTAACATACTTAATTAACCTTTCTCAATTATGGGGTGTAACATACTTAATTAACCTTTCTCAATTATGGGGTGTAACATACTTAATTAACCTTTCTCAATACATATGATGCGTGCATATGGTAGTCATACGATCAGATAAGCGCAAATGTTATCGGGCCTATTTTTTTGGCTGCAGCTTGTGGTTTTTGGTTGCAGCTTGTGAGTTTTAGGCTATTGTGCAAGAGATTATAGAGTAACAAAAATTTACGTATGGTTTTTGCCGATATAAATGAAGTCGGTAAAGCATGTACTACAATTAACTAGTAGACCCTATTTTAAAAAAATACTCCGTTTAAAAGTTAATTACTGTAGAAAAGCCGAAAAGCAACTTTTAGAAGCTGAAAAGAATAGAGCCATCATCAAGCCAATTTTTTTAACCAAACCTCTATATGCATAGAACCTAGGTAGTTATTAACCTTACTCAGTATATATGGTGCATGCGTATGGTTAGTTGAGACATGATTCCATGGTTGCTAGCTCTAGCTGTAAAGAAAATTAAAGATAACTAGGCATGCATGCGTGGTTAATAATGGTTTGGGTAAATCAAATAATCCAAATAATGTCAACAAAATGTTTATTTGTATTAATTTAAATATATTTATATTGCACTATGGCTATTTTTACCTTGGAATTGCAGAAAAACAATACTCATACTATCAGATGAGCGCAAATGTTATTACTAAGCCAGTTTTTTTAACCAAACCTTTATATGCATATAACCTAGGTAGTTATTAAATAGAGTCACACCTCTAAATTAATATTAGGTGCTCATGCATTTCATGAATATAAATTCGCTTGACGTACGATATGAGTTGTTTACGATCGTTGCATGTTGTGTACTAAGTGGGTTTTGTACGCACCTATTTTAGGTACGCCATGTCGGACATTCAGGATCCGTTCATGTTCTATGGGGATCATCTTGTACGCGATGGACTGTACAAGGCAGACCAATCAGATTGTGACATGAGCCTCCGAAGCTAAGGAGGTGCATCCATTCTGCGTTCGATCGTGCCATTGCAAGGAAGAAAATACACATCGAGGCATTGTATGCCTCAATGGTGGGTGTTGCAGGGAAGACCTTTTGGCAACGTGTGAAGGTGACAAGTGACGCATCATGGGGCAATTATATGGAGATTGTGTGCAACCTTGTTGCAGCAATATATGCGAAATTGATGATGTATGTTTAGTTTGTCGAGCAGATGGAATCATCCAGCATAGGTGGTTCCGGTGGAGGTGGTGGTGATGAAGTGCCCGAGTTAGTCTTGGCGGTGATGTAGGCGTTAGTGTTGGTGCAGATATGGGTGAAGAAGTAGCGGCGAGAGACATGAGGAGGCGGCGGAGAACTTCAAGCTGAATGAAGGTATAGGCGGATGGTGGGAAGCCCGTATTGGTGATATGAGTACCTTGGCAAGCGGCGGGAGAAGCAAAGCGAGGAGAAGGATGTGCAAGCAGATAGTTCGAAGATGAGAAAGATGGACAAGCTACTATGAGAGTTGTAGCATGTGTTGTTGTGATCACCGACGTTGCTTATGTCTTCTCTAGATTGGATGAGATCACGGCGACCTCTGTAGTTACGCCACAACCGGAAGTGCAGTGGGGCATAAATAAAAACATTCTACTCTTAGGCGGTGCTTCCTAACAAGAATGCTGCCCGTGAGCTATTGCCGATACATTGTCACCATCAACCGGATGTATCGGATGCATAGGTCCAACCGGACACTTATATCGTCACATGTGTGGATGAATCTTGCCTAGCAAAGTCCATGCGCGGTGGTGGGGCCATGGCCACAGGACTTGCGAATAATGATGCTAAAGGATCACACATGTGAGCATGCTGAGCCACTTCACAGGCACTATAACGTGACATCCTCATATGTTGCGAGCCTAATCAGCCACCTGGTCATCGCAGATGTTTCCATTTCACTGAAGCTTCTATTGGCAGATGTTGTCAACATAGTGGGCTTCTGGGTTAGCTATAGCAAGGTATGGCGGGCTAAATAGAAGGTCGTGGATCGTATGTACGACACATACGAAGAGGCTTATGACATAGTCCCAAGATTATTCCACCAAATTACAGAAAAAAAAATCCCGGCACATACATTAACAAGCTAGAGCAGGTGCATCCTACGAAGGGGCCAAATTGCTTCATTCTTGATAGAGTCTTTAGGGCCTTTCGTTAGGTGATAGAAGGGTTCAAGTACTACCATCCCATGCTAACGATGGATGGCACCTTACTATCTGGCAAATACAAGGGCACCATCCCCACCGCGGTTCTAGCTAATGCCGATGACCAGTTACTCCCTATGTCTTTCGCAATTGTAGAGAATGAGAACATGGATAGCTGGCTATGGTTCCTGGCAAATGTAAAGTAAGTAGTGGTTCAAGACTGGCTAGATGTGTGTGTCATCTCAAACTGTAATGATGGTTGCTATCTATGTTGAGCATGATGCAGAATAGGACAGAGCCCCCATTCCAGTGGAATGACTTGAAAAACCGTTGGTGCACGAGGCATCTCGTGGTCAAAATCTATATAAGGTTTCGAAGCAAGGACCTTATGAAGATGCTCAAGAAGCTACGCATGTAGAATTAAAGGCAGAAGTTTGAGGCCGTGTGAAGACAACTCGACGAGGATACTACCTCCCCACAATGATGCCCCTTGTAGCTCCAACCCCTACCATGGCGTTCCCACTGAGCATTCATCTCAAGACCCACTTGAGGGGGACGCCGCCCCTCTGCTGGTGTCGGGACATGTGCAAGTTTTTTAAGTCCAAGCAATAGCTGAGACTGAGCATGCGTTACTAGGGTTGCCCTAACTACGCCTGGGACTACTGCGACTGGTGTGGGACACGGGGTGCTACCACCAACTGGTAAGGACCAGTTATACCATATTCCCCTACCATTCCTACTTGAAAGCATGCACTAACAACATCTCCAATCTACCCATAGTCTCTAGATCCGCCATGTACATTCCGCAAATGGATCGACCAAGAGATCCACCCACACGATTAGTGGCATCTTGCCTACGAGGAGTGGGATATCGAGATGGACCGCGAGAGAAGGGAGTAGTGGCGGCGCAACGAAGAGCATAGGGAGTGTATCCGGTGAGAGACAAGCTCATCTGGAGGTGTGCTGGCGCAGGGAGCGTAAGGCTCACAAGGAAGAGCATGAGAGAAAGCACAAGGAGAACTACAATGCTGACCTCGAAAGGAAGGGTAAATGGCCCGGTCTACTCGAGATCGAGCAATTCCATAGTATCCACCCATCCTACCCACCATGTTTTTCCTTTGCCCTAAAGGCATGTATTCGTGCACAGTGCGGATGATTACGCCATTGTGTATCATAGTACTAGTGAGGTTGACAAAAGCAATTAGCCAAACCACCATGCCATGTAATCACGTGTAATATGGGTCTGTTCTAGGACTCTAATATATTTCAGGTTACATGCCTACTATTGGTTGATGTTGGTGTGAGAAGTGCACAAAACCAAGGGCGAATCACAGGAAAGACAAATTTGTGAGCAGCTTGAGTAGTGCTAATAGCAGACTGACCGTAAGAATACAAAAGCGGAGATAATACAAAATTAATCTAAGGCGTTAGAAATAATTTACTGGCCAATAGAAAAATCACTAAATTAGATAAAATTTGGAAAAGACCATTTGGCCAAGTACTGATTAAGGAGAGAGATTAAGCGCACAAAAGTATATTCATGTTCATGTACTGACGTCTAGATTGCATCGATGTGTGTTTAAATACCAACATAATTTGGTTAATCCCATATAGAAAACCATTACTAATTATTTACGATGATTAGAATAAATTAAGTGACATCAGTATATTAAATGTTGTGTGCACCGATTTAATTGTTGTATTGCATTTAAATATTTAGTTCATTTTGTTCTTATCGGACTGGATTTTCAATCTAGAATCTCCGTGATTCACCGCACTATTCCTGGATCAGCGAGATAGTGCCCACAGGTACATTGCTACATCAACTCATACATCGCATGAAACAAACTAAACCATAATATTACATTTTAGAGTTTAAAATACACCACGTCGGGCGACAGTTTACACAAGGGCCGATCAAGCCAAATATTTACATACAAAAGATAACAACAAAGCAAAAGCAGGAGTAAGACCATAATGCACAGGCAAGCGACTGAGGGGTAAATGTGTGCAATATATATTATCTAGACTTAGTTAATATATGTGCACACAATCTCTATGAAGTCTACTTGTCTAGGACCCGAAATCAAAGAAGCTGTCCTAGTTTCCTTTGTTGGTTCCTCCATCACGTGGCATGGGTTTTCTCGTAGGCATAGTGGTCTTGGGTCCTGTTTCTAATTTTGGTAATGCAAGGGTGAGCACAAATCCACCGTGCTCCGCGAGCCAATACACAGGATGCAATAAATAATATGCATGGCTTATCAAGGAAAGCCTCGGGTTATTTTATTTACCATCAATTGCTTTTAGAATATGTAATTTAGAAATTTCCTAAGATCTAGCAGTTTGAACTAAAACATAACGTGTGAAAGAATGCAATATTAATAGTGATCCAGATACCATCCGCCATTACATGGTCTCTGCACCATATACTAACCTTTCAGCATTATAACCGCGTACCTTATCATTGGGGTGACACCCAGGGCAACACAAATCAGGCTTTCCACTGCCCTCTTTTTTTCTATTTCCACCCACAAAGTTTTTGAAATAGAACTATATCTTGTTAGGTTCCCATATCCACCCTTACTGCAGTGGGCACGACTATTTGAATAGTTTTGACTCTCTGAGTTGTACACTTTACCCACAAGAGACAATCCACTCGCTGCCCACACGATTCCTTAGTCATGTGGTTGAGTTGACCATCACAGTAACCGTTCAAAATATCTGTCCCCTTTGGTCATCTCACCCTATGGGCTACTCCCACTTGCGGTGGGACTCATACATTGCGCGGGATGTAACCATAGCTACTAACGCATTCGGACTCCACTCTCCACAATGCTAGCACAACTGGTTACTTCACCCTCCTCTCGATGTCCCTTTAGGCCTCCCCTTGCCCTTGCAATATTCCCCTGATAGTTTTACTTAGCCAAGTTGCACTTTGTAGACTTGTGGTTGTACTGTTTTATATAGGAGGTCATGACAAGATTCAGTCCTTTGTGGTATCTGGGCGGTTCTACCACAAACCATACACCGTGCTTCCACTGCACCACACACCAGCCTCCGTACCATCCGCCTAGATATTTAAGCAAGTTGCGGTTTTTGAGAGCATAAAATAATCATATCCAAAGGTACCAATCATTTCTATCATAACTTCCCAAATCAGATTTTCATAAGTAAAAAGTGGCGCTTGAGGCATTTTGGTACCCCCGAAAATCTAAGTAGTGCTAAGCATGGTGTATAATTAAGGACTCATTTTTGAAAGTTTTATCATTATAATTTCGCTAGGGTGACAAGGTTCAATTATTCCAATGTTCCATAGGAGATGTAATACTAGTAAATCAAATAATGGGCATATAACTAAAATCTCAAAACAAGCACATATTTGCATATGAAAAATAACAGCATGCAATTTGATAATTTGAACAAAAGTAAACTTGCAAAAAATGTAGGCTAAACATGATCAAAGTATTGACTTGCCTTGGTCACAGTTGCTTTGTCCTTGGTCCTCGAGAGTTGCTTCAGCCTCAGCTTCTTCCTCTTGGGCCTCATACGCTATTTTTATGTTGCACAAAAATTTAGATAAAAATCAATAAACCAAACAAACTCTTACAAAAAATTCAAATGAGCTTCAAAAATTATGATTTCAGTTCCATTGGATAGACATTGAATTTAGATGAATTTAGAAATTTGTTTCACACAATTTGGAGTTAACATGAATAAGTTATGCCCTTTTGAAATTCTTAGTCTAAATAAATCCGAAAATAAATAAATAAAATCTGACAGGTAGGGCCCTTAGCAGAATTTTAAATTTTATTTTATTTTTATTTTCCTTCTCTGTACCTATGACTGGTGGGACTGGTTACTATTCAGTTGAAGGGCATGGCCCACATGTTAGTGAGTCATTACTTTAACTACTAATCATTAGCCTTAATTGATGTCTTAACAGTTAATTACTGACTATCTTAATGTAATTAATTACCCTCTCTCTCTCTCTCTCCGGCTACAGGGCATCTTCCTCCGGTCGAAGAACGGTGAGCTCGCTGCCGGCGGAGGACGGTGGCTAGGCCGAGCATCCCTAAATGGGTTGCTCACATCCACGCCTACCGTAGACGAAGCCTCGCCAGCCAATTAGGCCAGGGTGATGGTCGGCGGCGACCACGGGTGGCGGCAAAACAGGGGAGGAGGGGCTACGGTGGCACATGGCACCAGAGTTTGATTGAACGGGAGGGAAGTATCTAGGTGGGCTCAGGAGTGGTCGGCACAGCTTGGGAGTGGCTATGGCAAGCTGGCAGCGTGCGATGGCGATGAGCAGGAGGGTGCATGCGCGAGCTCAGCTCGGGTGGCAAGAGGTCCGGCCAAGCAAGGGAACGGTGTCACGGTGCTCCGAGGGTGCTTTGGTGGAGATGAATCAGACCATGGCGACACTAATCGGTGGATTGCTCATTGGTCGGCTTTGGGGAAGAAAGCGTCGCCGGTGAGCTGTGGTGCACGGGAGGCCAATTGCTCTGAGTATGAGAGGGAGCAGAGTGTGGCGAAGCTACCGGAAGCGAGAACGGGATTTTATAGCCACGGGAAAGCAGTGGCAACAGGAGGTCTGATATCTTGTTGATTGAAAAACATCATGATATCTTGTTGGAGAAGTTGGAGAATGGTTTGATATCTATTGGGACAGGGCTGCATCAGCAATCTGGCATAGCGAGACCTGGAGATACTCGGTGGGGCTCACATCTTAAAACCTTGCTTCGTATATACCAAATGTGGGAGGTATTTGTGGATGTGCTAGAACTTATAAGTGAAGATGCTTGTCAAAACACAAGTCATGGTGGAGCAGCAGGTTTGATGAAAAAATATGGAATCATTTCAATTTGTGTTCATCATGCATTATTTGATAACATTGTTGAGCATAACAAATGAGCTATCACTTACTTTACAAAGGAAGCATCAAGACATCGTTAAACCTATAAACTTGATACAGGATGTGAAAGAACGTTTGCAAGATATGAGGGACAATGGGTGGGAACCATTGTTTAACCAAGTCAAAAGCTTTTGTGAGACTTATGGGATTGATGTACCAAATATGAATGACATCATTGGAGTTATGGGTAAATCTGTACGTCGCAAGCATACATTGACTCAATATCATTATTACAAAGTTGATATTTTCAATGTTGCTCTTGATGCAACTATGAATGAGATGAATCATCGCTTCAATGAAGTTTCCTCAGAGTTATTGGTATGCATGTCTTGTCTTGATCTAAGCGACTCATTCTCTAAATTTAATGTTGATAAGCTTATTCGACTTGCTGAGATTTATGCTGATGATTTCACGATGGCTGATCGATTCTTGTTAAGAAATCAACTTGAAACCTTCATTCTAAATATTAGAAGAAGTGAGATTTTTCATGGATGTCCTGATATTTCAAAACTTGCTCAATTGATGGTTGAAACAAAAAAGGATAGAACTTTTCCATTAGTATATCGCCTCATCGAGCTAATATTGATCCTTCCAGTGGCAATAGCATCTGTTGAGAGAATATTTTTAGCAATGAATATTATCAAAGTAGATTCGCGCAACAAGGTGTCAGATGAGTGGCTGAATGATTTAATGGTGTGCTACACCGAGCGAGACATATTTAGATCCATTGATGTTGATGCAATCATAAAATCCTTCCAAGGCATGAAAAATCACAAAATGAATTTTCCTCGTGAAAGTCATGATTCAAGCTAGTGGTATGGTTCTTTTATTTTAAATGTTCATGATCATTTAAGTAATTAAATAAAATTTGCTATTGTATCACTATTTTTTTAATTTTGATGTACAGATTGTTACCTACCGGAACTATATTTACATGTTTTAGGGATTCACTTGCCATTAGCGAGGTAACTCCATTGTATCTCTCTTTTTTCTTTGTTTTTATTTATGTATGAAACTATGAATTTGATTTCACAAGAATACAAAACTATATTTCTTACAAATTAGTTTAGTCATTCGAAGCGTAAGACTAACAATTCTAGGAAAAGCTTATGATCTGGTAGAAGAATGCATATTTTTTTAGCCCACCCTCATTTTTCATTCTAGATTCGCCACTGGGTTGGGCGGTGGTGGTAATGAATTGGCGCGGAGGATTTGTGTGAGCGGATAAAGGCGGCGGATGCATGATGGTGGTGAAGGTTTGCGGCACCGGGAGGTCTGGCCCGGCCCTCGCCGGTGCTGGACTTGAGAAGAGGAGGAGGAAGGAAGAGAGGTGGCGGCGGCGGTTAACAGGGGAAATGATGATCCATGGGTGTGCACGGTTATGAATGGGAGATTGTGGCATTTTGCGACGATTTAGCCCTTGGCTGTTTTCTTTCCATTAGACCTCTGGAGTTTCGTTTGATCGTGGTCAGGTCCTACACTGATATTGCAACGAAAATAAAAAATAACAACAACTGAAAATCACGGTAACATAATATACCTATCCTTACAAAAAAAATAATTTATAGTAACAACACTAAATATTACAATAATTTATATTTTATCATATTTTTTTCGTTATAACAGGTAGGAATCCTTGTAGCAAACTGTGTTGCCACTGACAATAACGGTTGCCTTGCACAAAGTTGTTTTATCCACTAGTGATGATGGCGAGAGAGGTGTGACATGTACCTTCCCATTAAAGATGCTTCCTCGTCCTAGAAGCCTGCTAGAAATCCCTCTTCTAAAGTGGTTCATGCTTGGTCTAAAGAGTTAAAAAGAGGCCGGTTTGTGTGCGCGCATGGAAGGAAAACAAAATGCCCTTGTTTTGCTTTATGTTGCTGCTCTTTAGATCTCCTTTTCCCTTTTGACTTTTCCTTTGCATCACTCACTTCCAAAGTTCCAATCTTTCTCTGATTGCACCTAATAATTTTGATGTAATGAGCTTATGAGGTACACTGAGCAAAGATCATGCATAAACCCTACGAAATGCGATCAATTCGATCGAGTGAGATAAAGCAAGCACTTACTAAAAAGGCTTTAAAAATTCAGAGTTTTTTAGGTTTTAAGTATATTTGTGATTTTTGTATCTTTAAATGGACTCATAATATGAGAAAGACATAATAATGACTTTTGATCTTCTATTGCTAATTTATATTAACAAATTCTCTCACATTTATTGGATATATCTAAGTCAATTTTTTTAGCTAGCTCTTAAAGTTCCATTAAAATATCAAAGTCTGAAATTCTAAAACTTCAATTGGAGTGTGGTTCAAATGCCAAATGAAGGAGAACTTCAAACTACAACTTCAATATGAAACTTCAAAAGCTTTCAAAGAGCTCTGAAGAGTAAGATTATTTGAATGTGTTTCAAATATCTTCTGTTAATTTATTTAGTATCATATTAGTCATTTGTATCTATCTTCACACTCTTCATGACCATATTAAGTTAAATTAATTGGTATCAAGCTTCAAATAAAGAAAAATCTCTATTTTTGGCTTAAATTTTCTTCTTCCCTTGTTTCCATGGTAATCAATACTATTTGGCGATTAATGCCTTTTTGGTGCTTAATGCCAAATAGGGGAGAAATTAGTGATAATAATTTTGGATAATGTGGGAGAAATTAGTGATAATAGTTTAGCTCATAATGAAAAATTTAAAGTTAAAATTTAAATAATACCAAAAAAGGAAGTTAAACTTGAATAATGCTTTCACCTTCTCTCATCCATTTGCTTTGTGACATGCATGAATAATTTAATTTCCTGTCATATATTCATTTTCTTCTAAATACTATTATTATTAATGGATTTATCATCAATCATAAAAAAGGGGGAGATTACAAGATCAAGCTCATTTTAAGTTGGTTTTGGTGAAAATGACAAATACTATTATGAGGTTTTGGTGATAATGATAAATACATTTATGAGACTAAGCTTGTTTATTGATTATGACATTACTTGGTCTCATTTGGATGAAAAGATAATATCAAATATATATGTATTCGAAATCACATTCTTATATATTAGTGTATTCTTTGGATCCAAAATATAGATTAAACTCCACAAATAGTCCAAAGTGAATATGTGCATACGTCTTCATTACACATACTTGTATACACACATTTAGAAATAGTTCACTCTATGTTTTGAGATTTCATAAGTATTGATCCATGTTTCCTTTAATACACATATTTAGTATATATATACACGTGTATATATACATATATGCGTGTATATAGACATACGTATATATATATAAGTATACACACGTATATATACGTATATACGTATATGTTAATGTATGTATGTAGTGCACTTCCAACAATACATGATACATAGTAATTCTACCTTATCGAACGAAAAAAGAAGCAGAGATAAACAGCTCTTTTTCATTTTGCTAACAATTAACAAAGGATGACACTTGTCGCAACATGTCCACGATCTAGGACCGTGATAAAAACATGATCATACTGACCGGTAAAATTTGATGAACAGGGAGAGAGCTAGGTATCTTTGCGAGCCGGCATCACATGCCGACTAGACCCACAGCAGGAGAAAGCCCTGGCTCCAAGGTTAAAAAACCAAAAGTTGTAGGGACCGTTAGGGAGGAAAATGGATCGGATACCATCAAATAGTCTCAAATACAAATATGAATCTATATTTTTAAAATAAATATGAATATAAATACGAATATTCTCAAATACGAATCAAATGTGGTAACAGATATAAATTCGAATCGAATATGTACTTAATTCGGTTGAATACGAATATCCTCCTACAACTTCTGTAACAAATCTCGGTAGAATAATTTCCTAGCGATTTTGCCGGTTTTTCACCGGCTACCGGTTTCAAACTATCCAAATTCAAATTTTGAATCACAAAATTCGTATGAGTTTTTCCCGGGATTTCCGCTTGGCCGCTGGGCTGGGCAAATCGGCCGATAGGCATACCAGCCGATAGACATAGGAAACAAATTGAATATGAATCAAATAATCTCAAATATGGATATTCTCAAATATGAATGTGAATACAAATATTCTTAAATACGGATATGAACATTTTCGAATACGAATTTTGGTTACCATATTTGTGTTTTTTCGGATATAAATATCGGATAAAACGAATTATCCGTTACCATTTCTCACCCTAGGACCGTGAATGCATGCCAGGGACACAAATTAAGATCGATCCCGATTAATCTTATGCCGTATTACATGTGCACCCCATCGTGCGCGCAAACATGCATGGCTTTGGCAAAGGTTAACACTACATCATCACTATATTAAAGCCGGGGAAGTTCCCAGCCTCACTCCGCGCCACGTCAGATTTTTTTCAAAAAGGCCCCCAGGATTTTTCGAAATAGCGTAAAGGTCCTTAGTTCTTGCAAAAAGATCCCTACCATGTTTTTTCTGAAAACCCCTCCACTTCACCGAAATTATGTATCCTTTTGCAGGATAGCACTTCATGGTTTTCTAAAATTACGTATGAGTCCTCGTTTAATTATGTATAGGTCCTTACAGGTCCTCTTTTTTTGCGGAAAAGGACTTCGATTTTTTCAAAATTACGTATGTGTCCTCAATTTTTACAAAAAACTTCCCTGTGAATTATCGTCTCTTTTACTTCGGTCCACACGGTAGCTAGCATGATGTGCCGCCGCGCTTACACTGCTAGTTAGTACATTGCTCATTACCAACGCCGAATAATAGCCCATCGATCGATCTGTACGTGCATGCCTGTCATTACTTAATTAGTTAAACACTGCCTTGAACAAGTACCCGCATATATGCATAACACGCATATTGTATCATGTATGAGCTGGTGCATACATGCACGCAGCCTCTTGCAACAAAGAGCAGTAGTGACTACTTGAGTTTGTGTTGTAATTAATGAAGATCTACTGCTACAAGAAAAGGTTATCATAGACGATTCAAAACTGTCATCACAGATAATTTTTTGAACCGTTTGAATTTATGCGTCAGTGATAATCAGAGATTATCACAGACAGTTTGTGAGCCATCTGTGATAAGTACATCATAGACGGTTTATAACTAGAACCGTCAGTGAAGAACACTATCACAGACGGTTGGTATATAGAACCGTATGTGATACTTCCCTATCACAGATGGTTTCTGGTTCGAGCCATCTATGATAATTCTTCACAGACGGTTTACACCACAAAACCATCTGTGATAATTCATTTTATATCTAATTTTTTTCTATTTTTCGGCTAGCCTCAGGAAATGTTAACTATATCATTTGAAAACAAACAAATACAGCAACTCATTCTATTTCCATTAAGATTAGAATCGACAATTACAATATCACAAGATATCGAGTAGGTTACCATAGCACTACATATATAAGAGGACAATTACAATTTTATAAAGATAAGCTCCACGGCTACAAATTCAGAAAAATACTTACACTACAAGAAACTTCAGGCTAATGCAAGCTAAACTTACACATCTTTCATTAAACTACAATCTAAAACAAGTGGTGCACGAAAATTTTCAAGTAGCAGAAACAAAAAGGCAACGAACACCATTTTCAACTTCTATGATAAAATCAACAGCTTCTATACTGGCGACTTAGAATAGTGTAGATTTGTCATTGCCTTCTTCCTTTCCATCTTACTTCAAGCGAAATTTCAATCACCTTTACCGAACCCCTTCCCACCCTTGCCACGCACAAACGAGTTAGAGTAGTACTGGTGGTATTGGTTCTTCGAGTAGGGAGAGGGGGTAAATAAGGGGCGAGAGGTGGGAGGCGAATGATGCCTGCCGTTCAATGCGGAGAGAATGGACGGGTGAGATCGGGATCCTAGAGGATATGCCGCAGATCGGTGACATGGCGGGACATCACAGACGGTTTAGATTACAAACCATCTATGATAGGGACATCACAGATGGTTTATAACAAAAACCGTCTATGATAATAGGAGATATCATAGACAGTTCATAACAAAAATAATCGGTGATAATAACACCACAAAGACAATATATCAGTACAATATAAATAGCTAGTCTCAAAAGATAAAATAGCAAAATTTTATATGGCTTATATAGACTCGTTTGAAAGGTTTCAACGAAATCTACAACTTTACAGTTGAGGCGAAACCCAAATTCCGAAGGGAAGATCAAAAATTTTAGCAAAAACAGAAACTGAAAACTTAAAATGCAAATTTGGGGCTAAAGATGGCCGATTTTGAGGGTCTTAGCTTTCCAACGAGTACAAGAACATCGAAAACGGACATCATATGCAAAAGTTATGCCTGTTTTACTAAAGGTGTCTCAAAACTGAATCCTACTCGGACTCAGGCAGGAGATTGTGAAATTTTGGGAGATTACGAGGCTGGAAACATATCACAGACGGTTTTTAATATAAACCATCTGTGGCTATGATGTCTGCCATTATCACAGACTGTTCTTATCAAGAACCGTCTGTGATGTCTTGTATTATCGCAAACGGTTCGTATAAATAACCATCTGTGAAAATACCATAGATGGTTATTTGTATAAACCGTATGTGATACTTATAGCATAGACAGTTTCTAGGAAACATCTGTGATGTAAGTGTCCAGTTTAGCCTATTTTGTAGTAGTGGTCTAGTTAAGATGCTGTGATCGAACTCGATCTTATGTGTGCAGCATGCATATTCCATATAATATATATAGTTAATGTAGATAATAGATTCATCAGTGGAGTTTAAATCCCGATTGATTATCAATCCAAGGACCACCAACAAAGCTAAGCTAGCTAGAGTTTGAGAATTTCTGGCCTCACACACAGATAAGTCCGATCGATTGATGGCAAGCAACATGACAGATCAGGAATTTGCATTTCAAACCCTATGTGTTTACCTTGCTAGTCTCATTATTAGTGGCTAGCATACATATTCAGCAACATACATATCCCATCCATATACGATAAATCTAAAACAAGATAGTGTATATAGGTAGCGATAGAACATAAACCTACACGGTGAAGTTTACAATACTTAGGCCGACCGGCCAAATAGAGCATACAACGAAAATAGTTCAGTAGAAGCAGGGATCAAAGAAGCATAAAAAATAGCAAGTATGCCTTAACCCATCCACAGGCAGCTGACTGTGGTAGAACCCTAGAAATTAGTGTATTCATCGCCAAAACATGTTGTGTAATAGTAAATGCAAGATAGATCTTCTTCTGCATCCTCTGAATATGTTCAACAAACTGTGGTAAGTACAAAAATCAGACTCTATAAGACTTTATAGCAAAGTTATATAGTATGCAAGCTGAGACAAAAGTGGCTATCTAGTCTAGTTTAATTTGCGAAAACAAGCTTTTAATTGAGATAACGAGTCCTAGATTGCAAATGGAAGTTATAAGAGCATTTGAATTTAATAATCAACTAATAATAAAGCATAAATAACATGATTTAGAATAAGAGGCTCACTGCCCCTAGATTTCAAAATAGTGGCAATAACCTTGCTGAACTAGCTATGCATGGATATCCCATCTGTATATTCTCTGAACCATTTCATGAAACATAAAACTACTAAGCTGGAGGATTCACCAAGTCATCCATGACCATGGACACAACTATTCAAGTAGTTTGATACTCTGTAGAGGTTGCACACTTTACCCACATGGCATAAACATCCCACTATGTTACACATGTCACGTGATACCATTGATACCCGGTTAAAGAGTTCATCATGAAGTTTTTATATTTTCGGTCCTAACAACTACTATGCTATGTTTCCCGTCTTAGAACCAGGAGTGCCCTCCAACATTCCAAGACTCATATGGCATTTTGGTAAACTTTCCTTCCCAATAAGGTCTCTCCGAACATGGATACCCTCTATGCCTGCACTAGCCCAAAATCATCTACAATCTACTACCTGCTATGAAGTTGCTAGCAAATGGTAATTTATTATGCTAAGGTCTTCCATAAATGCACATGTGGTTGTACATTGTATTTTGGGTCTAACTACAACATAGATTCAGTTCACTACTGTAGAAAAAGGTCGTCATAAATGGTTCAAAAACAACATCATAGATGGTTTCATAAGCTGTCTAAGTTTATAGGTCAATAATGACATGAGATCATCAGAGATGATTTTCAAACTGTCTGTGATAAGTCATAACACAAACGGTTTTTAAAAATAATCATCTATGATGTGTATGTTTCACAAACAATATTTAAAAATAACCGTCTATGATGTGTATGTATCACAAATGGTTTTGAAAATAACCGTCTGTGATATCAACATATCACAAACAACTAATAAAAAACCATATGTGATGTGTTATCATAGACGATTTCTAAAAATAACTGTCTGTAATATCACTAATCACCATCTTGATTTTCCATATCTTCCCCATGCACTGGAAGTAGTACATATATATTTCATGATAACACTAACATATGTAGTCTTGCATACCCCCTAATTTAAATGAACTAGAGATAAACTCAGATCCCATATCACACTTGGGCTTCAAAAGGTATGAACTAACATGTGCTTCCTTAGTGGAGATTGGTCAAAGTTTGTCCATGACAATCGTCTACGAGTTGGAGATATCTAAAGTAGAAAAAATAATTTTACACAATACAAACCAAGTATATGTTATAGAATAAGGAATGAATTAATATGGACCATGAAGCTAAAGTGGTATAAGGCATTTAAACAAGATGATACCTTTGAAATCATTAGGATTGTAAAATTGTGAACCTCAGTGGGTAGGAAGCCATCGAGCGGGTGGGTGCACTCATCACGAGGTGATGGCATAACTTATTTTTACTCTATTCCTCATATGATAGGAATATCAAACTTAACATATTTTGTATAGCTAAAGAAAATGAAGTGCAACTTTGTTTAATTATAATTGTACAAGTTATTGACTAGAGATATATATGACTAATAGCTTTCTATGAAGTATATAACAAATAATATATATATATTGGTGTGAATATGAGTACTATCAGATTCAATTATTATATAATTGCTTTTATTTCTGTTTGGACCAAAGTGAACTTAAATATGACTTATCTTTTATTTAGAGAATTGATGCCTAAGAGCATTAGCACTTCATCTTCAGGATATTGACATCAAAAGGGCATAATTAAAACTTAAGCCTAGCCATTCATCCTTGGGATGTGTATTAACAAAACAACAACAAAGCAAAAGGGATAATTGGTAACCGTGATGATACATTGTTCATTGCCATATCATAAACAGGAAAGAAGAATGTTACATACAATATGGTTGGGAAGGAGGCGTGCTCAAGGAGGAGGCGACATGCTCGAGGAGAAGCCGCGCTAGGGAGGAGATGGCTTGCTCAGGGAGGAGGCGGCGTGGTCGGGGAAGTGGTGCACTAGGGAAGAGGCAGCGTGCATGTGGAGGCGGCAGGCTCAGGGGAGGAGTTAGGAGAATATTAAGCGTTCAAGTGGGGGCACGGGCAAACTGTAGAGTCTGAATATAAATATGTTGGACATCACAAATGGTTCTAAAGTAGAACCTTCTATGATAAATATACATCACAAATGGTTCAAAATGAATTTTCACATACATAAATGCAAATTCACATATATATGACATATTCTCATATACGTAAATGCAAATTCAATAATGCCTCAAGAGTAAATACGTATTACTTAGTAGTTTTTTACCAGTCGGTAATGTTGTCATGTCGTCATACCGAGACCGTTTACATATATAGAAGATAGTAAATACAAATTCAAATCGGTTTTTTATTTTTGTATTTACATACGGCCAAACAATGTGGCTAGTCACTTCTTACAAAGATTAAAAAAAGTAGAAACATAAATAATCGAAGTTTTTCTAGTGGCAGAGGTAGCATGTTATCTCTGTCTTCAAAATTCGTAGGCGACGTTGTTAGCATCAGATGGTTTGAGATCATCAGCGAATGAAGTCCGAAATGTGTCCACCCACTAACGCGCTCGTTCGAGTGTGTCCTAAAGAAACTCCAACTGATGAATCAAGTTGAATTGAGCCCATACACTCTCTTTTCTTGCTTGAGGGGCCTCGGCAAGGTTGACTCGGTCGCCCGCTGTCTCGACTAAGCAGTCCAAGTGACGACAAGCCTCCTAGAAATGTGCAATGTCATTGTGGAGGACCGTATCGATGGTGAAGTTAGCTCACCAAAAGTGAGAGATTAACCAAAAGACATGGTGGATGAGGATGTCAAGATGATGGAAGGTGGATATCACCTGCTCCAGTAAATCCTCGGACATAGGAGGGAGAACACTGTTAGCATAGTGTTCTTCTATAGCATCTACCAGCGTACAGCCGACAGGTGGTCGTACAGGTTGGCCAGGTAGACCATCAATGTTGATGACAAGGAAGAGTTGGGAGCTATTTGTTTGTGCTTGAGAATAGATTAGCGATGTGGGGATTCATCTTTGGTGGTGGATGATCATTGTTATAAAACAAGAAGTAAATTCAGTGTTTGACATGAAGGGACACATCAGGGAGTCGAAATGATCAAAGAGACGCATCGCAGAGCTGAAGAGCCAATATTCATGTGTATAAGAGATACATATCACAGACGGTTCATATTAATAACCATTTGTGGTAACATCACAGACTATTCTAATTAAAACCATATGTGACATTTGCAATTACCACAAACAGTTCGTATTAATAATCGTCTATATGAACTATCACAGATGGTTATTAACAAGAACCGTCTATGATAATTGTGTATCATAGAGGTTCCTGTTTGACATGAGAAATTGCTTACGGATTTCTTGCCGTGGGTATAAGGTGTGGGCGTGCCACCGTATCAAAATACACAAAAATAAATAAACACAAGAAAAGATAGGGAAACATGTATTTTATTTATTTATTTGAGAATAACAAAATTACAAGTTCCCTTTATATGAATGTGCTCCATAGCTTTCTTTGCATAGCAAATCTGACATAGGTGATGTGGTCTCCGGGTTCTCGGGGCCTCAGAAGGCTCCCAGTTAATTATATCCATGGGGCAAACCCACCGAATACCTCCAATTAAGCTGCGCCCCCACGTTGATGGTGATGAAGTTAGCAGAGCAAGATGCCAGGGTCCAGTATGGACGTGGTCGAAAGTGATCATTGGGAAAGACTCCTCAAAAGCCGGAAGCCATCGGCACACAGGAGTGGTTAGTAGTCAGAAGCCGGAAGCCATCGGCATTCGAGCGTAGTCTGTGGTCAAAAGTTGGAAACCATCTGCAATCAAAAGTAGTCGAAGGTCGAAGCAAAGCCATCTACAATCAAACGTAGTCGATGGTTGAAAGCGAAGCCATCGACAATCGGAAGTAGTCGATAGTCAGTGATCGAAAGCAGAAGCCATTGGCAATTAGAAGGAGTCAAAGATTGAAAGTCGGAAGCCATTGACAATCGAAAGTAGTCGGTAGTCGAAAGTTGGAAGCCATCAACAATCAGAAGCAGTCCATAGTCAAAAGTCAGGAGCCATCGACAATCGGAAGTAGTCGGTAGTTGAAAGTCAGAAGTCGTCTATAGTCAGTAGTCGAAAGCAGTCGACTAGGCACTATAGAATGATCAACTATTGTAGTAGCGGTCGTAAGTGTCTGAACGCAGCGAGCGATCATGAGCATCTGAGTGCAGCAGGCAGTCGATGGCATCCTAGCTCAGCGGGGGATCAAAGATGACCAAGTATCAAAGGTGATTAGCAACACTTGAGTTTGGTGAACAGTCGCAAGCAACCGAGTATCGAAGGATGTCGAAGGTGGTTGGAAGCGTCCAAGTATCAAAGGATGTCGGAGGCAGTCAAATCCGTCCAAGTATCACAGGCGGTCAAAAGCATCCAAGTTCCAAAGGATGTCAGAGGCATCTAAGACAGTGGGCAATCAGAGACAACTGAGTATCAAAGGTGGTCGATGATGTCCGAGCACAGCGGGAGGACATAAGCGTCTGAGTATCAACACCGATCGGTGATGCCCGAGCACAACAGGAGGTCATAAGAGACTGAGTATCAAAGGCAGTTGATGATGTCTGAGCACAGCAAGCAGTCATAAGCAAACAAGTATCCAAGATAGTCGGAGGTGTCCGAGCACAGCGGATGGTCGTAAGCTTCAGTGTATCAACAGCAATCTATGACATTCGAGTACCACGGGTGGTCGAAAGCATCTAAGTTTTGAAGGATGTCAAAGGCAATAAGAAGCATCCGAGTATAGCAGGTGATCATAAGCAACCAAGTATCAAAGGTGGTCGGCGACGTCCGAGTACAGCGGGTTGTCGAAAGCATCCAAGTTTTGAAGGATGTCGGAGGTGGCCAAGCACAATTGGCGATTAGAGATGACCAAGTATCAAAGGCGTCCGAGCACAGCAGAAGGTCATAAGTGACCGAGTATCAAAGGCAATCGATGACGCCTAAGCACAGCAGGCGGTCATAAGAGACCGAGTATCAAAGGCGGTTGATGATGTCCAAGCACAGCAGGCAGTCATAAGCGACCAAGTATCCAAGACGATCGGAGGCACCCGAGCACAGCGAGCAGTCATAAGCTTCCGAGTATCAATGACGGTTAGCGACATTCGTGTAACATCCCAAAATTTGGCTTTCTGGAAAAAAAATTAAATTCAAATTAACTATTTTAAAGAAATTGGATTTTACTTGGCTTTTATGTGATTTTCTGGGTTTTATTTCAAAATTTAAAGTAAGAAAATGCATTTTAAATATTTTTTTAAAGCCAAAAAGGGAAAATTATATTTTTCCTAGCCTTTCCTAAATTTTTAAATAATATTCAAGAATTTTCTGAAATTTAAAATCAATTTTCAAAGTTAAAAGTATTTTATAAAATTATTAAATTCAAATCTGAAATTAAAATATTTTTATAAGTCTAAAATGCTTCCAGGAATATTTTACGATTTTTCTGGAATTTTTAGACATTAAATATTATTTTTCGAAGTGTTTATAAAGTTTCTAGTAATTGCTGAAATTTATTCCGAAAATAAAAATCAAATTAATCCTATTCCGCCATGTGTCGCTCTCAGACTAAATCAACCTCTCTCCACGTTTTAATCCTAGCCACACATGATCACTTACCCCTTCATAACCATCCAAAGGCCCTCATCAACTCACTTGCCACGTGTTGCGAATCCGACGGCCCGTACCCCTTCATTTACTCTCACTCTCTATGACACATGGGACCCATATGTCATATCCTTCTTCAACCTCACCTTCTTCCTCCTCCCACTCTCTCTCTCCTCCACCATTAAAACCGAAAATGAGCTTTAAAATCCCGCGTTTCTCCCTCATAAAATCCCGATTAAAGAGTGGAAATGGATGCTCTATTACTCCCCGCCATTCCGCTGGCCGTTTCCCCTCAATTTAAGTCCCCTAATTGCGGGGGCAATAACTCCGGCGAGCTCCAAATGGCCGCCTCCCCTCCTCTCCCGCCTATAAATACCCCCTCCCACGGCTTTCTTGCACCGCCTCCCACCGCCTCCTATTCACCTTTCCGGCCGCCTCCGCCGCCACCGCGCCCCAACAAAGCCGCCGCCGCCGCCGGTCCCGCCGCCACCGGTAAGCGCGCCGCCCGCGCTGCCCGCGGCGTGCGCCGTGTGGTCGCCCATGTGGCCGCCACCTCGCGCCGCGTGGCGCCAAATGTCGGAGCGCCACCTTGGCCGTTGTTTCCTCCCTAGACTTGGTTCACGGTAGACCGGGCCCACCGGTCATTCAAATATTTTTCCCGCTCAGAATATTCAAAATGGCTGACATCATAAATAGCATTTTTCAGTGCAAAAATAATTCCCGAAAGCCGGCTTTTTCCTTTTTCCCTCCTTTTAATCTTTCGGAAGCCATAACTTTCTCATTTTAACTCCGATTTGAGCCGTTCAAATTTCTAAATTTTTCTAAAATCCTAAGCTATCCATTTATGGACTCTTTTTAAATTTTTGAATTTTTTTTTTTTGAATTTATTTGTTTTGCTTGTCTGTCTTTTCGCGCGTATATTCCGTCGTCGCCAAGGAATTCGTCGAGTCGCAGCAAGAAGACCCAAATAGCGCTCAAGAAGGCAAGTCTCCTTTGATCATCTTGAACCTATGATTTCAAAATGTTTTAATTATTTTAAATTATGTGCATTGCTATTTATATAAAATATTAGTTCAAATCTTAAGGCATTAGTTATACCCAATTTTGTTATACCCTCAGTTGAAATTTAATGCCATGTACCTTTGCAATCCCTAGAAATTCCTTTGACTCATTAATGAGAGTAATATATTAAATTGTTGGTATTGGAATGGTAGAACAATGCTTAGCCATGCTATTCAATACCTCACAAATCTTGCAAATGGGAAATTATGAATTATTGTAATACCCTTGTGTTTACGAATTTAGTGGTAATTGGAGTTGCCACTGTTCTTTTAAAATAAAATGAAATGTGGAAATTGGTTTAGATTAGGGTGGATGGTTGGCTTGGATTGGTGCAGGAAGCACGAGATCTTGTAAAGTGTATGTTCCACCCTAGTCAACTAAGGACCGACGCTTGTGTTTGTCCGGGATCGAGCATTAACCGTACAACCACAAGTCTATATGGGTACGACCTAGGCGACTAACTTACGATAGTCTAGTTTAGGTGCCACCGTGGAAAGTGGGTGCCGGGATGGGTGGTTATTCACAAGTGAGGGACAGGGATTTACTGTACTCATATGGCGCAAGAGGGGGTTTCGGTTCGGGCAGTTAGCCTACCTGCGGTGAAACCTCAGCGGGTGGTATCTGGCTAGATTAGAGTAAGGTAAAGACTTTGTGATATGTTATCTGGGTCTCATGCCAAAGGAAGCGTGTTGACTTTTAGGATAATTTATCTCTTGTGGGTAAAGTTGTACAACCTCTGCAGAGTGTCAAACTATTCGAATAGCCGTGCCCACGGTCAAGGGCGGGCAAGGAATGCATGCACATGGTAGATTTCTGGTTTTGTTTTAAAAATCAAAAGTTTTTGTATTCCGAGAGTGGAGGGAACTCTCGGAAGGGTATCCTGGCAGATGGAGCCAGAGAGGGTGGATGTAACCCGCAGTATTAAACTTGTTCAAGTTGTTTAAGCTAGTGTTGGTAGATGAAACCTTCACTATGGACTTATTGATAGTTTCTGTTAAAACATTTACTTTATTAAATGGATGTCTTCGAAAATAATTAGTAGTAATTGAAATTTTAAAATATTGCTTTGTGCAAAAGAACCATATAGCCTTCCTTTGTCAAGCCTTGCATCTATGCATTTTTCCCAAGACTTGCGGAGTACTTTATGTACTCACATGCTGCACTCAAAATCAATACTCAGAAGAACATGAAGCTCAAGAAGGTGATTACGACTACTGTTTCGCCTGCGGCTGTGATGGATTCTTCCCGGAGAGCTAGGTCGCGCTTCCCCAGTCAACTGCCTGTGGCATCTTGATGGGTCTACCTTGATTTTACCTTGCTTCCGCTGTGTTTTGATTGTGTGAGGTCTTGAAACCTCTAATGTAATAATGAGACACAGTGGTCGTGACTCTTTAATATTGTAATAAAGCGTTCTTGGTTATGTATTCATTTCTGTTTAACTGTGTGCACTAGCTTTGATCTGGGACTAGTGCAGTAATACACAGAGGGTCCGGGTTCGGAAATCCGAGGTCCCAACAATTCGTCTACCACGGCCGGTCGAAAGCAACCAAGTTCCGAAGGATGTTGGAGGCAGTCAGAAGCATCTGAGTATAGGAGGCGGTTGTAAGTGACTAAGTATCAAAGGTGGTCGATGACGTCCAAGTACAACAGGCGATCATTAGCGACCAAGTACCACTAGTGGTCAGAGGCGTCCGAGTACCATGGGTGGTCATAAGCTTCCAACTATCAAAGGGTGGTCATAGTTGTACGAGCATAACAGGCGATCAAAGACAATCGAGTATCAAAGGCGGTCGCTGATGGTCGAGTTTGGCGAGCGTAAGCGTCATGATGGGTGCTTGTGAGGAGACGGCTGAGACAACTCTAATGTGATGAAGGCACTCGGCAAGAGAATGCCAAGATCACAAGGGGAAGCCATCCTCATTGAATTACAATGGCAATTGGTGACATCACGTGTCTCAGGCGTCGAGAAGGTCTTGTGAATACTGCCACCTGCCTCACCTTGTGGAGCTATCATCAAATTGAAGATACGGGCCTATATAGCCCATTGATTCATGCATGTGTAGTCCTATATTGCCCTACCTTGATCTCAAGTCGAGTGGTATATCGACAGCAAACGCAACGTCCTTGGCAATAGACGGGACTACTCTAGTACATGGTGGATCATTGCAGCCACACAACTTGGCCAGGGCGTGCGCCACATGTAAGAGTGGAGGGTCTTCATGCTTCAAGCCCAGTGAGTTGGAAAGTGGACAAAAATCTTGACAGCCCCATCGTCAGGGCCGCAAGCTACATCACGGTGAACTCCAAAGCATCTAATCGATGGCATCACTGGTAGCAGCCGTAGGCATTTGGCGACACTCCCATCACTACCGCATCCATTGGCATGCTAGCTAGATAAAAGAGAAAGCAAGGAAAGAGGAGGTTCTTTACCATCTTGAACATAGTACGCCATGTTTGGGCTTGTGCAGATTGCATCTTTCTATTCCTCTGCCTTCTCCTCCTTCCATGTGTATATCTTCTCTGCGTATGTCTTCTTTGTGTATGTATTCTAATGGGGTCTCCTCCCTTTTCTATGTATCTGCTCCATGGGTCCCCCCACTGATGGGGTGTGTTGGGTCCAATCAGGTCTCTCCTGTTTTTCTCTGACTGCGTCCCGTCTGAGTCCCTCCTCCCCCTCTGAGCATACACAACCTTTTATAGACACGCACAAGGGTAGCAGGTGACGTGCTCCACATGATGCCAGTCCATCACATGATTCTTGGAATCAAATTCATGATCTGATTGCCAATTCTTACCTTCTAAACCTTTGCTTTCCTTCTAAGAGAGATTTGCCGAGAATTGCTTCCGTTAAATAGAGATATGATGCAATAATGTTTCCATTGTAAGGATGATACACTAGGAATAAATCCTTTCCTTACATTTCGATCGTAAACCGCAATTGGTTGGCTGCCGGGATGCCACATACACACCAACTAGCCTGTGGAACTATCCATGCATTGTTTTGTAGTCTCGCCGCAACAGACTTATCTCGCACATGCTCTTATTTTTGTTGGAGATAAACCCATATTATAGGAAGAAAATTCTATGGGAACGGGCCGCGAGACGGGGTGTTAGAGCCCCTTGAGGATTGATGCCACGTGGTGAGCACGAATCTAGAAGCAACACCACGCACTGCTGTGGCGATTAGACCGGCATTATGGCTGTGGTCTGACCGGCTTGAAGACCTGGGTGATTGAAGAGAACAATGTGAATGACACAACGTGGTCGACACAATGTGATCAAACCAACATGATCAAAACAAACGTGGTTAACACAACGTGGTTGAAACACCATAGTCGACACAACATGGTCAAAACAAAGCGTGGTTGATACAACATGGTCGAAACAAATGTGGTCAACACAACATGGCCGTCTGGCGTGGTCGACACAACATGGTTGAGACAATATGGTCGACCATTGTGTTAACACAACGTGATCGACACATCGTGGTCGATGCAACGTGGTTGAAAACTAGTGAGTGATCAAGACTCACAAATGAAAGATCGTGTAACTTTGATTCGTAGATAACTTGAGATATCTTGGGATCAAAATGCATGATTGTTTGCCGACTATTATCTTCTAAATCTTTACTTGATATTTAGAGAGTTGTTTCCATTTGGATGAGGATATGATATACGCAGTGTAGGCAAATCTTTTTCCTTCCATCTTGGTGCATATGTTTCATGGTCGGCCGGGGTCTTGTAGCCGTATGAGGCATGGTGCGGCAACTAGTTGAACTGGGTCGTAAAATGTACAAATAGCAGAGCCTGTTTCTTCTCAAACATATATCTCTGTATTTATTTTTGGCTTAGCATATTTGAACAAAAATTCATCAAACATAGCCATCGCTAGTAACATAAACTGTCACACTTGTAAAACCGTTTGTGATAGTAACAACACAGATGGTTCCCCATGAATACTCTATGATGAAGCATCCAGTATAGCTTGTTTTGTAGTAGTGGTCCTTGATGACTCAGGTGAGACATCCACAAACCACAGTCTCGTGATAACTGCACTGGTCTCTACAACCACTCGCACAAGTCCAAAACATATTTTTTTTTATTTTATTTACTAACCAAATAATAGTGGTAACCCCTTTGGACCAATTCTTAAGTATGTCCCATTGTTGAATATTTTTAGCCTAGCACATCTAGTACAGTTATGAGCATGTCTAAGCATCACTTCATTTAATCTCTAAGTTTCATATTTTACCAATAGTGGATATAAATGCTAAGGTGACAACAGCAATGATAACAATTTGTCAAGGCAAGATCAATGCAATAATTGGGTATAACTATCGACCTTACCAATATAGCGATTTTTACTGAAATTACGTGCATGCATAATAGTTTTGAAAATGACTGACCAATGGAGTCTATATGTCAGTGGGTCCCGAGCCTACTGGTCAGCGACAAAGGGAAAGGAAAACAAAGAGAAGATGGATTCTGTTAGGAAACCTGGGCCTAGGCCGGCAGACCTGGCCCATGGTGGGCACCTCACCGGAGACTATAAATAGGAGTCTGACGGCATATTTTGTACATATGCAATTGAAAGCAAAAAGAAAGACCAGGAGTTCTCTCTACCTCTCTCTGTGTGTTCAATCTAGTATTCTGTCTTCTGTGATTGATTCAATTTGTTCTAAGCAGAGGAATCGATCGGACTAGTCGCCAGCGACGGTTCCTCAACACGTTATCAGTACGAGATCGCTCTGGTGAATCGAAGGTAATCATCGAAGCTTTAATAGATTGAATTCTCTAGATCGTTTTAAATTCAAAGTTTTCGCGTTCTAGATTGAATCTCTACAGTGCAAATCCGCCCTAATCTACCACGAGCAAACCTGAAGTCACCGGCACAATGTCGATCGGTAGATTGTATCACAGGGTAGAAGTTGATTGCACTGTAGATTAGAAAAAAACAATGAAAAATCTTGCGCCCATCGGTTCTGCATGGCTACTGCGCGAGAAAAGAAAAAGGCACAGGTTTGGCCCTGCATGGCCACCGCATGCGAAAAGCACCATCGCCATGGCCTACCACGATCGCCGCCCGGCCATTGGTCGCCGGCTCATTCTGGTAGTTGGTGCTGCCGTTGGCTTGAAGCCACCACGCCCGGCATAGGCCCCTCGGCCGCATGCCCGCTTGCTCGGCCGCCGACTGCGGCCGGCCTCCACGCGCGCCGATCGCCCAGACGGGCCGTCGCCCCAGAGCCACATGCGCCCGCCACCATGGTCCGCAGCACCACCTACGGCCGAGCCAGCGCGCAAAGACGCGTCCGCACAATCGCTCGGAGTAGCCGCGCGCGAAGCGCCGCGCCGCCGCCCGGAAGCGAGACCGGCACCGTGCCGGCGCCGCAGCCAGCCTCCCGCACACGCACCGCGCGCGCTTGTGCCGCCGCACGCGCACGGCCGCGCCAACCTTGCCCGTGCCGCCCGAGCCGCCGGTTTGAATCTCATTGCCGCTCGCGCGCCGCCGTCGCTTCGCCGTCGCTGCTCGCCGCGCGCGCTCCGACGTCGCATCCACTCGCCCCACCGCCGCTCGAGCAGCGCCGCCGGACACCCGAGTGCGCCGCCCCACCTTGGCCCGCGACGCTCCGGCATGATCTGCAGAGCCACACCCACTCCCGCGTATTGCCGCTGCCGCTGTGAGAAGGAGGTAGGGGAAACCCTACCTCCCGCGGCTTTAGGCAGTCAGGCGGGCCGGATGGGCCAACGGGTTGAAGTGGGCCTAAGTACGCTGGGCCGAGGGGAGGAAAGGCCCAGCCGGTGGAGTGTGGCACCAGCATTTGCAAAAAGGACCCACAAATTGTGAAAATTACCAAAAGGCCCTAAAACTTGCATACGGGTCCCTAATATTTTCAGAAAGGGCCTCGTAGTTTCAAAAATTAAGAATAGGTCCCCAGATTTATGAGCGGGTCCAGAATTTTGCAGAAAACCCCTCGGTAAATCAGGAAATTGCGCGAATTTTTCTCTGAATTGAAATTTTGCGTATAAACCCCCAGAAATTGCAAAATTCACTAAAAATTCATATTCTAGCATAAAAGGGCCTTAGGAATCCGAATTTTGATTTATTTTTAGCATTTGAAGCTTATTTATTTCTGCCATTATTATTTTTTGTATTTATTTACTATTTTTCGTTAATTGTAATTGTTTAAATTGCTTTTAATCACCAAATTAGCAGTAAAATTATTAAAAAATGCATAGAAAATTATGAAACATTACGAGAACCTTTTGTACCATTTATTTACTGCGCAGAAATTATTCCATGCATGTTTACCAAAGAGAAACTTATTTATTCTGTTAATACACATGTAGATGATCGCATCATGAATGGGAGTTCGAGGAGCCGCCCAACATGGCCAAAACTATCTGACGTGGGCATCGATGTCAAAATTGTGCTTGGAGCCAAGAAGCTCCGCGCGGCTATTGGGATTGGCAGACTGAATGACGCCCAACCTACACCTGAGGAGAATGATCAGGCACTTCATTTTCTCAGGCACCACCTCCGCCTCACTCTCAAGAATGAGTATATGGCGAAGAAAAGCGCTAGCACTGGATCGCACTCAAGAAGCGGTTTGAGAGGCTAAAGTACACCATTCTTCCTCAAGCGAGCGAGAGTGGATCAGGCGAGGTTTGCTTGACTTTAAGACGGTCGAGAGTACACTTCGCCTTGCATGATTTGTACCAATCTTCAACTCTGTGCAAGCGGATCACGATGAGCGAGAAGATCGAGAAGACCTGTCCACTTTTCACCCCAATGTTGTACAATCCGCCCGCAACTATCATCAAGACGGCTACAAGGAGTACGCCGAATTGATTGATATGATGCAGGTTGCGGAGGCTCATGACGAACTTCTCCACAAGAATTACGTCACTCAGCCACCAGGCAGCTCCGCTGGCCATGAAGCCAACACTGGGAGCTATAAGATGCGAAAGCCCTTGATGAAGAGAAGGGGAAAGAAGAGTAAGACGAAAGGCAAATCAGATGCTCCAAGTGACAAAAAGGCTAAGAAGAGTGGCAAGACCTATGACCAACAGAACCAAGATTGCTACAAGTATGACAAGTGGGGGCATTGGTTGCGGATATGTAAAGAACCGCAGCATGTCATTGATGGACACCTCACTGGAGACTATAAATAGGGAGCAGTACCGGTATATTTTGTACACATGCAATTGAAAGCAATAAAGAAAGACCAGGAGTTCTCTCTACCTCTCTCTGTGTGTTCAATCTATTATTCTGTCTTCTGTGATTGATTCGATTTGTTCTAAGCAGAGGAATTGATCGGACTAGTCGCCAGCGACGGTTTCTCATCAGATTCAATGGACGATGCTTTTGTACGGGGAAGGTGGAAAAACAAAGGCAACTCGGCAAAGTTGGTGCACGGGCTGGTGCTAAGCTGAAAGCAACGGGCCAGCCCGGGGGAAGGGAATTCAGTGCGGGCTGATTTAATTGCAAAGATCATGTTTTAAATTTTTTTTTAAATAGCAAATCAACTTCAAAATTTATGAAAATTTTTTGAGAGGCACTTTAGAATATGGAGAGCTCAAATAAATTACTTCCAGGCTTTGTTCAAGTTTTAAAAATATTTATAAATTCATTTTTGGCTGCTGAAAGTGCAAAACCATTTCAAAAATACTGAAAAATTCTGGAAAAAAAATCCAAAAATGCATAAATACTTATTTTAAAATGAGTATATTGGTTTTGGAAATTTTGGGTTATTACACAACAACCTGAAATGAACAGATCATATGATCATCACGTGAACTAGATCAGACTAAGCGAGCATGTAAGGCCATGTAAAAAATGCATGTGATCTCTGAGCCATGCATTACATGCAAAAAGGCCATTGATGAGTGTAGAGACAACGAGAGTGAGCTTCTGCAAAGCGGCGTCTTCGTCCCTAGGTTGGCCTGGTGGAGACAAGACCCTAGAAAAGAGTGTAGAAGAAGCAGCACCACAGTAGCTATGTGTTTGCATTGTAGTGAGAGAGAGATGGCAAAGGAGAGAGAGAAAGGAGATAGCTTTGCAAAAGCAGAAGCAGAAAAACTAAAGCGAAAGAGAGAGGGAGGCCGGCTGGCCGGATACGAGAGATCAGACATATGATACAAATGCACGCTTTCCCATGTGCTGTGTGGGGTTGCCGGCCCCAACGCAAGAACATGTCTAGCTCTTTACATTTTTTTCGCTTTCCTTTTCATCAAGTGGTATCCCAACCTGCAAACCGTCTTTATTATCGCACCGCTTTATGTTCTTTAGCATCCTCGCTTTGGATTAACTAGGACGCATGGTTAGCTGTAATTCAACTATCTGAAGTGCCAAGTATGGTGGATAGGAACAGCTCATATATAGGATAACCTGCACTGAAAGCTAATTAAACTGGTATATATCTTTGTAGATTTCTTCTCCCATTTTCAAACATATATAGCTCTCCCAATTTGATCAATTATACAGTTTTGGTAGTTCAGTTAATTGGGTTCTTCCACGATCGCCATGTATACTTGGGCTTGTTTTATGGTGCTTTTGCGAACTGAACTCTCCCCAAGATTCCTTTTTGTTTTGTTTTGAGTTCTAGACACTTTGGCATGCGTGCATGAGACGTGAACTGAACACATGCCAAGCTGTCGGAAACTTCCTATAAAAGAAGGATAATAAAAGGTGTACAAGGTATATATATATATATATATATATATATATATATATATATATATATAGGACGAGTGTTTCATGCACCATGGTGCCTAGGCACCAATATCAATACCCGTTGATTTGCTTGAGATTATAAGCGTTTGATGTGGGTATCTTCATATACCCATAAAAAAGTATATTTGAGATGCCGACTCCATATCAAACTGAAACTATGATACAAGGACCAATGACTAGAGCGCGAGCACGTCAATTTAACCATCAGGTGAATGCGTTCCTAAGTTTGCATACAAATGTTTCAAAGAATGGAATACTACTTAATTCTTGTGATGATTTAATTGTCCTTAGGAACCATGGGGAAGAACCACATGCGATCAAGTATGGAAGTGGAACCGTCAGCGCAAACCAAGTCCTGTTCACGAGTTTGACTCGGATTCGGCCTTGTTGACAGCGCCTACTTCAAATGGCCGTAACTTTTGATCCAGAAGGTTTCTCGGGCCCGTGAGTACTCATTGGAAAGCTCTTGAAGTCTACTTTCAGATGGATTCGGCCTCACCTCCAAATTCCATCCGAGTCGACCGGAAACTGCAAAACAATTCACGTCGTTTTCCAGTCCGAGTCCAAGTGGGCCTTGGGCCTTGTAATTCGAGTCCTTTCGGCCTCCTTGGGTTTTGGCCGACCCTCCACCTTCCGTGACCTTTAAGTAGGCAGCCGCACCTCTTCTAGGGTTTGGGTTTTGTTTAGACTAAGTTAGCTTTTGCTGCTTTGCCTTGTACTCGCGCGTGTCGGCTAGACCGCCCGAATACTTGTCTTGAACCCCACCGTTTCTGTTTTGGATTGAATCTTACATCGTTATTTGCAATTGAGTTGCTGTTCATCTTGTTCTTGCTTGTTCTTCGATTGCTTGCGGGAAGAAGAACCTCGTGGTTAGGTTGATCGTGCGCCGGCAAGGTCACGAACAATCTCTGGAGTTGGTGTATCGATCGCTAAGGCGCAACGTCCCCGGATGGTTGTAGTCGGTCGTCAACGTCATCTCTTTCCCCAATCGAATCTACCACTCTCATCGAAAGATCGGGACCCCTAGTGCTATCGGTTGGTATCGAGCTCAAGGTTGATCGGTGAGAGATCTTATCTAGTCTTTGCAATTTTACCTACTGATCCCGAAAACCAAAAAAATAGCAGATCGATCTATTCCCAAAATCCGAAACAATTTGAGCCTTTATCTATTGCTGCATAGTCCTAGTTTGTTGAGTCTTCTGTTGCATCGTCGTGTCCTTTCTTTGGTCTTAGTGTCTAGTTCCTTTAGAGTTTGAGTTACGTTTCACGTTTTGGACTCACCGTTGCGCTTAGATCCGAACTGTCATAGGAGGGCAAAAAAAGAGGAGGACTCGGTTGCTGCCCTAATTGGACTTGGAGTAGGACTCGGTTTACGCCTAATTGGTATTGGAGTAGGGCACGACCGGATTCAACTACATCGTGTGTGAAAAAAAAGAAAAGAAGGAGCAGGCAGCCGCATCTAGAAGAGCAGCGGCATAAAAAAAAAAAAAAAGAAGAAAAAAGCAGAGAGAGAGAGACAACTAACTTTTGCATACGACCTCCGATTGAGGCGATTCTTGATCCGTTGGAAAGGAAATCGGAAGATAGAGTGAAAAAAGAAGAATGGAAAAGCGGAGATTTGAGCCGCGTAAGCCATCAGGCACATACGCCGCAGCTTCGACCCAAAAACGCCGTTTAGGGCCTCAAACGGGCCCGCAAACCGAGGAAAATCAAATTTCTCAGAATTCGCTCAACATTGACAGAGCCCTTCTGCACGTGATTCTAAGGTACCGTGAAGACGGCACCCTTTTCGAGCCCGTAACTCGTGTGCAACGCCATCTAGTTTCTTTTCGCACGGTGTGTCTTCGTTTGTGTTCTAGGCTCGCGTCTCTAGTACGGTCTAGCCTAGGACCAGCACGGTGCCGTCGTTGAGCGATCATTCAACTTGCTTTGACTAATGTGGTTCTAGTTATCCTTTGTTCACTCTCCCACCTATAGCTCCACGATTTGGCTACCACCTCACAGGACTAGCGACCAAGGCAGCGATACACCCAATTTCCGTGAGATATTGTCTTGACTTGTAGGCTGCCATCACCTCCCGTCATTGTGGTAAGAACTTGTAAGAGCTTGACAAAACAGGTTGAGAGTGTGCGACTTGATTTAACCACATCCCGGTAGTTGTGAGGGTATAACTGCAGTTTTATTATTTTTATCTTCTTGGTTTGTTTCTTGTGTTCTTCTAACAATGTCGAGAACCGAGGACTGCGGGCAGCGCAACATTCCCCTCGGACTAGGGGCATCATACAACACTTTGAGCGCCAAATGAAGCTGCACATCTGAAGGACTTGATGAGGATGTACGGGTCACCAACGAACGCCTTGGCCAATTGGAGGCCGCAGTCGACACCAACACTACGCTTGCAACATTGGAGGCTTCGTTGGCACCATCAACACCTCACTTGCTGAGATTTTGAGACGCCTTGATGAGAGGGGCGTGCATCTCCCGCTGCACCGACTCTCGTACTCGTGCCAACATTGGTGTCTTGGGCAGCAGGTGGGCGAAAATGGTGGAGACGATTATGCGGTGACATCGAGATTGATGATGATGAGGACGCTCACCGTCAACGTCAACCACGCCGGCCGAGGTACGTGACAATGATGAATCGCTTGGTAAGATTAAGTTCACTATGCCACTTTTTGATGGAAAATATAACCCCGATGCTTATATCACTTGGGAATTGGTCGTTGATCGAAATTTGCTTGTCATGCATTCCCAAAAACAAAAGGTTAGGGTGCTACTAGTGAGTTTATTGATTTTGCGTCTGTTTGGTGGAGTGAATATTCTAAGAAAATCCTTTCACCATACCACAAACTTGGGATGCATTAAAAGAATCATGCGAGCTAGATTTGTTCCCTCATATTATGCACGTGATTTGTTACATAAGTTGCAACAATTGAGGCAAGGTAGTAAAAGCGTGAGGAATATTTTCAAGAATTGCAAGCAGGCATGCTGCGTTGTGACTTAGAGGGCGAGGAAGCCGCTATGGCTAGGTTTATGGGTGGTTTGAATCGGAAATTCAGGATATCTTAGCTTACAAGGAATATAATTCTATCACTCGTTTATTTCATCTTGCTTGTAAAGCTGAAAGAGAAGTACAGGACGACGCGCGAGCACTAGGACTAACGTTTCGCAGGTCGTGGAAACATTTGGTCTCAACGTGCATCCGCCGCACCATCAAGCCAACCCCTGCACCTTCTTCCTCCAACAGCAAGCCACGGTTGTCATCATCAAATTCGGCATCTCGGGCATCCGAAGCAACAAAGGGGCAGCCCAAGCACATGCAAAGAGCTCTTCGTCCGCTGCATCTACGGACGAACAAGGGATATCCAATGTCATCAATGCAAGGGGTATGGCCATGTGAGGAGTGAGTGCCCAACCAAGCGTGTTCGATTGTGAGAGATGATGGTGGGTATTCTTCGCTAGTGATTTGGATGAGGATACATATGCTATGCTTGCAGTGACCATGCGGTAGTGGGAAGGAGCAAGAAGAAGAGCACATTGGTCTTGAAGATGCAGAGCGCTATGAGAGCCTCATTGTGCAGCGTGTGTTGAGTGCACAAATGGAGAGGGCGGAGCAAAATCAGCGGCACATCCTTTTCCAAACAAAGTGCGTCGTGAAGGAACGTTCATGCCGAGTGATAATTGATGGAGGGAGCTGCAACAACTTGGTGAGCTCCGATATGGTGGAGAAGCTTGCGTTGAACACCAAACCTCACCCACACCCTTACTACATTCAATGGTTCAATAACAGCGGCAAGGTGAAGGTAACACGAATGGTGAGAGTAAATTTTGCTATTGGTTCTTATCACGATGTTGTAGAATGCGATGTTGTCCCTATGCAAGCATGCTCTATGTTTGTTAGGTAGACCGTGGCAATATGATAAAGATTCATCTGCATCATGGTAAGACAAACCAATATTCTTTTGTGCATCATGACAAGAAAATTGTGTTACATCCTATGTCTCCTGAAGCTATTTTCAAAGATGAGATTGCTAGAGCTAGTAGAGAGAAAAATCAGGAGCATAATAGGAGTGAAAATCAGATTGTTGCAAGTGAACTTGAGCAACATAAAAAGAAAAACTCTAAATCTGTTCATGAGAATAAAACTGAGATTAAATTGAAAGGTGCATGTTTTCTTGCTACTAAGTCCGATGTGAATGAGCTGGATGCTAGTACTTCTATTTGCTATGCCTTACTTTGCAAACAAGCTTTATTTTCATTTGAGGAGGTACCTTCTTCCGTGCCTCCTGCGTCACTAATCTTTGCAGGAGTACATGGATGTCTTTCCAAAGGACGTGCCACGGGGCTACCACCGGTGCGAGGGATTGAGCACGATTGATTTGATTCCGGGCATCTTTGCCCAATCGTGCGCCATACAGACCAATCCGGAAGAAACTAAGGAGATTCAGCGTCAAGTTCAAGAATTGCTTGATAAAGGTTATGTGCGTGAGTCTCTTAGCCCTTGTGCTGTTCCGGTAATTTTAGTGCCTAAGAAAAATGGATCATGGCGTATGTGTGTGGACTGTAGAGCGATCAATAACATTACCATTAGATATCGTCACCCTATTCCTAGGTTAGATGATATGCTTGATGAATTAAGTGGCTCTATTGTCTTCTCTAAAGTTGATTTGCGTAGTGGGTACCACCAAATTCGCATGAAATTGGGAGATGAATGGAAAACAGCATTTAAAACTAAGTTCGGTTTGTATGAGTGGTTAGTAATGCCATTTGGTTTAACTAATGCACCTAGCACATTCATGAGATTAATGAACGAGGTTTGCGTGCTTTCATTGGTAAATTTGTAGTGGTCTATTTTGATGATATATTGATATATAGCAGATCACTAGAGGAACACCTTTGCCATTTACGTGCTGTTTTTGATGCTTTACGTAATGCACGTTTATTTGGTAACGTTGAGAAGTGCACATTTTGCACGAATCGAGTCTCTTTTCTTGGCTATGTTGTTACTCCACAGGGCATAGAAGTTGATCAAGCCAAGGTTGAGGCAATACAGAGTTGGCCGACTCCTAAAACGGTCACGCAGGTGCGAAGTTTTCTAGGACTTGCTGGATTCTATCGTCGTTTTGTGAAGGATTTCAGCACCATCGCTGCACCATTGAATGAGCTCACTAAAAAGGGGGTGCCGTTTACTATATATATATATAAACACACCTATATGTAGTTTGAACTCAACTTGGATTCGAATATATTAACTCATGATTCAAATTCGGTCGATTCATAAGCTTTGTTTATCTTTTTATTATCCAAACTTGTGCGCACTAACATCCTTTTTGCTTTTGACGCCTTTAATAGGCTAGTAACAATATACATAAACATTTCTTGCTTGTGTAAATTACATAAATCATTTATATTTAAGGTGCAGACTGTGGGTGTTCCGATCCCTTTTCACACAAAAAAAATCCTTATTTAAGCAAATCATTTTGGTTTGACGATAATAAATCAACATGAAAAATTCTGAAAAGATTCGTGATGATTGTGCAATATTGGAGAGATTCCTGGGTATTTGTCTCTGAAGATCTAAGGAAAAGAGTGTGCGCGTCAATACTTACGAGAACGAAAAATGATAACTTGATAGCAATCGATCGCGCGTTAGCGTGATCACGCGATCGCGCGCGCGGGCCATCGGATGCCGACGGGACAACGCGGACCGTGGGATTTTAGTTAATGGGAGAGCCAAGCATGTTGTAGTCGCACGTGTGAATAGATCGCTTGTGGTGCAACCAGCCTCAATCGTTTTTTACATGATCACATCTTTTCAACAGTGTTTGATTTACATTCGTTTGATCCGTTGTAATATATACAACGAACTTAACAAAATAAGACCTATAATAAATATATTTAGAGTCGTAATAATAAAATTATTTCTCATCTAGCAACTCTAGATATTCGATAGTAACAAATATAGGGGGCTAGCACCTCGTAATTCTTCACTGGTAGCTAATTAATTCACTACCTAGGTGATAAGATCTGACAACTATATATAAGTGTTGGTAACTTAGGGCAGTCCCAATGGCAATTAATGACCAGTTTCTATCTTCCTTAAATGACCTGCCACGTAAGCAAAACGATGACATGGCAACTCAATTAATGAAGAAAGAGAAGAAAAAGAGTAGAAACCGTTTCTTCTCAGGGAAACCACCTCTACTCTTGAATCGATGCACGAAGAAACTGCAATTTTACCATTGGGAAGAAACTGGTGGTTTCCATGCGCGCTCGCACCGCTCCCAACATGCACTGCTCGCGCGGTTTCCATCGGGAAGAAACTGCAATTTTACCATTGGGAAGAAACGGTGGTTTCCACTATTTATTGCACGAAGAAACTCCCATTGTGTGAGTCGGTTTCTATACTCAGATTTTTTTGATGTGGCTATCTTGGATTTCGCACATGGTTTCTACCATAGGATGCCCTTATAACTTTTACAAGTACTAAGAATTGATACATAGCAACACGTTAGGGCACTCCCAACCCATAGTTTCCATGGGTAGTTTCTAGAGGAAAGAGAGTGCAATCAATGTTCGATGAAACTACCCCTCCCAACCCACGTTTCCATAGTAGTTTCCATACAAAGAAAAATTTAATGATGATTACAAGAGAGACCTTGATTGATTGTGGCAAGCCACTACGTAATCACATCTCATGCTCCACTGCATAACTGTATATGCAGTCCATAAATATGATAGTCCATAAATAAAATAGGTACCATAGTCTGAGAGCAGAATAAATAAAGTTCAATTCAGCATTTGCGTAGGGTGCATAGGAACACCCAAAACTATCGTCTCCAAAGGAAACAAAATGACAAATGAGTTCAAAAACAGAAAATAAGAACTCATTATAAACCGCAACTCGCCATGAGAATGCATAGTAAAAGATTAAGTTCACTATCCGTTGATCTTGTTGCTGGGCATCATCTTCAATTCAACATCTCCGTAGCGGCAGCTGAGCACAGGAACAAGGTTGGGCTGCGGCACGGGAGGGGAAGAGAGTGCTTTGGAGCGCTGGCGGTGAGGGCTCCCAGCAGCGCGAGCGGGAGGAAATCATTTTTCGCGAAACCGGGCGGCGCGGGAGGGAACGCAGCGAGCAGCGAACGCGGAGGGAGCGCGAGCAGAGGAGAGGCGAGCGGGATCGGAGAGGTGGCGCGGCGCGCGGATCGGAGGAGAGGCGCGAGGCGCACGGATCGGAGGGGAGACGCGCGGGATTGGAGGGAGGCGCGTCGAGGAAGCGCGCAGCGCGCGGGAACAGAGGAGGCGCGGGATCGAGAGGGAGGCGCGCGGGATCGGAGGGGAGGCGGCGGCGCCACACGAGATCCAGCAGCATGCGATGGAAACGACGCTGGAGTCCCCAACGCGAAAGAGCGATTTCCTCCGCATCGGACGTTGAGCGAAACGATTTCTCACCGAGAAACGATTTCTCTCTCTCCACCTTAACTCACCTTCCACATCAGCAAAAAAGCTGAGGTGGCACCCTATTTAATGCCATGGAAACCATGGTGGTTTCAGGGTTGGGAGTGCCCTTAGAGTTGCTAGTTGTCACCAACCACAGCTGCTAGCTGCCTGCATACTCAGAGTTGCTAGTTACTAATTGCCAAACGTCAATGATAATTAAAACTGCATTTGAACAGTCCATAGATCTCAGAGCTACTAGTCATTATCAACCATATATAGGGCCTGTTTGGGACTGCTCCGCTCCAGCTTTTTTAACTCTGCTCCAAACTTGTCTAGCCAAATAGGTCCAACTCCAAGAACTCTGCTCCAACAAAAAGGTGGAGTTGAAGGCCTACTCCACGTTTTTTCTGGAGCTCCTCAAGGGGTACTCCAGAAACTGAAGTTTTGTATCTCCTCATGGAGTTGGGGGAAATTACCCACCACTGCCATTACACAATTCCTCTCCTCCTACCGATTCGATTTATTTTCCTTCTCCTCCCCACCCGCCGGTGCCACTCCTCTTCTCCCCACCCGCCGGCGCCACTCCTTCTCCTCCCCACCCGCCCGCGCCGCTCCTCTCCGCCCCCGACCCGTGCCGCTCCTCTCCTCCGCCCCCGACCCGCGCCGCTCCTCTCCTCCGCCCCCCACCCGCGCCGCTCTCTTCTCCGCCCCACCGTGCTGCTCTTCTCCTCCGCCCCCACCCACCCACCCACCCGCGCCTCTCCTCTCTGCCTCCGACCCGCGCCGCCTCTCCTCTGCCCCCACCCGCGCTGCCCTCTCCTCCGCCCCCCACCCGCGACACTCCTCTTCTCCGCCCCCACCCGCGCCGCCCCTCTTCTCCGCCCCACCCGCGCCGCCTCTTCTCGCTGACTCGACTCGACCAGCGCTAGGCGGTGACCGCGCTCACCAAGCTCGCTCGTGCGAGAGCGCGTTGAGGGCGAGCTCCGAGTCCTCGCATCGTGCCCAAACCTCCGGTTCTTGGCGTCGGCAGAAGAACCTCATCTCCGCCGGATACCCGACGGCCGGCGTCTTTGGTGGGCTCCGTGGCTGCAGCAGTCTGTACTGCAGCACAACTTCCTCACCGCATCGAGATATCGCGGCGTCGTTGCTCCCCTCGCCTTCTCGCTCGCACGATGTTCAATTGTATGGTGCCACCGGTGTAGTTGTTGCATGTGCTTGTGTCTCTGCTGTATAGTGATGAGTAACATTGCCTCTTGATGTTGTGTGAGGTGGTGATGTCCTGATGATGATGGTGGTGATGGTGGTGTTAGAAACTTGGATCAGTGATGATCGTTATTTTTTGTCATCTCATTGGGCAATATGACAAGCATTCTCTGTTTTGATAATTATTTGTATTCGAATGATGGACTTTGTTAATTATCTATCATGCACGTTGCAATTTATGGGATAAAAGGATGAAATTATTTGACCAAAATATTTGTTTTTGGTTTTCTCGAATAAATTAATTGCGATTATAATATTTTACATCATATTTCAATTGGCAACAAAAAAAATTCAGTTACATATGCTCCGCAGACATCAAAACATACACCAAACATCATTCAGGGGCACATTGGACCTTTCTCAGGGAAACCTCACATTCCTGAAGCTGGAGCTAGCTGCGTGCCAAACAGGATCACCTGCTCTAGGAACTCCACAGTGGAGCTGCTCCATGGTGGAGTTGGTGGAGCAGAGCTGAAAAAACTGGAGCAGAGCAGTCCCAAACAGGCCCATAGTAGCTAGCTGTTTGCCATTAGAGTAGCTAGCTGTTTGCCATTAGAGTTGCTAGCAGCTATCGTAGCAAGTAATATCTAGAGAAAGCAACTAATGTAGAGTTGCTAGTAACTAATGTAGAGCCATCACTTGCACAAAACGCTGATAATTATTATCAAGTAATAGAGAAATACTAGTAAGTAACATGTAGTGCTACTAGCAAGTAATGTAGAGAGATGCCAGCAATACATAGTTGAGAAGGAACTTTACTGTTATATCATTAAAATATATCCAATATAGATCACAATAGAGAATTGCGAGCTGCTAGCGTCTAAAGTTGCTAGCAGCGGACACCTAGAGTTGCTGGCTAAATATGTCTTCAAAACGTATTCAATATGTGCCTTGTTTTGTTAAGCTCATGGAACAGATCAGAACGGTTTAGACGAAACACAAATTGGACACTCGATTAAAATGATACGGTGATGTACAGGTTTGTTCTAGCTTTTGTGTTTTTTTGTGCTTTCACACCTCGTTCATCCGGAAAAGTAAGCCACATAGCATGTGGGAATAAAGACACGACATGGATTCCCCTTAAGGGCATCTCCAATAGTCTGAGTCAGCTAGCTATATGCATGTACACATCAGCATATATCCTATATAGAGGAAAGAGAGTATGCAAAAAAAAACCGAACCAGCTCTTCCTTAAGCACTAGTCTATAACGCCAAACGAGGCAGCCTCTATAAATTCTGTGTGTGCATGTAAGCATCAAATAGCTATTCTTATATATAGTTCTTTAGAATGCTAGCTTTAGTGTGTACTATATAAATGATGTGGAAGTCTTATAGTTAGTTGCTAGCTACGAGCGGGGTGACCGCACTAGCATGCTATTGCACTACTGGTAGCTCATTAGTCGCTCCTAACAAAAAACACGCACGTTATAAAATGTGTATAGCTACTATTGACTTACTGATGTAGGTTGACCTTTCGTGTCCTCTTTATTTTACAACTAAAAGTCAATTTTAAGATAGATTTTTCTACTAGTATCGAGCTGTTACATAAGGGTGTAATTTGTAATCACCCGGCCAGTACGTAGTTATCTTAAACCACGATGATACACCTCCTATATATTTGTTTATCTATGTAAGAAGTGGTATTTGAATTCCCAACTATCCCCTCCCTCGTGATCTCATCCCTCCCATCTTCCACCTACCTACATGGCAGAATGTATTGTTGGACGCCTCGGTTAACATGTTAGATGCCTTGGTTCCTAGCCCATACTTAAAGCATGACATGGTTTCGTACTTGTCTCCTCACCTGCCTAGCATGGTTTCATACTTGGCATGGTTTCACACATGTCTCCTCACCTGCCTAGCATAGTTTCACACTTACATCCTCACCTACCTGCATGGTCTATATATGTAACCTGTGGTTCTTCATTCTATGCATTGTGTGATTGCCTCAAATATTTCACGCTCTCATGGTATCAAAGCAGCACCGCTCCTGAGCCGCCGCTTCCACAGCTTCCGCCGGGTCGCCCCTAGGAGACGATCTCGTCTCCATGATCTCTCCCAGGGGCTGTATAACCCGTAGTTTAAGTCGTGTCGCCAATCATCTGATCGACTACCAATTAAAGTTTTCCCCGGTCATCTTCAGATTGGGTTTTCTCTACTTTTTCTAATCATAGATCAGTTTGCGTCGCCCTGCAGACCCATCGACATTCCTCGGCTCCGGACTTCACCGCCTTGGCTTCGACCTCTCCAACGCCTCTTCTCCTCCGATGACGTTGTGGCGTGGCGCGGCGCACTCGTTGACATGACATTCCCTCCATGGCCTTTCGAGCACCCCGTTTACCATCATCATCATGCCAGATTATCATTGCCGACCCATCGTCCGCGAGCACGAATCGTCGTACCACTGGGAGCCCGCACATGTGGTCATGCCATCGACATGCACGGGTTGTTGTTCATCGCCCCTTCACGCTACAATGTTGCTGCCCGTGGTCACCATTGCCATCGTCGACGCCACCGTCTCCATATGCATGATCCCTGTGAGCCGCACCTCGCCGCCATAAAGCGCATTCTTCGGTATCTTTGCAGAACCATCGACCACAGCCTTCTTCACCGAGTTCCGGTCTAGTTTGAACGTCCGCTTCACCGACGCTCCAACTGCGGGGGAGTGTTAAACGCCTCGGTTAACATGTTAGACGCCTCAATTCTTAGTCTATACTTAAGGCATAGCATAGTTTCACACTTGCCTCCTCACCTGCCTGGCATGGTTTCACACCTACTCCCTCACCTGTCTGGTATGGTTTCACACTTACCTCTTTACCTACCTAGTATGATCTATATATGTAATATATGGTTCTTTATTCGATGCATTGTGTGATTGGCCTAAATATTGCACACTCTCATATATGGCAGAGCTAGGTGCTTCTTGAGTGAGGATCATGCGTGGCAGGAACAGGGGCTGGAGCTAGCCGGGAGGAAAACATGCAGGCAAGCAATCGCAAAAGCCCCAATGATTCCCTTCCCCTCCCTCTCCAGATAGCAGCAGTAAAATATTCCCCCCGCCGGCGAGGCCAATGACCAATCGCACACAGCTGCACCCCCATCATCACCATGCATCACCAATTCACCATCACCGTCATCTCTGAAGCCTGAAGCCTGAATTCAGGGCACCATACTCCATGCCATACTACAAGCATATATGCAGTATGCATCCCGGCTTCCATTCCTCAACAACAGTGGCGTGGACACCCCTGCGCCGGACACAATCATTCGCTCATAATCACCGGCACAAGCACATGAAAATACCTGCAGCACGGCACAGCAGCAGACAGCGTTGGGATGTGTTTGTTGCCACTCGGGCACTTGCAGGCTAGCTGATCAGATATATTCAGATACTAGTATACTACTGCTACCATTGTTGCAGTCTTACAGATCTGTGATAGTGCGGCAGTGGTCGCCGGCCGGCCGGCCGGCCATTGGAGTTTGGAGGGAGGCATGGCATGGCTCTTCATATGGTTAAAGATTAAATCTCTGCAATCTTACAGATCTGTGTAGTGCGGCAGTGGTCGCCAGCCGGCCGACCATTGGAGTTTGGAGGGAGGCATGGCATGGCTCTTCATATGGTTAAGATTAAATCTCTGCCTGCCATCTTCCCTGATAGTCTGACGGCCGTGCCTCAATTTGTTCGCTTGTGCTATCATGCTTACGTGGCGACCGACCACCTCAAAGTTTCCACCGGGGCGTGCATGAATGATGCATGGCGTCTTCTACCGGGGCTTTATCCAAGAAAAGAAAAGGAAAAGCAGACACTGTGAGCAAGAATTACAGTAGCCTCAAACAGGAATATACGCTGTACTCTATTGAACTCTTCAAAACCTGCTAATCTTCGGAATCATTATTGTCTATATAGGACGTATTTGTCGGCTGTCCTTGCCTCCCTCCTCCATGCCGTAATTTATATTATAATATGTTTATAAAATCTAATAAAATTATAATATTATAAAAACACTTTTGGAGATAAATTTATAAATATAATTTTTATGTATCCAATCTAAATATTTAAAAAATATCGATAATCAAAATTTTAAAAGTCTGACTGCACATAACGCAAAACTACGTGTATTTATAACTAAAGGGAGTATCTTGCATGAGATTTGCTTAGGCACAAACTCCAAAACAAAGATACAGCTAAGAAATGCATTGTGTGATGAAGTTGTATATGATTAACACATTTTGTGGGGTGCGCTGTATTAAACCAAACCTTACAATGGATTGGAGAGTTAGTTTCTATAGTTATATATAGATGATGTGTATAATGTTATATACAGTTTTAGATTTCATGCATGGAGAATGCCCTTGTCACCCAAACTTCACTCGACCATGATTAGGTCATCACCGGCTGCCCACAACTGTAGATTCCAAGACTAGCGGCACCCTTGCCGCCTCCTCGCACCGTCGCCCACCCTTGTGCCGCCGGCCAGCTGGGGTCCAAGGTCAGTGGGACCTAGTGGAGACGTTCAGCAAGGACTCACCGAAACCCAGCGACCACCGCGAGCTCGCCACCGTGCCTCCTTCCTCCTCGCGCGCCAGCTCCCTCCTCCGCCCGAAGCAGCAGGCACCCGCAGGAACGCGATCTTACGGTGCATGCCCTGGTCGGACGGCGCACAATGACGTTCACTGGATACGGTTCTTGTGTGCGTCCGCTGATTAGCGGTTCCGTTTACTTGCTTGGATATAGACCAGCCAATGCCACTCAATGAACTGCCCTTCCGCTTCCCTTGTTTCCTGGGCATCAAATTAAGGTCCCGTTTGGCACAGCTCCACCACCAGCTCCTAGAGCTGTTTGGAGCTGTTTTGTGCCAAACGGGGTACAACAAAATAGCTACACCCAAGGAGTCCCTTAAAACCTGCTGAGACAAAAGTAGCTCCTTGGATGGAGCTGAAAAAAGTAGCTTCACCCAGCTCCACTTGTGAAGTCAAAAAAAACAGCTCCACTTGTGAAGTGGAGCCGTGCCAAATGGGGCCTAATTAGTTTTGTCAGGAGCTTTACTCAACTCAACTAAACAGGAAACATTACAATCATAGCCACTGATTACTGAATACCGCTCGATCCCGACCCCAACCACCCTACCGATGAAGAACTCAAGATCAATGCTTTTCGTTCAAAATATACAGGAACTGTTCATACATATGAACGTATTTTTCAATTTTGGCCCTCTACTACTTTTTTTGCAAAAAAAAAATCCCTCCCGCAAACTCAGAAGACATGGCAGACGACACATGTCATCTACCATACCGCCCTAGCTTGGCAGGAGACCAGGCACATGGCATGACACGTTGGTGTGGGAAGCATAGCGCAGGCGCGGCTAGCAAGTGCCGCCGAGCCGGGTAGCTCGGCAGCAACCTACCGAGGTGCCCTTGCACAGCAGGTTGTTACCGAGCCACCATGGCTCGGTAGGTGTGGAAGACAGTGGACAATCGCACGTTAGAGGAAATCGGATTCCTCACAGGCAGCAGTAGCGTGCGTGAGGGAATGGTGTTAATGACATGACACAATGCAGCGACACGATTTCATTTTATTTGTGCATTAATTATGCTGCCGAGCGAGAGAGAGTGCATTGCTTCGGTGGCACGACGTGACACAACGCAACACGTTCAACCGTAATTTTCGTGGCTCTCAGCTAGATGTGGCTGCTGCCCCCACACGTCAACGTAGGTCCGTCAATTGGCAGTGCCTTCCCACACATATAAAAGGCCTCGTCTCCCTCTGTGCTAGCGCATCTAAAGCCGAGCAGCTGAATAGAGGAGAGTTCGAATTTTAGTTTTTAGAGGTGGTTTTGCTACAATATATGGGGTTTGGTAGGTGGAATTAGTGTTTGTGGTTCCAATAAAGATCTTCACAAAGAGGTATGTTTCATTAAGGTCTTGTTAGCTTTAACAGTAGTTCGATTGTGTAGAATATGCTCTGTAACAATATATACATGACATATCTGTTTAGTTCATGGGGACCTTTTTTGTAATTAATTAACCATGGTAGTGATGGATACCCATGTTAGTGATGGATTAGTGGCAGTGTTAACGATTATTTGTTAATACACGAACGTTCTTAGTCGTACAATGTTATTATATGTGCACTGTTATTATTTCTCCACTGATATCATTTGTACACTGTTATTATTTCTGCTATGTTATTGTTTACCCAGTGTTACTATTTATGCACTGTTATTATTCTACACTATTATCATCTGTGCGCTGTTATTATTTTCACACTGTTATTATTTGTGCACTGTTATTAATAAAGGTAACTAGAGTTCATTGGTATGTGTGCATTTCATTTGCATTGGTGGATACATGCCTGATATCAGATATGGAACACTTATTTGTGTCCTACGGGTAGGGAGTCGTACAGGACAGACTGTACAGGGCGGACCTTTGAAATTGTGAAAGGATCATACTCCAGGTTCCAGGGCTTAAGGAAATGGGTCTCCCTGTGTTCAGGAGATGTGTGCGGAGTGCATTTGACAGGAAGATTGCTAGGAAGAAGCTTGTCATTGAGGCAGTGACAGCCACGGTGATTGGAGATTGGGGACTTTGTGGTTGCTGAAGAAGGTAGTTGACAATGTCGCTTGGCGGCAATACATAGAGATTACTAGCAATCTAGTTGTGGCAATATATCGGAGGCAAATGGTGTATGCGCAGTTTGTGGAGACAGCCGAGGCGTCGATTAGGGACAATGGCAGCGACAGTGGCGATGTCAACCATCGTGTTGGTGGGGATGGTAGTGGCGAAGTGGAACTTGCTGGTGTTGGTGGTGCAATGGAACATGGTGTCGACCAGGATAATGGATAGCTATCCAGGTTGGCTCATATCTTTCAGCCAACAGAAGGTGCAGAGGGATGGTGAGCAGCGCATATTGACTACCATGAATATTTGAAAGTGGGTGCAAATGACACATTGAAGCAAGCCTGGAGCAGGAGACGTCAACCTCACCGCATCCGTAAAACATGGATGATAGTCAATGTGCCAGCGGCGAATGCCACACAAGTGCAAGCCATGCAAGACAGCGGACCACTCCATGAGGAACTGCCCGCATAGGCCCAGTTCGTCAGCCGCCTCATAGACTTATCGATTTATACCACCTGTGAACTCATTCATTCTCTGCAACGCCAGTATTTCCTACAATGTTGGCATGTTCTTCTCCATAACTTTTAATGTGAATTTTGCACCGACACTAAGAGTACAGACAGTCAAACATCTTTTTATGTCTTGTAGGGAATCGTATTACGTGAACAGATGCATGGCGAACAGCCCAGGAACCTCAAGGTGTAGGAGGGTATGGTGGGCACAGGCTGGGTTTCAAGGCAGTAAATCTTACCTCAAAAACATGAGTATCTACAGTCCCCTAGACCCCAACCTCTAAACCTTGATCTACTACTCAAAACCAGAGAGTTGTACACCCTTAGAAAAGTAGAAATCCCCTCCGTGACTACCCCCATATCCTTGAGCATTAGCCACAATGCAAGAACAACCTTTCTCTACCCTCTGTTCATGGTAAGTAATTAGTTACCTACATATATTTGCACACATGGAACGTTTGTAGTAACCTCGTCTTGCTTGCAGATAGTGGATAGCAAGTTCACCGAGTGAGTGGATCCATCGTATCCATTACCTGCCTAGATTTACATCAAAAATTGTACATCCTCCTAGGAGTGTTGCACAAAGAGCCCAAGATCTAGAGGGCCAACAACGATGAGCTCCGCAGATAGATGATCAAGGAGAACAACAACAAGGAGGTCATGCACCTCGGTAGTGACTACCACCCATATTACTGTTGTGCCAACCTAAACTACAATTATGCCTACTACTACCACGACAATCAGCCACATCCATGCCACCCAGATGACCGCTACTCCATGTGGGTGACGTACGGTTCCACATTTTCACCCTAGGTGTTATGTCATGCTACACGTGGTCATGCATTTGAATGACTTTGTTCATCGTGAAATGCATTCCTCCATCTATGTTGATATATGCTTCAAAATCTCTCAACCACAGCATAACTCTTGCTGAATCATATATGTCCTAATTATGTTGTACCATATCAAATTGGAATTACCTAAAGTTTTGGATGGATGCAACTAAACTACATCCTCTAATTCAACCACATCTTCTTCGATAGGACTTTCAGCTACTGCACTGCCATATTCTTCAATTGGACTGAGCGACTGTCACTCATACGAGCCGAGTTACGTCTACATGCCATGGTGCCACATCTTCATGCCATGATGTTGCGCCTGCATGCCATGGTGCTACGCCACCAATTGTTAGCCCATGGGCTTTGTAATGAATGGGTTGATTTGGCCCATATGGCCAGCCACCTAGTGTTTTGGTACTATTCACGTGGTACCCACGGCCGTCCCTCCCTTCTCCTATACATAGTGGCCGCTATCCCTCTAGTTATTGCGAGTTTTGTTAATTGAAGTTTAATTTTGCTACTTTATACTTTATCCTCTTGTTCGATGACATCAACAGTGACATTGTTCTTCAGAACCCCACTTATCCATGCAATTTCAATTCATATTCGCAAATTTAGATTGCTTATTTATCTTGTTCTTACATGCTTCTTTGGTGTATGCAGGAATTAACCTTCGTGATCAGGACATTCAGGTATTTGTGCACGGTTGATAACGACTTATTGAGCAGTTCAGCAATTGCGTGGTTTCGAATCTTGTGAGTTCGTAGCCAGGATCGTGAGAGTTAAGCGACTACTATCGAATTTACCATCTAATCGAAAGATCAGCCTAGAACAGGACCTTCGTGTCTCATCATAAACATATGAATAAATTTCTCATATATAGTACCATGTGCTATCCATGCAAAATGTCATATGTGCTACACAAGATCCAACAACAGAGCTGTTGGAGCTCAGCAAGCTCATATCAAGCCCAACTTGCTCGGCAACAAGGTGCCAAGCACCAGCAGCTTGGCAGGACGCCTGCTGCCGCACCTACGTCATGTCTCCCGCACCAGCGGGTCGTGCCACACACCTGGCCTCCTACTAAGCTAGGGTGGCCCAGCAGCTCAGAGAAGAGTCTATTTTTGCCAGAAAAAGTGGTGGGGCCAAAATTGAAAAAAAAAAACAGTTCCATATACAACACAGCCACACCTCAAAGATCGAGAGCAAAATTTCGCTGAAAATAGATACGAATCGGTAGATGCGCTTTAATTTCAAATAAATCATTCGTCCAAAAGATCTCCCTTAGCTCTGATCGACACATCGATCAATCATCCATGCACGGACCGATTACTACTGGTCCGTGACTAGAGCCCTCCTGAATCCTCATCTACAGTTGCAGACGTCCAATCCAGCTCCAGGCCATGGCCATGGAGATGGGAATGTCCTGCCCGCGTGTGTGTGTGTGTGGATGGCGCGTCGTTTAGCCGAATTCCAACCGGACCAAAGCGGTCGCCGAACGAGTTTGCAACCGGCGCCCCAGCCAGCCACTTTACCTGATCTTTTCGGCGTCTGACTTATGACCTACGATATATACTTTTTCTAAAGGGGGTGTCTATTCCTCAGTCGCCTGAAATTTTTTAAAATCTCAGTCGATTTTTTTGTCCATTTGATCACCATCCAACGGTTCTCTGTTGTTTCTATTTCTGTTACCGTGTTGAGTTGTTTTGGGCTGACTTGTTCCTTATTGGGCCCGCAAGTTTTAGATGGGCAGACCCGCTAACATGTCAAAAACTCTGTGTCGTGTCAACTAACACCTCCCCGGTTTCAGCCCGTTATGGGCCAACACGAAAACCTCAAAGCAGGGCAAATATTCCACGGTGCTGGCCCATCTAAATTTGTTAGCCCAAAAAATAACCGTAAAAAAGTGTAAATGGATCCGACACGGTTTCTTCTCCTCTCCAAGAAAACCTAAACATAAAGCACAGAAGAGGACTGCAAAAGAGGCGGCTACAGCAAATCCAAGAAAAACAAAAACCAAACACAAAAACCAAAAACAGAAGAGACGGATTGCAGAGAGGCGACAGAAGAAAATCAGATAGGAGATTGCAGAGAGGCGGAAGCAAAATCCAAGAAAAACAAAACGCAGAAGAGGAGGATTGCATGGAGGCAGCAGAAGAAAAAAAGAGAATGACGAACTGGCCTGTGCTAATGGATCCGAGACTGCAGAATCCCCAGGTTTCTTTTTCCTAATCTTCCCGTTTGCTGCATGTGTACTCTGATTCACCTCCCAACTTTCTGTCATCTTGTTTTCTTCTATCAACTATAATTCTTTCCGAATAGTAATGGTTGATACGAAACAAATCAGCACAACAATTTCCAGTCATTTTGATAACCAGTAGCATCTAGTACAATGCAGCACAACATACAATGCAGCACAACAAAATGCAGATTCATATACATGAACTTGCGCATCTATTAGTAATATATTAATGATATGAATGTCAGGCAATTTATTCTCCATAAAAAAACAAAAAACATGATGCAACTAACATTAACATATAACATTTTGCAACAGATAAATCTATCACAGGATAGCGACAACACATACACAAGTTTGCTACAACAGATGGATATACTTGGAAGCCAAAATGCTGAAGATTTAGAAGTATGTCACTACAAATTTTTTGTGATAATACTTGAAAATCAAATTATATTGTCATTACACAAAATAATAAGAATTTCTATGACAATCAGGCGCCACAAGGAAGTTTCACATACCTCCTGACGGCTCCATATGCATTCGAGGTAAGGCTGAACAATTTACAAATGTACTCATTGTAAATTGTAAATTGACAATATGATTGCCTTTGATCACAGAACCACCTGTATATGACCACCAATATGATTGATGAAAATGCAGACAATGCTGAAAATGAAAGCTATGATGTGGAGACTCACATGAATGGTAAGTTAATTTTCAGTATTAAATTGTTTGCAAATTTGTACATATTCTTTCCCGCAATTTTTTTATAATGTCATGCATAAAAGAAAATTATACTTGCTTTCTACAGACATACCCGATCAAGTCAATGCAGAACATGTTGAAGTTGATGAAAATCAGGCTATTGCAGAAGATGAACACGTTCAGACATCAATAGTTGGCAAAATCAATTCAGAAAACAATGCAAATGAGATTCAGACAACAAAAAATTTTGAAAACATAACAGAAGAGGACATTGAGATATTCCTAGAAAATGAAAGTATAAAGGCAGCACAGAAAGGGGATATGCAGATAGAAACTCATCATGTTCCACACTTAGACATGACTTTTCAAACCGAAGACGAAGCACAAAAGTTCTACAACAGCTATGCATTCATAGCTGGTTTCTCTGTGGTCAAAGCTGGAACTTATCTGTCTAGAAAGAAAGAAGCTAACAATGCTGTCACCAGGGTAACATTCAGATGCAATAAGTCTGGAAAGCCAAAAGAAGGCGATCAGCTAGCCAAAAGAAAGGAGGACAGGTCTGCAGAACCATCAAAGAAAAGGAATAGAAAATCCAAAGAAGGGACCTCAACAGAACCAGCAATAGGAAAGCGAAAAAGCAACACATTAATATTAACCGGATGCCCTGCAGCAATGGTTATAAAGCTGAAAGACACTGCATGGGAAGTTATACGACTCAATTTCGAACACAATCATGAGCTCAGTCCCCCAGGAGAGTCAAGGTTCTTGCGGTCACACAAAAATATGTCAGATGCAGAAAAGAAACTAATAAGGACACTCAACTCAGTGCAAATTCCAAACAGAAAGATAATGGCCATATTGTCGTTTCTGAGAGGCGACTGTCATTGTGCCATTCACCAAAAGCATGTGAGCAACTTGAGAACATCAATGAGAAAAGAATTGAATCAGAATGATATGATGCAAGTGCTTGCATTCTTCTCACAGAAACAATCGGAGGATCCTAGATTCTTCTATACATTTCAAGCAGATGAAAATAACACAGTGAAAAACATCTTACAGTCGATGCACAGTGCAGGAGTCTGTTATTACCAATATGGAGACTGTGTGAGCTTTGACACAACATACAGACTAACAAATACAACTTACCTTTTGCACCATTTGTTGGCATTAGTGGACATGGTGATAATTGTTTGTTTGGGTGTGCATTTCTAAAGGATGAAACAATAGAAACATTCACATGGCTATTCGAACATTCCTAACTTGCATGGGAGGCAAAGCACCAACCATCTGTTATCATCGACCAAGACATTGCCATGAGAACAACAATAGGCAAAGTTTTTCCGAAACAAACCACGAAATTGCTTGTTTCACATTCGAAGAAGGCACAAGAGAAAGCATCAATGTGTTTTAGAAGAATCCTGTGTTTGCATGATGAATTCATGGATGTACTAAACAACTCTCTTACAGAAATGGAATTTGAGAATCTATGGGTGGAAATGATTGCAAAATATCAAATTCAGAACATCAAGTACTTTCAAGATATGTGGAATACAAGGAATAGGTTTGTACCTGTTTATTTCAAGCAACGATTCTACCCTTTCATCCGACGATTGCAAGAAGTGAAGGCACTAACTCGGTTTTCAAAGACAATGTTGCATCAACGTACAGCATAATAAGTTTCCTTGAGAGTATCGAGAATAGTTGACACAATTGAAGAAAAGCGAAACAACAGGACTCGGTCACAAGAGGGACAAAACCATCATCTCGGGTCTGAATATTACTTTGAAAGACAAGCTGCAAGATTGTACAATGAGCTATATTCTCTGAGTTCCAGCAAGAATTGAAAGGAACAACAAAGCTAAACACAGAGGAAAGAGAACTGAATAAAACATATGAAGTTTTCAAATCGTAAACTCATCTTTGTGAGGGAATTGGACCAAGAAGATTTATAGTGAAGATTGACAAACAAAATGAACAATACAGCTGCATTTGTGCAAAGTTTCAAAAAGATGGCATTCTGTGTATGCACGTACTCAAAGTTCTAATTCAGATGAACATCACTGAGCTCCCAGAAAGATACTTCCTTGACAGATGGCGACCAAAAGAAAAGAAGAATATTAGAGCTCATGATCACAACATTCCAAAAGACCTAGGTGGTGAAAATAGTCAACTAAGATTCAATATTTTGTCTAGGAAGATGGTAGATTTGGCATCTCAAGGATCAAAGACAGCAGAGAAATATGCTTACATATTGAAGGAAATTGATAGGATTGAACAAGAACTTGAAAGCATCCCATCAACAGAAGCAACAACAGATAGATCTTCACACGACAAAAGCAACATGTATCATCAAATCTCATCGACTGATCTAGCAGAGGGAAGTACAACTATTAAGCTCAATGACCCGCTAAATTCAAACCCAAAGGGCAGACCACAGAAACAAAAAGGAAGATTGAAACCACTTGCTGAACAATTGAAGCATATCATCACATGTAGCCATTGTGGATCACATGACCACAATGTGCAAACTTGCCCTAAGATGCACGAAGACATGAGCAGCACAAGGAAAAAGAAAAATTCAAACCGTAAAGTAACAGGTAATTCATTGGCAATAAAACAAGTTACTTTTTGATATGCAGGTTCCCATGACAGTAAATAAGACTTAACATACTATTTATCGTTTTTTATATGCAGGACAAACCGGAGGAGTACCAAACAAGAAACACAAGAACAAAGGGGCGACTACAGAAAACACCTTACCGACAGAAGACTATTGATGTATGATGCAATGCAAATAAGCATGAAGAGCTAATTATTAATGCTATGAAAAAAACAGAATTATATTTATTGAAAGCAACAATTTATGGATTATGACTTGTACTTTTCATTTCGCACTTGATTGTTATCGTTTAGTATTTGTACTGTTAACATAATCTACCATTCAAAGACTTATTTGAGGCAGCTTCAAAAAATTATATTCCTTGTGGAGCACACGAATTAAAAAAACATTACAAATAAAACAAAAATGGAAAAAACACATTAATGTAGAAACGAACATACAACAGCACACATACATCAACTATCCAGTATACTTCCCATTCAACCAATGAACATTTGAACATTCGACAACACATGCACCTTTAGTCGCAACAGAAAACAAACAACACACAAGTAACATCTCCCCAGTATACTTGTCATCACTAAGTATTCCTATATATAACCTACTAGTATTTACACTTCAGCATTGCAAAACAGTAGTAAAAGCATATCTGTGAATACTAGCAACATTAACTACGGAGCACATTAACATACAAAATCACATGCAGAGAATCTTTGGAAAAAATCACATCTGTCCAGTGTATTTGCCTTGCACCTACAATTAGAAACACATGACGCGTGTAAAAAAACACTGTCAGCAGTACAAAAAAGCAGAAATTATGAAGAAAATTTAAAAACAGAATATACTTCTCAAGTAATTACCTGAGGTTCAAAATCTCTCACTAAACTTTTGGCATCCTCCAACTGGTTATGTGTGCTAAAAAGCATTTCATTAGCAATTTTGGCCCTGATATTAGCAATGTCCACATGGGAGAACTTATCCCTAAGCTGCACTCGAGGACTCCAAAGCTCCATAAACTTTAGGACGAATACTCCACAATCAGAACTGACCAAACAAAAATCAACAAAACTGTCATTTTTTGTGTTTGCACACAAGAAAATACAAAATGAAAATAACACAAGACTAGTACAACATGAAATTCACAACAGTTTACCTAAAATGCATTACAAAAAAGGACAGCAACACTAGAACAACTTGAAAAATTAAATTTCTTTAAATATCTACCTAAATTCCAGAACTATCCATGAACTCTACAATCATTCGTTATTGCACAAACCAGAAGATAAGCATCAATTTAGTATTAAATTTCCGAAACCAGACCATCTATGCATGTTAAATAACTTAGAAACTGACCAAGTTTTGCATAAATGGAACACATAGACCAAGTTTCACATGAATGGAAACATAATAACATCTAAATCATCAGTTATGTAAAAAAAACTTGCACTTCAAATATTATAAAAATTGCTGTGAATAAATTGTAACATTAGTACGTATGCACTCCAAACTTATTTCAATGTCTACCCATAACTACTTATACAATTCAAAAATGGATTATTCTAAGAAAACAAAAAGAATTAGCAGGAAAATGAGAAAAATACTTATTGTCTTGATGTGGAGCAGTAGCATGAACAAAGATCAAAATCTGAAAAGTTCATCTGCTTTGGGACATACCGAGTCCATGCCTTCACAAAATTTGGAATCTAATCATACAAAACTAATATATGTTAGTGATAAAAGTGATTAGTAATGAAAAGGAAAAAGAATTTTTAGGCAATACAGAAACGGTAATGTTACTTACAAGTATTGACTTGACACGTTTGTGATAAGCGAGTCTATATTATAAAAGGAATCCGAAATACAAACATTGAATCCTTCAAATCAACCACAAAAACAAACCAGTGTTCTTGGAAAAGAGAAGGAAAAATAACTACAAAAACAACAACATAGATAATTTAATGATGGTGGATAAAAACTAGATCAAAGCATGAAATAAATGAATATGAATATTTAACTTACGGATCACAAGTCTGAAATAAACTTGTTAGCACGCTTAAATGAATTTTGCACAACTTTTATCATATCTTCCTTTCTCTTTTGATTATCCCACTTTTGTAAGAAAAATTCCTAAACAAACAATACAAAAGACAAGAAACATCACAATAAAAGTGAACTGGCAAAAAATCAAAAGAAGAAATGAATAAAAAAGAGCTAACAAAAAAGAAATGATAACTCACACTCATGTTGTGGAAAAAGAAATGTTTCTTTGATTCACTCGGTTTGAGATCTTTGAAAAGCTTGTAGCAGAATGCGTTGACAACATAGTTATCAAGCCTTGATTTTCTCTTCAAACATTGCCCAAGGGACCAGAAGGTAACCTTAACACCGCCATAGTCAATAGCAAACCGACTGCAAAAATAAAAATATCGAAAAACTATCAAAAATATAGCCGACATATAAAATTTCAATCGCTATAAACATGGATCACTTACTATTTGTGATTTTCGATATCAGAAATCCGAACAATAGCATCAAAATGCATCAGCTCCAAAGCGGAAACAGAAGTTCTAATTCTATTATCGCCATATGGTGAAGACTTGTATCTACTAGGTGAACAAATCTTGAAGGACATAATGTCTAGGCTGTTCATAAGAACTAGAAACGTCAATCTGAATCCCTTCTCTCCCTGATTGATTTGAGGATATCCACTTTGGTTGTATAATTGATCGGACTCATCACACAAATTGTTGAACTTTGTCCTAAATCCTTTCTCTCCACAAAAACAACCTCTTGAGATTCTTGGGAACTCGCAAACAAGCAAGTGCAAACTATAAACCATAACAGAACACACAATGCCTTAAAAAAAAGTCATGTCCTAACTCAACCCTTATAGATCAACTATTCTATATAATGAAAGAAAAATTGTAACCTAGGTAACCTAGTTACTACAGGAGGTGATCCACATATCAACGAAACGTAGCTAGCGATTTTCAACAACTTCAAGACACTATTGAGAGGAAAAGTAAAACCACATATAAATTCGAACTGCAACTTGTATCATCTCCAGAAACCAAATACTGGCATATGTATGAGCTTCCCGTAAGAAAAAAATGACACGTGAAATACAGATACTTACAAGCACAACCACCTTGCCATCTGAAGTAACAGCTGCAATGGGCAACGGATCTTCTTGCTCATCCAAGTGCTTATTTCAGATCGCATGCAATTAACTTGGTCCTCATCAATGCTGAAGTTTAAACAAATTAAATGCAGTCTTACATTGTAAAGTAATACTAATGATTTTAACAAAAAGGAAAAAAAGCAACAAACACGATATTTTACAACAAAAAAAAAATAAAACAAAAATTGAAATTACATATGAAAATTACCTCATAGGATGATTCAAACTGGGAGGGAATACTCTTGTTCACCTGCTCAAAATAAAAATAGACACATAAAAACGTAAAAAAATATTGAACTATAAAACATTGGAAAATAAAATAAAAAATATTTTTTATACAGATGAAAAAATACAGTTGTAATGAAAAGTAAACCCAAAATTGCATAATGAATTGAAAATGGAGAAAGCATATAAAAACTACCTCATTAAATGTGTGGTACTGACTTTTAGAACAAGGGGATCCAATCTGGCAGGGGATACTTTCGATCATCTGATCAAAAAAAGAAATACAACACAGGTATAAAAAGATTAACTCGAAAATTTTGCAAATACTCCAAAAGACTTTTAAAAAATTGCAACAATGCAAAATTGCAGTAAGCATGAACCTAAATTGCAGAATACTTGCACTGCAAGTTTTTAAACAATAAGTTATGAAACTTGTAATATAAAAAGAATGCAACTAATTGCAGGAAAAATATATTACGATATACATTGAAAATCAATTGAACAAAATAAATTGTACATACAAAAATAAAAAAAGCATCAAACTAAGAAATACAACTCATTGCATAGAATCTTTACATTAAAAATTGAAAAATAAGTTCAACATGAAGTGGCACAAGATATACCTTATTTTCAGGCATTTGAAGAGATGGACTACAAATAACAGCAGTATTTTGCGCATCAGTACCTTTATCAACATCATTGGAATGATCTTTACCATCAAAACATTGGTCTACAGAATGAACTAAGCATGAGTTGGTAAATAAAAATCTAAAAATCACACCAAGACAACATAGTAAATAAATGAATTAGGGTACTAACCAAGGCCATAAGGTGCAGAACAATGAACACTAGAACTGGTAATATTAATTGTTGCTTTATCATAGCTAATGCCTTCAAAATTCTAAATTAAAAAAACAAAAGGCAAGCATAAGAGCACAACTCAATGGGGGAAAAAGTCAGGTTAATTCACATAATAAACTTAACAAAGAAACAACATCCTACAAATCCAGCAGTAAACGAGGGATCATGATCTACATTCAACAATCTTGAAGTTTTAACTGTGAAAAAATAAAATGAATACAATTAGTTTCTAAAGGGGAAAACAAAATATAAAAAAATCAAAAATGAAAAAATAATTAAACTAATTAAAATACTAACTGGAGCCTTTGGTGTTAAATCAACATGACTGAGATTGGAATCAACTTTTGGAGTGCACAAGTCATCATCTAATTATAAATTTTAAAATTGAAACAAAAAACAACAGTAAGAACACTTATTTATATATGTGCACAACAAGCATATACATTACCTGACTTTTGTAATTTTTATTCATACCATTTTTCTTCGATTCGAGGCAATGCTTATTGACAACAATGATCTACAAACAACAATGAAATTAAAATATGATCATAAAAATTTAATAAAAGAGACAAAAATAGAAGAAAAAACAAAAAAAGAAATACCTTTGAAATTTTAGATCCAATATCTGAATTGTTTATGTCTGGAGAAGACAACATGTAATCCAAACTAGCACTCTTATCAGAGCCTCCATGTCCACTGCTTAAACCAACAGGAAGCTGGAAAAAAAGAGAATGTTCTAAAACTAAAAAGAGTGCTAATTAGGATGTAAGTAAACTTGTATTAAATGAATTCATACATTACCACATGCTTAGTTGAGATGTGATAATTGACCCAAAATTTTTAGTTGTCAGAAACATTAAACTAGCAACAACCACATATTGATGAAAGGAACAAACAATCAAACTGATGGACACTTTATATGAATACAGATAGAACAAAAAAGACTTAACTTGGGGAAAAAAACTGGCTTACAAAAAGCTATCCTAATAGATGAAAACATTATCAAACTGCAGTTGACTGATAATTCAACACAAAAAAACTATACAACTAGTGAATTGCTAGGAATTTTGTTATTTTTGAAGCAAAGTTTTGCTTTGATTCCGAGTTCCCATGTGCCAACTCATTCGTGATTAGAATCAATATTGATTCTAAGCAAATTTTCAGTGGACGACTGGACAGTGACGCCTATGCGTGCCTGAAATGTAAGACAACACTTATACAAGAAATGCATATTATTCTATAGATTAGCTGGTTGGCAAAAAATAACAAGAACAAACCTTTACAGAATGGCTCAAATGGGAGTTCTGATTAGAATCAATATACTTGCGTTGTGATCTTGTACGGGAAGCAATAGAATTATTAGATTCCTGGCTTGCAGATAATTTTCTCTTTCTATTCTTCACATTAGCAGCTCTGTCACGAAAAACAAATGAGAACAAATAACATTAAAATAGCAACAAACAAAAGAATTGTGCATAAGGCAAAAGAAAAAAAAAAGAAATGCATAAAGTTACCATCATTGGATTGAATTTTGTTAGAAGATTCATCAGATGTAAGCTTGATAGTAGACTGAGAATCATTAATATGCTGCTGATTATCAACTCCTTGAGTAGAATTATCAGAAGGGAGCTTCAATGTTGATTGAGAATCAACATTTTTCTGTGCAAAACTATCCATATCATAACCAGCGCCTTCTTTAGAAGCATCAATAATGGTGTTGTCCTTAGATTTTTGTCCTCGTAAAATTTGAGCATTATTGCCGGTGGCTTATCATCATCACAATCAGGAATAGAACTGCTTGAAACTTGCAAATACTCCATAATTTCCATAACAAGCTCTTGAGCTTTCATTGAAGCATTAGGGTCAACTAGACTCTCAAATTTTCGAAACATATTAGTTATGTCATCTTTTACCTACAATTAAAAGCAATAAATAAATGAAAATAATTAAATCATACAAAAACACAAAACAAATAAAAAATGCAACGTACCTTCTCTGGTAAACAATTGCCAACAATCCTCTCCAAAGAAGTTCTAAAAGTAGAATTATCTCTGAAGTACAATCCATAGCACGTTTGATTGAGATCTTTGATCTAAAAAAAGTCAAAGAAAAAATATTTAAACTGTAACTTGCGCACAACATATATTAGCATATACAAGGTATGGCCTGTGATAATACTTGAAATTCACAGGGCAAAAGAAAAGTATTACTATCAAATGAAATGCAAACGTTACACATAAAACTCACCGGGCGCTTCCCATAATTGCAACCACCTGTGGAGTCAGATTTGGAGAAATCTTTAATCATGTCACCTCTCCACACCAAAATTCTGGGAATTGTGTTTGGAGTAGAACAAAATCCATATTGGAGAAAATCAAGGTAATATACCTGATAACAAAATTAATGAATCGCAATAAATACGAGTTTACAACTAACCAATAAAAGAGTAGACAATATAATTCACAATGACAAAAAGTAAGGAAACAAAAAAACTTACAGCCAGGAAATATATGCAGCCTCCCAAAGTTAATGATGCGTGTGAAGAACTAGCTCTGACTTTTTGATATTTCTGAATGCAGATCATCAACCAGTCATATACAAACTTTGACCAATCAAAATCCTTGATTTTATCAACATCTACTAAGGCACCAAAGTATTTTGTGCTAGGGTGTGTACTAGAATTGGGACAAAGAAATGTGGAAAGAGCAACAATCAGAAAGCATCTCACTGTTTGATCATTGCTTAGATTCTCTTTAAGCAACTCATTACCAAAAAACTTAATTGAGGGTAGTGTAGCTTGGTCAAACAATTGAAGCAAAGAGCTTTTTCCACACTCTCTCTCGCTTTAATTTCAATACCACCGTGAGGTATTCCTAACACCATATGGATGAGAAAATGGGTAGCAGTATAACCTTTCCATCAACAACTATGTCGAGTGGAAGTATCTACATGGTCTGCTATCCATTGAGCAAAATATCTTGGAACAGAACAGTCTTCAAAATTCAAAAGAGAAGAAAAGCCAAACTGTTCAATAGCATCTCTCTGGACCTGATTGAGACCATTGAGAATTTCAGCAAAATATGACGTATTACATCTACTAAATGCTCTTCGGACGTTGGCATCTTTAGAACATTTCTTAGATTCAACTTTATGACTCTACAAAATAGAATATAACATATGGTTAATGAAAATAGAAAAAACAAAAAAAGGATATATAATAATTGTTATATAAAAATAACACAAACTATGGTGAACAAGGAGGAATAAGAATGGTGAGAATGCAAACTTCAAAAGAAAAAGCAAGAAAATATATGCACAAACCACATCATGTAAATCAGAGAAACAAATTGCACACATTCAAGGAAAAAATTGCATATGACCTGATGCTGCAACAAATACTAAACAATGGTGCAAGTTTTGAATTGTAAGCAACGATTGTGGATGTGACGATTGCATCTATGCCAACAGGTATACAAAACTACAAGTTATTATATCCATAAAACAGGTGCTAACAACATTTGTCAGACTAGAAAATAGATTGGGGGGGAGGGGCAAAATACAAACAACACCACTATATCTCACATACATTCTCTGGGGCAAAATACCAACAACGGATGTCCGATTTGTCTTAGCAAAGATTGTTGCATCAAGCATTGTGCACGAATAAAAACTACATATCTGTTCATACTACAAATGTAAGATTCGTATCACACAACAGAACACAACAGAACACAGCTCTGTTCATACTACACTGCATTTCTATTAAAAAGAGAACCTATTAAATATGACCAAACTGGAATTTGCACATGCAGGATACTAAAATTACACATTACATGGAGCTGAAAGATATGTTTATAAAACTTCTAAAACACTTGACACTAACAGATAAATTCAACAAACACATGCAAACTTGGAATACAAGGTGGACACATGATATAATTGAACTCATGCTGAATAACATGGCACCATATTGAAACTCGAATACCACACCACGATAAATTCTAAAACTTGCACACATTCAAGGAAAAATTGCATATGACACGATCTGCAACATAAACTAACAATGGTGCAAGATTTGAATCGTAGGCGAGGATTGTGGATGTGACGATTGCATCTATGCCAACAGGTATACAAAAACTACAAGTTATTATAGTACATTGAACTATTAGCAAAGAAATAATATAAGTCAACTCTATATGATGCATCCTAACAGTGTGTTTCATATTTCTTAGATTCAACTTTACGACTCTACAAAATAGAATATAACATATGTTTAATGAAAATAGAAAAAACAAAAAAAGGATATATAATAATTGTTCATCAAACCTTAGAATTTTGCTTCTTAACATCCTTTTTTGCGGACTTTCTTTTAACTGCTTTCACAACCTGAATAATTAAACAAGGCAATGATATCAATTTTTTGTTAAACTGCTTAAAAATGAATTCATTATCTAAACTGATGACAAAAAACACATACCATTTTCTTAAAAGTGTTAAAAATCAACTCATCATCTAAAGATTCATCAGATGCTAAAAATTAAAATACAATGATCGATGCAAAATAGCTTAAAAACAAACACAAAAACAAGAATAAAAATGAAAACTCACAATCTGCATTGACTTCATTAGCACCACCACAATCTGAAGCAACATAATCACTATCATTTCCCGGAACATCGCCATCTCCACTAGAACTAGAATGATTGTGAGAATCTTCTTTAGCCATTCTAAAACTACACAAATAACAATAAAGCATGAATGTGAGAGCCATATCAGAGCAGCATACAAAAGCATTGAACAAATGCTTATTCAAAAAATAATGTAAATTCTAAGCATAAATATTTAATAGAAATTCCACTACATATACTACAAAATTGTACATAAATTAAAAGAGCAATATTACTACATTTATACTGCAATTTGTTTCCACCCAAACACATTATTAAAAACAATAGTAGGAACAATGCTAAACACAAACTATGGTGAACAAGGAGGAATAAGAATGGTGAGAATGCAAACTTCAAAAGAAAAAGCAAGAAAATATATGCACAAACCACATCATGTAAATCAGAGAAACAAATTGCACACATTCAAGGAAAAATTGCATATGACACGATGCTGCAACAAATACTAAACAATGGTGCAAGTTTTGAATCGTAAGCAACGATTGTGGATGTGACGATTGCATCTATACCAACAGTATACAAAACTACAAGTTATTATATCCATAAAGCAGTGCTAACAACATTTGTCGACTAGAAAATAGATTGGGGGCAAAATACAAACAACACCACTATATCTCACATACATTCTCAGGGCAAAATACCAACAACCGGATGTCCGATTTGTCTTAGCAAAGATTGTTGCATCAAGCATTGTGCACGAATAAAAACTACATATCTGTTCATACTACAAATGTAAGATTCGTATCACACAACGAACACAACAGAACACACTCTGTTGGATTGCACATGTAACTCACCAAAGAACTCGCGAGAAGAGGCAAGCAAGCAAGTCGCACACAAACAGGAACGCCAAATCACCTCCTCTCTCGCCGCCTCCTTTAGATCTAACCAAAGAGACAAAGCGCCGATGAGTTCGCCGAGCACCAAGAGGCACACCAAAGAGACTATCGCCTTTTCCTCTCGGCACTCTCTCGAAGCCTTCGCTCAACAGAGCAAGCATATACACGTAAGAAGGCATACATCTACTAACAATGCAAAAGGTATATTAGAATGAAGTAATGATGAACTCACGGAAGGTCAGAGTTCTAACAACCTTTGGACCTTAGGATGAAGAATACACATCACCAAATCATTGTTAGGATTGGAACGGTTTGAAGCAAAAATAAGTTCTAAAGGAGTTCAAGATCCTCGTGACCAACATACATACATGCAGGATCCGAGAAAATAATTATTCTACCAAGGACAGAAAAATCCGACCAAGGTGAGCCCTAACATAAAACAAAATGAAAAACTAAAGAACCAGAAATTATTCTACCAATGTGAAAGGTTCGGACACATGTGAACCCTAACATAAAAAGAAAAATTTAAAAACATTATTTAATATAAAATGAAAGAAAGGGCCCAAAATTACACTCATAAGAATTAAAAATGCATATTATACGGACTGCAAGTTTAGTTAAAAATGGTGTGCAAGTTTTAATCTAATCTGTGTTGTTCATAGTGAAGTGTATCATTGTTCATATGTTAATTGAATAGTGAGTGACAAGTGATAAATGACCATGAGACCATATGAACAAAAATAGAAGAAAATAAAAAAAAACTGACATAAGAGATACACATGCAGAAAATAAAATTAAGACAACAACACTAAATCAGTAAAGTCATTTATGCTTCAATAAATGGATAGCACTTGGGACTAAACTAAAAAAAATAGCATAATAGACGGGCAGAATAGAGTTGGTAGCTTACCTCCCACCTACAAATCAGACTAGCACTACAATGACCACCTCAGCCAGCCAATTGTTTCGTTGTTGATCAAGGTCGCCAGAGCCCACATGCATTGTCTTCAGTATTCCATTGTTTGTAATTGGCAGATATGGATACAAATGGATCGCATACAAAACAAAATCCACGGTTCAAATGAGAAATAACTTTATGATTTCAAGACATAACCAAACCACAAAAATTAACTACAATTATCTAACCAACCACAAACAAGCATTGTTTGGATCGATCTACCGGTGTGCTCGATTCGACTAACTACCACCTGCAGCCATAACTAAGCCACTGCATACATTTGAACTATGGAGACACAAATCATAGCAGCATACAAAGCATTGAACAAATGCTTATTCAAAAATAATATAAATTCTAACCAGTAAATATATTATAGAACACAGATAATTGTTAATCCATTTACTGAAAATAACATTTGAACAAATAAGCTAATAGACAATAATTAAACTTCCAATATACTAACACTTGACAACACTGCATTTCTATTAAAAAGAGAACCTATTAAATATGGCCAAACTGGAATTTGCACATGCAGGATACTAAAATTACACATTGCATGGAGCTGAAAGGTTATGTTTATAAAACTTCTAAAACACTTGACACTAACAGATAAATTCAACAAACACATGCAAACTTGGAATACAAGGTGGACACATGATATAATTGAACAAATGCTGAATAACATGGCACCATATTGTAACTCAAATACCACACCACGATAAATTCTAAAACTTGCACACATTCAAGGAAAAATTGCATATGACCTGATCTTTGCAACATAAACTAACAATGGTGCAAGTTTTGAATCGTGGCGAGGATTGTGGATGTGACGATTGCATCTATGCCAACAGTATACAAAACTACAAGTTATTATAGTACATTGTACTATTAGCAAAGAAATAATATAAGTCAACTCTATATGTGCATCCTAACAGTGTGTTTCATATTTCAGATCTGTGGATGTTCAACATACATGCATGACCACCCACCTCCACACCCCCCCCCCCAAATACCTTGACCTCAGTTCAGGCTAAAAATGAATCCATAAAACAGCTGCTAACAACATAAGTCGGACTCAAAAAATGGTGGGTTGGGGGGGGGAGGGAAATACCAACAACACCTCTATATCTCACATACATCCTCTGCGGCCCAAAGACCGACAATGACGGATCTATGATTTGCCTTAGCAAAGATTGTTGCATCAAGCATTGTGCACGAATAAAAACTACGATAAGTTCATACTACAAATGTAAGACTCGAATCATACAACAAAACACACCACTGAATGGATTGTACAAGTAACTCACCAAAGAAATCGCAGAATAGACAGTAGCGGCAAGTCGCACACGAACAGGAACGCCAAATCACCTCCTCTATCGGCGCCTCTTTCAGATCTCTCGTGCCATAAAATTCCAACCACAAACAAGCATTGTTTCGATCGATCTACCGGTGTGCTCAGTCCGACTAACTACCTATGGAGACAAAAATTGGCTACGGATGATGAAACTAAATCACGAAAATTTTGCTACAACAAAGCCACAAATGAACAGGATGTAATGAACTTGATCCAAAATTGTTCTACCCTAAAATCATTTCTGTTGTGCCTCACCCTACACATACCCCCACCCGATGCAGTCAAAAAGAGCACAATCCTCAACCAATCAACTTGCTGCTATACACCAACCATCCACACAGATCATAGGATAAGGAACCCCCACCAAGAAAATTCAGTCGCACGAAGCGAGCATATCGAGCGACAAGCAATGAGAGCACACCGAAGCGAATGGGGAGCGAAAAGGCGAGCAAAGGCACAAATCAACATGAAATCAGCGGATCTAAAATCACTAAACAAAAACAACACGAGAAGGACAAGGAGAATACCAACGCCGGATATGATGAAGGGAGTAGGTGCTCGCCGGAGATAACCGCCGATTTGGAGGGAGCTCCTCCTCACGTTCTCCTCTTCTCAAAGTAGACCCAATCGCCGGTGAGTTGAGACACCAATCGACAGTCAAATCGCCGTGGAGACGAGGAGTCTCTCGAACACTCCGCACGACTGGAAAAAACTATTGGGAAAAGTAAGAGGCGCGCGGACCGAGGAATACAAAAATACAAAAAACAAATCATATCGGGTTGAAACGTGGATCCGATAAAGTTCCGAGCCCGTTTCAGAATCGACTGAAGCAGAAAAAGAAAACCAGGCGACTGTGCATTAGCAATTCCGTTTTCTAAAATAAACAAATAGAATTGCTTTTCAGTTATTTTTTAAAACAGTTTATTTATTTATTGACATTTGGATCGTTCGCACAATCACTCGTATTAGTGCCAAAATCTATCAGCTTCAGCCATAATCTATCAACAACAACAAAAAAACACACTTAAAAATAAAAAACTACGAACCGTAACCATCTTCTTTGTGTCCCTAGTCCTCTCTGCGTCCCTGTCCCGGCTGGGTCCTGGCATTAAACGCTTTAGTTAGCCACCTCACTCGCCTGTTGCTCTCCCTGCATTTGCATTGCGTCCCACATTATGACATTAATACCTCATGGTCATGGAACCCATCCCTTCCAAGTTCCTTGGCTTCTAGCTCGGCCCTGATCAACTCGGCTTCGACTTCTAGCTTCTGGTTTATTTTTCACTATTCATAAGTTTCGTCTTTTTCTGAACTTTTGGCTTTTTGTTGAGCTTTTTTGCCGGTTCTTTTTTTCCCCGTATTTGTTTGTATTATACGTAATGGGCTAACATATTTTTTTTATTTTTAATTTTTTTTAAATTTAATTATGCTAAATAAGCCTCTGTCTGCCTCCGCACGCGCGAGTCTCCGGACTATAAAGGAAGTCGTAGCGTCGAGGTCCGCCTCCGCACGCACTAGTCCACGGACTCTAAATAAGACGTAGCGTCGAGGTCTGCCTCCGCACGCGCGAGTCTCCGGACTATAAAGGAAGTCGTAGCGTCGAGGTTCGCCTCCGTACGCACTAGTCCACGGACTCTAAATAAGACGTAGCGTCGAGGTCTACCATCTGTACATCAACGTTCCCCAAGCCGCTCAGCGGCGCTAGGGAATGCTGATGCACGGAAGGTGCCCATTTTAGGGGAGCAGTTTCTACCAAAGTACATGCAGGAACAACGCCGCACCAGCGCCATATATATACCCCAGCAGCAGGGAAGCCAACCGGCGGAAGTCCAATCGGCAGAAGTCCAAACGCCGGGAGTCCGCCGTCACATTAATGGTCACGACGCCTCAAGGCCCGCACCGCGCCAAGCACGCTTCACCACGTGGACGGCCGGAAGAGCGAGCGTCGCAGCGCGTCCCTTATCGCAAGGCTCACGCGCGCTCGAGGCCCGCCACGCTTACTGTGCGCGCAACGCCCGTCGAAGGGAAGGGACGGAGCGCGCGTCTTACCGACCAGGCGCCAGCTCGCCGCCACCCGCTCGAAGGAAGGGACGAGCGCGCGCTCTACCGACCAGGCGCCGGCTCGCGCCACCCGTCAAGAGATAGCGGACGAGCGCGCGCGCTTACGCCGACTAGGCGCCGCCCGCGCCACCCGCTCGATGAGAAGGGGACGGAGCGCGCGCTCACCGCCGACCAGGCGCGGCCTCGCGCCACCCGCTCGAGGGGGGGCGGAGCGCGCGCCTACTTCGACTAGGCGCCACCTCCGCTGCCACCCGTTCGCAGGGCCGGGGACGGAGCGCGCGCGTCTACTTCGGCTACAGCGCAGCCCCGGGTCAAGTTTGGAAAGGTTCACCGGCCGCGGGGACGGAGGGGGCCAAAGGACTCGGCGACATGGCTTCGGCCCCGTGAAGCCCTTCACCATGAGAGGCTCCTGTCGTAGGGGTGACCCCCACCTAAACCCAGCAGGCCTGATAGGAGGTTACAAGGCCCAGAATAGGCCATGTGTAGTGACATAAGTGCCCCCAGAGGGGATGACCAGGTGTAAGGGTATAACTGTAAAAGCACTCCTCATGTGTATATATATATGAATACAGGTCATGGGGAGGGGGCAGACCATTACGCTCATCTCCATCACTCTCCACTACCATCTCTCTCTGTTTGGCCTGTAGGCACAAAAGGGCCTCAACAAGTTATACACCTATGTAAGTATTAAGTTGACCACTGCTAACTAAGAATTTGGAGCAGAATTCGTTGCTAAGAATTTGGAGCAGAATTCGTTGGTTCTATTCAAGTATCCAACTCATCGATTTTGTTTGCCCCTTTAATTATTGCCGAAATTCACAGGCCCTGTACTTTGATGGAGACCGGAGCGCATTTCTCTTTTTTTTTTCTGTCTGGCGCCATGTCATAATTGAAGAGACCTTTCCAAAATCCCCCCATATCCAATAGAACAATCCCAAGTAAAAAAAGATGAAATTTTCCTTTCTTTTAAAAAAATTAAAGCTAGAAACTCCCTACCACTTCCCTCCCTCTTTCCCATGGCTGCTTGCTTGCCCGCCCGCTGCGAAGCCTTTAAACATTCAGCTTCTCTGCTCCCAAAGAAAAGCAAAAGGAGAGGAGATGAGAGATGAGAGAACAAGAGACCAAAGGGAGGAGAGATGAGAGAACACAATCACAAACACATTGGTAGAGGCCAATGCACTAGAGTAGAGTAGAATACTACAGTAGACACCCTTCTCCCACAAGGCACATATAGCTCAAAAGACAAAGCCATTCTTGTCACAGAGAGAACATATTCCCCTCCCCCTCATCATCTACCTTCAATGTGAAGCCTCTCATCTCACCTCCATTTTCTTGCGAAGCTTCTCGAGATTCTCACATGCCTTTACCCTTCCATCTCCCTCTCTATCTATACATCCACGATCACCATCTCTCTCTCTCTCTCTCTCTCTCTCTCTCTCTCTCTCTCTCTCTCTCTCTCTCAACCTTACTAAAACAGCACCAATGCCGTTGCCAATGGCGGCATTCTAGCTAGTCTCTCACCACAATTCACAAAGCCACGAAAGAGAAATGACGCCTCCTCTTGTCCTGCTCTTGTTCTTGCATTCTGCTCTCTTGTCCACCAATGGCATTGCAAATGTTGATGCCGGTGGCGATGGAGATGCGGTGCATGGCGATGCGCTGGCCTTGCTCTCCCTCAAGGCCTCCTGAGCTGCCACCCCCACGCGCTGCGCTCCTGGTCGGTGGGCAACGTCGCCTCGGTGTGCGCGTGGACCGGCGTGCGCTGCGCCGGCGGCCGGGTGGTCTCCGTCGACATCGCCAACATGAACGTGTCCACCGGCGCGCCCGTGTCGGCCGAGGTGGCTGGGCTCGACGCGCTCGAGAACCTCTCGCTCGCCGGGATCGGCATCGTGGGGGCCGTGGCCGCGTCCGCGCTGCCGGCGCTCCGCTACGTCAACGTCTCCGGCAACCAGCTCGCCGGCGGCCTCGACGGCTGGGACTTCCCGTCCCTCCCCAGCCTCGAGGTGTTCGACGCCTACGACAACAACTTCTCCTCGCCCCTCCCGGCCGGCGTAGCGGCGCTGCCGCGGCTCCGGTACCTCGACCTCGGCGGGAATTACTTCTCTGGCACCATACCGGCGGCGTACTGCCGGATGCCGGCGCTGGAGTACCTGTCCCTCAACGGCAACAACCTGCAGGGCGCCATCCCGCCGGAGCTCGGCAACCTCACGAGCCTCAGGGAGCTGTACCTCGGGTACTACAACGTGTTCGACGGTGGCATCCCGCCGGAGCTCCGCCGGCTCCGCAACCTCACCGTGCTGGACCTCTCCAATTGTGGCCTCACCGGCCGCATCCCGTCGGAGCTCGGCGGGCTCACCTCCCTCGAGACGCTGTTCCTCCACACCAACCAGCTCTCCGGCGCCATCCCGCGGGAGCTCGGCAACCTATCGGCGCTCACCGCGCTGGACCTCTCCAACAACGCGCTCACCGGCGAGGTCCCCGCCTCCCTCGCGTCTCTCACCTCGCTCCGGCTGCTCAACCTGTTCCTCAACCGCATCCACGGCCCCGTCCCCGACTTCGTCGCCGCGCTGCCGCGGCTGGAGACGGTGCAGCTCTTCATGAACAACTTCACCGGCCGCGTCCCGGCCGGGCTCGGCGCCAACGGGGCGCTCCAGCTGGTCGACCTGTCGTCGAACCGGCTCACCGGCATGATCCCGGAGATGCTATGCGCGTCCGGCGAGCTCCATACGGCCATCCTCATGAACAACTTCCTCTTCGGCCCCATCCCCGGCTCGCTCGGCTCGTGCGCGAGCCTCACCCGCGTCCGGCTCGGCCAGAACTACCTCAACGGCAGCATCCCCACCGGCTTGCTCTACCTGCCGCGGCTCAACCTACTCGAGCTCCAGAACAACCTGCTCTCCGGTCCGGTCCCGGCGAACCCGAGCCCGAGCCAGGGCCCGACCGGTTCGCAGCTGGCCCAGCTCAACCTGTCCAACAACTTCTTGTCCGGGCCACTGCCTGCCACGCTAGCCAACCTCTCCGCGCTGCAGACGCTGCTCGTCAGCAACAACCTGCTCGGCGGTGCCGTGATTGCGGAGGTCGGGGAGCTCCGGCAGCTCGTGAAGCTCGACCTCAGCGGCAACGCACTGTCGGGGCCGATACCGGAGGAGATAGGCCGGTGCAGGGAGCTGACGTACCTCGACCTCAGCAAGAACAACCTGTCTGGGCCGATCCCCGAGGCGATCGCCGGGATACGGGTGCTGAATTACCTCAACCTGTCGAGGAACCGGCTCGAGGAGGCGATCCCGGCGGCGATCGGGGCGATGAACAGCCTCACGGCGGCCGACTTCTCGTACAACGACCTGTCCGGCCAGCTGCCCGACACGGGCCAGCTGGGGTACATGAACGGGACGGCGTTCGCGGGCAACCCGAGGCTGTGCGGGGCGGTGCTGAACCGGCCGTGCAACTCTGCGGCGGCGCCGAGGGGTCGCCGGAGGTGAGGCTGCGGAGGACGACGGAGGGCTTCAAGCTGGTGTTTGCGCTGGGGCTGCTCGCGTGCTCGGTGGTGTTCGCGGCGGTGGCAGTGCTGCGCGCGCGGTCCTTTCGCGGTGGGTCGGACGGCGCGCGGCGTGTGGCGGTTTACGCGTTCCACAAGGTGGACTTCGCATCGCGGAGGTGATTGAGTGCATGAAGGATGGGAACGTGGTGGGCGGCGGCGGGCGTGGTGTGCGTGGGTGGGGCGCGCTCGGGCGCGCGATCGCCGTGAAGCGCCTCAACGGTGCCGGCGGCACGACCACGGTTCCGTGCGGAGATCCGGACGCTGGGCAAGATCCGCACCGGAACATCGCGGCGCTCTCGGCCTTCGCACTGGCGACGGGCGGAGGCGAACGTGCTGGTGTACGAGTACATGGGCAACGGCAGCCTGGGCGAGGTGCTCCACGGCAAGGGCGGCGGCTTCTGGCCTGGGATCGGCGGTACGGATCGCACTGGAGGCGGCGCGGGCTCTGCTACCTCCACCACGACTGCACCCCATCATCGTGCACCGCGACGTCAAGTCCAACAACATCCTCCTCGGCGACAACTTCGAGGCCCACGTCGCCGACTTCGGCCTCGCCAAGTTCCTCCGCTCCACCCCCGCCGCCGCCTCTGAGTGCATGTCCGCCGTCGCCGGCTCCTACGGCTACATCGCCCCAGGTACGTATGTCCGCCATGCATGCATTGTACACGCTGCATACTTTGTCTCTAGCTACCCGTTTTCTTGCCTGCCCTGCCTATGATGAGTCAATAAGATGGTCAGGATCGATCGTTTCGAGCCCAATCTGGTTGTCGTGGTCCACGGTAGCATCCCCCACCTGTCTCTGGGTGTGGGACCCATCATCCAAAGTCAAATAGTATCGTGCAACAACTGATGAAGCTCTGATTAGTTTTTGGATTTTGCTCTGTGGGTCAAAAGACCTTGACACCATGAACGCAGAATAGTGGTCGGCGTTGTCAGCCCAGCCCAGCGTAGCCTGTTGGCACGAGCGCTACAGTGCAGCGAGTACACTGCTTTACATCAAGTGCACAGAAACGAATGGCCCTTCACACTACATCATAACAACTGCAAAAACAAGGTGCAGTGTTTTCACAAATTTTAGTCACTCTTAGGAGCCCTATTCCAATTAGCATCTGATATGATGTAGAAACCTGTCGACTGGAGCCCAGACTACATTACACAATTATGCCATTGTGTGTGTGTATGTTTTCTTTTCTTTTTTTTCTTTTCTTTTAAATGATGGCTGGTTTGTGTGCAAGGCTGGTAGTTAGTTTTGAAATGACGAGGTGTGGGAGTACGGCTCTGGGCTACTTTGACCACACGCAAGCTGCAGGGCTGTGCACAGTGCACACACGCAGCAGCAGTTAGCATCACATCGCCATCCTGACTTTACGCCACATCAGCACTGCGCTGCGCGGCGGGGCCCGCACCGAAAGCGGCCGAAAAGGGGTCCTCGGGTCATTGCATGCCAAAGCACTCGAGCGCCCAATAATTTCCGTGGGACCCGCGCGATAGTGACTGGACGATGCGCCCAAGTGGGCCCTAGCTAGGAGGTGGGCCCGGTCGGCCAGTGGGCGCGCAAGTGGGCCCTAGCTAGGAGGCGGGCCCGGTCGGCCAGTGGGCGCGCAAGGAGCCGAACCCAAGTCACACGGACACAGCGGCACGGCCATGCATATACCATGCGAGCTCGCTGCCTCGGAAGCCGCGCAGGGATGCTTGCACGGTCCCGGGCATTCCCGTGTACCACGGCGCGTACAAAACACAATGTGTGAAGGCGTGGCAGGCCTGACACGTCAACCGGGGCGCCAGGCCGGACCAGGGCCACAGAGTAGCAGCATCGAAGTTGCCAAAAGTCGCCGAGCCAACCTGAACCCCTACGTACATGCAATACACCAAGGTCCGGACTTGTATCCTCCGTCCGCCTTGGAATTAGAGATGCCGTTCTCGGCGTTTTTACCCTTACCCCTTACTGCGCCCATCCTAGGTAAAATCTTCGCTCGCGCTGATGATCCTAGGGATCAAACTCGGCCGATGTAGGGCCTGTTTTTTTTTTTTGCTGTGGCTTGTAATTTTTGGTTGAAATTTTTGAATTTTGGTTGTTTACGGTGCAGATTACGAGAGAGAGATACTCACTTGTGATTTTACTTGATGGATGTTAGGCTTTTAACATGTAGATCGTTTAACTTGTAGACCCTATTTTAAGAAAATACTCTGTTTGAAAGTTAGGTATTGTAATAAAAATTGACGTGCCGAACAGGCCCATAGAATGAATGCTGGCTCTCACCGCTACGTCACCGACCCGTCCTTTACGTGCATAGGTTCTTTTCTTATCAATCAATATGATACACGATGAAAAGTATGGTAGACAAGGCAAAGAAGCCATTCCATATGATACATGATCTTAGGATCTATTCTTTTAAATTGTGGTTGATGGCTTTTGACTCTAATATGATTGTTTTTAAAATAAATCAAATACCCATTAACCATTTTCAAAATAATGTTCTAATAAATTATTTTAAAAATATAAAAGATAATTCTAATTATTTATTCGAGAGAGCCTTATTTATATTCGAGACCCGGTCGGTCGCAACTTGGATGGGCGAGTCCTTTAGGATTCGGTTCCGGTGCTGCATCTTTGACCGGCATGGGGCTTAATCCAGTGAAAAGCCTCATCATCCCTCTCCCGCCTCCTGGTCCTGGGGCTTCGCCAAAGCGACTTCTTGCTGTTACGTCGCCAAAGCGAGCGCCATCGAACAGCACGGCGCACGCTGTTACTTTTGAACGGCACAGGCGCCTTCACTGCTACGGCCACGCACTTTATTTTTTTTACCTTTTTTTTTGTTCCTTTGATGTTTGGGATTTGGCCTAGTGCCAATATCTTAAGGCAGGCATGGGCTTAAACAGACAAATTAAGCTTAATCAGGTAGGCATGCGAGGAGAGATGATCTCTTGATCCAGGTGAAGAATTTTCCTTGGATTTGACAAACTTGGTAGGGATTCCAATGGATTTGACAAGGGTGTAGCAGTAGGCATTTCCCTAGGGATTTGTTGCAGAATGTTGTAGCCACTTTGTCCTGTCCTGGATGCAAACCATAGGGGGGCACTAGCAAGCTTCTGTACTATTCAAATCAACAGCTCAAGCTCATTGCCCCTACATGCTAGCTTAAATAAATTTAACTCATATAGCTAAGATACACTTAGATTTGTTTCTGCATTCAACGTCGATTTCATTATTGTTTTTGATTTGCTTTGTTAATTGTGCACGTCTTAATTTACAGAGTACGCTTACACGCTGAGGGTGGACGAGAAGAGCGATGTCTACAGCTACAGAGTGGTCCTCCTGGAGCTCATCACGGGGCGGCGGCCGGTGGGGACTTTGGGGAAGGGTGGACATCGTGCAGTGGACGAAGCGGGTCACCGACGGCCGGCGGAGAGTGTGTCCAGGATCGTCGACCGCCGGCTGGGCACGGCGCCCATGGACGAGGTGGCGCATCTCTTCTTCGTGTCCATGCTGTGCGTCCAGGAGAACAGCGTCGAGCGGCCGGCCATGAGGGAGGTGGTGCAGATGCTGTCCCAGTTCCCGCGCCACGCGTCGAACCAGCCATCGCCGTCTTCATCGGCCCCGGAGGCGGAGGAGGAGGAGAGCGGCCCGGAGAAGGAGCCCAACTGCTACAAGCTGTTCCCGGACCTGCTGACCTAAGTGCAAGCAAAGCAAAAGAAAAAAAAATGCCATTGTTACAACTCAGCGAGATGGAGGACTGAATTACAGTGCTAGTACTAATTGGAGCTAGCTTCTACAATTTGTTAGTAGACCGACAAGAGGTGATGCGTGACAAGAGCTGGGGAAGATCAATAACATGTAACTTTTTGTAACATTATTTTTTTTCTTTCATGTTCTTTTCTGATTCCTTTTCTTCATCATCAAAGGTGTATAGGGTTCGATCATATCATATGCTATCATCTAGGGGTTTGTGCTGTCCAAAATGTAAGTCCCTTCCATCATAGCTTTGGCCCTTTGTAATCTCCTGGTAATTGTAATCTCCTGGTAATCTTCAGCCACCGTCCATTGTCATCTCCTTTACACTAAGTCTTGTTTGTGCTCATTCTGTACTACTAGTACTAGTTCATAGCTTTTTGTATTATTTGAGCCAATTTTGTCATCAAGAGGTGTGGTAATAATCTGTTGGAAGATTCTTGACTGGAACTTTGGTTTCAGGAAAAGTAAGAAAAGAGAAGTACTTGACAGTCTTTGAAAACAGTCCAATTCCCAAAGCTTAAAGCATCCAGATAGGGACTAAATTGCTCAACTTTATCAAAATAAAAGGAGCTAGGGGTACAACATCGAGAGAGAGAATTTTGAAGAATTCCCATCATGAATCGATGATGCATGGTTTCAGGGCTTGCAGTGTCAGCAACTTCAGAATTCATGCAAGTAACCATTCACTGATCAGTGATCACACATAGCTTTAATCATGAAAGGATATAGAAACTGCAAGTTTCAGAAGACTCAAGGTACAGATGCATACTTGAATGCTTTGGGTATTTCTTTTGTAATTTCACCACACAGGATTGGATTGTTAAGAAATTGTCGGAGCACCAACCTGCGCCCCTGAAATAGCACTGTTGCCAAAAGGGAGAAGAGAATATTTTATGTTCACCTCTGAGAGCACTGTTGCCAAGAAATTCTCCAATAGGCAATAGAGAATTAGGGATGGACTTGGCTATATTCTCCAATAGGCAATAAAGAATTAGAGATGGACTTGGCTATATTCTCCAATAGAGCTCATGTACTGGATTTTTGTATCAACTGTATCTTTTCATCCCTTCTACAGCTCTATGGTCTAAAGTTGGCCCTCGGTCGCCTTCTTACTGCGCACCTTAGTTTTGTACTTTTAGATGATAGCACTGATCCAATGAAATTAGATAGGATCACATCAGACGTGTCATTTGCCTTGTAATAAATAACTCAGCACAAAAAAAACTATTTTCTACTTAATGTTGTCCTAAAATCGTGGATAGGCTATGCTGCCCAGGGTTCAGATCGAGATGGTAATGTTCATTCGAGCACACGATTGCACGATTGCACATCAAGAGGATGCACTTGATATGTTGCCTTGTGACAAATACAAGACCGGTAAACAAGTTAACAACCAAAGCATGCTAAAAAAATGCTCAAATTTGAACATGCTACGGTTTCACCAGTTATACTTCTGTCATTCTGCAATCGGAACAGTAATGGTTACACACTTACACTATTCCATCTTTATTTCACTTAACACTACAAGCTCACCGTAGTTCTGGTGCTTTAGGAAAACCTCATCAGTAGTTAGCCATTTGCTTGTGCTTCAATGCCCTCCAACCAATATCACGCCTGAAGAATCCTTCTGGCCAGTCAACAACATCTACTGCATCGTATGTTCTTGACCTTGCTTCTTCAATATCCTTGCCCTTTGCAGTGACACCAAGAACTCGGCCTCCAACAGCTACCAGGTTGCCATCTCCATCCAAAGCTGTTCCAGCATGGAATATCTTGACAGCTGGAGAAACCTGCTCAGCCTTGTCGACATTTTTTATTACAGTCCCTTCTTATAAGAGCCAGGGTATCCTTGGCTTGCCATCACAACCACCACTGCCATTTCAGGCGACCAGGTTAGCGAAACCTTACCTAATTCTCCTCTGCATGCAGACAGCAGAACCTGTGCAAGATCGGATTCTAATCGCATCATCAGAACCTGAGGAAAAAAATGCATTAATAGAGAAATGCACAATCAGAATATGATGGCCAAATTGTTAACAGGCCAGCTAAATAATGCAAACAGCTAAAAGAACAAATATACTATTTTATAATTCTGAGAAGTACTAGACAAGCATAATGAAGATGTGACAAAGGAAATTTTCACAAAAGGATATCAAATAATTATGAAAATGCAGTAGTGCCCTAGAATTTAGAATTATCACTACAGCGTTTTTGACTGGATGCTGGATTGAAAATTCAGAGTACATAACATATGCCCTTAGGTAAAACAGCTACTCCCTCTGGTCACAAAAAATGATATTTATGCTTTGCTATCGATGCTTTGAGATTTAATCTTAACCATTAATATTTGTCAATAATATGTTAGTAAAAATGATAAAAACTATAAAAACTATATACAATGAAAGTAATTTTACAATAGACATTATAAATATGCCTGAATAATTTTCTATTTTCCTTGCAGCCGATCTAGACATTTATAAGCATTTAAGTGGTCAATGTTAGAAATGTTTGGCCGGTACTGATATAAAAGTAAGAAGTTTTTTGGAGCAGACAGTAAAAGATTGGAAATCCCACAGTGGTCAGCAAAAGTGACTGCTACCAAAATTACATGAAAGAATGGAACAGTATGGTGGTGCAAATCGATCAAACATATAAAAGTACAATGGCTAAAATGGGTTGATCCTTTTTGGGGGTGACTCATTTGGGTCAAAACTGCAGTTTGAGGACAACCTCTGTTGAGAAGACAAGAAATGCAAACCTATTGCCCAACGAGAACACCTTGGCCATTTTGATTTTAGAAACCAAAATTCAAATTTTAATCATGCAGTTTGCAAATATACATAAATTCTCCCAACAGATAATGCATCCTAGAAGGAATGAAATTCATAGATTGAGAAACACTAACCTGGCATTCTGGATCGCCAAATCGCACATTGTATTCGATAAGCTTAGGCAGCCCAGATTTCTTCTCAATCATAAGCCCAGCGTATAATACACCAAGAAACTTGCACCCTTCAGCTGCCATACCTTTAACAGTGGGAATAATTATACTTTCCATGACTGTGCGCTTAAGCTCTTCTGTCACTATTGGTGCAGGGGAGTATGCACCCATACCGCCAGTATTTGGGCCAACATCACCATCACAAACTCTTTTGTGATCCTGTGCTGATTCAAGTGGCAAAGCATTTTCACCATCTACTAATGCAAAGAAAGAGGCTTCTTCACCCTCTAGATATTCTTCAATGATAACCCGTGAACCAGCAGAACCAAATGAGCCTTGAACCAACATAGAATCTATGGCTTCAAATGCCTCATCCAAAGTCATAGCAACGACCACGCCCTTTCCAGCAGCCAATCCATCAGCTTTAACAACAATAGGGGCTCCTTGATCCTTGACGTATTGTTTAGCATCCACAGGATCTGTGAATGTGTGATACTACAAGAAAGAAAAATAAGTACTCATAGTAGCCTCATAGTATGGTTAACCCGTTAACATCTGAAAACTGAAATTATAACTAGTTTCATATGAAGGGACTATATTTTCTCTGTTTTTTTGGTACACTGATTTGACATTGACCCTTTTGTCCAGCAGCACAATGACTTCATTTCATAAAGTAATCTGTCTCAAGGAAACTTTAATAATTATAAACAATACTTTAATATAGTTCAGCAAAAAGGCCAGAGATATACCCAGAGAAACTTACAGAAGATTATTTATTGTGTCTGTAACTAATATATCGTATTATCAATTCAGATAAAGATGGGCATGCTTAGCAACCTTGTCTCAACACAAAGAAAATATATGTATGCTTATGCCAAAATGATGTATCTTTTCTTAAACATAGGTAGCATAAACCACACGTAGGCATCTTGACAAAACAAGCCCCCATAGTCCTAGAAAGACAATAGGGTTTAACACAAATGTAAGCAGAAGTACCTTAGCTGTTGGGATATTGTACTTATCACACAACTTCTTCATAAAATCCTTTGAACCTTCTAAAGCTGCAGCCTCTGATGAAGGACCAAAAGTTGGTATCCCAGCTTTGACAAGGTCATTCGCAAGACCCGCAACAAGAGGAGCTTCAGGACCCACTACAACCATTCCCACTCCCTTCTTGCGGCAGAACGATATAACAGCATCACTGTTGGAGATGTCTAGGTCCGATATACAGGCTGCGTCTCCTGACTGAGCAATACCAGCATTACCAGGGGCGCATAAAACTGTCTCACAAGAAGGGGAACGGTTCAAAGCATAACAAAGGGCATGCTCCCTTCCTCCACCACCAATGACTAATACAGTTATCCTCTCTTCTGAAAGAAAAAAGAACAAACTAAATTAGACAACCTTGCTACTGCATTTTGCACTTAATTGACTGCTGATTAAGTAGAAGGCAGTTTTTGATACCACTACATTTCATCCGAGAGCGCATTAAGATTGGAGGTTTTCACATAAACCATCATTCTCTAACATTATAGCGTTCAAAAGAAATGAAACCCAACTAATTTTAAGCCAAACGTGGCAATAGATAGATCTAAGAAAATGCACTGGTATAATACTGTAAAACAGTAGAAGATCATGTGAGAGCGCTTCGGTAAGGCTATTGTAAATTATGATCGTGTGAATCCAGAATCCATGATCCATGTGCGCCCCAAACCAATGACAAAGCGATTGGAGTGTGCATATGTGTACCCAAAAGGAGTTGAAACCAATGATTCCTGTGGAGCGTAACACGAATTTACAGAGTGCCACCAGTGCGTTGTCGCCTAGCTGCTTTGCATTTTAACGTCCACTGGATCGGCGAGCTGCCTCTTTCCAGCTCTTTTTTTACTGAGCGTGCGAGTAGATCCGGCACAGCGAAAACAAATGTTTTGCTTGGATAATTCTGTTAATCGTTTTTATCAGCAGCTGCGTCACACTCGATTGTGAGAGAGAAAAAGAGACGGCTCCATCAAACATGACAGTCAATACGCATATAGCCGGTGGGCGATGGCGTAGTGTCAAAGACTGATCCGAAATGCAGGAATTTTGCAAGAACTTAGTAGGAAACAATTCAATTTCTACAAGAATCGAAAAAAATCTTGTTGTAAAAGGGCATGAAGAATTAACAGGATGTGCACGATGACAATTCATCGATTAACTAAAGGGTAACTTAGGTACAATAGATTTTTTTGAACAATGCTACAGTTGGTAACTAGTCCGAGAGTAGTTTACCGGCAAGAATGCTTGCATCTGTCGAGGAAGCTTTCGGGTTTGAGCGCCATCTTTCCGAAGCCCGGGCAACCAAGTGAGAATGGGGGGCGGCGTGCTGCACCGCATTACGAGAGCAATTGCCACTCCACGCCTTAGAAACAGGGTAAGACATCGAAGAATTCCAGCCACGGCACAGGTGATTATTGGTCAGCGCATATGCGCCATGCCTTGCGGCAAGCTTGAGAGGGCCCCTGACACCGCAACCAGCACACGCCATGGTCCTTCTTTATCCCGAACTCAAGCTGATTGTCAACCAAAAGAAGCGTTAGATTAAGCTCAACGACCGCCTAAAGCACAGAACGGTGGCAGGAGCTGAGGAGACCTTTCAAAGGAGGGCGAGCTGCGCAGATGCTCGCCAGAGAGGAAGGGGCGGCCGGCGAACGAGGGGAATACGAGGTGGCGCGCCCTGGAGCCGGAGCAAGCAAGCGGAAAGGTTTTAGAAGGGCGAGGAGGCGGCGGCGGCGGCGGCTGGTGGTGTGGGAGGGAGGTGGGGGAGACGGCGTCACGGCGTTGGGCTCGCTTGACTGTCGAGTCCAAGCCTTTTTCTTTTCTTTCTTTTAGCTGCGCACCAATGGGCCAGAGGGGCTGGGCCACTACCGCGAGGGCTAGGTAGATGAGTCCGTTTATTTTTAATGTTTTATATGATTTTTATTTTTTATTTTTAAAATTTATATAGTTAATTTTATAAACATAAAATAATTTATTTTGTATTTTTAGTTTTTCTATATTTTGTAGGAATTTTAATTTTAAAAAATTTTATGCTAATGGGTTAGTCATGTTTGGATCGATCTGATAAGGTAATAGTGTCAGGTCCTATCGGATTGTTTTGATGGATGTGTTAGTAGGGTCAGAACGAGCCGAGCTCGAGCGAGCTTGACCTAGCTCGCTCGAGCTCAGAGAAACTCGAGCCGAGCTCGGCGAGCCTAAGATCAACATCGAACTTTAAGATGGGCTCGAGCTCACTCGAGTTTCTACCGAGCTCACTCGAGCTCGGGCTCGTGTAGGCTCTGGTGGTCGTGCGCACTGCGTGCTGCGTGGCCGGATCCGTTCGGAGGGGCGCGGTGGTGAGGAGGGCGCCGGGGATGAGAGGTGTCAGAATGGGAGGAGGCGCGGCGAGAGAGGGGGCGCCGGGAAGAGGGGCGGCGGGGCGAGGAGAGAGGCCGGCGGGGCGAGGAGGGGGGGCGAGGAGGGGACGGGGGGCGGGGAGAGGCGCGGCGGGCGAGAGGCCGGAGGGGAATGGGGAGAGGAGGCGCCCGCGAGGAGGCGGCGGCGGGGCGAGAGGGACGGGGCGGGGCGGGGAGAGGAAGGGGTTGGGGAGGCCGAGGCGCGGCCGGTGGGCGAGGAGGGGAGGGGACGGCGGGGAGAGGAAGGGAAAGGGGAGGAGGCCGGGGCGGCAGGGAGAGGAGGAGAGGCCGAGGGGACGGAGGCGGCGCGCGGGGGAGAGGCGGCGAGGAGGCGCGCGGGAGAGGAGGAGGCGACGAGGGGCGGCGGACGGGGTGCGGGAGGGGGCGGGTCTGCGGGCGGGGCCGCAGTGGGGCAAAGCGGGAGGCGTGGCGGCGGGGACCTGGTCCTCGGGGGTGGGTTTTGAGAGGAGAGGCGGGAGGAGGGGTAAAATCCTAAGCTCGCGAGCTATTCGAGCTCGGCTCGTTAAAGCTCACGAGTTTAGGATGAAGCTCGAATTCGACTCGTTTGGAGTTTAAATTCGTGAGTCTTGAGCTTTTTTTACAGCCCTATGTGTTAGTTCATGAGCTGCTACGGTATGACCCGTCTAACTAAGGGGCTAGCTGGCCCGTGCCGCCGATTTGGCCACCTCATTCACGGCAACCTGTGGTTCCCAACCTTTGTAGAAAGGAATACAACGAGAAGCAAAAGCCCTCGGTATTTCCCAGGCTGCGTCTTCCTCCTCCTTTGCCCAACGCGCTCGTCGTCCCCTCTCCTCCTCCGCCCTCAAGGATGCGCGCCTCAGCGAATTGAGGAGGTCCGGTTTCCTCTTCCCTGCTCCGTCGAGCCTTCACCTCGCGGATTATTCCGTGCGCGGCTAGCGCTGTACTACTGCCGTGTGGGGTTTCTTGATTCCTTGTGATTTAGTCGTGTTTCTGAGGCTTAGGTTTGTAGAACACTGTTGCGTGGCCCTGTTTCTTATTTCACTTCTTTTCTTTTGCGAAAACTTTGCCTGACGGATGCGTCGAATTCTCGGCATTACTACGTTGATGCTTGTAGTTCACCAGATAGCGGCGATGTTTAATTTGCTTCATGATCTTGTGTAAATTGGTAGGGCTTTTTTTGTTGCTTTGACTATTATTTAGGGCATTTGTGCCTGGGCGATAGGTCGATTGTGATGTCGAGATGTTTAGAGCCGTGGCCTTGAGAAACTTGGCTAACAATTCATTGTGAACTTTGTTCTTGTGGAAGTTCTGATGGTCTGTAAATCCTTGTTTCTTTGCCACGGTCATATCATATCCTTCACCCCATCTATGCCTTAGATTTCTGAGCCTCCATCTGCCGGGCGGGATCCACCGCATCCCGGTAGGTGCGTATGTCCATAGCAGATAGGACATGACGGATCTCCTCTCAAAGACCTCCAATGAACCGCCATGCCTTCTTGTGCTCATTAGAATTTACCTTCGGAAGAAAACGGCAAATCTTTTGAAATGCCTTTTCATACTGCTCCACTAGCTGTCCTTCCTTTTCCCGCAAGGAATCAAGCTCGAAGTCCTTCGCCCTAGTTAGGGCAAAAGGATAGTAGTCCGCTGCAAAAGCGGTGATAAAGTCCTCTCACGTAGGTTGCTTTGCATGAGGCTTGTAAGAGTTACACACCTTAGCCCATCACAAATCCGCCTCCCCCATCAACTGCTGAGAGGCGAACAACACCTTCCTTGGGACGTGAACTCCATAGTGTTGAATTTCTTGTTCATGTATCGGCTACCATCAGCCTCCACCGGCCTCGATCCACCGAAAGTCCGCAAACCTAGCGCGCCACTCCTCATTGTCATACGAGGCGGGAGGAGCGACGCTGCAACAGTACAATCAGAGCAGCTGCCGCCTGTGCTGCCACAGCCTGATTTGCGAGCATCACCGGAAGAGCGATCAAAGCAACATGATCGGGTTCTCGCACTGAGCGAAGCTCGCACCTCGCTCGGAGGAGCGCTTGCATCGAAGAGGAAGGGGCACCAGTTGTGCCTAGGTAGGATCCGCCGATGGGGTAAAGTTGATGCATTAGAAACGCAGTTTGTTGGTGAAGAGGTTTGACCCTAGTTGTCCGGTTCACTAGTACGTCCGCGCACCGACCCACGTACTAGTGAACCGGACACTGAGTGCTTCCACCCATGCATGTTGCTATCACTCCACTGGCTTTTTACATGAGAATAGAAAGAGTAAGCGTGAGATTTAGAAATTTCAGTAAATACCCAACAATGGTCGCAACACGGTGAGTAAATGGCCGGTAATATAAGCAAGATATGTAAAGGATAAGAAATGTAAGTAAGATGTAAAAAGGACAAGAAATATAAACATTAAGCAAGTAATTTACACATGTTAAATGCAATGAACTTAGGTTACCGGCAACGCTGATATAGCTTGGAGATAGAGATCGCAGAAATAGTGAAATTAAAGATAATTGTTATTTAGCAAGTTACAACAAGTTATAACAAAGGCGTGGTGATCATACCCCACATACCTGGTTATACGAGAATAGTCAGCCACATCCTTGGCCTCGACTGTATAATCGACGATGGGGTGTAATATCCTGTGTAACGAGAATGTACGGCCCCCCGGACGTTACCAGGTTGGTGAAAATCTCCCCTATATGTGGGTAATCCTGGGCTAGGTAACTGTCATTTCTTTTATTAGCGAGTTATCCATAACGTAATTAGGAAGTCAAGGGTGAACTAAGGTAAAGTTATAAGAGTAAAAGATTGATACGGTTGAGAACGGAGAGACATGATTTGTGATACAAAGTGATGGGGATCGATGGTTTGATGATAGCGTACTAAAACCTATTCTAAAGAGGGTATTAAAATAAGACACACAAAGGTTATCAATCATACAATTTTTATTACATGATAAGTGATTATTAGTCAAATTAATGGTAGCACAAATAAATCAGTCGAATCTCACAGTCAATAATGTACAAATAAAGGATCATAGAAGTAGGATATATAAATAACCCTCCCAATGTTAAAAGATTATTAGTGGTTAACCTTAATTTGAACATACTTATACATTACCCCCATCAATAATTTCAGCATCTATTCTAATCCCTAACTAAAGCATAAATTCTATAATTGAGCATTATACTAACTACAAGTGTACAACACTAACTAGCCCAACGCATCAGAATCTACCCAATCTACAAACAGCATGTAACCGGCAATCAATGCAGCATAATAATCAAATACTAAGCTAATGGCGATAGATAATCATGAAACGGTAATGTGCGAAGAGGACAGGTTGCGACCGCGAGGTACTTGCCTTGAGTACGCTCGACGATTGATCGCACGATGGGTTCGAAATGCGAATCGCCTAATCGCTCCCTCAACGATTGCGTGCGAACCTCTGAGGATGGAATGAAAGGCAATCGATCAGTGCAGTTGAATTTGATAAAGGAACGACAAGAGGTAAACTTAATTGGAGAGAAAACGGGTTCACTTGTCCTCCAGCCGTGCGAAACGCCGTTCGGCCAAGCGAACGACGTCTGGCCGCGCGAACAACCATTTGGCCGAGCAAAACATCGTTCGGCCATGCGAAACACCGTTTAGCCATATGAACGGTGGTTTGGCCATGTCGTTGCCATTGGCCGCCGCGCTGCGCCGCGCCGGCCACCGACCGCCCGATGGCGGCATAGCCGCGTGTGTGCGCGCGGCCGACGCCGGCGTGCCTTGCTCCATCGCCGCGCCCACCGGCAGCTGTCACCGCCCTGCACCGCGCCAGCGCGAGCGCCACCGCCTCGTGCCATCTGCCGCTACTCGCCAAGCCACTTCGCGCGCCGCTGCGCCAGCTCCTCGCGCCACGCCGCTAGGCCGCCGCGTGCCCACGGCCGTGAGCGCACGAGCCTTGCGCGCTGCCGCGGTGCGCGCACACAAGAGGAGAGAGAGAGAGGAAAAAATAGGAGAGGGGAAAGAATAGGGGGAGGGACCCCATTTAAAGCCATATCTTGATTAGGGTTTTTTAATTATTATTATTACTTTTTTTAAGTGCTACAGTGAGGAGGAGCACCGCACCAAGGAGTGGGATGCCATCAAGACCTACCTGGATGGGATCTGCGAGTATGATCCCAAGCAGGGGCATGTCTGCTACACCCGATTCTTCTTCCTTGCCCCCACACTCGACCTCGACGAGGAGTGTAAGACCCTCCCTCCCTGCCAATTTGATCACATATTGCCATCTATGTCTACAGCTAAATTTTATCTACTCAAATCGTTCTATTCTACAATAAGTTTGCAAATTGGCACTTGATTGTGCTTGCACCCATTAACCTTTTTGATTAATTAATCGGGATTAAGGTTATCACATATATATTTCACTTGATTGTAATAGGAAAGTTCAGTAGTATTGAGTCCTATGGATCTGTAATAAGCTGTTTTTTGCTTCAGTCTGATAACTTGTTGATGCTATGGTTAGGCAGGTGCTACAAGGTCTAGTGTCTGTCAATCGTAGAGGGTTCTTCAGCTTCTATTACCCTTTAATTTTGTAAGAACTCTAATTTCTGTTCTTTAATGGAAAGTGGGGACTGTTCCCGTATTAAAAAAAAAGTCTCTTTTAAGGCTCAAAATCCTGTGTTCTAGCTTCAATCACTCTAGCTGTGAACATGCATGAACAAAACTTTGGCCTTTACATACCTTATCGCATCCCAACACATCCTTCTGCAACTCTTTGATGTGTATTGTTGTTTCTCTCCTTTTGAATTTGTGACCTTAATTCTGTTGTTTTGTTTTTTCCCCACTGCAGCGCCTCTTGGTCCAATGTGATACACTGATAGAATCTACAAAATTGGCGTAAAGAATTGTGATCCATGTCGCTCAACAAACATCCTCTCTGTCAACATAGTCTGCTCGGATGTAGGCTTCCCGATTAATGTATATGGCACTGTCATTGCTAGAGACAGCCTCGATCGGAAGTGTGTTTATCTCTTCCACCGCCATAGGGAGAATTGCCAACTCATCAACTCAAAGGTACAACTTTGCTCTAAAGAATTAAGCATTTTGTGTGGTTCACATTCAAATTGTACTCCCTTCTTGCATATATCTATGTATATATATAAAAAAGCTAAAGTCCATACTTGCCTGCAATCGATTTTTATTGTTCAACTATGTGTTTCCTATTGGTTGTCAATAAACATCTGGAAGAATTTATTATCCCCTTGGTGATGTGCATTTTTTTTAGTTGGTGATGCGGGATATAACTTTACTCATATTCTTAGTTAAGAAGCTGTTTCTCATTTCTGGTCCAGAAATCGTGTGGTGTTGGAAGTTGGAACTTTACATGTCAATGATCAATCATCAGACGACCATATATTGGTATTAATAAAGTGCAAATATAAAAAATGAAGCATATGCTTGTTATATGTTTGTTGTTAGTGCCTTCTTATAGACTAAATGAGCAATTCTGTAGGTGCATGGTAATGGTACAACTAGGTGATGCAACTTCCTGTGTCGTTTTGAATTTTAGTAAGATAATCAGACATGGGTCATCATATCTTTAGAGTATATGGCTTAGATATGGTATGGAACAGAGTAAAACCAAACACACACACATGCACACATAGAGTTAGACGTATCCCAGTTTCATCTATGGTAACAGCTTTCATACATTAAGCGGCTGAAATTTGTTTTTACTTCCATTGCAGCATTATTGAGAGGAACAGACAACTAACCTATTATGTAACCTTTTTCATCGGATCAATCTTTGGTCTTGACTGGCCCAACTCGAGCACTCGTGTTAAGAGCTGGTATATATTTTGTGGTAGATCTTAAGATCAAGGATGATCAAGGGCTGAAGGACAAAGAACTTAGTAAGGGGTTGCTTATGATTGATAGCATACTATTTAGAGATAAGATTCAAAATGAGGTTGACAGTGACACTCTTGATAGTAGGCTCAGCACTGTGGAGTTGATATTTGCAGCTGTTAAACAAGCGGTGGAGGCTACCATTCAAATTAAGGTTCTTGAGGGAGATTTCTATGGAGAAATCACAGCTTGCACCACCAGCATCCAGGATAGATTAGTGCTTTACGATAGCAAAGCAGGTGGTGTGGTGACTTATGATGGTAGTGGAATTAATTATCCAACTGTGGCGTCGCGTCATAGTTGTCTCTTTGAAGGAGATGCTGATATTGACCGTTGTAAGTTTGTTACTCCAAGCGTTAACGGTGCTGAGGAAGCTGAAATTACTTGTGGTGCCCTTACGTTGCTCGTGAAGGTTACTTGGTCATTATTTGATAGACCTTTGGTTGACTCATAGTTAAGCTTTATCTTCAGGAATCAGGAATTGTTGGCTTTGATGTGGCCAGGTCTAAGTCAGTGATGTAATGGTTACTAATGTACGGTACATGATGGATCATGGTTGTGTACTGTACTGGTGTGTGAAACTACTGTTATCGTGTTGGCTTGTTATGTCGTACTTATGGACAGCTAAGTCAGAAAATTGCAGCCCTGATCGGTTCGGCTTGAGCTTCTGGTTTCTGACTTATTTTCACTATTCATAAATTTCGTCTTTTTCTGAACTTTTGGCTTTTTGTTGAGCTTTTTTGCCGGTTCTTTTTTTCCGTATTCGTTTGTATTATACATATTGGGCTAACATATTTTTTATATTTTTAAATTTTTTTAAATTTAATTATGCTAAATAAGTCTCTGTCAGTTACAGTATTTTTTTCAGCTAGCTACAGTGTTTTCAGTCATAAACCATGAACTTTTAAGTCCAACTGATCACCACCTGATGTTGAGAAATTTTCCTACTCCAACGATCTTCCAAACTTTACCCTCACCTAAACTAAAGCATCATGCAAACCTAAGTATGCCTGTCAGTCAACTTCTCAGAAGTCATGTTATACGTCATAGATTAATTTTAAGGCCTGTTTTTTTTACTGCAGCTTATGACTTTTAGCTGAAATTTTTGAATTTGACTGTTTACGGTACAGATTACGAAGAGACAGATACTCATTTGCGATTTTGGCTGGTACAGATGTTGGGCTTTTAACGTGTAGATCGTTTAATTTGTAGATTCGTTTTGAGAAAATACTTTGTTTAAAAATTAGGTACTGTAACAAAAGCCAAAAACCGTCAGCTTCGAAGGAAAATAACATACCCTTGGTCTTTTCTTTAACCTACTTCTAAGTCTCGATGTGTGTTGTTACCTGTGATAATTTGCATTGAGGCAAGCCCGCACTTTCTCTTTATGATGGCAAGCATACAGATTTCCAGGTGATGACATGTATAGTAGATGCATATTATATAGCTTATGATGGTCGTTTTGGTGTAGCAGATGGAGTTGCACAATGGTCATTTGAAGGTTAACATATAATTTCCTCGTCTACAATTATGTCGTATAACCTTTGTGGTTGCTTCGAACTCATGAGCACTGGATTTCCCTTCGAACTTCTTCACAGTTTGTTAGGAATCATTTGGCAACACTACTTGGTTATCATCTGAACATATGAAGATAAAGTATGATGTTTTCTGTAAAGTCAGTTTGTAAAAAAAACTGATATTAGGTGAATTTGTATTGTTTTAGATCTTTCTCCCCTCTTTTGACGCATCTATTTTAAGTATTTGTATATTAGCCTTTTTTTAAGGAATATATTTGCCCGTTGAGTGTGATAGATGTTTACACGCATGAACTTTCTTGGTGCTTTGTTTCCTACATATTGTTCCATGTCCACCCTTTCCCATGGTTTGTACGTGCATGCCATGAGGGGGATTCGGCTAGGATTTAGATAGAATTTAAACTAACACCCCCCCCCCTCATCCAAATATGGTCTTAATTAGTTGGTTTATGTGAGAGCAATGCATAAATCTTGGTGCACATGTTCAGTCCAGGACACTCCACGCCTGAGAAATAGGATAAGACACGAAGGATTTGTAACACCCGCCCACTCTGGGCCAAGATGCTACCACCTCTGCATACCCTTACCATTTCATCAACACTAGGAGAAATTAAGCCAACACTAAGTTTATTTATATTGCTGCGTTCAGAGACATCATAGCATTTTTAGCGATTACTCTAGCCTAGTAAAAACTAAAATACACTGACAAAAGTGATACAAAAGTGCTACTGGTTCGTGCCGATTATTCATGTGCTACTCCCGCCTGAGCATGACGTCCTCAACGATCACCTAAAAACATTAACAAAGCAAGAGTGAGTCCACCGACTCAGCAAGTACAAAGCAAAACACAAATAATGAGTTCATTCATTAGACCATAATCATTCCAGTTTCATTAACCACTTTTTCCTTTAATCACTTCAAGTTCCGATGAACCATTCATCATGCACATGTACCTTTCTCTTATCTCTTTAGGTTCTCATCAACCGATCATTATGCATATACCCATGCACATGCTCATGCACTTCTTTCTTAACTCTTTAGCCTATACCGGTATAGCAGAGCGAGCACCGTCGATGCTCACCTGTGCCCGCCTGTTTCATGCGGGGATCACAAGCCCGTCCTTTTTCATACGGGGACCACGAGAGTCTGCACTCACACTGGGACCTCAAACTCTACTCCCGTGGAGCATCCACTCAACGTGGACCAACACTATCTCTTTTCATGACATGCATGCAATGCAAGTACTCCGACTATGCATATTATCAAGTCATGACTCAACATTCCTCATTTCTCATTATTCATCCCGAAAATATTTAACTTACCCCAACATGATAGGCAAGATATCATCCGGAAATATTTAACTTACCCCAACATGGTAAGCCATGCATCATCCGGAAGTATTAGACTTACCCCCAACACGGTAAGCAAAGCATCACCATCCATTTACCAAAAATCACTACCCGAATTCACCGCTTTACAAGGCACTTGCCTGGTTTATCTCGGGATGACGCGTGGACGGCTCCGACCGGGACCTCCACTGCGTACATGTCAACCCGACTCAACGGCAAACAGAAACCAGAGCGTAAACAGAGAATAACGACTCTAAGCTCGTATCCCGATCTCGGCATAAACGCATGGGTTTTGAGGGACTCACACGCAGTGCGAACCCCATTTTTTTCTTTTATCCTCTTTTCTTTTCTTTCTTCCTCTTCTTTTCTTTTCTTTCTTTCTTTTTCCTCCTTTCACTTTTTCTTCCTTTCTCCCTTTTATTTTCCTTTTCTCTTTCTCTACCTTACCCAGGCTCTCTCCTCTCCCTTCTTTCTTTTGGCCGAATGGCCTCCTCCTCTTCTTGCGCATCCGACCGAACGGCTGGCCCCACTCCAAGCGGTGCGGCGGCGTACGGGCGCGCCGACCCCTCCTCGCCACCGACTCCTCCCCGACGCCGGCTCCTCCCCACTCTCTCCCATCCCCATTTGGCCGAAATGGCCTCTCCTCCCGCCGGCCTCGCCGGCGCGAGGGCAGCTCGGCGCTCGCCGCCCCAACTCACCGCCGGCAGCCCCTCCGCCGGCCTCCGCCTCCATCTCCTCCTCTCCCCGTCCCCTCTCTCGCGTGCCGCCGACCGGTGGTGTGGGGTGCGTACGGCCATCCCCCTCCTCTCCGCCGGCCATCGGGCCGCCGCCGGTCTCTCTCCGTCTCCATGGCTCCCCCCTTCCTCTCGTGCGCAGCCGCACGGCCGGCTCCCCTCCTCAGCGCGCGACGGGTGCGCGCGCCGCAGGCCACCGCCGACTCTCGCGCTCTCATTGGCTTCGAGCTCGTCGGCCACGGCTCTTCGCCGCCGGCCGCTCCTAACAGGCAAGGCATCCCCGCCCCTACTTCTACATGCACACACTCTAGCCTTTGCTTGCCTTTGCTTTGATGGTATGTGCGCTCGGGTGGTGCTATGGCGCCGAGACACAGGTGGAAGGTGAGACTTACTTGTCTGCCTAGCAAGGAATGGCGAGGACGAAGTTGGGGTTTTTCAGATGGATCCTCCTCTTGCCGTCATGGTCGGCCACTCCCTTGCTCCACCTCCTTGGGCTCCTCTTCTATGTGGTGAGCTTGGAGGATGCGCTTGTGTTGGCTTCTGGTTTGATGGAAGGAATGGAAAGTGTGCTTCTACTGGCTTTGTTCTTATCCTAACTGAGAAAAGAGGTGACAAGATGAGGCTTGCTATGAAATACTGGCTTTATAAGGGCATGGTTGGGCTGCCCTTTGCATTGAAATGACCGGCATGCCCTCCCCTTCCTCTCTCATATAATTGACTGCTCAGGGGCATTTTGGTCCAAGGCTGTACTGGCTTTGGGGTTTCTTTTACTACAGCGGTAAGTCGGTAAAAGGTAAGCATATGAGTTCTGGCGAATGACGAGAACCCACGTCGCGAGACGGTGTCGACTATCCCTAGGCGGTGCAGGAACCTCCGAGGCGCTACTCGGCTCTCTAGACGGTCTTGGCCGACTGGCCCTGGGATGGTCTGGGAACCTCTGAGTGACACTAAATCGACACTCTAAAAGTCGATGGGTCTGACGGCAAAAACTTCCTTTATCACTATTGTTTCCCTTTTTCATATCTGTGATATTACATTCTACCCCCCTTAACAGAATTCGACCCCGAATTTTGGCAGTCAACAATATGCACGAATGAACAAAATGTAATAAACTACACATAACATAACATTAACTTGTACCCATGGAGAACAAGTCCGGGTACTTCTCGTGCAGAACGGTGGCAGGAGCTGAGGAAACCTTTCGAAGGAGGGCGAGCTGCGCAGAAACTCGTCGGAGAGGAAGGGCGGCCGGTGAACGAGGGGATTATGAGGTGGCGCTCCTTGCAGCCAGAGCAAGCAAGCGGAAACGTTTTAGGAAGGCGGGTGGTGTGGGAGGGAGGTGGGGGAGACGGCATCGGGCCCGTTTTAGTCCAACCTCTTTTTTTCTTTTTCTTTTTTTTTAGCTGCGCATAATGGGCCAAAGGGGCTGGACCACTACCGCGAGGTAGAGGGAGCTAAGGCCTAAGGGGAGCCCGATCAATGTGGCGGCGGCCGAGGCAGTTTGGTAATGTAAAGAGCGATACGGCCATACGGAGAGAGAGAGAGAGAGAGAGAGTTAAAGACCACCCATGGGGTCGGCAGTTAAAGCACTAAAGCACAAAAACAACTAGAAATGGTAGTTCTGTAGTTAACACGCTGGTAGTTCCGAAAAATAAAAGTACCGTATATTGACTATCGATAGTTCCGATTTTTGGAACTTTCAGAAATTGAAATTGATCTTTAGAAAAATGCAATTGATCCCTAGTTTTGCACTCAAATAAAAATCATTCAGGATCATTATGCATCGAGAAGACTATAGGAAACCTAAAAACATATTTTGTATGAAAATAAGAGATTTTAGCAAAAAGATTTGAAAATACCCCTCAAAAATACCTGAAACAACACCAAATGAACATGAAAGCATGAGGCAAGTGTTCAAGTAACATTTAAGTAGTCTATAACATTTAATTCATTCCGCAACTTGCAAAAGCGGCTTTCATCTAATGGTTTGGTGAAGATGTCCGCTAATTAATCTTCAGTTTAGATGTGGCTAATTGAGATATCTATCTTGCTTATATAATCTCTCAAGAAATGGTTGTGTATATTTATAGCTTGGTTCTTGAGTGTTGGATTGGGTTCTTAGCAATTTTCACCGTTTTGTCAAATTTAATTCCATAATCCATTAAAATTTTCCTCATCCATAGCAATTGAACATAATAACTACCCACGGAAACATATTCGGCTTCGGCAGTAAATAAGGCTACGGAATTTTGCTTCTTGGAAGACCATAACACTAAAAACCTTCCTAACAATTAACAACTACCTGATGTGCTTTTTCTATCCACTTTGCAACCCGCATAATCGGAATTCGAATATCCAATTAAATCAAAATTAGCACATTTAGGATACCATAAGCCTATGATTAAGGAATGCTTTAAATATCTTCGAATTCTCTCTATGGCATTTAAATGGTTCTCTTTTAGAGATGCTTGAAAGCGTACACACATGCAAACACTAAACATGATAATGGGCCTAGATGTGATAAGATAAAGTAAACTACTAATCATAGATCCATAAAGCTTTAAATATACCGGTTTACCTCCTTCATTGAGGTCAAGATGCCTGTTGCTTGCCATAGGGGTCTTGATGAGTTTTGCATCTTCCATGCCAAACTTCTTGAACAAATCCCTCACATACTTTGTTTGACGTATGAAAGTCATTTCCTTGTGTTGCTTGATTTGAAGTCCAAGGAAGTAGCTTACTTCTCCTATTATGGACATCTTAAATTATCTAGACATCATATCACCAAACTCGCAAAAGTCTTGATTAGTAGAGCCAAATATAATATCATCAATATAAATTTGGCATACAAAGAAATCATCATCAATAATTTTGGTAAATAAAGTTGTATCAACCTTCCTAATTTTGAATCCTTTAGAAAGTAGAAAATCTCGAAGGCGCTCATACTATACTCCAGGAGCTTGTTTTAAGCCATATAGCGTCTTGGAAAGTTTATACACATGATTTGAATTTTTAGGATCTTCAAAACCCGGAGGTTGTTCAACATATACAAGTTCTGATATGCTGCCATTTAAGATAGCACTTTTAACATTTATTTGAAATAGTTTAATATCGAAAGTTGAAACAAAGGCAAGTAATATACGAATTGATTCAAGTCTAGCAACAGGTGCAAATGTTTTATCATAGTCTAAACCCTCAACTTGAGTATAATCTTGAGCTACTAACATTGCCATGTTTCTTACTACAACTTCATTTTTATCTTGCTTGTTACGGAAGACCCATTTTGTGCCAATAACATTATGCTCCTTGGTCTTTCCACTAAGGTTCAAACATCATTTTAGGTGAAGTTGTTTAAGTTCTTCATACATTTCATTCACCCAATCGGGATCTTCTAAGGCATCATCTACAATCTTTGGCTCAAGAGAAGACAAAAAAGGTAATGTTTATAAAATGAAGCAAATCTAGAGAAAGTTTGAGCACGCTTACTCACGTCATCCAATATTTGATCTATTGGATGATCCTTGGCGATTGCATTGTGAATCTTCGGTGGTAGAGCTGCATGTTGATCTACGTTGTCTTCCAAATCAATTACTTGAATGTTACTTGTTGTGGAAGAGATTGAAGCTTCAACTTGCTTTGAGAAAGGTGATCCACTTTGGTCCTCCTTTGGCTTGATATCTCCAATTTGCATCTTCTTCATTTGCTTGCCTTAATTCTTCATCACCTACATCATCTAAATTTTCTTACTCTTCTTGAGAGCCATTAGTTTTATCAAATTGGACATCATAAGCTTCTTCAACTAAACCGAAGTTTTTATTAAAAACTCTATAACCTTTACTATTATAAGAATAATTAAGTAAAAATCCTTCATCACATTGCCTTTAAAATTTAGAGAGCCGAACATCCTTTCTTAAGATGTAGCATTTGTATCTAAATACTCTAAAGTAGGAAATGTTCATTCTTCTACCAATGAGAATTTAACAGGAAGTTTTTTTTTCAAATGACAATGCAAGTAAAGGCAATTTATGGCATGACAAGCAGTGTTAATGGCTTACGCCAAAAATTATCAAGTATTGTATTCATCAAGTATTGTCCTTGCCATTTCAATTAATGTTCAATTTTTTCTCTCTATATATCCATTTTGCTCTCGAGTGTAGGTAGTAGAAAGTTCTACTTTATTCCAAGTTCATAAAAATCTTTAATTTTAGTGTTTTGAACTTGGAACCATTGTCACTTCTAATTTTATTTATTTTAAAATCAAATTCATTTTGAGACATTTTTGCAAAACTTTTGAAAATACCAAAGGCTTCGGCCTTGTCATATAGGAAGAATACCCATATGTATCTAGAGTAATTATCCACAATGACTAAACAATAACAATTACCCCGGTGCTCTTATAGGTTATTGGCCCAAATAAATTCATATGTAAGAGCTCTAATGGTCTAGAGGTTAACATGATACCTGTAAAAGGATGAGAATTTGCAACTTACTTTTTGGCTTGGCAAGCGCTACATAATCTATTTATCTCAAACTTCACATCTTTCAAGCTAACCACCAAGTCATATTTGAAAAGCTTTTTGAGTTGGATCATGTCCACATGACCTAGACTTCTATGCCACAACCGACTCAATGAAGTTTTTGCCATTAAACAAGTTTTTAAGCAAGACTTATTTAAAGAGAAATCAACCAAATAAAGATTTCCAAACCTAAAACTTTTAAAAACCAGCTCTTTTCGTTTTCTTTTGAAATGGTTACACCATCTTTAAAGAATGAGCAAATTAAGTGTAGATCACTCAATTGAGCAACAGATAGCAAATTGAAATTTAATGTTCTACAAGAGATATATTTGAAATTGAAAGGTCATTTGAGATAGCAATTTTACCCAAACCAAAAACCTTTCATTTGCTATTGTCTCCAAATATAATCTTCTCATTGCTTCCATTTCAAATATGGTGAACATTTTCCGGTCTCCAGTCATGTGTTGAGTGTAACCACTATTAAGCACCGAATGCATTCCAGCGGTCTCATAGTTCACCAACAAAAGAAAATCGAACCTTTTTAGGTACTCAAACTTATTTGGGTCCTTGGAGATAGTGACCAAGGCTTTAGGCACCAAAATAGTATTCTTTTTAGTGTCTAAAATTGAAGTGTCAACAAATCTAGCAATAACACTACCATATTTAGATTTCTTAAGCATATAACAAGAATCATATAAACCTATGGATGGAGTCTTACCAATATGACAATTTTGTTGCACATATCCTATTTCCTGGCACTTAAGGCAATATTTACCATTTTGTGTCACAAAATCTTGTGGGTTTGCTTACCAGTTTCTTATCTTTCTTTGGTATATACCCAAGTCACTCCTAGTTGTATGAGCAATTTTGCTCGCTCAAAAGCTTGTCGACGGTGGTATTACCTTTGAAGCACCTTTTCAAGCTTTTGTTAAGGTTGGTCACTTGTTCCTCTAATTCATTATTCTCAACAATAAGTTTAGCATCATGTGACTTAAAATTAACATGATTAGAATTAACATTAGAATTATGTGGCATTGCAAGCAAGTCATCACATGAAGTAGAAATCTAGTTCTAGCAATTTTTACACTATGCATACCATCAAAAATACAAGTAATATCAATGCTAGTGCAAAACTTGCTTGAATTTTCTTGGATAAGCAAGTCATGAGTTTCTTTTAGCTCCTCATAAGAATCCTTAAAAGAGAGATGCTCTCTCTTTAAGACCTTAAATTTTGACTTCTCTTTTCTAAGCTATTCATTCAATTCTTTCAACATATCTATAAGCTCATCATAAGAAGGTTCATCGTCATTAAAGGATTTTACCTTCTCTCCTTTTTGCCATGAGGCATTTTGGAGATGAGAAGAGTGATCAAGCTTCCTTGATGGTGATGCCAACAAGTTCTTTTTCTTAGGAGACTCATTCTCACTTGAGTCGGAGTCAGTGTATTCTTCATCGTAGTTCTATTCTCTAATGTGCGCTTCATTTTTGCCTTCTAAGCTTCTTGATAAACTTCTTCTTGTCGTTAAAGTCCTTCTTAGATGACTTACCCTTGTCATCCTTCTTTATGGGGCAATGAAAGGCAATGTACCCCTTCTCATCGCACTCATAGCAACGAATGTTGCTATAGCGCTTGTTGTCACAGTAGGAGCGCCCCTTCATACCTTTTTCATGACTAGCGCTTTAGTATGAGTGTCTCTTCGTGAACTAGTTCATTCTCCTCACAAGGAGAGCCAATTGCTACTCGGAGTCCTCCTCATCATCCTCGGACTCTTCACGTGATACCGCTTTAGGCTTGAAAGTGGTGATCTTCTTACCCTTAAAGGAGGATTGCTCTAAGAGCTCCTCCTTGTCCTTCTTGTACAACTCATTGGTTATAAGGTTGGCCAAGAGTTATGTTGGCATCATCCTTGTTAACTCGAGCGAGTTGACAAAGAGTGTTACTAATGTCTCATACTTCTCTAGCAAGGCCCTAAATATCTTTCTCACAATATCAACATTGGCTAGTGTAGTGCCTAGGTCTTTGAGCTAATTTACAATGTTGTTGAAATGAGAATACATTTCATTAATGTCCTCATAAAGTAACATTGTAAATGTCTCATATTTGATCTGAAGCCTGTGCAATTTGGCTTCTTTGATCGTAGATGTTCCCACATGGATTTCTGAGAGAGTAGTCCAAATAGTATGAGCGGTTTCCAAATTGCTCACTCTATTAAACTCATCCGCGCTCAAAGTCCCAAATAAAGCATTCATAGCTTAAGCATCTAAATGAGCATTACGTCCATCTTGTTCCGTAGGATGAAGTGGATCAAGAAGCATGACGTAACCCTTATTTACAATTTTTCATATGCTCAGACTCATGTCCTGAAGACAAATAGACATTCTAATTTTTCAATATGAATAATTTGAGCCATAAAAAAGAGGTATCTTTCCTATAGCGATCCCCTTATTAGCCATCCTTTTCTCTGTAGAAGGTTAAGTCTAATAAATGAGAGATCAAGCCTTGATACCACTTGTGGATCAAGAATAACCGATTAGGGGGTAAATAGGAGATTCTAAAAATTCTTGCCTTTTAAAATTAATTACCACAGTCTATAGCCAAGCAAGATTTCAAAGTAATTCAAACCTACGTAATTCTAGTATACCTAAGGCACCACAAGCACAATACACTATAAATATATTGCTAGCACAAATAAATATGACAATCACAATGATCATGATATGCTAGAAATACAAGTGCGAGAAGGAGAAACAAAGTAACCAATTGACACACGATGTTTTATCGTGATATTTGAAAACTTGCTGGTTTTTCCTAATCCACGTTGAGGAAAGCTCAAGCAATTTGGACCAGCTCCATGAATTAAGCCTCAACTTCTCAATCTACTAATGGTTGTTGTTCCTCTGCTCCGGATATGGTGAAAACCAAACCATTCCCAAGTCGGTGCCGAGCCTCTTCATAATCTTCTTGAAGAGGTCACCTCGCAATCTACCGCCAAGCCGTCTAGGTGCCGGCAAGCACTAAGAGTAATAAACCACAGTTTCGCTTGACGGCGATCAAGTGCCAAGGACCAATCTAGAGATGAAATGCACTTGATTTGGTGAACTACCTCAAATGAACGCGTAATGTGAAATTGAGATGTGAAGTGAATGCTCAATGCTCAAAGATATTTAGTAGAGTCTCTAACCTCTGTCCTTGAGTGGTAAGGAGATATTTATACTGCTACCAACCAAATATAGCTGTTGCATAAAACAATCTTGAAAAATCAGGGCGAGCGGTAATACCACTATACAAATTGCAGAAATACCGCACATGTACTATAGCTACAGTAACGACTATATCAAAGCGTCAGAACTAGCCATTAAAAGTCAGCGTGATACTACTGCCGTTATAATCATGGTAGTTCTGATGTTCGGTAGTTCCATTTTTTGGGAGCGGTACTTCTGTTTGTCTCGAGCCCAAAACTTGGCGCTCTGGAAAAAACGCGTCGCGAATTTTTGAAACTTTCGAATTTTGATAGTTCCACTCAAGAGTTCCAGTCCTTCCACTCTATGGTAGTTCCACTGGTAAAATTGTAGTACTTTTGTTTTCTAGAGAAACATAGTGATTCCATGGGTGCTCTATGGAAAAAAAACATACCACTCGTTTTATCGGAACTTTTGGGTTATGGAAGTACCACTGATTTCACACCGATACTTCCGATATTTCTGACAATGCACAGTTGGCTATCAATTTGAATTTTAAGTGCATGTGAGACCCTAAATCGATCCAAATAGCACAAGAACATGCTATCAAGTTACTAGACATGATCTCTCTTAATAGTACGATATTTAATCTATAATTCGGTCTTCCATGCTTTCTCCTAAGACTGGTAAAACATAAAAAGGGATTCTAGACTATTTATACCTTTATCTTGAGCTATCTTAATCCTCATGTTGCATGCATCTCACATTCGTCAATGGGACTAAACCTTTCAAACACTCAATAAACATGTTAGTCCTATATTCACATAATGTCATTAAATACCAAAACTATTTATAGGGGTCTAGATGCTTTCAATCGACTGTCAGGCATTGCTGAGTACGATCGCCTATCAACGCCAATCACCCTTTCCCGCAAAGGAGGCGTCATGAATTGGTTACCGAATGTCGGACATTCATGCCTGAACTCTGAGCAGTGCACTGGCCACTACGGTTTTGACCAATAAACATGGAGAAATTTGATGGGACTCAAAATCCCTTCGAGTTCCTCCAGATTTATGCAACTGCGGTTTGGGCAGCATGAGGAGGTGAGTACGTCATGGCAAATTATCTTTCGACGGTGCTCGAGGGGTTTGCTCGGTCCTGATTGCTTAATCAATCACTCAAGTCAATATACTCGTGGCAACATCTTTGTGATCTTCTTGTGGCCAATTTCTAGGTACATACAACTAGGGATGGCAATTGTGCCCGTTTACCCGTGTACCCGTAGGTAAATACCCTAATGGAGCCGGGTATGGGATGTATTCTTTGCCCACGGGTATGAAAATGGGAGAAAATCTCTACCCATCGGGTAAACGGGTACGGGTATGGGTTAACTCTACCCGTACTCGTCTCGCCCGTTTACCCGTGAAATAAACTGACAGGTGGGCCATCCTAAAATAATAAACCCTAGCACTCTCGCACTCTCGCTCGCATCCAGATCCGGCTCGCATCTCTGCCAGCGCCCCACCACTGCTTCTCTCCACTGCCGCCCTCTCTCCCACCTGCACCCAACCACCGCCAGCCGCCATCTTTCGAGCTCCCTTCCCGCCACCATCTTCCTCCTGCCTCACCACCGCCCTCTCCTCCATAGGGCCCCCCACCGCCACCCTCTCTTCCACTGGTGCACCACCGTGATCGGTCGCCATCTCCCTCCTCCCTCACCGCCACACATCACGGTCTCCGCCGCTAGTCTCCAAGCTCGTCGCCACCGAAGCAACTGGATCCGACCCGATCTAGCCCGCCGGTGCCCGGATCCAGTCCACCGGTGTCATTTGGCAGCCGGATCTGCCTCGCTACGGTCAGCTGGCGGGGAGATAGACGTCGTCATGGTTGGTGTCGTCGCCGGGCGTGGAGGTCGACGTCTTCGCGGCCATCATCCCCGGGCGTGGAGGTTGTTGTCGTCCCGTTCTTGGCTAGCTCAGGCATCTTCACTCCAGCATCCCCGAGGAGGAGCTCGGCATGTCATTCCCGGGCATCAAGGTGCACCTTTTTTTTTTTACCTTCTTTTCTTTTCGTCGAACACCTTGCGTGCGTGGGTGTTTCTTGCTAGTGCGCTCAACTCGCTCGACCAAATCTTGGGATTGCGGATGATTGTGTTGGTTACCGTTCTTTCATCTTGTGCGTGGCAACATTGTGTATGTGGGGTCGTGGGGATGTAGTCTATCCAACTGCTATTGGTTTCGTCGAACACCTTGTATGTATACTTGTTTGCTTGTGGCCGTGAATCGCGTCACCTCGATATGTTTCATCTTGTGTGTACTGGGAACAAACCCATCTAGATTGGAAACTAAATTCTTGATCCTTTCTAGCCGCTACATAAAGTTCCATTTATTGTATACTTCTGTCAAGGTGTACAGTATACGTGCAACTTGATAACTTCTCATTTAGCATTTAGTCCCAGTTCAATAAGACAGAATTAGGGTGAATATTGCAAGCACATAAGCCACCTAGTAGTATACATCGCATCAGTTCAAAAGGATACATTTAGGGTCATCAGTTCTCAAGCTGGCCTCTATTACATTTAGGGTCATCAGTTCATTTAGTTTTATGTTATTGTTCTGGATGTACAAATGTGCATTTCCTTAACATGAGAAGTCTTCATCCAATTTTCTTCCGTATATGAACTTGCAACTAAGAATCGACAAAAATATATTTATTTCTATGTGGTCCACACTGTTGTCTGTTAAACTAATTTCCTAGGGGTAACTGAGTATGCAATCTTGTCTTTTCTAGATACTTGATTAGAAAATTCACTTTAATTACATGGATAAATTCTAGCATGTGAGAACTTCAAATTTAATTGTATACTTGGACAACTGAAATTCTGCTATGTAAATAATCTAACAATACTTCTGGGAAGATTGTCGTCACACTTGAAGATTTGATGATTTTCAAACAGTCTGTTAGCATTTCACAATTATGTTTGCATCAAAATTGCATAAGACCAACCCATAATCTGCATTGGTGATGTGTGAATGTGATGCACTCAGTTCGCGGGTAAATGGGTATGCCCGCGGGCGACGGGTATGGGTGAGGTTCTTTACCCGTCGTCCTTTGCGGGTATGCCCGTAAGCGTAAATCGGGGTCGTGGATACGGATATGGGCGAGCACTACCCGTACCCGTCGCGCCTGATTGCCATCCCTACATACAACCACCTTAGCAAAGAAGACAACCTATATCGGATGCGGTGAAACAGCAACGAGACCTTACGGCAGTTCATCCGATGCTTCAGTCAGATTCGTAATTTAATACCAGAGGTCTCTGATGCTTCTGTCATCAGGGCATTCAGGCAGGAAGTACGCAATAGGAGGTTCACAAAGGACATCGCCCTGAATCCTTCGACCACTGTCACCAAACTCTTTGAGATGGCTGACCATTACGCGACTACTGCTGAAGCAGTCGAATAGACTAAAACCATCGATCAGGTCAATTGAGGTTCCAAAGAGGAGAGTGAAGGCAGTAAGAGGAAGAAGAAGGCTAAGAAATCCAAGAACAAGACCAAAGGTCAGAAGCCTCGAGCTGAAAGTTTAAAGGAAGTCTTAGCTATTGGCAATAAAAGTCGGTAACCCCAAGCAATACTACGATCGGGGCAAAGGCAAGGCACTTGCGTGGAAGGACAGCAAGACTAGGTGGTGCCCTCTCCACAAGAAGGAAGGACACGACCTTCGCACCTTTCGAGTTTTCCAACGAAAATTCGAGGATTATTATTATTCGGCAGGGACCGATTCCCACACTCGATGAGGTGGGGCAATCAAGTGATCGGAAGCACTCGCACGAGGATATGCCTTTCCAAGATCCGAAGTACACCATCGAGCCCATGCACGATTTAGCTCGGCATGGTTTATTTATTTTTTAATATTCATATAATTTTATTTATCTTTTTGAATTTTATGTAGTTAGTTTTATAAATATAAATAGTTTATTTTGTATTTTTATATATTTGTAGGATTTTTAAAATTTTCGTGCTAAATAGGCTAATCATGCTTGGTCCAGTGGTCTAATCATGCTAGGTTAGCCTGACACGATAATTGAGGTTATCGGACCATGTTTAGATCATGTCTCAATCCATGGGGCTGACACGGCATAGGGCCTTTTTTTTCAGCTTTTGACTTTTCTATAGTAATTAGCTTTTAAACGAAGTGTCTTTTCAAGAAGGGATCTACTAGTTAATTGTAGTACATACTGTATCGACTTTATTCATATTAGTAAAAACCATACGTGAGTTTCAGTTACTCTGTAGTTTCTTATATAAATAATCTAAAAATTACAAGTCACAGTTAAAGTCATAAGACTCAGCTAAAAAGAATAGATCATTGATCATTTAGGCGCTGGCCAAGTAACGGGCTAGTTGATCCGTGCCTACATGGTCCGGCCCGTGCCTGCCCGTGCCGTGCGGCCGATTCATTCACGGCAACCTGATTCCCCGGCCTTGGTAGAAAGGAATACAAGGAGAAGCAAAAGCCCTCGCTATTGCCCCGGCTGCGTCTTCCTCCTCCTTTGCCCAACGCGCTCGTCGTCCCCTCTCCTCCTCCGCCCTCAAGGATACGCGCCTCAGCGAATTGAGGAGGTCCGGTTTCCTCTTCCCTGCTCCGTCGAGCATTCACCTCGCGGATTATTCCGTTCGCGGCTTAATTAGCGCTGTACTACTGCCGTGTGGGGTTTCTTGATTCGTTGTGATTTAGTCCTGTTTCTGAGGCTTAGGCTTTTACAACACTGTTGCGTGGCCCTGTTTCTTATTTCACTTCTTTTCTTTTGCGAAAATTTTGCCTGACGGATGCGTCGAATTCTCGGCTTTACTATGTTGATGCTTGTAGTTCACCAGATAGCGGCGATGTTTAATTTGCTTCATGATCTTGTGTAAATTCGTAGGGCTTTTTTGCTACTTATTATTTAGGGCATTTGTGCCTGGGCGATAGGTCGATTGTGATGTCGAGATGTTTAGAGCCGTGGTCTTGAGAGTCTTGGCTAGCATTTCATTGTGAACTTTGTTCTTGTGGAAGTTCTGATGGTCTGTAAATCCCTGTTTCTTTGCCACGGTCATATCATTTCCTTCACCCCATGTAAGCTGTAGATTTCTGAGGTTTTTTTTAGTTTTGTGCCCAAGTTTTCTACATGAGCTGTGATGGAGATGTGTGTGGCTTTTATAATTTTGTTTTCTTGATTATTTCTTTATTACGAGTTTATGACCAGCTGCTTGTATTATTTTATTTTTTCAACTTTCTGCTTTAGTATTCTCTGGTTAACTCTTTGGGTTGGCTGGAGTCTAATTCTGTTTAGTTTGGTCTGTGTCTGAAGAATCAGGTTTTAGGGTTTGTTACCTTGTTTTATGATTATTTCCTGTGATCACTCTATTTTCTAAATAGTTTTCTTCAAATTTTAGTGATTTGAGTTTAGCTCTCGATAATTAGTGATGAAGTCTTTTTGAAAAATATTAATGATTAAGTTTTGCTCATGTATCTTTTGCTATGGCTTATATGTGGTTTAAATCTGGAAAGTACTTCTGAATGGATTTCAGGACATTAACTACCATTTGGAGGTCTATCCACGAGCAGAACATTGTATTTACACTATCCTATGTTAATCTGTATAGTTCTATCCATGCAAATGTTCTTCACAAATTTTTTGGAATCGAATCCTCTAGACTCTAGTGTTCACCTTGTTGCTCAATAGAGTTTGCGGTGCCATATCAACCTCACCTGTTTGTTTCTAATAATTTGACACTCCAGCTCTGGACCTCACTTTGTAGAGTAATATTTTGCTTGGGAACTTGCAAAGTATGTTGTCTGTGTTGGATTTAAAATGGATTGTTGAGATCAAACTCCACCAGGTATATGAACCTGAGTATCTGACTAACACGTAACGGTACAATAGAACACCTCCTGGAATATCAACTTAGCACTCACAATCAACCATATTTTTCTTTTCTGTCTAATTTATTTATTTTGTGTTTGACAAATAATGCAGGGATGGTCCCTGCTCCAACCTAGAATTTGTTTATTCAAACAAAACAAGTATACTGTGAATCTCCACAATTGCCATAAGGTTAATAAGTGAATAATCATAATAGGAAAACAGAGGGAAGAGAAAAGAAAATGAGTCTGTATACATTAGCTTTTCCAAATAAACCATGTAAAGGAGTTAAGACCAAAATCATATGACACCAGCTCGACAACTTGATCATTCTATAGCATTGGTGCAGCTGCTGTCCCAAGTGCATGAGGAGTTGATATATTTTAATTGACCATGAGTATCTGTAGGTAACTAGGTATATTTTGACCTTCTGTTATAGTTCATTAGTTTCCATTCAGAAAATATAGTTCATTAGTAGTTTTTATGTTTCACTGATTGGTTGCACTTGAACTGAAGTACTGATGTGTAAACCAAGTTTAAGGGGCAGATAGATAAAAAATCTCTATTAGGACAGTGGAAACAGTAATGTCAGCAGTTCTCTGTTTGCTATATACAGTGATGAACAGTCCAGTGCCTGCTAACATGGCGAATTTCAACTGATGCGCTGTAGCTTTATGAAGTGGCAAAAGAAAGAAAAAAGGCAAGATGAAGTTGCAGCTAGGAGGTCCTAGCTCCTGTTGTTTCCCATAAAAAAAAAAGAAGAGGATGTCTTATTGTCATGGTCATATCATGGTACTTCTCCTGAATAGCACCACGGTGCTTTGATGAACATGCAATCTCTCTTTCCAGCTTTTTCAGAAAATTCGCACCCTTTCTTAATATGCCTATTCCTCTTTATCAACATACTTATATAACAATTTTATCTTTTGAAACTAGTTGATCATATGTATTGTTCGTGTCTCTATTTCTCTGAACAGTTTTTCAACATATATCTGCTAGATGCATCACAGTTTTTTTACACATCAGATTAGTTGAGTATTTTTTGTAAGCTTGAATTTACAGATATATTAATGTTTTCTTTATTTCATTTATACTCTTAGATACTCTCAGAAATTCACTTGTCTTCATTTATTTTTGGTAATGTATTCTTTTTCAGTGGCTATTTTCAATACTATCAACCTCAAGTTAGTGTGTGTACTCTTTAACCTCATAATGATTGATATCATTGTTTAATTATTTGTTTAATACCAATGTTTAAATAGATTCTTCCATATGCAATTTGCATTTTAAGTCTTCCCATAGTACTACCCATCACTTTGTCTTTTCTGAAATATTTGGTTTCTAATCTTTTAACTTTTAGAGCTTGTCCAACCTTTATCTTTAGAGCTTTGTCCAACCTTTATCCAACTTGTATTTAGAAATGACCTTGTTTCTTCACTTGTAGCTATTGGTTAGTAGCCTATTTCCTTTCCCCCTAAAAAATGGGAATGTTTCCCAATCATACTTGGTATCTTTCCTTAAGTAGTTATTTTTTTTAGTGTGTAATGTGTCGCCATCAATTTTCTGACAGAATGTTGTGGACCCAAATGTATATGATTCATTGGTTCTAACTTTATTATGTTTGGCCCCTCGTGGTTGCCTTTTGATCTATCCATCAGATTTTCACCGTTGTGCTGATTAATTTTTTCAACATATCACTACACTGGATGAAACTTTCCACTAGACTGAAGCAAAGCATGTCCATCTTATTTATTTAGGTTATGTCTCTACTAATATAAAGAGCTAGTTTGTCCGTCGTCCTGCCCTTTCCTCGCTTCCTACGGGCGCAGCCCAACCAACAACGCCCCACGTCACACGTCCCGTGGAAAACCGGCTAAAAAGAACCAAAACTCCCATCCCTTCCCCACCCAGCCACCGCTCCCCATGCCCTTCCCCGGCACACCTACCTCTGGTTCCTCTCCCCCAAGTCCTATGCTCTCCAACGAATTTAGCCTCTAGCACTTCCCCTTTCTCTTCCTCTTCCGACTCCTCTCCCTCCCTGCCACTGATGTCTCATCGATCGGCGTCGTGAGGGGAGAGGTTCCGAGATGGGAGTTTTGATACCGCCGCAAGGTCGCTGCCGGTTGTCGTCTAGCATGGTCCTCCTCGTCACCGTTGTTGCCAGCCTCGTCGAGTTGTAGGCCAACGTGAGGTCACCCAGCTATGGAATAACATACCTCCTACCCCAAATCTAAATCCAAATCCGGACTTTTCCTTCTCCTTCCCCTTTCCTCGCCGAAGTTCTTGCTAGCGGTTCGCCCCTCTGGTTGGCTAGGCTTCTCCCTTCATCCATTCTCGCCTTCCCTTGCAACCGCCTCTATGTCCAGCCTCCTCAGTAGGTCGGCGGCTACAGTCTAGGGCGACGGAGGCGGGGACAGAGAGCTGGCTGAGGAGAAGGATGAGGAGAAATAGGAGACGGAGACCGGGGAGAGGAAACGGAGGTAGGCTTGATTTTTTTCTCCTCATAGATTGCTTTGCTTTCATCTGCTTCTCCAGCACTCTGCATATTTTTTTGGGTCATGAATGGATCTTTGTTTGTTTAGGCTGATTTGATGAGTGGATTCTGCAATGTCCGGTGACCACATCAAGTTTGGGCTTCTGATGGCCGCCATTCTATCATGGAGCATCATCGATAATGGCAGCTACTAGTGAGCTCGCCCACACAGCATAATCCCTCACTACCACTTGCTGACGGCCTCTCAGTTGCCCTCGCTGCTGGTCATCGACGCCCCCTCCACCCCCAATAACAAGTACGTGAGTTGTTCTTAAATTCCAATTTGTGGTATGAATCTGCAATTGGATTTAATTGCTATCAATTACCAATTGCTACTTGAAAATTTGTTCATGTTGATGTCAATTCATGGTGTGAAATCTTCAATTATTGTTTTAGGTTTCGATCTGAATTGGTCAATTTTGTGTGTGCAGAAGGTATGCACTTGCAATTTTTAACGAAGTCTGATGCCAGTGTTTGATTTGCTCATTTAAGGAACAGAGGTGGATAGGGTACAATGATGGATATAGCGCAGCAGCTCCAAACACATGTTTGTCATCAGATCTTGTAAGTTATTTCTCACGTGATATGTTAGTTAAAGTTGATTGATCTATACCTTTGTCTGCTAGGTAGATGATTCAAATGCTAATGTTTTTAAATGAAGCCTTATGGTTGTTAATTGATGCTTATTTGAAATCGAGCAGAGTGTCTATCTTCCTTGTGGCAACATTTAGAAGATTGAAGAATGCCATAAAACTATAGTTTTTGTGCTGCTCACATAACACTGGTGTATCTAACATAAAATAGTATGAAGCTCTCTATTTTAGAAGTACAACAAATTAATGATTCGGTCAATAATCTTTGACAAACAAATGATCTGGTCAATAATCCTTGCCATTATGGTTGTGGAAACTATTATTGTTGGCACAACATTTTCTAGCACCATAAGAAAGTTAAGGGCAGTGTTTTTAGGCTCTCGGCTCGGATAACAGGTTGTACGGCTTAGGGTTTTAGTATTGTAGATTTTATTTCAAAACTCTCATTTCTTTGATCTTGAAAAGCTTTCATTCCTAGCCTATCCTAATTTGTTTAGGACAAAAGACTTTGTTGTTGTTGTTGGTGGTGCTTATATGTGACATAAACTTATGATATGTTATCCTAAAGGTAGTGTCAAGTTCATCATGAGGATCTTGGTTTCATGGATTTGCTAGTACTCGACGAATGAGCATACTGGGGGAGTGGTTTATGATGAATAGACAGAATATGCAAGATATTTGCTATAAATTTTGGCTTCCGTTGTAATACACGGGTATCCTACTAATATAAAAAAGGTGGAGCTTAGCAGAATCATACAGTTCAACTTATTACTTGGTTTTCAATGTATTTATGTATTTTTATCTTTTTAAATCAAATCATGACTCAAACTTGTAAATTTAGGAATTGTTCCCAGCACTCACTATCCTATTATGGTATTACCCCACTAATTGTCACAGTAGTTCTAGTTGAGCAACTGTTGCAGAAGCTTGAAGTTTGATTTCAGTCTGCTATTTCATTGTGATCTGTATCTTGGTGATTGATGTATTAAAATAACTTACCGAACTAACAGTAGTGTATACTCATCTAAAATCGAATCAAGTTTGTAACTTTAGACAGCATTGATGGTTTGGTGATATTTCTATTTTCTTCATTAATGATTTCTAAATAGGATAGAGCTTTTTCTTCCACTATTCCTCCGTTACAATGTTGGACTGGATTCATCTCCTCTTTTTTTGCCATGCGATAAATCTTTTTAGCTTGTAACATGAGTTCAACTGTGCAACATTTCCATGTGCAGTGCTCTGTAATTTGAATTGCTATTGTCATTCACATTCTGAACCTGAAACTATAGATCTGTGTAACGACTAGATATTCATCTTGTCTGTTCTTTTGAGGTATTTTCTTTTCATGAGCATCTTTTGCTGCGATTATATTGTAGAAGTAGATTGAAGTTGCACAGTGAGTTTTTGTTTTTTACAGTTTCCACTTTTTTCAGTACAAAGTGACAAACAGCTGCGATGCTAATCTTGATGACACATCAGTTGCAGGAGGATGAAAGAAGTCATCAAACGCATGCTAAGGGATCAAGAAGGGGCAGAAGGGCTAGCCATACACAAACTCCGCATGCTGGTACGTTTCCTCATGATTCATGAACTTAATGAACAAGCAAAACAATCCAGTTATCCAATGCATATCAGTGAAGCCATGAAAAACTGATTTCTCATATCAACTCATTGTTAGGTTTGTACATGTTAACTGATATGAGGCCTCAAGCCCTCAACAATCCCCCACTTGCATGGCTAAAGGCACGTGTGTCAGTCTTACATCTTTTGTAAGGGGCACCGCTATACATTAGCCTAGGTCTACTGCTCTTAGGCTTGTGGAGTAATTTACATGATTTACATACATATCTCTTTGGCACCTGATCGAAATCATTAATACCAGCACACCTGGTGTGCTGCCACACATGGCAAGAGTCACAAGATAGCATCCTCTCGCCATCGTCATCCTTGGCTCCACAAGAGCAATTAACTGTCCATTTGTCCACACCCCTCTCCATCCGGTAAATTGCAACCCTGCGTTCACCTCCAATGCACCTGCCTTGAATGCAAACAGTCCCATTTGCTCCAAACAAGAGCTTGATTTGAGTTGTCTCACTTGCAGTTGCGCAATCAAGAAGCTGGTTGGCTACAAAGGTCTGCAACATTAGATAGATGTCTCGGAATGTTCTGGTGGCCTCCATCTTCAGATCAGCAACAGTTGCTGTTTGTGGAAGTGTTATGAGCTCTGCTGGGACACAAGGTGGATCACCAACCTGATCCAACAGCTCCACTTTGCACCAAATGTGCAACATGGATGGGTTTGAGGCAAGAAATCCTCTTCCAGGTCATAATGCTTGATGAATTGCTTGCAGTCCAAAGGATCATCGCAGATCTCTTGGCATGCTCATGAATTTCTTCCGGCTTATAAGGATGCATTGTATGTGGGTGGAGGAGTGCGTCATACAAGAACTTGATGTCACGGAGAAGATGATCTCGGGTTAGCATGCATACGTTCTTTGGTAGCAAGATGGTTTCATTCGTCAGCCTGCAGGGAAAAACTAGTTAGAATTTTCATTCGAATACAAGAACTTGGATAGTATGCCAGTCAAACCATCTGAGCCACCAACCTGTACTCTATTGTGTTTTTCTCACTGTTGCATCGAACTGCAACCACCATCCCATCATTGGTCGTTGTACCACCAATGGTCTTGATGCAGTAATCGACCAGCTGTGGTGAACCAATCGGATGGGCTGTAGCTGCCCTTAGGGTTCGCATAGCCACCCATCCATCCGCAGCACGGAGAACTTTCAGAGCAATGTCCGTTGCTCGCTTTATTTCCTCATCGGCCCATTTCCCCTCGTCGAAATGGGCATCATATGCTAGTTCCTTTTTGTGCATTGGCGCTGGGTGTTTAGGCGCACTCTTGCTGGTGGCAAGCCCCAGCATATAGAGGAACAGATCACGGAGTGTGGTGAGAGGGCGCTTTGAGAGGGATTGATAGAATGCAATGGTATCCTGCAGCTGGTTTCGAGGGGACCGGGAGTGAGGGAAGAAGTGAGACAGTGGCACTGAGGAAATGCTGTCTATGGCTTTGCAGTAGGTTTCGGGTGTGATTCCAAAGCTCCCACTGCCGAGTTTGAATCCCCACTGGCCATACCAAGAACAGCCAGTGGCGGCAGCATGTAGGATCCGGCAGTCAACTCCATACTTCTTCGAGACATCCATCACGGAGACCTTTCTGCAATTTATCAAGTGTTTTTGCATGTTAGTGTCATATCCCGACAAATGAGAAAAAAAAAATGCTGAAAGCAATAGGCCTGCTTATGTTCGTTTAAGCATGTACAAGTGCAAATTCATTTGCTTTTATGATTCATCATGTAACAGATCCAGTACCTGACCCTGAGATATCTGCAGAGCCGATCCCAAAAGTCCATCAGTTGGTATCCTGTCATGAGGCTGGAGCCACCCTCACGGCCATTGATCCGGACGAGGTGGCCAAACCCATTTTCATGAACTATGCCGTGCAGCAAATGCCGCGGGTTCTCCAGTTGCACATAGTTCCAGTCTTCCGGATCATCACGGGAGAGCCCATGATTGCACGACGGGCACCTGATAATTACGTAACAAGATGAAACCACATCTTTAGTTATCTGAAGATATCATACTGTGTAGCAGTTCATAGTGCTCTTTTTCACTATTTGGAGTATTGATGTTAATTGTTCTTATTTTTTAATGATATTGTTGGTATGTAAAATTATATATGCTGAGAGATAGATTGACCAACCTTGTTTCGAACAATTCGACCATGAGCCCACAACGTCGGCAGGTTTTGCAGTTGGGCATGTTCTCATTCCGAATTATGAAGTGGTACTTCTTTCCACAAACAGGGTGCCTGCTCCAGCCTACCATCAAAGTTCAACACAAGGCAATCACATCAATTTGCGTCCAAAACTGTGATTCTCCAGACATTACCATTAGCTTAATTGATAACACAGATTTAGGCCAATGACATGAAAATTTTGCTTATCTTGTAAACAGATATGAAGACAAACTTCCAAGCACATTATAATCTACAAGTTCAAAACTTGCAGCTCAGTTCAGTTCAATTCACCAGGCCATCGAATTAATGAATTAACTGTTAGTTTCAGGCAATGATCATGCAATCCAATCAGGCGAACTGGGCATAGTATCAATTGGGAATAAGCTGGTCCAGACTCTCTTTTCCTAGCAGTCGTCAGATCTCAATTCTTTTTTTCCTTTTCTTTTCCTTTCCCTTTTTTCTGAATATTTTGTCCTCTCCAAAAGCATCCATGATTCGCCATAATAATACGCATTTTCACTGTGTTCTTTCAGAAGTATTCAAAGTTTAATATTTTCACAGTATATACAGTCTTTCAAAGGTAAACAAAATTGTATGCGTTTACAGCCTCCCAAATTAAAGAAAAAAATCTGGAAACTTCCATGCTCTGCACCCACAATAGAGAGCATCACACACGCAAGGCCCTCACCTCATCAAGCTCAACAATCTACTTTAGGAGACGGAGAAGGAAAAGATAGGACACACAAACAATGAACAATCTGCGACAAATTCCAATATCCGTATATGAGAAAACCTCACCCAAACACATCTCACGGAATCACAGTAACACTACACGACACCACACCCCCCTCGTCAAAAAACAAACGCGACCCCGCCGGACGGACTGACCAACTCACCGGCGACGGTGCAGTGCTCGCAGTAGACGCGCCGGGCCCTGGGCACGTACTCCTCCACAACCTCCATCACCGCCACCTCGCCGCCCTCCCCGACACGGAACATCACCTGCCACGCGGCGCCCAGCATGCCCTCAACCCGCTCCGCCGCCGCCGGCACCGCGCACCGCGCCAGGAACCCCCGCACGTTGGCGCGGAACGCGCCGTCGAGCCTCCCCACCTCCGGGGCGGGGAAGGACCGCATGTCGATGAGGCACGGCTCCGCCGTCACCCGCGCCCGCTTCAACGGCCGCCCGTGCACCGCCATCGACGTCGCCGCCGAGGGGACCCTCCGGATCGGTTGGCGCGCGCCCGCGGCGGCGGCGGTGCTCAGATCTGAATATCTGATCGGTTCGGAGATTTTCAAATCGGCGGCGGTTGAGATTTGAATGGGTGCGAACGCGCGCGGATTTGGAATTTTTTTGGATCGCGGCGGAAAAAAATTCGCCGTGTCGGGTTTTGGATTTGGATCTGGATGGTGTTCGGCATTTTTGGGGTGGGGGCGGGTGTATTTATAGGCCGGAAGGTGAGGTGGCGTAGGTCGGTTTGGGTGGGAGAAATTACGGGTTTGCCCCTCGGTGGTTTGAAGAGTCGTGAGCGAACACGTCAGCAGAAAACTGCGGCAGATGAATTTCGTGCGTGCGTGGGCGCGCACTGTGGGGCCCGCCGACGCGGTCTGCATCCGACGTGTTTGGGGCCCGGGCTAGCTGGGCCATGCGTGGGCTGCTAGATGGTCCGGTTCGAATCAGAGACCTGTTCCAACTGGGTTAGACACGTGGAAAATGGAAAAAGGAAGCAAACAATATAGAACTTCTTCTAATTTCCTATTTATCATTTGAGCTTTTTTTGTGGCTTATGGCTGAAAACACTGTAGCTGACTGAAAAAACACTGTAGCTGACAGAGACTTATTTAGCATAATTAAATTTAAAAAAATTAAAAAATATAAAAAATATGTTAGCACATTACGTATAATACAAACACATACGGGAAAAAAGAACCGGCAAAAAAGGTCAACAAAAAGCCAAAAGTTCAGAAAAAGACGAAATTTATGAATAGTGAAAAATAAGCCGGAAGCCAGAAGCTGAAGCCCAACCGATCGGGGCTTAACTTCTTGTTGAAGTATTGGTTGTGTTGCTGATAATCAAGCGCACATAAAAGTAGAAATAGACAAAAGATGTAGTCTCGACAGCCACTCAGCTTTATTGTTCTTGCTCGTAGTCGATGTCTATAGGCGATGTATGCGTGTGTATAATATGCAGCTCCCTTCACCCCTTTATATAATGGTAGAAGAGAAGTCTTTCTTGCATCTTAAGTAAAGATACTAATAATCTATCAAAACTCTTAGTTTAGGCAAATATTCACATAACATAATATCATAGTACTTCCCTTGGACACTTGATCAACGTCATGCTCATGCCTCGTTAAAAACTCCTCCTGAAAACCAGTGAGAAAAATCAATTAGGAGAGAAGAGTGCATAGCTCACGTTCTTACTATTGCACATATTGTCTCATTAAAAACTTTTAAGTAAGAAAAACCAGTGGACAAAATTTAATTAAGAAAAAAAGAGTGCAACACTCCATCTTGAAAGATGAACATACGTATGAAGATTAATCTCCCCCAGAAGGCATTAATTCTTCGAGCCTTCTCATGCCAGTGCCATGAACATGCTTCGCAAAGGTAGAAACTGGCAATGCTTTAATGAATAAATTCACAAGATTTTCAGTAGTTTGGATTTTTTTTGCATTTCTACATTCTCGTTCTCCTACTACTCATAGGAATAGAAATACTTTCGAAGTATATGCTTTGTCATTGACTTTGGGAATATATGCTTTGTCATTGGAATCTTGACATAGCTGTTCTTCATCTATGCAATGAAAGTAGCATTATCCTCATAGAGGATTGTGGGAGCTTTATCCACCTCTACACACATGACTTAGAGATGATATATCAATTTTCTAAGCCATATGCACTCACGAGTAGCCTCATATAGTGAGGTTATCTCCGAATGATTAGTTGACGTAGCAACTATCATTTGCTTAACAAAGCTGTATTTCTGCTTAGAAAGACATGTACATAATGTGACTTGGCATTATGGGGATCAGAAAGATAGCCAACATCTGAGTATCCAATGATTTTGATATCTTAACACTTGGGATAAAAGAGTCCAAGATCACTAGTACCCTGTAGGTACCTAAGAATGCCTTTAATCCCATTCCAATGCCTTTTAGTAGGCTAAGAACTATATCTTGTCAAACAACTCACTGCAAATGCAATGTTAAGCTTGATAAAATTTATAAGATATAAAAGTGCTCCAATTGCACTTAAGTATGGGATCTCTGGTAAAGAATGGGATATCTGTCTCCAGTACTTCTTCATTCTCATGCTTATGTCTATATTGATCTTTCTCCACTTCAAGTGACCTAACGATAATTAGAGTACCAAGTGGATGAGATTTATCAAAATAAAATACCTCCAACACTTTCTTGGTGTAGGTGGTCTAGTGCAACAACATGCCACCAGGCAAATGTTCAATCTACAAGCTGAGATAATATTTGGTCTTACCCAAATCTTTCATCTCAAATTCTGTCTTCAAGTATGAGCTCACTTAAAATATATCATCCGTGGTTTTGATGATGTTCAAATCGTGGACAAATAAAAATGTGATACATGATCCATGAGTGGGTTTCTTGATGAACACACATGAACATACTTCATTATTCACGTATCCCTTCTGTAGAAGAAATTCGCTCAGTTGGTTGTACCACATACGACCCGACTGTTTCAATCCATATAGTGACCTTTGTAATTTTACACTATACATGTTGTAATTATCATTCGCACTCATATGTGGGACCTTCGGTCCCTCTGGAAGCTTCATAATGATTATGGCAGCTTGTTTGTAAAAATTTGCAAGTCAATTATCATCTGAACCTCTTGTTCAGATTCTTTAGTATATGGATCCACATCATGAAAACTATTATCATTCCATGATAGTTCCGAGCATTCCAAATTAGGGTCCTTTAATTTCCTCCTAATGCTAGGAATAGTTCTTCATTAAATATACAATCCATGTATCTTGCTTTCAAGAGATCCCTCGTCATGGGCTCCAAATATTTGATTATAGAAGAAAATTCAAATCCCACGTAAATTCCTATTTACAGTGGGGGCCCATTGACATACGTTGGGGTGGTGAGATTGGTACGATATGATACATCCAAATGTATGCAGATAGAAAATACTTGGTTCTTTCCCACGCACAAACTAGAAAGGTGAATACTCATGGTATGTCGATGGCCAGAGTTGTATTACTGTTACGACATGTAATACAGCATGTCGCCAACACCTAGTGGAGAGATTGCCCCTCATCAGTAGAGCCCAAGTAATCAATTTGATCCTCTTGATTAAAAAAATTCTACAAGTCCATTAAGTGTATGATCCTAAGGCCATACAATAATCATTAAATGCTTTAAAGCTAAACTCACCAGCATTATCCATACATATGGATTGGATCCTTTGATCCAGGAATTTGGCTCTTAGTATGATAATCTATGAAATCATCTTGGTGAAGGCTTGATTTCTAGTGGATAGTAGGCACACATGAGTTCACTGCATGTATACATCTATTCGGACCATAAAATGCTTAAAAGACCCCAACATGGGCTCTATCGATCCATAAATGTCCCCCTGAATCATCTCTAGGAAATTAGGTAGTTTCATCCTTATGATAAGCAGGTCTCGTTATTAATTTGCCTTGAGCACATGCCTCACACACAAACTGGTGTATTTTATGGATGTCTCTTAACTTTAAGTGAAGACTAGTAGAATGCTTCATGATCTGGCTATCATATTTTCTCTGAGATGTCCCAAACATTCGTGCCCCATTCTAAACAATTCTAAATCCTTTAGGAGATGAAGTAACATTCTAAACAAGTCTAAATCATTTAGGAGTGTGTTCATCACACACTACTACAAAACAAGCTATACTAGATATCTCATCACAGACGGTTCATGTGGAGTCGTCTGTGCTTTGATTATTATAGACGGTTCATGGCTAAAACTATCTCTGAAACTATCACAGACAATTGGGTTTAAAAGCCGTCTGTGATATACGCATTATCACAGACGATTTTTAATTAGAACCGTCTATGAAACTATCATAGATGGTTCGTATAACAAACCATCTTTGATATATGCATTATCATAGACGGTTCATGTAATAAACCATCTTTGATAATGACACGTCACCGATTCATGGCATATCCCTAGGATTTCGATCTCACATGTCCATTCTCTCCACATTGGATGGCAGGCACCGGTTCCTCCCACCGCTTGGCCCTTATTAATTACTCCCCGTCTACCTTTCCACTGCTCGGTCCTTATTAATGACTCCCCATCTACCTTTCCACCGGCAGTCACATGTGAGTTCATCACCGTGAGCTACCACCGTGAGCTAGCGCCTCCGTGTGACACCATGGTCGACTGTCTAACACACTTTTGTCATAAGCGTCGTAAGAATGTCTTATCCAGTCTCACCATCGTGCCACAAAGGTGGCGCTACCGCTACCTCTCCATTGCCAGTGATATCCAGCCGTCATCCGATGCATCCAGCTTGTTCCTCGACGACACTGACTACCGCTGCGAGCTAGCGCCTCCGTTGTGACATCACGGTCGACTGCAGAACACACTCTTGCCGTAAGTGTCGTAAGAGTGTCTTCTGCAATCTCACTGGCGTGCCACAAAGGTGGCGCTACCGTCGCCTCTCCATTGCCAGTGATATTCGACCTCCACCCGATGCATCCAGCTTGTTCCTTGACGATGCCAACTACCGCCGTGAGTTAGCTCCTCCATTGTGACACCACGGTTGACTGCACAACACACTCTTGTCGTAAGTGTCATAAGAGTGTCTTGTGTAGTCTCACCATCGTGCCACAAAGGTGGCGCTACCATTGCCTCTCCATTGCCGGTGATATCCAGCTGCCATCCGATGCATCTAGCTTCTATTGTCTACTAGGATCTCTGCTTCTTATATATTTTTGTCGTGTAAAAGAGTTGGGTTCGTTATCTTGTTATGCTATAATGATGGATTCTAATCTTAATGGAAATGGAATGTGTTGTTGTGTTTGCTACTGTATTTGCTTGTTTTCAAAGGGCATAGGTCTAGGATGAACTATCACAGACAGTTTAGGCTATAAACTGTCTATGAAGGACTATCACAGATGGTTCTATATACCAACCGCAAATGCGTGATACTGCCAATCACGAGCGGTTGGTAACTAGAACAAATGCGTGATGTGTGAGTATCATAGACGATTTTTGTTTCGAGCCGTCTGTAATAGTTTTCTTCACAAACGATTCTAGTTACAAACCGTCTGTGTTGTCTTTATCACAAACGACTCACAAACCGTCTATGATAACCTCCGATTATCACTGACAAATAAATACAAGCGGTTTAGAAAACTGTCTGCGATGACAGTTTCGAACCGTCTGTGATGACTCTTTTTGTATTAGTGACAACATTTTGTTTATCACTTTGATAAACATGTAGTACAATCCTGATGAGAAACTAGGGAGCTTCTCTAAAGTTTCCTTTTTGATATCCTGCTCTCCTAGTGAGGAGAAGGTACTCAGAACCATTCTTGTTCTCTGTTTCTAGGTGGAAACTATTATAATGAATATCCTTGAAATTTAGGAGATTTCATGTTAATTCTGGGAACAATAATGCATCCTCAATGATTATTCGGGTTCCTACCGATAACACAATCGTACCCCTTCCAGATCTAACAATATTACCACAATTGTTATCTATGGTATGGTTATCACATTACCACTTTTCTTGCTCAAAGTCTGGAAGTACTCTAAGGATAGTGTTCATGGTACAACTATCAACAAGATAGATTTCTTGCTCCCACTCCATTGATTATATTCTATAGTAGGATATATAATTTGCATGAATAAAAACAATACATAAAGCAAATGCCAAAATAAATCATGCACACAAACTGGAAATGCTTCATTAAGACTCCTTATGAAGTAAAGTTACATTTAGTTCCTAATATTGTTGACTCTTAGGCAAAACTTGGTGTTTCATATTTTCAACACCATCGTAAAATTTACATGAATTGACTCTCTAAGAGGAATGATGGAATCTATTCCTTAGGATTCTCATTATCCTATCCTTTTCTGGATGAATATCCAGTAGCTCATTATCTAGTAGAGGTGTGTACTCATCATCGTATAATGCATCATAATCACATGCATCCTCTTCCATAGATATTGGTTGGGTTCCGCCATCCAAGTGCATACTATCCCCTGGTGCTTGTAAGAACTGAGTTTTAGGCTTGTCCTTCTGATTCCTGAGGGTGTCTTGATAGAGATCTATCAAATGTTTGGGTATCCTACAACCCTTTGCCCAATGGCCTTTGCTTCCACATTTGAAGCAAGCCTTGTTGTCACTTGGAGCCCTTTCTTGAGCTTTCCCTTTTCCTCCTAACTTCTTCCTTTTGATTATCTTGAATTTCCTACCACTTATGACCTTCACCCTTCCTTTCGGAGTATCTGCCTTTCTCTAATCATTCACATATGCCTTAGGGGCGCTTTGTGTTCCAATAGGATGTGCATTATGATTCTTCAAGAGAAGTTCATTATGGTTCTCTGCTACCAAAAGTACGGAGATGAGATCAGCATGGTTGGTATACCCGTTTTCTCTGTACCAGATTGGCGTCATGAAAAGTAGAAAGGGTCTTCTCGATTAGTTGTGCTTTTGTGATCTCTTTACCACAGAGCGTAAGTTAAGAAATTATTTTGTAAAGGGAAGAGTTATACATTGCCACATATTTATTATCTTGGAGATGCATACTCGATGAATCATGCTCCGCTTGAGGGAGCACCATCAACTTTTATTGATTGTATCATTTCTGGAGCACTCTCCAGAGAACCAAGGGATCTTCCTCTCCATAGAACCAAGGGATCTTCCTTAATCATGAATTCATTCTTGAGCTCCTTGTTCAGGTGGTTGCAGAGAAATACCAATGCCTTCGTTAGATCTCTTGACAAGGGAAGCTTCTCAACCCCCTTGTCATCTTTTTCGTGTTCCACAGTAGTGTGACTCAACCCCTTTGATTCAAGATGTAGCTTGACGTCGAGGGCCCATGTGATGTAATTGTTACCTTCCACATCCAGCTCTTTGAAGTCCTTTTCAACAACATCAGACATGGTGTCTACATCACGTAAAACAACCATTAGTTGGCTCAGAAATAGGCCACAAGAGTCAAAACATGTGAGTATAGCATATAAACAATTCACTTGGCAGTAAACATGAGTCCACAAATTTCCAGTGATTTTCTGCTAATTTTTCTAGTCATAGAAATAATTTCTACAGTAGAAAACACTTTTTGGTAATTAAATAGTCATAAAAGACTAATTAATAAACTAGAACTTTTCAGAGTTTAATTTGCAAGATTTCCATGTGTGGATACTCTAGAATGAAATTATGTAAATCTCAGGGTCTAATCTTTAATTTTTGGTCCCAATGACCTAATTTCAATAAACCAAGGACTCATCCATAATTTCACAAAACTCCTAGGGCTTTTCGACAAACTTTTCACTAGCCGGCCCCAACAACGTCCCATGACTTTGCGCTAGATCTGGCCTATGTGACTCCCTAGGCCCACATAGGGCTAGTTAGGTGGGGCACCCCTCAGTGGTGGTAGTAGCGGTGAGGCAGTGCGACAATCTGAGCGACGCAACATGGAGGTAGGCATGGCAACGCCAACTGGAATAGCAGTCCGGCATGAACGATGAGGGTGGTCGAGGCCTCGTCTGTGGCACGCGGTGGCATGACTTGAAAGGCAGCAAGGCTGATGTCCCCCATCTATGGCACATGGCAGTGCAGCATGAACGATAGCAAGGCCAAGGCCCCTGTTTGTGGTGTTGTGGGGGCAACGTGAACGGTGGGCATGGCTATGAACCCCGTTGGTGGTGTGGCATGAACGGCGAGCTGGGACAAGGGCCCATTTGCGGCACAATTGCACGACATGAACGCCAGCATGGTTGGCCACAACTGAGGTGACGCTGGAGCTGCGCGCTCGACCGATGAGATCTAGGGAGGTGCGGTTGGCTCGGACCCGATCTAGGTTGGCCTGTCACCATGGCGCATATGGTGCAGCAATGATTGGTGGTCCTTATGTGGTGGCGAGGTGGCGCGGGCTTGGACAGCATGGACAATAGACCTCGATGGCGGCGTGGTTGGCAAGGCGGATCGAGGTCCTAAGAGGTGATAGCGATGCCAAATAGCATGGGTGACGATGTCGAATGGCGCTGGTGGCACGGATCGATGAGGTTAGTGGCCATGGTGCAACGTGGATGGTGCGGATGACATGGCCAATTGGATCATTGCTGGCGGCGTCGGAGGCACAGGCAGACGCGATGTAGTGACAATGTTAGTGATGCTGGAGAGTCGATGAGGTGGGACGTGCGACCAGGGTGGGCAGCGTGCACAGGAGCAAGGCGGTGCCAAGGGCGCACGCTCGCGAGTGGGGAGAGATTGGGACCAAAAAACCAAACTAATCTAATTTTCTAATCTAAACTTGATCGTTTAGAAAAACATACTAGATGGCCTACGTGAGAGTGTTATTGTGCTCATAACATGTTGACGTATTGGTCGTGTTGCCGACGATCAAGCACACACAAAAGTAGTAGACAAAAGATGTAGTCTCGACAGGCTCTCAACTTTATTGCTCTTGCTCCTAGGTGATGTATGTGTGTACAATATGCACCTCTCCACCCATTTATTTAATAGTAGAAGGGGAGTTTTTTTGCATCTCAAATAAAGAAACTAGTAATCTATCATAACACTTTAGACAAACCAAGTGTCTACGTACAGTAATATCACAGCACTCCTTATATTCGAGAAAAAGAGCGCGTGTTCAAGTAGAGAATGGAGCGAAGCGAATACCAACATTGAGTGGACAGGTAGACCAACACGGTTAGGACTATTTAGATGAAAATATACTTTGCTAAATCTAGATTACGGCCAAAAGAGCCATTGCGGCCTCGATATGGTGTTTAAATTGGGCCCGAATAAGACTTTATGGCCGTGAAGTGGGTGGGGTCCTTGCATCCGGGGAAGAACAACTTGCCGGATCTGCCAAATATTGGGCTTAGCGTTCGACCCTCTGCAGACCGATGCGGTGGCACTATGCTCGATGCCAGCGATGGGTTCCATGATTTGCCACTCAAAATATTTTTTATTACTATGGTAAAAAAACGAGTTGATCGTACGTCATTTCTTCTCCAACCATACTATTTCTTTAATTTATCATTACTCTCCACTTTTTAACTGATCAAAGCAGCTCTCTTCATAGCATGATTCTCTATATATCTAATGAATTTCGTTGTAACATACAAGCATGTGACTAGTACTTGATAAAATGCTACTGCAAAGTGCAAACACATAAATAGCTAGGTTTTGCCACTCATCCTGCCGTACTCTTTGTTTTTTTTTGCCCCAAAACACACGCGAAAAGTCCCTTTTGCCTTCTTCTTCCTTACATCCTCTTCCTCCGGAATCTTTGATCTCCGTTGTTGCCACTTTCTACCTCATCCCTCCTTCTCTCCCTACCTTCTCCCGTGCGTGTCCACCGCCGGGGCCCGGCCTCTCCTCGCTGTTGTCTTCACCCGAGCGTGCCCCACGGCGGCCCTGCCTCCGCCACCTCTCCTCATCGCCACCCATGGCCGTTGCTGCCTTCTCCTGTGCGTGTCCCTGCCAGAGCTGGAGAAAGACAGTGAGCACCCAGCCAGGCTCAACAATGCCTTCCTGTTGCAGTAGCGCGAGCCCAACCACAACTCCAAGCCGGAGCACGAGTGGGAGGGCGACAACGCCGGGAGGAAGTGGATGGACATGACCATGAGTAGCTCCAAAGTATGCACCTCTGCGAGTAGGCCGGCAAGACCGCATGCGTTGAGAGATGCCGTTCTCATGGTGTTGTGCACACCAGACGACATGGGCGCATCCATGGTGCTCATGCCGCGCAGCCTGCCGCTAGCGTTCCCCCTGTTGGTGTCGACCAAGGATCAAACTCACGTGAAAGATGAACTCAACACTCACAGGAACACTTGGAGCAAACACACAGGAGAGCACAGGCTTTTGCGGCGACGTACGCCCTTTTCTGGTTTCTCTGTTTGATCACCCAATTGTCTAAACACATTAGTACATGGCTTATATAGCTAATCTTGCATGCTCACATGCATGCACGGGAGCAACTACTGCCGGGTCACACGCGCACATATGCAGTACGGCCTGCACGAGCCACCAACTCATGCACGACGAGACTCACGAACTCCATGATCCGCATGAAGCGGTCTACTAGCCTGACCACGAGCCACGTTCCAAGACGTGCCCGACTAAAACATGCATGCAGCTAACTAACGACTTGCTAACTAGCCGTGCCTGATTATTCCACAAAACAAAGACTGGACTAACTCCTACATGCAACGCACACATGCAGCAGATGCACTACTCGATGTGCATGACATACATGCACGTCTCATTCATGCAACTTTCCTAAGAAACATGTACAAGTCATGATTAGTGCTAACAATTCCCCCCTAATCTTGACTTGCGTACTCTATGCATCATCACAGGAGACATGGCTCGTCGTCGGTCGTCGCGAGGAGCGCTGTCTCTTCCTTCTTCGGTTTGCGGCACTCGCTAGCAAAGTGCCCACGAACTCCGCAGTTGTAGCACTTGCCTTTCTTGGCGCGGCGCGAACGCCTACTGCATCCGAGCTCATGCTACTCACGTCGTCGTCGTCGTCGCTCCGCCACCACGCCTCTCGCCGCTGCCGCGTCGTGCTCCTTCGCCGCCGTGCGCCGCTTGCGCGCGCCGACGCCGGCGCTCTCCGTGGCGATGGCGGCGGGCGCCGTCCGTAGCCTCCTCAACGCCGCCACAACGCTCCTCGCCACGCGCGCGCCTCGACGAGCTCCTCGGCGACATCGTCTTCAAATCTGCGAACATCTCGATGGAGCACGCGATCTGATTGTACCTCGCGGTACAACCGCGGCATTTTCTTCACGGCGCGCTCCTCCTCCATCTTCTCCCCAAGCTCGCATAGCTCGTGGCGAGGAGCCGATCCGCGCGGCGAAGTCGTCGATCGTCTCACCGTCCTTGAGCGCCGCGTTCTCGAGCGCGAGGAGGTGCTGCGCCTTGGCCTCTGTGCGCGCGAGTCCCCATCCGCCTCGACTTGACCGCCTCCCAAGCCTCCTTGGCGGTCTTCTTCATGGCGAGGCTGGCCTTCACTCCGGTGGCACCGCGGCGTAAGATGACGACCAACGCCGCCGATCCTTGGCGCGCTCGGCCTTGCCCGCCTCCACGGCATCCCGAGCTCCATGCCCTCGGGTTGACTTGCATCACGGCGCCCACTCGTGGTAGTTCGTCTTCGTTAGCATCGGAAGCTCCATCATGCGCGGACTCCTTGACAACGCGCAAACGCGCCGCCATCGACTTGCGTCGAACTTCTCGGCTCGATACCAAATGTTGGTGTCGACCAAGGATCAAACTCACGTGAAAGATGAACTCAACACTCACAGGAACACTTGGAGCAAACACGGAGAGCATAGGCTTTTGTGGCGGCGTCGCCCTTTCTCGGTTTCTCGTTTGATCACCCAATTGACTAAACACATTAGTACATGGCTTATATAGCTAATCTTGCATGCTCACATGCATGCACGGGAGCAACTACTGCCGGGTCACACGCGCACATACGCACGGCCTGCACGAGCCACCAACTCATGCACGACAAGACTCACGAACTCCATGATCCGCATGAAGCGGTCTACTAGCCTGGCCGCGAGCCACGTTCCAAGACGTGCCCGACTAAAACATGCATGCAGCTAACTAACGACTTGCTAACTAGCTGTGCCTGATTATTCCACAAAACAAAGACCGGACTAACTCCTACATGCAACACACACATGCAGCAGATAGGGGTGGAAAACGGTAACGGATAATTCGTTTTATCCGATATTCGTATCCGAGAGAAATCCGAATATGGTAAGCAAAATCCGTATTCGAAAATATTCGTATTCGTATTCGAGAATATCCGTATCCGTATTTGAGAGTATTCGTATTCGCATTCGTATTCGAGAATATTCATATCCGTATCCGTATTCGAGACTATTCGATTAAGTATTCGATCCGTTTCTAGAACCCATGAAAATCCGTACAAATTTTGTGATTCAAAACTTGAATTTAGGCGGTTTAAAGCTGGTAACGGTCAAAAACGATGAAAAATCGGCAAAACCGTTAGAAATCCGTTTTATCCGATATTCGTATCCGAGAAAATCCGTATTCGAAAATATCCGTATTCGTATTCGAGAATATTCGTATCCGTATTTGAAAATATTCAAATTCGTATTCGTATTCGTTTTAAAAATATAGATTCGTATTCGTATTTGAGACTATTCGACCGTATCCGATCCGTTTCCACCCCTAGCAGCAGATGCACTACTCGATGTGCATGACATACATGCACGTCTCATTCATGCAACTTTCCTAAGAAACATGTACAAGTCATGATTAGTGCTAACACCCCCTCCCTCTGAGGAAGAAGAGGGGGGCAAAAGGGACTTTTTTTGCATGTGTTTTCAGGCAAAAAATAAATACGGGAATGCTAGATGAATGAGAAATCCTAGCTATTTAGGTGTTTGCTTTTATCAAGCAAATCTTTTGAGTCGGCGCAAATCATCAAACTAGGGCCTTTAGAGTGGCAAATCGTCATTTTTCTCCCGAAAGAACCATTGCAGCCTCGATATGGTGTTTGACTTGGACCTGGGTAAAACTTTCTGACCCAAGAAGTAGGTGGAGTATTTGCATAAGGTGAATAACAACTTGGGCCTGTATCTGGCCTAATATCAGGCTTAGGGTTTGACCCACTGCAGACGGATGCAGTGACACACTGACACTAGGCTCGATTCCAGTGATGAGCTTGGCCGGCCCCTTCAATCCAATCAAGTGTATGTGCAATCAAGATTCAGCGCTGAGGCGGCGGCGCGTGACTCAGAGACGTGAACAGCGACGGTGCTGCAGCAAACGGTGGGTGCCATCATGCGGGACGATGAATTTGTTGAATAACTAGTGTCATCTAAGAATCCATACAACCAATCATTATAACTAGAATGAGAACAATCATATAATAAGATAACGCAAAAGACACGAGATGAGACACAAAAGTAGATAACGACTGACACAAGAGATGAGAGATCGAGCAATTCAGTAATCTTCTTTTATTCCAATGTTTTTTCTTGTTGTACATAATAGATCAATCTATCTCCTATTTATAGGCTAATGAGTTTTAGGGGATATGGTACGCGCCTACAACTTACTTCAAGAAATCAAAACCGATGGGGCCAACTTGGGGCGTCGCATCCCTTCCAGAGGGAGCTGGTTTTGTAACATTCCCCTTGGGTGAATATCGTGACATACACGACTTGTTAAAAACACCTTCCAATGAGAAAAGGAATGAAGAGTACATCACATATGCAAGTTGTATTACACTAGTTGTCTCATGAAAAGCCTTTATGCAAGAAAACTTCTAGTAAAAACTCATTAAGAAAAAAAAGAGTATAACCTTTTTGATCATCTTCTGGATTACTATCCTTCCTGCATAATATATGACATCTCAAGGTCAAAATATACCAGCTGTTATTCAGGATAATGCTCCCTCTGAATTCTGCTCATCTCTAAGTCTCCTCATTCCAATGCCGCAAACACACCTTTCAAAGTTAGATGTTGGTAGCGACTTACTAACTAAATCCGCAAGATTTTTATAGGACTTAGTGTGCAGTACCTTTACTTTATCCTTCTTCTGGAGTTCATGAGCAAAGAATAATCTCTACTAATATAAAGGGTGAGGTTGTTCGTCGTCCTCCCCTCCACATAGCACGAAGCAAATTAAAAAATAGCTCCCAAAAAACCAATCAACCAGCTTTCTAGAAAACTTGTTCACCTGGCTTAATCAATTGACTCAGCCCATACGCAACCCAAGCCCATGCACAACATCCCCTCACTCTGCCGCCCGCCTCATGACTCACGTCGATGTGGTCGAAATCAAGGCCAATGTCGAGGGCGCCCTTCCCCACCTTTCTCCTTCCCAACACCTTGTGCCACAACGGTCGCCGCCGTACTCAAGGCCGTTACCACTCTGACCAGGGCTAAGATCTAGATTGTGGGGGCTACCGCCTCGACTCACGCCACCACTGCCACAATCGAGGCCGATAGTGAGGGGCCATTCCCTATGCCCCACGTCGCCACTGATGCACTCGAGGATGTTGTCGCTTCGTCCATGACGTCAACACACTCGAGGACGATGATGCTCTGATCTAAGCCATCGTGGGGGGGCCACTGCCTTGATTCACACTACTGTCGCCGCCGCAGCAATCGAGGCTGATGGTGAGGGGTCCCTTCCCACACGCCATGTTGCTGCCACACACGATGCCACTGTCTCTCTGACCGGGGCTCAGATATGATTGTAAGGACATGTTGGTGGGGTTGGATGTGGAGCTATAGGAGCCAAACTTGCCAGAGGAGGGGCCTACGTGGGGGAGCTCAAATCCTCACACATCCCCTGTTCGCAGCTCATTCCATCATGTCCACGCCGCCACCAGATCTGGGAGCCGGATTCGCAAGAGTGGACAAGATCCATGGGGAAGTTGGTGCCATAACTGCCCAACGTTGACCATGGTAGTTGGAAGAAAAGAATGAGTCATGCAGACACCATGATTTCCTCCTACGACAATACATATGGAGCAACACTTCTTCCATTTCTTTGTCAACTTCTTCCACTTCTCCAACTCAACCACAAAAAATGACCAGGTAAATATTTTGCTCCCCACTCTAATTTTTTGGTTATGTTGTTGTTTTCTCACCATGCCCGATTTCTTGTTTTTTGCGCAATCTTGTTTGTTGTGTTGGCAAATGTTACTGATGCTTGTTGGTTTTCTACCATCACTTGCATATGCATATTTGTTTGAGCCTATTTGCACACCATGATACAAACAGTACTATACTATGAGGCTAACAGATTTCAATAAGAAATTGAGGAATGTAGATAGACAAACATAAGTGAGTAGTGGTATTACAACATTACACTACTGGTATTGGGCAGATATGAGAACAAGAAATAAACCAACTACTAACACTGACATACAGGTGTATGTCAGCGATGCAGTAGCATCAAATTTTAACTGCTGAAGAGCCTTTTTAGGAAAGTAATGACTATTTTTTATTTACATTCAAATTAGAGTGGTATACTTTCCTAGACCTACCAGTCAAATGTTAAAATTGTTGAATGTGTAGTTGCAAAATGATGTGGGCAAAAAAAACCAGTACATAGGAGTGAATAGTTATCAGTTGTTGAAGAGCCTTTTGGTGATAGCAAAATATTGAAAGGAGTTTTTTTAAATTTACATATTCTAATCAGAGTGTTATACTTTCCTGGAGCTGGCAATCAATTATTAAAGTTATTGAACAATATTTTGGTTAATGAGGACATAGTTTTTCAGAGCCACTACCACAATTACTAAAACTTACAAGAGCAGAAACAAAGAAATTTTCTTAAGAAAAATGAAGTGACAACTAAGGATTAGCTTGAGTATAACAATGCAATAGTAGGGGAGTGGTAGCACTGGCACATTTATGTTCTCTTGAGATAGACGTTAAGAAGGGTTAATGACAAAAATACTAAATGCAAAGCATGAACATACAAGTACTAACAGTGTATCATACCTTCTTGAGAAAAATATGATGGGCAATGAAAACACGATCAACTCCCCTTTTGTAGCAGTGGAAGAAGCGCATTGTTTCTGTCCTGTCACCAACATTTACCTATAGAAGTAAAATTGTTTCTAGTATCTACAACACCAAAACGCTGAAATAAGTTAAATACAAGCTAAATAGTAATACAGATAATTTTTATCCCATGCATCCTTGTTGCAATACAATCTATAAAAAAATACATACATGAGAAAGACTATATTAAAGCATCAGCATAACAAACTAAAATACATACATGACTCTGTTTCTAGATTATAGGAGTATAAACTAAACCTCTAGTTTAGCTTGGCTAGTGCGTAAATCTTAATACTAAATATCTTTTTCATCTAAGAAAAATCAAGGCATTAAAAAATTTTAGGCTTTCCTCCTCCAAATGTTGAGATTAGATTTTTCTTTGTAGCATACCACAAAAAGAAAAAAAAACCTATGATGGACACCGAATTAATGGAATTTTTGATCCAACATATATCTCCAACTTCTAGTGGAGGCTTATAGATGTATGCTATGATGGTGATATTATGTGGGAAATGATTCATTCTTTCAATACGCACTAATATCAATTAGGGGCAATTCATTATATGTAGTGAGCTAGATTTTTAATTTAGTGGCATGAAAATTGCATGACCCTAACATTCTATATAGGTTACTCCAACTCCTAGTTGGTTATTATTCTACGACAAAGATCCCATAGGGGGTTCAAGAATCAGCAAACTTTCTTTAGTGTAGATTCTTTATTCTTTTCTCAAGATTTGATCCAATTACTCATACCATGTTTCAACTATTTTGGATCACTCCTTCAAGTCTGTAATTACTCAACATGTTTTTTTTATGGTAATAAGTAGTATGTTTTATCAACATAATATAAATCTACAGGATGCTCTTCAAGAACATAAATATAATGCTAAAACATAAAACATTGACCAGTAGATAGTGCTCACAGATAAATTACTGAACATCATAATGCATATCATGCAGAAGCGTAAATATAATAGCAGCTGTTTGCCGGGCCCATATTTTACAATCCGGAATCCTCTGTGATTCCACCGTACTATTCCTTGGATCAGTAGATAGTGCTCACAGATACAGTACTGAACATCATAATGCATATCATGCAGAAGCGTAAATATAATAGCAGACTTAATCATGGGCAGATTAGGCCGAAATCATTAAGATGCAGCAACAGAAAAGAAGCACATAGGTGGGACCCTCGGGCCCACAGGTAGCCAACTAGGGGTAAGCGACCTAATTCTTGACACCTTTATCTTCTTTACCATCATGTCCAGGTGTATTACTAAAGCATAGCGATCTAGCTCCTGATTCTAGATTCATTGAGTGAGCGAGGGTGAGCACAAACCACCGTGCTCCGTGAGCCAATACACAGGATGCAATTAGATAACATGCATGGCTTATAAAGGGAAGGCTCGGGTTATTTTATTTGCTGTAAATTGCTTTTAGAATACGATACATAGAAATTTCCTGAGACCTAACAGTTTTAGCTAAAACAGATTCTATCAATGTATGAAAGAATGCAATAATAATAATAATAGCGATCCAGATTCCATTCACCGTTACATGGTTTCTACACCATATGCTAACCTTTCAGCATTATAACTGCTTACTTTATCACTGGGTTGACACCTAGGGCACACATATCAGGGCCTTTCTCTGCCCTCCACTTTTTCAAATCTACCCACAAAGCTTTTGAAATAGAATTATATCTAGTTAAGTTCTCATGTCCACCCTTGACCGCGGGCACGACTATTCGAATAGTTTTCACTCTGTAGAGTTGTACACTTTACCCATAAGAGAAAATATGCTCATTGTTCCACGCAATTTCTTAGTCATGTGGTTGAGTAGATCAACACAAGGCTATTACAATGCATTTTTTCCCAGCAGAGTCACGTCTGCTAAGGTTTCACTCCCTTTGGGGTACGACCACCCTTTCAGGAGTCTCCTCTTGCGCCGTCACGTCGGAGGATGTGGCCATTCTCTACTCGCCCGTGGTCACACTAGCGCAACCCATACTGAGTCGTTGCAAATTAGTTAGCCTTACCTACAATTTGCCAACTTGTGGTTGTACTGTTGTACACTAGGAGGTCATTACAAGATTCGGTCCTTAGGGTTATCTGGGCGGTTCTACCATTATCCCCCTTGTGCTTTCACGGCACCACACCCCTGAACCATCCACCCAGATAATTAAGCAATTGAGGTTTTTGGGAGCATAAAATATCCAAGTTACAACATACCAGCCATTTTCACCAATGACTTCCCAAATCAGTTTTTCATGATTAAAAGTGACGCTTAGGGCATTCTGGTGCCCCCGAGTATCTAAGCAGTACTAAGCACGGTGAATAATTATAGACTTATTTTTGAAAGGTTACCATTACAATTTTCCTAGAGTAACAAGGCTCAAAGGTTCAAATGTACCAAAGGAGGTGTAATACTAACAAGTCGAATAATGGACATATAACTAGAATCTTAAAACAAACATATATTTGCATATGAAATAATAGCATGTAATTTGATAATTTAAACAAAAGTAAATTTGCAGAAAATGTAGGTTCAACATAATCAAAGTATTGACTCGCCTTGTGCGGTTTACCGCAGTCTTGAGCTCCTCAAAGCTTTCTCATTCATTGGTCTTGAGCTTCTATCTTTATCTTCACCTCAATCTTGGTCTTGCTTGATCCACTGATTCTTCAGGACTCCAATTTCTAATTATGTGATAAACAACTGAATCCAAATAAATGCAACTCAAAAGATCTAAATAAATCCAATTGAACTTAATTAATTTTTATTATGATTAAATGGGTGATTTGAGGTTGGGTTGATTGGACACGGAGTATCGAAAGAGTCAAACGGGGTTGGAGCGAAGTGATAAATGGCTAAGGGAAATCCATCGAGATAGGCACCTCTTTCGGTTCAAGGATGGCTGGGTATAGTTGACAGTAAAATACCATGGATCGATCTTATATTTAATAGCTTCTTTTATTATTTTTATATTTATTTAGGAAGTTCCATGAGTCAGGTTACACCTATGAACTGGGATATGAGTTTAATTTATTGAATTAATCTTTAGAGTATGTATTTGTGGCAACTTGAGTTGTGGTATTTTATGGGGTTCTATTTACCAATTATTCAAATTATTCACTAAATGATTAGTTCAATAGTTCATGGAAGTATGGGGATATTTAATTATCTAATTGATGTTTTAATAGTAAATTTTAGTATATTCTTATTTACTACTCATCTGTGACTATTGGTCATAATACTACATTTGTCCTTCAGATTATTAATTGGCGAGACTAATCCAATGTCTGATGTTCCAAAGCCATTATATTTTAATACCTAATTATGATCTTTCTAATTGAAGGGATTCTAAAAATCAACTGACATTGATATTTTATCCTTTTCCTTAGCAACGGGCAAAATCTTATCTTAATTAAATTTCTATTTACCTAGGCCCAAACTTGCTATACAGGGTCATATCTCAATATTGCTATTTAGTTAAATCTACCACTGAGATTTATTTAATGGTGGCATGTTAAATGTCCAACATGTTTTAGTTATTATTAAGCGTAATCTTTAATTTAAAGCCTTGTTTTTATAATTAAACATAATATCAAATTTATTTCCCTTAACTTTAACTTGGATGTCTTTTTAATTGGAATCTTTATTAAATTTAGACATTTAACCAAAACCATTTTTTATTAATGCCTTTAATTAATAATTAGATTTAAAATAGATAATAAAGGCACATAATTATTCATACATGATAATTAATCTAATATTAAATATTAAATAATCTTATTTACGCCCTAATTAAATTTATTAGTTTCCATGAATAATTTCTGATTTCCCAAATTTTCCTTGATTAATTTCCTAATTGAAATGGATTAAAAATAAAATAGAATAAAAAGAGTGTGTGTGTGGGGAGGAGAACGAGATTCAAACCCAGGATCTGTGGCTTAATGCACGACTTGGCTGACCACTAGGCTGTTGCCCATTTGGTGATACACTGAGGGGATTAAATTAGAAGAGGTGAGGGGTGGCTGGGGCAAAACAGCAGACTCGGGTGGCGCTCGGTGCTGAGCACACCGGCGGCAGGTGGTGGCCGAGGAGGCGGCAATGACCAGCAAAATGGGTTCCCGGGGAGGCTGGGAAGCCAGTGGAGGAGGTGGCGCGGCCCGGGATGGCGCCAGGAGGGATTGGCGGCGCTGAGGGCGACCGACGCAGGGAGCTACTGGAGCGGCGGCAGCTGGAGGGGAGGAGAAAGGAAATGGGGCGAGCATGAGTGGGAGATGGGTAGGTGGATGCTTACCATGCTGTTGGTCGTGCCGTAGGGAGTCCGAGGCTGGCTGGCGACGATGGCCAATGGCGATGTAGGCGGGCTCCCGACGCCGGCGAGCTGGGGTGAGGGAGTAGCTCCGGCGACAATGGGGAATGTTCCAGGGAGGCGTGTAGATGGTGCCCGAGGGAGGAATTGGCCCATGGTGTCCCGGAGGAGGAATGGCGCTGGCGATGGCGGTGGTGGCTGGCAATGGGGAAGAATAGCCAGCGCGCATGCTCTGGTGAATGAAAGTTCAATTAGCTCGAAAAGGGGGCAGATGGGAGGTGGAGGCATGATGTGACACGGTCACATTTGCGATGGGATTGCCGGAGCGGCCGAGGCAGTGTGAGGCGGTGGTGGCTAGTGCTCGGGCGTGGGGGCGCTCGACCTGAGGAGGGGAGGAGGAAGTCTGGGAAAGCAAAGGATTTGTGCAGGAGGTGAAGGGAGGTGGCAGTGGCTATATAAATAGCCGCAAGGAAGGAATTGTGCGGGCACTGTTGCTGGAGACGAGTGAATAGGGAGAGGCATGGCGTGGCGCAAGGCATGGTGACGCCGGAACAGGGAGGAGACGGGAGCAGTTGACGCCAGGGACGTGCGGTGGAGATGATGTGATGGCAACGGCAACGGCAACGCGGGAGCACAGGCGGGGACAGAGGCAGGTGCGGTGGGGGAGCTGCACGGTCCGGAGCGAAGATTGAGAGGAGGGAGACCGGGCATGACGCTAGAACAAGGAGTCGGTCAGGAGAGAAGGGGAGAGGAAGAAAGAAGATGGGGCTGAGCATGACGCGATGACGAGTGATGGGAGCAGGCTGGCGTAGAGCGATGGGGACGGCTTGGTCGGGGGCGACGCGGGAGCAGTGGCGCTCGGCCGGCTGGTCAGCGAGGCGAGCGCAGAGAGGAAGAGAAGAATGGGAGGAGAAGAAAGAGAAGGGAGAGGGTGCCGGGTCCGCTGGGCAGTGGGGAAAAGGGGAGAGAGGGAGGAAGAGAGAGAAGAGAGAGAGAGAGAAAAAGGGCTGGGCCCACATGTAAGAGAGGGGAAAATGGGAAAAGAATGAGAGAAAAATGAGAAGCTTTAGCAATTTTTGGATTTTGAATTTTTAATTTGAATTTCTATTTCATATTTAAGATTACTGATTTCCAGTTTGCTGGATATTAAGATTCAAAAATTGAATTTTTAGTTCAATTATTTAGATGCAGTTGTTTGATTCTCGGTTTGAGTTTGAAATTTCAATTTTAGTTTGGATTTGAGTGTAATTTAATATTGTTTTAGAATTCATAATTCATTATTTTATATTATTCCCATATCTTTTATTAACACCATTATTATTTTCACTTTGGATGTTATTTCTCATTATATTTATTTGCATGTAACAAAACTCAAAAGATTTCAAATAAATACCCAGAAGAAATTTGGATGCCAACAAATTGCAAGAAAAGTTTTAAAAATTACATATTTTTGAACACTTGAAATTTAGGATGTTACATTATTTAAGTAGGTGATAAATAATATGCCTGACTTCTATTTATAATGGTAAAATAAATATGGCCAATTTTGATCATTCTAGATTGTTATAATCGAATAGGTCATCATCCTTTTATTTTGGGAGTTATCCTACCACTTTTGTCAATATTCATGTGTTATGACCAATGAGTATAGCGCGCTTCAGTATGCACCAGCTATAGTGAGCGATAGCACTTCCTACATTGTGGTGAGCGACTGCCCTTCCTACGCAATGCATTTGCTTCCTGAATGTGCAAATCAGCTGCCCTACATTGGGCTACAAAGATGGTCATTAAGAACATAACATAAATGTCATTCTTCCTATCTACTAAATACTGACAACCATCATGCAATAAATGTTAATTATCTCCCAAATAAATAGATTACTAATTACTTTTGGCTTTGACCTAGCATATGCCATATGGCTACCATGGGTCTTGTCTTCCACATTTTTCTTATGCCTTTTCATATCTAATTTACCTCTCATGCCCAAATTCCTCCCCCTTTTTTATGCCAAACATAAAAAATTCTAAATGATGGCATATGCTTTGAATCAACTCAAATTCTTCTAGCAATATATTCCAATCATACTTCTGCTAGAGTATAATTTTATTTGGTTGGAAAACACATGCATCATGTATATTTCCACTCACAGGGTTCTTGAATAAGAAATAATGTGGTAGTGGGTGGAATAAAATAAACTTCAAGGCTCAAGGTACAAGTTATTCTATACTTGTTTGAGGATTATACTTTTCTTAGCCAAAAATGATTCTTCAAAGATTGAAATAATGCCAACAATGCCATTTGTTCATATGTTGCCAAAAAAAAAATCTATTTTCTCTTTCGCCTACTAGGCATCAATGCACACAAAGAACTAGTGGATAAATAACCTACGTGGTTAATTGAGGCTTAGTGGATATCAATAGTATAATTTCAATAACTATTTCTAATAGGCAAGGCAATACATTATTTACAATGTTAGGCTTCAAATTCACAATTTTATTCTATGCATGATTAAAGATTTTACTACAGGTAAGAGGTGTTACTGGCAAGCATTTACTACAGGTAAGATTTACTACTGGTAGAGGGAAAGATATGTAAGAAATCCTATATAGCAGGTAAGATCTACCAGATCAACAATTTGCACTATTTTCTGGGAAAAGATATTAATCTAATGCAGAAGTTTTTAGCCTAAAGCTAGAGATAAGAATATGCTCTACATGAGCAAAACCAAGTTCTTCGTGAACTATATCAAAATTAATAATGCAATTCATGCAGGTAAGTGACATCTAATCATAGTTAAGGGTAATAATGAGACTACCGTATGTCTCAATATACCTTCCCTGGACTTATGCATACTCTAAATGCACCTACTTTCTTCCCCTTCCACTATATTTCCCATGGCCTTTTATGCGGCTACTAACATTTCCTTTCTTTTGAGCATTTGCGTGTTCTTCTTGAATAGGCATGACCCTTATGTGACTAGCAGTGAGATTCTTGATTAGGAGAACACTCTACTTCTCCATAACTAACAGGACAGAGGTTAACTCAGAACACATCATAGTTTGTGTGACAATACTACTTGTAAAGTCACGTTTCTAGGGTTGAAGGTAGACATAGTCCTCTCAATAGTCAGCTTTAGTAAACTACTAGCTTACATAGCCTAGTTGAGAGACAATATGGTGCATGACAGGACTATGATCTACTATAGATTTCTTGTCCTAAGGGCATTAATTTGATCCAGTCATATTGTGCCTACAGGAGCATAATTAATTTTAGAGAGATGGCGTAAGTGGCCGCACTTCCTACACGACAATGAGCGATGACACTTCCTGCACTGCGGCTTGATTAAAGATAAGGGTATATGATTAATACCGATATTTAGTATCTAGGTAAGGTGGTTGCTGCCATCCAGGGTAGGCAAAAACCCTGTGATGTCTAACATATCCTACAATTTTCATGCAATTTTTCACAAGTTTACTGTTGGCAAAATAATTTTGAATGCATGAAATGAGTGCAAAATAGTAAATATTGGTTTAATCTATGCAGTAGATAATTCGCTTAAATTTACAAAATTTTTCTAGCAGTTTTCAGGATTTTATGACAATTTTAAGGTATTAAAGCAATTTTCTAAATTACCAAACCAACAAATAATAATTCCCAAAAGCACACAATGCTAGGAAAGAAACCATAAAAAGTATGATGCTTCCAAATTGGTACTAAGTCTAAGGTTTTGCAAATTTATGGAAACTCATATACCTTATAAATTTAGTTCCTAGAATTTAAAGAAATTTCATAATTTACTGAATAGTTAAAGTTAAGTAACCTAAACACAGGGTCTATTTGGCAAAAGATCTTAAGAACCACGTCTGACCGCAAAAAATAAAAAACTTCAGGTTCAATCTACAATTTTGTTGTTGCCTTCAACATCTCCCGCAATTGTTCAGTTCTTAGTAGGGGTGGGAAACGGTAACGGATAATCCATTTTATACGGTATTCGTATATGAGAAAATACGAATGTGGTAAGCAAAATCCGTATTCAAAAATGTTCGTATTCGTATTCAAGAATATTCATATCCATATACGAGAATATTCATATTTGCATTCAAGAATATTCATATTCGTATTCGTATTCGAGACTATTCGATTTGTGTTTGATCCGTTCAGGAACCCAGGGAAAATCTGGACGAATTTTGCGATTCAAAATTTGAATTTGGGCTGTTTAAAATCGGTAACCATTCTGGTAACTGGTCAAAAACTGGCAAAACTACTAGAAATTTGTTCTACTGAGATTTGTTACAAGAGTTGTAGGAGGATATTCGTATTCGACTGAATTAAGTACATATTCGATTCGAATTCATATCCGTTACGACATTCAATTCGTATTCGTATTCAAGAATAGTCGAATTCATATTTGTTTTAAAAATATGGATTCGTATTCGTATTTAAGACTATTCGATCGATTGTATCCGATCCGTTTCCATCCCCATTTCTTAGGGGCTAAATCAAAATTTTCATTAAAACCGCAAAGTATTGCCGTCATTCATCAAAACTTGAGGGATCAAATTCGAGAATGTCAATGGATTGGCTCCAGCCGAGTGCCTATTCACCATCGGGCCAGTCTGCTGCTCGTGCTAGGCCGAATTGCCCTGTTAGCACGCTGCTTTGGTGGGCTGCTTCAGCCGGTCCGTTGCCTCGAGGCCGCATGGGCCTCAGGCCATCCTGCCTGGCAGTTGAGGGCTTTCAAACCCTAGCCGCCTTGAGCTGGTGGCGGCGGCGCGTAGCACTCATGCACGCGGGCGTGCGTGCACAGGTGCGTCTCGCAAGCGGTGGCATCGCACGACGCTGCAAACGGAACGGGGATGGCGCGTTCGGGCGCGGGAGCAAGGACGACGACGCACGTGGCTGCGGAGCGCGTGCGTGCGGCTGCGCGCATGCGGCGGCGCGGTGCGTAGAAGCTGGCCGATGCGGCGGCGCAGCGAGCGCGATGGGGACGGCGTGCTGGCCGGGGCCGAAGTCGATGCGGATTCGGTGGGGATGATGTACGGCGGTGCGCCGCCGGCGGCGTGGGTGCGCGTGCGGGCGCGATCTGGGGCAGAGTTCAAGCCGGCGGTCTCGGGAACGATATGCGCCGGCGGCTTCCTGCCACGGGTGCGCTCTAGAGGTTGCGCGTGTTGGTATCGGCGCGCTTCGGTACTGTGCGCGCGGCAAGGGGAAATCGCGGTGGTGATGCGGGCCATCGCTGGTCGGGGTCGTGCACGGCACTGCATGGCCGGCGACGAGGTACGGCTGCTCATGCCGATTCTAGTTAACAGATTGATTAGCAAAATCACGACGAACACATCTAGAGTTCGCGTGGCTGATTGTCAATCTCGCAACACGGACAATCCTACATGCCCGTGTCATGCATAGGAAAGTGAGCCGCAAACTAACCGATTGCGTCTACCGGGGTTATACCCTAGGACAGGACTGATCGCTAGAGAAACATGGATTCGTGCAAACAAAAATAAAAGCGATTAGATACGAACAATCTACAGTATTAAAAATTGTGCTAGAAGGAAGATAGACGATTAGATCATGACGACATACCGTGTCTTGTGCTGATGACATGTTGAATAACTAGTATTATCAAACGATCCATATAACCAATTATCATAATTAGAATGAGAATAATCACACAATAAGACAATGCAAAAGTAGATAACCATTGACACAAGAGAAGAGAAAGAGCAATTCAGCGACCTTTCATTCCAATGATTTTTCTTCTTGTATATAATATATCAATCTCTCTTATTTATAGGCTAATCTACCCTACTCTATAATACACCAAAATTTTCTTTACTAAATCCTCCCCTTCAACCACCCTACAGTCATGCCTAATCTAAGTCCACCCAGATTTGTGTACCAAAATAATCCAACTTCATACAAATAAATGGTCTAGATCTCTCCTCAAGTCTTCTTCTCTTACTCATTGAAAATCCTAAGGCCAAAATCATCCGGATCATGCACATAATTGAGCCAAACCCCACCCCGCGCTCGCCTATCCCGTGGGCTGCCTCCCCCCAGGAATCCCGTCGCTCCTCCCTTCCCTCCTCCGCCGCCCTCCGCCCGTCGCTCCTCCTCGCTCGCTCGCCGCTCGCCTCACCTCCTCCGCCGCTCCACCTCACCTCCTACCCTCCCTTCTTCGCGCTCCGCCTCACCTCCTCCTCTCCACCCCTGCTGTCCTCGCCTCCGCCGACTCCGCCGTCTCCGACCTCGACGCAGCCTCCGCACCACGCTGGCGCCACCAAGACAACCGCTCCTCCACCTCCTCGCGGTGCCGCGGCTCCTCATTCCCAGCGCCGCCGCCGCCGCCGCGTCTTCTCCACATGCTCGGGCGGGGCCTCCTCGAGGCCACCACCTCCTCGCCCGTGTTGCCGCCTCAGCGCCACCAACCGCCGGCGCGGACGAGGCATTCGAGCTCGTCGCCACCATGAAGGAAAATACGGCCTCTCCCGCGCCTCGCTCCTCTGACCCCGTGCTCGCAGCGTTCGCCGCCGGGAGGTCGACAAGCGTCGCCGTCGAGGCCCACATGGCGGTGTCCATTATCGCCCGAGGAGCCCGAGCTTGCCGCACTTCTTGATGTCGCAAGGCGAGGCGGGGCGCCGACAAGGTGTATGAGTATATGCATAAGCCGAGGCGTCTTTGTGGATTGCGTGAGCGAGGAGGCTGAGGTGTTGGAAGGTTGGTTCCGAGCAAGAGAGCGGCAATGGTCGGTAAGGCCGAGTGGGATGCGGTCGGTGAAAGATGCCATTGTGGCAAGCGGTGGCGGTGCCATCAGCTTGGGTGGCTTGAAGCGGCCCTTGGATGGTGCAGCGGGTGAGAGTTGGGGCGGATGGTGAGTGTGGGGATGCAGATGCCGGCTAGCATGTGTTGATATTGACATGGAGGAGACACAGAGGTTCGCTGATTCTGTTCTTTGGGTTGGCCCTTGAGAGGAGACCAAAACAAATTTCAGCCTGTTTGGTGTATATATCCTCTGTATTAATTTGTCTCTGTATTGGTATTTCTGTAGATATCTGGAATTTGCAGTTAGTTTACAGCAAGCGTGATAGTAAGATCATGCATTTGCTTGGTTTAATTCAATCGATAGCATGGCTTTGTGTGATCACTAAGAACTAAGATGGGAAAATTAGGCGTGGAGATAGTGTGCCTCAATGTTTTGTTCAAATAGCTACTAACGGTGATATAATGTGGCCAAATTTAATAGGTAATATGACAAGCTTCTTTATCTACCATGATTTTCACCTCCTTCAGAGAAGTTGAACTGCTGCAGTGTTAACACATTTGAGTCATCCTTAAGGACCTTGTGGATGTTTGTCATGCCTGTGCATTAATTGCTTGCAGCTTGCTCAAGTAACTGGTCCTAATATTTAGACAAATCCATTAATTTTACATTTGTAACTAAAGCATGGCATGTCTAGGAACTAAAGCTAGCTTAAGGAAATAACTAGGCACCAATCAAATTATGTTTCATATACTATATTCATTTGTCTGGATCTTGTATTTGAAAGAATATCCATCTGTAAATATTAAAACATAGCTATTTTGTCACTTACAAGTTGAACAATATGACTTCTCTAGGAGTGGTTGGAAGCACATAAAGAATACAAAGCTATAGTTGATGGTGCAAATATTGCACTTTATCAACAAAATTTTGCAGAGGGCGGTTTCAGTTTGATTCAGGTCTGTGCATCATCTTACACTGAATTTCAACATGCTTATGTTGCCAATGAAGTAATTTGTGCTAATTCATGTTCCATTTGTCATGCTTAATATAGAGCAGCTGGATGCTGTTGTAACAGAGCTGCAAGATAGATATAATGGAAAATGGCCACTTGTCATACTACATAATAAACGCATTGCCGAGCTTATGGAAAATTCATCTAATAGGCATCTGATTGAAACTTGGAGAGCAAGCGGGCATTGTACACTTCACCAAGTGGGTCAAATGATGAGGACCGGGACATCTTGATGACGCAGCATCTGCAGAGAGAAGACCACAGGGCATGTGTATGCAATGAAGAAACTTAAGAAATCAGAAATGCTTCGTCGAGGTCAGGTATGGCTATCTTCTGCCAAAAATTTTGAGTGCATGTTTACATCGATTGTTCTTTCTCCGAGTGCTAAGTTGGATTTCACATTAAGTATGATGCAATTTCTTTGCTGTATGATGCCAATGTTCACCAGTAGGCAGTAGCTCATAAAGTTTGGCTGTATTTCAACTTACTGTTTGCTGTATCATTGTGTTGCAGAGCAATGATCCTAGCCAGCAAGGTGCTCAAGCTGCAGTGAAGTTCCTGCCTTTGCTTATTGGTTATTTTGCGCTCTCTGTTCGTTCTGGACTAAGTCTGTATTGGTGAGCACATTTACAAATTTCAACGTTTATTTAGATAAACATTTTTTTAGGAAGAGCTTAATAATTAATAACTTCCTATAAGCAGAGCGTGCTCCAGTAGAATGCAGACAGTAGCTAAATTTTGTACACAACCTGCTATTAAGTTTAAAACTTTAAATGGTCTAGAATCCTGGTTATGGCGAATCCTTGCAATGCGCTGCAAAATGTTGTCACTTTAAGCTTGGTTTGGTTTGGTTTTAGTTGGTATCATTTTGATTTTAAAGATTCTGAGATTATTTACTAAGTTACATGTTCTGGTTGTAAATGTTGTAAATGGTCTAGAATCCTGGTTATGGCGAATCCTTGCAATGCGCTGAGATTATTTATTAGCTGCATGATGATCTGGGTGGCTCTTGTTATTCGCTGCAGCCTAAGATTCCTGCCTTTCTTCATGGCAAGTTGGCAACACCACACATGGCTATATATATATATATATACACACACACACCTGCATGTACATTTATGATCTATGTCTCTCGTCTCATACTGTTATCTCGCATTGTTTGAGTCTACCCTAACCTGTATTGAGTGGCAATATCATCTCTTCTGCGCTGTAGCTTTGGTTGCTGGACTGGCAATTATTTGTTATAACGCTTTGGGCTCTCAGCCATTTTGCCTTCAACTACAGTAGTTGCTGTTTGAACAATCAAATGCAAAGTGCTACTGTGTAATATACTCTTCTCTATTTCCCCTGATACTGCAGCCGAAAGCCTGGGAATACCTTATCTCAGCGCATATCTCAACTCAATAGGAAGTAACTTCTCACAAGGAGCCAATTTTGCAACAGCTGGTTCGTCAATCAGACGACAGAATACATCTCTATTCGTCTCTGGTTTCAGCCCCATCTCCTTGGACGTTCAGTCCTGGGAATTTGAACAATTCATCAACAGAAGCCAGTTCGTTTATAACAACAAAGGTGATAACTAAACCAAAAACCATTAATCTTTGCTCTATGTAGAACTAAAGATTCATATTTTATCCTTTCTGTTTTTTTTACATGTAGGTGGTATCTACAGGGAGATCCTACCAAAGGCTGAATACTTCTCCCAGGCGCTTTACACCTTCGATATTGGCCAAAATGACATTACTACAGGCTACTTCGCCAACATGACTACTGAAGAAGTCATTGCATCAATCCCAGATCTAATGGAGAGGCTCGCATCAATAATCCATGTACAGCTTTCATCACAAAATAAAATAGCACCAGATTAATTACTCTTCCACAGAGGAGACAGACATTCTTACATCGAGGATTCCTAACTGATTGGAAATCTGCAGAGCGTGCACAGGCTCGGAGGAAGGTACTTCTGGATTCACAACACAGGGCCGATCGGCTGCCTGCCTTACGCTCTGGTTCACCGCCCTGACATCGCCGCTCGCAAGGACAACGCTGGCTGCTCTATCACCTACAACAAGGTCGCGCAGCCAGGGGCGGACCCAAAGAGGGAGGAGTGAGGGCCCAGGCCGCCACTCAATTCGCAGGAACTCAGGTATATAGCCCAAGATTTAATGCTAGTGCCCCCACTCAGTCCAACTAAAAGGCCCTCACTCATACTAAAATTATGAATGAGAACAATTCAGCATACTATGTGTATTGTTGTGCCCCCTCTCAGATTTTGTCCTGGATCCGCCCCTGCGCGCAGCTCTTCAACCTAAGGCTGAAAGAAACCATGGCTCGTCTCCGGAAAACTCATCCTGACGCTGCGTTCACCTACGTCGACGTCTACACCGCCAAGTACAAGCTAATAAGCGAAGCCAAGAAGCTCGGAAAATTGCAATCTTCCTGACCGATGAACTCCACTGTGCCATGGCTGCTGAACAATCACCCTAAAGTTGGCGTTTGTCTGCAGGCTTAGACGACCCTCTGCTCACCTGCTGCGGGCACGGCGGCCTGTACAACTTCGACCAGAAGATCGGCTGCGGCGGGAAGGTTCAGGTGAACGGGACGTGGGTGGTGGTGGGGAAATCGTGCGACGACCCGTCCAAGAGGGTGAGCTGGGACGGCGTCCACTTCACCGAGGCCGCGAACAAGTATGTGTTTGATCAGATCGCCGGCGGCGCGCTCTCGGACCCGCCCGTGACTCTGAGGCAGGCTTGCCAGAGCAAAGGGCAATGAACTACGGGTGTACCATTCGTCAGGTTGGCTGTGCTGCTACTGCTCCTGCTCCTGCTTCAGTGCTTCTTGCTTAGAAGTGTACATTGGAGGAGCGTGCTTGTGGTATATGTACTGCTTCCTTTTGTAATAAGGGAAATGGAAATCACATGCAAAGCAATGCAATCTGTATTTAGAGGATCTGGAAGATTAGAATGCATCATGAAGGATTTAATTTTGGGTTTTTGTTAAACATCATCCGGATGTTTTTTTCCTAACTATCATCTAGATTTAAAATAATTGGATTAGAGATCCAATGGTCATGAATTCTCTCTTCTCCCCTTTGAATTCTATCCCCTTTGCCTTGAAAAAATCTCTCCTTTTCAAAAATAAGGGCCCCTTGATCTCTAATCCAAATATCACAAATTTAGATGATAATTAGGAAGAAAATATCCAAGTGATGTCTAGATACTCTCGTATTATTAACTACAAAGCAGGCTTCCTTGTTGAGCCACACCATCAATATTTTGTAGACCATTTGATTGCTCTCACGTAAAATTCCAGACATTAGATATTCCGATCAGATTCTCTCTCTCTTCCGATCACAGTAACCACAAGATGAAAACTGCTTTATTCCCACGGCAGTTGCCCCAACAGGTTTAGTAGTCGCAGCCTTTCGCAGGCCAACGTTACGCCATTATAGAAAAACCCAACCGTAACAAAGGAAGGAGGGCGCAAGGGCATGGAAAGACAGGACACGCCATCGGCGAGGACGTCGGAATTATGCGCGGTACACGAGCGGCGAGAGGGCTTTAGGGGCAGGCAAGAAGTGTGCAGTCGCCACCTATCGCGCATGGACACTTCTTCCCCGGACGCGAATGGTTTGCGTTGGCGATCTCCACTGCATGCATAAGCATGTGGTGCATTTGGATGTTAAAAGTACCACGTGAGAGGGTTTTGAATTGTATTATGATAAATTGTTGTAATTTAGAAGAGTTAAGAATTTAGATTTGTATTTTATCGAACGGTCAACATGCCGGCTGTACTCTTATGGATATCTTGTATGCATGTTCTCACGGTTGCTCTGTTGAGGTTGAGTCATAGGGCCGTAATTGTTTTGCTGTACTGATTTGGCATGCATGCTTGCTGAGAGTTGAAAACCTTGCATGCGGTTCAGAGCCTGCTTTTAATCAAAGCATTAATTGCCCATGGTCGAAGATGCCTGTGGTCGAGTCAGTGGCGTGGTCGTTACCGACCCGCGCGTGAAGGGTCATTACGACCACGTTGAAGCGGGCAGCCACGATACAACCACGTTGTAAGATCGGTCGGTACGACCACGTTGAGACCGGTCGATATGACCACGTTGTAAGACTGGTCGGTACGATCACGTTGATAACGGTCGTTATGACCACGTCGTGGTCGAAGGTCGCGATCGAAGCCACTCGGTAGTCGAAGACTGTGGTCGAAAGGCTCAACATGGTCGGAGGTCATGGTAGAAGACCACATCATGGTCGAGAGTCAAGCTTAGTCGAAACGGCTGAACGATCGTAAAGATGACCGTGGTGGTCGGTAACAACCACGTTACGACCACGTTGTGCATGTTCGGTTTCGACTACGTTGACAGTGGTTGGTAACGACCACGTTGTGCGATCATGTTGAGAGTGAAACCGAGTTGAGAGCAAAGCGCGCGATACCATCCGCTCGAAGAGCGTCTCGCGCACACGCATCAGCCAGAGCGATCGTACGGAACGGGGAAACGATGACGTAAGCATGTTGTACATAAGTTTTAGGTTTGTTTACAAATTTTATCTTGTTTTATATTTTATCGTAGCGTTAGTACAGGCACACTACTAGTAACCATTACAGGTCGAAATCAGTGGGGCCAAGTAGGGGCACCGCACCCCTCCCAGAGGGAGGGAGGTAGTTTCGTAACAGAATCCTCATTTTTCTTCCTCACTCCCTGAATGCTTGCAATGCTAGTTGATGGTAACTGTACCACAGAATTGTTCACCTACAACCATGCCAGCGAGTACTTTCTGCTTCGGAGTCAGAGCCCCCGCACCGCATGTGCAAATGTTTTCCCTGTCCGAATTGGTCGGATCCGCAGCTATCTTGGATTAGTGTGTAGGGTTCTAGGTAGGCTACATTAACCCAAATTAAAATTTCTATTGTGTAAGTCAAGAAACCATACGAGTAAGAGATCATAAAATATTACTACTATAAGTGCAGTGCAGTGGAAGAAGAGTTGAAGTAGTTCAGTTCAATGTAGCACATGTCGGTGTAGTAGAAGTAGTCGATCACCCAATATAATTGAAAAGCAATTATCGCAAGCCAATTGTCCTCTAGTAGTAGCCGATCTCCACGAGCCGATTGTCTACTTGGATAATCCCGATTAGCGTTGCAGTCGCAGCAGCATCTCTATTGAAGTCTGCACATTCAGGAATGGAACACTGTGCACTATTATGCTAGCACCAGTGTGCACAACAGGACCTTCGGAAGGAGGTTGTTAGGGTTTCGGTGGGTGGTGCAATGTCTCTCTGTCCTATAACCCTATGCACCTCTTTATATAGAGCCTCCAATAATATCCTTATCCAGCATGAGTAAAAATCGTATCCCACTCAAAGAGCCTTCGATCGAATCCTTATCCAATACGAGTAAAGACCGTATCTCACTCGGAGTATATCATATTGACCCTTATTGTTCTAACCCGTTAAGTATGTGATCCTGTAGATTTATGTATACTTGGTTGTAACCTGAAAACACATTTCCAATCACTGGTCAGTAGAGGTCTCTAGCAGGACATATTGACCCCCAAATATACACAATGATCAAACTGGATGAAACTTATACAATATGATTTACAACCAAGTCTTAGTGTTAGACCAAGATTTTGCCAATCCAAAATTCTCTATAATTCTCACACTATTTCCTGGATCAGTAGATAGTGCACACAAATACATTGTTAAATCATTTCATACATCGCATGAACCATACAACTCATTAATATTACATATCAGAGTTTAAATATTCCACATTGGGTAAATTTTATATAACGGGCCGATCAAGCCAAATTCTTACATTATAAAAGTGGAAGCGAAAGCGATAAGCAAAAGATGAGGCCATATCTTGCCATAGGCAAGTGACTGGAGGTAAAATGGACACAACAGATATTGTCCAAGCTTGGATAATATATATGCACACAATCACCATCAATGTTTGCTTAACTAGGGCAAGAACTACAATACTAAGGATCATCTTAATTTCCTCCATCTTCTTCTGCATCGAGACCAGGAGCATCATAATAAGCATAGGGGTCTTACTCCACTGGTTCATAGTTAATTGAGTGAGCGAGTGTGACCACAATCAATCATGCTCCGCGAGCCAACACATAGAATGTAATTATATAGATGCATGGCTTATCAAAGGATAGCTCGGCTTATTTTATTTGCCAAGGCTATAGTTGAAAGTTATAGTAATTAAAATTTTTTAAGACTTAGCATTTTCAACTAAACCATATTTTAAAGAATGTAAAAGTGTGCAATAATAGTAGTTTAGATTCCATCCACCTGTTATATGGTTCCCTCCACCATATGCTAGTTTTTGTTACTAGGGTTACATCCACCTAGAGCAATTCAAATCAGGATTACATCCACCTGACAAGTTTTTCAACCTGCCAATAAAGTTTTGGAAATAGATACTAACTCAAGCAAGTTCCCATACCTGCCCTTGACCATGGGCACCACAGTTCGAACAGTTTTCACTCTGCATAGGTCGTACAATTTAACCATAAGAGACAACCAACTTGTTTTATTCCACATGTTTTCTTTGACATGCAAATCAAGATGGTCGCAATAAGACCTTTACAATGTATCTCCTAGCGAAGGTTACATGCTAAGATTTCATCTTAGTGTGGTTATGTCTACCCTCACTAAGACCCCCTCTTGCGCCACACGATGACTTATATCCAACGATATGATCCGTGTCCATGACGGCTTATATCTAGTAACACGACTCGTGGGTCACGCTAGTGGTGCAACCCATATTGGTAGATATAAATTAGTTAGCCAGGTCGTACCCATTATAGACTTGTAGTTGCACTATTTTATATTGGGAGGTCATCACAAGATTCAATCTTTAGAGTTATCTGGGTAGTTCTACAACAAACCACATATTCTCGTGCTATATCCGCACCAACACCTCTTACCATCTGCCCAGATATGTAAAGCAGGTTTTAGGGTTTTGAGGAGTATAAAATTAAGTTATCTCAACATACCATCTGTTTCCCACCAATGGTTGTCCAAAACTAGTTTCATGATTTGAATTGATGACAGGGCAATTCAATGCCCTCGGTATCTAAGCTAGACTAAGCATGACACTTAGATACAACTTATAGCTAGTATGATTACTATTAAATTTCTAGGGTGACAAGAATTATGTGTTCAAATGTTCTAAGGGTAGGGTATAATAATAATAAATGATTGATAAGCATGTATCTATAACATTAAGATGAACATAATTTGCATAATAAATAAAAGCATGCAATTTGATAATTTAAACAAATATAACTTGAGTAAATAATACAATGATTGATAGGCATGTATCTATAACCTTAAGATGAACTCTGAAATTCATGATTTCAGTTCCATTAGAAAGATCTTGATTTTAGGTGAATTTAGAAATAAGTTTCACTTGATTTAGAGTTAAGATGAATGAGAACAGACCTTTCAAAGTTTAAGATTGGATTAATTCTAGAAATAAATAGAAGAGAGAAAGACTCTCTCACTGATAGGTGGGGTCCACTATTTTTAATATTATTTTTGATTTAATTTTTTACTTACAAAAGCTATAGAGAATCACAGGTGGGGTCCTTTGGGATTTTATTTCCTTTTTGAATTAATTTTTTATAGGAAAATCATTAGAGGCTGACAAGTGGGGCCAACACTGTTTAAGGTACAGTAAAGAAGGGACCCACAGGTCAATGGCTCATACCCTTTTAACCAGTTTTAAAATGATTTTCTTAATTAAATTGGGCCCACATGTCATAGAGTATTTACCTAAACTAATGATGGGGCCCACTGATCAATGATAGCTTAACTCAGACTAATGACATTACTTAACTTAAAGGAATTTGAATTTAAACTAAACAGGAGCAACATTGCGTGCACATGGGGACAACATGGCCAAGCTTGTCACTGACGAAGGGGTCCACGGTGGTTGCCGGTGAGAGTAAAAATGGACAATTGACACCAAGGCACACCTAAGGGTGGCGATGGCACCGTCAGAGATGCACCGGAGAGGCAGCATGACAACGAGAGGCACAGCGGAGGCACGACCAACATGGCGGCCATGGCACTGGTGGCATAGTGAGCTAATTGGAGGTGCTAAGAGCATCAGCAAGGTGAGGGGATGCTACCTGAAGGGTTGACAGGGTCCGAGAAAGGTCGAGGAAGCGTGGCGGTGAGAGGCACGGTGGTGGAGAGTTGGAGCATGGCACCGGCGATGTAGGGGCAACAGTGGTCCAAATAGATGGTGTGGTCATGATGAGGGAATCCCAATGAAGCTCCGCCTGAAAGGAAATGACTAAAAAGGCTCCCAATCGGCCGACTACTATGATGGCCAGAGTCTGGGAAGAAAGTGGCTCTGATGAGCTTCGGGCAAGGAAAGAGTGATTGCTCAAACATGCTGTGTTTTACTGGGAAGGATCGAACCAAATAGACTGAGCAAAAAAGGGCTTCATTTTGATTCTCTAATTTCTTGGAGGGAGAGGGGAGTGTGGAGAAGCTAGAATGGTCTTGGCGGGGTACTTATAGGTGGAGGAGCAATTGGGCAACGTGGGTCGAGTATGGCAGTGGCAGTGAGACATCATGGCGGGCTTTAATGGCCTGTGTCATTGCGAGTATGGCCACATGGGTGATGAGGTGATGGTGCACACGCGATGAGGCAGGTGGATAAGGCATGGTAGTGTGCATGGAGGGATGACTCTCACAGTCAATTGTCAGAGAGGGAGTTAAACGAATCGGCGGTATGGTAGGGAGAGTGTCAGTATGGTGACAGGCATCATGGCACAATTCAATGCAGGTGATGACGAGGCTACCACAGTCTGAACACAGGCAAAAGTGATAGTGTGTCTAGACCAGATTTCCAAATCCGAACCTTTTGTGTATTATTGCACTAGTCTCAGATCAAAGGTAGTGCACATAGTCAAACAGTGATGATTACATAACCAACAATGCTTTATTATAATAATAAAGAGTACAGGCCTTATGGCCATTTTATTACAACTGAGGTTACAAAACCTCTCAAACTTACAAAACACAGCAGAAGCAGAAATAAACTTTCATGATCACCCATCAATACGCCACAGGCAATTGACTGGGGAAGTGCAACCTAGTATTCTGGGAAGCCTTCGTCGAATCCACACGTGAAGTAGTTGTAATATCCTTCTTGAGCTTCACAATCCTCTGAGATTTGTTTTGAATGTAGCATGTGAGTACATAAAGTACTCCGCAGGTCTTGGAAAAAATGCAGTAGATGAAAGGCTTAACAAAGAAAGATAATATGGTTCTTTTGCACAAAGCAGCATTATGTTTTAAATGCCATAATAAATTCTCAAAAGCATCAATTTAACAAAGTAATTGCAATAACTGAAACTAAATAAATTTGAATGAATCCAAATACCTCAATTAATTCTCATCGGACAATCTCTCTTCTATAATTTATTTAAATCCTCCATGTTATCCATTTGAACATCCTTAAATGATCTAGTCAATCCCATAGGTTAAAATCCAATTATCTTTCAATGATAGTATAAATCCACAATTTTAAAATCCACTTTTTAATGACAAGATTAATCCACCAAGATTCTCATAAGTGTATTATCTTCCAAAAATTCTACTGGTATCCACACATCATCAATATGTCCACCAAACTCTGATAATCAATTAACTCAATAAAATTCATCCACTCTACATGATTCAACCAAATCACCCAAAATTGATGTCATGAATTGTTTATGATAATCCAACTTCTTAATCTTTTAATCTCTTCCTTCATTAGCTCAATCTCTTAATACTACTTCTCCAGTGATCACAAATAATCCCTTCAACTAAAATCTTGTTTTACATCCAATTGTTCCTTTCAATCCTAGATAATAAATCCAGGGCATCAAGTTTAGACTAAGTTTAATAATGCATTCATTCTCCATGATCTATTCAATCCACAAATATTACAGTCTTCATATTTCTTCATAATCAATTGGTATCTACAAATATACCTTTGTTTTCTCAATTCACTTGAATATTACCCAATCTTGTCAATTCTAAATCCAAAATATACCACTCTAGCAACAATTCTCCAAATTACCTAACTTGACTTCCACTGATTATGATAGCTTTCCTGACAAGAGTACTTTCTATAAATTTGTGATCTTCGATATATTCTTGGTCCTCAATTATTTTCTAAGCTTGGACTGTGATGAAAGAATTACAGCTTGCAATATCTGAAGCAGCAACCGGGGTTAGCAAAAGGTAAGAGGGGACTAGCATAGATAAGAGATCAGGGGAATGACTGATCTCTGGTTGTCCAGAGTTGAACAAGGAGCCTCTGGCGCGGGACGGGTTATTAGGTTGTGATTCCTTGCATGGGGAGGAGCGATGGAGTGAGACGAAGACATCAAGAGCATGCTCATGTATTTATAGTCGGTGAGGGGAGCTGGCGATGTGGGAGGCACATGGTAGTGGCAGGGAGTGGCGTGGGAGCCCAGGGAGGTAGCGTGCGCAACGTGGCATAGATGGCATGAAGCAATGGCAAGGATGCATGTCACGGCGTGGCATGGTGGTACTCGGGTACGGTAGCACCCAGCATGGGGACGGGACGTGGGCGTGCGGGAGAGAGGACAGAAAGGAAGAGGTCAGGGGGAGAATGGTGATGAGGACATGATCCCTATGGATACAACCATATTTGCTATGCTTGTTCCAATTACAAAAGCTCCTACGCATCACTTAAATTATCAGGTGGGCTCATTTCAAAGAGGTTTTACTTTGTTTAATAAAGAACGTATGATATTACATAATGAGAGTTTGTTGCGTTTGTTATCATGTACTAAGATTTATGATCAAGATCATGCAATATGGGAGGATACACATATGTTAAAACCGAGGACGGTTTTCTATCAAGAAGGGGAGAATGATGTGACCACGCCACAAACACATACGATCATAGCGCCTAATTTCAAGATTGAACTAAAGGTGAATTCGTTCCTTCAGCTTCAACATATTTTAAATGAGAATATGATGCTATATAATGATGAAAAAATATATTTTTGTAGCACCACATCACTTATGGACCAATTGAAACAAGAGTTCAAGTTGGACAAGTTTTGAAATCAAATTCGGCCTCCAGATCAATTCGGATTCAGCTTGATAGGCTCAACTTTAAATGTGCATAACTTTTGCATACGGAGACCGTTTGAGCTCCACGAGTACTTGTTGGAAAGCTCTTGGAGTCTACTTTCATATGGATCTAGTCTCACCTCCAAACTCCATTCGAGCCGATCAAAAACTGCCAAACAAGTCACGTTACTTTTTCAGTCCGAGTCAAAGTGGGCCGAGGGCCTTGTAACTTAGGCTATGTGGGCCAATACTGTTCACATAAACAGTAACCATAAATAGTACCACACCCCCTTTTCATTAGATAAGTGCGGCTTCCCCCTTCCCTATTTAAGGAGGACGCACCCCTTTAGTTTTTCTCGTGTTTTTGTTAAGAGATTGTTCTGCTTAGCAGTTTCACCGCATGTTCGGTTGATGAACTCCAACTTGTGAACTTAATCTTTATTCGCAATACAATTTCAGATTGCATCTTGAACTCTCTTGCTTGTGTTCTCGATTTGCTTGCAGGAGATAGCCTTCTTGGCGAGGTCAACCGTGTTTGGCACGGTTGATAACCAATGAAGCAGTGGTGTAATGATTGCGAGGGGTTCGATCTGTTTTGGTTGGAGCCTTTGGATCATCAACGTCGAGTTCTCCACAATCGACTTATCAGTACCTTTCGGAAGATCGGACCATCGTCACATTAGTTGGTATCAGAGCAACAGTTGCCCGTGTGGTAATTCGTCCCTTTTAGATTAGTTTATGTTCATCATATCGTCCCAAAACTCTAGAAAATTAGCCCACAAAAAAATTAATTGTCTGTAGTGTTCTTCCGTTGTCCCAACACCCATTGTGCCATTGCAATTTTTCTTTTCAGTATTGCTCGTTGAATTTTTGGTTACATTGTCGTGTTCAAGTTGCTGATTGCTAGTTTAGTCAGAGTCCAATTTGTCATTGCCTAGTTACATCTCGTGTTCCTTTGCGTAGCTTCGTCGTTGTGTGTTCTTGTTCCTTGCCGTGCCGCCATCCTTGCCGCGGCCTCCCATCCACTGTCACCCCATCCGCTGCCAACCCTTGCTGCGACCCCCCAGGCGTTGCCATCCTCCGCGACCCTGCCATCCCCTGTCGCGCCTCTCGCTTGTCTCGTCCTTGTGCAAGAAAAAAAATTAGGGTTTCGGACTCAGAGGAAAAAGAGAGAGAGAGAGAGAGAGTTGATTTCGGTTGTTTAGAAAAAAAAACAGAGTAAAAAAGAGGAAAAAAGAGAGAGAAAAAAGAGGAAAGAGTCCATCTTTGCCGAAATTTGGAAAGTGCATCAAACCTTCGCCAAAAATAGTGAAAATTGGTGGAGCTGTTCGCCAAAAACAGCTATTTCCGAAATTAAACTTCTATTTTCCTTCCTAACTCATGATCTTTATCAAATATAGAATCTACAAGAATTCCTACAACTTAATCTAATTTGACATGCATGTGTTGCTCCGCTATTATCAATTAAGATTGATCGTCATGCACAAACTCATGTATCTAGTCCCATCTTGTTAATTCATTTAATTGGTTAACAGAGGTTTCAATCCAATCACATGAATAACACTCTCCAAACACATTCCCATATCATTGGTCTAAATCCCACACTAACATCCACTGAGATATAAACAAGGTAGTCAATCCAATAAATAATATTTGGACTCATGCTACACTGTCCATTTGATCCATCCAGTAATCATAAATAATCCAGCAATTGTGGGCATATGACCATGACTCAATCTAATAATCATTTTCTACTAGACTATTTATGCCAATGCCACCTAGTTAGCTCTACTGGTCTCACTTAGGTAAATCATAACTATACGCACTAAATTTCCACCGATCAAGGGTTTATATGACTAACCAACACCTAACGAGCCTTCCAATTTTTATTAAATACCCAACATTCAATAGCTCAATAGTCGTCATACATGTATCCACTCTACCGAATTAGTAGCCAAAATTCCAGTCATATGTGTACCACCATAACCATCTCATAATCGTACATTTACAAATCCAAATTCAGTGTACAAGTCTATCAATTTGGCACATAGGACTCATCCTCTAATTATATGGTACTCTAGTTAATTATTCATGATCAAATAATCTGCTGCTAGTTTTCTCTCAATTCTAGCATCTATGACTCACATAACTATCGCTTAAGTCATCCAACCAATTGTGCATGATTAAATATTCCTTGAATTCAACCTCCATATCCCATCAAATGTCATCACACGAGCTATCCATCAAGTATCGATAATAAAATCATTATGCATCTTACATCCAAAAATTACTAAACCAATTAAAGAGAAAAGCTTCCAATTAATTTAACCTCCGTGGTTTTCATCCGATTTCATACGACTCTAAAATAACATTGTTCGATCAATTAATCTAGTAAAATATTTAATCAGACACCCATTGTTCAACAAAACATGTTTTGCTATAATAATCTAATCATTCACATCCACTGACATAGCACCACTAGATCACACCTACACACAATTAAGATCTAATGGAGACTTATACTGGTTCTAGGCTAACAAATGCATTTGACACTAAACATGCATAAAAAAAATACAATGATAAATGATGTTAATGCAACATGCATAGCTAAATACCATAAATACGATAATGCAAATAATATTAAGGTTTCGCCAAGGGCACTATATGTGCCAACTACCAATGGACGTGATCTACTTGACCACTCCTGCGCAATTGCTGACATTGCCACCAGATCTCCATCTCTCCTAACCACTCATGCGTAGTTACTGACATAGCCATGACCACTAATGTGTAGTTGTTGACATCGCCACCAAATCCATGCATCCACCTTTTCTTCTTCTTTTCCTTTTTTTTTCTCTTTTTCCCTCCTTTCTTTTGCTTTCCTTTCATTCTCCTTTTTCTCTTTATTTTCTCCTCTTTTTGCACCCGACAGCCCCCTGGCGTCTCTCTCCTCTTCGCTTTTCTTCCTCCACCTACACACACTCTCTCTCTCTCTCTCTCTCTCTCTCCTTCATTTCTTTTCTCCATGCCAACTAATCTGCTCTAGTTCTACCTCTCTCTTCACTCTCCATTTTCTTTACACCCTTTACCGACTGCTTCTTTGGCTTTCTTCTCTTCTTCCACCAGCAGTGGCTTTTGCTCTTCTCTCTTTCCTCCCTTCTTTCTGTTGGAACTAATCTTGTTATTCATAGTGGTCAATGTCGAGTACTCGTGTGTTGAGTACTATTTAGTCATGTGTTGAGTACAATGTTGTCATGGGTCGGGTACAACGTCGTCGTGTTTAGTACTGTGTGGTCGTGATGAGTACTCAGTGTGTTCGAGTACTATGTAGTCATGTTGAGTACTTGGTGTGTTTGAGTACAGTGTAGTTGTGTCAAGTACTAGGTGTGTTCGAGTACGATGTAGTCGGTGTGCCCGAGTACTGTACCAATGGGTGAGTCCAAGTACTATAGTAGTCATAGCTACAGTGGTCATAGCAATTGTTGAAGTTATAGCGGACCGGTTGGTGCTCAGAAGACATGTGTGGTTGGAAGGCCGGTAGTACTAGCTCAGTGTGAGTGGTACTACGGAAGAAGTGGTCGAGGTGCCATGGCTAAGAAGCCATGATCGAAGTTCTCGTAAGTCGAGTAGCAGCCATGATCAAAGAGTCGTGGTTAAAGACATCGTGGTCAAAGAACCATGGTCGAAGATGCCATGGTCGAGAAGGCATGGTCAGAGTACTCATAAGTCAAGTAGTGACCCTAGTCGAAGAGCTGTGGTCAAAGAAGCCATGGTAGAGACTCGAAGAAGGACTCGAAGTTGGTCAGGTCTGTGTGAGGTCGTAGACTTGGTCAGCTAGTAGTGTGTCTACACCAGTCGTATCCACTACCTGTGTGTATTGGTTAGTAGAGCAAGTATTTTGGGTAGTGCGTGGTGTGCGCTGAGTCATTGGGAAACATGGGCGACAAAACTGGATCACAGGTGTAGTTAGTGGTTGCATGTAATGGAAGCATTAGTGGTGGTAACACACCATCAAAGACTTTTAAGCATTTGTTGTATTCAGCAGTATAAATAAGAAGAGAAAATAGAAAAGTTGTACGACATTACACAACGACAAAACTCTTGTGTGTCTTGAGTTGATTGAGAAGTGTTCGTGTGTGCTATGACCACGGAGTGTGTTCATTTTGATCCATCGTCTGGCCCAACAATTGGTATCAGAGCCTTGGTGTTCTCCGTGTGTCGAAAAAGAAGTTAAGGGAAGACTTTCATGTGTTGGAGAAAAAGCCGTGGTGTTCTCTGTGTGTCAAAGAAGAAGCCAAAGGAAGACTTCCGTGTGTCAGAGAAAAAGTCTTGGTGTTCCCATGAGTCAGAGAAGATGCCAAGGGAAGGAAGGAGTATGCTTTTGACCACAGTGCGAGGCTTGCTACGAGGTGGTCCATCCACTTTGCAGGTGGTGGAGAGAGAGAGCTCGATGACGTTGTCGTACCCACAGCTCACTTGCATTAACTACACAATTTGGGTGATGAAGATGTGAGTCGATCTTCAGGCTCAGAACATATGGGAAGTAGTTGAACCTGGTGCCACTGAGTACCAGAAGGATCATATGACTTTTGTATGCCATCTATCAGGCCGTACCGGAGGAAGTCATGTCTTCCCTCGTCAGGAAGGACACGGCCAAGTCAGCATGGGAGGCAATCAAGATGGTGCACATGGGGCACGAGCACATGCATGAAGCCAAGCTGTAGACCTTCAAAAGAGACTTTGAGGGGCTGAAGATAGAGGAAGAGGAAACCATTGAAGACTTCGCTAGTCGGGTGATGTCCGTCATCACCGGCATCCGTGCGTTGGGCGACACTACAATGGATGAAATTGTTGTTGTTCACATGTTTCTTCATGCTATCCTAGCGTGCTACATGCAACTCATCATCTCCATCTAGCAGTTCATGGAGTTAATGACTCTTACTATCGAAGATCTTGTCGGGCGGTGCAAAGCCTACGACGAACGCATCTGAATTAGTTTCGGTGATTCAAAGTAGAGTGAGCATCTGTTGCTCGTGCGCACATAATGGGAGACCCTCAACAAAGAGAAGAAGAAGCACCGTGACCATGGCAATGTCAGGTCAAAGAAGGTGGTGGTCGTAGTGACATCCATTATGACGATGATGAGGATGATAGTGGCTTCGACACCATCGAGCACAAGTTCAACAGGAAGAAGGTGAAATGTTTCAACTGTGGCATATGTGGGCATTTTGCTAGTGAGTGCCACAAGCTGAGGAAGGAAGAGGTGCATCTCGCTACGGTGGAAGAAGAATCGACACTACTCTAAAGTTCAACGAGCAAGTACTCAAAATAATGAAAACAAGATTAGGGGGTTGATTGTTGGAACTAATCTTATTGTTGATAGTGTTCGGTGTCGAGTACTCGTGTGTCGAGTATTATGTAGTCGTGTGTCCAATACTTGTGTGTCGAGTACAATGTAGTCGTGTGTCGAGTACTCGTGTGTCGAGTACAACGTGGTCGTGTTGAGTACTTGGTGTGTTCGAGTACTATGTGGTCGTGACGAGTACTCGGTGTGTTCAAATACTTGATATGTTCGAGTACAGTGTAGTCATGTCGAGTACTCGGTGTGTTCAAGTACGATGTAGTCGGTGTGTCCAAGTACTGTACTAGTCAGTGAGTCCGAGTGCTACAGTAGTCATAGCTACAGTGGTTGTAGCTATAGAATTGTAGTAGTAGTCGAAGCTATAGTAGATTGGTCAGTGCTCGGAACCTCAGTGTGGTTGGAAGATCGGTAGTACTGGCTCAGTGTGAGTGGTTGTCAGGCACTCAGATTTTACAATCTGGATTCCTCTGTGATTCCACCGCACTATTCCCTGGATCAGTAGATAGTGCTCACAGATTACAGTTCTGAATATCAAAGTATATATTATGCGGAAGCGTAAATATAATAGTAGACTTACTTATAGGCCGATTAGGCCGAAATCAATAAATTGCAGCAGCGGAAGAACGAAGCACGCAAGTGGGACCTTCAGGACATGCCCACAGGCAGCCAACTGGAGGTTCGCGACCTAGCCCTTGATGACTTTATCTTCTTCTCCATCATAACCAAAAGTATTGCTAAAGCGTAGTGATCTGACTCCTGTTGCTGGATTTGTTATGAGAGCGAGTGTGAGCTATTAATTCTATTGCCATAATTGATTTAATCCACCAAAGACACACTTTCCTTACTGATTGCTGTCTAAGACTCCAAACGGCGAGTGTCATCATTACTTAATCCACCGAATATACTCTTTCCAAATTGATTGCTGTCTAAGACTCCAAACAGCTAGTGACATCATTTATGTAATATCATTTAATTAATCTACCGAACACACATTTTCTATATTGAGTGCTGTCTAAAACTCCAAACGACGAGTATCATCAATTATACAATCCACCAATATCTTTTGTATTCCAAATTCCTAACAACCCATTCCCTTTTGTTATTGATCCACAACCATAATTTGATCTTGCAATAATCGACCTTATTTTGCATTAACTATCTCTAACTAATTCACTAGTATACCTCTATCAAGAATATCATTGATCAAGTCTACGCATCACTAGTATACATCCACCAAGAATATCATTGATCAGGTCTACAATTCACTAGTATACATCCATGAATATTATCATTGATCAAATTTATACTCCAAGAATTGTTATCATACCCCCAAATTTCCAAATATTCAATTGACTCATCTAGTAATCGATTCTACTAATCTCAATATTGTCAACATCTTTCTAGAATTAATATTAGTTATCAGTGTCGTAATCCAACAATTACCTTTGCACTCCTTAATTCTCCAAAAATCATTTAAATCATCTATCTAGTATATGTATTCATTTAGTCTCCACCAATTTATTTCTCCCAGAATCCACTCTATCGTTTTCTATTTATGATCGACATGAATCCACCAATACCTTTATGTGTATACTACAAACATCCATCTCCTTTACTCACGACCCTGTTTATTCCTTCCATATTTTATTTTGTAAGATTAGAAGTGTCATGATTTGAAATACAATACATAGGAATTTCCTGAGACCTAGCAGTTTTACACAAAAAAACATAATGTGTAAAGGAATGCAATAATAATAGTGATTCAGATTCCATCCACCATTACATGGCATCCGCACCATATGCTAACATTTCAGCGTTATAACCTCTTACATTACCATGGGACGACACCCAGGACAACTCAAATCAGGGCTTTCCACTACCCTTCACTTTTCCAAACCCATCCATAAAGCATTTTGAAATAGAACTATATCTAGTTAAGTTCCCATGTCCGCCCATGACCGTGGGCACGGCTATTCGAATAGTTTTTGACTCTGCAGAGTTTGCACACTTTACCCACAAGAGATAAATCCACTCGTTGCCCCACATGATTCCTTAGCCATGCGGTTGAGTAGACTATCACAGGACCTTTACAATGCATTTTTCCTAGCAGAGTTACGTCCGCTAAGGTTTCCACTTCCTTCGGGGTACGACCACCCTTCCAGAAGCCCCCTCTTGCGCCGTCACGTTGGAAGATGTGGCCACCCTCTACCCGCCCGTGGTTACACCGGCGCAAGCCTTACTAAGTCGATGCAAATTAATTAGCCCTGCCTACATTTTGCCAGCTTGTGGTTGTACTGTTTTCCACGGGAGGTCATGACAAGATTCAGTCCTTAGTGGTATCTGGGCGGTCTACCACTACCCACTTTGTGCTTCCACTGCACCACACTCACACCCTCGAACCAATCCGCCCAGATAATTAAGCAAGTTGGAGATTTTGGGAGTATAAAATAATCATATCAAATGTACCAGTCATTACCACCATGACTTCCCAAACCAGTTTCTCATAATTAAAAATGATAATGTTGCTTGGAGCATTTCAGCGCCCCCGAGTGTCTATGCAGTACAAAGCATGGCGTATAATTAGGGACTTATTTTTGAAAGGTTACAATTATAATTTTGCTAGGGTGACAAGGTTCACACATTCAAATATTCGAAGGAATGTGTAATATTATTCAAGGTAAACAATGGGCATATAACTAGATTCTTAAATTAAACATGTATTTGCATATAAATTAGTAGCATGCAATTTGATAATTTAAACAAAAATAATTTGCAGAAAATGTAGGATCAACATGATCAAAGTATTGACTCGCCTTGGTCACCGTAGTCTTGTTCTTGGTGGTCTTGAGCTTCTAATGCTGCTGCCTCAACTTCTTCCTCCTGAGCCTCGTAAGCTAATTTATTTGTGCGCAAAAATTTGGATAAAAGGAAATCAACAAATTAAACCAAATAACACCAGAAATTCAAATGAGCTCTAAAAATCGTGATTTCAGTTCCATTGGATAGATCTTGAATTTAGATGAATTTAGAAATTTGTCTCACTCAATTTGAAGTTAAAATGAATAAGTTATGCCCACTTGAAAATCTCAGTTCTGTTAAATCCAAAAATTGTCAAATTTCTGATAGGTGGGTCCCATATGTCATATTTTACATTTTATCCTTTTCTTTTATTATTTACTTTCTGTGTCTATGGCCAGTAGGGCCCACATGTCAGTGGCCACAGGTGCTATTGGCCACTGACAAGTGGGACCCTGGGCTCTGGACCCACATGGTCAGCGGGTAGCACTGACAGGCGGGGCCCATATGTCAGCAGCCAGCGTAGACAAACGGTCGCTGACAAGCGGGGCCCGGCTGTTAGCGCATAACCCAAAAGAAAGGCTCAACCTCAGCGTGCGGAGCCGGGGGCTCGAACGCGCGCCGAGGGAACCGGGGGAAGGAAGGGATAGCGCTGATAACCGTCTGAGCTCTTGGGTGTTTCTTACCCTATAAGGGTAAATATACCTCTTAAGGTGGGTCTGGGAAGGGGCCGAGCAGAGGTAGACGGTGGCGATGGCGCCGGCGATGAGGGGTGGCTGGAGGGGTTCGGAGATGTCCAAAAATGCGACCCTGGTGCAGAGGGGGTGCCGATGGTGTGGTCGTCGGGGAGCGATGAGCACCGGAGAGTGGTCGGCGGCGTATGGTGGCGGTGGCTCGGGTGTAGCTCCGGTGATGGCGGTGTACAGGCGATGAGAAGCTCGGAAGAGGCCGGGATCGTCTTTGCGATGGGCCGGGGATGGTGTGGTGGCAAGGAATTGAGCCCTAATGGCTTGGATCGGTCGATCGGAGTTCGCTGGAGTTGGGGATGGTGTTCGGCTCGTCGGCGGTTGAGGGGGTTTTAGCTCGATTGCTTTCAGGGTAAAGACAAGGAGAGAGTGGCGATGCAGATGGGGTAAGTCCCGGGTTTTATAGGCGACGGAGCACGATCAATTGCAGCGGAAGACGTGCGCGCACGTTTGGGGACAGCGCTGCGGCCGGCTATGGCGGTGGTAGGCGGCGCGTCAGCGGCGACAGCGGGCAGCGGGGTATGGCCGTGGGATTTGCGGAGCCTCGCATGTCAGCCGTGTTGTGCCCAGGTCTCTCGGCGTTTTTGACCGGTGCTGCGCGGAGGAGATCGATCCAGCGCACGGGGGAGGAACAGGGAGAGGGGAGAAGAAGGTGCTGGCGGCTCGGGCCCACCCGCCAGAGAGAGAGGCAGCGCGAGGGGGCGGGGCCACTCAGCGGTGGGAAGAGCAGGGAAAGCGGACTGCGGGCGAAGCGCGCGCGGGGGTTGGGCCGCGAGGGTGGAAGCGGGGCGGCTGGGCCGTCTGGCCGCAGTGGAAGTGGTGCGGGGAGAGATGGGCTGGGCTGGGGTGATGGTTGGCCTGGCTTTTTCCCTTTTCCTTTTTATTTCTTCCTTTTCTTTTATTTTTGTTTTAAGCATTTTGAGTGTGTGTATATATATAATCCAAGTTTTATTTGTTCTTTTTCTTGCTCTCCCAGATTTTCTGCATTTATTATTTTTAACATTGATTCTATAGGTGCCAATTTCCTATTATGCATAGATTCCTATATATATCCATAAATGCTAGCATTTTTATTTTGTTTATTTCTTTACTATTCATACCATTTATTTTTAGGAATGAGATTTTATGATTAAGCCAAATTGTCCCCCTTACTCTTATGGATCATCTTTTCAGATTCTTAATTTAAATTGGTAATTCTCTATTATTAAATAGCAAATAAATCCAAAAAAATACAAGAAAATTCCAAAAAAATACTTGAGACTCGAGGAACCCAAATAAAATACTTTTGACAAATGTTAATGTTTAATTTTAATCATGTTAAATCCTTTTAATTTATAAAAATTCCAATAAAGCTTTAATTAATTTCAGAAAAAATCCAAATTGTGATTTTTATTTTAAAAGCTTCAGAAAGGCTCTAAAAATCAGGATGTTACAGCTTAGCTATTGTAATATATATTTAAAGGTTTAAATTGATATCAGCTGTAGTTGTGGATGACATTCTAGGTTTTTGTTAAGCTGAGGCTGTTACATTGGGTCTACTACAACTTTTTAGAAAATATGTCAAATGGCTAGTTTTTAAATAGGGTGTATTTAAGGAGGTTCCACACATTCATTCTAGTACTCTTGCGATTCTAAAGCTACAACAAACACTTAGGGGAGTTCAAGGGTCATTGATGAGTTTTGATTGAAGATTTGAGATATTTAGAGAGAGTAGATAGGTCTAATTTGTGCATCACTCTTAGTTGCTTGTCCTAGCTAGGTTTAAGTGAATGTCTTGGGCTTATTACTCTTGGAGATCAACATCTCCTAGATGGCTTGGAGGCATTGGCTCAGTGACCTTCCTTGGAGGAGCTTGTGGAAGGCGCAAGGAGGCTTGTGAAGGTTTGGAGTCTACCTGTCCGAAGTGGAGAAGGATTACCATGAGTGGATGGTTTGATTCCTTACGCGGTATCAAGTCAGGGAGATACTCTTGCGAGAGTGCTCCAACGAGGAGTAAGGGAGATCCGCCAATCTCCAAGACCTCTGTAAAAAATAGTTGTGCTCCATGTCTCTTTTGCATTCTCACATTTACTTTGTTGTATTTCATTTTCTAATTCACTAGACTTGTGTTGGGTTGAAACTAGGTTGCTTAACTTCACTGGAAACCTTAGGCATATAGGTTGGGCTAGAAAAGATTAAGGTTTTAATTTCTCTTTTTGAAAATGAATCCCAATTCACCCACTCTTTTGGCCATCCGATTCACTTCAAATATCCTTCAAAAGAGTTATAGAGTTTTATTGAACCTTTTTCTCTAACTCACAAATCAATTTTTCCTAATAGAACAAAACATACTACCTCCGGTTTATTTTAAGTGACATTCTAGAATCTGTGCCATCAAAATTTGTAAAGTTTGACCACTATTATGTTTAAAAGTATCTAAATTGGCTATATGAAAACTATATCATTAGATTTGTCATTAAAAAAATACTTTTGTAATGTTATTAGTATATAATAAAATAAATTTACAAAAAGTAATGATCAAAATCACATCTCGTAGATTGTGAAAATTCAAAAACATCACTTAAAAAAGAATGGAGGAAGTATTCCAATTTATATATTGAATTTAATTTCAGATATTTTCAATTCGATATTTGTGGTGCACTCATTCAATCGCTTCATCTTTGACATAGCATCAGCATGGAAATGGCTGTTACTCCAACATTGCTAACACTACATACGTAGCGGGAGAGTAGATCATTTAGGTACAGATAATTAAGCAGAGTCCAAGCTGCAAGTTTGAACTTACAAGTACATATGAGAAAATGGGAAAGAGCTATTTGGATGACTTCTTTTATCTTTGAATATAGTTTTATTTCAAATGATCGTTTTTCTATATGTAAACTTTGTTCTTCTTACTACTGTCATATAATTATGTTGCCACCAGAAAATTGTTGATAACAGCACTGTGTCTCTACAGAGGTTGCTCTCTAGCAACGTATGCAATGTGCTAGCTGATTTTTCAGGAAATCGGTAAAGTCGACGATAGGTAAACTTGAACGGAAGTCGATCCTAGACGAAATGTTAGCGTGGCCGATGCTTGTTTCTGATCTATGGTAATTCCCGATTTTTCCTTATAATTATGTCAAATGCCAAAAATACTTTTGCCAACTCATCTAAATTTAAGGTTTGCTTCATTTTTAGGCTTTGATTTTTCGTTGTGATATCTCATTGTGCTCTTTATAATTGGTTTGATCATTGTTGAGATGTCTATCATTGATATAAATTGCTTAATCATGTTGAAAACCTTATTTTAACATTACTATATGATATATGAGTTTTTATGATCTAGCTAGCTCTACTAAAAATGATGGCTTGGGTAAATTATTAAATTAATGTATAGTGACTGGGATAATCTACAAAGCTTCTTAATTTTTACTCTCATTACTTCTTCTTAGAATTATTCATTCTCGAAAGTTTCTTGATGATCACATTGACAAAGGGGAGAAGTTGGATAAAATTGCTAAAATTACTTCTCTTGTGTTGAGGGGGAGTTTTTCTGAGTTTTCTGAGAGAGTTTGTGACTATGGTTTATCAAATTCATTTTTTTTGCACCTTTAAAACTTTCTTTTTGCAAATTTTATTTCTTTTTAAAAATACAACTCATTCGAGTAATTTTGAAGTGTTGTCAGTGCATTCATCAAGAGAAAGATTGTTAGACAATGTGGATAGGTTATGAATATGGTGATAATGAATAATTGACATGGGTTGAATTAGAATTTGTGTTTGTGAAAGTTTTGAATGATGCACTTTTGTGAAAACTAAAAAGTGCTGAAATATTCAGGTATTGCGGTCTGACCGCCATGTCAAGGGCGGTCTAACTGGAAAATGTGGCAATTGAGTTTATGGGTGAATTATGTAATGTTATGCGTGTGTAAACTGATGTTGGTCAAGTTGGAGAGAACTTGTATCGAAAAATGTTCTTTGGCCTCTGCATGTGCAGGTTGAGTATGAAGATGATCATGGTCGATGATGAAGTGGACTGGGACTTGGATGGGAGACGGTCAAGGATGTCACGAGATGATCGGGCTCGTGCTTAAGCATGTGGAGATCAATTGTGGATGATGTGTGGAGGAGCTACGGGAGGTGCGGTCCTGGAGGCTTCGACACGTGCCATGTTGTAAATTAGAAGTGCCATGTTGTAAATTAGAAAGTCCATAGTTTGGAAGTTTTATCCTGAGAACTAGGAGAAGGTGTTGCAAGACACTTGGAGTCGAATTAGGACTTGAGTTTGTGATGCATTTGGAGAGGGAACTCTTAAGGTACCAGAGGATATAAATAGAGTTGGAGGGGCATAGCAAACGTACAGGTTTTTGAGAAGAAGTATTGATGAGGTTTTAGTTTTGGCTAGGATTTTAGGGGGACTTTTGAGGGCATTTTATAAACCCATAAAAATCTAGCAATAAACATTATTTTGAATCAATGTAACATCCCAAAAAGAGACTTTTTGTAATTGTGAAAATTTTAAAATCTTTTATTTGTTTTTCCAGTGTTGTTTAAAATTTTTTGGCAGTTATTCGAATTTCTTGTTTTGGGTCCCTTGCCAAAAATCCAAATTAATAAAATGAAAACCTTGATCAATAGCCAAGACAAAAAAATCAAATTGAGGATTTTCAAAATTCCTTTGCAAGCCCTAAAGTCTGGAAAGAGGATATATTCATATAAGAATTAAAAATTAAATTGATTAACATTGGAAAGTTGAGATCAAGAATGGAAAATTTAAATCAAAAAATTAATATGTCGGGACCCCGGATTTCCAAACCCGGACCCTTTGTGTATTACTGCACTAGTCCCAGATCAAAGCTAGTGCACACAGCTAAACAGAAATGATTCATAACCACAACGCATTATTACAATAATAAAGAGTACTGACCATCAGGTCTCATTATTACATTGGAGGTTCCAAGACCTCGCACAATCAAAATATAGCGGAAGCAAGATAAAATTCAGCAGAAACCCATCAATACGCCACATGCAATTGACTGAGAAGCGTGACCTAGAACTCCTGGAATCCTTCATCGAATCCACCCGCGAAGTAGTCGTAGTCCCCCTCTTGAGCTTCATATTCCTCTGATTATTATTTTTGAGTGCAGCATGTGAGTACATAAAGTACTCCGCAAGTCTTGGGAAAAATGCAATAGATGCAAGGTTTGACAAAGGAAGGCTATATGGTTCTTTTTGCACAAAGCTATATTCTAATTTCAATTACTACTAATTATTTTTGAAGGCATCAATTTAATAAAGTAAATGTTTTAACAGAACTACTATTAACTTTATAGTGAAGGTTCCATCCACCAACACTAGCTAACCAATTACCATTGATCAAGTTTAAACTGCGGGTTCCATCCACTCTCTCTGGCTCCAACTGCCAGGATACTCTTCCAGGAGTTCCCTCCACTCTCGGAATACAAAAACTTTGATTTTAAAACCAAAACCAGAACTCTACCATGTGAATGCATTCCTTGCCCGCCCTTGACCGTGGGCACGACTATTCGAATAGTTTTACACTCTGCAGAGGTTGTACAACTTTATCCACAAGAGATAAATTATCCTAATAGTCAACACGCTTCCTTTGGCATGAGACCCAGATAAAATATCACAAAGCTTTTACCTCACTCTAGTCTAGCTAGATACCACCCACTGAGGTTTCACCGCAGGAGGGTTAAATCCACCCAATCCGAAGCCCCCTCTTGCGCCATATGAGTACAGTAAATCCCTGTCTCTCACTGTGAATAACCAGTAAATCCCTGGCACCCACTTTTCACTGGTGGCACCTAAACTAGGCTATCGTAAGTTAGTCATCTAGGTCGTACCCATATAGACCTGTGGCTGTACGGTTAATGCTTAGTCTGGACAAACACAAGCGTCGGTCCTTAAGTGACTAGGGTGGAACATACACTTTACAAGATCTCGTACTTGCTGCACCAACCCAAACCAACCATCCACCCTAATCTAAACCAACTTCCACATTTTATTTTATTTTAAAAGAGCAGTGGCAACTCCAATTACCACTAAATTTGTAACCACAAGATTATTACAATAAATTATAATTTCCCCTTTTCAAGATTTCTAAGTTATTGAATAGCATGGCTAAGCATTGTACTACCAATCTAATATCAACAAATGAATATATTATTCTCATTATTGAGACAAAGGAATTTTTCTAGGGTTACAAAGTTACATGGCATTCAACTTCAATTGAGGGCATAACAAAATTTGATTAACTAATACCTTAAGATTTGAACTAAAGTTTTATGTAAATAGCAATGCACATAATTTAAAATAATTAAAACATTTCAAAATCATAGGTTCAAGATGATCAAAGGAGACTTGCCTTCTTGCACGCTCTCGGGGTCTTCCTGCTGCGGAGTGGAGAGGTCTTCGACAACGTTGGAATCTACGCGGGAAAAGACGAAGCAAACAAAGCAAATAAATACAACCAAAAATTAAAATAAACCCAAAAATTCAAATAGAGGCCATATTTGGATAGATTATGATTTTAGATGAATTTAGAAATTTGAATGGCTGAATTTGGAGTTAAAATGAGAAAGTTATGCTCATTTGAAATTCTCAGTTTGAATAAATCTAGAAATTGTGAAATTTCTAACAGGTGGGGCCCACTGGCAGGAATTAATTTTTAATCCTTTATTTTATCCTTTTATTCTGAGTCTATGACAGGTGGGACCTACTGGCAGTGAGCCCACTGGTCCAGTCTCTGACATGTGGGACCCCTCTGGGCTCTGAGCCCAGGTGTCAGTGGGGAGCACAGACAGGTGGGGCCCAGGCGGCAGCGACCAGCGCAGACTGGAGGCCGCTGACGGGTAGGGCCCATCTGTCATCGCGGAAATTAAAAGAATGACTCAACCTCAGCGTGCGGAGCCGGGGGCTCGAACGCGCGCTGAGGGAGCCCAGGGGGGGAAGAGAGTAGCGGTGGTAACCAGTCGGGCGGGGAGGCTTTGCCTACCCATAAAGGGTAGGTAAACCCTTTGAGGGATACCTGCTGGCGGGGCCGGGCAGAGGTGGCCGGAGGCGGGGTTGCCGGCGGCGAGGGGTGGCCGGTGAGGTTCGGGCGAGGTCCAAAACGGGGTCTTGGCGCGGAGGCGGACCTGACGATGGGGTCGACGGGGCTCGGGGACGAGCGGAGGTGGCCGGCGACGAGGAGAAGCGGTGGCGCAGCACGGGTTCTCCGGTGCGACGGAGCTCCGGCGGCGGGGAGAGACGACTGAGGTGTCGGGGAGGTTCGCACGGCCACGGGGGTGCTCGGAGTGGTGGTGGCGGGCTTCGAGGAAGACTGGGGCGGCGGCGATTGCTCGCCGGAGCGTGGCGGAGCTTGGAGGGGGAGGGAGCACGGTGGCAGGGAGCTACGGGGCTCGGGAAGGGAGGTGGAGGACAGTGGGCGGTGATGCGGAGGGAGGCGGAGCTGATGGGGCTATTTATAGGGGCGGAGGGGGAACACGGCAGCGGCTATTTATAGGCTCGGGAAGGGAGCTGGCGGCCGGAAAAAGGAAGGGAAGAGGGGAAGAAGGAAAGAGGGGCCGCAGAAGGAAAGAGGGGCGCGGGGAAGAGGGGATACGGTCGCGCTGTCGCTCGGGGATTCCAAAACCGGGGAGAGCCGGGGAAGGCAAGGCCGGATCCGCGGGGAACTCGGTCGGCCGGCGAAGAAAGGAAAGGGGAGGAGAGAAAGGAAGGTGGCGCTCCGCGGGAGGACGACGAGCCTGACAGGCGGGGCCCGTGCGCAGTGAGAGAGGAGAGGGAAGGAGCGGGCGGTGCGGATGGAGCCGCGTGGCAGGGGAGGCGGATCGGGCGGCGGGTGCGGGCATGAGCGGCTGACAGCTGGGGCCCAGGGACAGAGAGAGAAGGAGAGAGGGGGCGCGGGGTGACCGACGGGCCGGGCCCGCTTGGCGGAGGGAGAGAGAAGGGGGCGGCCTGGATTGGGACGAGCGGCGACGTGGGCGGTCCTGGGCCGTCCACGCGTCGGCTGGAGGGAGGGTTTGGAATTTTTATTTTAGAATTTGATTTAGATTTTCAGAAAAGGCTAGGAAATTATTTAGGCCTCAGAAAAATATGAAAATACCTCCAAAACTTCCAGAAAAATTCACAGAAGCTCCTGGACATATTTTGGACTAAATAAAATTATTTCCAACTAATGTTGGTATTTAATTTTCATACTTTAAATTACTTTTTAACTTGCAAAAAATAGGTTTTAAATTCCAGAAAATCCAGAAAATCAAATAAAAGCCAAATAAAATCCAATTACTTTAAAATAATTAATTTGAATTAAAATTTTTCCAGAAAGCAAATTTTTGGGATGTTACAAACCTACCCCCCTTAGAAAGAATCTCGACCCCGAGATTCGAACGGACTGGGAAAAAGTTAGGGAACTCTGCTCTTAGATCCTCTTCACGCTCCCAAGTCGCTTTGGACTCTGAATGGTTGCTCCACTGCACTTTACAGAACTTGATGACCTTGCTTCACGTATGATGCTCTGCTTCCTCCAATATCTTGACTGGATACTCTGGGTATGTTAAGTCCTCCTTCAAGTTCACTTCATCTAGAGGCATCTGTTCCTCTGGCACTCTGAGACACTTCCTCAACTGGGAAACATGGAAGACGTCATGCACCTTTGACAACTGAGGTGGAAGCTCTAGCTGGTAAGCAACTTCTCCTCTTTTTGCTGTAACCGGGAATGGTCCTTTGACAACTGAAGACGTCATCCCACGGCCGGCCGCCCCCACGTCGTGCCACACCTTAGCGCACACCCGAGGCGCTGACCCCGTCGCCTCGGCAGAGCGACTGCCATCGTTTCCCGCGAATCCCGCTGCCGACCGTCGCCTCGCCATCACTTCGCTCTGTCGTGCCCTGCTCCTGGGTCGATAGCTACAGCAGCAGAATAGCTCTTCCCTTCGCGGCTACAAAGGGTCACGGCTCACTTCCAGTCTCCCGCGTTCCTCCCCTCCTCCTTCTACCTCTGCGCCGCACCGGCCGCCGCCGCCTCACCCCGCCTCGACCGCTCCGGTGACACCCCCGCTAGTCCGACCGCGTCACGGCGCGCCCCCGGAAGCCTCCTCCTTCCTTCCTCGGGTAATCGGACTCCGGCGCCTTCGTCTCGCCGCATGGCCAATCTTCCTCGCTTCCGACCACCACCACCATTTTCACCGCCATCTCCAAATCAATGCAAGGCGCCTCGATTCCTCGGGTGTGGAGCATCACCATGTAGCCCTCGAGCTCCCCCAATGGTCGCCAAAGCTCCCCCCGCACCGCAGCTCGCCGATACCGTGCCCCTACCCGCGCCGCCGCCGGCTCCCGATGCTAGCGCGCCTCGGTCCCTCTCTCGCCCTGCCAGCACTTCCGGTGAGTCCCTCGTGCCCCCCTCCTGCTCGTGCTCTGATCCAATTGCTCCCTCCACCACCACGCCGGCGCCGCCTCCTTCCGCCCTGGTTCGCCTCCACCCAGCCGGGGGCAGCGCTGCTACCTCCACGGGCTCCCATGGCCTCTTGGGGACCCATTTTGGTTACCTCTGGTGCCTCCCCGCCTGCCGTTCGCCGGCGCCACCGCCTGCCCCGACTGCCGTGCACCTCCCTTGTTTCGGCCGGCTGGCTCTGTTTGGTCCCAAACCACCGCTCGGTTCTTTTCTTTTACTGCCTCCAGCGAATCACCAAACGACAAGCGCCCAATTGGCTAGCCGAGTGAGTGTTGGTAGCACAGGCCATGGGTTCGAACCCAGGCCGCGCATTTTATTCTCCTTTTCCCTTCTTTTCTTTTTTCCTTGCTCTTATTATCTCTCTTTGATCCATTTCAAATAATAAAACCGAGGAAAATTTGAAAATAATCCCTGTAAGCTAATAAATTTATTTAAGATTTAATGTTAGGTTAATTATCATATATGAATAAATTAGTTTAGCAAGTTTGTGCCACATAAAATCATAAAAATAAACTACTCATCTCTAAAAATCATAAGACCTTTCTATAATTAGTACTTAAAATAATTTTTGGTGACTTCTCCCATAAAAAGCCAAGTTTTAAAATCAAGTGTCACCTCATATTTGTTTAAAACATTCTCGAAATAATTAGAACGTCAGTAATCTTTTGTCAGTATCCCGATTAATCTCCCTCATCCATCCGCATGCCTCGTCCAACCTATGGAACTTTTTTAATAAACAAAATTTAATTGAAGCAAGCTCGAGACTTGGTATGTTGCAACCGGCTACGTCTCATCACGTTCCGATCGAAAAGTGAGATATTCTCATGAATATTCCTTTGACGCCGATCCTTCTTTTATATCTTTCCCGGCGAAGTTACTTCGTCACTTTGCTTCCACCCAAACATTCGTTTGACCCCGTCCCTATCCGGCAACTTGCTACCCACCCTCAATCATAAACAAATTATATTTAAACTCAATTAATCTTAATCGGACTTTTGCTGGATTTGTTGAATTTGTTAGTAGTTAGTCGTGCAATTAGTCACTGGAGTCACGAAGAGACGACAAGTTCGAGCAGGATCAAGGCTTGGAAAGAGACGAAGATCAATAATCCAAATAATCAACTGAGAAGGCTTTGAATAAAATCGAGGCCATGGTAAATCGAGCAAGACAAGTCAACACTTTGATCATACTGATCCTACATTTTATGCAAAAGTATGTTCCTTTAAATTATCAAATTGTAGGCTTACTTTATTATGCAAATGTATATCAAAGCTTAAGGTAGTTATATTTCTATTTGATGTTTTAAATACTACTATGCCTTTCCTTGACACTTGAATCACCTGACCATTGTCACCCTAGATGTTAATAATAACTTTACTAGCTATAAGTCATATTAATGCCATGCTAGTGTTGTCAAATCCAGGGCACTAGTGGTCCTGATCATCAATCTTTAAATATGAAAACTGGTTTTGGGGTAGTCACGGGATGTACGTGGCTGATTATTTGTGATAACTTAAGTTATGCTTCTCAAAACCCTAAACAAAATCTGCTATACTGGTCTGGGCGGATGGTAAGAGTGGTGGGTGTGGATGTAACACAAGGTTGTGGTTTGTGGAATGAACCGGCCGGGCAAATTAAGGACTTAATCCTGTGATGACTCCTCCGTGTACAACAGTACAACCACAAGTCTGCAAAGTGCAACTTGGCTAAGTAAATTTATCGAAATCCTCGGACTCATCTCACCGGTAGTAGAAAGATGTGGATACGCAAGGGCAAGGACAGGCCTAAAAGGACACCGCACGTGGGAGTAGCCCATAGGGTGAGATGACAACAGGGGCTAGATATTTTGGAAAGTCACTGTGATGGTCTACTCAACCACGTGACTAAGGAATCATGTGGGGCAACAAGCGGATTGTCTCTTGTGGTGAAAGTGTACAAACTCTGCAGAGTACCAACTATTCGAATAGCCGTGCCCACGATCAAGGGCGGACACGGGAATCTTCCTCGAGTTAGTTTTATTTCAAAACTTTTGAATGTGGGAAGAAAACTGTCAGGCGGATGTAACCTGACTTTGGAAATTATTCTTGGAGGGATGTACTCCAGTGTTGACACTAAGGTGAAAGTAACCTATTGATCAAAATTTAGCATAGGTGGAAGGAACCTACACCGCTATGATTACTGCACAATTTCAAACTCCATAAATCATGTTTGTAAAATGCTAAGTCATAGGAATTTTAATTATGATTATTGCAAATGTCATTTTTTAGCAGATAAATGAACCTCAAGCCTCACTTGATAGCCTTGCATATATTATTATTTGCATTCTGTGTGGTGGCTTGCTGAGTACCGTCGTACTCACTGTTGCTCAATTACCATCATTCAGTCAATAAGGAAAAGAAGAACAAGCCTAAGGTGTCTTAAGGAGATCAAAAGAGCTGGAAGATGAAGAGGCCAGGAACTAGGTCGCGAACCTCAGTTGGCTGCCTGTGGGTAAGTCGTGAGGGTCCCACTTGAGTGAAATTTTTGCTGCTGTATTTTATTGTTTTCGGTCTGATTGGCCCATGAGTAAGTTGTTACTATATTATCTACACTTCCGCATAATATGTTTTGATATACAGCAATGTAACTGTGAGCACTATTTACTGATCCAGGGAATAGTGCGGTGGAATCACAGGGGATTCCGGATGGCTAAATTCGGGGTCTTACAATCAATCTTGTTTTTGGTTCGCAGAAGGTGCCGGTGATCGCAGGTGTCGAAGCTTACGAGAGAAGGAAGTCTACAACTATGTGCAAAGGTGTCTAACCGCTGCCGAAAAACAAAGAAAATACGGGTACTCAAAGGTACTGAATCCTCGAAGGCATAGGTGATCAAGAGGTTTTGCTCCCAGTATTGAAAATCTTGAGTACGTGTAAAGCAGTCAAAGTTACGACTCAATGCAAAGCAGTCGAAGTTATGACTCAATGTAAAACAGTCGAAGCTTATGAGTCAGTGCAACAAATCGGTCGAAGTTCGATTATGTGCAAAGCTGTCGAATTATACAAGTGTTAACTGATCGAAGATCAGAGTACGAAGCGGTTGTAGTTTACAAGTGTAGAGGTGGTCGAAGTTTACGACTAGTAAGAGTTTACGATAGTTGAGCGATCGAGCGAGCGGTCGAGCGTTGAGCGGTTGAAACCATCATCGAAGTTTACGACCGGTAAGAATCTACGACAGCTGAGCAGTCAAATCTACATATGGTATGATTGCTATTAAGTGTAGAATAACGACTACAATCATTTACCCCTCTAATTGCCATGCTCTATCCTACAAAAATTCTAAAATCGAATGTGGCCAATCAAGTTTTCCTCAGCGGCTGCAACTAGCAAAAGGACTAGTCATCTCCCCTTTCAAGTGAATTTAAGCCGGTATGGGGGTCACTAGTTAATTTTACAGGATGCTCTTCACTCGGAAGCTGAGGCACTGAAGTTAGCTGTCGACTTGGGTATTGGCAGAATAGTTGTCGAAACTGTTGCACTCAATCTGAAGCAAGCTCTGGAAGGAATTGACCATGACCTGTGTCGCAACAGAGTCCTTTATAGAGAAGGAAAAATCCTGCTCTTAATGTTGAGTTTTGTTATCTGTCATTGTAATCAAGTTGCACATGCTTTGGCTCATCGAGAAAGAAAATTCCTGCTCTTAAGATTGAGTTTTGTTATCGGTCATTGTAATCAAGTTGCACATGCTTTGGCTCGTCAGGGATCTTGTATGGTTCCGGGTGCCGCTATGTTCTTGCATGACTCGGTTCTAACTTTGTATCTTCTATCATGGTCAGTGATTCATCTGTGCCAATGGGTTAATGGAAACTGAAGCTTTCCATCTTAAAAAAAATACATATATACGTACCCCTTCAATAAGAGTATAACAGTTTTCCTGCTATTCCCCTAGAAATTTAATAAGATTTTATTTTCACTCCTTACTCTAATCCTAGGAATTGCCGCAGTAACGTGCAAGGCAGTTGCTTCTATTGCTTACATGCTCTGTTTGACAAAAACTATTCAACTTACTGCAAAAACATCTCTTAAAATTTCACTACCTATATGAATAAAGTTCGTACAAAATTTCACTTCCAAACTCCACAAACCAAACATACACACGGACAAGTCTAAAAAGGACAAACTTATAAATCAAACACTGTTAAAAATTAAACAAAAAAAAGACAGGGACAAAAGCAGCTAATCATAGGCTAGGTGCCGCATGAAGGAACTAGAAATAGTACCGAGCTGTAGGACCGAACAGGCAACGAAGAGAGAGTGAATAGTGCCTTCAAAATCTCTCCAAGTACCAACTTAACCCCTTTTCTCCAGGGATAGACTATTGCACAGGCGACTGAAATTTTTTTTATCTTTCAGTCACCTAAAGTTGCACTTTGAATCACCTGAAGTTGCACATATTTTTTTTGGAGGGGGCTGCAATTTTAGTTGATTGATAGTGCAATTTCAGATCACCTGAAGTTGCACTCTGAATCACCTAAAGTTGCAGCTGTTTTTTTGGAGGGGGCTGCAATTTTAGTTCATTGAGAGTGCAATTTCATGTGACTGAAACATAAAAAAATTTCAGTCGCCTGTGCAATAGCAAAACCGTTTTCTCCAATAGCTATTGAGCTATGAAGACTAGGGCCGAAAACTCACTGGAAAATCGAGCAGACAGTCTGAACAGAGCAAGAAAAACAATGTGGTCAAAAACTGAGCTCGTGGTCAAAACCCGAATATGTGATCGATAACCGACTACTTGGTCGAAAGTCGATCTAGTCGATAACCACGGAGACCAGGACCAACGTAGTCGAAAGCCACTGAGTGGTCGAACGACTAACAAGGTCGAAAGCAACAAAAACCTGAGAACAACATAACGTGGTCGTATCGCTCTCTGGAAAACAGAGGAGGGCAGAACAGCGCACGACCACATGGCCAAGATTTCAGACAACTTTCGACTTAAAGATCAATTCGCCAAGAAACTTTGCACACAACAAGAATAAGATCTCAGGAGCTTGCTCTGAACTAAAATTGAAAACTTATCAAGACAATAGAGATCTTCACCAGATTTCAAAAAATGAGCGCAAAACCGAGACTGAGAAGAGCAGAGGATAATCCGATCATGCAAGTGGGAATAGAAGGGCCACGAAGACTTCGAGTATGATTTTCCAACACCAGGCAAGTCAGATTATCAACAGAACGAATGAAAACAAAGTCTCAGATCACGACAGGGAAAGAACAGACCAGAAGGCAAAAATACAAATGAACAACACCAACTCAACTCCATACATATGAGCATACACAGATAGATCAACATGATGATATATAGCTTCTGGAGAAGAGTTTACAGCCACTCCATCAGGAGGACCAGGACCACACGCGCTCCAACACCGAATACATGAACTCATGCAAGAACAGAAACCCTAGAGACTCATTTGGATGGGTAGCCGCCCATCCCTATTTATAGTCTCTCGATATCGGGGATGACCCGTTAACCTCTGCCTACCATCGGGTTTTTCACGCATACTTTACCCACTAACACAACCAGACAGGTATGCTTTGACAGAGACAGCTTTAACAGAAAAGCCTTCTTTTGCAGGTTTGAGCACTTCTCCAAAATGCCCCTCTACACCTTCCTGGAAGCTTCCCGTTTCCTTGTTGTCCACTCCTTGTAGCCACCTTGCAATCCTAGTCATCTTTGGCATCTTCCCAACCGTTCTGACCTCAACACCTCCCTGTGCATAGTCCCGGTTCTTCCATGCCTCACTATGACCTAGCTCCAAAGTCCTACAACCATCACAAACAAGTAAAATATCACATGGTACCGCACTATAAACAAGATTCAACAATCAGCATATATCAGAAAGTATTTCAGTGAGCAAACACAACAAAACAACTAGTCGTAAACCACTTATGACCACTCGTATGCACTGGACATGAGGTGGTCGTAGCCCTAGAAGACTTCCCAACTGCCTACGACCACACAGCATGTCGTTATGACCACAACACAGGTCGCTATGACCATGAATGCAGACGATACGACCATCGCTAGCAGCTACGATTTTAACGCACATGGTCGCTACGACTTACAACCACACCAACCAAGTGCTACAACCATCGCTCATGCCAGCCAAAGATACGACTTACGACCATGGCAGTCAGAAGTACGACTATCGACCACGGCCAGTCATATCTACGACTATCGACCGTGTAGTCGTAAAACTGGCTGCCGACTACAAAGACACACACCGTGGTCGTATAGAGCAAGTCGTAAAGACATTTACGACCACAAAGTCGTAAACTCGACTGCCGGCCACAGAGGCACACAACGTGGTCGTAAAATTGACTGTAACAACATGGTCGTAAAATCGACTGCGACAACGTGGTTGTAAAATTGACTACCCACCATGACGCTGTCGACAACGTGGTCGTAAAAGCTACTGCCGGCCACGTGAATGTAAGAGCACCTGCTGACTAAGTCGTAAAGGCTTAAGACTAGACAGATAGGGCACAAACATCAAAAACCAAACTCAATCTCTCTAAACTAAGGATCAATTACTTATCACAAACATAGGGTCACCTTCACATGGTCTCTCACGAGCACACATCCAATTGTTAACAATATACAAGAAAAGGAAGAAGCCATCACATGACATGATATACATCTCACGCTCCCATCAGGCTTCCTGCACAAGCGCAGCTAGAGGCAGGTGCTGCTTTGCTTGTCGCCATGAGCGCCCCCTTTCCATTGTAGCTGAACAATGAACACGAAGTAAATATTCCATCGTCCCTCCCATCAGCTAATGCTTTACAGCTTATTAAGGTTCGATCGGCCACCGATCTGTCCATCTTATCTCCTTGGCGTGCGCCGTTCTTTTCGCGGCCGATCGATCGCTTCGTCTGATCTGGTCGATATGATCTGACTGATGGATGGTTCGCCTTCTCCATTGCCTTTGCTCTGCTTTTGTTTGCAATGCCTGTCCTCAGTCTTCAGTGAGCGAGTGAGTTGAATGCCGTGGGTTATTGTTCCCTCGATGATGCGAGGTTTGCTCGTTGTGAGGGCGTGATTTGTTGCCCTCTCGCTGCCGCGGCGTCGCCCAATCATTCGCGGATGGTCAGGTGGAATGGTGCGACAACGAATCGCTATCTTCGCACTGGGGTGATGACGAAAAGTATAGCGTGGAATAGTTGCACTCTGTTTTGCCTGAAACACTTACTAATTTGTTTGTATACGCTTAAGTTTCAAGCCAAAAAAAACTCACAACAGGAGTAGCATCACTAATTCACTATCGAAGAATACAAGAGAGCTCTACGTACAACGAAAACATGTACCCAACGGAGAAGTTCCTGCGAATAGTTGCACTCTGTTTTGTCTGAAACAATTGCTAATTTGTTTGTATACGCTTAAGTTTCAAGCAAAAAAAAACTCACAACAGGAGTAGCATCACTAATTCACTATCGAAGAATACAAGAGAGCTCTACGTACAACGAAAACATGTACTCAAGGGAGGCAAACTCAGTCTACACGAAGACCTCTGTAACCACATCAGGTATTTGCAGCAAGATTTGTATACCATTTTACGAAAGATCATATCCAAATATGTGCCATGTGCATCTAAGCATCCTGTGGTACCCACTTCGGCAAAAGCAGAGCATATCTGAATACAGAAAACGAAGAGGGATACAATCTCAGCTCACATTTGATACTTTACCTGGCTTTTTGATAATTTCATGATAGCCAGAGAAGATTGAGCTTACCCTAAAAACACACATAAAAAAACTAGGATTGTAGGCAGAAATGCTAGGATCCATGAGACTTTCACTTTGCGGAAAACCAACCTTGCTTTCTAGGGACAGGAACGCATGGTTATCTACTTCCTGCTGCCCACGAAGCATGCCTTCATGTCAATCACCGTGTCAATAATGTCCCCCTTTTAGCATGTTTCACCTATAAATAATTGTTCAAGAAAGCATATACCCTTATTAGTGCTCCGAAAGGCTAAGTCTAGGTTTCTGGTTTTTTGTATTGTAGCGACTGAAAATATACCGTAACTGTTATTAACTTTTTTATATAACTAAATTTAAAAAATAGAAAAAATATATCATAACAGACAATACAAAGGAATAAGAGAAAAGATAAAAAATCCAAAAAACTAAAATAAAATAAAATTAAAAAGCTAGAATCTAGAAACAGAAGCTCGTTGGAGCGGTAGGCCACGTCTTTAGCTAGCGCCTGTGGTAGGAACGCATGGTAATTCAATTCGATAATTGTACCGTGATATTCCTCCTAACTACTGCAATGTTTACTGTAAGAGAAGAAAAACATGTAGTAAAAATTTAGAGCCGGTTCGAAAGCAAGAATTTTTTTGGCCAATTTCTACGGGAATAGATTGGTTTCTGTGAAATTTCTGCAAAATCCTGCGAACTCCTGTGTTCCAAACGGGCTTTAGGGATTTTCCAAATCTTCATTATCGACGAGGTATATATGTTGTATATAGTTAGTGTCCAAGAACATCTACATCTAATCGTCGAGATCATCCAAGGCCATGGCTGGTAGAGACGTATAGTTGAGGTTGTTCATTATCCAACAAGCTTTCTAACTATGATCTTGATGTTAGTAAGGTGGTACAACAAAAGGTGGATAGCTAGCTAGGCGACAAGATGGCGATGGATGCTATCACCTATCTTGCTTTCTTAGATGCACCATGTTGGACCTGTTAGTTTGAAAGACAGGTTTGGCATCCAGAGTGCAGCATCCATTGGACCATTGCTGCTTTCCAGCTCCACATCCAGGCAAATCAAAGGAGGGAGGGCAAAGCTAAGCAAATCCTAAAGATTGGCCTATCTTTTAGGAGCAGAAAATCATACTTTCTTTAATTTAATTACCTAATTCTCCCTTGGACATATCTAATGGCAATAGCTTTTAGGGCGAAGCGAATTGGACTCAAAATTTGTAATACTCCCTACATGGATAAAAAACGTGTTATAGGACCAGCAATAGGGGTGGCAACGAGCCGAGCCAAGCCTGGCTCGGCTTGGCTCGTGAAAGCTTGGTGGAATGGAGGCTCGGTTCGGCTCGGCTTGGTTAGGATATCAAGCTTTTTTGTGGGCTCAGTTCGGCTTGTGGTGCGGCTCGAGCCAGCTCGCGAGGGCTCGCGAGCCAACAATACAAACCAACAGTCAACAGAGTTGACAGCCACCGAGCCACCGAGGGGAACCGACGGCCAAGAAGAACCTCACCGCAAGCAGGCATCATCAACCAGCCAAACCCTAACCCTTTCTCGCAATCAGCCAACCAACAGTATACCCTAGAGATTCATCCCACATTCATCCAAGCATAGCCAATAGTGAACTAGAGACATTAAGCAATCAATCATACGAGAGGAGGCTTACCGACGAGAACGGCGGCTGCGTGCTACCGTCGGCCGAGGCGCCGAGCCACCTCGCTAGCTGCCACCGAGTACTCCCCCGGGCGGCGTACGGGCGGCGGCTAGCCGGCAGTGGCCAGCCGAGGCAACCTGCCTCCCAACCCAACACCTCGGGCAAAACCAAACAAAATTAGCAAGCCAAAACCGGTAGATCGGGGTAGGATTTGGAGAAAAGCACTAGATCGGCCGGATCTGGCCATGGCTCACCGGGCGGCGCCGAGCGGCAAGGCGGGAGCGGCCGGGCCGTGGCTCACCAGGCGGCGCCGAAAGGCAAGGAGGCGCGGGAGGGGGAAGCTGCACCGGTGCGACGCGGCGGCGTGAAGTGAGAAGCCGGGCCGGGTGGAGGAGCTGAGACCGAGCACCGAGGGGAGGCATGGAGCCGGGGACGGAGGACCCGAGGTGCGGCGCCGAGGGCAAAGAGTCGGGAGCGACGGGAGGGGCGCGTGAGTGGAGACTGGAGAGAGGGAAACCGAGAGGGAGAGCCGGAGAGAGAGAGCCGAGGGAGTGGCGGCCAGTGGGGAAGGTGAGGAGGCATCGGCACTCAGCAGACGGTTCGGCAGGGGAGGAAGACTGAGGGGCGAGGGCCTGAGGGCTGAGGCCGTGAGGTGTCGGTGCCTCGGTGGAAGGAGCTGGGCGCCTGGGCCTATTCGGGCCGAGCCAACCGAGCCGCTCGCGAGCTGGCTCGGGCTCGGCTCGTTTAGAGCCCGAGCTTTTTTGCTGGCTCGGCTCGGCTCGTTTCATTCACGAGCCGAGCCAAGCCTTCACGAGCCCGAGCCGAGCCCGAGCTAGCTCACGAGCCCGAGCTTTTTTGCCAGCTCTAACCAGCAATAGCAACAGAGGGAAAGGGATGATTTATGACTTCTTAAAATCTTCCCTAAGAACATAGAAATCTTTTACTCTAGTAGATAGAGAGTTATGAAGATCAGATTTAAAAGCCTAAATCTGAGGAACAACTCAAAACAGTGAAGATCCACAAATTCAGCACCTAACTGGTCTGACCACCACTTGAGGTGCGGTCTGATCAGCAACACATCGGTGCTCTGACCGGCCATAAATTGACGATATGACTAGCGGCCGGTTTGACCGAGCCTAGGATTGGTCTGACCACTCCCATGTTCCTAGAATAGAAAATCAACCCGAGTCAAAACTACTTTTGATACAAACATCAAAATCCATGATCAAATAAAGTCATACTTTGCACACATTATACTGAGAGTCTCAAGAACCTATTCTATTCAAAGATCGCATGGATCTTGACCAAACTTCTAAGCTTTTCTGAAAACATGCAAGGTTACACAAAAAGTAGGTAAATCTCAAAAACTTGTGATCCAACTTGCTTGTGGGTTAAGAACAACCAAAATGGCTCTAGATGTGTTCTCACATATCATAGCAAGTAAAGTCATCCAACGAAACAAAGCTAAAAACCTCAGATCAAGATTCCTCAAGAAGATCTCCAATCAAGCAAGAATCGGGCAACATTTAAATCTTGTAAACCAAAGTGTCTAGATGGATGTAATTTAATGTACATGAGTTATCTCCATCACTTACATATCCTTGTTACGCAGCAAGATCAAGAAGGGGAAAGAAGAGACGAAGAACCAACAAGAACAAAAGCAAATCAACCAAGACAAGAAGACTTCATGGGAGAAGAACTAAGTTGAAGGTTTTACAGCCACTCCATAAGGAAGATAAGAGAGCACACGACAATACTTACTCTTATCTCACAAACACCGTTGTTGGTACGAGTCTAGGCAAGAAATTTAGAAGCACCTCCGATTGGATGTAAAGATCCGAGGATGCATAGGGACTTAAGGAGAAGCATTCAAATGTCTAAATGTATTCAATATGAGTGTCTAAGGTTACAAATGGCCTCCCCTCTTCCATTACAAGAGGTCCTATTTATACGAGGAGAGAGAGGCAAGTGAAGTTACAAGTTTGCCCTTAGGACCAAGCTTACTCATAGGAGTACCTACATCATTTGCCCCATGTTGGCCCCGCCACGCCTTTGACCCTGTGGTTGGCCCCGATCCCTTCGGGTTGGTCTTGTGTACCTCATCTTGGGTTGGCCCTAGACCCTCCAGGTTGATCTTCGAGTTCTGTCTTGGTTCCCCAAACTATGTTCGAGGTGACATGAACTCCATTCGAGGCAAACTCCAGACTTCGTCCAGGGTTAGCCCGTGGATCTCATCCAAGGTAGATTCCCCGATGTATATCGTCACGCTGAAGTCGCCATGGGTCTGAGGTAGCACAGGACCCTCCTCAATAGTAGCCCTCATTGATCTAGGTGGTCGTCAACCGCCTGTCCAAGCTGGTGCACCAACTTGCAAAAGAAGTCGACACATGGCCTCGAGTCAACAATCTCATTGGTAGCCTGCAATACATTCTAACAATATGTTAAAATACCTTAGTCCTCATGCGAACTTCGGATGATAGGTCATGATCATGCCTCCGAGTTGGGTTCCCTTGGTGCTCATCAAAGGCACGTTTCTCCGCTTGGTCAATTTTAGGTTGTATCCGGGAGTTCACTGTCGCACAGAAGGACGTAGGGTCATGAATAGCTATGGAGTCAAGCATCGATTGCCTAAATGTTGGAATTATATGGATGCGTGAGGCTGGGACATAGCCCAAAGAAGTGCCTTATCAAGTTAGTTCTCGATCTATGATGTTTGAGATGCGAAGTTATACACGAGAGTGCCAAGCTCAACTCATTTAGGCATGGCCACCCAAGGATGATAGAACCCAAGGGTGCAAAAGGTTGACCCATGCGAACATGTTAGAAATAAGTGCTAACTTGTCGATCCAAGATGCACAGAGTCCTTGGGTAATCGGGTCGTTGCGTGAACTTATTGGGATGGGCGTGGATATACCACTAGTCTCTGAGGTGTGATGGAGCTTCAAGGTGCATGAAGCCGACTGAGGCATACTCATCCCTATGCACGAGCTTTATTGGCGATGCTGAGTTAGACAACATCTCGAGACATGATCAATGCATGCCAACCCACCGAGATGTTCAAGGTCACCAGAGTTGTTATCATACCATACAGTTTAGTTTCCTTTCTCTCATCTTGTGGCCTTAGGATGTTGTTTATTAGTTTCTCTCTTCTCACTAGATTGAGTTCACTCACTTCTTATAGGTCTAGTAGGGTTTGGGTCCCTCTGGGTAGATTGAGAATGTGTTTACTCTCTTGTGCTTAGATGATCAGCTTTGTCCTAGAGTCATATAGGATAGATGAGAACGAGTCTAAGCCATAGTGATCCCACTATCTTGTCTATGCTTTAAGGATTGGCATTTCTTCATTTTTCCAAGCTTCTTCTCATTCACTAACTGTTTTGGTTCAAGGAGAGTTCATTTGAGATTTTCTTGAGCTTAATGTTGACATAACTCAACTTGAACCAAAATATTTCTGAAGTTGCCTCACTACCAAAGGGAACCTGGGATTTTTATTGCATCATGTTACATTTTAAATTCAGCAACTTGCATTGTAATATGAATACATGTAGCTTTGACTATTATTCTTGTGTGACATGATATCTTACTTTATATCTTACCATGTCTTGTAATAGTTTGCTAGCTTTATCATGTCCTTCTATGTGTAACTTAGTTTTTACCATGCTAGCTTTATTAAATATAAGAAACTTGAATTAAATCATATCTTGTTGGATCTTGTGACTAGTTTTACTTTAATGATCTTCTTATAATTCCTGCCATGTCAAATAGGCTAAGTTGAGTCTTGAACCTAAATTAAACTTTAGATTGAACTATACTAGTTATTTATTGAAGCATAAGTTAGTATTAGCTGTTTGCTCTTGAACTAAGCTAAGAAAATGGAAATGATCACTTTTTGTGTGAAAAACTGATTCCGCCAATTCTATCTTGTGAGACTACTTGCTATTGTACTAGGCATGAACTCAAGAGGAGTTTTGGATGACGTAGACCACGCTCTTAAGCTTATGGCTTAGGATGGTTGTAGCACGGCTTGAGATCTAGCACATGGCTAAGAACACAAAAATTGTGAAAAATGGTTGAAGCTTAGGGGGTAGTTGTGAATAGCTCATAGTCTAGAACTTGCTTTACTAAGATAAAACAAAAAATGAATTTCAGCGAGTTCTAAATGTGCTAAATTTGCTTAATTTCAAGTGTTTGAACAAAATGATTCAATATTGAACTTGTAGCACTCTAAATTAACTCAATTATATCTTCTTGATTCTATTTAGTATATTGACATGGCTTGGCTCACTTTTGGATACCTTTAGCAAACATGTGATCTTGACCAACTTTACATGCTAAAAATCCATCTAAACTCAAATTATTTCTCATTTGGTTTTAACTTGTTATATATGGTTTGGCATGATCTAGAAAACTCTTTCACAGAATATGGCTTGGTGTAATACTTGTAGAGTCACTTTAGATAATTTTTATGTCTCCTAATGATAAAAATAAATAAAATACAACCACTTTATTTCATTCATGCTTTATCTTCTTCCATGTATCTTGATGACTCCACTCATCGAAGGGAAGAAAGATTGGTAAAAATGCATATCTAGAGTATGATTTAGAGTTTTTGTGCAAAATTTTTGCTAAGTTAGAGCCTTTTGATTTGTTCTCATCATGTCTAAGGTCAAACAGAAAATTGTTATTTCATGAGGACCTAGAGTGAGATTCCTAACTTATTTGATGAATTTTAAGTTTTTGTGGAATTTCTTTCATTTTCGTAGCTTCATTTCACCTCTCAAATGGTCATTTTCAGCTCATTGTGATGTTCTTTTGACCATTTAGAGCTCTATTTGCAAAATTCCTCTCTTTGTCTAAATTCAATTCCTAATTACATTTTTGTGAAATTGCCAATGGGTTTATCAAGGAGGGAGATCGAAGGACCATGTGAGAAGGTTCTAGATTATGTTGTGATGAACCATTACAATTTAGGAGAGTTGGAAATTCGAGTTTGTATTTTGTTGAAAACTGTTGCTGTAGCTGGCAGTTCAACTGCTTTGCATTTTTGGTCTAGTCGGATGGTGTCAGCGATGTGACTGCTTCGCTTCACTGATCAAACCGGACCATGTTAGTGGTCAGACTGGCCTGATGAATCGGTCTGACTAGCTGAGGAGTGTCCAGCCTGGGTGGTTTTTCGAGTTTTTGGATTTCAGTGGAGGAATGGGTTTTAGTGGTTAAGGTTAGCAGTTTTATGTTGCATGAGGCATGTTACTACTGACGAGGGTCAAGTTATGAAGAACTTATATCCGGAAATGATTTATTTGTCTTTTGATGTGCAGTGTTACTTGGAGTCAACCGTGGTCAATGACGATGATCGGGGCTATATTCATGGAGGAGCCAAGGCCTAGAACGATCAAGGATGTTAGGTGAGACAGTGAGCTCAAGCATGGCATAAAAAAGATTGAAAATGTCAAAGGGAAGTTAAAATGGTGGCATTGCAGGTGATGACCAGGTCAACAAAGGGTATTTCGGTAGTTTGGCCAAAATATCGGAAACAACCTTGAATCAAAACTGCGGTGCATGAGTGGTGCTTGGGAGAGTAGTTTAGGTCAAAGTGAAGCTGGTTTGATCAAGATAGATCAAGGCTAATGATTTAGCAGATTTGGGTTTATACGTTTTGAAAAGCATGCATAAGTATAGTGAGTTAAAACCCGTGTATATGGGGTTACCAGATTTTTCCTAAGGTGCTAAGTGGATAGTATCCACTCAGAAGTGGATGTGGCTGGCTAGCCTATCTATTAAAGGGGTTTGAGAAGGAGACTTGTGGTTAATCATCCAACCCACCTCTCTTGTGCTCTCTTGTTTTAGCGTTAGGACTTGAGAGTTGAGTGCTTGGTGTGCTCCCTTGTTTTAGGGTTAAGGCTTGAAGTTGAGTGCTTAGTGTGCTCTCTTGTCATAGAATTAGAGTTTGAGAGTTGAGGACTTGGTGTGCTCTTTGTCCTTCAAAGTGGAGTGGCTGCAAAACTTTCTTCCTCAAGCAGCAATAGAATCAATTTTTGATCATCTCCATGGCTATCTCTTGTCTTAATTGATTTGCTCTTGATTTGGTTAGTTTTTCCTCTCCTCTCATCTCTTTCTTGATCTTGCTGTGCCAACAACGTATAAAAGATGAAAATAACCTCTAGAAATTATTCTCCACCCATCTAGGCACATCGGTAGCAAGTTTATCAAGAAACTCGGTTTTTGCACGTTTTTGACCTTCCAAGTAGTTTTTTGATCTGAGGATTTTTAGAGTGATTTCTTCAGTGTTCTTACTTACTATGATATGTGGGAACATATCTAAAGTTATCTTGGCTATCCTCTACCTACGAGCAAGTCTTGATCATCGATTCTAATTTTTGATCTTTTTTGTTCAACCTTGATTAAATAACAAAAATGTCTGAACTTTGACACAGGTTTTTGCGATCCATGAATGGAATAGGATTCTGAGACCTTAAGCAAGATTTGTACAAAGTTTCACATCTTTTAGATCAACCAATCAAAAGTTATATGGATTTGAAGTTTTACAACCGTGCCAATTTTACTGTTCATAGCAGTCAGACTGCTAGAGCGGAGGTCATACCGCCCTAGAGTGGTAAGACTGCCTCTTGGTTGATGGTCAAACCGCCGAGGGGGGTCAGACCGCCCTCTGGTTGGAGGTTAGACCTCTAGGAGGTGAGTCCTTCAAGATTTTGTAGTGTTGAGTGTTTTACTATAGTTTTTGAGCTGTGATTTAATTCTCAGTAACTCTGTAGTTATTTGAGAAAAGGATCTAGAATACTTGGAGAAAAAATTAGTTGACACCATTCACCCCTCTGTTGTCTTTCGGTCCTACATTAACCCATTTTAAATTTATTTCTATTAATAACTCGCTGAACTTATTTCAAAATATGATCCTTTTGGTCACGCCAACACCTATGTGTGGCTAACTACACTATCATGCCACAGGATAAGTCTAGCTAAGAGCCAAAATGACTGTTTTGCTACGACATTGGTTGTGGCGTGGCAAAACAACACCGCCACACCAGTCAGCATGGAGCGGTAGAACTTGGTCACACCATGGAGACATGCATGGATTTTCTACTATCTTATAATATGTTATGATTTGATCGTCATGAAAAAAGAGTAGATTTCTTTTACTTTGATAGACCTATGATTAATAGTTCAAACCCTAGAAAAAAAATGTTCAAAACATGTTTTGCAATTGATTCCTCCGTCAAGAAGTCTATAGTAGTGAAACCATTGCCTTAAATATGGCATCTACTAATACAACACTCCCATGTTGGCGCTGCCAATATGTTATCGGACTATCATACAAGCTGCAAAAAAAATTCTGTATATCACAAAATAAGTAGAGCTCGAACTATACCAAAGAATAGATCAATGTAATACAAATCACGATCGTGATTCGTGAAGGATAACACTTTGAATTTGATGGAGTTTGGCACAAATTAACTCATGCTTCGCCGAGTCTTCCATGCCACTAGAGAGGAAGAAGTGCTCGACCAAGCTCTAAATGTGTAAAGAGATGACATGCCATGTAATTGTGCAGTAAAATGTGGCTAGTTCCAAATTATACGTAGCGATAGCTTGGAACGTTGAATCGCAATAAAATATGGATATATAATAAATAGACACAATGGTTTAAATGGCTCATGAATTAAGCTTTTCAGCTCCGCCAAAACATGCAGATCATATTATATATAAATATATAAATATACTATTTATATTGATAGTCCAAAAAATATTGTAACCATGATCATCTTATTTTTTGTTTGATCTGTTTTGTATCAATAAGCATCACAATGGTTTACATGAATAATATTCACACTTGATCTTAACTACATGCAAGCATTAAACAAACAATAGACAGCCAAACAGACAGCCCACTGTACACGCTGTCTGTTTAGTCGTCTGTTTATCATGTGACATCACCATATAGACAGCTCCTTGTCTGTGGGTTGTACATGCCCTAAGTTGAATGGCAGGGGAGTGGGACAATGCTAATTAAATCTTAATACTTGCTAAACGAGAGCATGAATCGTATGGGCCCAGCCCCCATCCCTCCACCCCAGGTCGCCTAGTTCATCTTGATATCCGTGCAATATTTTTTCCGAGAGACTTGTCATGGAATTTTGGACACTGTTGACCACCAGAATTTCAATTATAGTCTCTAAACAACAGGATTTTCATTTCTAGCCCTCCTCCCGACCGTATGATTTTCTTGGAGTTGACACGTGACAGATCATTCGGTCCCGATCGCACGATAATTGTTCATGTACTAATCGTGCGGTCGGGGACCGCACGACTCATCGTTCATCCGTCCCGACCGCATGACTTGGCTTTTAAATTTTGTTTTTTTGTGTAGATAAGAGTTTATTTAGTTGTACAAATTGTTTGTATTTATAAATATTACGCATATTCATTTGCAATTTATTTTGTTTGGAGTTAGCAGCAATTTTGTAATATAGTAGAGGAGGTGCAAAATATTATGAAAAATATTTTAAAAACTCGTTACGCAGTGTAGATGATACATGTACGAAATGTTTTTTTAGATTGTTATTAGAGACTACAGTTTATCTCCGCATTGTAATTTATCTCCGTACGTACGAGTCATTTAGAGCTCAATCGTCCCTACAAATTTCTTCCAAAAATTAATCGCACTATAACATCGTACGGCGATCGTACCATTGAGAACCTACGAAAATCGCAAATGGACCAGCATACTATATTGTTTGTCATTCTAATTCGAAAAAATAACAATCTAAAAAACATTTCTTATATGTATCATCTACACTGCGTAACGAGTTTTCAAAATATTTTTCATAATATTTTGCACCTCCTCTACTATATTACAAAATTGCTGCTAACTTCAAACAAAATAAATTACAAATGAATATGCGTAATATTTATAAATACAAACAATTTGCACAACTAAATAAACTCTTATCTACACAAAAAACAAAATTTAAAAGCCAAGTCGTGCAGTCGGGGACGGATAAATAGTAATCGTGCAGTCCCCGACCGCACGATTTGTACATGAACAGTAGTCGTGCAGTCCCCGGCCACATGATTAGTACATGAATAGTGGTCGTGCGGTCGGAGACCGCACGATCTGCCACGTGTCAGCTCTAGGAAAATCATGCGGTCGGGAGGGGGGGCTAGAAATGAAAATCCTGTTATTTAGGGGCTATAATTGGAATTCTGATGATCAACAGTGCCATATATATATATCCAAAATTCCTTGTCATGGCATGTCACTAGCAATTGGATTAAGCATGTAGTTGTATGAAACAGGAAAGCAGGGAACTCATGAAGCTACATATGGTTATCACTTCATTGAGACGCTCTATTATAAAAATATGATCAAGACCCATTATCACTTCTTTTCTCTTTTGCAAACACCATGTCAAACATATATATAACTTCTACCCTACGAAGATGTCCACCAAAATATCTTGAGATTTTGAAAGAAGAGAATTCAAAGCTATCTGATGTTGTAATTAGATTTTTGTCAATTTATGTTAGAGAAATTAGTGGTCAAAATTGCATCTATCAGAGGATGTGCTAATGTCTAAAACACCATCGAGCATTGAAAGTTAGTGGCACCAACTAGAGGTGGCCAAATGGCGAGCTAATCGTGCGCATCCAAAGCACGGTACTATTGGTCCGATTCGCATACACGACACGATCTAAGACTAAACAGGTTGTGTCGGCTTAGCTCGACGAGGCGTGCCATGCTTGGATTGCGACCTTAGCCTAGCAGGCTGGCCTGGCACAACACGCACAGTACCATGTTGTGCTAGGCATGGCCCATGCACGGAAGAGCATAGCATGACCTGTTAGGGCTGACGGTGTGGGAGACTAGTCGGGCAGTGGAGGGGGGCTAGGGGTGACCAACGGTGGATTAGGTGGGTGGCGACGACAGCGGAGGAGCCGAGGAGGTGGACAACGGAGGGAGTGGGGGCAAGTGGTGAGCGGAAGGCGACGCGTCGACAGAGGAGGGAGTGAGCAACCGAGGGAGGGAGGGGACGGATCGGCTGGAGGAGGTGGGGTGAGCAGCGGAGGAGGTAGGGGTGGGGGGCGAGCAGAGCAACACGGCAGCAGAGGAGGGGGCTATAGCCAGGAGGGGAATGAGGATCGGGGCACGGTATATCTGGCGGAGGGGAACACAAAGCGGTTGGCGGTGACCCAGGGAGAGTGTTGAACGATAGGATCCACCTATGACGGTGGCAGTAGGGAGAAGGAGAGAGGAGAGCGAGACTACAGGAGAGATAGAGAGACTTAGAGAGAGTGAAAGATAGAGAGACTACAGGGAGGCACTAAGGCGGTGCGGTTATGCCATCCTTGGCTTGTCATGCTACATGGGCCCGAGCTAGCACGGCATGCCCCCGTGACCTTATTAGGCTATGTATGGGTCCGAGGCTGAGCCCATGGGTCAATACGGTATGACCCATTTAGTTAACCGGGCACCAACTAATTTAAATAGCGCTTTGCTTTATGACAAATCCTTTTAGCGCTTTGCTTTATGCCAAATCCTTTGGCGTTTACATAGTAGCTACATGCATACATATTAGCTGCTCTCATGCAAGGAGAGGACTAGCTAATTGGTCCCTACCCAGTACAACTCATGCATCCTTGCAAGAGACATACACCACTAACCTTTGACCTAGCCAAGATTAATTAATTAATCACCTAAACCCTTGTGATTAATTAATTTATACACCACTTCATCTCCTTAATTAATTGGACCCTTATACATATCTACCCTTGCCCATTTCTTCCATACAAGGCAAAACCATAATAAATTTAAAAAAGTTAAAGACTACGTTAATTAATTGATTAATTCACTAATACACTTGATATGGCCAGGGCCCACTTGTCAGAGACCCATGATCTCAACATCACCACCCTTCTCCCTCGGCTCACCGCCATCGCCGCCTCCAACTCCGGCGACCTGCACCGTCACCACACTCCTAGAGTACCATCTCGACCAGAAGAGGTAGTTGAAGAAGTTGAGGATGCTGAGCGCCGCAAGGAGCCAGTAGAAGAGGTCGAGCCTGTCCTTGTCGAGGTCGTTGTTGCTGAGCCATCCGCTGCCATTGGCGGAGCTACTCGAGGTTACCCTGTTGACAAGCGACACGAGGACGGAGCTGAGGTAGAAGCCGAAGGAGTAGGAGCAGTAGGTCATGGAGGTGAGGAAGGCTTGCATGCCGGTGAGCGACTGCTTGTAGAAGAACTCGATGAGCCCCACGGCGGTGAACATCTCCGACAGGCCGAACACCAGGAACTGCGGCGCGGTCCAGAAGATGGAGAGGGGCCGGCCGCCGGAGATGGAGGTGTGGCGGCGGTGCGCCTCGACGAGCGCGGCGGCAACCATGGAGAAGGTGACGGCGAAGAGACCGACCCCGATGCGCTGGAGCGGGGTGATGCCGGTGTCGACGCCCGTGATGCGGCGAATGGCGGGCACGAAGGCGGCCTCGTAGGCCGGGACGAGCGCGATGAGCATGAGGTAAGGGATGGCCTGCAGCGACGCCGGCGGAACGTGGAAGTTAGCGGCGAGGCGCGTGTCCATGGCGCTGCCCTGCTGCACCGAGAAGGTCTGCAGCTGCGCCAGGATGGTGTTGAAGACGATGGTGCAAGCGAAGATGGGCACCACGCACAGCAGCACCTTCACCTGCTCCACCTCCGCCGGCGTGCATAGCCGCCACGGGCTCTCTTTGCCGTTCCCGTTCGCCGCCGCGCCCCCCGCGCCGCCGTCCTGCACCTTCACGCACGCCTTGTCCAAGAACCTTGATTCATTTGCAAAGGAAGATTGAAACATATTTTGAGAAGAATAGCTTTGTGATGGTTCCATTAGTTTGCATGCAATGCCCACGTACGTAAGCCATGCGTACGAACAGTGAGTGACATGTTGCGAATGAAGAATTCGTCCGTACCTGAACTTGTTGATGCGGCCGGTGTTGGTCGTGTTGAGAGGGATCTCGTGGGCGGCGGCGATGGCCTGCACGGTGGCCGTCGACGGGCACACTTGTTTCCTCTTAGTCACCGCCGCGAGGAAGACCTATTATATATTGAGTTTGATGCACAAAACCATAAGTCTAGGACAACATGCAAATCGCAAATAATCGTTATTGCATCTTGGTCTCACGAATAATAACGAGTATGTTCTTTTGGATTTATTGTTTATCTTTTCATATTAAATAATTTTTAAATAAAGTATTTTTTTAAGATATGATGTATAAATTAATTATAGTAGACACTATTTTAACTTTATCTATAACGGCTAAAATCATATACGAATATCTCTCTTTATATTCTATCTTACGAACCATCATAATTCAAAAATTTAAACAAAAAATTAAAAGACACGGCCTAAAAAAACAACCCAACTTTGGGCTATCTGGGTATAAGTATCGACCTTGGGCGTGCATGTCGCATATATTGGCATGTTACATGTCTCCCCGCACATGATGATTGATGCATCACGAGCGCAGCGCGTCAGAATGGGCCTCCAATTCTGTGATTAATAATCACAGGCACCTCCCAATGGCCGGTGTTGCTGACCCACCCGAACAAAAGCTGAGCCACTGGCCCCTGTCAACTTGTCCAGGAAAAAGGAGATCGATGCGTTTGGTTTGCCAGGAAGTTCTGCGTGCTAAAGGGTCCTGACTAGTTATATATACCCGATAGATAGAAAATATCTCAATTCAGATACTGATGTAATATTATCGTCGTAGACAGCTGATGATCCTGTGGATTTCGGATCAAAGATGATTTGCTAATTAAAAACCACAGGCAGCTAGCTTAGCTTTGCTCCAAAAGCAGCGTATCTGAAGTACTGTCTAAATAGGGGATCATGATGATACGTATGCTCAAACTGCGTTTAAATTGTTGGATGCAAACAGGCCTTGTCATCCATAAATTTTTTGAACTTTTAATGAGCATAGTGCTTCTTATTATTGGATCTCTCATGTTATATTTATATAAATGCAGCTAGTGCACATACGTATAGCTAGGCCGCCCGGTCCGTGTATTTGCCTCCATCCCTCAGAGCCAGTAAGGCCTTCTTTGGAATACGGTAATTTTATAGGATTCTAACAGAAATTATTCCAATAAAATTCGTGTGTTCCAGATGTACCCTAATCTTCTCCATCTGTCGTTCAGCCGTGCAACAGTGAGTTTATCGACATGAATTTGAACTTGTATGTACTACATATGTTCCAAGTGTATAAAATACAGGAAGAGCCGTACAAATACATGCACCTATAGCGACAGCCACTTGTAGAGTTGTAGTTAGTCGCTATAGCTAGTACGTACTGTGCTGCATACTGATACTGTACGTACAGGAATAATATACGTTTGTACGATGCGACGTACCTTGGCTATGGGCGTGAAGATGCTGCCCTGCGGCGGCTTGTTGCGGTAGAAGAAGACGCCGGCGACGAGGCTGATGAGGCCGAGCGCCATGGCGGCAGCGGAGACCCCAAACCCGACGTCCATCCCGGACCGGGTCTGCACCCAGACGAGCACGGTGAGCGCCACCAGCTCGCCGACGCAGAAGCTGAAGTAGGCCGCGTTGAAGTAGCTGGACAGTCGCTTCCCGCTGCTGGCTGCGTCTCCGCCGCCCCGGGGGAATTGGTCGGCGCCGTGCGCGATGATATTGGGCTTCAGGCACCCGCTGCCCACCGCCACCAGGCACAACGCCGCGAAGAAGATGCCCGCCTTCACCCCGCCCGCCTCCTCGCACCGCCCGCCGGCGCCACCCGCCGCCGCGGCCATCATATCGCAAGGCGGAGGCCGCAGCTGCGGCAGGTGTGCCTGCACCGCCAGCAGTATAAACCCCTGGAACATAAAAAACACAAAAAGATTATTTTCAGAAAGTTGGTGTAGCATTGCTCTTGTGGCCATTGATGCATTGAACCTGCAAGAAAACAAAGGGGGAGATATAATTCTCCTCCTTTTAGGAGGAGTGGATTGGTGTTTTGGCCGCGCACTGAAGGCGCACTAGACGGCATTGGATGAGGTGGTGATGATTTGCTTGCTGCCACAATGGCACAATGTTCTCTCACCTTTACTTGCCTAGTTTCTCAAACATTTTTGCTAGCTACCAACTTAATTGGCATTTGTCGAACTTGCTGGCACAATCTTTTGGTTTCAGGCGGATAAAGTTGCACTTGCCTTTTGGCGGATCTTTTTTTTTCTGCGTCTTTGGTAGTCTCGTAGAAAAATACTAGTAATCGGAAAGGGCATAGATTAAATAACATAATCCTGTTCCTGATGAGGCCCTCTTGGGCACAAGAAAACAAGAATGCAAATATGCAATCAGGGAAAGGCTCCAGCTAGCTGTGCCTTTAATTCCTAGCTCCGTACAGCATCAATTTCGCACATAGCTAAATGTGAAACCCAAAATCGATGAAGAGATCGTGTCGGTTGGTGAGTTCGAATTGCACTTACGGAGAGCTCGACGAAGCCGAAGATGAGCATGGTCCAGAAGCTGCCGAGGTAGGAGTCGGAGAGGAAGCCGCCCAGCAGGGAGAGCAGGAAGATGGTGCCGATGAAGTTGGTTACGATGTTGGCGGACTTGGACAGCGGGAAGTGCATCTCATTGAACACGTAGGTGATGAGGTTGTTCCCCACCGCCGCAATCGCCATGATCTCAAATGCCTGGATCCCTGCCAACATACCAAAGACATGGCAACAAGTTCACCGACCAAAGAATCAAAGAACAAGAACAGAGCACATCAAGCAGCATAGCAATGAATCAAGAAATAAGGAGTGAGAGAGAGAGAGAGAGAGAGCAGCAGCAGCAGCAGCATGCACACACACCTAGGACAAACACAGCAGCTTTCATGCCCCCATGCTTGTGAGTGCTGCAGGGCCTGCCCCTCCAGTCAACAGAGACATCAGAGGCAGCAGCCATGGAGTCCCCTTTGGGACCTTGCCTGGACTCAACATCCATTTGTTCAGTTAGTCACCTCCTCTCCCCTCAGCTATAGGTTCACACTGCTCTCTTCCAATAGCTTCTGTTGTTTTCTCTCGCCTTCTCTGCTCTTGTGTTAGCACTAGTTTTGTATGGTCAGGCACCTTCTTGGCGGCCTCACTAGAGCACACTATCGAGCTAGTGTATTGTGCTCACCTCCCAAGTGCGCCTTGGTAAAATTCTAGGCAACTTGGTCGGTTATTTATAAGGTCCCCCGGGGTGGTGTTAGCGTTTACCTGTGGAAATGCGACAATAATTAAAAAGGAATGTTTGTACAACATTCGACTGTTTTTATTCTAAAAAACAGTCAGATTGATCAGGGACGTTAGATCTCCATCCAACGGATCCACTCATACAAGCCCCCCTAAAAAAAATGATCTACGGCGTTGGATCTCCATCGAACGGCTCAAAATCTGACTGTTTTTGTCCTAAAAAATAGTTGAATGTTGTATAGACGCTCCCTAATTAAAATCGTCCGTAAATAGACTACAAACATATTAGTTGATTATCTTTTTTTCACTCCTGAGGAAACCACCTGATTAGGAATCTGATGTGAAATGACAATTCTTTTAAAAATGGAGGGTGTATTTTCTTTGTTACAAGTTTGATTCTCTACAATCTGAAGAGAGATACCGAATGTCATCTCTGATGAGATGAGAGAGCATCTTACTTTTTTCTTATCCTTCTAGAATTTTGCTCTGGACAGCTGGAGAAAATGCGAGGTAGGATTCTAACTGTGATTGAGGTCGGGTGCAGCTGTTACAAGGATGAACCACCTCACCTTTAGGATGTGGTCTCCTGCAGGTGCACACTTGACTTCTTCTGAACCACATTATCCTAGATCCACTCCATTAATTAAACAAATGATAGTTTCTATCTTACAAATTTACAACCAATACTGTTACTAGAGTTTCAATAATTGCATCATATGACCCAAAATGATCACTTCTACAGGGGCTATGCTTATCCAAATTCACAAGATGTGGTTGTGGTGTGGTGCTACTTTTGCTTGTGGATTTATCTGTGGTGAAGAAGGCATGGAATTGGCTGTGGTGAACAGTTGCTGTCCAGTGCAGGTCTCTGTTAAAAGGTCAGAGTCTGTTCTGCTTTGGAGAGTGCAATGAGGGGGTGCATTGAAAGAATGTATGGGCCTGAAACCAACACTGGCCATGCATACGACTTTCCAATGGGAAGTGGACACCTCTATTTAAAATCTATTCCCATCTAGCATTGGCAATCATGCAGCTTTCCCACTGATGCTGGACACACAATGCACACATATATTCTCCTTAAGCAGAGGTTAATCTAATGGCATATGTGCTGATGCAAGTGGTACAAGCCTTGGAAGGCACAAAGCTTGGACTAGCTTAGCTTAGCTTGATACCACAGCATCACTAGTCAATTTCCATTGTTTACCTTTTATCTCGAAGATACGATGAAATGTTTAATTATTCTCGACATAACCGGATAGGATATTCGTGATGTATCTAACCTGTGCTAATGTTGCTGTCGGAACTATACAAGATATCTGCTTCTGCTCATCGTTTTGAGAATTGAAGATTTGGTATCCATCATGATGTTGACTAGATCTAGTGTAGAAGGGCTTCCGTTCATGACCAATGTTACGTTTATTCTTCAGGAATTAGCGAGTGCTTTTGGGCTTTGTCGAAAACGAAGGTAAACTTTTAAAAGTAGTTTTCACAAATCAGATCCTTAATTGTTTCAATATTCATGCGAAAGTGTAGGATCGAATACCATAATCAGGGGGTGAATGATTGCCTCCGCTTTTTAAAATCTCTTAGTGCTCGGTGAAGGTTTTGACCACTCAGTGCTCAACTGCTCGATTGATCGCTCAATGTTCGATCGCTCAGCGCTCGATCGCTCAGCTCTGATCTTCGACCAGTTTGTACGTACTCAGAATCATCAACACCGGGAGTAGAACCTCTCGATCACTTATGCCTTCGAGAAACCAGCGCCTTCGAGAAACCAGCGCCTCCGAGTACTCACATTTCCAATGTTTTGTGGCAGCGATTCGACACCTATACACTTCGTCGTAAGCTTCAATCCAACTACAATCACAAACATTTTTTGAACAAATCAAGAACTAGATTGATTTAAGATAATGTTTATTGCTAGATTTTCATGAATATACAAGGTTCCCTCACAAGCATCCTTAAAAGCCTAGTCAAAACTAAAGTCTCTTCAATCCACTCCGCAAAAACCTTACGTTAACCCTTAGCATCTCCCTGCTTTTATAGGCTAACGCTCTAAACCGTGTCCTCATCAAACATGGGCACCAAACCTTATCCATTCCAAAAATCAAGGAGCCTAAAACCCTTCTAAACGTGGGTTTTCCAAAATCTCTAAACCTTTCCAATTATGGACTCCTTCCCACCTCCTGTACCTTCTCCACACATTATCCTCACGTGTCGAAGCCTCCAGAACCGCACCTCCTGTAGCTTCTCCACGCATTATCCATCTTTCATCTCCACATGCTCCAGCGTGAGCCTGACTACCTCGTGACATCCTCGACCGCCTGGACCTCATATTCCCCCCTCCTACTCTCGGTCCTCCTCATCACCGACTATGACCATCTCCACGCCCAACCTGTACATGCAAAGACCAAATAATATTTTTCCCAGCACAAACTCTTCCCAACTTGATCGACATTAGTCCACACGCAAACCGCACCCTTAACCGTCGATAACTACGAACCAGATCATCCACGATCTCAATTTCCAAGCTTTCCAAACACCAACTTCAGACCACTCAGTACGACCGGTATGACTGCCATGCACAGGCCGATCAGACCGCTGGCTTGATGAGTACTCAAAAACCACAAGTACTTGGGGTACTCGAGAAACACAAGCATCATAGCACTTGAAGTCTATGACTATCGACCATTGACTAGTCATTGTACAATCGACCACCGTCACCGAGTACGGCCAATCATCGTAGCACATTACTAATCACCGAGCATCTTGAGCACCGACTACCGAGTACCAACCAGGTACTGTAGCAATGACTACTGAGTATTGACCTGTCACTATACCTCTGACAATCGATTAGGTAATGTAGCTATGACCACCAACCAATTACTGTAGCTAACGACCTCTGATCGATTATAATAGCATACAAATCTACATCCAATTCATTGTAGCTACGACCGGTTTCCAACCTTGGGGTCTCCGACTGCTCTCCGAACCAAGACTGGGTCGTTCTACCACGGTCGTTCAACCATGGTCGTTCTGCCATGCTCGATCTGCTGTTATCGATCTTTATTAGTTGACCTGCAATGGTCGTTCTATCGTGATCGACCTGCAGTGGTCGATCTGCCGTGGTGGTTCTACCATGGTCGATGCTTGCTGATCAGACCATCCATCATAAGGCCGATCGGACTACCGACTATCGATCTAGGTCCACGCCTTCGACTACCGTACGTGGTCAAAGCCTACTGGTCAGGCCGCCCAATACAAGGCGCTCAGATCGCTTATCCTAAATATTCCTGCAATTCAAGTTTTTCTAAAGAGCATCGATCAAAACTTTTACAATGTAAATTTCAATGCAACACAAATGTCAATTATTCATCATCACTAAATTCACGACCTATCCACATGGTCTACCAATATCCCCTTGATTAATACATTGACAACACCTAAAAATCTCTTGAATGAGATGAGTCTTGAAAGAAAAGCAAAATTTATGAAAAGTAAATTTCAAAGCAGCAGAGAAAAAAATTTGACCAACCACATCAACAAACTCTCAACAAAAACTTATAAAACTCCCCCTTAACACAAGAGAAGCAAATTTAGCAAATTTCTCCAAGTTTCCAAAATCGCTACAATTTTCTTCCATTTTTCTCTCCCTTCGGCAATGTATACATCAAGAACTTCAGAGAAACAATAATTCTTAGGAGCCATAAGAGTAAAAATCGAGAAGTTTTGTAGATTATCCAAATCACTATGTATTGATTTAAAAATTTTAACCAAGCCATTCTTTTGAGTAAAGCTATCGAGATCATATAAAGTTATTTATCATATAGCAATGTCAAAACCAGTCTTTAGCATGATTAAGTAATTTATATCAATGACAGGCATCATACAATGACCAAACCAATTAGAAAGAGCACAATGAGATATCACATCGAAAAGTGAAAGCCTAAAAGTGAAGCAAACTTTAAGTCTAGATAAGCTAGCAGTTTTATATAATAACTTATTGCTCCACACTCAATTCTTAAGCATGTAGCATGCTTGTAGTATACTTCGTTTCATGATAACATGTTTGTAGTAAACTTTTTTTAATAGTGGCATGCTTGAAACATACTTCTTTTCATTTGTGCACATTTTGTGTTTTTCTTGTTTAAACGTGGCATGCTTGAAGCATACATCTTTTCAATCTTCTCTTTCTTATTTTTTTTATAACATGCCAACTTGAGTGAACACAAAAGGACTGCAATATGAAATATACAAGCCTCATATCCAAGATTTAAAATAAGACTCACAATCAAGCTAATCTTTTTAGATGAACATCACAAAGTGCTATCTATAACCAATCTAGTTAAAGTATTCCGCCATGTCATTTTTAGTTCAAGTATAGCAAAATAATTTTAACTAGTCATGATCAAAGCTACACAACATGACTAAATATGATAAAGACGGTTATACTACTCATTTGATTTCAATGACTTGAACTTGATGTATTATTTGACAAGTATACTAAACAAAGATTCTGAAACTTTTTAAAATAACAAGCTCCCACTTAGAATAATTCCATAGAATGCAACACACCCAACTCACTCTGCAAACGAAAAAAATGAGAAGAATCAAGCAGTTGTATGAAAATATCAACAACTTGAGACTCTGAATCAATGAAATTCAAGACAACATCTCCCTTTTTAGCAATACTAATAGCATTAATATGTTTTAATATGTTTGGTTCTTGAATGTTGCACATGATTTTTAGCAATACTAATAGCACTTGTGTTATCATAGAAAAGTGAAACGCTATCCAATTCTAAGCCAAAATCCTTAAGTGTAGCTGTCATCTAATGCAATTATGAGCAACAAGAAGCAGCAGCTACATATTCAACCTCAGCAGTAGAAAGTGCAATAGACAACTGTTTTTAGAAGCCCATGAAGCAAAATATGTGTCTAAAAAGTGGCATGTACCAAAAGTACTCTTCTTATCAATTCTACAACCCTCAAAATTCGCATATGAATAAACTCTAAGGATAACGCATGATGACGAAGAGTACCATAAGCCAAATTCTAAAGTTGACTAAAGATACCTAAAAATTCGTTTTAACGCTTGACGATGTAAAGCATGCAGGGAAGCTTGAAACCGAGCACACAACACATAGCAAAATGTATGTCTAGCCTCGAAACAATGAGATACAAAAGTGAGCCAATCATGCTTCTGTATTCCTTATCAACAGGCTCTCCATCTTCGTTAGGATCCAACACTGCAGTAGATCCCATGGTTGTGGAGATTGGTTTGACTATCCCCCATTTCAAAGCGCCGAAGTAGATCTTTGGTGTATTTAGTTTGATGAACAAAAGTAACCAACTTTGATTGCTTGATCTGAAAGCCCAAGAAGAACATGAGTTCTCTTATCATGCTCATATCAAATTCATTGCTCATAGTATCTGAAAACTTGAAAATAAGAGCATGAGAGGAGTCACCAAAGGTGATATCATCTACATAAATTTGAACGAGTAAAAGATCATTGCCATGCTTGAGAGTAGACAAAGTCTTATATACCTTTCCCATTTAAAAGTCATTTTTAAGCAAATATAATTTAAGTCTATCATACCATGCTCTAGGTGCTTGTTTTAAACCACATAAAGGTTTGGATAGTTTGTAGATATGATCAGGAAACTTATGATTTTCAAAACGAGGTGGTTGTCTTACATACACTTCTTCCTCAATATAACCATTAAGAAAAGCACTTTTAACATCCATTTGATATAGTTTAAAACCCTTAGATGTAGCAAATGTTAAAAGAATTCTAATGGCTTTTAATCGAGCAATAGGTGCAAAAGTTTCACCAAAGTCAAGACCTTCTACCTAGGTAAATTCTTGAGCAACAAGTCTAGCTTTATTTTGAACAACACTACTATCCTCACTTTGTTTATTCTTGAAAAGCCATTTAGTTCCAATAACATTATGACCGTGAGGAGGTGAAACTAAAGTCCATACTTTATTATGCTCAAAATTTTCTAATTCCTCATGCATGGCATTAATTCAAGACTCATCAGATAAAGCGTGACTTATATCTTGGGATTCAAAAGAGGAAACGAAATGTAGAATGAGTATATAAGGCATTAGAGTTATACCTATTGCAAAGAACTCTCACATAACTCACTAATCATTTGTTCAGGAGGATGCAGTTGTTGAATTTGTAGAGGAGCTTGTGGAGTAGTCGTGAGTGTAGTCATAGTGGCCTCTACCTTATGAGAGGTAGGAGCAGAGCCACTAACTGTAGGATCTATTGGTGTAGATATGTGTGTTGAAGTGTAACTCAGAATCTCCCTTTCACTGTCGTTAAAGAAGATATCCTCGGATGTGTCAGTTACCTGTATACCTGCATTGTTAGGTCTAGTACCAAGACTACTCTCATCAAAAGTAACCTCACAAGTCTCAACAATTTTGTTAGTTTCTAAGTTGAGTACACAATAACCTCGAGTGTGAACTGTATATCTAGGAAAGATGTCATCTGAGGATCTAGATTCAAATTTATCAAGATTGCCATGTTTAAGTATAAAGCATCGATAACTAAATGCCCTCAAGTGACAAATATTAGGAGAATGACCAAAACGAAGCTCATACGAAGTCTTACGCAATTTAGCTCGCAAAAAATACTCTATTAGAAATATAGCAAGCAATCAAAACAACTTCAACCCAATACTTCCTAGAAGTAGCATGTTCATTTAACATCATTCTAGCTATCTCAACCAAAGTTCGATTTTTACGTTCCACCACACTGTTCTGTTGTGGTACACAAGCTGAAGGAAATTAATGATCTAAACCTTTTTAGCACAAAAAGAAGCAAATGATGTGTTCTTGAATTTAGTTCCATTATCACTTCTAATTGCTCTAAGTGATCCTAGAAGTTCATTAGTAAGTCTAAGAGCAAGCTCTCTAAAATGACCAAAAGTTTTATCCTTAGATGCCATAAAATAAACCAATAGTATCTAGAGAAATCATCAATAATAACAAGCACATACCATTTACCTATAGCAGATTGAACCCTAGAAGGACCTATTTTGTCCATATGCAACAATTGACCGAGAGAATTAGTCATGACAAGTGTGAGTGGAGGATGTAATAATGAGACTATTTTACCATATCGACAGGGTGAAAAATTAGATCCATTGACTTTTTAATTTTGAGATTAGGTATTGCTCTAACAAGATTCATATTACTAATATGAGAAAGATGATCAAAACTAATATGACCTAACCTACAGTGCCAGTGAGATAGATCCTTAGAATATGATGAAATAAGATACCTAAGATCAGAGGATGATGAAAATGAAAAGTCATACTTAAATAAACGACCAACTCAAATAATGTTGCGTACTAGATCACCAGACGAATATAAAATGTAGCATGAATGCTTTTTAAAAGCTCACCTCAAGATTATCGTCTATTAACTACAAAACCGAAAGCAAGTTATAGCTCAACTTATTGACAAGAGTGATGTCTTTTAATATGAATTTGTCGTTGACGCACATGGTACCTCTTGCAAAAACTCATCCTTGAGAGTTGTTCCCAAAAGTGATCATCGCACTACCAGGGGCACGAGTAAGGCAAGAGAATGATCATGAGTTTCCAGTCATGTGACAAGAGCAACCAGAGTCAATGAATCATATGTTCTCCTTCTGCCTACGACTAGCCTATAGAGTACGAACAATTGTCGGTATCTTAGTACTGGAGTTAGAGAATAAAGATTTAGGTAGTTAGTACTAAGATACTCGATGAACAGGAGCAAAAGCATACACTGATAAAGATCTAAGTGAAGAATTAGCATCTATTTGATTCTGATCAAACAGTCGATGAAACACTGGTCTGACCCCAAGGTAGTCTTACCATCTTAGCAAGGGTGGTTTGACCGTCGACCAATCTGATCGGGTGAACAATGCTAGTTGTAACACTAGTCCGACCACAGGATGGCCTGACTACCTCTGCAAGGCTGGTCTGACCATTGACCGGTCTAATCGAGTGGAAAATGTTGGTAGAAACTTTGGTCTAACCACGCTTGTTCGACCGTAGGAAAAGACGGTCGAGAACCCTTAGTGTAAAACATTGGTCGAAACTCTGGTCTGACCACGCTGGTTTGACCACAGGAAAAGGTGGTTGAGTACCCTTCCTTATCCTATCTTTATTTTCTTTCTTTGCTTTTTCAATGTAGAATTAAACCAAATGACTATCTCTACTACAATGAGTACATTGATAGTTGACTTGATAAGTGGTCATATCACTCGACTTCACAACACCTATTTTAGTAGATGAATCCTTTATGATACCGACAGATTTAAAGACAATTTATTTCGGTTCAGATTTCACTTCAAATTTTCCAGATTCTAGAAGGTTAATAACCTTAGGAGGATTATTCTTGTCATGCTTAATAAAATTAAATCCTAGATCATAATTTTTCACACATGTTTTTTACTTATCTAGGATCATATTCAAATTCTTGCCAAAAGAAAATTTCTATAAAGTATTCTTAAGATACTCATTTTCTTTAGCTAGAGAGGAACAAGATGTGCAATTAACAAATTCATTTGAGATTCTTAGAATCATTAGACCAAGTCAATTTTTCTTTTCAGTAAAATCATTAAGTTGTCTAGTCAATGCTTCTATTTCAATGTTAAGTTTAGGATAGTTAGAGTAGGAAAGTGTGTCATGATAAAGTATTGATCGCATTGATTTCTGAAATGATTTAAGTCTAGCTTCTAGTAATTCACATCTTTTATATGGAGAGGGTTCACTAGACTTAAGGTTCTTAGCACACAAAGATTGAACTAGCGAACTCACAACAAAAGCAGCTTTCATCATTTTTAAATGCTTCTTGGTAACAAGCAAATCATTAAGAACATAAGCATGGATAGTTGTACCAAGAGCAAAGCACACATGCAATTTCTTGCAATCAATATTAAGAGGGTCAAATTTATCCATGTAACTTGTATGAATAGATCTAACATTATTAAGCTCAATTAACAGGTTAGTGCAATAAAAACATGAATCATCATCTGGAACCAAAACACTTAACCTAACAATTTCTGAATTAAGATTTTCAACAACAAAATTATTTCCTTTCAATTTCTTTTTGGTCTTTTTCAATTCAATAGCAAGTTTAATCAAACCATCTTCAATCTCATCATATGATAGTCTTACCTCATCGGGATCATGTCATCGTCACTCCTTGCCATGAAGCATATGTCTATGAAATCATCATTCTTCTTTTTACTCTTAGCATCGGCATCGTTGTGGTCGTCATCGCCACAACTCTCATATTCCACATCACTCAAATCAAGACTGAATAGCCGATAGGACCTTTTCAATAAATTTGCGATAGAAATTGCCACCCTTGGTGTTGTTCTTAGATGACCGACGATGATATTTCTTGTCTTCCTTGATCACCTTCCCCTTGGGTTGAGGTAGTCCATCTTAATGTGGTCTAGCTTGCCACACTCGTAGCATCTGATCGAGCTTGAAGTGCTTCCTCGCTTTCTCATCCTCACGTTGTTGAGTGTACTAGATGCACGTGGGGAGATCAGCACCAAGTCCTCTTCAGAGAGCTACTCGAATTATTCCTCAGAAAAAGAAGACAAAGTGAAACATAAGACAAAGACCTCAGTGAAGCAGCCTACAAAGGGTTAGTTACAAGTGCTAAAGATGAAAATTTCTCAATCTTAGATGGTAAAACTTCAATCTCATAGGTTTTCAATCTAGAATAAAGATCATCCATGGTTAAAGTATCTAAATCGACAGTTTGATAAATAGTTGTGACAACCATCAGCCATTCAGAACCTAAAGATCTCAAAATTTTAGTTGCATTATCTTCATCAGTAGGAATAACATTAACACCGCGTAAATTACTCAATATTTTCTCAAACCGAGCAAAAAGATCATCAATAGATTCACCAAGCTTCATAGCAAAAATCATAATACTCTTTTTGATAAAGATTTTTATGCACTTTTCTTAATATTAGTGATTCCTTCATGATAATTGCAAAGAGTTTTACATATTAAATGGGCAGAATTAATATGAACTACACGATCAAATTCTTTGCAAAAAATCCCTTGAAACAGCAGGTTACAAGCTTGAGCAATTAAATCAACATCTGTTTTATTTAGATTAGTAACAACAGCAGGAACCTCATAAGGTCTAGAAACCTTATTCCAAACATCACTACCTTGAGCCTTGATATAAGCTTGCATATGACACTTTCAAAAAGCAAAATCAGCAACATCTAGCATAGGTGGAAGATTCACATACCTCTCTAATGCCATAGCGACCTGCTCAACTGCTCGATCGATCTCTCAATGTTTGACCACTCACTCGATCGCTCAGTGTTTGACAGCTCGCTCAATCGCTCAGCTTTGATCTTCGACTGGTTTGTACGTACTCAAAATCTTCAACACCGGAAGCAGAACCTCTCAACCACTTGTGCCTTCAAGAAACTAGCTCCTTCGAGTACTCATATTTCCTCTGTTTTCCTGGCAGTGATTCGAAACCTTTGCACATCATCATGAGCTTCAATCCAACTGCAATCACTGGCACTTTTTCGAGCAAATCAAGAACTAGATTGATTCAAGATGATGTTTGTTGCTGGATTTTCATGGATTTACAGAGTGCCCTCATAAGCACCCCTAAAAGTCTAGCTAAAACTAAAGCCTCTTCAATCTACTCCGCAAAAACCTTACATTAACCCTTAGTCTCTCTCTGCTTTTATAGGCTAACACCCCAAAACATGGACACCAAACTCTATCCGTTCTGAAAATCAAGGGACCCGAAACCCTTCCAAGCACGGGTTTTCCAAAATCACTAAACCTTCCCAGTTATGGACTCCTTCCATAACTCTTTCAACTCAGCATGTGTCAAAGCCTCCAAGAACACACCTTTCGTAGCTTCTCCACGCATCATCCTCTTATGTCGAAGCCTCCAGGACCGCACCTCCTGCAGCTTCTCCACACATTATCCACCTTTGATCTCCATGTGCTCCAGCGTGAGCCTGATGACCTCATGGCATCCTCGATCACCTGGACCTCACATTTCCCCCTCCTAGTCCCGGTCCTCCTCATCACCGACCATGACTGTCTCCACGCCCAACCTGTACATGCAAAGACTAAAGAACATTTTTCCTAGAACAAATTCTTCCCAACTTGACCGACATTAGTCCACACACGCAAACCACACCCTTAACCATCAATAACTATGAACCAAATCATGCACGATCTCAATTTCCATGCATTCCAAACATCAAGCTTAGACCACTCACTACGATTGGTACGACCACCATGCAAAGGCTGATCAAACCGCTGGCCCAATGAGTACTCGAAAACCACAAGTACTCGGGGTACTCGAGAAACACAAGCATCATAACACTTGAAGCCTATGACTACTGACCATCAACCAGTCATTGTACAATCAATCACTATCTATTGAGTATCGACTAGGTACTATAGCGCAGACTATCAATCACCGAGTACTGTAACACCGACCATCGAGTACCAATTGGATACTATAGCAATGACTGAAGAGTACTGACCTGTCACTATACCTCTGACAACCGATTGGGTAATGTAGCTACGACCACCAACTGGTTACTATAGCTAACGACCTCTAGCCGATTATAGTAGCATACAAATCTACGACTAGTTCACTGTGCTATGACCGGTTCACTATAGCTACGACTGGTTTCCAACTCTAGGGCTCCGACTACTGTCCGAACCTAGACCAAGGTCGTTCCATTGTGGTTGTTTAGTTGTGGTCGATTCGCCATACTCGACCTTGCCGTTATCGATCTTCAGTGGTCGACCTGTAATGGTCATTCTCGTGGTTGACTCATCGTTTTTGATCTGCTGTGGTCGTTCTACCATGTTCAAGCTTCCTGATCGGACCATCCATCACAAGGCCGATCAGACTACTGATCGAGGTCCACGCCTCTGACTACTGTCCATGGTCAAAGCCTGCCAGTCAGACTGCCCAATACAAGGTGGTCAGACTGCTTATCCTGAATATTCCTGCAATTTATGTTTTCCAAAAGAGCATATACCGAAACTTTCACAAACTTAAATTTCAATGCAACCAAATGCCAATTATTCATTATAACTAGATTCACAACCTATCCACATGGTTTAATAGGTAGTAAAATCATTTTGGAACTGTGTTCTTGAATTGATTATGAAGTAACCAGTAATACTGTTTTGCAAATAAAAATAAACATTTATTTGTGTAAACAGATGTTGATATACAATGTTCAGAAAAAACAATTGCACTAATTGGTTCTAGAAAAAGCATGAACCAATGAAGTTTTATAGATTTGTTGGATGCACATGTTGGCATATTGCATAGCCAATCTTAAGTACGATGACATACATTAGCAAAGTAATGATATATATATATATATATATATATATATATATATATATATATATATATATATATATATATATATATATATATATATATATATATATATATATATATATATATATATATATATATATATATATATATATATATATATATATATATATATATATATATATATATATATATATATATATTAGATGGTAACTACTTAAGGGTATTTGTGGTATTTACTAGTGTTTACTCTTGTGTTGTGTCCATGTGCCCTATATATTTTACCCCTTGGGTTACTGTAATACAACTATTCTCATTACATTCCTCTTCTTCATCAAACATGGTATGAGAGCCTAGCTTCAAACCCTAGGCTCCATCCTCTTCCATTGTTGCTACCCCCGAGAGGAGCAATCTCCACTCTTTAAGGCAGCCACCTCTTAGTTGTAGTTTAGTCTAGCAGTAGCCTCTTCTCCATTCCTATCGTGTTGTTATCGATCTCTTCATCAACAGCTTTGAGCTAGCATGCCGTTATTTGGCATCCTCAAGTTCCTAAGGTCATCTTCTCATGCTGCTAGCCTTGAATCGAGCTCGGGGAGCCTCGATCTGATGACATCAATTCTGTATCTGAGCCTACTCATCACCGACCTCGCTTGTTGCTAGATCCAGTCATCTTTAGCGCCCCTAGCTTGCCATAGATCTTGAACTACTGTCATTGATCTTCCATTGCTCGAGCCGCCACTACCACTCGGCTCTCTCGGCTGCCACAATCTAGATCCAATCTAGATCTGGCCATTGCTGCCTTCAAGGGTCCTTTGGCACCACCTTATCCTCTTAGGTCATCACCGGCATGGCCTTCCTTGCTTCAAGCCGTTGCCTAACAACTATGCCATCACTTGAGGCTGACGTGCCACCCTTCTCCAGGGCAGATCTGCTCCTCATCACCGTCACCGGGTTCTCTCTTTGGCCGCCGCAGCCACCTTGGACATCTTCTTCCTAGAGATGTCGCTGCTACTGGCTCTCTTGGCTACTACAGATCTATCAGAGGAGGTCATCATTGCCCTTGGGGGCCACTTTCATCCATCATCCTTGACTTTAACCATGTTGCCATTATCTGCAGTAGTCGCTGCCGCCTTTGCTCCTTTACGTGGTGATGTTGCCTCATGGGCTATGATCTGTCTCTGACTGGGTAGCACATATGGGCCAAGGTGCTATTGTCTTGGTCTAGCTAGTGCTTGTTGTTTGGCTGTCGTCCTCACTGTTTGCTACTGCTTGTACCTCCTACTAGTTATCCTTTGAGTGTTTTCTTTCTTAGTGTCATTGCTTCCATTGCGTCCATTCAATTTTGTAGCATCTATCTTTCAGTTTGTCAAAGATGTGCGAGTCCACAAATTCCTTAGTGACAATACGTCCATTTGGGCCGAGTGTGTCCCTCTCCTTCCTTTTCGTACGATTCCATCGTTTTCTCTAAGTCATCGCCTGAGCTTCTAATGACACCACACTTCTCTCTCGCATTGTCTTTGTCTCGAGCTTTGATCAGCTCCGCCATGCTTCTATCTATCTCCCTTCAGCTTGATTTGACAACTCTTTCTATTTGTGTCAGCTTCATCATCCTCTTCGTCATGTTGCTGTAGTCGACTTTATTCCCGGTTGCCTCTACTTTCTTAGCCTAAGCACTTTGTACTTTGTAGGCTACCGCACAATCCTGGATGGGAGATCATTTGATGCTTGACACTTTTTCTAAGTGCTACATGCTATGACGACAACATCAAGATCAGAACTTTGGATTTTCCCTATTTTAGTGTCAGGCTTTTCAAATGTAATACTATTGCATATTTCTTACATTTGAGGGGTGTTAAGGGTATTTATCATATTTTCTACTATTCTAGGGTTTACTCTTGTGTTGTGTTCATGTGCTCTCTATATTTTATCCCTTGGACTATTGCAATACAACTAACTATTCACATTGCATACTCTTCTTCATCTAATGGTCACAACTCACAAACACACTTGCTTAACTAGTTGCATGTTGTGTCCTTTTGCTGATTACTTGGACGATTATGTGATGATGAATGCTATCCCAGATTGATCAGGATCCAAACAATAGATCTTGATTAGGACATCCCAAAGCAACTGGCAGCCTGCATCTCGATACATGTGGATGACATGATCAGCATTCACCATTGCACGCGAAAAATAATACTGATGTATAACAGCCACTTGTCGGTGCGAAATATTTATCTGCAATATTCATAGTTAAAAGCAATAGAAGTGCTTTGGCATTAGGTCTTGCAGTTGCTCTATCCCAACTCTCATGAGAATCACAACCATTAGCTCCTCCCCAAGGAGAAAGATACTTGCACTGTATATAAATTAGTCACTTAACTATATATTAAGGCTAAGCACTATTCGAGTGAGGGGGAAATGATTGGTCCCATTATAAAAGCCTGTAGTGAACCCAGCTATTGATCTGCTCTTAACATACACCGCATTTGCACATAGCTTTCTTTACCTGCTAGGAACAAATGCACGATGATGTGTCCTCCAATCTCCTGCAAGTCAACTTCAATGATGAATCACAAGCTAAGCTTAGCATGCATATGCATCTGCCAAGAAACACGGCTGTCTAGTTTGGTCCACAAAAAAGCAAGAAGCCTTTAGACAAGCATGATTATGCAAGAGACTACTGATGAGAAGAAAGTTGATATGCAGAAAGTTTGCTTTCTCTTGCCCTCATGCCAAGCACAAGCAGGGACAGGTTCTTGGAAACTCACTGAGTGCAATTGCGGTGCCCACCGTGGTCTTCTTTGATAAAATTAATCATCCTGCATTTACTTCCGAATGCAGAACTACGCAAATCCTAAAATAATCTAAGAATTCGTTTCAAGAACAGCAGCTAACTTATATTAGGATCTATGCATTTTACTTCTGCGCAAACGAGCAAACACACCTCTCACTCTTAGTTTTCAAGGACGCAGTGCATGTCCAAGCGTTGGCCATCGACCACTTCACACTGTAACTAACTGTAATATAGCAATGAATCATTTGTTCGCGATGAGAGTTTGTTAATGTAAACTAAGTTGGTGCTTGAAAGCCATGACATCACAGGAACAGGAGTACCACACAGGCAGACACGTACAAGGCGCAACCGGCCAGCAGACATGGACAGCAAGCAGACCAAACCATTACATCCAAAACTACGCCTTTTCGAGCTGGTATGATCCTTTGGACTTATGGTTTCTCTCTAATAAATAAATAGAATAATTTTTTATCGTCGTTTCAAAATGACTTATCAGAATAGCTTTTTAGAAATGACTTATCAGTTTTCGACTTGTTCGAATGAGCGTTTGTACTAGAACCAAAAAGCATATGATACAGCCAAAAAAAAGGCACATATAAACACGCACAAAACTCGCAACAACCAAATTGAACACGTACAAAGGCGAGGGGAGAGACAAAGTCACAAAAAATCTTATCTATTAGTATAGTCCAAGGTCTAAAGGCTGCATGATAGTATCATCTTTTTCACGTACGCACGAGTGCACGCACGCTTTCACGAGCTCCTGTTTGCAGTGCTGGTGATCATGCATGGTGTGGCTAAACATAGCACCGGAAGTGGGTGTGGTTGCTTAGTATGTTAGGAAGTATTTTTTTTTTCCTTTTCATCTTGGAGAGGAGCCATAGCCTACATAACCCATATTGATAGTTCATGCCTCTACTTGTCCCCTACTGGCTGCCGGTGAGACGAAATGACATTGGTTGCGCCTTGCATATGCACCATCCGCCACCACAACCTCTCCACTACAATATATAATGGCAATGGTTTTACTTTTTTACCACTGTCTAGAGACGATGCCTCTGTAACTTTTCTTTGGTTTTGTTTGGTTGGTTGTCGATTTTTTTTGTCTCTTCTTTCATGTTTACCTTTGTTCACCACCACCACTGCCACCGGTGCTTTTACTGCTTTGCGTGTTACACGCTGTTATTTTTTTTTATATCGGTCTCCATGTATTCAACTCATCTACGGTGTTACACTTACAACTGAGGGTGAAAATTGCGGATATGTGGGGTCCCGTAGAAGAGTGGATAAGGCCACCAAATCCATCCACCACAACAACCCTAAGCACCATGAGTCATCTAATTAATCGAGACATGGTGTTTAACTGTCTGATCAAATTTGATTGTTTAATTGGATGGTTAAGGCAAAATGTTTGAGTTAGAGGATATAATAAATGTTTTTCCCAGTTGAAATGCATGTCCATTTCCCATAACATAAGCAATCTAATAGATAATGATCGCATAATTGAGAGATGTTCAATTTGAAGTACACATTAACACATGTTTGACGAGTGCTGCTTCTGTGCTTAGAAAAAAGGAACTACAAACATAGTTCCTAAATCACATATAGTTACATAGGATTGATGCAAATTCGACAATTGTCTTTATCATACTTGTGCACTTTTCCTCTACAGAGTATAAAAATACTATCCTACTACAAGGAAAAGCAACAATTTAAATCGTTGCATTAGGTTAGCAATTGTTTTTATAGTTACATATTGCAGTGACAATAATAGTTGCCAAACCATGGTACAAGTTATTGCCATCACTACTACAGAAAGCCTAATTACAGACGGTTAAAAAACGTCATCACAGACGGTTTTCTGAACCGTCTGAATTTATGGGTCAGTGATAATCGAAGGTTATCACAGACGGTTTTCGAACCGTCTGTGGTATAAATATCACAGACGGTGTTTAGCTAAAAACCGTCTGTGATATTCTTTTGTACCCCTAAATCTATTCCTGTTTATTGGCTAGCCTCAGGAAATGCTAGCCATGCCCTCTGAAACCTTATATTCCTTAGTTCTGCACCGAAGTCTGCAAAACTCCTATCGATGTTTCTCCACTGGGCGGAATCAGTAAGGTGTTTTAGCATTCCATCCTTCTTGCGCTCCTCCGAGTGCCAACGCAGCAGTTTTGCCTCCTTGGATTTGTAAAAAACTTTTTCAAACGGGGAATTATAGGAAAATACCATGCCAACTTAGCAGGAGGTCCTTTCTTCGCCTCTGTTCCCTCGCCGTTATCTGATTGATTGTTACGTTTGTATCGGGATGCGTTGCACACCGGATATACATGCATGTTTGCATACTCTTTACTGATGCAGGATCTGATCGTTCAGACATGCATGTATTCTTTCTACTTCCATTCCCAATGGACAAAGAACCTTCTTAGCTTTATACGTGGTTTTAGGCAACTCATTTCCCTCCGGAAGCATGTCCGCTAAAAGACCTAGCAGTGCCATGAAACTCTTGTCGGACCAACCGTTGCTTGCCTTCAATTTCAACAGTTCAAGCACGGCCGACAATCTCGTATACTTTGACCTGCAGCACGTGAACAAAGGTTTCTCCGAGTCCTCCATCAAGCCCCGGAATTTAACATACTCTCTCTCATCATAGTTCTTTTCTACATCGTGAAGTATCTAATCCAGATTGTCATCGTGCAACCTATCGAATCCGAACCACAATCGACATCATCTGGCGGCATATCATTCACTTCACCGGCGATGTCATCTGGTGGCATATCATTCACTTCACCGGCAATGTCATCCGGCGGCAAATGATCATTGACTTCGTCATGACTGGTCCAACACGTATAACCCTTTTTAAAACCCCTCCGAATCAAGTGCGCTTCAATTTGCCCTCGGTTCTTAAACATCTTTAAATTCTTGCAGTCAGTGCATGGACAGTACATATATTCCACCCCCTTATTCAGCATATCCTCCTCGCGGCTCTTGCAAAGCAGACACACCATTAATATACTCTTCACTGCACGGCTCGCGGCATACATCCAACCGGTCCTACGTTATGTATATATATAACAACTTAGTATTAAAAATTAAATTATTTAATTATTACTACATATATATATACCACATGCATTCGAGCTTTGCTAGCTTAATTCATATTATAAACACAACAGCTATTATATAACCAACAATTTTACAAACCATCTTCAATAACACTCACCAATTACTTACATCTAAATTGTAATGCAAAGAAAAATAAATTTCATTACTAACCATATCTAGAGCAACAGAAAAGTATGAATCTTCAAAGCTCAATCTCGCCTCCTCCCACCAAATTAATTGGCACGAAATCGCCTAGCTTGCCTCTGAGCGAAAGAGTAAAGCACCGGCTAGATGCGGATCGAAATGAAGACAGATGCGGTTCGAGCAACGCAATAAATGCCTAGCGCTATTATCACGAGCGGTTTTTAACACAAACCGTCTGTGATACTCGTTTTCTCGGCGCCACCAACACGAGCGGTGTCTAAATTAAAACCGTCGTGTTGAGTGTCGATCACGACGGTTTGACAAAACCGTCTGTGATTGGCCGTCTAGTATTAGGCTTTCTGTAGTAGTTCATGCAGTATCTGTAACGACCACCATTGTTGAAAAAGCACCATAATACAGAAATTAGTCCAACACACAGACACATGCACAATACAAAATTGATCACAACAAATAAAAAACAAAAGTTCTATAAAATGCATTCATGTGCAATCTAAAATAAGTTGAGTAGCAAGTAGGAGAGGGTGGTTTTACTAGTCAGCCTCTATGTAGAAATTTTAGTGTGTGTGTTTATAAATGTAAGTATGTGACTGTAGCAAAGAATTAAATAAAGGATTAGACCCATGCCAAAATAATTAATTGAATATCATCATATTTTAGTGTGCAGATCGCGACATAAGGCTCTCATGCGGGGATTAGATCGCGAACAACCTTCCACCTAGTTAAATTTTTTGACTTATTAAATTGTCTGTGCATGGTTGGTCCCACACTTACTCAACAACAGAGATTGGATAAGCTTTGCGTTGCAGCATTGACCATAGGTCTAACTACAAAGGGCTAAACCTGTGCATACCTTGGGTGTTAGACCCACAGAACATTCTTATCAAAATAATTAATGTACAGTGTGCATGACCACTATTCAAAGACTTGCATGACCACTATTCAAAGACTTTGGAACTAAAAAAATGGATACTCATGATCACTTTTTTTTTTTTGCAAGTGAGACTGAGAAATTGGCGTTTTAGTTTCTTGCGAGCAATCGACAACTTTGATCATCAGAGGATCATCTTGATCACTCAATTTCGATCCAACAGGCCTCAATGTGGTTAATGCCCACGAATTTTGTTCACAAATTAGTTTTTCCTAATCGTAAATAGAGAGGATTCAAGGGAACCACTAGCCTTATGATTATAGGACTAACTGGAATTAATCATGAAAATGCAAATTGGCAGTCTATGATTAATTTGACCCAGAAAATTGGTGAGTGTTTGGCCATTTCTATAGAAATTTTCTAGCTTTGCCCCTGAGCCAGATGTATGCATGACAGTGCTTGTGATAGTAATAGTGTGGCACTGATAATGCAAAGCTGATGAATTGATGGTGATATTCTTCGGCAACCACACAAGTACTGGACCTCGAAGGAGACCTAGTGCAACATAAACATGTTATCTCCACTAATTGTCTTGTCACTGTATTGTTCACTGTACAAGGATGTGTTATGCAATGTAGCAGTTGGTCTACGCCTTTTGCAAGATAGTGAAATATGTTAGGGCATGAAACTGTTGGATATATCTGGAAATATGCCATGCTAGGTAGTAAGAGATTTTAACTAGCATGTCAATTATCAATTTGGGATATATTTATACCTTCACTTTTTGGGAGATGCAAATTCTTACGGATGAGAAGATATATCCTCATCTTATTTTGTTCGAAATGGAATTAAGTCGCCTGGTTGGATGAATATATACATTACAATCACCTAGTGTAACTAGATCCACCTTTCCTTTCTGATGTACTCGTTCCAGTCTGATCTAGTTTTACATATACTCCACTTATTATTGGTTGTATATTTTTCTCTCCAACAGTGCTATTGATAACCAATTAACAAAGGGGCTTGGCAGCTTGGAGGGAATATTTGTCTAAGAAAACGATAAATATTTGTAAACCAAAACCAAATTAATGAAACAATATCAAAATTAGACTAGAGGTAGTAATTTTGAACGATTGTAATCGCAATAATCAACGAAGTAATACCACCTGATTGGTCCAAGAAAAGGATATAGATATGTGCACTAGGATATGTCCGGTAGTGGCTGAAATTTATAAGAACTAATCTAAGGTCTAATCATAAGTCATTAGGCTTAATCCTAGATCAAGGCATGAACACCTAGAATAGATCCTTATAGCGGAAGCATAAGATACATACCTGAACTGGATGACGCCATGGGATTGCTCGGTGGTGACGGTGATCTTTGAGGTGGCGACGGCAGCGGAGGAGGTCGTCGGAGTTGCGGTAGTCGCCGTGGACGGAGGAGGGCGTCGGCCTTCGTTCACCGTAGCGCACGTGAGTAGATCGGGTTTGTGCGGGTTCTTTTGGGGCTAGAACAACTCATGAACACAGCCCTGCCGAAACCCTAAACTTTTTATATGGCGCTAGGTGACCGGGACCGAAACCAACTAGTTGGTAACCGCCTCCGATCAAGGCGCGAGGTGGAGGCACGCCTCCCTGAAATCTCGGGGTTGGTTAGCCGAGATCAACCCAACATTCTCCCCTTTGATCGTAAGGCTAACATCATAAGCCCATTCTCGATAAAACAGCATACCAAGGCAATGTGTTGCATGGCCAATTAAGTGCCATACAACCTCAGTACCTATAGTGTACTCTCCTATCTTGAAATGGATATTCATCATACTTAATGGGAGTTGGTTTGCTTTAAGGTCCTTTTATCTAAAATCGAGGCTTTCCAATAAACCCATGCCGTCAACATGATCACGAAAAATATTGGGTGGTAAGCCTTTAGTAAGCGGATCCATAAGCATTAACTTAGTACTAATATGCTTGATACTTATAGTTTGATCCTGGATTCTATCTTTCACAACATGATACTTAATGTCAATGTGTTTGGCAGCACCACTTGACTTGTTGTTATTTGCATAAAAGATCTGGGTTCGTTATCACAGTATAAGGTGAGTGATTTCGAGAAGCTGTCTACCACTCTAAGTCCTGGGATAAAATTCTTAAGCCATACAGCCTGCCCGGTAGCCTCATAACATGCCACAAACTCAGCTTGCATCGTTGAAGATGCTGTAAGGGTTTGTTTGGAGCTTTCCACGAGATAGCTCCTCCAAAGCAAGTGTGAAGATATAACTTTGGCGTGTTCTTAGTATCAACACATCCTACAAAATCTGAATCTGAATAACCAATAACTTCAAGGTTATCGGAAAACTTATATGTGAGCATAAAATGCTTAGTAGCTTGCATATAGCGCAAAGCTTTCTTAACGGCCTTCCAGTGGTCCGGTCCTGGATTTGATTGATATCTGCCAAGCATCCCGGTTACAAAAGCCAAATCAGGATGTGTACATACTTGAGCATACATAATGCTTCCGACAGCTGAAGCATAAGGAACCAACTTCATTTGATCAGTTTCATATTGGTTCCTCAGACATTGAAATGTCCCAAACTTATCGCCCTTAACAATAGGAGCATGCGAGCCAGAGCACTTATGCATATTGTATCTCTTTAGTACTCTGTCAATGTATGCCTTCTGAGATAATCCTAATATTCCTTTGGACCTATCTCGGTGAATTTCAATGCCAAGAACATAAGAGGCATCACCGAGATCCTTCATATCAAAATTAGATGAAAGAAATCTCTTGGTCTCAAACATCATGTCCTTATCGCTGCTGGCCAATAAGATATCATCCACATAAAGTACTAAGATGGTGAATTTACTCCCGTTGAACTTAACATATATGCAATTATCAACTTCATTTTCCTTAAACCCAAAACTCCTTATAATCTTATCAAATTTGAGGTACCACATCCCATATGCTCCTTGCCTTCCATGACAAAACCTTCCGGTTGAGCCATGTAAACATTCTCTTGCAAGTCGGCATTAAGAAATGCCATTTTAACATCCATCTGATGCAGCTCTAAATCATAATGAGCTACAAGTGACATAACAATTCTGAACGAATCTTTAGTTGAGGCAGGAGAAAAGGTGTCATTATAGTCAATCCCCTCTCTTTGGGAGAAGCCTTTTGCTACGAGCCTTGGTTTGAACCTTTTGATATTTCCCTTAGAGTCATGCTTGATTTTGTAGACCCATTTATAGCCTACTGTTTTGACTCCGTCAGGAATTTCTACTAAGTCCCACACATCATTAATGCTCATAGACTTTAGCTCATCCTCCATGACTTCAAGCCATTTAGAAGAATGTTCACTCATTATGGCCTCCTTATAAGAGGTGGGATCATCTACCTTCCCTATATCATTAACATCCTCATCCATATAGACAACATAATCATTTGGGATGGCAGATCTTCTCTCCCGCTGTGATCTTCTAAGAGGTTCATTAGTTATTTCAGGAGACTGCTAAGGTTCTTCATTACGTATAACATCAGGAATTTCAGAGACCTCAATAGTGGGTGCAACAACAGTATTCTCTACTGGAGGTGCAGCCGCCTGAGGTACAGGAATAAAGGTCTCTGGGATGATCGGTGTAGGAACATAAACCCGCTTCTCCTCAAGATCTATTTCTTGGGCTCCAGGTCCTCGTTATTTTCTAAGAACACAGCGTGCCTTGTTTCTACAAACTTAGTTATCCTATCAGGACAATAAAACCGATACCCTTTAAATCTGTCAAGGTACCCAATAAAATGGCAACTTACTGTCTTAGGATCTAATTTCCAAATGTGTGGATTAAATAACTTAGCTTCAGCACGACAACCCCACACTCGCAAATATTTCATGCTCGGTTTTCTCCCAGTCCATAATTCATAAGGTGTTTTAGGTACTGATTTACTGGGAACCCGATTAAGAATATGTGCAGCTGTCTTTAGTGCTTCCATCCACAATCCAATTGGTAAACTAGAATGGCTAAGCATGCTCTGTACCATATCCATAAGTGTACGGTTGCGTCTCTCAGCCACCCCATTCTGCTGAGGTTCACCCGGCATAGAATACTGGGCAACGATGCCATTCTCCTGAAGGAACTTAGCAAAAGGGCCAGGAATTTGCCCATAAGAGGCATGTCTTCCATAATATTCTCCCCCACGATCCGATCTTACCACTTTAATTCTTAGGTTGTGCTGATTTTCAACCTCAGCCTTAAATATCTTAAATTTATCAAGTGATTCATATTGGTCTTTAATGGGAAAGATATAACCATAACGGGAGAAATCATCAGTGAATGTGATGAATGTATCAAAACCATCCACTGATGTCACATGAAAAGGACCACAAATATCAGTATGAATTAATTCTAAAAGTCCTGTGCTGTGAGTAGCTCCCTTCTTGATTTGCTTAACATATTTTCCTTTAATGCAATCAATGCAGTGGTCTGAGTCAAAGAAATCTAATGGGTGGAGAATTTCTTCTTTAATGAGACGCTCCATTCTTCCCCTCGAAATGTAGCCTAAACGACAGTGCCACAGTTGGAAGAAGTCTCATCATTCTTTTTATGCTTAGCATCATACACATTAAAAGATACAGGAGATTCATTAAGGGAAAGCATATAGAGCTTGTCTTGTCTAAAGGCAAGACCAACATCATTTGAATTAAACTTAATAATGCATTTATTGTCACCAAAAATACATTTAAAACCTTCATCGTCCAATAAAGAAATTGAAATCAAATTCCTCCTAATGGAAGGAACATAAACTACATTATTAAGACGAAGCATGAAGCCGCTATCTAAAACTAATGAAACAGATCCAACTGATTCAACTTCGGCTTCCTTTCCATTCGCGACTCTAAGACTTCGCTCCCCCTTTCTTAGTGTTTCGCGGTAAGGAATCCCTATAAAGAGTTAGTAACGTGCACAGATTGCACTGAGTCAATCCACCAAGAACTAAGGGAAAAATCAGCATAAAGAGTTTCATCAATAAACGTTATTGTATCATTACCCCTTTTGGCGAGCCACTTAAGGAAACCAGCACAATCCTTTTGGAAATGCACTGGCTGCTTGTAGAAGTGACATTCCCCCCTTTAGATGCTCCGGCGGGAGCAACATGAGGCTTAGGTGCATTGTGCACTTTAGGCCCCGGCTTGTCTGAGTTAGAAGAGAACTGCAGCTTCTTCTTGGATTTGAAGTCCCCTTGGAACTTCCTTTTGTTTGAGCCATCCACATGAAAAGCAAAATCCTTCTTTTCTGTTCTTATTCTCTCTTCCTCCTGGACACACATGGCGATCAAATCGCTCATGCTCCACTTTTCTTTCTGAGTATTGTAATTAATTTTAAAAGCTGTATACTCAGAAGGAAGAGAGGTCATAACGAAATGGACGAGGAAACCATAAGATATTGCCATGTCCATGCCCTTAAGATTTTCTGCCATATCAGTCATCATCATGATATGCTCTCTTATGCTGCCGGACCCATCATACTTACTGGTTAAGAGCCTCTGAATTAAAGTACTGACATAAATTTTAGTGGAGCCTTTAATTTCTCCTCGATTGAAGCCAAGTACTCCTTAGCATTTTCGGAATCGGGGATTGCTCCCCTAATCCCGACTGAAATAGAGGTCTTCATGATCATTAGTGATAAGCGGTTAGACCGCTCCCATTTTTCAGTATTAGCCTCGTAAATTTCCTTTTTCTTATCAAAATTCTCCGCACCTTTGGTGGGAGGAATGGGAACGGCTACCCTTAAGGCATAGTCAAGGTCCAAAACTCCAAGAACAACTTGAATTTTTTTCTTTCCATGTGTGAAGATTGCTCCCCGTGAGCTGCTCAATGTTATCAATAGTGGCGGCAACGTTTGAAGCATTAAGTGCTGAATTTCAAAATACAGGGCAAAAATTAGAATTATCATAAAGATATATGTTGCATGTAATTAACCCTACGTTGGTCTGATTAATAACATGCATAAACTACAGTTCTAATTCATATCACTGTTGGGCAGAAAATGAAAAAGAACTTAATTTTCTATGGCGACAAATGATTATAAACAACGTTGGTCAGAATATAATCATATGCATACATAATGCCAAAATTAATCATAAAATCTCAAAATTAAAATATCCTGTTGGTTCAATTTTAATCAGAGATATACATAATAATATGGTAAAAATACATGAAATTTGGGCCACTTAAAGTAATTAAAATTAGTGCATAAAAGAGATATAAAACATAAGAAAATGCACTGAAAAAAACAAAAGGGAAAAATCCTATTTGCAGCCGGCCCCGAAGGAAAACAGCCCAAAAGATACATGGCCCAAATAACTGCGCAGCCCAAAAAACAAAATTGCGCACAGTTGGCCCACAAAAATCCGGCTCAGTCCAAAAATCGCCGGCGCAGCCCAACTTCACGCGCGGGCATGCAGCGGCCCAAGAAAACTCCACCTGCGCAGCCGGCCCGAAAGACGCGCACGGCCCACAACGCGCGCGCGGCCCAGACTGAAAATGCGTACGGGCGCGCGCCGTCCGATTACGATCGAACGGCTGAGAACTGCTGCCGTCCCAAAAAAACCTTGGCCCGCAAAAAATATGGCCGTACGATCTGATCGGACGACCGAGCACACGTGCAGCCGAAACAAAAATGCCCCAAACCCTAACCCTAACAGCCATTTGCGCCGATTCAACCGAAAAACACGGGCACGCGAGGCGGCGTGCGCGCGACGGCGGTGGCGGGCGCGCAACGGTGGCAGCGCACAGCGCCCGCGAGCGACAGCTCCATGCGGAGATGCAGCGTCAGCGGCGGCCCCGGGGCGAAGCAATATGCCGGCAACAGCGGCATCGCTCGGGAGCGGCGGCGCCCGTAAGTTCCCCTTTTTTTCCGGTCGCCGATCTAAGATTTTATTCGTTTTATTTGGGGATATTGGGTTCGGGGTAGGGATTTTCTTAGGGTTTCCATTAAAAACTTGAATCACCTCCTTCTAATTTCCGAAACCGAAACATTAAAATCTAAATCCGAGCCTTAATCCCAAAACCAATGTTCGGTTAAGACTAATAGGGTTCATGATCGAGTCTAGGTTGCTCTGATACCAAATATAAGAACTAATCTAAGGTCTAATCATAAGTCATTAGGCTTAATCCTAGATCAAGGCATGAACACCTAGAATAGATCCTTATAGCGGAAGCATAAGATACATACCCGAACTGGATGACGCCATGGGATTGCTCGGTGGTGACGGTGATGCTGAGGTGGCCGACGGCAGTGGAGGAGGTCGCCGGAGTTGCGGTAGTCGCCGTGGACAGAGGAGGGCGTCGGCCTTCATTCACCGTAGCGCAAGTGAGTAGATCGGGTTTGTGCGGGTTCTTTTGGGGCTAGAACAACTCGTGAACACATCCCTGCCGAAACCCTAAACTTTTTATATGGCGCTAGGTGACCGGGACCGAAACCAACTAGTTGGTAACCACCTCCGATCAAGGCGCGAGGTGGAGGCACGCCTCCCTGAAATCTTGGGGTTGGTTAGCCGAGATCAACCCAACAAAATTAATTTGCCTTGTGAATTTTGACAGATTTGTTAATCTAATTTTCTAATTTCTGTGCAATGATGACTCTTTTTATACTATTGTTATTTTTCATATTTTTTTATTTTTTTAAAAAGATTTTTTTTGGGAGCTCCCAATCAGTTTCTGTGTTGTTGTTCCCACATCCAGGTTCAGAATCTAGGCGAGAATTGTCCGGTTTCTGGCCGCCCACTAGCTGGTTTAGGCATTAAACCACCCACAATCCTCACGTATATTATTGTTTACCAAGAATGCAAGAAAAAAATAAAATCTTAAACAACTTAAACCCAAAATCTAGCAAAACCAGAAACTAGCTGAAAAGCTGTGTGCCAGCGTCCATGCCATGCGTTCTGGGGTGTTGTCACCCTATCAACTCTGACATAATTTCCATGGTAAACGAATCACTGCAACATAATGCAACCCTTTCAACGACGATGGAATGTGTGCAAGCTGGGAAAGGGCAGAAAAGTTCATCTTGCCCGGCAAACAAATACAGAGTGGACACAAGGATTTGCAATATGTGTGATACCCTCGACTGCTCCAATAAAAATAAATTACATTCTCCACTCGTGTAGTGTCCAACTTTGAACTTTCAAGAAAAGAAATGTGGTCTCAACAGCAAGCAAACAGGATGTCAAACTCCACTATAGACATGCTTAAGTACACAAGTATGAAAAAATAAATTTTTTAATGAACTAAATTCATATATGCATAGTGTTATTGCCGTCTTGGATGAACCAATTTGTATGGTGCCTTCTGGGGAATAGCATTGACTAAGAAATTTGGTCAGATGGCGTCAACATATATAGATCACGTTACAATTATTACTCTATTAGAGTAAATTGCACCACAGTTATAACAAGTTGCGACATGGGTGCAGATAGATTACAAAACTTGAGAATTGCTCAAATGGGTCACATAACTTGTTTAAGTAGTGCATGCACTACTAGAAAACGGATCATCCCTCACGGGCTTTAATTTTCCTGACGGGCCCGCATAGGACGTGAGGGATAACAATTTTTTGTGACGGGCCCACGTATCACCGTCACAAAAATACATTTTCCTGTCGGGCTCATTAAGCCGCCAAAAAATACACTATTTTTGTGACGGTATTAAGTGAAACGTGAGGATAATTGAAGAAAGCCCGTGAGGTTAATTATTCAGCCCGCCCACGCTTAAACAATTCGTCCAGTGCGCCGACTGAAAACCCTAGCTGCTACTTTTCCCCAATTTTATCCACGCGCGCCCCATCCCTCGCGCGCGCGCCTCCTCCCCATCCGCTCGCCCGCCTCCTCCGATCCGCGGCCGCACCCCGCGCGCCTCCTCGCCCATCTGCTCGCCGCCTCCTCCGATCCGCGCCGCACCCCGCGCGCCTCCTCCGCCCCATCGCTCGCCGCCTCCTCCGATCCGCGGCCGCATCCCCGCGCCTCCTCGCCCCATCCGCTGGCCGCCTCCTCCGATCCGCGGGCGCATCCCCGCGCGCCCTCCGCCCCATCCGCCGCCCGCCTCCTCCGGTCCACCGCCGCATCCTCGCCCGCCTCCTCCGCCCCATCCGCTCGCCGCCTCCTCCGATCCGCCGGCCCGATCCCAGCCGCCTCCTCCGCCCCATCCCCACGCCCACCTCCTCCGCCCCATCCCTCGCCCACCTCCTCCGATCCGCCCCATCCCTCGCCCGCCGCCCCGGTCCGCCCGCCTCCCAGTCCGCCCGCCGCCCCTCCTCCCAGTCTGCCCCGACGGCCCAGTCCACCCGCCGCCCCTCCTCCCAAGTCTGCCTCGACGGCCCAGCTCCGCCCGCCGCCCGGCTCCCAGTCCGCCCGCCGCCCGACACCCCAGCTCCGAGCTGCTGCCCCAAATCCACCCTCCCCCCGATGGCCCAGCTCCGGCTCGCCGTCCCGCCGCCCCAAATCTGTCCCGCATTTATCTTTTCAATGTTGCAGTGAGTTTTTGATTTGGATCCTCCATCGATTGTTGATTTGGGTTTGTATTTTGCCGCAGATGAGACGGCATATAGTTGCAGTGGCAAGGCATCAAGTCATCTTTATGGATCGGCTTTCTTCTTGATGGCCATTGGTATTTTGCGCTGGTATGTCTTGTATTGTATTCTCCGATGCCTCATATTATCATCGCGCACTGCACTCCAGAATTGCATGGTTGTAATAACGTCTTCCTGCTCCATTCTTGCGAAATGTCAATCGGTTGTTTGATCAACTTAGTGTAGAAATGACTCATCTTTAAATATTTTGGGTATGAAATTTAGGGTATTTTGATCTCGTTTAGTGGCAGCGGTGGAGCTCAAAATCAAGCCGTGTCATGGATTAGTTCGTTTCATGATATGGATTAGTTGTTTGCTGATGTCATGAATTGGGCGCCTTGAGCTTTTGTTTGTGTTTTGTGGAGAGGTTAGATTACAAGATGTATGTAGGTTAATGTTCGCGGCAACCCATAAAATAGTACATTTTAACTGTAATAATAGTTGGCTGTAGAAGGAAAGTTATGCTTAATTGTAGTTTTGCTAAGCTGCAATAATGCAGAACAGTAAGTCATCACCCAATTGTGATTTATTGTTACCACATTTTATATGTTTGGCATTTTATCTTTTTCCAGAGGTGGAATCAAATCTCCGTGGTCTCGAAGGAAAAAGAAAATGAGCACTTTCTTGTTGACACTCGAACCGTCTATTTTCAGCAAATGGGAAGCTTCGCGATGGAGGAAGAAAATTTCTAAAGAAAGTTTGCAGTGGGGTGAGTCCTTTACTATCCAGGTCTTGACTGACATACATATGCGATTATTAGCTACACACAATTCTGCTGCAATGAAATGTTGTGTGCCTTAGTCCATTTCAAAGAAGAATTAATGCTATCAGTCTCTACAGGGAATTGAACCGGGCATCAGGGCTGAAGTTTGGCCCTTTCTACTTGGAGTGTAAGTTATCTAACCTCTTTAATTTTATACATTTAGTATGCTGTAAATGGTCATCTTGATAACAGAGTTTAAAGTTGTAGGTTGTACATATGGTAAAAATTTCAGTAGCAAGCATCAAATTGAAGTTTTTTTCCTGTAATTTGCAGAATTATTTCGTTTGGAATACTCATCAATGTAAATTGCTTGTTTTTGTCTCACGACCTGTTTTCTTGAGTTGCTAAACAAAACAACCATGCGAACATTCATTGAGCTTGTTTATCAATAAAATAGTCAATCGAGCTAAATTGTGCCCAATGGTACAATCACTGATATATTCTTTATATTTTGACTATTCGGGATTGATTTTTGAACTAAGGTCTTGGAACCCCTAGCGTAGACAACTTGAAGTGGGCGAAATATTTGTCCCTTAAGAAATGATGGAGTGTTATATATAGTGGAGATATTTCATCATTTACCACTGTCCAGCATTGATACAAGAACAATAGCATAATATTTGACATGTTGGAGGCATAATTTCCGATTGTAATGTCAAAATAGTTCAATGACACGAACCAAGCTTGTTCCCAACAACAAATAGCCCATTTGTTAGTTCAAAGTTTAAAAATATACTACAAATAAATGTTTGTGACTTATATCCTTGGAAGGTATAGTAGTAGGGTCTCTAAGATATGTATGTATGCTATGCAAGTATGCATGCATATGCATAGCCTCTCTTTGTGTTATAAATATGCCATGTATATATACATACATGTATGGAGTTATGTAAAGTGAGGTATTAAAGATAGGTGGGAGGAAGGGAAGATATGTAAGGTGCAGTCAGTGGCCAAATCCTATGGCTAGGTCTTCTTGTTCATTCTGATGATGATCACTTCACAACCTTTTTGATTTACTAAGTCCCTTTCCCTATCTCTTCTTTACTCTTTGATCTCTTGCCCTAGTACTGTTAGATATGTCTCCATATCCATTTATCTCAGCATGTAAGTTTGTAACTCTGTAACTTGTCTCCAACATATCAAGGATTTGCCGTTATATTGATATAATCTGCTACCATATATATTGATATAATCTGCTACCATATATAATCTGCTACCATATATTGCGGTTAAGCATGATGTTTTTATTCATAGCTTTCATGGCAAAGTATTCACCTGTATTTAGCATCTCCACCAAGTGCACACTACAATTCGGAGTATGGTAATTTAACTTGTTGTAGTTATGTTTTTACTACAATGTTCCTTATGTGTTATGTCTTCCTTCAATGGTGCAATCCACTGCTGCTGCAATCCACTGCTGGAAGCACATTTTTACCACTCGATGGAAGCAAATGGGCTGCTGCTGCTGCAATCTGCTGCAATCGGCTGCTGCTGCTATGTGATTTTCAGTGATTTCTTATAGTTCTTTTGACTAGCTGAACTTGAATGTAATGGAAATAGACTTTTGTATATGGTACTTGATTTTAGATATCTTGTGGATGGATGAACCAATCTGGAGGTGAAGTTTATGAATTGGATGCTTGTGTATGAATTAATCTATGGATTGTTTATGAAAACCCAACTTTTTGTATATTTGTTTAATTATGTTTCTTGATTGATGCAAGGATGGTGTTGTGACTAATTTGATTATATGATGCACGGATGTGTAAGATTTAGATATCAATGCTTATCTTGTAAGTTATTAATGCTTATCTTGTAAATGCTAATTCATTATGGCTGAAAAAATATGTTCTAACTAGAATGCAAAATTTTCTGCTATAGGAAATCAATTTTGCTCATGGTTCAAACCGTCAGCCTATATTTTCTTAACAGTACAATAAACAGTCAATGAAATATATTTTCCTGACGGGAAACATTTCGCCCGTGAGTAAAATTTATTTTTCTCACGGGAATTGTACCGTCAGTTTAACTTATTTCCCTCACAGGTAACATTTCGCCCGTGAGTAAAATTTATTTTTCTCACGGGAATTGTACCGTCAGGTTAAATTATTTCCCTCACGGGTAAAACCGTCAGGTTATATATCCCTGACAGGTTTCCGTCAGCCAAATTTAATTTTCCTTTCCACCCCATACGAGGATTTTGCCTGACGGGAACCCGTCAGGGATATATAACCTGACGGTTTTCTTGATTTTCCTGACGGTTTTGAACCGTGAGGGATGCTCTGTTTTCTAGTAGTGATGGTGGGTCAAAATTTTACATGGTGGCACATCTACGCACACATAGCACTAATTGGGCATCCACATCGTCTACCCCACCTTTCTCCTCACCCCAACTCTTCTCCCTCTCCTCTGCTACCCCCAACCACGGCCTCCACCACCATCATCAATTTAGATCTGATGGTAATTGGTGGAGATTCGGCGAGGCCTAGCATTGTTGCTAGCTAGCTCTCAGCATGGAGGCTCGCTGATGGTGGTAGCCAGCAATGGCCAACATGAAATAGGTGCTCATATAGCCAGCGAAGGTGTCTCTTGTTGTGGACGTGCTCAACGACAGTGACACCAAAGTTAACTATACTTGCCGCATATGCATCCTCACGTACAAGAAAGGCAATATGCACACCCAGATGATGTGGTCGCATGTGATGAAGATGCAACCGTTGTCGCTGAAGTTGGGGACGGAGGATAGAAAGGAGAGGGAGTAGTGTTGGACATACAGGGGAAGAAGGTGAGGTGGATGACGTGGACGTTGAATCTACGCCATGCATGCATACATGTAACACAATATATGATTTTGACTCACCATGCACCATTTAAATAAGTTATGTGACCAATTTAAGTAACTCTCAAGTTTTGTGACCTACCTAGTGCACCCACATCTAAAGTTGTAAGTTGTTGTACTTGTGTTGCAATTTACTCTATTTTTTATTAGGGCATTACAATTCTCTCTATTGGTGGCATCATCATATCATCCCGATCCAAGCCAATTAACCAAATACTAAATCTAGTCAAGCAGATATGGCCTCTAAATGAGATAGGAATAGCAAACCCAAGGGAATCGCAAATATAACCTGGTTATGTTTTTTTTTTCAATTCTCTCGGTATGGGAGGTTTAAGGTACCAATCCTATAGCTAGATACTCTATCCAAATGGAAGATGAGGTGGAATTAAATCTTAATCTTGTGCAATTCCACCATGGATGTGAGGATATGCCAACAGGCCATATAATACAGAGAAAACTTGATCACACAATGTGTGGCCTATCGACATAAGATGATAAGATACACATCATCCATGACAGTCTCGTCAATGTACTAGCACAGTAGGTTTTGCTCCGAAAGTACGGAACATAAGCTTAACCAAAAATAAAAAAGTAAGGAACAAATTCATTATCACATTTTGCAAGATGTGTCCATGTCTCCGAACATTTTGCACGTAATACCATCTTGTAGTTGCTGATTGAAAACACGATGTTGTACTTAGCTATGAAATATCTAGGTTATATCCAACTTATTCATTGTTCTCGAAAAAATGTCCTCCTTATTAAGTGTACTACGTACTATGTGTATGAGTTGCTACAATCTAATAAAATGGTTTCTACAATTTAGTTAGTATAGTAATCGACCATATCTTTCTGCTGAAGCAGCCGTGCTATTAAAAGATGGGTATAAGAATCCATTTTATACAAAAATAGCATAACAAGTTAGCTATTTTGTAGTTAGCATAAAAGCATCCATGGATGACGATGAACAGAATTATTGCCTGCCATGGTGCATGCTAGCTTAGGTGATCTATGCAAGAGAGAAAGGACAGCAAAACTGCACTTTGATCTGATGGCGGAAAAGAAATAGATGTGCTCAATGTCCAAAAGAAACAGAAGCAGCACTTCAAAAGCAATTTTAGCTTAGTCTCAAGACATAATCACACCTTGGAATGTTCTCATGACCAAACCCACTACCAGCATGTTAACGTTAAGTTCCATCACCTTGGCTTGTTACTTTGTTTAACTACAAGCTTAAGATAGCTTGTGCATGTCCTTGTTGTGCTTTGTTCCTTAGATGCAAATTCTTGCTTCCTGTCTGTGCTGTACTCTCACTGACCAAACCGATGAGCATGCTGAAGACCGTTTTAGAAGAAAAGAAATGTCGTCATCAGAAAGTGAGTTAAGTGATCAGCAGAACATTTGAAAGATGACTTGTAGTAGGGTACATAATTAGCACCACTTACTAGATGGTCTAGATTCCCTTTTTGTTTCTCCTTGACACGAAAATTTCGAAAGCTATTGTTGTTGGGGCTGGTTAGTTGTATGATCAGAACAGCAGAAACACTGTACCAGAAACAAAGAGCAAATGAATTTGATTGAGAAGTATAACAATGAACATGCACAGCAGCTTCTATAACTGTACTAACTAAAACTCATGTCCTTTCTACTAGGATGACATCTAAGATTAATATTCTATTTTGTGTTATGGTACGTTTGCATTTCCGTACTACACTGATCTATACATACTTCTTTTCATGATCTTTTATACATACTAGATGCTGGATGCATATGCATGATCTTGGCGCTAAGCATGAAGACATCCCTCCACCCCAATAGGCAAATATTTCATCCTTAATGCCTGGTGCCCTGGATTCTTCTCAAGGTGCTAAGAGGGGCCCCGCATAGTTCATTTTAATTAAAACCCATCACCAACTAAATCCTTGATGTGACTGATAAAATTACTTCATGTAAAAAATTCCCACCTTCATCCACTTCTAGCCTAGCCCTCCATTTCCACCTCATTCCAACTGAGTCGAGTAGAGAAAGGTGGAAAACTGTTAAATTTTTTTGAACTCACAGTGCAATATTCACACACACACATATAGAAACTTTTTTGAACAGGGCAGGAGCACTGCCTTGTATTAATTAGAGAGAGAGAGAGAGTACAGAAGGTTTGTTTGGGGTGCGTGGCTTGACAGCAGCCCGTACCCAGGGTTACAAAATTAGTTAAGGCATTACAGAGATATTTGGGAGCTTCGCTAGTCTCTGGGCCGCCACTAAAACCCAATTTCGAGCCCCGTCCTTAATCCTAGCGATCACGGACACGAGTGAAGTCGCTACTGAATAGAAAATTCAGGAGTTCCATTCTTTCCAGATTTCCCATGTAACCAACGTTATCAGCATGGCCAGCGCTTTCCGTGGCACTCCAGGCCTCAAAATGACCGACTCCCACCACTGTCGGAATAAAGAGATGCTGTGCCAGGTCATCAGGTCTATGGAGTCAGAAGCAGTCGAACGCACGATGAGGGTCCAGATCTAGTTGTGTAGCGACATTCAGCAAAGAGGTGGATGGTGGATTCTAGTGCATGTCTACAGAGGGGTCAGGTTGATTGATTTGGCCACCCTCTCAAGGATAGTTGGCCTGCTGTCCAAAGCCTGTTCTGCAGCGCCAACCAGGTAAGAATTTTACATTTTTAGGGCGTCCAAGTCTTCCAGACTAGGGGGTTCATGGTGGCGCTTGTTGCTCCGAAGAATTGTGCTTTGTATGCTGAGGCCGCGGTGTAGCTTCCATCTGAAGTTAGTAGAGGAGAGTGATCCCATAGAGTGACAAGTTCATGTATGTGTTGTGCTGTGCTGTTAGCCCAGCCGGCTAGGTAAGGTCATGTAGCCATTTATTCTCCACTAACGTAGCATGCAGGGTGCAATTCTTTCTCCTGGATGCAGCGAAGATGTTTGGCACAATGTCCTACAATCGCTTCTCATGTGCCCAGGTTGAGTTCTAGAAAGTCATCGTTTTCTCGTCACCAATTGTTATAGAATTGGCCGCTAAAAATAAAAGACAATCATGCTCATCACACAGGTTTTCCATTCCAAGCCAAGACTTGTTTGCAGGTCCCCATTCATGCCACAGCCATAGAGTCGCAAAGCTCTAGCGAAGAGCTATAGGTCTAGGAGGCCGAGCCCTCCAAGGTTTGTAGGGTTGCACACCCTTTCCCAATTGACCTTGCACTTACCGCCTGCTAGCTGCTCTGACTTGGCCCAAAGGAATTTTTGTCTCGTCCACCTATTTAGACTCTTGAGTACCCTTTCCGGTGGTTTGATGACTGTGAGGAAGTAGGTCGGCTGAGCAATTAATACTAATTTGGCTAGGATTTTCCTCCTCAAAAGTGTCAGTAATTTATCGCGCCAACTTGTCAGATGGCTTGCATATTTGTCTTCTAGCCTTTGGAAGTCTATCCAACGTAATCTTTGTAATGCCAGCGGTAGGCCTAGATAATTCAGAGGGAAGGTTGCATGTACGACTGGTAGCTCATGTAGTATGGATTGTACATCAATCCCTTTGTATCGTATGGGCGCCGCCTAGCTTTTATGTAGGTTCATTTGTAGGCCCGTGGTGCCTCTAAATTTTTGTAGAATGTGGATGAGGGCATAGATATCATCCTATTTAGGGTGTAGAAAGATGGTTGCACCGTCCGTATATAGGGAGGTTCACAAGGTAGATGCCTGGCCTCGCAGGGGTTGGAGGAGACCTCGGTCCATTCCTATGTTGAGGATCTTTTGGAGAGGGTCTATTGCTAAGATAAAGAGGAAATGGGATAGCGGGTCACCCTGCCGTAGGCCTTTTTGGTGTTGTACACTATCCCCAGGAACGCCATTTAGGATCACTCTAGAGGTGGTGGTGGAGAGGAGACATAAGACCCAGAGCGTCCATCGTGGAAGGAATCCCCTTTGTGCAAGCAGTTCTCGCAGTACTCCCAACGAACCAAGTCGAAAGCTTTGGCAATGTCAAGCTTTAAGAGGAGGGTAGATGTTCTGCTTTGATGGAATTTTCTCATGAGGTTCCGAACATAAAGGAAGTTATATTGGATGCACCTTCCTTTAATGAATGCACTTCGGCTCTGGGAGACAAGATTGTTCATGAAGGGTGCAAGGCGCAAGGCCATGGTTTGGTAATGATCTTGGAGACGCTATGAGGCTGATAGGTATAAAATTTGCCACAGATTGGGCTCCATCTTTCTTTTGGCACTAGGACCAAGTTTTTAGTGCTTGTGCATTGGAAGTTAGTCATTCTCAGGTTGTAAAAACCCTGTAGGGCAGCCAAGAGATCCCCCTTTATAGTGTCCCAACATGTACGGTAGAAGTTCCCATTGAAGCCATCGAGGCCTGGTGCTTAATCCATCCGCAGTTCTAGGATTGCAGCATGGACCTCATGCTCAATGAACAGTGTAGCTAGGTTGTGTAAATCTAGGCATGACAGCTAAAGCGCCTCCCAATTGAAGGAGGTTGTTGTAGTCGAGCTTTGTCCAAGGGCGTGAGAAAAATTGTCAAATAATGCCTCAACTTTGTCCTCATGTGAGGTAGCCCAGCCTTGGCCCCTCGTGAGGCACTGGATGAAGTTCTTCCGTCTACGGGAGTTGACTCTAATGTGGAAGAATTTTGTGTTGGCATCTCCTTCTCGAAGCCAGTTGATCCTCGATGCCTTTTTCTTTTAGGATTTTTCAATTACCGCTAGGCCCATCACTTTCTTTTTTTTAAGCGAGCTCTGAGCTCTCCCTCTTTCATTGTTAGTGTTGTTTTCTTATGCAATGTTGAGGTGTAGGATGATCTCTTGAGCCATGTGCAGCTATAGTTTCACTTGCAGGAGCAGATTTTTGCTCTAGGTTCTTAGCCGTTTTACTGTGTTCGTCAATTTCTTGTTGAAGGTGAGGATTAGGTCCAGGCTGGGAGTAGTTTTCGCCTAAAGCATGGTGAACGATCTCTTGGAAGAATGGTAGTCGGATCTAGAAATCTTTGAAGCGAAACACTTTCAGCAGTCATGGGCCACAAACATTTGATAGGAGGAAAGGGCAGTGATCTGAGAGGGATGTGGACAAGGCCTGCAATGCATGACTACTTAAGGTGGTGTTCCATGCATTGTTGTAGAAACATCTGTCAAGTTTGACAAGTGTCGGTTCTCTCTTTCATTGCTCCAGGTGAACATGTAATTTTGAAAATGAATCTTTTTTAGCTCGCAATTGCTTATGGTGTTTCAGACCTTGCCCATAAGACTACGATTGAGATTCCTGCTGTTTTTATCTATCGCCCTGTAGATGAGATTGAAATCTCCTAGGAGTAGCCACTTGGCGCCATCTAGCGGTCGTGCATGATGTAGTTCCACTAGGAACCTCTCCTTGTCCCTGTCAATAGAAGGGCCATACACCATGGTAAGAACAAAGGTAGGGGCACACTCTTTTATCTGGACGTCTATTGTGAGGCAATAGTCATTCCGGTGAGTGTTAGAGATGCAAATTGCCTTACTATTCTAGATTATTAGAATTCCTCCTCGAGTATTATCCACCAGCATGAAGGAGAAGTCATCTAGTCTATTTCCACCCAAGGACTTGGCCATCGCTAGATTGACTACACACAATTTCATTTTGTACAGGCAAGCAATGGCGTTGGGGTTTGCAGTCAATGCCCAAAGGTCAAGAGTGCACACGTCCTCTTGGTGAAGAGACTTCTCATCAATGCAGTCCAGAGAGCACTTGTTGCCAATGACCCTACTGGCAACCTCTCAATTCAAGCATGCAAGGGAATGCCCTCCAGGCTGAGCTGCACATGAAACCATAGTGCTGCTCCAAAGCATCACAAAGTGGCTTCCATGGTCGCATATGGAATTCGAGGTCATGGAAGATGAACTTGTGGAGGTCAGCCACCTCGCCTAGATGATGCTTGTGCTCAAAGTTGACAAGGTAGTTCTTCGGATAGTGGTGGACCGAGAAGTTGGAGGACCTCATGTTGAACCTTCTCCTTATGGCTTCAGCAATTGTGTGGAGCTCCGTCTCCAGCCTTGTCTTATATAGCCAAAGCATAGTCGAATAGGCTTCGTGGAGCTAGAGCTCCCTAATGACATGAATGATGTAAGCATCCTCTGCCAAGCAGGTGCCCAGGTCACCAAGGTGTGGGTTCGCCATGGCTCTAGCAACTATGTGATGAGCAACAGAAGAAGGCACAGGGATGGCCCAAGGACCTACTGTGGTTGTTGAAGCTGAAGTGACAGGGACGACCAGCTGAGGGCGCGAAGTAGGTGCAGCTGGGTGGTAGGGGTAAGCAAGCGAGTAGGCCCTCTCAGATGCCAATGACACTCTTTTGCCTTGTGGCCAGAGCAAAAGCAACAGTGACACTTGGTAGGGTCATGACAGGAATGAGCGGTGTAGTCACAGCTGAGGTAGTTGAAAGACCTTCCTTTTGTGCATTCTAGGAAATGCTGGTAGTTGCGACTTGAATGTGCAGTGAATGAACTCTTGGGAGTGCCCACCACTACAGAGAAGGCTATACTAGACGCCTCATCACATACGGTTCCATAGAATCCATCAGTGTTGTAGTTATCACATACGGTTTTATAAGCATGATCGTCTATGTTACTAGCAATGGCTAAAATCATCTGTGAAACATAATTATCATGAACAGCCTCTTGTTAAGAACCATCTATGAATTATCACATACGGTTCAAATTAAAATTGTCTACAATAGTTGTAAACATCATAGATGGTTTTTAATCCAAACCGTCTATGATAATTCATAAACACTTATAACCACAAACTATCTATGATAATGGGATATGTCACAAACGGTTTGTAATCCAAACCATCTGTGATAATTCACAGACACTTCCAACCACAAATCATCTGTGATAATGGGATATGTCACAGACAGTTTTTAATCTGAACCGTCTGTGATAATTATGTATCACAAATGGTTTGTAGTTGGAAATGTTTGTGATATGTACCGCGTTATTAAATACTCGTCCTATCCTGATAGATCTGTTTGCAGTGAGCTAGGGTTTGAATGCGGCCGGCTTTGGAGCGTTTGGTGAAATCATACCACAGATTTGCAAGTGTGCTTGTAGATCTATTTGTTCTTAGTGATCTAAGGTTAGTATTTAATTCTAATTATATGCATTATAATTAAGAGAGATGATAGCTAGATTTAGATCTAGTTTGGTAGTTTGCTTCAATTTAAGTATGGTCTCAGTATTCTTAGTTTACTTCAATATATTCTTACTTGATATATATATATATATATATATATATATATATATATATATATATATATATATATATATATATATATATATATATATATATATATATATATACAAATTTATATAATATATATATATATATATATATATAAAAATTTATCACTTTAATGTATGTATGTATGTATGTATGTATGTATGTATGTATGTATGTATGTATGTATGTATGTATGTATGTATGTATGTATGTATGTATGTATGTATGTATGTATGTATGTATGTATGTATGTATGTATGTATGTATGTATGTATTACATAGCTAGCTACTTTAGATGGACAATTTAAGGTAAATGACTATTATATGTAAGTGTAATAGCTAGCTAGCTATAGGAGCATTAATTTAATTTAACACTAATTTATTACATGCGTAGCATAGATGGACTAAAGCTGGATGTATGTTGAGAACCATGTGAGTAAAGAGTACATTGATGGAGTGTTTGCTTTTAAGAGAGCTGTCAAGTAGGATATGTTGAAGAAGGGGATGAAATTTATGTAATGTCTATGCGTTAATTGCGATAATCTAAAGATGTTTACCAACTCAGTATAGATCAAAGCGCACTTGATCAAAGGGGTTTCAAAAAAGGGTATACATGTTGGACCAATCACGTTGAAGAACATATTATATAGGAAGGTAGTAATATCATTGAGGGAGACAATGATATGCTGAATGTGGAATGTGTTTTCGATGAGGATAGGTCACATGATGATAATCTGGATCAAATACTACGCTATGTAGAAGAGAACTATAGTAAGAGAGATTGGTAAATTCGAGGGCTTGATGGAGGACTCAGAGAAACCTTTATTCCCGGGCTGCAAACTGGAATACACAAGGTTATCATCCATGCTTGAACTACTAAAATTGAAGGTAAGCAATGGTTAGTCTGACAAGAGTTTCACGGTGTTGCTAGGTCTCCTAGCAGATATCCTCCCAGAGAGAAATGTGTTGCCTAGAACCACCTACTAAGCCAAAAATGTTCTTTGTCTATTGAGAATGAAAGTAGAAAAAATACATGCATGTCTGAACGATTGTATCCTCTACCATAATGAATATGCAAACTTGCATATATGTCTGGTGTGCAAAGTATCCTGATACAAGCGTAAGAATCACTCTAATGATGGTGAGGGCATCGAGGTAAAGTAAGGATCTCCTACGAAGGTGTTGTGGTATCTACCTATAATTCCCTGTTTGAAGTATTTATTTGTAAACCAATAAGAGGCAGGATTACTGCGTTGGCACTTGGAGGAGCAAAATAAAGATGGAAAGCTAAGATACCCTATTGATTCTGCCTAGTAGAGAAACTTCGATAGGAGCTTTGAAGAGTTCGGCGTGGAACTGAGAAATATAAGGTTTGGGTTGAGTGTAGATGGAATGAAACCTTTTGGTAACATGAGCAGTCGACATAGCACCTGGTCAATGAATCTACGTATGTACAACCTTCCTCCTTGGTTGTGTATGAAATAGAAGCATATTTTTTGTGTATGAAATAGAAGCATATTTTGATGTCACTACTTATCCAAAACCAAAGCAACCTGGGAAAGATATTAATGTGCACCTAGCGCCATTGTTGGAAGATCTTGTGGCACTGTAGAATGAAGGAGTATAGGTATGAGATGTGGACAAATGAATGAAATTCACTCTATGTACCATGTTGTTCTACACCATCAATGGTTTTCCTACCCTTGGTAACCTGTCGGGTTTGAGTACAAAAGGAGCCAAAGTCTATCCACATTGCTTAGATGGTACTGAGAGTGTATGGTTCAACAAGTCAAGCAAAACTATGTATATGTGTTACCATAGATTTCTTCCCAAGTATCACCTATACCGCAAGATGGAGAAACAATTCGACGGGAAAAAAGGAGGACAACTTAGCTCTTAGGCCTTTTAGTGGGAAAGATGTCTATAATATGGTTAAGGATATCGATGTTGTGCTTGAAAAGGGATGTAAATTAAGGATCCATCAGAAGAACATCTGGAAGAAGAGATCAATTTTTTGGGACTTACCTGATTAGGAGTACTTAGAAGTTCGCCACTGCATCAACATCATGCATGTGGAGAAGAATGTATGTGATAGCTTGATTAGTCTTTTACTGAACATTCATGACAAAACGAAGAGTGGTGTCAATGCATGGTGTGACTTGGTTGATATGAACATAAGGACTGAGTTAGCACCGAAAGAGACCGATAAAGGTAGAACATACCTTCCCCTAGCTTGCTACACTTTGTCTAAGGCAGAGAAAAATGAAATCTACCAGAGCTTACATGGTGTGAAAGTTTCGTCCGATTACTCCACTAGCATGAAGAAATTTGTTTCTATGGAAGATTTGAAATTAATTGGTATGAAGTCTCATGATTGTCATATACTGATGACACAAATGCTTCCTGTTGTAATTAGAAGTATTTTGCTAAACAAGGTCCGAGTGGCAATCATGAGGCTATGTTATTTCTTTAACTTAATTGCTGAATAGGTCATCAATCTTGATGAACTAGATGCTCTATAGGCCGAGGTGGTGACGACTCTATGTCATCTTGAGATGTTTTCCCTCTGTTAGTTTTTGATATCATGGTCTATCTTATTGTTCACCTTGTGAAAGAGATGAAGATATGTGGCCATGTATTCCTATGTCATATGTATCAGCTCAAGAGATACATGGGAATTCTCAAGTCCTTTGTACAGAGTCGATCTCGGCCGGAAGGCAGCATCATCGAAGGTTATGCAACCGAAGAGTTCATTGAGTTCTGCATCGACTACATGGCTCGGGTGGAACTAATAGATATGCCTCTATCTTGTCATGAAGGGAGACTGGAGGGTATCGGAACCATCGAAAAAAAGCAATCACTCACAATCTGGATACATATAATCAAGCCCATTTCATAGTTTCGCAACACATAATCGAAGTGTCCCCGTATATTGACGAGCACAAAAACAGGGTATGGCAACAGAATTCAGGCCAGTCGAAGGTTTGTATCATGAGAGAGCACAACCATCAGTTTAATGAATGGTTAAAGGTGCAATTCACTAAGAGGTCATCAAGTGATGATATGTTGCGATGGTTGGCAAAAGTGCCAAAATTTACAATTGTGACATGGCAAGGATACGACATAAATGGGTATATATTTATACGACAACTCAAGATAGAAAAAGCACAGTCTAGAATAGCGATGTTCACATAGATGCTTTTCATGAGTGGTTCAATAGTTTTGGGCGAAACATAATGAAACATGTGTTGAGCTCCTACTATGGGTTCATATAGGCAATTTGGGAACTTGACTATGTACTTTTCAAGATCCACCTATTTCGGTGTCATTGGGTCTAATTTCCACAGGGTCTGAAGGTCAACAAGTATAGAGTCACTACTGTGAACTTCGAACTTGTTGAATACAAAGATGAACCATTCGTACTCGCTAAGCAAGTTGTTTAAGCTTTTTATGTAATGGACCCAGCAAATAAAAACTGCCACATACTTCTTCATGGAAAAAAGGATTATCGAGGTTGAGAATATCATGGATGAGGAAGAATACAATCAATTTAACGAGTTGCCTCCATTCAGAAATGACATCGGGCTCAAGGAAGAATCCAGTGAGAAAGCTAGTTATATGTATGTCGATCATCGTGAAGGGCTACTTTTTTTTAAGGAAATAGCCAAGTGGAATTATGAAACTTGGCATGTACAACTATTTCTAAATTATTTATGTTAAGAATACTCTCAAACTTATTCTTGATTACTTTTCCGGTGTGTCTTGTGTTTCTATTGTACTTCATTCTATAAAAGAATACGTTCTTTTCTTATGATATATTAAAAGACAGATTTATTGATGAATGATTCAGTAGTATGTATTGTTGTATGATGGTTCTGTTGAATATCTATCTATTGAAGCATACAACGTAGCATATCACAGACGATTTTGTTACTAGAACTGTCTGTGATAGATCAGACGGTTTTGCCAAATAACCATCTGAGATATCCATACAACATCACAGACGATTTGTTGCTAGAACAGTCTATGATATAAATTTATATCATAGACAATTTGTTTCTACAACCGTTTGTGATAATGTATCATAGATAGTTTTTATAAACAACCGTCCATGCAGTTGTTTTCTAAAACTTTCTGTGATAATACTCTCCTATATATACAAACACTTCAAGCGAAACCTAACTCACTCTATGCACACTTAGGTTCGATCATCCCATTGCGCGCCGCTGCCTCCTTGGCTCCCCGTCCCCGTCGCGCCTCCTCCCTGGCTCCCCATCACCGTCGGCGCCTCCTCCCTAGCTCCGCGTCCCCATCACACCTCCTCCTTAGCTCCCCATCACCGTCGTGCCTCCTCCTTGGCTCCCCGTCCTTGTCGCGCCTCCTCCCCGGCTCCACCCTCACCGTCCACCACCCTACCCTAAATGCCATGCTTTCCACCTCCTTGGGCCTCGCACTTGTGCACAACATCCTCCCCTTCGTCCGTAAGCGATATCCATCTTCCCTCCCTCTGATGCGATACTTGACCTTACCTCGGTGTGTTGTTGTGGGTGTGGAAAGATATGAATCTGTGATGATACCCTTTAATCGATATATCGTGGGGGGCAACGATGAAGTATCACTCGCCCTAATTAGCATAGGTTGCTACTTTATTTGATGTTTTGTTGTTAGGGCAAATAGCTATTTGAGTCTTGATCGTGGGCTCTAGATGACTATATCTAGGATCTAGGTAATTCAAGTTAGAATATAAGTGTTTGACTGTGGCCGTCGGCTTGTCTTCAAGGTGGGCAGTTGATTGGCAGCTAGTGGTTGGGCTTGAATGCAGATGCTCTAGGGAGGTGGTAGCCACTCCTCACCAGAGAGCTTGGGATGAAACTAGTGGTCTTTCGGGGAGCCAAGAAAAGGTCAGACGTTTATTCTAGTGTGGAGTTCGGGAAAGTGGCTGTGGGAGGCTTCCAAACCTGGGGGGAGGGGGGGTACAGGGAAGGGAGATGTGGATCCAGCTGGCCCCGACTAGGAAAGCTAGCGGCAAGGTGGGAGGTGGCGGTGGGGGAGGAGGTAATACAATGGCTCAGCCTTTCTTCGGCAAGGGGAGGCAAGAAAGCCATGGATCTGGTGGAGGCTATGGGGATGGGTGGATGCCGTGGCCGGAGCGGCCTGTAGTGGGTCGGGGTTTGGGGTTCGCCCGGCAGGCGCGAGAGACCGATGCGGACTGTAGCTTCAGTGGTGGTCTTTTTTTTATGGAGAAACTTTTACTTCTCATATTTCTTGTTATCCTATTCTAATCACCTTGCTTCACATGGAATGCGTAGGCTACTTGACATGTTCTGCCCCCTAGTTGACTATTGTGGCATCATACATGCTAGCATACAAGAAGCCAGCAACAACAACCAATACCATGTACGCCTGTAATAATCAGCAAAAAGATATATACAAAAGAGAGTCTTCAATTAAAATATTTCCCCTAAGTGTGTTAGGCTTAAAGAGATGCATTTGTTGTCTCTAGTGCAACAATACGATAAAGATGAACCCAAATTGCGGGGCTCTTACCTTTGCCTGGTGTGCTAACTGGCATCATTGCATAGCACGTCAAGTCAACCATAGTTTGAGTTTTTTTATAAAAAAAATACTTTTCAACTTTTTTCCTTGTACAATCTTTCATCTCGCTAGGGCATCAAAGTCTACTAGGAGATGCAATCATCTCCATTCACCAGCAAGAAAATAGAATAAAAATCGAAAGGGAGAAGGGAAAGTTGTTGGGAAACAATAGATTGTTGCCGACCATGAGCACTTGTGGTAACAACATGTAGCTTTGGTCTCTGGGCACCCCAAAAGTGCAGCAATATGTGCAGTTTTTTCTTTCACTCACGCCTTTGCTTCATTCATGTTTCTTGAGGCAGCAGATTACGGCTTTCTTCTGATGGACAAATGTGTATGTGGGAACATCTAAGATTCGTCGTGTCCTTAAAGCATTTATATACTGGTTTGTTAGATAAGTTTTAAGAGCTTTTGTTCTAGTTTTTCATAAAACCTAGACTAATTAGGCATTTTTAAGAGAAGCGCACTACAGGTACAGGGCAGATGTCCGCTGCTCTGGGCAGACACAGCATGGGGCCCACCCCACCCCTCACATCCGCATTGTTAACCCAGGGCAGACGCCGCATTGTCCGATAGATTTTGATTAAAAATAAATAATAGTAGTTATAAAAAATAATTTCTAAAAAGAGGCTGTGAGTGATGAGGAAAGTAGAAAAGAGATAAGTGCGTGAAATGGGAATAAGAAGAGCGAGATACGTAATGTGTCCATCACCTTTGCCTTATCTCCGAATCGAGACAGAAGCAAGAGGTCCCACATATAGATCTCCATATTTCACATATTAAAAAGTCTGCCAAAGGTCCCTAAAAATTGTTGCAATATGCTACTTAGGTCTGTAACCCTCTAAACTTAAGATTTTACTTAGCAACTCCCCGAACTTGCAAAGTGTCTCTCCGTGGTCATTTAGCTTTTTTATTAGCTGAAAGTATTGATGTTGATGTTGAATGATAAGAGTATAAGACGTAAAACCGATAAATGATCACTTCAGTTTCATACCTCAGTCCCAATGGCACATCAGCATTGTTAGCATAATTATACAAAAAAAAAAAAGCTGAACTATATAAGCTGTAAGCTTACAAAACTGCCAAATTTATTTTCAAATACAAGGACCCAAATGCAACCTTGGTAAGAGTCTACGAATCTCTGGTGCAGAACTTTCTTCAACTCATATGTTATCGATAAGATCTAAGGATTTGTTAGCCACATGCCATCATATAATATGTGCTACAGGAAAATATCATTCACTGCATATCTGTTTGACAAATGTTTGTCAGACATCGACTTTCTTGTATTTTTTGAAGCACAAACCATATGGTGGCATGCGGCTAAAACCATTTGATCTGATCAGTAGTTTATGTTTTGTTTTAAAATTACCAGTTCACTCAACTCCTCTTGCAGAAGAGGGTACTTGCATTATTTATCTTAAAGACCTATAGATCTGAAACAAACAAGTGTGAACCAGTTCTGACATACTTGGAAGGGACCTAAATCCCCAATAGTTTCCTCACCTAGAGTGTTTCATCTAATGTCGACCGATTGCACAAATTTATCCCCACAAGAATTCTGGAAACCGTCCAGTTTACTTGCTTCTGGTTTTGCACAAATTTGTCTCCTGAACCTTGAATAACTAATGAATTTTATATTCATTTTAAAAAGCAGCAACTACTTGACAAAACGGCTGGTTTGCGTGTTCCCCTGCTCGTCAGAAATTGATGCAACTAGCTTGCTACAGATAGTTTTTGGAACCTGGTCAAATCGAAGAAATTCTGAATAGAAGGTAAGAAGTTCCTTCGGAACCATGCAATAGTGGACACGATGATCTTGTAAATTGACAAAGTAACCGGCTCGCTAGCTACATATGGAGCCTAGACTCATGGAAGGATGCTGGCAAACCGTGGTTGGACGGCAGGTTAATTTGGCGGGCCCTCATATGTCCGGAGTGTGAAGAGCATGATTAGGCAGAGCAATAAGATGATCAGAACGAACTCTACCGTCGACAGGGCGTTGGTGCAATCATGTGACTAAACCACCAAAAACCACCCTTTTGGTCAATCAAAGCCATGTGAACTGGCAATGAGCATAACTTTGTGCATGATTATGTCTTGGAATATGGCACTTAGTGTAGGAGGGTATTGATCTCACCCCTTTTATGCTTTCTTGGAATGTGCGGGATTTCCCCTCTAGAACATTGTGTGGGTTCCATAATCGTCAGATAATTAAGTAACAAGAAGAGGGGCTAATAGTGGATAATGCTGAATTAAAAGCATATATCACGAACTATTATAAGGGTTTATTTGGACCACCAGAGAAAAATAATTTTACAATGGTGGAATGCCAAAACCAAGATATACCCCAGGTCACGGAAGAGGAAAATGACTTTCTCACCTCCCCGTTTACAGAGATGGAGATTAAGGAGGCAATCTTCCAGATGGAACACAATAAATCGCCTGGACCTGATGGATTCCCAGCAGAGTTCTACCAGGCGTTTTGGGAAATTATTAAAGGAGATATTATAGCTCTCTTTGCTGCTTTTTATGAAGAACACCTCCCTCTGTATAGCCTTAATTTTGGAGTAATTACTCTTCTTCCAAAAGTAAATGGGGCAACAAAGATTCAACAGTATAGACCCATTTGCCTGCTCAATGTGAGCTTCAAGATTTTCACCAAAGTAGCTACAAATAGACTCATGCGAGTGGCTACTAATGTGGTACGTCCATCCCAAACGGCTTTCATGCCAGGTAGACATATAATGGAAGGAGTAGTGATGTTACACGAAACCATTCATGAATTACATACGAAGCAACTAGATGGGGTGATCCTTAAGATTGACTTTGAGAAGGCCTATGACAAAGTAAATTGGTCTTTCCTCCAGCAAACTCTTCGTATGAAAGGATTTAGCCACCGCTGGTGTAGCTGGATCGATAAATATGTCACGGGTGGAAGTGTAGGCATCAAGATTAATGATGATATTGGCCATTACTTTCAAACAAAAAAGGGACTCAAACAAGGAGTCCTTTGTCACCTATTTTGTTTAATATTGTAGTTGACATGCTCTCGATTTTAATTCAGAGGCAAAGGATGATGGCCAAATTCGGGGAGTCATACCTCACCTTGTGGATGATGGGTTGTCTATTTTACAATATGCGGACGATACAATCCTCTTTTTAGACCATGATCTAGAGCAGGCTAAGAATATGAAGTTATCGCTCTGTGTTTTTTAACAGCTGTCTGGTCTGAAAATTAATTTCCATAAAAGTGAGATTTTTTGTTTTGGAGAAGCAAAGAAATATGAAAAGGAATATACTAGTCTGTTTGGGTGTGATGTCGGGTCTTTTCCTTTTAGATACTTAGGAATTCCGATGCACTACAGAAAACTTCGCAATGCGGAGTGGGGTGTTCTCGAGGAAAGATTCAAGCGAAAACTGAGCACTTGGAAGGCTAAGCATTTATCCTATGGGGGTCGTCTGGTCTTACTAAATTCAGTCCTAAGCAGTTTACCTACTTTTATGATGTCCTTTTTTGAAATTCTAAAAGGAGTCATTAAAAATCTGGATTTTTACAGGTCAAGATTTTTTTGGCAAGGTAATAATGATAAACAAAAATATCGCCTAGCCAAGTGGGACATTCTGTGTCGCCCTAAAGATCAAGGGGGGCTGGGAATAGTTGATCTCTGGCTTAAGAACAAATGTCTCCTCAGTAAATGGTTATTCAAACTCCTCAATGAGGAAGGGACTTGGCAGACCTTACTCAGAAATAAATATCTGAGCTCGAAAAGCCTTACACAGGTCCAATCAAAACCTGGGGATTCACAGTTTTGGAAAGGTTTGCTAAAGGTCAAAGATGATTTTCTAGGATGTGGGACATTTAAAATAAAAGATGGCTCACAAACCAGATTTTGGGAGGATACATGGATCGATTCCTCACCTCTTAAAGACCAATTTCCTAACTTATATAACATAGCCAATTATCCCCATGTAACTGTGCGGACTGTCATGAATCAAGTGTCTCTTAATGTCTCTTTTCGCAGAGCTCTAGCTAGGGATAAATGGACAGCTTGGCTAAAGTTAGTAGAAAAAATAGCCAATGTTCAACTTTCCAATGAGAGGGATGTCTTTAGCTGGAATCTCCATAATCATGGACAGTTCTCAGTGCAGTCGATGTACCTGCATTTCATAAATCAACATATCCCTTTTAATAATAAATTTATCTGGAAGTTGAAGCTTCCCCTAAAGATAAAAATTTTCCTCTGGTATTTCCAGCGAGGGGTTATTTTAACAAAGGATAATTTAATTAAAAGGATTTGGATTGGTAGCAAAAAGTGTTGTTTCTGTGATTGCAATGAAACAATTAAACACCTATTTTTTGATTGTTATCATGCGAAATCTATTTGGAACATTGTTCATATAGCAACTGGTTTAACCCCTCCTAGATCCACTACTCATATGCTTGGCAGTTGGCTAACAGGCATTGGGAGAGTAGAAAGAAATTTGATTTTTGTGGGGGTGGCGGCTATTATTTGGGCTATTTGGTGTCTCGTAATGACATTGTTTTTGAGAAAAAACCAAATTCTTCTTTTGTGCAGACTATATTCAGGGGGTCATATTGGCTGCGGTTTTGGGCGCTGCTGCAGCGTGAGGGCACAAAGGAAAAAATCCGGTTGGCAAGCAAAGCATTGGAGGTGGTCGCCTTGGATGTTTTCGCCAAGAATGGGTGGCCAAACAATAATAGACTTTGCTTTTGATTTCTCTATATTTTAGTGTACTCTTTCTCATTTTATTTGTCCAGTGTTTGAGCTGGGAATTTTGTAAGGTTTTGGCTATGTGCGTATGCAGAGGCCGGATATTTCCATTATCTAAAAAAGTAGCAAGACACACCTCCGGTAGGGTTGTAAAAAAACTCGAGTCTCGTGAGTTGCTCAAGCTAAGCTCGCTCTAGACTCGATTCGAGTTGGGTTTGACTGCGAAACGAGCCGAGCTCGAGCCTAATTTCAAGCTCGCGAGGCTCAATGAGCCGAGCTCGAATAGCTTGATTGGGCTTGTTTTCCCACAGCCCATCTAAAGTTTGGTTACTAGTACTAAATATCCTATCTTTCTTTCCCTAGTCCAAATTCAAATCACCCTAGGTCCTCACTCCTCATGTCCCAACCTTATCCACTCCACTGAGTCTTGCTTCAGAGTCCAGACCAAGTGACCATCCATTCAGGCTCTGGCCGACCGGTCGACAATTCCATCTTGACCCAGTCAACAGCTACCCCAGATCCAGCGACCCCAATCCCCTTCTGGCCTGCTCCGTCCCTACTCGGCCGCCCCCGACTTGGCGTGGCCTACCCCGACCCAACGCGGTGACCCCAATCCCCACCCCTGCCTGGCCGCCCCCGACACAGCGACCCCAATCCCCTGACCCCACCGGCTCAATCCAAGCGACGATGCGAGCAGCCGGAGCTAGGTACGCTGCGATGCGACTGACGCTGACCTCCTCCGTGGCTCTGCCACCAAGCGCCGGCGCGCTGCTCCTCCACCATCAACGCCCTTCTCCGGTCTCACCTGCCAACGCCAATGCCCTTCTCCTCATCAGTCATCACTAATCTGAGTATGAACTATTCCTTTAATCCCTCCTCTTTTTTGTTCATATGAACCACTTGAAAATTTGTGAATGTTTCTTGATGGTCATGTGTTACCGAACCTACATGAATTGAGCTTGAGCCTACTCGAGCTTTGTCCGAGGTGGGCTCGAGCCCACTTACAAGCTCGATTGCCAACTCAAGCTCACTCGAGCTCGACTCATTTACAGCCCTACCTCCGGATTCCAATGCTATGCCAAATTTATCATACAAAAATGATACATCCTAGTATCTTGGCCACTCAATTTTTGTTAGACAACCAATAAGCATTTTCGTGTTCACGATTGATTGCAAATAGGCCTCACTGTCAATCAGACCCCAGCCTATGTCGAGTTCAAAATGCATGCTCAAGGTATGGATGAACTCCCACTAAATTTCAAAATTTTGAATTTTTGATCAAGAACATAAAAAAACCAAACAAAGAACAAGTAAAGCACCAAGAACAGATCAACCATTTGACCTATTACTAGTAGAGTGGGTGATAAACGAGTACATGGATGGTTACAAAGTGCCCTCAAAGCATCACCCTTATGCACATAAGATTTATCATACAGGGAGGTAGAAAAGAAACTACTCAAGACTTAGACTATCTCGATGTCTCTCTCAAAAGCCTCAACCCTAGCTTTCCCCTCTCCTCCCTTATATAGCCAACAATGTTCAAGAAGGCGCTAGGCGGGCGGCAAGGTGGGGCCTAGCGCCTAGCCAGCCTAGGCGGCCGAATTAAAAAAGAGGATAGCAGACCAAAGATAAGCAATTATGCATATATATTTGATGTTTATATGAAGAAAATTGTTACCTTAAGCACCAATGATAGCTCTTTATCCATTGATATAAATTTTTAATGTAAATGATTGATGCAAAGTTGTAAAATATGCACATTATCTCTCTCCAGTCGCCCCCCTCTCTCTTTTCTCTCTCTCCTCTTCTCCATCTGGCCAATGCTCTCCAACCACTCATTTCTTCTTCTGTCCCCACCTTATCTCTTTCGTCTCCTCTCTCTTCCAATCTTCCCCATTTCTTCTCCTCTCGAACCCCATGTGCCTCCCTGCCGCCACATCTACTCTGGCTACCCTTTCTGTGCACCTGCACCAGCCACTAGGTCCCCACACCTTCGCCGCTCCCCTGCTCCCCCAGCCGCCACCATCACCTCCCTTGCTCCCCATAAGATGTCGCCGCCTCCTCTGCCGCGCGTCTCTCCTGCTCCATCTCCCCTGCTCTCCAAGAGACACCGCTCCACTCTCTCCTCTCCCCTCCCCTCCCATATTCCCAGCACAATGAAAGTCACAGTCGCCCCTCACCTCCCCTGCTCCCCTAGCCATCGCCGCATCCCCTGCTCCCCTAGCCATCGCCGCATCCCCTGCTCCCCCAGCGCCACTACCGCCACCTCCCTTCTCCCCCAGCATTGTCGCCACCACCTCCCCTTCTCCCTAAGCGTCATCTCCCTATCTCCCCCAACGACGATGCCGCCGCCTCCCCTGCTCCCTATAAGATGTCGTCGTCGCCACCCCTGCTCTCCCAAGGGACACTACTACCGCTACCTCTATCGTTGTCTCCCTACTCCCTAAGAGGATGATTAGCCAACGAGGCTTGCAGATCTAGTGGATTTGGTGTGGTGGCGGCCCCGCCTTTGACCGCTGACTACCGCCTTGGACCGCCGAAGGCTGCTTAGGTAGGCTGGCCGCCTAGCGTGCCGATTTTGGCTAAGGCACAGGGGCAGGGCTCTGCCCTACACTTAGGTGGCCGCCTTCTTGAACACTGATAGCCAGCACCACTTAGTAGGTCTCAACCCGCTAAGTACTTGGAAAACCCCATTAACCCCACTAACATGGATTTTACACACTCATACACGCTTCTCAAAGCGTTTACAAGCCTCGACCTACTAACATCTTAGTGATTGATCCACTTAGCCAAACCAGCTCACCTTGATCTAGACTGCCTCTTCTTTGCATCACTCTGCGCCGTGGTTTTGTCCAAAGCTGAAACCCAGTATTTTGGTAAACTACCAAAATACCCCCGACGAAGCTTCTAGGCACCTTCCCCTGACTTCGTCACCTGCCATGTGGCCCCAATGACTGCCCGCCAAACCTCTCACTTGTTTGAATCCTACCGAACTGTCATCGCTTACAAACAGGCCTCACTTGGCGCGCCACATACATCACCTTGCACTATGGCTGCACCCGACTTTCCTGACTGTTCTGGACCACAGCTCCTCCTGAGCTTAGTTCTGGTCCACTTTGTCGTTGTCTGCCATGTTTTCACATCAAAGCATCTCCGCATATTTTGACACGTAACATGTAGTGCATCACGTATTCAGACTCCCCCGAATTGTCTTTACGTGCATTGGTCTCGTCACTTGGCATACAACATGTACCAACTCGTCTCTTCACGATCCTTATCTCTCATACACTTTTTGCTTGAGCCACATAGCATCACTCGGACATACACGACCGCTCGGACATCAGTTCACCCATCTAGTCCCAATCACTTGCCGTCGACCGTTAACGTACTCAAACCCACCTGCACATTCAAAGACCAGGCAACCATATCGAGCACAAGCTCCACGCACTTGACTCACGTTAGTTAAAATAATCCATCATACAACTCAACACAATTGAACACTTGCATCCATACCATGCTCGTACTCAAACAAACCAAAAACATATTTCACTGTTCGTTGGCCACAGCCATCGGTTTAACCGCTCTCCCTATGACGGTTGAACTGCACCGATCAGACCATCAACCAACAGCCGGTCTGACCAGCCCACCGGTGTGACCGCATTTTCAGTGTCGGTCACATCGCCCAACTTGATTCCGATCCAACTGCCAATAATAGTCAGTTGGAACGCACGTGCCCAATTCTAAAACACGCTCTTTGAAAAAAAAATAGCCGCTAACTAAAATTTGGTCACACTACACCGGCAGTCCAACTGCCAACCAAAATCCGGTCACACCAAACTGACGGTCAGGCCGCCAACCCTGGCCAATCAGACCACCTGGCGCACACTAATCTGACCACAGCTGCATACCAGTCAGACCGCCCTTGATAGTCAGCAAAACGAAATTTTGCTAACTTTTGTAAAATCAAAATCCAACTCAACAAAGGTGCTAATTGTTCATCACCAATTGATGATAGATCTTCTCACATGTCAGGTACAAATCCTGGATTGAAGAACCAGCATTGCAATGCTTGAGGACGTGTTTTTGTTATCAAAATTTTGTAAGATCAGCTATATCGTACGTTGAGACACTTCTTTGATTTTTCCTCTTATTTTTGTGTATAAGTACTGGAGAGTAGTTTGACAATAAAATTCTACTTATACAACTGTAAGGACAGATCCAGAATGAAAATGGAGGGGGACACCTTATAACTACTCGGCTACCCATGTTTGTCGTGCTGCACCCCCAAACTGGCCTGATTGTTTAGGTGCAGTATTTGAGGAGGCAGTGCCAGATGCCCAATGCTTCCCAGGTGCTTGCCCTGTCTTCATTGACTTCCCAATGGTCACCCAACCACCCTCGTGGCCGTCTTTATCAGTGGCAGCCATCTGGTCTGGAAACCCATTAGTGCTTTTATCCTTAACTGATGGAGCAGGAGCATTAACCCCGCGCCTTGTTGAGCTCATCCTCCCTGAGTGCTGGGCAGTAGTTCTGCAAAATTAGATTCAACGAGGGCGCTCATTTTGGCTTACGAAGCTTATGCTTGTAATTTTTCTTATAAACTTCGACAGAGGGAATAACATTAAGGTGGTACTGATTTAGGGTTATAAGCCTAAGCTTCTGGTTTTTTTTCACTGTAGCGACTAAAAATACACTGTACCTGTTGTTAGCTTTTTCAACGTAATTAAATTAAAAAAATTAAAAAGTTATATCATCATGGACAATGCACGAATAAGATGATTAAAAAAATCAAAAAAAGATGAAATTAAGAAGCTAGAAGCCAGAAAATCATTGGAGCAGTGCCTTATATCATCATTGGTTTAATATGATCAAATCTGTGTGTATGATTCAAATAACTGAAAATCACTATTTTGGAATAGGATAACTCTAGTTAACTACTAGTCACAATTCTAGACTGGGAAAGTAATGAGAGGTCTAAATTGGTATGGACACAGGAGGCTGACAGAACATCATATTTCACTGAGAATGCCCAATAAAGGACAAACATTTACAGTATTCAACCAATGAATACACAATTTGAAATTCAGAAAATTTCTCAGGGTAACATCACAAAATCAGCCTTATCTCAAAAATGTAATCAGTAATCTTTTAATTTTACACTGAAAGGTTATCAGTTAGTTACTAAACAAGAGGAATCATCATTACATGAGAACATAGAAAAAAAAAGACATAAACTGGAAACAAAAAAAAGCAAAAATTTTTAAAAAATGAAAAAGAAAAAACACAAGTACAAGAGCTACATAGTTTATGGCACCATATTCCTGAAAATCATAAATATAGGAGCCCAATGCGCTACACATGACCATATCACTACCACAAAAACAAAGAAAAATGAGCATGAACTCAGAGGGTAGAATATAATTAAAGACAGCTAATAAATCATGAAGAAGTGGCGCTCCATGTCTATGTCATGATACATTGTGAGAAGAATAAAAAAATCCAAAGCAATAAAAACCATGGCTACACAAAACACTAGTCAATTTGATAAAGTAACATTGCACAAGAGGGAGAAAACTATATGTGCATAGTCTGTTGGTTCCATTGGATCATGCCTTGGGCAAAATAAGAAGCTTCTGAGTTTGAGGCCTAACAGTGTTGGTCTTCGATGCACACTAAAGAAAAGCACAGATGGACGATAATTCAAAGATCTCAAAACGTGTAAGAAAGCTTTGTGATGGAATCCTCACTGTTGTGTAAAGTAAGTAAGTAACAAATCAGATGAAGGAGAGTTACATGCTCAGGGTCTTTGCTTCACTGGACCATGTCTCAAGCAAAATAAGATGATGTAATGTTTGAGAACCAGAATGTATGAGTTGATAGAAGAAGAGGGTAGGTGGGATTAATGAAGGTTCTCTTTGTCAGTAATAACTAATGAAAATCACTATCCACTAGTTTTAGAATATGAGTGATCACTAGCCATCATAACTAATAATCAAGGTTTTAAAAAGACGAAAAATCATACAAGGAAAACTAAAAAGAATACCAAAAGTAAGAGATATCTGAATAACTAGAAAGTCCGAAGTTCACAAAAGCTAGAAAACGTCGAAATCCATAAAACATGAAAAAAACTGAAGACCAAAATAATACCCCATGCTATCCATTCTGTCCAATTTATGTCTTACTTCTTCCAAATTGATACTTTAACATAAGGATTTTTGGCCTCTGCTAACCATGTACTGGCTACAAATATAAGTTGTACCGTTTGGTTTTTAATTATAATAATGTCAATCAGTTAAGAAATTATAATGATAACAAAATTCCAGCAGCAACTCAAATGTCAAATTGTTATAATAACTGTGTAGTAATGAAAATCACAAGAAAAAGGAAAGTACAAAAAAAAATACCATTCTAATGGACAAAATTTCCACATAAAAGAGTTAATTTGTTGATGGAAAATAAAAATGGTTGATTAACACGTTGTCATTTCAGTATGACATCCTATATATTTTGAGTGGTTTGTGCCCTTGATGGGCTATATCCACTGAGATCTTGATGGAAAGCGTTCCTGCCCCACCCCATTGTCAACTCTATCCAAATTAAGAGACATTGGCTAGAAGAAAGGCAAGCTTTAAAATTTTCATACAATAATAACAGCAACAATATGGTTTGCATTAAACCAGAACATACCCAAAACTTGTAGGGCATGTAACACATTTTGGAATATCCCAACAACCAATCACAATCAGACACATTGGCAAATGCAAATGGAGCAGACCGCTTTATTCACGAATGCCCAAAAAAAAAGATGTTTTAATCTTGAGATATTTCTTGATTTCAAGAAACATGAGGGAAAGAACACTCTATTTCTTGATTCAAACATGGAAATGAATAATCATAATATTCTATATTGTATTATTGTTATCGAAGGAAAAAATGATGGAGAATGCAAGGGAAAGTCTATGCTAATGTTGGCCAATAGGAAGAGTAGCCAAAAGGGGTAAAGACGGCCATCTTTGGTGGCCATGATATTTATACCATAGAGATTCGTGCGTTGCAGATTTACCACTGAGTTATTTGGCTTATATTTTTCTATGTATTAGTTAAGTGTGAAATGGAAGACTACAATGGCAACTTTTTTTAAGATGGAATCTTCCTCTGGGCTCCCGTATTCATCCTCTAAGTCTTCCTCTAAAGTCAACAACTTTATATTATTTGGTAGCAGAAATATGCCTCCTTTTTTATGAAAAAACTTCGCTCTCGCTCACCTATTAACAGTGTATCTCTCTCATTAATCACCACATCTCACTCTCAGGGGACATCCATGAATACAGAAAAGTTAGAGACTAGTAGATAGAGGATTGTTGTCGGTTCATGGGATAGAGGATCTGAAGAAATCTAGTCTATGTAGACTACAGAAGATATTAAAGCCGCTGCACATAAAGTCACCCTCCCCCAAAGCACAAATGCAACCTCATAACAACAAGTAGCATCCCCCAACCCATGCACCAACCTTTTTCTGTACTTAACAGAATCAACATACACCATCCAAAAGAAATGAGACCATTGATTTAAAAATTTTGAGATAAAAATGACATGACCATAATCAGAACATATCCAAAATATCAACACATGGAATTTATTTTAAAAATTCAAACAATTGACACAAAAAGAATTAACTTCCACAAATGCAATTGGGCATACAACTTCTCAACCCATGAAATACGCAAAAGCCACCGAGAAAAAGAATACCTTGACAAAAAAAACTAAATAAAAAAGATAGATCCAAACAAACAGAAAAAAGCAGTAGAATATGTTGATCAAAACTGGGAAGTGATCACTCCATACCATGAAAGGAGGAGACTAACAGGGAAGGATGGTGAAAGGGAGGCCAAATAGTGTGCCGCGGCGATAGAGACTACTACCAAAGTGCTTACCATATTTATTCTTTGAAGAACACAGGTAATGTGACGGTGCATGTAGGGTTTTAGAGGCCGATTGGATGCATTAGATGTGAGCTGTCTGATTAAGATCCAATAGTAGTTAGTTTATCAAGCTAATGATGACCTGAGTTTGGCCCTATTCTTGATCAACTTAAAATCAATGTGGGCTTTAATAGCAAGCACAATTAATAGCAAGCACAAACTTGGCCCAATCTACAAGGACAAACTTGGTCCAATCTATCTAGTGCCACCCAAAACTAGGGGTGAAAACGGATCGGATACGGACGGATAATGTCTCTACCATATTTGTTTTCATATTTTTTCGGATACGGATACGAATACGGATAACTCGAATACGAATACAAATATGAATAATATCGAATACAGATACGAATCGAATACGAATCGAAACGAATACGGTTATGAATATTTATTGGAACATGCAAACCCCTTAAACTATACATCCAAAATTAACGAAAATACGTAAATAGTTCACCTCTGTTTCGAGCAATTTCATTTGTCCTGTGAGTGTGCCTAGTATGATGATTTTAATTGCTAGGCTACACTAGACAGATTGCAGTCGCTCATATGTCTACAATATCTTTTCAACATGCGCAGGACGAGCAGACGTGAAGAGAAGAAATACATACATACATAGTCATACTAGTAGTAGTTGATGCACATCTCCATTATCTATCTATCAGCAGTTGAGCACCTCCAGAATCAATCCATCTACTAAGCATGCAGATCGAAGCAAAATCGAACAGGAAGAAGAAAAAAGAAATACAGTTATGGGTCGTCTGGGCTTCATTATGGGCTGGCTGGTTATGGGCTAAAATCCCGGATATCCGGTTTCGTATTATCCGGATTATCCGTATCCGTATTCGACGAATATTACGCTTACTGTATTCGTATTCGTATCTGTATCCGATCCGAGAACTATCCGAAAAAAATCCGATCCGACACAATCCGTATCCGTATCCGTCCGGATCCGACGGAAACTATCCGATCCGTTTTCACCTGTACCCAAAACCCACCTTGGCCAAACAAAGGTGAGCATACAACACAAAAAACCGCCCTTGGCCCAACCACAGTCACCTGCTTCCTTCATCAAATCTCTGTAAAACCCACAGCAGGGTGCTTGTTACCAACGCTGAAACGCTAACACAGCAAAACCGTGCCTAGCACAATTTCTGACCCCAACATCCTTCTCAACAAATATGTTTGCTCCCTCCCCAACCACACTAGCATTGGCCCACTCGATCCAACTCCACAACTAGATGGGTGCATTGCAGAACACATCATTCTCCAAACTGAACACTGTATAACACAATGGACATGCCCATACCCACCCTAATCCATCAATTAGCTTAGAAACGTCTCTAACTTCTTAGAAAAATATCCCAAAACAATTTTTTATTGTACATAGTTATAACCAAAAAGCAAAACAAAAAAAGTAAAGGCACTTCCAATCTTTGAAACACAATTTCAAACTCAAACAGAACTGTAAGACAGGAAACAAGCACTAAATTCAGCAGCACTGATTTGGTCCATACCTAACACTTTGTACCAAATACTCCAAACAAACTCAACATAGAAAAATAGTAAAATAGAGTAAACTGCACTTTAGGTCCCCAAACTCGCGCAGTTGTGCCACTTCACTTCCTCAATACATTTTACTCAAAGAAGAGCTGAAGAACAAAAAGATTAGAACATACAGAATTCCACTAGTCTGTGACGTTGCACCGGTACCATCTCCCAAACTAACCACAGTGACGCACTAAACTAGCTCAAAGCGTCAAACTCAAATTATGAAAGGGAAATAAAATTTTCCTACTTATAAAAGCCGCATTAATCCAACACATCCAAAACAACCCGAAACAAAACTGCACAAACTGACCACCACACAAAAGATAGACATACTGGTCTGAAGCCGCAGCACCGACAGATCAACTATCCAATACGACCACCCGTTATCACCTACTATCAGGCCATTAACACCTACATTACAACCTAGCAAAAACCTAGCAAGCAGAGCACCATAGATAACTAGATCGAGCAATAATTCAACATTATATGAGCCGCATCATTAATCAACCAGCCTCACACTGAGCACACGCCAAACCAATTCTGGTAGCCAAAAGAAGCACGCAGAATCAAGTCGCCAACTCGAAGCAACATACCACCCGAAACGACCAAGCTATTTCACTCCTATATCCTATCACAGCAGCACCAACCAACCATCCAACCCCTCTCACAACGCTCGAACCACAGGAACGATTGCAAGAACGAGCAGAGCATGCGGAACGAGTTGTGAGTGGTAATGTAAGAAAGGGAACAGGGAGGGGAAGGGGAGAGGGATCACCGGAGTGGTCGGCTGAGGAGAGGGAGGCCCCTGATCGGCGGTGGTCATCGCCGGAGATCGCGAGGTGGGGGGCGGTGGGAGTGGTGGGGCTTCGGAGGGGAAGGGGGAGTGGAGATTGGAGTGGCAGGGGACGGCGCTGCGCCGCTGACATGGTGGGGTACGAGCTTCCGGTGTAGCTCGCACACAAATTTAAGAGAACTACGAATTTTCGTCCTTTTTAAAGCGTTTTAATCTCTTAATTTACAAAAATAATAGTATTCACGTAAAATTAGTAAAAATATCACTTTTACAATATGAGCACTATGCGCCGGTGACCTAGGGACGACATGTGCCCCCTGCCGTATAGCCACCGTGCGGCAGCACCTTGGACGCACACTCACAATGCGGTAGGTAATTAAACCGGTTGGCACACATCCATCATGCGGTAGATAATTAAGCCGACTAATTACCTGTCTTAATTAATAGTTTATGTGTACTACTTGTTTCAATTTTTAAATATAGCAAATGAGCTTAAAAAATTCTAAAATTTTATGTGCTACCGTTCCTGTAAATACAAATTTAAAACGCACCAAAAGCGGCAAAAATTCGAGAACTACACGGCGTGTACAATACAAGCCATGGTGTCTAGCCATCTAGTTTTTCGTGAAGCTACCGTTAGAATTTGTCTATGAGCTAAGGATCATTTCCTTTAAAAAGTTTTAAATTATGTATAGTTTAGTATCATATTATTTAGCTGTAGTTTAATACCATATTATCTAGCTAGATAGAGAGAAGGTAATTTATAAGATAGAGTCATTGCTACTCCTTAAAGTACGAGATACATGACATAGGGATGACATGAGAAGGATGTTGGCTAAATGCGCGCACGTATTCGTGTATTTTCATGTAAAAAATTGCATGATTTGTGATGAGTGATCATGTTGTATCGTAGTGTGCCTTCTGGCACTTTTAATCCACATTTTATTTTGCTGAATCATGACATTATCTCTCTCCTTTTAACTGGTCATGAGACTGCTTAATTATCATTATTTAGTTTGAATATTAATAGTTACCAGTGAATTATTTTAGTTTAATGGCGTCAATACTGGAGAGTAATTCGCACATCTATAAAGAACCTGGAGACCTCTAAACTTGGTAGACTGAACTCCTCCTTTTCTTTCTCACATTATCTTATTCCTTTCTGGTGAATTTGTACTGAGTGCTGATCGACCGAACCTCGTTAGCCTTTCTTCTCAACGTGCACCACGAAGGAGGGAGAGCTGCTATCTCTGAGCCATTGCCGCAAAAAGTACCTGCATAGGGCAGTAATAAGGTTTCTAGGCAACGCAAAATGCGTGACCGCTCCTACGCTGCTTCATCTACGTTCTGCACTGCATCAAGGTTGCGCTGCATACTGTTCTTTATCAAGCCCAACAGTAAGTTGTTTGCGCAATCAATCAACTTTATTATAAAATTTTCCTATGTATTTTTTGAAGTACAATTAGTAGCCTGTTGTTAGATTTATTTATTTCATCACTAGTCTTTTTTCTATATTTGTTTCTTAGTAAAATTTAGAATTAAAATATTGCCCACATTTCCAACAGCTACTAACCTATAATGCAAATAACAAGACACTAACCTACAGTGCATGATAGTTTTAAATAGGAGAAAAACTATAGAACAATCTCTTGTCGGATAGGATTTGACAGGATACCTGTATGCCATTGGATAAAACATCTTTGTCCTACCTTCCACATCATTTTCCAATTCAGCCTGATATATTTTCCATTGAGTGTTTGATGCTCCAACTCTTCCATGCCTCTCCTCTCAATTCTATCACTACCTTTTCCTTTGCATTTTGCTGGCAACCGCATATAAGGCTGCCTCCATGGTGGGAGTACGAAGCTTGGCCAAGGTGCTCTTCCTCTGGACATGGTCAGTGGCACGTTGGTGACACCACAATAGGCTATTATCTTGACAAGGACGCGACTGGTCAGGATGGACAACATGTGACCTATGAGATGGATCTATGTGGTGTGGCCGCAATAGTGGTCATCTCTGATGCCATAGACCTCAAATTATCATGTGACCTTCTCCCCAATCTACTCTATGGTCAGCGATGGATTTCGGCAATGCCACGAGGGAGACAGTGACATAATGCAATGCTGATGACTAAGCTGATGAGATGGCGGATAAACTTGTAAGGCTTAAAATTGTAGAGAGCTCTATGCCTCCCTTTGTCCAAGCTAAAATCGTGGTTGTAGATGGTTTTTATTTGGGTGGACACAAGGTGTTTGTTAAAATGTGTAGGTAGGATATGCAACAATGTTTTATGTTAATTCCCATGATTTGTGTTGCTTTTTACTTGTTGCACTATCATATTACGAGAAATTTTCTCATGCTGCAATTATTTCCTAAATAGTACCACTTGTGTAGTTATATTACTAGTAGATTCAGTGTGAATTGTGGATGGTTGTAAAGTGGTTCGTATCAACAATTGGTATGCTAATTGCACATCTTGTCCTGCTAGATTATTGTATGATTCAACTTGTCGTGATTTTTGTGGCGTTGAGTTGCTTGATCAATGTTTGATACATTGGCAACATGCATGCATGATCATTCTGTGATAAATGGCCATTGTATTTTAACTACCTTGATAGAACTTGCATGGAACTTGCTGAATCAAGTATGAAATTTTTTGAAGCATTCCGAAACTTCCTATAGTTTTTAATTTTTTTTCTTAAGCTTGTGAAACCTACATGAAACTTTGACCTTAAAACCTAAAACTCTCATGTAACTTGCTGAAACCTGCATAAGACTTTGACCTCGAAACCTGAAACTTGCTGAAACCTACTTGAATGTTCAATCTTGGAACTTGAAACTTCCATGAAACTTGTAGAATCAAGTATGAAACTTCTTGAAACCTTTTGATACTTCTTTAGGTTTTTCTTTTATTTTTCTGAAACATTCTAAAACCTATATAAAATTTTGATTTTAAAACCTAAAACTGTTGAGAAACTTACTACTTTCATGAAACTTGCTTAAACCTGCATAAAAGTTCGACGTTAAAACTTGAAGGTTACATGAAACTTGTTGAATCAAGTATGAAACCTTTTGAAACTTTCTAAAGTTTTTCTATTTTGTCTAAAACGTGCTAAAATCTACATGAAACTTCGACCTTAAAATCTAAAACTTTAATGAAACTTACTGAAACATGACTGAAACTTCAACCTTGTAACCTGAAACTTCCATAAAACTAGCTGAATCAAGTCTAAAACTTCCTAAAGTTTTTTATTTTTTCTAAAACTTGCTGAAACCTACATGAAGCTTCGACCTTGAAACCTAAAACTTACATGAAACCTCACTAAAACCTACCTGAAACTTCAACCTTGAAATCTGCAACTTCCATGAAACTTACAACCATTGAAATTTCCATGATACTTGGTGTATCTTTTCAACTCTGTGAACAAACCTTTTCTAAGAGAAAGCTTTGCGAATGCGAGCTTGAAAAACAAAAGAAAGCAGAAGTGTGTTACATTTCAACTCAACTGCTATATTTTTTCGTATGGTTTTTTTCAACAATCCATGAGTCTAGCAAGATTTATGAAGTGGATTTTATTTCATGGTGGTTGAAAAGATGCATCTTCTTATATTACTTAGTTATTCTAAAATTAATTGGTACATGGAGTATGTGGTACAAAACACTGTTTTTTCTTGCAGTACTGACTTGTTAAAATGTTGACATTGCTATCTTTTGTTAACCGACATACGAAAGCCATGTAATGTATTTTAAGTCTGTATCTCAATTGTAGTTATAGCTTGCTAAAAATGATACTGTTTATTTATTTGGAATGCTTAGTAGTTTAGTATTTGTGTATAGTGGCAAAATGGGTTCAATAAGGTGTATCAAATATGGGGGGGGGAAGAGGATGATGACATGATGCTTCCCTTCAAGGTTCTATCTTTCCTTTAAGAGGATGATGCCATGATGTATTGCCTAATCTATATGCTTGATGTCATGTCTGTATCTTTCCTTTAAGGTCATGTTAGGTTCAGTTTTTGCTTAATTTACTATTTATTCGTGGATGGGATGCTCTATTAATTGAAAGTAGTTTTGCTTGAAAGGAAAAGCTGAAAACTGTTGTCACCAGTGTTCGTGTAGATGGTTGCCTAGGGTGTAGTCGGCGACTTGGGCGCTCAGCCCGCCTAGGTGGTCAATGTCGGTCCCAAGCGAACCGAGGCCGGGAAGGCGTAGCAGCACTGGGCGTCCCGAGGCAGCTCCTAGCATCGCAGCTGAACCAGGGCAGCGCACCATGATTGGTAAGCACAGTGACTGAGCTGGAGCCGGAGGCCAGTGCAGGAAGGTGGAAGGTGGAGCTAAACAGCAGAAGGACCGAGCCCCAAGGCGGCGGCACATGGGACCGGGGTTAGGGGAGCTGGATGGCTGGAGTAGGTCAGCAAGCAGGGGAATCGAGAAAAGGTTGGAGAAAGAAGAAGTAGATGAGTAAATGGTTGGAGGCTTTCAGCTAAATGGGAAAATGGGGAATCGAGATTCTCTTGGATTAAGCCGGTTTGCAAAAAGACCCATATGCTTTGGACATCTTATAACATGGTCCTTATGTACAACTGTAGGGCAAATGACTCGACTGCAAAGGCAAATCATCAAAATTTTCTTAGTTAATTACATATATACTGACATATACATACAAAATATATACATTTGCTTGCATTTGTGTTTGGCCGCCTAGGCCTCGCCTAGGCGCCTTAGGTGCTAAGCGGCAACCCACTGATCGCCTAATGCCTAGCTCCTAGGTTAACACTGGTTGGTACATGAATCCAAATTCATAATTAGTTTGCACACATGTTTGTAGCCAGCCTTTAGTGATTGAATAGGAATTTGTAAGACCGGTATGGCAATAGAGAAGGGTGAATAGTGCCTTCAAAATTTTCTCCAAGTATTCACCAATCCTTAGCTGCAGTAGCTACTGAACTATGAAAATTAGAATTGGAAGCCAAGACCAAAGCAAACAACTCAAAAATCCAATAGTTGAAGAATTGAAGCCCTCGCAGTCTAACTCGCTACCAGGCAATGGTCTGATTGGCACCTGGGCAATCTGACCTCTGGTTACAAGCCGGTCTGATCACTAAGTACAAGATGGTTGGACTGCTCCTTTGTTTCAGAACAGAAAATCTAGCACAAATCCAAATCTCTTTTGATGTAACTCCAAAAATCTAAGGCCAACTGAGATGAGATTTTGTACACATCTTGCTTGAGGTCTCAGGAACCTATTCTAACCAAATATTACATGAATCATTGTCAAAGTTCAGACCTTTCTTAAAAAATAAACAAGGTTGCACAATACAGGGCAAAAACCAGAACTTGGAATACTTTGCTCGTGGGTGGAGGATGGCCAAGATAGCTCTAAATGTATTTTCACATATAATAGCAAGCAAGGACTCTCAAAGATTTGTGGCAAAAACCCTTAGGTCAATGATTCTCATGTTGAGGTCAAATCCAATCAAAACTAGGTAACTTCAAAAACTTGCAAAATCTGATGTTTAGATATATGGAGATTGATCTCTATGAATCATCTCCATCACTTACACATCCTTGGCACTCAACAATATCAAGAAGAGGAGAGAAGAGATTAAAACCAATAAAAACAAGAGCAAATCAACCAAATTAAGAGGTCTCTATGAGTGAAGAATAAAGTTGACCTACTGTTACATGAGAATGTAAGTTTTACAGCCACTTCACCTGAAGGACAAGAGAGTACACCACAACACTCACACTTCTCAAACCTTAGAACACTTGACTAGAATGAGAAAAGATTGGATAGATTACTAACAAGTCTCCATCCTAACCAGTTAAATAGATGAGACAACTAGACCATATCTAACCATAATGGATACCATCCAACAGAACAAATGAGGAAAACCTGTTAACTCCACACAATACGGGTTTTACTCACATACTTAGCTCATGCACGTTTTTCAAAGCATATGAGCACAAATCCGCTATGTCTTCATACTTTAATCTACTAGATCATCTTAGTTTCTCCTTGATCTTAACCGCTTTCCCAAATACCACGGTTTTGATCCAAAGTAATTTCTGGCATTTGACTGTCTTATTAAAATACCATTTCTTGACTCAGTCTACATCTTCCCTTGCAAGTAAACACCATACTTGCTATGTGTAAATACACCACTGACTTGCCACACGTTAGCAAGTCTCTCTCGTTTCGATTCCACCGGACCATGCCTTACTTGGACTAACCAAACCAAATGTTCAACTAGTCATTTGAACTTTCTCTTCAATATTTTTCACCTTTTTGTGGCATACTTGAGCTCAGCCATCTCACTGAACATGCTTGGTTGTTATGGGCCTTAGCTCCTCCATGAGTGTAACCCCGATTCTCACCATTGATCATGGTTGACTCCAAACTTCGCTGCACATCCAAAGACCAAGAAACTATTTTCGGATACAAATTATTCATAAGTTGGCTCACATTAGTCAAAACATGCTTCATGCAACACATATGCACTGATCTAGGTCAAAACAAACCAAACCAAACCAAGACTAAATTTCTGAAACTTCTAATTCTTTGTCAAAGTAACCCATCTGGCCAATCAGACCATTGACGTCAGCCGGTCTAGCTGCTGGCAGCTACCGGTAGGCCCACTAGCTTCGGTCGGTCTGATCACCTCCCTGATCTAGATTTCGAAAAACTGCAAATTTGAATAATCCAAATCCCATCTCCTCTAAATTGGCAATGATTCATCACAATAAAAAACTAGACCTTTTCATATAGTGCTTCAGAGTTAGTAGTTAGATTGAACGCAATAGTACTTTGTGTTGTGCTTGTGGTTTAGAATTTCTGAGCACAGCTCACACATTTCGCTGCCTCATTTCAGTCAATTTGCTCTTCATTTGAACAAAGTAGCATATTAGCTATGTCAGTTAAAAATGAGGTCAGTGGTGCACTTCTAGAGTTCCAGTGCTTTCGGTGGCAGAGGTGGAGAGCTCACAGTTTGATGTATTTAAAAACAGTGGTGCATAAACTTTCGTGATACTTATATGGGTACTTGTCTACCCTACTCTATAATACACCAAAATTATCTTTACTAAATCCACCCCCTCAACCACCCCCACAGTCATGCCTAATCTAAGTCCACCCAGATTTGTGTACCAAAAGGTTCCAACTTCATTCAAATGGATGGTCTAGATCTCTTCTCAAGCCTTATTCTCTTACTCATTGAAGATCCTAAGGTCAAAATTATTTGGTTCATGCATCATCATTGAACAGGTACCCACCCCGCGCCCGCACGCGCCCCGTCTCCACGTCTGCCCTCGGTTCTCCGCGCCGCCTCCTCCCCTCCATCCCCCCGCGCGAATCCCGCGCCTCCCCACTTCTCTCCCGTCTCCCCCTCCGCGTCTGCCCTCCGCCCTCGGTTCTCCGCGCCGCCTCCTCCCCTCCATCCTCCGCCCTCGCCTCCTCCTCCTCCCTCATCCGCGCGCTCCGCCTGCCGCGTTCCCACGTTCTCCCCGTCTCCCCCTCGCGTCGCCTCCGCCTCGGTTCTCGCGCCGCCTCTTCCCTCCATCCTCCGCCTCGCCTCTCCTCCCCACCTGCGCGCGCCTCCTCCTCCCCACCACCCCTCGCATCCGCAGATCCAAACCCTAGCTGGTGGAGCTGGCGCAGGCGGTGGAGGTGGCGAGGCGCCGCCGCAGGACGCGTGGTGCGGATCCTCGCGCAACGCCGACGCCAACGACTCGTCGTCGGCGAGGACGAGGCGCCGCGCCACCGCATCCGCGCGGAGAGAGGAAGGGGATGGCGGCGTGAAGCGCCGTGTGATGGAGGCGGGAGGAGGAGTCAGGCGAGGCGGCCTTGCGGTTCCGCGGCGTGCGCCGGCGATCGTGGGGCGGTGGCGCAGAGATCCGCGATCCGCACCTCCGCCGCCGGCTTGCGCCGGGACGCGGCGCCGCCGAGAAGGAGGAGGTACGCGAGCTCCTTGCGCCTTGCCTCCCGCCCGCCGCCTCCTTCCTCCCCACCCCGCATCGCCTTCTCCCTATCCCGCACCGCCTCCTCTTCGCCCCACGCGCGGCGCCGCCTCCTTCCCTCCCCACCCCGCATCTCTTTCTCCCCATCCCGCACCGCCTCCTCTTCCGCCCCACGCGCGCGCCGCCCTCCCCATGCGGCGTCGCCTCCTCAAATGTCGATCGACCCAATCTTCTCGACCAGTCCGCGGATTCGTTCGGTCGGGATGGTGGCGTTGTGTACAACCAATCGGATCTGCTGCGGAAGGAGGTGTTCCTCGTGGAGACGGTCGACAACGCCTCCAGCTCAGGAGGCCATGGCGCACCTCAACTCAAGGCCGTATACTTCCTCCGCCCATCCTCCGACTCCACGGCGCGCTCACCATGTACCTTTGCCTCCCTACATGTCCGATTATTACTTTTGTTTGGTTTAATTGGGAATTGTTGCTTGTTCTATTTCACATGGTGTTACACTCACGTATGGCCAAATTATCGTAAATTGGCACAATTCGGGATTATTAAAGTGAGCATTAGATACATGCGCCCTGATCCGCAATGCTTGTTAAAATGCTGGTGTGTGCGGTTGTTTGTTGTGCGATCCATGTGTGATGCAGAATTCATTAAGCTGCCATGTTAATCGTACCAATGCTTAAGTTTGGAAGTTCCACCTAAAGCCCGGGAGGATGGGTGAGGCGGTGAGGTAGTTACTTTGTCTCGTCTTATGTATGATGGTACATTGGCACTTGATTATCTGTTGCCAATCGGTACCATGTGCCATTAAAGCTAGAGTTAGGTACAATGCGCTTCTCATTACGATTGTAATGTTATATAACTTCGTCTAGTTTTGTTGGGAGGAGGATGTGTATAGTTTATTATGTAGTATCAACGGGAACAAGGTATGTTTCTTTGTTCCTCACATTCAAATCTGATAAATCTTATAATCTACCCTACTCTATAATACACCAAAATTTTCTTTACTAAATCCACCCCCTCAATCACCCCCACAGTCATGCCAAATCTAAGTCCACCCAGATTTGTATACCAAAATAATTCAACTTCATACAAATGAATGGTCTAGATCTTTTCTCAACCCTTCTTCTCTTACTCATTGAAGATCCTAAGGCTAAAATTATTTGGATCATGCAGAACCCCCAGAACCCTGCACCATGCGCACGCCCCCGACGCCCTTCAATTCTCCACCCACGCGCTGCCGCCGCCGACGCCTCCTCCTCCCCACCCCTTCCCTCCGTCCCGTCTCGTCTCGGCCTCTGCCTTCCTTCGTTCCTCATCTCTCCTCTCCTCTCCTCTCCTCTCCTCTCCTCACCCCGAGCGCGACACCTCCCCACCGATTCCTCCACACGCGCAGGAGCTCGAGTCGAGCTCTCTCGGTGCTCTCTTATCCTCCCGCCGCGAGTCTAGGGTTTGGGGCTCGCCTCCCCTCCCTCTCCCCTCCGATGGCCTCGCCGCCGCCGAAACCCTCGCCTCGCTACCATCGCGTCCCCTCCCGGCCACTTCTTCGCCCCTCCCGGAGCCGCGGCCGGAGGCGGGGCCGCGTCCATCCGCCTCTCCGCTGTGCCGCCGCGAGGCCTGCGGCGGAGACTTCGGGCAAGGCGGGGGAGCCGGGGAGATGGTCTCTCCACGGCAAGACGGCCCTCGTCACCGGCGGCACCCGCGGCATTGGGTACGCCCCGACACCTCTCTCTTCACTAGCAGCACCGCAACTCTGCGAGATCCCCTCGACTCGACCGGTGGTCGACGTGAGGAGCTCGTGTGATCGTCTTGCAGCGTGCGGTGGTGGAGGAGCTGGCGGCGCTGGGTTGATCGTGCACACCGCTCCGGAAGGAGGAGGAGCGGGCGAGCGCCTAAAGGAGTGGGAGGCCAAGGGCTTCGCCATCGCCTCCGTCTGCGACCTCTCCATCGCGCTCCTCGCCGAGTCCGAGGACGAGATCCTCTCGCACGATCCCGTGCAGCATCCTTCTCCTCCGCCCCGCCTCGCCGCCGCCTCCCAAGAAACCGCTGCCAAGAAGCATCCCTCCTCCTCCGCCTCCTCCGCACAGTAGCACCGAGAGCGATCTCGCTCGCGTCGCCTCGCTAGCAACACAAGGCGGTGCGGGTAGTTGCGTCGCCGACGCCAAGAAGCTCGCCAAGGACCTCAACGTTGATCTTTTCTCAATTCGGGTCCGGGCGGGCGCGAATTGTGGCAAAGGATGTCGAGGCTGCAGTGGCTGCGCCAAGAAGATGGCACCGTGGCAGCAGCTGCACGGCGGATGTGCCATTGGGGTCGACGGTGCCATTCACCACAATGCGGTGCTATGAGCAAGAACATGGTGGAGAGCCTTGCCGTGTCCACATTCAGAGTCGGATACACTATCACGACTGATGCTCTTGATGAGCTTTACAAGAAAGTGAGCGTCTTTTGTTTTTGCAATGTTCTATGATTCTTATGCTGTGGGATGACTGGATAAAGGAGTGACCTTCTTGCAGATTAAGGCGAAGGAGTGACAATGATAGCCCTGTTGGCAAAGGCAACCGCAATGGCGCTGTGCAACACCCGTAGTGAACTCCAGTGCAGGATGGGAAGAGCTTCACTTACAACAATAGCATCAACATTGCTGTGGCGGTGGCCATAGATGGTGGGTTGATTACTCGAGTGCTTCGGATGCCGATAAGGTTGAATGATTTCTGTATTTGTTGTATATACTGAAGGGTGATGCTTATGATGATACTTTTGCTAAGCGGGTGGTTACTTGTTGGTTTATGCAGGTTGACATTTATTCATTGTCAAGGAAATGGAAGGAGTTGGTTGATAAGGCTCGAGCAAAGCAGCTGCAGCCCCATGAGTACAACTCTGGTATTTTCTTTGTTTTGCACACAAAATTGAATCTGTAGTGCATTAATATGCATCTTTTCTATATTCTGATTCTGATGGTTATAGGAAATTAACTATTGTCTGATAGTATGTACTACCGTGGGTGGAGCTTGGGCCAAAATGATGGAGGAGCAGGAGCAGGAGTCGGAGCCCTGGGGCGGCAGCGAAGTCGCGCGGCTGAGGGCGAAGCGCGCACTCGTCGGTGCCTCCGCCCGGTCTTTTTCTATCCGATCTTTGCTCTACAACGTCTTTGCGCGCAACCGTTCGAGGCGGAGTTCGGTGGTGGGATCGCGTCGACGGTGGTGACCCGCCTTGCGTTTGCTTTACGCGATTCCGTGATTATTTTGGTTTGGGATTATAGGCTGTGCCTTAGTTTACCACGATTGTCGAGCGTGCCTACCATCGACTTATTCATGTGCGATTAGTTCACTTGGCGTTGTGATGCTTGGATAATAGGGTGACCTTTTTAGCGGCGAGTAGTGTGATTTGAGCATAAGTTTTCTCTCGGGATTGTGCCATCTATACTATGTTGTTGCATTTGGTTTCTATACTTGGCTCGACGCAGTTGAAACTTTATTGTGAGCTCTGTACACTCTACAGGATTGCCTTTGATTTTTTGATGTTTGCTTTTGGTGCTTAAAAGTTGTTTTTTATCAGTGTCGTCCTGTCGGCGAAAGCTAAGAGCCTATAAGACCATTTACCCCCTTGTGAGCAGCGATTGTTGCTGTGCGCTTGTGCTGCTCATTCCGTGCTCCATGTACATTCTTTCCATCCGAAGTGGCAACTTTTAGTTTTGCTATAATACCTAACTTTCAAACAGAGTATTTTCTCAAGACGGGGTCTACAAGTTAAACGATGTACACGTTAAAAAGCCCAACATCTGTACCAGTCAAAATCGCAAGTGAGTATCTTTCTCCGTAATATATATCATAAACAGTCAAAATTCAAAAATTTCAGCCAAAAACCATAAGCCGCAGCCAAACAAGTACTGTAAGAAATTTGTGCTATCCGTCAATATGTATGTCAGTATGTCACCCTCTGCTTGTTCTTCGGTACTGTAGTGTCTTGTGGTATTTCATTCCGCACCGGTGGGTGAATATGTGTACATACCTAGGACCACAGAGGCCTGTCTGTTACATGACATCAGTGGCGAAAGGACAGCCATTTCTGCATAGTACGCGTTTGGTTGCCGTTGTTAGTTGTTACATTGTTGCTTTACACAATTTAGTATTTTGAGGTGTCCATCATGATGAGTCTGGCTCTGTGCTATAAGGATCACATCGCCTAATTTGTCCAACATCCATCTGCAGTGTATTTTGCTGGGCGCTGTTCCTTTCCCAAGTGATGTTCCACGTTTGAAGCAACTTGGAGTTCAGGGAGTTGTAACATTGAACGAGCCTTACGAGACTCTGGTCTCGACGTCCTTATACCAGGTAAATTTTCCCTCACTTGATTCCCTAAATGCATGATTTCCTTTGTATTTTGAACTCGAGTGTCATTGAGTTAGAACCTTGTACTCAACCACCTTAATTTAACAGTGTAGAATGTCCTTGTGTTGTCAATAATCTTCTCACCTTGAATTCACAAAGTGCAATTTCATACATGTTATGATTTATTCAGTCTTGTCCATCACTCTACTGTGCATTCCCAGTCAGTAAAAAAGTCTGTCCTGATGAATAACGCTCCTTCCTTTTCCAGGCCCATGGGATTGATCACCTTGTGATACCCACGAGAGACTACCTGTTTGCACCTTCTCCTGAGGATATTTGTCGAGCCATGGATTTTATCCGCCGTAAGTTCATGCCATTTCTGAAACATATGTGATTAATCTACAATTCAGTTTTCCTGGTGTCTTTAGTACTTCACGTTATGGAATATTTTTTTCTCCTGCAAGTAGACATCTTGTTACATTTAGCAAGCAAAGCTAATAGTGGTCAACTCAGAGGGAAGGAAAGCAGGTAGCAGTCAACTCAGGCAAGGGAGGCAGGTGATAGCTTGTGGTCAACTATTGTATAGGGAATTCGGTATTGTATCGATTGTTTATAGGTCGTTAGTATCTGATGTAGTAGGTATAGCAACATGTAAGTTGCAGCACTCTCTTCTAATGCAAACCGCCTTCCCAACAGCAGGATGAAGGTTCTGTTAGCTGTCATTGTATAATGACATCATGGACGATAATTAAGTGAAATAATTAACGTAGTTGCTGACAAGAAAGGAATTAAAGTGAAACCTGCTGTTAGACACTGTCAGTATTCCAATAATTTATGTAGACAGGGATAGTAACCTACCAAAGCATGGCTACATGTTGCTCGTTCTGTAACGCTTGATTTATGTATATCAATAGACATTGAGTTCTATATTATATTCAGAAATGTCATTTTCTTGTTAGATGTTACTAGATTTTTTTTTCTGTTTGGCAACTCTATTCCATCCTTTTTTCTGCCATGCCAAATTGTGATTTCCTGTGACTAGCTGTCTGCATAAGCTTTTCAAACAACAATGCCTATCCGCATTACCTACATAATTATGAACTATGTTAAAGAGTTTCCTTGTGAAATGTGGTATTGACCAGGGATGATGCGATCACAAATTTCACAATTGAGTCATCAAACCATGTGCTTATGCCTTAGCATTTAGCAATGACAGATATTCATTAGGTTTGGTTTAAATGTGAAAGAAATAAAGATCAAATGTAATTCTTTTAACAAAAATTCCATGTACCTCAAATGGGTAAAATTTAATGTGTAGTTGCCTATTTTTTCAGGGAATGCATCACAAGGTGGTACTACTTATGTTCTTTGTAAAGTGGAAGAGGACGAAGCACCACTATTGTGTTGTGCTATTTGGTAGGATAAACTACATAAAAATTGACCTCAATGTTATACATCTTCCCCTCGGTTTGTTGATAGCTTATTATCTCCTTGCCTTACAGATTAAATATAGGAGCATGTCCCCCGAAGCAGCTTTGGATCATGTCCGATCCATTAGGCCTAGAGTGCTTTTGGCACCATCTCAGTGCAGGTATGAAGACTATTGTGATTGCATTCTGTTGAAGATGGTACGATTCTACATCCGCTAAACCGCTTCATGCCAATGACACGATTTTGCAGGCACGAGAGAGTGATGTTATGATTTCATATGAAGAACTCATGTCTGACTTTTGTGTTGCATAAAACATAATCAAAGGTTGTATGTTGTTTTCGCCATTCCAATCCAAGACAAGGTCTTAACTATGTAATATCATGTAGATTGCAGTTTGGAAAGCTTGGCGAGATGATTGCAGCTCGATCTAGGTTAAAGGAACATAGTCGTTTTTTATTTGTTCCTGGCCCTGATGATGCAGGTACTGTAAAACTCAATGATACGCTTTTAGCTGATAACTGCTCATATCCACATGTAGGGTTTGCTCCGATATCCGATTTTGTTTGTTCCACTAATGAATTAACTCTGACTTGGTCTATTCTTCTTTATGTTCTAATATTTTTTCTTGTCCTTGCTATTTTAAATCGAGGAGCATTTTCTGTAATAGGATTAGGAATGAGCTAGATCGCCATAAATACTGTCAGTCTAGATTTCCGGATAGCTGGAATGAGATTTTTCTTTGTTTCTCCAACACTTGATACGTTGTTCCTCAGGGAAGAGCGCCAAAAATATTGTGTATAAAGATGTCCTAATATGGTGATGTGGTAAGTAAATAGTCCACAAACACCTATCTTCTTACTGTATTTCATATTTCTTTATGTGACAAAAATATTTGTTTTCTTTGTAGCTTCAAGTTTAAACAATGTGGGGATGGAGAAAGTCGTCGGTGGGTGAGTCCAATGATGTTGTCGTCTTCTCAAAGGATCAGTCGTTATGTAACATTCATTATGTGACAAAAATATTTGGTTATACAATATATGAGACGTGAATCTTAATGAATCTGATTGTTCGTTTTATTTTTTACAAATTTTATCTTATTTTGTATTTTATCGTAGCGTTAGCACGAGTACACTACTAGTAGTAGTAAACAGATTTATTTTACCTCATTGTTTTTGCAGGATGTGGGTGTGATTCATGCAGCGATGCTGGTGGATGGTGAATTTTGTGGCGATGACGAGTTCAAATGAGTGTGGTCCAACTCCCATAGCGCACTGGTTGTTTAATGTGCTAACAGGTGATTACTTACTAGATAAACTATGCTATGATGTCGTCCGCGATACTTGTAACTATTGGTTGGTGAACTTACCGGTGACTAGAGGTGTGGATAACGCGCTGGTTCGGCTTGACCCGGCCAAACTTAGGAAATACGACTCGACCCGGCTCCACTTGTTAAGCAAACGTGCTCAGCTTAACTCGGCTTAAAAGCTTGAGCTAGTTTGATAATATGGATATAGACATATTTCGCGCTTTTCAGTTAAATATATTATTTACCTGAAAAAAATTATCAAGTCATATTAAATAGTGCCAGATGAACTCTAATTTAACTGGATATTTAATTATTACACTTGAAGATACAGAGCTACTACTATTTTATTTAATTATACATAGTCTCATACTTGATCTGTACAAATCTAAAGTAAAAATACGTTTAAAAGGTCTTATTAACAATAGTGCATCGTCCATTTTTTTTAAGTATATAAGATGATAAAAACATGCCAATGATCGCACAGATATACGCAGTGCTTACATTTGGCAAGCGTGAATAATGCGACGAAATAGTTATGAATGCACTGCTTACCCTCAAGGGTGTTGGGCACTGCTTACCCTCATGGGTACGTGTTGGACAAAGTGGGACAAGGGGCAGACAAGTCATCTGGGTCAGTTACTGCCCTTGCTCCAGCTTCTCGAAGCAAATATATCAAACAGATTATTCAACTGGTTCCTGTACGCGAACGTCAACACGTTGAGATGAGCCGCATGGAGACAAGGCTTCGTGGAGGTGTGTACGTGGGAATAGGCCAGGAGAGAAGAAAGCGAAGAAACAATTGATATGGTTGCATGTGGGCCGAGAGGAATTAAAGGAAGGGCTGCAAGTGCGTGTTGCTTGTGTGCATGGCTGGATTCAGTGCGTGCGGCCTGGTGCAAATTGAGAAGCGAAGCGTGTAAAGAAAGAGAGAAAGAAAGATAGCTTTTCAATTCAGAATTTTAAAGAGAGAAGGAAATCTAACCAGCTGTCAATCTGAACCATGGTCGGTTGTACCTTTGGTGTCGCAGACCCTGTTTGGCACAGCTTCACCAACAGTTTCATGAGCTATTGTGAGCTGTTTTTTGCCAAACACCCTTTTTGCAAACAGCTTCATAGGTGAAGCTCCTTTTTTTCCGCTCTCATAAAGGAATGGGGAGAGGTGAAGCTGAAAAAAGTAGCTTTTCACAGCTCTCTCCCTTAGGCCCGTAGTCCTAGGAACCCACTGCCCCTTTGGTTCACCAAAATTACACGCATTTGCCACTAGTCCATCCCATTCACCTCTCCCGTTCACGAAACATAAACAAAGCACTAATATTGCTTCCTAATGATTTTAATTTTTTATTTTAATGTTTTAATTCATACTCATTCAATATATACTATTTTTTAATTCATATGACCATATACAAACATACAACTCCAAATGTTAGAACAAGTCAGGTAGACAGGGGCATCTTAGACAATTGCCCTCTCTCAGCTATGCATGAAGCTGTTGGTGAAGCTGTTTTGCCAAACAGTTTTCCAAAACAGATTTAGCTTCATCGGTGAAGCTGCTCGTGAAGCTGAAACAAAAAAAACAGCTTCACTAGTGAAGCTGAGCTGTGCCAAACGGGTTCGGTACGTTGCTGGCCGAATCAAGTAAAGGGCTGCGCCAAAGTCTTATAGGCACTGTTATTTCTGGGAGATCACGTTATTTAGATTTAAGTTTTTGATCTTGATTCTGTCTTATATATGTTATAACATTCCTAATGAATAGAGAGTTTCAATATAAATATTACTACCATTCTTTTCGTGTTTTTCTCGTGTTTTTGCAGGAAGAACACGTCTACTTTTGCGTGGCTGAGTAGATGAGGATCGAATCATGTGGCTGGACGAATTCTTTTGTCACAGGTTCTTGTTTTAATAGTGGTTGGCGATATAGATTCGTTAGATTGTATAGATCTAAAATTATTATCGATCTTACGTCGTGAACATCGGACATTCCCTGTATCACTTGTTAGGCTTGTTAAAATCCAAAGTATATTAATATTAACTAATGTACATGCTACGCCATAGAAAAGAACTTATAATTTATATATAAACTCTTGCATCCAAACTAGAATAATAAATAGTAACCTATCCTTCAAATTTGGTAGCAGCATGTGTACCACAACTTGTTCACATCCACAAGACTACCAATATCAACAAATTTCATGTGCGTACATGAGTTTTGAGTACCTTCTCTTCCGAGCACCTCCTGCAATACTGGAGATACTCTTTAGTACACAAAATTTACGTACAGCAGTGTTCCGTCACAGGCTCACAGCTTATATGGCGCTCAGTGCCGTGTCATTGTTACCAATTTAATTTACCAGCAAAAAGGTTAATTCTAGTTAGTAAGGCTTGACCGCTTGAACCTTCGAAAGAAAATTTCGACCAGGAGAAATGGGGGAAATGAAGCCTACCTCTCACACGGTTGTTTCGCTGTGAAAAATCAGTGGATTTCTTGACAGTTGAATTTCAATCCCACGGTCCACCCCTCCGCCCATTTGGTTTGTACTCCCTACATTTTTTTTACTTGACAATTTTGATTTTTGACTGTCTTTGAGATATAATTTTGACCATTATTTTTTATAACTTTACACTAAGATATACTAATAAAGTTATAATATTATAAAATAGTTTTAATGACAAATCTAATGATAAAATTTTAGTATAACCAACCTATATAGTTTTAAATTTATTGACAGTCAAACTTTAAAAAGTTTAATGGCATGGATTTTAAAAAGTCAAATAAACAAAAAAGGAAGGAGTAACAAATAACGTGCAGATCTGACCAAGTGCCCATGCCAACCACTCGCACTACTACAGAAAACCACATTACAGACAGTTCAGAAACGTCATCACAGACGGTTTTCTGAACCGTCTGAATTTATGGGTCAGTGATAATCCAAGGTTATCACAGACGGTTTTTACTTAAAAACCGTCTGTGATATTCCTTCCTCCAAAATCTAAATCTATTTCTGTTTATTGGCTAGCCTCAGGAAATGCTAGCCATGCCCTCTGAAACAAGCAGATAATCACAGACATAAAACATACAATTCACACATCTCATTTCATTTCAGATACATTTCACATCTCAATTCATTTCACAGACATAAAACATCCAATTGACAATGCACTTCATTTGATCACAAACATAAAGCATCCATTTCGCAAATCAATTAATTGAATTGAAATAAAATATCCATTAACAAATACACAATTACAAAAGATCTACACTGCATTTGCATTTAAAAAAGGTTCGTTGATTATGTATCTATGGTGCGGAGTGGAACCGGCCTTCTGGCTTTATAACTTGAGTCAGCAAAAAGTACGCCAACTCTGCTCAAATCCGTCCAAGATCAGGCTGTTTCAATGGAGTTGACGGGATGTACGCATCCTGTCGATAGGAATATCAATGTGCGTATATATGTAACGTGATAAGTATGAAGTAATTATGGGAAGATTGACAAACCTTGGAATTGGTGATCCTCGAGGAATCGAGGAGTAGTTCCATATGGTGGCAAACGTAGTATCCACATGTGTTGCCTGGCTGCTGCTGGTGGCACTGCAAAAAATGGAATGTGTTAGTTCAAGAGGCTGTTGCATAGGATTAATTAATGTGAAATAGCGAATACCTTAAAATCTCGAGCATGTGTCAGCAGGCCTTTGGCCCCGCGCTTCGAGACACCTCCCATTTCAATGTACATCGCGAACGCCCTACGTGATTCGAAAAAGTTAACCTTAGTCATTCGGAAGGAAAGAAAGAGTACAATATAGGTATGTATGGAGAATATGTACTTACCTATGATTACTTGGCTGACAACTGTGAAGTCCATTTTATTCCTACTTAGGGAATAAGGTATTATACCTTGTTCCATTTTGGTACAATTACTATTAAAATCCAATGAAAGTTCTGATCGAAGGGCATAAGTACATATTCCTTATTGAGGCAACCTATCAGTCCTGCTGCAATGTACCTCTCGACGAGGGCTGTATCCCGGTCGATGGTATCCTTGGCGACCAAGTGTGGGTCCAAGAAACCAGCCGATGAGTTGAATAATGTAGCTTTAGTCAGTATGTATCTATATATATACACATGAAAGCAACAAATTAGATACATGAAAGCAACAAATTAGATATGACATTTATCAGTATGACATGAACGGAGACTGTGATTGTACACACTTACAGCGTCCAACATCGAATCATTGAGACGTCGAGAGCGTTGAGAGTGAACAAATCGAATAAATCCTCAAAAGCGACCACGAAGATACACTCTTGAAGACTGTGGTGGAAATCATCCGACGTGAATTTGACAGTGATACTTGAGGTCCGTTCTCCCTCTGGCTTATTGGACTGCTGCATATACCATGTGTGCAATTGTACGCAACTATATGCTAGGCGTTGGAGGGCTTTTTGCTCGAGCAACGGCTCACCAAGCACGAATTTGCGGGCCAAAGGTAGGTACGGTATATCATCATTGGTCTTCTTTGCTTTGCCCTTGCTGGCCTTGCTGCCTCGGCTATAGTTTGACTTCACAGCAGTTGACTTTGAAGGTAGCAGCGGTGCAAGTTGCTCTGGCGAGAATAGCACCCGTGGAGATAGCACCGGTGTAGTTTCCGGTGGTGGAACCGATTGGTCTTGTAATGGAGATGGCACCGGTGCAGTTACCGGTGGTGGAATCGACTGGTCTTGTAATGGAGATGGCACCAGTGCATGTTGCTCGTCCCGCCACCGTGAAGAAGCCTCCAGGGAGATGTCGCTTTTGGGCCACTGGATGAATGTTCCAATGGCCTGTCCTAGAGTCACGATCTCGTCGTTGGGGGGCTTCGGTAGCGGGACCACCTCAAAATTGACATGCACACCATCCACATTAACTTTTATAAGCTGGCGCTAAAGCTTGACCTGCACCATGGCTCGATACTGCATTTAATATGCCCGCCCCAAGCAGCGTACAAGGGAATGGAGCCATATCTCACTTGGAGCCTGCACTTCATAGGCTCCTACATAACGATACAAAATTAGCTACTCGAATATGCCTATCAATGGAGCAAGCATTCGAGAGGTAATAATTGTTACCAGGATGTTGTCCACAGGAAATTTGGCCTGGGTTTGCGTCGGATTGGACACGCAGCTACTCAGACGGTTGTGCGGGCTAGCTAGCACAGGAGCGGCGGTAGCGGCCTGCTGACTTTCTGTTTGTTTCCGCACCTCATCTCTGATTACATAAGTCAGCTCACCCATTAGCTCCTCTCTAAGAGATTCCTTGATCTCTTCTCGTAGCTGTGCATCACGCTCGACTTTATTTCTCTTCCTACGCCGATACATTCCGGAGTCATCTTGGAAACTATGTTTCCAAGGAACGTAATGCCCAAGGCCTCTCGTACGACCCGGGTGCTCCTTGTTTCCCAGGGCCACGGAGAGCATATCATTCTCCCTTTGTTCCTGGAATGATCCTGGTAGATTCAAAACTCAGCTCTTCCTGCAAGAGCACGACATGTCATTTCAATTCGTACGAAGTTGTGGAGTAATTACAAGCTACATAGTTCGATCGATATCTTACCAGGCGCTGGGACACTTGCTGGTCTGTAGGGTTTCGAAAGAGACGCCCCCTGATGTTGTTGTAGATGACCTTGCTCTAATCCAATTTCGAGCGCGCTCATCCGGGATATTGGAAAACGGCGGGGCGATGTCCTGTGCAGCTGCCAGGTCATCCTCCTTCCTCCACTGCGGGATTTTACCCGCATACCCAGCTGTGCCAAGTCTGTGGGGGTGTGTGTTTTTTGCCTAGAGGGTCTTGTGCGCCACACTTGTACTTTTGAAATCTTTGGTCGTTTTCATCGCCTTGAACTCTTCCCATTGTGGTTCCAGGAATATGTATTTATGAAAAGGCGTTTCGTCCGTCTCTACGTATTTCCTGACAAGCGTGATCTTGAAGTTCTTCCATGCTTTGCACGCCGCTAGGTAGGTTTGTCGTTGCACAGCGTATAGGTGTTCTTCTGGGATCTCGAACGATGCCAAAATTTCGGTCCACAGCTCACGTTTCCGAGTGTCTGGCACGTTCTTCCACGAATTATATGTGATCTCAATTCGTTCTCGTGCAACTATTCCGACCATGCTTCGGAATGCGTTTACTACTTTACGAGGAAGGAGAGGGACCCTAGATGCATCCACCGCTGTGATGGTCAATCGGCCCTCAGGCTTCTTCGATAGCCCTCTTCCTTGGCGTCTTGATGTTGGAGCGGACGTCTCCGGCGATGGTGTTGAAGAATGCGCGGATGACATGTTGCTCAATTTGTGGGTCTATTAGGATAAGATGAGGAAGCAAGAAAAGTGAAACATGATGCTCAATGTTAGGAAGAGAGGAGAGGAGTAGAGGGAAGGGGGAGAAGGGAGGGGGTGATGTGGACAGAGAGAGGGGTTATGTGCATATACTATATACTATATACTAACACAACAAGCAATGTAATATGTACCAATGTAAACTAAGCAAGCTTGCATAGCATTACAAAAATTGTTGAAACAATGTACCAATGTAGTATGTACCAAATAGCAAATTAAACTAAGCTACTGAGTAAACAATGTACCAATGTAATATGTACCAAAACAGCAAACTAATTAAGCTAAGAAACAAGATGGGTAATAGTCTTTTGGATGATTGTCTAGTCACTTTCATTGAGCGGGATATTTTCTTTGAAGTGGATGAAGATGATATAATCGAGACATTCATGTCCCTTAGAAAGTAAACAATGTACCAATGTAATATGTACTAAATAGCAAACTAATTAAGCAACGAATTACGCATTGAAACAATGTACCAATGTAGTATGTACCAAATAGCAAATTAAACTAAGCTACTGCAGTAAACAATGTACCAATATAATATGTACCAAATAGCAAACTAATTAAGCTACTACAGTAAACAATGTACCAATGTAATATGTACCAAATAGCAAACTAATTAAGCTACCTGCAGTAAACAATGCTCACAATGCTCAAAACCCTAGTCCATCACGCTCACAATACTCAAAACCCTAAACGAAAGTGCTCACAATACTCAAAACCCTAGTCCATCACACGGGCCCGAAAGTGCTCACAATGCGACGATTGATCAAATAATTCGAGGGGAGGTGGCAGGCGAGGGGCTCTAAGGGAGGCGGCCGCGCGACTAAGGGCTCAACGAGGGGCTTGTGGAGGCGGACGGCGACATAAATGCCAATACACATATACATTTTCACATATACATTTTGGCTCGACGAGCGCCCTTCATCATGCATCATTCACTTCACGATGTTCATCCATATGCGGCAAATTGATATGATCATTCACGTTTCTTATTTGCCGAGTCGGTTACATAGAAAACGAACAACTTGATTGGCGAGTCACGGATGGTTCATCCATGACGAAATAAGGGGATCGGTCCAACACGTATAATCCATTTGAAACGTAGGACCCTCCTCCACACAACGTGAACAATGAGAATCAAGCGAGATCGATGCGTCTCATGATTGTCTCTCGGACTTTGATCGCAAAATATTTCTAATTGCAATTTATGCCATTTAACTTCAAATCTTGCATCGAAATAAGTTTCTTCACGTTGCGGAGTCGTTTTCTCACCTTGGGCAGAGTGTAAGATGCAAGGGAAGGTACGTTCGTCCATTATCGGTGTATGTCGGCACTTCACGGCGATGTCATCGGCGCATATGATCATTCACTTCGCCATGACTGGTCCAACACGTATAATCCTTTTTGAAACCCCTCCGAATCAAGTGCGCTTCAATTTACCCTCGGTTCTTAAACATCTTCAAATTTTCGCAGTCAGTGCATGGACAGCACATATATTCCACCCCCTTATTCAACATATCCTCCTCGACGACTCTTATAAAAGCAGACACGGCATTAATGTACTCTTCACTCACACGGTTTGCGGCATACATCCAGCTTCGGTCCTACGTTACGTACATATATAACAACTTAGTATTAAAATTTAGATTAACTAATTATTACTACATATATACCGGCCACATTTATTATATTGAGACTTAATTTGCTAGCTCAATTCATATTATAAACACAACAACTATTATATAACCAACAATTTTGCAAATTAACCATCTTCAATAACACTCATGGATTACTTAGACCTAAATTGTAATGCAATTAAAGAAAAAATAAATTTCATTACTAACCATATCTAGAGCAACCAGGAAAGTATGAATCTTCAAAGCTCAATCTCTGCCTCTTCCCACCAAATTAATCGCTCGAAATCGCCTAGCTTCCTCCCGAGTGAAAAAGTGCGCAGCAGTGGCTAGATCTGGATCGAAATGAAGACAGATGCGGTCTGAGCAGCGCAATAAATGCCATTATCACAGACGGTTCTTAATATAGACCGACCGTCTATGATACTCCTTTTTCCCGCCACAAATACCACAGACGGCCTCCAAATTACAACCATCTGTATAGTGTTCATCACAGACGGTTTCACAAAACCGTCTGTGATGAGGCGTCTACTATGAGGCTTTCTGTAGTAGTGTCGGCTCAACCTCTCTTTACCCCTCCCAAAACCTAGCGCCATCACCATCCTCCCATGTGTTGCCACCGGCTTTAGCAAGGCTTACTGGTCGTCTGCTGTGCTTCCCTCATGCCACCTCTCTTTCTTTTGCTGTGCCTCCCCTTACGCCACTGCCTGTCGCTGGCATCTCTTCCGACTCTGGCATCCTCCCCTGCCTCTTTTCTTCCTTACCACCGTCTCCAGCATTTCACCTTAATATAAGGAAAAGAGGGGAGGGGAGAGGGGTACAACGCAATGGCTGCTTGTCAGCGAGGGGGTGCATTCAGCAGTGGTGGCAGCAAGCCGGCTTCACAGACGTCCACGGATGCAGCGCTAGCGCTTGCACTTGGTTTCACTGGCCATGTCTGTGGTGCTCGCGCATGGCTCGCACTAGAAGCATATCCTAAGGTGAGAAATTCTACTAATTTTGTAAAAAAATTTAGTGGACAGATGTATAGTTGTAGGATTGTATGGCACAATTAGAGGGGGGGTGAATGATTGCCTTTACTTTTTAATACCTGAAAACAAATATCAAACTAAAAGAAAAGCAATCTAAATTACTGAATGTATATTTGACCACAATCTGATGGACCGCTCGTCCGACTGCTCGCTACGATCGCTTTTGCATGTAGTTGAAATCCTCTCTGCTTGAAAAGCTTCGACTGCTCAAACGCTTCATCGCTCAAACGTTTTGACTGCTCGATCGAGTACAAGTCGAAGACAACACTATACTCATAGCACGCCAGATCATGATGTGTTAGCACGTCATCGAGAACACAAAAAAAACAAAGCTCAGGAAAACATGCCACTGATGAATTTTTCTTGGAATAGATCTGATCTCTTATTTCTGTATCATATTTGTGGCTACAAAGCGTCCTCATGGCACCCCTAAAATCTCTCACATAAAAAGCCTCACAAAGCCATTGCCAAACACTTGGCATTTCTCTACTTTTATATGCTAGAGCCCTAAATCATGTTCGACTCAAACACAAAGATAGAATCTTATCTCTATCTCAAATCAAGGGAGCCGAAACCCTTCCAACATGGGTTTTAACCAAACTCTATCTCTTCCAATTATGGACTCCATCCACAACTCCTAACTCAATACATGACAAAGCCTCCAGGATCACACCTCCCGTATCTTTATCACACCTCAACAACTTCCGTGTAGCAGCCTTCAGGACCGCACCGCCCGTAACTTCTCCACGCATTACCACCTTTGATCTCCATGTACACTAGTGTTAGCCCGACTATCTCATGTGACATCCTTAATCGTTTGGACCTCAGATCTCCCCATTCTAGTCGCGGTTCTCCTTGTCACCGACCATGATCATCTCCACATCATCATGCACATGCAAAGATCAAAGAAACGTTTCATGGCACAAGTTCTTCACAACTTGACTGTCATCAACACACACACACACACACACTCACACCACCCTTGTCCATCCATAGACAAGAACAAAACCATCCACGACCCTCAACCAGGTCGTTTACGACCACACATTCCATCGCTTACCATATATCTACTCCAAACAACTTCTGACAACCGCTAGCTCAACGAGTACTAGAAAATTACAAGTACTCGGGAAATACCATCGCTCCGCTCTAAACACACAGGGATACCATGCATCGCTACTGACCAAAACCATCGAGTACCAAGCGCAAGTCTACGACTATCGATCATCAACCAATCATTACACCATCGATCACCGGGCACCAAGTATCATTGACAACCACTCCAACCAGATCAGTCAACCACTGACCCAAACAGAGTACTTGATGTACTCAAAGATCACATAAATTAAAGCACTTTTACCAATCATGAAGTCTACGAGTATCAAACGTGAAGCCTACAACAACCGATCACAAAGCCTTGACTACCAAAGATAACGATAGCAGACTGCAAAGTCTATGATTATGAAAGCAAGACTATGAAGTCTATGACTATAACAGCAGTCCGCAAAATCTGCAACTATCGACTGGAAGGCCTTCGACTATCAACTCGTAAAATCTACAACTATCGAGTACTGACCAGGTACTGCAGCTATGACCATGAAAAAATACTATAGCTACGATTACCTTTAGTTGTCGTTCTGTCGTGGTCGAAGTTGAACGTGGTCGAACTATTGTAGTCGATATTTCATGGTCGACGCCGATCGTGGTCATAAATGACTCTGAGTCATAGCCAACGTGGTCGAAGTCTACCATAATCGAAAACCGCCGTGGTCCTCTGGTGCCACTGGAGTGTAGTCCGATCTTCCAGAGCTACTTGAACACCGTTGATGCCACTCGAACTCAATCGAACTGGTCTGAAACTACACAGAGCAACCAAAAACACTCGGAGAAGGCAAAAACCACTCGGCGCAAACTAAAACCACTTGAACTTGAAACCTTCGACTGCGTCGACCAAAACTTTCACAAACGCAAAATCCAAAATAATCCAAATGTTAATTATTCATCATCATTTTATTTACAACCATCTACATGGTCTAACAATAGCAAACCCAAAAAATGAGAACGCCTAGCATATTGAGATCAACAAATCAATAACTCACCAATTATATCCTTCCCTAAAAGTTTATTAAGAACGTTAACGACAAAATCTTCACATGATCAACTTAATCCATCATTTTCTTATGTGACGATGGGTGAACCATTCAGGACGCATCAGATGCATATGTAAACCTACGCACATTCATATATCTCTAAGTTCTGAGCTTTCTTTGGAGTAGGGAGAGGTGAGCGGGAACAAGGTCAGAAGCTTCGGCTCGCCGGCGTTGCCGTTCCTCCCCGACGGCGACGATGGGTGCAGGTGGAACCTCCTCTCCTTGATGGCCTTCTCCTCTTCAGCCTCGTCCATCACCACCTCCTCCGCCAGCGTTGCCGCCGAAGCTGGTGACGGCAGGTCCGCCGCCTTGTTGAGGATGCACGGACCGGCCATGCACGGCGACGACGGCGACAGCGCCTTTGGCGAGACGAAGCCGGACAAGCGACACTCCGGCCTGACAATAGTCAGTTTCGACCGGTGCTGGTGCGCCGGCTTGAACGCCGGCTTCCGCACGGCAGTGGGAGGCCGTGGCACGGCGGCGCCACGGCCAGCAGTAGCGGCGTTTGTTCCCGTGGCTGGGGCCACGGCCGCCGTCTGACCGGTGAGACGCTGCACGAGCTCCTTGAACGTCGACCGGTCAGCCTGCACGAACGTCGTGGACGTCTTTGCCGCCGTGATGACCGGGGGAGCTGGCGGTGGTGCCGGTGGCCAGGCATTGCGATCCATGGCAGAGCCTAGTTCGTGCTTCACAGGTAAGAATAAGACATAGCTTGGGTTTAGTGTGAGGCAGTGCAAGGAAGTGATCAGGTGATGACAGCGACGTGAGAATTGCATGCAATTCTACAAGACAATGACTAGGTTAAAGCGATTGCTTGAATTCTTGGCTTCATGCATGTGTATTTAAAGGTACTAGTACGTGTGTTTGTTTGCATAAGCAAGCAAGCGTGTAAGATTAATTCAACAAAGTTCAGAAAGACGTGTGTACTTATATGTGGTGGACTACTGCGTGTACTCTGTTGTTGGATGGGCATACCTTTACATTTGACTAAAGAAAAGCTTTCTATGATCTAATAGCGTGTTCTAGACAGAGAAAACTTGTTTCTTTCACACAATACATTTAACCTAACATCAGCTACCTCCAATTGCACTGATTTATTTCGAATGAGTTGTAGGGCATGTTCTATCCAGCTTTTGAAATCAGCTTTTGAATTTTACTACAAAATCTAACTTTCAAACAAAATATTTTTTTAAGATAGGGTCTACAAGATAATTATAGTACACATTGAAAACCCATCATCTGCACCAGCTAAAATCGTATGCGAGTATCTCTCTCTGTAATCTCTGTCGCGAATAGCCAAATTTCAAAAATTTCAGCCAAAATCCATAAGTCACAGCCACAAAGAACATGACTGTACCTTGGAGAATCTCCTTGTCTGATTATTTATCTCTAGATCCTTAAACTTATCTGGTTATGTAATTTACTTTACTACTATGCCATTTTTCCTGTTGGTTAACTGATAGATGGACCCTAATCGACAAATTCAAGATCTTTCCAAGGTAAAAACTTGACAATTTTAAGGATTTATTGAAAACTTTACTCGTTTTTGTTGTTGATATATATATATATACACACACACACACACACACACTATTATAAAAGTGTGAGTTGGTGGTTGGTCCATTCTTCCTTCTCTCTTCTCAGCCATCCGATTTGATCTGGACCATTTGTCTCTCTCCTCCTCTCTCTCAGGATACAACCGCCCACCCCCTCCACTTTCCCCATCTCCTCGGTATTCTGGCCACCCTTCTATCTCTGTCGCTTGCTCTCCAATGTTTGATGTGTGAAGTTGGCCAGGCAGTAAGTTTCGTCTCACCATTTTTATGACTTCTGCAAGCATACGGTCTCTCTCTCTCTCTCTCTATATATATATATATATATATATATATATATACATACATACATATATATATATATATATATATATATATATATATATATATATATATATATATATATATATATATATATATATATATATATATATATATATATATATATATATATATATATATATATATATATATATATATATATATATGTCGTATCTCACAACATAGGGTATGTACGTGTAGAGTATGAGTATATGAGACCATCTAGGTGGTATATATATTTTTTGGAGATGGTATATACATTTTTAGATATACTTCTTTTTTAATATGAAGATATTTGTAAAATACGTTAAAAACCATGAACTCTCTTGCAATTTTTTTTTCATATGTACCATATTGTAATATCTTATAATTAGTATATGAGTGTACCCAAAGTGATAAAGGAGTATTTCAAATTCGTTTAGGTGGTATATCGGATATAGGAGTAACTACACCCGAAAGTAGAATGTGTTTTTTTCTTATATATATAAATAACGGGGCACCATGGTGCCCAGGCTCCATGCTTGAGACTTTCCATCTATGATTAAGAATTTTCATCCATGATTGAGGCTTTCTATGTATGATTAAGACTTTCCATCCTGATATATTATATATCATTGCATCTGCATGAGTAATATTATATATCATTGCACATGCACTATCCTCAGCACACGAGAACTCGTTCCAAGCAGGCCCTTTTCGATCAAAATATATTCAACAAGCAAACATAGAAATGAAATCAAGAGATGTATAGCAAATCATTTTGTAACACAAATATGCATGTTCGACGGTTCATATATATTACTCAAGCCGCCAATCATGCAAGCATTAGAAAATATATGTATCTAGATGCTATCCTATACATTCTGAAGGAAAGAAAACTAAATTAAGGAAGAAAAGAACAAATTCATAACTTGCCAGGAAGATATAAACAGATGTTCTTTTGCATTTGCTTAGAAGTAAGCATTTCATGTAGAGTAAAAACTAGACTATATTTTAATTGTACAAGTACACTGGGCATAAATTGACAAGCCATCTCGAATTTAATGTGTAGTGGCAATATTAGGGCACAAGTATTGAAAGGGAGAAGTCTGGAGCATTTTTCTTGAAGGAACAGCATCGTATCAAATCAGCTTCAATATATGTGCACAGGTTGAAATCTTGTACCGAATATGTAGCGTGTCTGATGCTTCTTGTTAACGAAGCAACCTGGATATACTGTCGCTTATTCAAAGGATCACAACACAATTCACGTTGTTCTTTAACAAAAACTGCTAGGACTATACCTTCTAAACAAAGAAAGTTGCACAATCTAATCATCAGGATAAATCAAAATTTGTTTAAATACCCCTCCAAAAATTATCCTTCAGTTTCACGGTATTAGCCTCCTCATCTTGTGTGCATAAACCAAGAAGCTATAAAATCTAATGAAGAAAATAATAAAAAAAATCAAATGATAATAATAGTGCCTGTACGAAATGAAATGATCTCACAACTCAGTTCTAGATCTCCCCCAACATAAAAGCAGTTGTATGCGGTGGAAAAGATGCAATAATTGTACTGGATAGATACTGTAAAATCGTACTATTAGTATCGTAAATTGGACATTGTGGTATGGAAGGAATGTGCTGTTGCATATGGATGATGCTAGGGAAGAGAATGAATATTTGGATATCATCACCTAGAAAAATCTGAGTGAAAATAATTATCTTGGCTCTACCTAATTTCTCCTGCATGTTCTTTCATAAATGCAGATATTTAGTTAGGTAACACGAGTTGTTTAGAAGAGATCATATAGATTTCATGCATCACTCTTCACATAAGAATATAATTTTTACTAACTTTTGCCATACACAAGATCATTTAAAAATTACTACTAGCTATGCTACTAGTGCGATGTACTTCAAAATGTAGCCATAATTAAGTACATAAACCATTAACTGTGGAATTCCTCAATTCCAAACAGAGCCAAAAATCTGTTATACTAGTTATGCACAAACAAAGGGATATTTCTTTCAAACTGAACGCCACACAAACAAAACAAGTAGTTCATGTATAGCATCAAACAAAGCAACGCAATTAGCTAGCTCAGATATTTTTCTACCTATAGAACATAATATCATACAACCAATTGAAAGAACCTCTTTAAGCACTCGAAGAAACAAAAATGAACTTTGAGCCGGGATCAAAGACCAAAATTCCAAAAAAAGGGGAATATCAGGTCATGTATATGCACCATGACATACAAACAGAAAAACAAATCCTTACAAAGAAGCAAGAACGAAGTCGATCTGTTACCTCGACTCCCTGGCCTTCTCGCCTTGTTGTATTCAAAGGTTGGCTGAATCTCTGCAAAATTTCTATCTGCAGCCCGTTCACCTGTGGCATGTAAATAGAAGTAGCATGTGAAGAAAACTGAAGCAAAAGACTTTCTGTCAAAACATATATAGAAGCACGTATATAAGAGGATGACTTGGTGAGTTGGTGCATATCTATATCTATCCAGCAAGACAGAAGAATGGAGGAATTGAAGGCAGCTTGAGATGTCATCCTTCTTGAATCTTCTGAGGAAGCCAACACATATACTACATGACCTTCCGTGTGCGACTAGCAAGATATGTACGCCCCACCTGGTTCTTATCTTCAGACTTGTAACTGAAAAAGGGGTTTTTGTGTGACCTTGTTGGCAACACAAAAGAAATGCCTTGACCCCAGAGTCTTGGGTACGAGGGGTAGTTAGGTGGACATGGTCTACCCAGTACCAAACAGTTAGCCAGCAAGTTATGTATGACATGTCATCAGTCATGCATGGCTAAGGTCTATGGTGTGTTTGGTTATTGTCCTGATCGATGTCTTCGAGTCTTTCTTGCCAAGTTCCAGGACAATAAGGTAAGCAGGCACAAGCAAACTCAAGGGGACACATCACATCAAATACGGTTTAAGGCCAGCGAAGGCAAACACTTTTTTACTAGATTTCTTGTCCATCAAGGACACCCCAAAGACAAGAAGAATATACCGAAAGGAAGAAAAGGAGTAGAAGAAAAGCAAGGCAGAAGAAGTCAAGTCGAGGAGGTTAATGAATTGACCTTATTCTACAAAGTTGGTCTAATCATGCAGACCTCGGAATTGACCACCAATCCCCCCTCAAAAAGAATCCACTAATATCTCGATGTTTTAAACTAAATTGACTTAAATCGACTAACAGGCTACAGGCCAGGCATAATAGTGTTACATTGATGAAAAAAAGTCTTTTACTATGTTAGCAAAAACAATCAATCTATTTGTACGCCTTCCATAAAACTTCCGTAGATTGGAGTGAAATTTTTCTTGGATTTTGTTTGAATTCTTTTTCCCTTCCCAATTTGGCAATTTTCCTGGAAATACGCTTTCCATTTTCGCAATTTCTGCCTCCATCCCTCCTTTGGCGCCACACGCGCACAGGCGCCTCTCCACCGCCTTTCTTCGCCCGCCATAGCATGCGTCAGTTCGCCGTCGCTCGAATTTGTGGCCGCTTGCACCCGTGTGTTCACACCTCTCCGCCAGCATGGCCCCACTAGTCAGCCCCTCGCTCTCCGCTCATTCTTGCTCTGCGCGCCACCGCTTTTGCGTTCATCGCACCTGCCGCAGCTCCCTCGCTCTCCCGAACTCTCTCTTCTTAAGTTTCCAAGTCAATGTGTCAGTACTACTGGCAGAGTTGCAGTGCCACCTTTCCCCTTACCCCCTACGCAGCAGCAGAGGCCGTCCCCTCTCTTCGTTCTCGCACGAGAGGCGCATTCCCGAATCGCCTTACTGCTTTCCCGCCTCAATTCGCCTTTAGAGCCTGATTCCTTCCATATACAGCGTCGCATTACTCCCCTTTACTCCTCAGAGTCATTCAATTGAGCTCAAGTCCACCGGATCACCGCCGATTGCTTTCCCTGAGCCCGGTAAGCCGTGCACTTGATTTCTCCCATTTCACCATCATACTACAATTACTTTCAACCATAGCTTTTCCTTTGCATGCTAAGCATGAAGGTAAGCTCAATTGAGCAGTAGCGTTTACCTGGAGCTCCGCCCATAAGGTTCACCGCCGATCCAAACCACCCCTCTCGTGGCCAGCCATCTTGAGTCCTTTTTAGCTTAAATTGACGCTTCCACTAAAACCCTAGTACTCCTCAGATGGTTAAATCACTGCCAGTCTTGTTAATTAGCCATTGGGGAACCCTAATTCGGCTTAAGAGCCCGCAAGCTTCTCTCTTGCTGCTAGTCGTTACCTCTCATCCCCTCCCCTCGCAAAACCCTAAAATGGGTTCCCACACCTAAACCGTCCCTCTCTGTACTACCATTTTCTCCGAAGAAACTCCACCCATGCGCCCCGGCGGAGCTGCTGCTCCCCTGTTCTCGGCCGGGAGAAGAAGCTGGAGGTTGAAGATGAGCCGGGAGGAGGCGACGTGGTTCGATCGTAACCGTCGGCACCCGTCGATGCCGACCCATCCGAACGTCCGCACACCGCGTATCTGGGCCGCCCACGCCATCTGCGTCTCGCCCATCGGGCAAGCGCACGTGCGCGCATTGGCCCTATCGGCCGCGCCCCGCTGGGCCGAGGCGGCCGGCCCACCCGGCCATTGGATTCTAAATTCGCATGGGCTGCACTGTTCCCATCGGGCTGACCCAACCCTGTAGTGCACTGTTCATTGATTTTTCAAAATCCAGAAAAATTAAGAAAAATAATAGAAAAATCCAGAAAAATCTAAAAATCCCAAAAATACTAAAATACCCCATTTTGACCAATTTAATGCCCTGAATTTAAATTTGACCTCCATTCATTCAAATTCAAATTTAAATAATTTAACTTTCACACTTTCACCATATTTATCTCCAAATAAATTCAGGTTCCTTCATTTTGCCAAATTAAACTTTGATAAAATCCAAATTCATCCAATTCAAAAATCGGCCACCCATTTTTAAATATCTATCTTTTATTTCCAAAAATTGGCCTAACACATATTACTTATTCGATCGTCTCAAATTTATCTAATCCAATTTAGCCGTGTCAACCCATCAAGCATTGTTGAACTTCGACCTCCCAACCCCAACCCATTTCTTTTTGTGTTCTTCATTGTTTTTAATTGCATTTTGTTCCCAGCTTGCATCCTGCAAAGCAGGAACCTGTGCGACCTCGTTTTCTACGCTAGTGTACGGACCAAGCGAGTTGGTCAACTAAAGGACTGCAAAGGCAGGTGAAATGAGTTTGAAGCTGGTCAAGAAGATCCAGAGCAACAAAAAGAAGGCAAGTCACATGTTTTTGATCATATTGAATCCCATGAAATTTACATTATTTATTTAATGTATTTTCATCATTTATAATTATGAAATGTAATTGCTTAAAATAAAATGTTTAGAATGTCATGCTAATTAGATAAATCCTACTACTAATAAAGCCCTGTTTACTTTGATGGCCACATTCACCTTGACAACCTTAGTAATTATTAACATACTGTATAAATATTCACAGATTATCGCATTCAACATTTTACACTACTAAGTGACTTTGGCCGTGGGCCGATAGGTTTGAAAAACTCGGACCTAGGGTAGAGTGGTATGGGACACCGTACCCTAGGGAGAGTAGTGCCGACGTGCACAGTTTAGGGTAAGGATGTTGTGGGAGACCGTGAGACGGCCTTCGCCCACCGCTTTACACGAGGACGGAGGCTGGTTGGTTTGGCGGTGGTGAGTGCTGTTGAGCATAGTGGAAGTTTGTGGTTGAGTGCCTCAGGTGAAAAATATAAGGACAAGAACCTTGTGCTAAGTAACAGACATAGTGACCGCTCAAACCACAGGAGTTGACTTGTCAACACTGGTTTAGTAGCTGCTCAATTCGATTGAAACTCTACAGGATGAGATGACAGGATGTCGGGGAGTTAGGTATTCTGCGGGTACCTAACAACGGTAGTAGACACTTAAAACAGCAGGGAGAAGTTTTTGTTTATATTTGGCCGTGACTGAGTGATGCTACCGGGTAGAGCCTATATAAAGAATTGAGCAGTGAAATGACCTGGCTTTCTTAACTCTGTCGCGGGAGTTAAGGGATCGTGTGGGTAAAGTTGAGCAACTCTGCAGAGTGAAATAAATGGTATTCGAATACGCCGTGCTTCCGGTTAACGAAGCTGTGTTAATTGGGTGATTCTAACAACAAGGCATATGTAGGATTTGTGATTGTTTTAATCTGGTTAATGATGAACTTTATCTGTTAACAAAACCCCCTGATCTTAAGGAGCAAATGTTTTAAATTTTTAATTGTTTGCAAATAAAATTGCATCCACCTCATAATAAAACAACTATATTCCCTTCCCTTGAGAATATCCTGGCAAGTAGATATATAGTATTTCCCTATGTAATTTGCTGAGTACAGTGGTTGGTACTCAGACTTGCAAAATTTTTCCCCAACAGATACCAGAAGAAAAGAAGATGCTGTGAATATTCGTGTTAGGGTTACGACTATACTCAAGTGTTCCTGTGAAGTTATTCTTCGACTCTTCTGTGTGTAAGTTAAGCTCTGGGCTTGGACGCATGTATTGTTATTAAAGTTGGCCATTAGGTCTTATTTTAATCAAATTAACTTTTTTTAATTGTTCGTAAGAAGGCATGATACACTGTTCATCCGCAACTGAACTCCTGGGCTGTTGCGGGTGGTGAGACGTCTCTGTTCCCAAAAATAGGGGCATTACAAAATGGTATCGGAGCATGCTTGACTGTAGGTTATAATCCTAAGTATATGTTTGATTTCGATAGGGATACGATTTTACAAAACTTAATTTCTGATACAAAAGAATTACAAAAATCATAAGTAATATTGCTGCCTCATTCTTCCTATGTCTACCTTATCTTTCTTAGACATGCATTAAAAGTTTTATTTTGGATTTGTCAAAATCTCAAAAATACGAGTAGTCGCTTAGACTGACTTCTTACTGTAAGCCTTAGCCAAATGGAACAAAAATTTACTTTAGTAGAAGTGTTAAGGATGGTGTTAAGAAGAATAGCACGAATGCCCTGACCAAAACTTTTCCTTTGGAAAAGTTGAGGTCACCGTACGAGTAGGTAGTACATATTGCCCGTTTAATTTCTTTGATATAACGGGTAAAGACCATTTGAGTAGACAAGGTTTTTCTGATTGTAATAATAGCCAAATTGCACTACTAGCTAGTTAGACTACTATATATAAGCAATTTGTGCAAAATTAATTTTTGGTTTTACGTAAAGTTTATGTGGAAAACTTTTCTATTCATATCTTACTTCGTCTCAGTTCGTACCTATATTCGTCTACTCTTGTTCTTCCCTCATCGGTCAAGCTCTAAAGCTCGGAGGGCTTAAATGCAAATTCCTGATTGCAATGAATAGGTTAAATCTCATTCAGAAGATCTATAGAAGAATAGATGAACCCATAAAAATATTTGAATTATAACGTGATGAATAATCAAAGGTGTTAGAGGAATTATGTGTGATTATAAGAAGGAATTGATAGTGTGGGTTTGAAGTAGATGAAGCGATGGAATTTGTTGGATTGGATTGACTAGATAGACGAATAAGCTGAATTTTGAAGAAATGGAAAAATGTGATAATTGGATTTTAAGCCTAATTAATAATACGGTTCATAGTGGGTGATGATAATGGCGATTGTTGGGTTGAAACCCTGGTCATGATATTATTTTTGATTCTCGGTGGATAAAAATGATAATGAATTGATTTAGAAATAGATAGTAAGAGCTAGTTGATGATTGAATGAGCATATTGAGATTGTAAAACAATGGCGAAAGGAATTAGATTCTTAAGGAAAGTTATGATGCAAATAATATTGATGGACTTAAAATAAAAATGCTGGATTACAATAGATCTGAAGTCAGATCTATAAGGTTGTGATTGAAATTAGGATTTAGGTTGAAGCTAAGTAGTCAGGATTTGGTTAATGAAGTTAAGGATATTGTAATAAAAGTTATACATCTAGAATATCAAATAAATGAAGATACTTGCTTAGAGTTTTAGACAACAATGGTACTAAGAGCAATCAATTGAAGGAAGTAGCATAGATGTAGATAGCAGGAAATAGAGGCTGAATTAGTATGGTTATGGGATTTTAAAACTACAAATAAAAATTGTATTTTAGGAAGTGATCAGGGAAAACATTTAATTTCATCCAGCTTATCCCTTTCCTACTATTTTGCTCTTATCTTGAATTCGTCTTACTTTCCCTTGCTAGCCCAAAAATGTTACAGAACTGATTCCTAAGTTATGGGTGCAAATGCCACTGAATAAATTAAAAATTTAGCAGCACATCAGATGAGGAAAAGAAACCTTGAAAAACAGTTTACGGTAATGGAAACCCAAATTGCCATGAAGAAAAGTCAGATTAAAGGCAAATACAGATAAATCGAGATTCTAGAACAACCATTTACTAACAAGATGTCACCAGAAGAATCAACGTTAACGTCAAGTGCGACCGCAATTAAGTTGCAACTTTCCTAAAAACTCAGCCACCTACAATTTCAGCAACAATAGAGCCACCAGGTGTAGATAAATGGCTGCGATATATTTAAACGAAGAATGAATACCATCCAAAAAAATCGATCTGTAATCAGGATATCATCAACTTAAAACCTGAGATAAAGATTGAGAGAAAACTATATTTACCATAAGATATAGACTTTATGAAATTATAATGGTATCTTTTGATTTCACCAACACATCAGCCTATTTCATGAGTCTTATGAACTTGATATATAGACCCATTGAATTATGGTGATATAATGAATTGCAGGAAAAAAAATAAAATAATAATAAAAAAGAGAAGACATTCACACACTGCCTCCATCAAGTTCAGAGAATATAAGCTATGTGCAAAATTCAGTCAAAGTAACTCTTGAATGAAAGAAATTGCGTTTTGGGCCATATAACCACTAAAGAAAGAGTCAAAATAAATCCAGAAAAGATCAAATCTGTTATGAAGTGGAAGCGACCGATAACTGTGACATAAGTAAGAAACTTCCTTGAATTGATAGGGTATTAACACCGATCCATAAGATAATCCTTAAAGGTTGCTAAAAGAAAGAAGAAGTATCAAGGGCTTAAACGAATAGAGCACAGGTACAATAAGATAGAAATGTGTAAATCTATAATACACAAGGATGATATACAGATATAGGCAACAAATAGCATAAGGAACCCAGGTATGACCAGCCAGGACAGAAACTGATAAAACTCTATGAAGGTGATGAATATTTGATACTCAGAGTAAAGGATACAATTTCAGGAAAGGAATTAGACTGTAACAATCTTTGTTTTTCGACCTAATCAATGATCTGGGTGAATCTCGGGGTCGAGATTCTTTTTAGGGGGTAGGTTGAAACACCCTGAAAAATTCAAAATTTTTGAATTTTTCTTGGATTTTGTTTGAATTCTTTTTCCCTTCCCAATTTGGCAATTTTCCTAGAAATACGCTTTCCATTTTCGCAATTTCCGCCTCCTTCCCTCCTCTTGCGCCACACGCGCACAGGCACCTCTCCACCGCCTTTCTTCGCCCGCCATAGCACGCGTCAGTTCGCCGTCGCTCGAATTTGCGGCCGCTCGCACCCGTGCATCCGAGAACCCACGACCACGCGTGAAGGCGGGCGGAGGTCGAAGCACAACTTCGGCGACGTGGAGCCAAGCGGCATCCGAGAACCCACGACCACGTGTGAAGGCGAGCGGAGGTCGAAGCACGACTTCGGCGACGCGGAGCCGAGCGGCATCCAGGAACCCACGACCACGCGTGAAGGCGAGCGGAGGTCGAAGCACGACTTCGGCGATGCGGAGCCAAGCGGCATCCGGGAACCCACGACCACGCGTGAAGGCGAGCGGAGGTCGAAGTACGGCTTCGGCGATGCGGAACCAAGCGGCATCCGGGAACCCACGACCATGCGTGAAGGCGAGCGGAGGTCGAAGCACGGCTTCGGCGACGCGGAGCCGAGCGGCATCTGGGAACCCACGACCACGCGCGAAGGCGGGTGGAGGTCGAAGCACGGCTTCGGCGATGCGGAGGTGAGCGAAGCACATCCTCGGCGACGCGGAGGGGAGCGGCCTCAGCCTCCGGGCGACCCTGTGCCGGCATGGAGAGTGACGCGGGCGCGGAGTCGGCGAGAGCGACAGAGGCCGATGCGGAAGGGCAGCGGCGACCTGCGACGCGTGCGGCGGGAGAGAGAGAATTCGTGCATGCACGGATAGCTACACTAACATCACCTAACGCATGCATGCAGCGAGCTCGTCCTCGGCGATGACAGTGCTTCCGCTACGGCTCGCGGCACCGTGGTCCCGGCTATGCCTCCGCTCGGATGACCGCACGAGGACAGCAAGGCCACCGCTCAATCTGGTAGATCTCCTTGCAGCCCGCACGAGTGCTCGCGCTCCCTCTTCTTGGACTCCCCAAGGATGCGCTCGTAGAGCGCTGTGGCGGTCCGCCTGTGGAAGCTCACGGGCGAGAAGTGCGCCGAGGCTGCGGTCTCGGCATGGGATGGCGCCACAAGCACCCAGACACGACAAAGAGCACGCCGCCCCGGTGTGCACGGCGGAGGCGAGGCCTCCGTGGCGGTGATATCGTGCACAGGCACCGTGAGGCCTCCCGATTGCTCGCGGTGGCGCGGCGGACCAGAGCCTAATATGGGAGCCGGAATCGGACCCTGAGCTGCCGCCGCCGCTGCTCCGGCGGTGGTGGCCGTGGCCGTGCCCATAGCCGTCCGTGTTACCGCGGCCAAAGGATCGATTGCGCTGGCCCATGCCGCCGCTGCCGCCCTTGTCGTCGAGCATGAGGATGGTCAGATCGGTGAGCGCCTTGCGGGCACGACAGATTTGGCCCTCCCCGAGCGGCGCAGCAGGGTCTGCTATGCCTCCGCTCGGATGACCGCGCAAGGACAGCAAGGCATCTTCATCCGCACGCTCAACCTACCCCACACCGCTGAGGTCTGCTGCCGCGCGGGGTTCGCACCGCACGTCGTGAGCATTTGCCGCCAGATCGTCCGGAGTCCCCGCCGAGCCTGCTGGAACCCTCGCCGACACCCCCGGAGTCTCCGCCAAGTTTTTCGGAGACTTCGCCGAGCTGTGCGGAGTCTGCACTACGATGTCCGTAGCCTCCACCTCGCTGGTGCCGTCCACCGTCTCGCCTGGTACGTACTGCACGTGATTACGTGCGAGGCTTTAAGAATCACCGCTATGTTTCTTGCGTGCGTGGCAACAGTTCCATTTATCGCGGCTACAGTTCCGTCCTAAGAGCATTTGATTTGGCCGTATTTACTTCTCTGACTTGGCTTTCTTGGTACGCCGTTCTGGAGCGTTTTTGTTGTTGCAAGTCTTCGGCCTTTTCTTTGCTGCCTCTGTTTCGGTCCGCGTTTTTGATTTAAATCGCACGACGGCCCCGCGCCTCGGCGTACTCTACGGAGTATAAATAAGACGCAGCGGGGGGACACCTCCGCGCGCACTCTACGGAGTATAAATAAGACGTAGCGCGAGGTCCGCCTCCGCACGCACCTTCACCGCCCGCAACGTGCGGAGGCTTGCCTCCGCGCGCAGTCTACGGACTCTAAATAAGACGTAGCGTTGAGGTCCGCCTCCGCACGCACTCTACGGAGTATAAATAAGACGCAGCGGGGGGACGCCCCTGCGCGCACTCTACGGAGTATAAATAAGACGTAGCGTCGAGGTCCGCCTCGCACGCACCCTCACCGCCCGTAACGCGCTGAGGCTTGCCTCCGTGCGCAGTCTACGGACTCTAAATAAGACGTAGCGTCGAGGTCCGCCTCCGCACGCACTCTACGGAGTATAAATAAGACGTAGCGTCGACGTCCGCCTCCGCACGCACTCTACGGAGTATAAACAAGACGCAGATGTTGTCCATACGCACTCTACGGAGTATAAACAAGACGCGCATGCCGCGCACGCATGGAATTTGTCCTTATGCGTACTCTCCGGAGTATAAATAAGACGTGGATGTTGATCCCACGTACTCTACGGAGTATAAACAAGACGCGAATGTTGTCCCTGCGCACTCTACGGAGTATAAACAAGACGCGCATTCCGCGCACGCATGGACTTTGTCCTTATGCGTACTCTCCGGAGTATAAATAAGACGTGGATGTTGATCCCACGCACTCTACGGAGTATAAACAAGATGTGGATGTTGTCCCTGCGCACTCTACGGAGTATAAACAAGACGCGCATGCCGCGTACGCATGGACTTTGTCCTTATGCGTACTCTTCGGAGTATAAATAAGACATGGATGTCGATTCCACGCACTCTACGGAGTATAAACAAGATGCGGATGTTGTCCCTGCGCACTCTACGGAGTATAAACAAGACGCGCATGCCGCGCACGCATGAACATTGTCCTTATGCGTACTCTCCGAAGTATAAATAAGACGTGGATGTTGGTCCCACACACTCTACGGAGTATAAAAACTGCACGATGGCCGACACACCAGGGAGTGCATCGCCTTAGCAACGCACCACCAGGATATCGTGCCTTCGCGCGTGCTGCACCAGGGAGTGCACACTCTTTTTGAAGGTAGGGGAACGGCGGGGTCGCCTCCCTGCCTCTGTGTGCGTAGCGCCCTCGGCCTACGCCGCAAGCGCCCGCGCTCCGCGGGCATTGTTTTTGAAGGTAGGGGAACGACGGCTCCGCCTCCTTACCTCGGCACGCGTAGTGCCCTCCTACGCCGCAAGCGCCCGCGCTCCGCGGGCACTGTTTTTGAAGGTAGGAGAACGGCGGCTCCGCCTCCTTACCTCGGCGCGCGTAGTGCCCTCAGCCTACGCCGCAAGCGCCCGCGCTCCGTGGGCACTATTTTTGAAGGTAGGGGAACAGCGGCTCCACCTCCTTAACTCGGCACGCGTAGTGCCCTCAGCCTACGCCGCAAGCACCCGCGCTCCGCGGGCACTGTTTTGAAGGTAGGGGAACGGCGGTGTCGCCTCTCTACCTCGGCGTGCGTAGTTCCCTCGGCCTACGCCACAAGCGCCTGCTCTTCGTGGGCACTGTTTTTGAAGGTAGGGGAACGGCGGTATCGCCTCTCTACCTCGGCGTGCGTAGTGCCCTCGGCCTACGCCGCAAGCGCCCGCTCTCCGCGGGCACTGTTTTTGAAGGTAGGGGAATGGCGGCTCTGCCTCCCTGCCTCGGTGTGCGTAGTGCCATCGGCCTACGCCGCAAGCGCCCGCTCTCCGCGGGCACTGTTTTTGAAGGTAGGGGAATGTCGACTCTGCCTCCCTGCCTCGGTGTGCGTAGTGCCCTCGGCCTATGCCGCAAGCGCCCACTCTCCGTGGGCACTGTTTTTGAAGGTAGGGGAAGGGCGGCTCTGCCTCCCTGCCTCGGTGTGCGTAGTGCCCTCGGCCTATGCTGCAAGCGCCCGCTCTTCGCGGGCACTGTTTTTGAAGGTAGGGGAACGGCGGTGTCGCCGGTGCTCGACTTCGCCGTCCGCCTCGAAGGCATCGCCTCGGCGGGACGGCACGTCGGCGGCGCAAGACTTCGTCGTCTGCCTCGTAAGCATCGCCTCGGCGAGACGGCACGGTTCCGACGCAGGACTTCGCCGTCTGCCTCGTAGGCATCGCCTCGGCGAGACGGCACGTCGTCAGCGCTCGACTTCGCCGTCCGCCTCGTAGGCATCGCCTCGGCGGGACGGCACGGTTCCAACGCAGGACTTCGCCATCCGCCTCGTAGGCTTCGCCTCGTCGGGACGGTACATCGTCATCACTCGACTTCGCCGTCCGCATCGTAGGCATCGCCTCGGCGGGACGGCCCGGCTCCGGTGCAGGACCTTGCCGTCCGCCTCGTAGGCATCGCCTCGGCGAAACGGCACGTCGTCAGCGCTCGACTTCGCCGTCCGCCTCGTAGGCATCGCCTTGGCGGGACAGCACGGCTCCGACGCAGGACTTCGCCGTCCGCCTCGTAGGCATCGCCTCAGTGGGATGGCACAGCTCCGGCACAGGACTTCGCCGTCCGCCTCGTAGGCATCGCCTCGGCGGAACGGCACGTCGTCGGCGCTCAGCTTCGCCGTCCACCTCATAGGCATCGCCTCCGCGGGACAGCACATCATCGGCGTTCGACTTCACCGCCCGCCTCGTAGGCATCGCCTCGGTGGGGCGGCATGTCATCAGCGCTCGACTTCGCCGTTCGCCTCGTAAGCATCGCCTCGGCGGGCCGGCACGGCTCCGGCGTAGGACTTCGCCGTCCGCCTTGTAGGCATCGCCTCGGTGGGACGGCACGTCGTCGGTGCTCGACTTCGCCGCCCGCCTCGTAGGCATCGCCTTAGCGGAACGACACGTCGTCAGCACTCGACTTCGCCGTCCGCCTCGTAGGCATCGCCTCAGCGAGACGACATGGCTTCGGCACAGAACTTCACCGTCCGCCTCGTAGGCATCGCCTCGGCGGGACGGCACGCTTCAGCGCAGGACTTCGCCGTCTGTCTCGTAGGCATCGCCTTAGCGGGACGGCGCGGGATTCAGCATAGGAGCTCGCTGATTTCTTCGTATGCATTGCCTCTGGGGTCTGCAAGCTACCAGTTGTATCGGCTCACCACTCGGCACCCTTGCGCTTGCTGTGGGGGAACGGGGGGCTGGGGTGGTTGATCACGTCAACTCGCCCATCAGGACTTCAGCGCTTGCTGTCGAGGGAGTACTGTTGTAGGGGTGGCCCAACCCCCCGTGACTGGGCCGTGCAACTAGTCCAACATGTAATAGGCCCAATAGTGTAGAGGAATATACCAGTGTGAATATACCAATGTACCCTCATCCCTTGTAAGTACTAAGGGGTAGAATGGGGATTTCCCATTCTACCCCACTCATATATATAAACCCCCAGGAGGGGCAAAGGGGGGACATCTTCTCATTCTCACCAGCTCTCCCACAGATCTAGCTCTCCTCCTTCCTCTTCTACTAGTCCCCTCCTCTACTGTTTGGCCTGTAGCCACAACAACTATCATACTACAATTACTTTCAACCATAGCTTCTCCTTTGCATGCTAAGCATGAAGGTAAGCTCAATTGAGCAGTAGAGTTTACCTGGAGCTCCGCCCATAAGGTTCACCGCCGATCCAAACCACCCCTCTCGTGGCCAGCCATCTTGAGTCCTTTTTAGCTTAAATTGACGCTTCCACTAAAACCCTAGTACTCCTCGGATGGTTAAATCACTGCCAGTCTTGTTAATTAGCCATTGGGGAACCCTAATTCGGCTTAAGAGCCCGCAAGCTTCTCTCTAGCCGCTAGCCGTTACCTCTCATCCCCTCCCCTCGCAATACCCTAAAATGGGTTCCCACGCCAAAACCGTCCCTCTCTGTACTACCATTTTTTCTGGAGAAACTCCACCCATGCCGCCCCAGCGGAGCTGCCGCTCCCCTGTTCTCGGCCAGGAGAAGAAGCTGGAGGTTGAAGATGAACCGGGAGGAGGCGACGTGGTTCGATCGTAACCGTCGGTGCCCGTTGATGTCGACCCATTTGAACGTCCGCACACCGCGCATCTGGGCCGCCCACGCCATCTGCGTGTCGCCCATCGGGCAAGCGCACGCGCGCGCATGGGCCCTATCGGCCGCGCCCCGCTGGGCCGAGGCGGCCGGCCCACCCGGCCGTTGGATTCTAAATTCGCACGGGCTGCACTGTTCCCATCGGGCTGACCCAACCCTGTAGTGCACTGTTCATTGATTTTTGAAAATCCAAAAAAATAATAAAAATAGTAGAAAATTCCAGAAAAATCTAAAAATCCCAAAAATACTAAAATACCCCATTTTGACCAATTTAATGCCCTGAATTTAAATTTGACCTCCATTCATTCAAATTCAAATTTAAATAATTAAATTTCACCCTTTCACTATATTTATCTCCAAATAAATTCAAAGTTCCTTCATTTTGCCAAATTAAACTTTGATAAAATCCAAATTCATCCAATTCAAAAATCGGCCACCCATTTTTAAATATCTATCTTTTATTTCCAAAAATTGGCCTAACACATACTACCTATTCAATCGTCTCAAATTTATCTAATCCAATTTAGCCGTGACAACCCATCAAGCATTGTTGAACTTCGACCTCCCAACCCCAACCCATTTCTTTTTGTGTTCTTCATTGTTTTTAATTGCATTTGTTCCCAGCTTGCATCCTGCAAAGCAGGAACCTGTGCGACCTCGTTTTCTATGCTAGTGTACGGACCAAGCGAGTTGGTCAACTGAAGGACTGCAAAGGCAGGTGAAATGAGTTTGAAGCTGGTCAAGAAGATCCAGAGCAACAAAAAGAAGGCAAGTCACATGTTTTTGATCATATTGAATCCCATGAAATTTACATTATTTATTTAATGTATTTTCATCATTGATAATTATGAAATGTAATTGCTTAAAATAAAATGTTTAGAATGTCATGCTAATTAGATAAATCCTACTACTAATAAAAGCCCTGTTTACTTTGATGGCCACATTCACCTTGACAACCTTAGTAATTATTAAAATACTATATAAATATTCATAGATCGCATTCAACATTTTACACTACTAAGTGACTTTGGCCGTGGGCCGATAGGTTTGAAAAACTCGGACCTAGGGTAGGGTGGTATGGGACACTGTACCCTAGGGAGAGTAGTGCCGACGTGCACAATTTAGGGTAAGGACATTGTGGGAGACCGTGAGACGGCCTTCGCCCACTGCTTTACCCGAGGATGGAGGCTGGTTGGTTTGGTGGTGGTGAGTGCTGTTGAGCAAAGTGGAAGTTTGTGGTTGAGTGCCTCAGGTGAAAAATATAAGGACAAGAACCTTGTGCCAAGTAACAGACATAGTGACCGCTCAAACCACAGGAGTTGACTTGTCAACACTGGTTTAGTAGCTGCTCAATTCGATTGAAACTCTACAGGATGAGATGACAGGATGTCGGGGAGTTAGGTATGCTACGAGTACCTAACAACGGTAGTAGGCACTTAAAATAGCAGGGAGAAGTTTTTGTTTATATTTGGCCGTGACTGAGTGATGCTACCGGGTAGAGCCTATATAAAGAATTGAGCAGTGAAATGACCTGGCTTTCTTAACTCTGTCGCGGGAGTTAAGGGATTGTGTGGGTAAAGTTGAGCAACTCTGCATAGTGAAATAAATGGTATTCGAATACGCCGTGCTTCCGGTTAACGAAGCTGTGTTAATTGGGTGATTCTAGCAACAAGGCATAAGTAGGATTTGTGATGGTTTTAATCTGGTAAATGATGAACTTTATCTGTTAACAAAACCCCTGATCTTAAAGAGCAAATGATTTAAATTTTTAATTGTTTGCAAATAAAATTGCATCCACCTCATAATAAAACAACTATATTCCCTTCCCTTGAGAATATCCTGGCAAGTAGATATATAGTATTTCCCTATGTGATTTGCTGAGTACAGTGGTTCGTACTCAGACTTGCAAAATTTTTCCCCAACAGATACCAGAAGAGAAGAAGATGCTGTGAATATTCGTGTTAGGGTTACGACTACACTCAGGTGTTCCTGTGGAGTTTTTCTTCGGCTCTTCTATGTGTAAGTTAAGTTCTGGGCTTGGACGCCTGTATTGTTATTAAAGTTGGTCATTAGGTCTTATTTTAATCAAATTAGCTTCTTTTAATTGTTCGTAAGCAGGCATGATACACTGTTCATCCGCAACTGAACTCCTGGGTTGTTGCGGGTGGTGAGATGTCCCTGTTCCCAAAAATAGGGGTGTTAGAGCAACTCCAACCGGTTCTTTATCCTGCTCTTCATTGTATATTTACCTAATATGACTCAAGAAATGGACTCCAACCGGTTCTTTATCCTCCTCTTCATTTTTATCGAGTCGCTATTTTCTCCCGGCCGCTAGCTAGATTTGGCGAGCGCCTCCTCACTCGCTTCTCAAATAGCTAGACCATTGGAATGCTAACTCAAATAGAGAGCTGAAAATAATAGCTAGCCTCTTCATCCTAGGAAATAGAGAGGCAGAAATGACTAATGGGATGGAGTTGCTTACATGGAGTGTGTACATAGTACTGATAGATTACCAAGTTACGTCCTAATAATGAAGATCAGTCCTCAAGCCTTGTTTAGTTTAGAGATTTTTTTTGGTGCTTCCTCCCTCTTTGTTTCAAGTGGAGTTGGAAAACGTTTACTTCTATCAATTGGTAACACTTTGTGTTCTATGTTCTAAATGATAGCATAAATAGTTCATATACAATGGATCTATATGGAATCCATCCAATATGTAGCAAGCCCCAAATGATATATAATATTTTTATTGAAGGACTGTGCAATGAATGTTCACCAATATATCAAGCACAAAAAGCATTTAATGATTCTTTGCACAATACAAAACTACATATGAGTGACGTGGCATTTCTTTACTAGTACAATAGCCTCGCGTGAGGAATACAAACCGTAACTGCCTTCTTATGTCACTTGGTGCGCGTGCCACAATTTTGCTGTTATTTATTGCACGCGTACCTGGAGCCCTGCTCAAATAAATTTATTTTGAGTGGCTTTTGACTGAAAATTACTATAGCTAGTTGAAAAAATACTGTAACTGACGGTGGTTTATTTGGCGTAATTAAATTTAAAAAAATTAAAAATAGAAAAAACAGGTTAGCCTGCTACGAACAGTACAAACGAATACAGAAAAAATAGAACTGGCAAAAAAGCTCAAAGAAAAGCCAAAAAACCAGAAAAAGACGAAATTGTTGAATAGTGAAAATTAAGTCAGAAGTCCAAGCCGAAACAAGCGGGCCTAAAAACATGCATGCGCCACTTTTTAACTGTCCCGTTCGAATACAAGAACTACTAATGTGCTTTTTGTAATAAGAACCAATCTTAGGTTTTAATTTGAAAGATGTTTTCTTCCATTCAGATGTAAAATGTTGACGGCTGCCGCAGCAAAATTTCACATGGTACGTATACGTACGTACAAACGTAAATCTGGTCGACAATTCCACATCATATATTATAAGGCTTTTTTATTATCGTACTATTTTATTTCTGTCCCCAAGCTCTTGTTCATTAAGTAACGGTGCGGTCAGATTGATTAATTAGTTTTTCAAAGTCAAAACTGCATTAATGATAACTGTTTTACAGCTGTTATATACATGAGTTAGACATATACTTGAATTTTTTGTGACGAAGACATATATATGCTTGAATTAATCCATCTCAAAAGGAAAAAAAATGATTTTTGGATTAATGGATTACCATTGTATCTGACGATAAATAAACCTAACAAATGATGGACTTTTTTTTTCAGGTTCTTGCCCATGCAGCTATCAAAATTCAATAACTATCGTGGTCCATCCCTATATATTACACACGTACTGTATGTATGTAGTTCAGAAACATGAGTTTACTGTACACAAGGTAAATGAAACATAGCAATAATATCGTTGTGCCTACGCACGTACGTACCATGCATATTACAAGATCAGCAATGTGTCCATTAAGTTTGAACAAGGCCAAACCGATATCCCTAGAACAAAAAGATCGAATGGGGCAGCTGGTAGCTAGAGAAAAGAAAACACAGCAAGTATAATCACCTAATTACCAAAGCATGAGATCATTCCTAACCTTGAGATTGATATATCTTGCCTTGCTCAAACACTCCTCTTCTCAAGGACGGAATGTAACATGAGGCCGGCCATCGAATTTTATAGACGCGATTTGCAGAAGGATAAGGCAAAAAAATTTAAATGCCGGTCACTGGAAGAAAGGAAATTAATGCCTGCCAAGAAGAATCAAACACTGCAAGTATATATGCACAAGAGTGCGATGGAGAGGAGACCCTGCAGGGAAGAAAAAAAAAATGGAGACCGTTTGTAGCTAGCTTTGACTCTGGTTTTGGAGAGATGTATTTTTAGTTAAGATTAATGCTGTACTAATGAGGACCGAGTCAACAAAGGTAGGAATTAAAGGTTAATAGCTTACCTGCCTGCCTTGCTGTTGACCGGGGTCAATAGCTGCAATGGAGCAGTGTATGTTTGGAGGTAGTTGTAGTTTGACAGAATGACAGGTGGATCACATGTTTTGGGTTGAGTCTATGGTTTTTTTTTGCCAGCTTATTATTTATGGTTTTTCTCAAACAAATAAATAGGATAGTTTGCGTACCGCTATTTCAAAGCGGCTTATCGAGATAACATTTTTAAAATAATTTATCGACTTATTGGCATTCGGTCTATTTGTATAAGCGCTCACACTAATGCTAAAAGTCATCCATCGTAGCCAAAAAGAACCCAGCTTTTTATGATGAGTGGGTGAGTCTTCATTCCGAGTTGGACGTTTAGTTTGATATTGCGGCGTTTACCTCATGTCATGCTAAGTCAATAGGGGTGGATGTTCGGAATTAGGCGAGCTGAGATATATTTTGTTGCAAAATCATGGATTTCGTAAGCATATCTTGACCCAACTTGGACTGAACAGAAGACTTTCGCATGGATTTGAATAGAAATTAATTATCATTTATGGACTAGTTGACTAAGAGTGGATAATGTCTAACATTGGTTACAAGAGAAGTCGGCCCCGCTCATTTCAGCTTCAGATTCTGGCTTATTTTTCATTATTCATAAATTTCGTCTTTTTCTGAACTTTAGGTTTTTTTTGAGTTTTTTTTACGCTTCTTTTTTCCTATATTCGTTCATGTTGTCCGTAATGAGTTAACATATTTTTTTTCTATTTTTAAATTTTTTAAATTTAATTACGTTAAATAAGTCACCTTCAGGTACAGCAACATTTCAGTTGCTACAGTGTAATTTCAGTCCTAAGCCATAGCTTTTCAGCATAAAAGAGCGGGGCCATGAAACCTTCTACTCATTCATCCATGTGAGATGCGTCAGTAGCCATCTATTTTACAATAATAGTGCACTTATATTGACGAGAAAATTGATACTATGCCACTCTTTTGGAGTGGCTTCGATAAAATGCCACCCTCTAGATGGCAATTGTTAAAATGTCATCTAATACATGCTTAACTCTATGATTTACCCTTTTAGGGGTTTTAGCTATTTCTTTTTTTATTTTTTTTCAACCAAAATTGCATAGAAAATGACTATACTACCCCACTTCTGAATTCCTGCTTTGCAAATCAAAAAAACCCCCGCAGTCTGTCGATCCCAGAGAAGCCAAATGAGAGGGGAGAGGGTTCTCCGCCGCCGCCGCCTGGAGAAGCCGAGGTCGTGGGCGCCGCCGCCGGCAAGGCCCGCCCGCCGCCGCGACGCTCGAGGCGCTGCGCCCGCGACGAGCCTCCGCCGCCCGCACACGCACGGGCTTCTCCGCCGCCGCCGCCGCCGCCACCGCCGCCGGTGCCGCCGCCGCCACCGCCGCTGGAGAAGCCGCGGCGTGGCGCGCCGCTGCACGCCGTGGCGCCGCTGCCCGCGACGGCCTCCGCCGCCCGCGCACGCACGGGCTTCTCCGCCGCCGGTACGAGCCGCCTCCGCCGTCGCCTTGTGCCGACGACTGCTGGGCTTGCCGCCTCCGGAGGTTTGCATTTTATGTTAGATGTGGAGCTCTATCGGATGTTGGCCTTGGCTATGTTGGTGAATTTAGTAAGACCATCCGTTACATGTTGCTTGGGAATGTTGGGGAGTCTGACCTTGGATTGCTGCAGTTCTCAAGAGGATGCCCATGCTTGAAGAAATTGGAGCTAAGGAGTTGTTGCTTTAGCGAACGAGCATTCTGTAGACTGTATGTAAGGTGCTGAAATTTTTTTAGTCTTTTTCATTCCCTTTAGTATTGATTAATTGCATGAAATCCTAATTATGTAGACAATTGGGAGGAGAGAAGCTGGTTGGAACGAATTGACACCATGAGCAAGGACGTGTCGTCAGGGTAAAATCTTCCACTGATATTAGCACATTGTGGTTGCATCGAGTTAGATGGAGCTAACTCGATTTTTTTTTGTTGGTTCAATTCATTTAGATCGGATTCAGAACAACGGTCTAGAGTAGATGCTAAATTGGTTGATTATGCGACAAGTTCAGATTCAGTGGTTTCAGTTGTAGATAAAGAACATCTAGATAGTTGTACAAGTGCACCTTTATTTATTGAATATGGGTCCATTTCAGAAGCAGTGGTTCGAATTGAGCCCAATTCACAGCTAGTTCAAATTGATTGGGATAACTTGGAGATCGAGCAAACACAAGATGACGAGGGAAGGATTCAGGTCATGAGTGATGACCAATTGTTTGCTCTTTTAGGCTTGAGGGATGAGGATGAAAGTGCAAAGAACTCCACGCAAGTTGATATTGCAAATAGTGCTATTGAAACAAGTGGTCCTGCGGTTATTGAGGGCACTGAAGGTGCAGCTCTTCCTGTTGATGATGCAATACCGGGTGAACTTGTGATAAGTTATGACAAGAATAACCCTTGTATGGATCTTGGCAGTAAGTATCCATCAATGAAGGATTTTAGGTTGGCTGTGAGACAGTTTGCAATTAACAAGGAGTTTGAGCTTGACATAGTGAAATCTGACCAAAGCAGATTTAGGGTAAAATGTGGAGTTGAGGGGTGTCCATGGAGTCTTGTTGGGCGTAGGCAGAGCGATAAAACTATAATGGTACTAACCTGATATATACTCTTGACATTACGTAATGGTACTATATTTAGGGTATAATGGTTCTAATTGATTTTATTTATTTGGTATTGCAGGTCACAGTTCATAATGAAGATCATAATTGTACGTCTACTATAAGGATAAAGACAACTACAACTTCACAGGCCTGGGTTGCTGACAAGGCTATTGATATCCTCAAGACCACTCCTAACATGGGTGCCAAAGAGTTGCAGAAAAGGTTACAGGATGATCACAAGGTAACAATCGGTTATGACACAGCTTGGCATGGTAGGGAGAGAGCTTTGAAAGAATTGTATGGATGTTGGGAAGAAAGTTTCCAAATGTTGTATAGGTGGAATGAAGAGATTCTTAAGAGATCACCTGGTAGTGTTGTGGAAATTGACATCAAAGTAGTTGATGGGAGGGCATACTTTCATAGGTTTTTCTGTGCACTTAGACCTTGCATTGAGGGGTTTGTGGATGGTTGTAGACCATACCTTAGTGTAGATTCCACTGCACTAAATGGTAGGTGGAATGGACATTTAGCTGCAGCTACATCAATAGATGGGCATAATTGGATGTATCCAGTTGCATTTGGTTTTATAGACTCTGAGACTGAGGACAACTGGGTTTGGTTCATGACACAGCTCCGTAAGGCAATAGGGGATCTAGAACCTCTTGCTATTTGTTCAGATGCCTGTAAGGGGTTAGAAAATGCGAGATGAAGGTGTTTCATCAAGTGAACAAAGAGAATGCTTTTATCATCTTATGAAAAATTTCCAGAAGAAGTTCCATGGTGACACTTTTGGGAATATGTACCCTGCAGCAAGGGCTTATAGGGAGATGGTGTTCCAAAAGCACATGACCCCTATTATTAATGGAGCTCCTGAAGTTTGGAAATATTTGACAACATATCATAAACTGAAGTGGATGAGGTGTGGCTTCAACACAGCAATCAAGTGTGACTATATCACAAACAATATTGCTGAAGTTTTCAATAACTGGATTAGTGGTATCAAGGACTTGCCTGTTGTTGATCTAGCTGATAAGATAAGGGAGATGATAATGGTTCTATGGGATAAGAGAAGGAGGATTGGAGAAAGGCTGCATGGTCGGATCCTTCCCGCTGTAATGCACCAACTAAAGGCAAGGACCAAAGGATTAGGACATTTGAACGTTGTAACAGCGAGCTTACATACCGCAGAGGTGTGGGACAATGGCAAGGATTTTGGTAGGCATGTTGTTGCAGCCACAGCGAAGACATGCACATGTGAGGAGTGGCAGCACACCGGGCAGCCTTGTGGGCATGCATTGGCTTTTTTAACAACTCAAAAGAATGTGAACTTAGAAGAATATGTTGACGAGTGTTACTCTATAGACAAATTCAAGGCTGCATACAAGAGAGAGATACCAGCAATGCCCGACAAGTCACAATGGCCAGAGGTGGAATTGCCTTTCGATGTGGGTGCACCACTAGGCAAGAGGAGTGTGGGGAGACAGAGGAAATTGAGGATTAAAGGATGTCTTGAGACCGGTGGCAAGAGTAGTGCAAAAAATGACGACAAGAAAAAGAAAATGGTTAGAGGACCAGTTACATGCAAAAGATGTGGTGAGAAGGGTCATAGGCAAGCTAGCTACAAGTGTCCACTGAATGGTACCAAAAAAGGTAACATTTTTATCTCTATACGACATTTTAATTTTTCATTGTTGTTATTTATTAATCCTTTGCGTATGCTTATTTGTAGGAAAAGGAAGCCTAGAAAGAATAACACAAAGTACCCACCTGAACCTTCTACGCCAATAAGGACATGATGCATGGGATATAATAATGCAGGAAAGCCCGGGAATGGTGACAAGAAGGTAAGTAAATTGTTTGTGTGTGAATTATATAACTATATTGTTGTCTGTGAGTAACTTAGCTTATGTCCTTATTTGTGCAGGTGTCTTGCAATGTTGCTAGGAGACAAGACATCTACTACTGGAGGAGGAGGAGTAGGCACTATAGGAGAAAGGGCTTGTCGAGGAATAGGAGACACTTTGGGAGCAAGTAGTTCTTCTATCCCTAAGAAGAAAAAAAATGACTCCTAAGAAAAAGAAGACATGATCTACCTCCTGTAACTATCTAAAAACCAAATGAGATGTGAACTCAATGTTTTGTGGACTTATTTTGTACTGAGATGTGAACTTAATGTTTTATGCACTTATTTTGTACTGAGGTTCATCCTTACCAAAACAAGCTTAAGCACGAGGATTCCATCCAAATATACTGTTGATTTGCATTGCATATTTGCAATCCATCTGTATTCTGAACAATTTATCTTTCGCCCAGCAGCCAATTAATATTGTTAAATCTGTGATTAGTTATTCCTCATATGGTCATGTCCTAGTGCCAATTTTCGAAAGCGGTAGCATGCATGATGTGAATAGATATGCATAGAGAAGAGGTAGCAGTGTGAGGACATGTAGCTAAATGTGACAATAATTCTTACCGAGTGTCTCTGTCTAAACAACTTGATGAGTCATGGCAGAAAATTCCAGTTTGAGCATAAGAGTCAGTTCATTATTATTAGATAATTTACATGCTCACAGTACAAGAGAATGTTTGAACATGCCGAATGTGAAGTGGGGAACAAAACGTCTAATATTCAGAACATATGATTTAACAAGCACTGGGGAACATGCCGAATGTTTGAATATTCAGAACATGGTTATTACATGTAACAAGCACTGGGGAACAAAACAAGAACATATGATTTGCAAAGTCATATCCTCAAGCTGACACAGCAAATCTCAGGCAAATCTCATGCGGCGGCGGTGGCGGCCCGTGCCTGCGGCGGCCCGTACCGGCGGGGGTGGCGGCGGCGGCGCCACGACCGCGGCTTCTCGAGCGGCAGCCCGCATCGGCGGGTGGCGGCGGCGGCGAAGCCCCTCGAGCGGCGGCGGCGGAGAAGCCCGTGCGTGTGCGGGCGGCGGCGGAGGTGGGCCTTGCCGGCGGCGGCGCCCACGACCTCGGCTTCTCTAGGTGGCGACGGCGGAGAACCCTCTCCCCTCTCGTTCGGCTTCTCTGGGATCGACAGACTGCGGGGGTTTTTTTTATTTGCAAAGCAGGAATTCAGAAGAGGGGTAGTATAGTCATTTTCTATGCAATTTTGGTTAAAAAAATAAAAAATAAAAAAGAAATAGCTAAAACCCTAAAAGGGTAAATCATAGAGTTAAGCATGTATTAGATGACATTTTAACAATTACCATCTAGAGGGTGGCATTTTATCGAAGCCACTCTAAAAGTGTGGTATAGTATCAATTTTTCTTATATTGACACATAATTTGGACTTCGGAGAGTGCAGATGGGTTGTCGTGATGGGTGCACATTTTATTTACTTTTATGATAATCACTTTATTATGGCCTCGCCGCTAGAAATCGTCGGCATTGGGGGCGTTTGGGGGCGATTATAAACCAGTCCAACGTTGACACGTAGGCCTTCGGGGTGCTCTCTATCGCACTAGAAACCGTCGTCTTTTGGGCTGCTTTGGGCCAATCTCGTCGTGACACGTAGGCCTTTACTGCCTGTGGCCCATCCAAATGGGCCTTACTTCCACATTCAGATCTGATTTCCATTAATAAAAAACATCCCGTGTTTTTAACGCACAATTTTTGTTGAGGACTTATGGCAGAGTTAGCTGTACACCGAGACCTATGTGGATAAACCAAAATTTTAAACTAAAATCATGTACTATCCATTTGGAAGAGGGAATTTTGGGGTTTTTTTTAAGAAAACAAGGCCCAAAGGGTATTTACTTTGGATTAACATCAAGAGGTCGGTACAACCACCAGTATGTTTATAGAAAGGATCATGAGAAAATAGAACGTTACAAAAGGTCCTTCATATAAATTCTGCGGGCTCCACAAAAATGTAAATTACAAAGAGGCCCGTGAAGTCTTGCTCGGATCCTCCCCTTGCCATGGACGCCTAATACAAAGACCAACTGACCAGGTTGACTTGGGGGAAGATGGCCCCCTATAGTGGAGGTTGAGGCAGTGGTACAAGGATCTGCAGCGGGGACGTGCAACCAGTGATCCACTCGGTAGGATTCACTATGCCGCCGCTAGGAACAAAGGATTTTTGAGTCTGCAATCTCAGCCCGACATGGGTATGGGCGAGCACTATCCGTGCTCACCATGCCTGATTGCCATCTCTAATCCTGGGGGAGTCGTCAATAGAGCAAGAACAGGAGTGAAAGAACTAGGGGAACAACACAACGGCCAGACATAGGCGATCGTCGGGAAACTAGAGATGTACTCCAAATCCACAGAGGGAAAAACATTCTTCAGTAAAGGGAGGGGGTACCTTGAGTCTCTAGATGAGCACACCATGCACCGAAGAGGAAGACTGTCGCCACGAGGTAGATGACGGATGGCAGCATGAGTACAGTACGTAGCTTTGAACCAGCAAGCTAGAACCTTCACTGATAGATAGATTGCTAGATCTCTATGGCAAGAGGTAGTGGCGGACCTAGGAATTTCAGGATGTGTATTCGAAGTTACAAAAATATTGTTAAATAAAAAATATAAAGATCCACAATAGCAAAAAATTAAAGTGTAATTAAAACATATGAAAGATTTTATTAACAAAGCAATACTAGAGCATACATGCTGCACAAGTAATAAAATAATGTGGAAAGTTTAACTTATAGCAGAACTGTAGAAGCATATTCCACAAGAGTCTTGGCAAGAGTATGGTTCAGTCTTCACACAATTCTTCACATTGTGTGCATGAACAATATATATCTACAATAATTCAAGTTATGTAACCATTGTTTTGTCTACAAATAGTAGCAAGAATCTAACAAAATATTTGCAGAACAAGCACATTACATGTACATGAATCATCAACTTTCAACACATGAATCATGAACTAGCTTTTCAAAACATTGAAGTTGTTAGGATAGTAGCTTGATACCATCAGGTGATCAGGAATAGGAATGGCATTATTAGCCTATTCAGAGCCTTTGACACCTGACTCCTAACATAATGTGAGGTCCAATTGCAATTTGTAACAACTTTGTCTATTGCAATCGTTAGAGACAAGATACATCACGCATGTCTTGCAAAGACAAGGCACATGGCTGGAAATTATCATCTTTGCATAAGTGCATATCAATTTTGGAATGCCATAAATGGAATCTGGCACTCACATAGACGCATTGCAGAAGCTAGAAGGGAAAAAGAATTAAAAAAGGGTAAACATCAGCACTCAGTAGGAAGGGCTATAAGTCTATGACAATGTCAACCTTGAAGCACTTCTCGTCTCATGTCAACAAATCTCTGTCTTCTTTCATGATGTAAGAGTTTTGATATCTTTCTACTTGAGCAATGATAACTGAACTAATATGGAAAAGTTTAACTCAAAATATAGCAGGAATAACCACATCAGATATGGCAATTTAACTTGAATTATAGTAGGAATCACCGAATTATATCTGGCAATGTGGTATAGAGAAACTGAGAAAGTGCCTTCCCACTGTTCCCAAGTCATCAGGGTAAAGATGAGGTCGCCGCCTGCCCACCTCCTTGGACGGCATTCGTCGTCATACCGGGGAACATGTGGGATCTAATCTGGACTGAGGCTGGGGCGCTGGCCGCTGGGCTATTGATCGATGCATAGTCTCAGAGTCGGAGGAAGGAGGAACCTGCACCCAGTGCCCGATCGGTGACCGCCCGTGCACCGCTAGGGAGAGGAGAGCTGGAGAGGTTGAGTCACTGAGAGTCTGTCTATCCAAGACGAGACTGTGAGGCCGAGGCATGAGAGACGTTGAGCTGCTGGGCCAAGCACCCCCGTGTCCGGTGTGGGGCATGGGCCAACAACTGGCTAGTCGGCAGTCGGTCCAGCGCATGCGGAGCCACCAGGTTGAGCTAGAAGATGGAAATGAGATGAATTAAACACATTTACTAGTATATATATGTATTACATATTATATAGTGAGTTTTTGCCAAAAGTTTTAGGTATTCTGAATACCCTTGAATTACTGTAGGTCCGCCCTGCAAAGAGGACTAGCTCGTCGAAGAGGTACGCCAGTAGTATTTACAGCAAAAGGTGGATTCGTCACCTGAGCAGCTGGGGACCTCAGGGCTTAACACTGCCTTGAAGGAGAGAAGAAGTGAAAGCCTAAGGAGATGCCTTGCCTTTGCACAATCACATATTTATAGCAGCCACAGAATAGAGACCACTGCTGCCGGAACATGGCACTCCACTGGCTGGATTCGCAAATATGCGCTTAGATCTGAGCAGCTCTGGTGCAGGAGCTCCACCACCATGCACCATTGAGCAGGAGACCACTGAGAGGGAAGGAAAACCTAAACTAGGGTAATATACAAGAGGAGAGTGGGGTGGGACACCTCTCGCTCTACATTAGCGAGGAGCCAGGAAGAGATAGGGGAGAGGGCCGGCCAGGTCTGGGAGGGAAGAGGTGGGGAGGAGGTGTTTTCCACTGGAGCGGAGAATGAGAGGAAAGGGAACTTCTGTCTCACTATCAAGTTAGGTTCTGTTCCAAACACTGATGGCTTTTAGCTTTTGATTTTTAGAAACTAAAAGTTATTTGGAATGCGTTCTAAATAGTGATGGCTTCTAGCTTCTAGCTTTTTTCTATTTTTTGTTCATTTTCTTTTAATTGAATACTACAAAAAAAACCAACAGCCGCTATAGTGCCATTTCAGACAAAAGTCAAAAGTTACAACACTTTAAAACAGGGCCTTAGTTGAGGGAGTTTTTGGGTTTAAAACTGCCGAGACTGCATCTAGACCAGAGACATGGACTTGAAATATAATCCTGTGCTCTGGTCTGATTTCTACGGAGGTGGTACCCTCAATTGTTACTGTCATGTGTTCGTTTGGTCCTCTCGCAAAAGATGGACTGGCACTTGGTTATATGGGCTACAGTCCGACTCAGTCGATATCTTATATCCGATGTTGTTATATCTGGAGCTATCAAGAACGGCCAGCCGTAGTATATGCGGTTCACCGGAGTTTGGTCCCAGTGTCTTACATAAATAAATTATAATAGAGTACATATGTGCGTGTTCGTTGAAAAAGTGTATGTCTATACTACGTGAGGCCTTGACACCTTCGTAAAATTTCCAAAGGTATGTTAAATGGCACGCACACGTGTATGTGCGTATAATGATGTGAGTGAGCAGTGGCGGAGGACCCGATAGGGTAAGGTAGGGCTTGGGGTCATACCTTAATTTTTTGCAGCAGGCCCCCATATACCCCCTATCCAGTCGAAGAGTACAAGAAAAAAGTCGGCGCTAACCCTAGATCCCGGGCGGCAGAGGCGGCGCCGCGGCGGCCAGGCGGAGACGCAAGGATGGCGCGGCGCGGCGGCGATCAGGCCCCAAGCGGAGCCGCGGAGGAGTCGGCGCCTCGGCGGGAGCCTAGGAGGTGGTCGCCGGGCCGCCAGGAGCGCGGAGGCCGGAGGCGGGGAGCGAGAGGCGGGAGGCAGGGGCGGGGAGCAGACGCAGTCAGGCGGAGCGGCCGTCCTGACGCGGTGCCGCGTGGGACGCGATGCGGACTGGGCGACTTCTTCGTTGGCCGAAGCAGAGAGGAGTGGGGGCAACGGGAGACTTCGGTTTTTTTTATAAGACGGGAGACTTCGGTTGGGAGGCAAAGGACGGGAAAAGGAGACCAGTCCGGACTGTTACGCACTGTGCAACCCAAAAAATCTCAGATTTTTCGCTGGAAAGGTCGTTGTTTTCCACATTGGACTGCGCTGCTTCCACATCAGCCTAGCTATGATTTATGAGACTTTGAGCTTTTCAGCTTTTGAGGCGCAGAGGAGCTGATCAGCTGAGGATTTCAGTTTCTATAGTTTCTATTTTATAAAGTATAATGAATTCTATTTATTCTAGATTTTAGATTTGTGTATTTAAGTATTAGTTTTGATAGCTTGTAAAAATTTTATGTAGATTGTAGAATATGTAAACTAGCTTGTCAAAATGAGGGTACTTATATAGTTATATTTTTACCTCTCCAGAAACAGTGATCTGAGGCTTGTTTAAATTCAAGGCGGGCGGGCGGCAGCCACCGGTGGGCAGTGGCGCTGGGCGCTGCCGCGCTGGGCAGTGGCGTAGCCGGCGGCGGGCGGGCGGGCGGCAGCCACCGGCGTGCAAACTCCGGCGTTGACAGGGTTGGAGGAGCTTGAATGGTATTGCTTTTGATCCGCCCCACCTCATTTTTTTCCCGTCCTCCGCCACTGTGAGTGAGTTGTGAGTTTTAGGTGTGCCTTAGCCTTATACCCTAGAAAAAAGAATGACCATGTGCAAGCAAGTAAAAGTGGTTAAACATGCATGGGCCTGTCCACCCCAGTCGTCGGTTAAACTAAACACGGGCGGTGCTTTTGGTGGTTCGGATGGCCAAGCAGGTGTGGCTGTCATTGCTCGCGATTCTCGTGGGGTTTTCCTGGGGTCTTTTGGCAGAAATTACCCAGCAATCACGGAGCCTCAAGTGGCAGAAGCATTGGCATCTCGGGATGGATTTCTCTTTGCCCGACATCGTGGATACAGGAAAATAATCTTGGAGACTGATTGTCAGGAAATGGTCTCAATGTGTACGCAAAAGGGCAACAGGTCCCTTGTGGCATGCATCCTTGCAGAAGTTCGAGAGCTAGTTTCGTCCTTTGATGATTTTTTTTTTCGTTTCAGTTTGTAAGACGGTGTGCTAATGTTGCAGCCCATTGCTGCGCGAAATATGTGTGTACACAGTCGGCTTCACAAGAATGGCTCGGTGTGAGTCCTCGCAACAGATTGTACCAGTTATGCTAGCTCCCTCTTAAATTTCTTGCCACACGATGCTAGTGTTCTAGCTAGCTAAAATTGTGTGGTGAAGTTAAGCTACAAACTTTCACTTTCTTCTTGTGGGTTAGACCAAGATATGTGATGGCTGTAATTAAGGAAGCAAAATTTAGTCTCCTGCGCAAGGCAGCGAGCTAGGCTGCTGCTCGCCTGCTCCTACCAAAGGCCTCATGCCTCTCTTCGAATAAGGTGTGTTTTCAGATAGCGTAGAGTTGTCATTGTCTCATTGATCATTGTTTTGTTCTGGTTTTTACGTATTGTTCAGTCCTCGTGTACGCCGATCGACCTCCATTAATTGGATGCTCTCGTTCTTGACTACATTGACCACTTCTTGTACCTCTGTGTCGACATGAATTTACGGCTTAGATCTTCAACTTCATTCCCGTCCATCTGATGAAACCGAATAACTACGAATCCCATGATGCATGGCAGCAGTTTGAACAATCTTAAGAGGAGCACAAAATATACATTGATAATTGAAAGGGAATTCAACCGTACGTGCCTCCCCCTGCAACGCTATATAGCCAAGCAAACTGCTGGAACTCGGGGGGAAAACACAATTACGCCACAGCAACCTTAAGATCGTCTTTCTTGCGGAGACTCTAATCTGGAGACCAACCAGTTTAGAACTTGATTGTTGTATTGCTTAATAATAATAATAGGTACAATGCTAACCATTTTATAGAGATTGCTAAACTTGACACTTAAGAAACATCTTTATATTGAAAAACTAATCTCTAATAATAGGAAACTTATCTCTAATATATAGAAATAATCTAGAAGGAAATAAACCCAAATAATAAGGAAACTAATTGTTATATTCCTAATCCGTGATATACTGGTGAATCACCCAAATTCGTATGTGCTATAGTACCCATGCGGTACTGTTCACATTTGCTACAGTGCTCCATGGTACTGTTCACTCGCCTGCTGTGCGTACATTGAGATCCTAGGCCATAACATTACACCCCTCACGACGAGACAGCTTGGGGAGCTATCAGGTAGCGCTCATGGTTGAAGTCCTTCATAACCCCATGTCAACGAGAGCCTATGACAATATCGTGCAACGCGAAAGATAATCAGTGAAGCCCCATTGCACAACAATAAGGATACCAACCTCCTAGTGTTGGTTGATGTCGTAGGATTCACCGTCGACAAGGGCAAACACCATAGGGCAGCAACATCCTTCTTGTCTTAAGATGCAATGGTTGTGGGAGAGATACAATGACATCGCTGACCCCCATGTTATAGCCGTTGTGCTCCGCATCTTCGAAGGCACAGTGTTGGCCAGTTGTGTGAAGAAGACTGTCGCTGGATAGCGGCAACTTTTCTCTTTGGCAAAGGCACCATAGGTGCAGCCAATGATAGCGAAGCCTGTCAAATGTTATGGTCGGTAGTTGGGTATAGGTCCGAAGATCGAGGATAGGGCACTCGCCCTCATCTAACTGCTAGCAGGGCTCTTCTCTGATGAGGTAGCAAGGCTCTGATGTTTATTTGGAAAACCTTTGTTTATTCATTGCTTGATTATGAATGGTGTGGCTCCTCTTTATATAGATGAGGTTAGCCTATAACAATATGGAAACTAACACAATCTAATGCAACCAATCAACTAAAAATAATAGCATATCCATACTATCTAAATATAAAGATATGCATCTATCTATTTCTAAAATGAAGATATACATTTAATTATTCCTAATACGAAGAAATGCATATAACCATTCCTAAGCCTGTGTAAGCTGCGGGTCCAATCTCCTGTAGGGCATGGGCGTAGGTGACCGCCATCACCTGTGTCAGCTAGATCTGGTGCGACAACTGGGGGTCATCCACCCTGGCATCGAAGCGCTATGGAAGATACCCCCATCGCAGATGCAAGGGAAGTAGGAGAAAGGGGACTGTCGCATCCTCTCCTCATGCACTTGGCATAGGTAGGCTACTGCTAGATGTGCCACATCCTGAATGGTGTCCGAGAGGTGCATCCGAGGGAGCCCAGCTGGGATGGTGTGCGAGTTGAGCTCCTTGTCCCGTGCATAGAGGAAAACCTCCATGGTCCACAAGTCTCGGTTCTAGACTCGGGTCCTCCTGCCCCTGAAGATGGGCTGGCGATTGTACACAAGGTACTGCAGAAGCTGTCGCAGGAGATCAACAACTCCCCGTCATCCCATCCATGGGAAAAGTGATCCTACGGACCGGCTGACGAAGCTCTGGCCATCTAAAATTTTGAACACCAAGAGGTTAGAACAAGTGAAAATACAAAAGGGAGTATAGAAGAGTAAAGAACTAAGAGGGATAAGTAAAGCAAGCTAGTACACTATATTTTGCCAAAGTTTTTCTTAATTTTTGGAAATAATACTTAGGCCATAGAATGCAACCAGTCTAACTAAGGTTTCTACAGTCGTAGGCTCTAATACCAGCCCTGTTAAACCTGGATTTTACCAACCCAAAATCCTCTATGATTCCACCGTACTATTCCCTAGATCAGTAGATAGCGCTCATAGGTACATTGCTGGATCATTTTATACAGGACAAATACCATACTATTGCAATACCAGAGTTCAAATAGACCACGTCGGGTCGATTTTACAATAGGGTCGTCAGGCCAAATGTTTACATCATGTGAAGTGCGGAAGCAGAAGCAGAGGCAAACATGGTAAGGCACAACCCGCCACAGGCAAGCAACAAAGACATCTTAGGTGCCACCGATATTAGCCAGAGACCTAACTAATATTGGAACCACCCACAAGTTAGCCTAGTCGGCTAGACTGAGATGAGAGGCAAGACTACTAAAGGCTACTCTAGTCTCCACCATCTTCACCACCTTCTTCGCTCTGGTCCTCGTAGTAGACATAGTGACCTTAGTTCACAGACTCTGAAGGGGAGGGGGGATTGAGAGCGAGGGTGACCACAAACAACTGTGCTCCACGAGCCAACACACAAAATGCATATAATTATAGATGCAAGGCTAAATAAGGATGGCTCAGGTTCTTTTATTTGCTTTAAGCGACATTAGCAATAACCATAATTAAAATTTCTATAACATAGCATTTTACAAACATGCTTTAAAGAGGTTGAAATTGAGCAGTATTTATAGCGGTGTAGGTTCCATCAACTGATTATATGGTTCCATCCACCTATGCTAGATTTTGATTATTAGGTTTCTTCCACCTTATTAACAACACTTGAGTACATTTCACCAGGAAAATTCCAAAGTCAGGTTTACATCTGCCCGATAGTTTTCTTCCCCTCCCATAAAGGTTTTGAAAATAGAACTAGAATGAGTAAGATCCCATGCCGCCCTTGACTGTGTGCACGGCTGTTCGAACAGTTTATACTCTGTAGAGACTATACATCTTTTCCCACAAGAGACAATCAACTCGATAGATCTACTCGAGTTCTTGGTCACACAGATCGAGAGATTATCACGAGGCCTTTACAATACCTCGCCTCAATACCATTTCACCCTTATGGAGAACCACCAATGGTATCCACCATAAGTTAGTGCGGGAAGTCACATCCTAACATCATAGCCGAGCGGAACCACAAGTTTTCCCCACCGCTACAGAAATGGGTGCACATCACCTTCACACGGTGTCCCATTCATGCTGGACTTTTTGGTCCGCACATGCACAACTTCATTCCCCCACATGCGAAATGACCCCGAGGCGTAGTAAATTATTCAGCGAAGCCTACACTTTGCCATCTTATGGTAGTACTGTTTTATACGGTGAGGTCATCACAAGATTAAGTCCTTAATTTGTCCGGGTGGTTCGTACCACAAACCACAGATTCTTGTGTTACATTCACACCAACCTCTCTTACCATTTGCCCAGACAGGTACAACATTAAATATGACTTATAGCTATCCAGATTACTAATTTTACCTAGAGCGACAAGGCACGTGGATTTTCAAGTATCAAGGATGGCAGTACTAAATTACTTAGATCAACAAGTGGTTGTTTGGCTACTTTACGAGTAACATACATTTGCATAGAAAATAAAGTATGCAGATTTCATAATTTAAATGAACATACTTCACATGAAATATAGGCTCAAAATGATCAAAGTATTGACTTGTCTAGATCAAAAGCGTGGGGATCTTGCGCTGCTTCAATCGAGGGCTTGTTTGCACCTTCGAACTCTACTCAGGAGAACGAACTAGAAAATAAACCATAGACAAGCAAACACAAATAAGTGCCAAATAAAATTAAACTAAACCCGAAATTAAACAAAACCAGCATCAAAAGATAGATCTTGATTTTAGAAAAATTTAGAAATAAGTGTCTTTAAATTCGGAGGTACGACGAGAGAGAACAAGTCCCTCAAAGTTTTATTTTCAGGAAAATTCCCCAAAAACAAAAGAGAAGAGAGGAATATCTCTCTGACAGGTGGGGCCCAAAAATTTTTAAATAGTTTTTGGATTACTTCAAGACTTTGAACTACCATGAATGGCATGTGGGCCCATGGCTTAAATAAAAGAATTTACAAAATTAAAAGTGCAGAGCCCGCATGTCAACCTGACATTTTTTTGAACTAGTTTATAGCTGAGATAATGGCCATGGGGTCCATTGTCAGTGCTAATTAAAATAGCTATTAGTTTAGTTAGCCATGTGTAGTGATTTAACTATACTGCTACAGTGCTCTTCCCAGCCGAGAGGGCGGTGAAGCCTGCCGACAGTGAGGGTGGCCATGGTGACTTGGTAGCATTCATGAAACGGGTCCCATGGCCCTATGCGCATCCTTGGGAGAACCGACAACCAGATTTGGCCCAATGGCTACCAGCGGCGGGGCTCAGCGGTGGATGGAACAGGAGATGGCGCAACCAGTGAAGCAATGCATTAAAACCCAATTAACTGGCATGGGAGCATCTACGGGTGATTTTGAACTCACCCGAGGCTTTGGCGGTGGTCGAGATGGAGTTGGAGGGGTTGGCGATGGAGATGGTCTCGGCGGCCAATTGATTGGATAATCGATGGAGCGATGGGGTGGTGAGGCACCAGTGTTGGAGAAGAAGGTGCTTGCCGGCGGCCTGCAGAGGGAGAGGGGGGCAATTAGTTGCTAGGGAAGGGGGAGAAGAGGGTGGCGAGCTTGAGGAAAGGTTAAGGATAGTTCGGTGTTGACCCGACGATGTTGTCGACGGTGGCAGCCACCGGGAGAGCACATGGCAGAGGCGGCGGTGAGCTCAAGCAGATGAGGGAGGTGGAAGGCGAAACCAAGTAGGAGGTGTTGGAGATTGAGGGAGGCTCGGGCAGCCTTTTATAGGCAAAGGAGGGGAGACTGGCGTCGTGGAGCCTCAGGCGATGATGTAGTGGCCGTGCGAGTGGCGCCAGCTTCGGCATGGCTGTAGTGCAAGCGGGGTGGTCGAAGCTCACCACTATCGCACAGAAAGACGACAAGTACTTCGGATTGTCGTGACAAAACACCTCGCAGCCCGGCGGTCATAGGGGGAGAAGTGGAGGATGAGGTGGAGGGGAACTGTTGTCATGCCAGGGCTCTAGCGATGCGCCTAGATGAGCGACACTGTCGTGGCAGGCGTGGGGACCATGACGGCATAGGCATAACAGGGCCAAACCACGGCGGCGTAGCGCAGGGAAGCTGATGCGGAGCTTGGTCGGGCGCTAAAGCGGAGGTCGGGGTGCATGCTTTGACCTGGTGGCTGCAAGGGGAGGGTTAGTAGTGTAGTACACACATGGGGAAGGGGCAAACTGAGGTTCTGCCGTGACAGCACAACCTTCAGCCCAATGATCCCATGGCAGAGGAACTGAAGATGATGTGCTGCCATAGCAGGGTGCTAGCAGAGGTGACATGGTCGGACCACGGCTGTGTGGTGCTCAGGGTTAACGAGGAACAAGGACAGAGGGAAGAGAAGGGGAGAGGGAGGGAGAACTGAGAAGGAGATGGGAGGCACTGGTGAAGGCATGGGTTAGAGCCCAAGGAGAAGTTTGAGTTTGCACTCTCTTAAATTCCCTCCAAAATTTTTTTGGTTTGCAATCATGTTCATGTTTTGAATCTTTGAATTTGAAAATAGATTTTCAGATTGAGATCACTCGTTTGAAATTTTGCATTAGCTCAAAGACTTCCCAAAATGGGATGTTACAGATCCTACCCTTCTTAAACAGAATCTCGACCTAGAGATTCGAGCTATTCTAAGTACAGAAAGGGGAAGTCTAATCGAAGTTGATCCTCATGCTCCCAGGTTGCTTCTCGCTCTGTGTGGTTGCTTCACTAGACCTTGCAAAGACGGATGGTTTGGCGTCTTGTCTACTTCTCCATGGTATTAAGGATCTTGATTGGATGTTCTAGGTAGGACAGATCCTTCTAGAGTTTGAAAGTCTCAATTGGGGTTTGCTCTTTAGGAACCCTATGGCACTTCTTGAGCTGAGAGACATGGAACACATTATGCACATCCGACAGGCTCGCTCGTAGTTCCAATTTATAAGCAACTTCTCCACACTTGGCGATGATTGGAAATGCCCCTATGTATCTGGGTACAAGCTTGCCTTTTACCTTGAATCTTTGGACTCCTCGGAGGGGTGACACCTTGAGGTAAACATGATCCCCGAGTTGGAAAGTTAACCCTCTGTGGCGATTGTTGGCATGGCTCTTTTGCCTAGATTGAGCAGCTTGAAGGTGATATCTGATCAGTTGAACTTTATTTTCTGCCTGCTTTAGAGTATCTGGCCCAAAGACATATCCATCTCCTGCTTCTGACCAGTGCAGAGGGGTTCAACACTTCCATCCGTAAAGAGCCTCGAAAGGGGACATCTTGAGGCTAGATTGATAACTATTATTGTAGGAAAATTTTGCAGAGGGTAAACACCTCTCTCAGTCTATAGTGAACTTTAGAGTACAAGCTCAAAGCATGTCCTCTAGAATCTAGTTTATTCTTTTTGGGGGTGATATGCAGTGCTGAAGGTAAGGTGGGTTCCAAGGGCATCAGGCAGACTAGACCAAAAATGAGAAGTGAACTGGGAATCTCGATCTGAGACTATTCTCTTGGGCACACCATGTAGACATACAATGCAGGCCATGTATAACTTGGCTAGTTTATCTCCCTTGTAGGTGGTCTTCACAGGGATAAAATGGGCAACATTGGTCAATCTATCGATTATCACCCATATGGAATTATATCCTGACTTGGTGCAGGGTAAGCCAGTTATGAAATCCACTCCAACTTCCTCCCACTTCTACTGGGGAATTTGCAGGGGTTGAAGTAGTCTAGCAGGTCTCTGATGTTCAGCTTTGACCCGCTGACATCGCAACATGTCACATACTTGGCAATATCTCTCTTCATACGGGGCCACCAATATAAGGTTTTCATTTCCTAATACATCTTGGTGCTATCTGGATGCAGGGTGTAAGTTGAGCTGTGGGCTTCTTTGAGTATTAATTCCTTAAGATCCTTTTGGTGGGGAACAAAAAGGCGTTTCTCGTACCATAGGACTCCCCGTTGATCTTCTACCATCTTGGGGGCTTTCCCATGGTAATGAGACACTTAAACATTTGGACTCGAGGGTGTCCTTTTTAAGCTGCTATAATTTGCTCCTCAAGAGTTGGGTGCACTTCCATGGCAGCTAGGTTAAGGGCTTCAAATTCCTTGTAGAGCTCAAGTTGAAATTCTTGCACCATAAGGTTGTTGTAGTGGGACTTGCGACTTAAGGCATCGGCCACTAGATTAGCTTTCCCTGGGTGATAATGGATATCCAGATCATAGTCCTTGATTAACTCTAGCCATCTCCTTTGTCTAAGGTTGAGATCTGTTTGGGTGAAGATGTACTTGAGACTCTTATGGTTTGTGTATATGTCACAATGATTCCCAATTAGGTAATACTGCCAAATCTTTAGAGCGTGCACTACTGAGGCTAGTTCCAGGTCATGGGTTGGATAATTATCCTCATAGGGACGAGTTGCCTGGACGCATAAGCCACAACTTTTTCTCCTTCCATAAGCACACAGCCAAGACCTTGGTGTGATGCATCACAACATACTTTGAAATCCTTGTGTATATCTAGTAGGACTAACACATGGGCTGAGGTCAGTTTTTTCTTCAATTCTTGAAAACAATTCTCACATGCCTCTGTACATTCATACTTCTTTTCTTTCTTGAGCAAGTGTGTCATTGCCTTAGATATCTTGAAAAAACCTTCTATGAAGCATCTGTAGTTTCCGGCCAGACCCAGAAAACTATGCACTTCGGTGAATGAGGTGGGCTACCTTCATTCCAGAATTGCCTCTACTTTGGAGGGGTCAATTGCTACTCCCCTAGAGGATACAATGTGTCCAAGGAAACTGATCTCGTGCAGCCAGAAATCACACTTGCTGTACTTGGCATACAACTGGTGTTCTTTGATTGTCTCTAGGACTACTCGCAGATGTTTTGCATGTTCTTAAGTGGTCTTGGAGTAGATCATAATGTCATCTATGAACACGACCACGAATTTATCCAAGTATTTCATGAACACTTTGTTCATCAAGTTCATGAAGTAGGCTGGAGCATTGGTTAAACCAAACGACATGATTGCATATTCAAACAGGCCATACCAGGTGGTAAAAGCTTTCTTAGGGATATCTTCTGCCCTGATCTTGAGCTGATGGTATCTTGACCTTAAGTATATCTTGGAGAAGACGATAGCTCTGGACACTTGGTCAAACAGATCATCTATTAGAGGCAAAGGATACTTGTTCTTGATTGTTACATCATTGAGGGTTCTATAATCTACACACAACTGGCGGTACCATCCTTCTTTTTAACAAAGAGTACTGGCGAACCCCAGGGGGATTAGCTGGGTCTAATGAATCCTTTTTCTTGGTGGTCTACAATTTGTGTTTTTAGTTTTCAAGTTCATCTACTGCCATTTTGTACGGTCTCTTAGCAATTGGGGCAGTTCCTAGCTTCAAGTTGATCTCAAATTTTATATGTCTATCTGGTGGCATGTTTGGCAATTCTTCTGGAAAGAATTCTAGGTATTCTTGCACTACTGACGTTTCTTCTAATGGCCTTTCTTCAAGGTGATGGATTGAGCGACCTAAGGAGGGGCGATCTACACTAACTTTTATTGCTAGCCTAGGGTACTTGGTGAGTACTACCTTTCTATTAGCACAATCTATCATACCCTGATATTTGGCTAATCAGTCCATCCCTAGGATGATGTCCAAGGTTTGAGATTGCAATACCAAAAGGTCTGCTAGGAAACCAAAGTCTTTCATAGTTACTTCTGCCTTGGGGCTCACTAGAGTAGCAGTTAAGGGTCCTCCTGGTGAGCCAAGTACCAGAGGTCTCTTTAGTCTAAACGTTGGTAGCTTAACCTTTTCAACAAACTTCCCAAAAATTAAAGAATACGAAGCCCTAGAATCAAACAGAACTTGTGCAAGTACTGACTTAATAGAGAGCATACCCATAAGTACTCTAGAGGCATCCTAGGCATCTTCTGTAGTGACATGGTTGACACGACCTTGGTTTGAAGTCGATGCCATTCGTGAAGCTTGAGGCGTTTGATAGCCTTTACTTGGCGCTGAAGATTGGCCTCGGGATGGGGTGACTCCCAAATTGAACTTCACCAGGGTGACCTAGCGGTCTAGGCATTTGTTGGCAAAATGCCCTTTTGCTTCGTAGTTGAAGTAATGGAGATTTGTTGCTGGATTGATCGAGGAAGACTGTCCTGTGGGGCGGGGCACATGAACCACACTTTCGCTGGAGCATGGTGCTTGAGCTGGAGCCTCGGACACTGATGTTGCCACTTGGCGGAAGGGGGGTTGCCCTGGTACACTGGCTTGGACTATAAACTGCCTTGGGGTCTTTGAGTTATCCACTTTCTTTTACGGCTGGCTTCTAGGATTATTCTCTCATTTTCTAGGATGAGAGCCTTGTTAAGCAAGTGGTGGAAGCTAGGATGATCGTACAGAACTAGTTGTGCCCTCATCTCTTCATGCATCCCTTCCAAGAAATGATCAATCTTCTCTTCTTGATTAGCTACATCCTTTGGGGAGTAGCGAGCTAGTTGATTGAATCATGTGAGGTACTTGCTAACAGAAATATTTCCTTGCTTCAGGTTTCAAAACTCATTCTTCTTCATCCTCATGACACCTGTTGGCATAAAGTTTTGTTGGAAGGCAACCTTGAATTCAACTCAGGTGATGACAGACTTGACTGGTGCCATCTCTTCTTCTTCCTCAGCATTGTCCTCTTTAGTTGCTTGCTCCTCTTGCTAACCTCCTTGTTGAGTGCTAGTTGTTGTGGTCTCGTCTCTTGCCTCTACTTCCTCTTCTTCTTCTTCTTCTTCTTCTTCTGAGTCCGTGCCCAGGGGACTCTCTTTTCCATGGCAGGCAAGGTAGTTTTCCCACCATGTTTCTACAACACTCTTAAGCTAGTGGGTGGCAGAGTCCACCTTATCTTCTTCAGTGCAATGGGCAAGTCTGAGCTTCTTCTCGGTATCACGTAGCCAATCTGCTGCTTCTAGAGGCTCATTGGTTGAGGAGAAGGTCAATGGTCTGGTCCTCAGGAAATCAGCTAGCTTTGAGTTACTGTTGGTTGCCCCTGCTTGTTGATTGGTAAACATGGCATGGAGGATTTGTGTTTGTTGTGCCATCACTTGTGCCATGGTCGGGGGTCCTGGTGTTGGTGGCGGTAGGTTCTGACCATGGCCACAGCCTCTCCCACAAGCTGGGGTTCCTGAAGCTTGACCCCTACCACGAGCAGCAGCTTTTCTGGGTGCCATCTGGAAACAACTATGGCTTTTAGGGCCTGGAGAGAGGGAAAAATCATATATGAGAGTTCACTAGCCCTCTACTGACACAGAAGAAAAACCAACTAAACGAGACAAATAATGCAACAAAAAAGCATAAGGCCTATGATAGTTCATTACAATAGGGGGGAAAATATTATATGACTTTAGACATAGCATATAGGCTATGTCAAGTCATGACATCTGGTACACAATGCTTACTACACAGGGTACATAAGGGGATACAACTGGAGAGAAGGAAGTGCTTGGAATCCAAAAGACTGCCTAGCAAGCACTGCTGCCTAACCTACAATATACTACTCTTCCATGGAGTGGCTCCGGCCACAGAGGATGCAGTCCCCTAGGGAGTGGGAGTGGAAACGGTTCTGACTGATGCTGGGAGACTGGGAGCGAGAACAGGAATGGGAGGGGCTTGAGCTGTTGCTGAGAGATTGGGGTGGGAACAGAAATGGGAGAGACGACACTTCCTGCTGGGTCCTTCGAGGTCATTCTTGGGTGGCGGGCACGTGCTCTTGCACACCTTGCGCAAGGTGCGGGATCCCTAGCGCTGAGTCGGTGTGGGGCCTCTAGGGGCGGCTGCAGGTACTGGTGCTGGTGCTTGGACTGGTGTTGGTGCTAGCGCTGGCACTGGTGGTTGAACTAATGGTGGCGAGGGCAGGGGGTCCACAGCCATAGATCGAAGGCACTCTAGCCCAACCTCGGTGGCAATCCTCTCACACTCTGCCACTTGGAGGATGGCCTGGCAGCAGGTGAGCTGGGCACGAAGGACGTCTGAGTGCTCATACCTGGAAGTCAGGAGCATCTATAGCTGCCCAATCTCCTATAGGACGTGGGCGTAGGTGACCACCATCGCTTGTGTCAGCTGGATCTGGTGCGACAACTAGGGGTCACCCACCCTGGTGTCGAGGCGCTCTGGAAGATACCCCCATTGCAGATGCAAGGGAAGTGGGAGAAAGAGGACTGTCGCAGCCTCTCCTCATGCACTTGGCACAGGTGGGCTGCTGCTAGATGTGCCGTGTCCTGGATGGCGTCCGAAAGGTGTGTCCAATGGGGCCTGATCAGGATGGTGTGGGAATTGAGCTCCCTATCCCGTGCATAGAGGGAAACCTCCATGGTCCACAAGTCTCAGTTCTGGACCCGGGTCCTCCTACCCCTGAAGATGGGTTGGCGGTTGTACCCTATGTACTACAGAAGCTGTCGTAGGAGTTCAACAAACTCCCCGTCATCCTCTCCATGGGAGAAGTGATCCCATAGACCAATTGACGAAGCTCTAGCCATCTAAAATTTTGAACACCAAGAGGTTAGAACAAGTGAAAACACAAAAGGGAGTATAGAGGAGTAAAGAGCTAAGAGGAATAAGTAAAGCAAGTAGTACACTATATTTTGCCAAAGTTTTTCTTAATTTTTGGAAATAGGACTTAGGCATTAGAACGTGACTAGTCTAACTAAAGTTTTTACAGCTGTAGGCTTTGATACCAGCCTTGTCGGTCCCAGATTTTATCAACCCGAAATCCTCTATGATTCCACCGCACTATTCCCTGAATCAATAGATAGTGCTCATAGGTACATTGCTAGATCATTTCATACATGACAAATACCATACCATTACAATACCAGAGTTCAAATAGACCATATCGGGTCGAGTTTATAATAGGGCCGTTAGGCCAAATGTTTACATTACATGAAGTATGGAAGCGGAGGCAAACACGGTAAGGCACAACCCACCACAGGCAAGCGCCTAAGACAACCACCGATATTAGCCAGAGACCTGACTAATATTGGAACCACCCACAAGTTAGCCTGGTCGGCTAGACTGAGGTGAGAGGTAAGACTACTAAAGGCTACTCTAGTCTCCATCGTCTTCACCACCTTCTTCGCTCTAGTCCTCGTAGTAGACATAGTGACCTTCGTTCATGGACTATGAAGGGGGATTGAGAGCGAGGATGAGCACAAACAGTGCTTTGCGAGCAAACATATAGAATGCATATAATTATAGATGCAAGGTTAAACAAGGATAGCTCGGGTTCTTTTATTTGTGTAAAGCAACATTTGTAATAACCATAATTAAAATGTCTATGACTTAGCATTTTACATCCATGCTTTAAAGAGGTTGAAATTGTGCAGTATTAATTGCAGTGTAGGTTTCATCCATCGATTACACGGTTCCATCTACCTATGCTATATTTTGATCATTAGGTTACTTCCACCTTATTGACAATGCTAGAGTACGTCTCTCCAGAAAAATTCCAAAGTCAGGTTTACATCCGCCCAATGGTTTTCTTCCCCTCCCATAAAGGTTTTGAAAATAGAACTAGCTTGAGTAAGATCCCATGTCTGCCCTTGACTGTGGGCACAGCTGTTCGAATAGTTTATACTCTGTAGAGACTGTACATCTTTGCCCACAAGAGACAATCAACTCGACGGGCCTACGTGATTCCTTGGTCATGCAGATTGAGATATTATCATGAGGCCTTTACAATACCTCGCCTCAATGCCATTTCACCCTTGTGGAGAACCACCAGTGGTAGCCCCCATAAGTTAGTGTGAGAAGTTATACCCTAACATCATAGCGGAGTGGAACCACAGGTTTCCCCACCGCTAGATAAACAGGTACACATCACCTTCACACGGTGTCCCATTCATGCTGGACATTTTGGTCCGCACATGCACAGTTTCACACCCCCACCTGCGAAATGACCCTAAGGAAAATTAAATTATTCAGTGAAGCCTACACTTTGCCAGCTTGTGGTAGTATTGTTTTACATGGGGAGGTCATTGGAGGATTAAGTCCTTAATTTTTCTGGGCTGTTCATTCCACAAACCGCAGATTCTCATATTACATCCACACCAACCTCTCTTACCATCCACCCAGACAGGTACAGCAAGTCTTTTGGGTTTTGAGTAGCATAGACTAAGTTATCATAAAATTACCAGTCACTTACATCCTGTGACTGTCCTAAAACCAGTTTTCATTTTTAGAGATTGATGATTAGGGCCACTAGTGCCTTGGACATGACAAGTCTAGCATGGCATTAAATATGACTTATAGCTTTCCAGATTACTAATATTCTCTAGGGCTACAAGGTACGTGGATTTTTCAAGTATCAAGGATGGCAGTACTAAATTACTTAGATCGACAAGTGGTTGTTTAGCTACCTCACGAGTAATATACATTTGCATCGAAAATAAAGCATGTAGTTTTACTAATTTAAATGAACATACTTCACATGAAATATAGGCTCAAAATGATCAAAGTGTTGACTCGCCTAGATCACAAGCTTGGGGGTCTTGCGTTCTTTCAATCGGGGGCTCGTTCGCAATTTCGAACTCTACTCGGGAGAACGTACAGAAAAATAAACTATAGATGAGCAAACACAAATAAGTGTCAAATAAAATTCAACTGAACCCGAAATCATCAAAAGATAGATCTCGATTTTAGAGAAGTTTAGATACAAGTTTCGTTAAATTCGAAGCTACGACGAGAGAGAACGAGTCCCTCAAAGTTTTTTCTCAGGGAAATTCCCTAAAAACAAAGGAGGAGAGAGGAATATCTCTCTGATAGGTGGGGCCCATAAATTTTTATATAGTTTTTGGATTACTTCAAGACTTTGAACTGTAGTGAATGACATGTGGGGCCATGGCTTAAATAAAAAAATTTACAGAATTAAAAAGAGTGGGGCCCGCATGTCAACCTGACATTTTTCTTGAACCAGTTTATAGCTGAGATAATGGACGTGGGATCCATTGTTAGTGCTAATTAAAATAGCCATTAGTTTAGTTAACCATGCATAGTGATTTAATTATGCTAGTACAGTGTTCTTCTAGCCGAGAGGGTGGCAAAGCCTGCCAACAGTGAGGGTGGCCACGACGACTCGGTAGCATTCACGAAACGGGTCCCATGGCCCTGCGTGCATCCCTGGGAGAAGTGGTGAGGCCTAATTTGGCCTGGCGGCTACCCGCGGTGGAGCTCAACGGTGGCCAAAATAGGGGATGGCGCAAACCAGTGAAGCAATGCATTAAAACCCAATTAACTGGCATGGGAGCATCTATGGGTGATTTTGAACTCACCAAAGGCTTTAGCGGTGGTTGGGATGGAGTTGGAGGGGCTGGCAATGGAGATAGTCTCAGTGGCGGCAAGGCTCACGACCCTATTATGTTTGTAGAGAAGGTTGCGATCATGCAGCAGTCATGGTGAGGCAACCGACCATGGCCTATTCGTGGGAGATGCATACAATCACGAAGTGGTTGTGGCAAGGCTCACGACCCTATCATGTTCGTAGAAAAGGTTATGATCATGCAAAGCACGCAGTGCATGTGATGCCACGGCGCGTGATGGTTTGCGCCGGAGGAGTCCGATAGAGGTCACACGCAGTCTGATGGAGGTTGGTGATGTGAAGGCTAGTGGAGCCAACGCTAACAAAGTTGGGGGCACTATCGGCGAAGACTTGACCATGGCGTAGTTGTAGGTGTCGATGAAGTCAGTGGTGGGACAAAGGCTTTAGAGCGCGCACTCCGTCCCCACATTTCAAACTGGCATCGACAATGTGTCGACCACAAGGTGATCATAGCTGTTAGTGAAGACTTGACTATGATGTGGTCGTAGATGTCAACGAAGTTATGACCGTGAAGTGGTCGGATGAGCGTCGACGAAGTGATGACCATAAGGTGACCAGTCAAGCGTCGACGAAGTCATGATCACGAGGCGGTCGGACAAGCATCGGTGAAGTTCGGACTACGAGGTGGTCGTAGACGTCGATGAAGTCTCAACCATGACGTTGTCATCAGTGAAGTCCAAAGCTTCGACCTCGAGGGGTCAGATGACATCACCAAAGGTGCGATAGGTGTCATCAAAGTCGGTGGTGGGACGAAGGCTTCAGAGCGCATGCTCTGTCCTTACACTTCGGACTGAGGTCGATGAGGTCTTGACCACAAGGAGGTCGTAGCTGTTGGCGAAGACTTGACCATGGCGTGGTCGTAGATGTCGACGAAGTCACGACCCTGAAGTGGCCGGAAGAGCATCGACGAAGTGATGACCGTGAGGTGACCAGTCAAGCATTAATGAAGTCACGATTATGACGTGGTTATGGGTGTCACTGAAGTATGGACCAAGAGGCGGTCTTAGACATTGACGAAGTCTCAATTATGACATGGTCATGGGTGTCACTGAAGCTTCAACCCCGAGGGGTCGGAAGGCATCATCTCAACAAAGTGTCAACCACAAGATGGTCGTAGCTGTCGGTGAAGAGTTGACCATGACGTGGTCGTGGATGTCATGCATGTGCTCCGTCGTTTAGACTTGGCGTTGACGAAGGCGGCAACAAGATGAAGCATTGAGGCGCACAACCCGTCTGTCGGGACCCCAGATTTCTAAACCCAGACCCTCTGTGTATTACAGCACTAGTCCCAGATCAAAGCTAGTGCACACAGTCAAACAGAAATGATTACATAACCAACAGCGCTTTATTACAATAATAGAGAGTACCGACCAAAGGTCTCATTATTACAAATGAGATTTCAAGACCTCACACACACAAAACACAGCGGAAGCAAAAGATAAATTCGGCGAAGACCCATCAATACGCCACAGGCAATTGACTTGGGAAGCGCAACCTAGTACTCCGAAAATTTCTTCGTTGAACCCATAGCGAAGTAGTCGTAGTCTCCTTCTTGAGCTTCATATTCCTCTGAGTTGATTTTTAATGCAGCATGTGAGTACATAAAGTACTCCGCAAGTCTTGGGAAAGAATGCAGTAGATGCAAGGCTTAACAAAGGAAGGCTATATGGTTCTTTTGCACAAAGCAATGTTTTATTTCAAATAACATTACATATTTTCGAAGGCATTAGTTTAACAAAGTAATTGTTTTAACTGAAACTAGTAAACATTTCATAGTGAAGGTTCTTTCCACCAACACTACATAACCAGCTCTAACCGATAAAGTTTAAAACTGCGGGTTACAACCACCCACTCTGGCTCCAACCGCCAGGACAACCTTCCGAGAGTTCCCTCCACTCTCGGGATACCAAACTTTGTTTTTAAAAAAACGAATGACCAAAGTTCTACCATGTGAATGCATTCCTTGCCCACCCTTGACCGTGGGCACGGCTATTCGAATAGTTTGACACTCTGCAGAGGTTGTACAACTTTACCCCAAGAGATAAATTATCTTAATAGTCACCACGCTTCCTTTGGCATGAGACCCAGATAAAATATCACAAAACTTTTACCTCACTCTAATCTAGCTAGACACCACTCGCTGAGGTTTCACCGCTGAAGGGTTAAATCCACCCAGTCAGAAGCCCCCTCTTGTGCCATATGAGTACAGTAAATCCCTGTCCCTCACTGTGAATAACCAGTAAATCCCTGGCACCCACTTTCCACTGGTGGCACCTAAACTAGACTATCATAAGTTAATCAGCTAGGTCGTACCCATATAGACTTGGGGTTGTACGGTAAATGCTCAATCTGGACAATCACAAGCGTCGATCCTTAATTGACTAGGGCGGAACATACACTTTACAAGATCTCGTGCTTACCGCACCAATCCAAACCAAGCATCCGCCCTGGTCTAAAAAAATTTTCACATTTTATTTTATTTTAAAAGAACAGTGGCAGCACCAATTGCCACTAATTTCCGAATACAAACACTAGTTAAATGAAATATAATTTCCCATTCCAAGGTTACAAAGGTTAAATAGCATGACTAAGCGTTATACTACCGTTCTAATATTTATCAAAGATTTAATAATAAACTCATTATTGAGACAAGGGAAATCCTAATGTTATAAAGGTGCATGGCATTCAACTTCAATCGAAGATATAACAATGATTGGATTAACTAATACGTAATATAGAAATTAGAGTTCTATGTAAATAGCAATTCACATAAATTTAAAATAATAAAAAACATTTCACAAACATAGGTTCAAAATATTCAAAGGAGACTTGCCTTCTTGTGCAATGTTTGGTCCCTCTTGCTGCGGCTCGACAAACTCTTCGGCGACGTCGGATTCTACGCGGGAAAAGACAGATAAACAAAACAAATAAATACAAACAAAGTTCAAATGAAATTCCAAAATTCAAAAAGAGTGCATATTTGGATAGTTTATGATTTTAGAAAAATTTAGAAATTTGAACGGGTCAAATCGGAGTTAAAATGAGAAAGTTATGGCTTCCGAAAGATTAAAAAGGAGATAAAATGAAAAGGCTGATTTTCGGGAATTATTTTTATACTGAAAAATCTTAATTATGACATCAGCGAAAATTTGAAATTCGAAATTTATGACATGCAGGCCCGGTCTACCGTGGACCGGGTCCACGGGAGGTGGGGATGGCCGAGGTGGCACACCCGGCCACATGGCGCCACGCGGCGCACACGCGGGCGCACACGCGCGGGCGCGGCCGCCACGTGGTGGCGGCCGGAATAGGAAGCACGGCGGCAAGACGGACAGCGGCCTTGCCGCGCGGCGGCGGCGCGGTGGTGCGCGAAGGGCAGCGGGAGAGAGGAGATGGCGGCGGGCGCTCATACCGCCGCGGCGGTCGGGAAGCTCCGGCAGCCGGTGGCGAGGAAAAAGGTGGCGCGGCAGACGGCGGCCGGGACGGCGACTCCGGTGGGCAGGGCGGCGGCCGAAGGGTGGAGGAGGAGCGGCGGGAAGAGGGTAGGCCGAAAAGGGGAGGAGCCGGTGCATGGGGAAGGATTTTATAGGTGGAGGGAGAGAAGAAACGGCCGGCAGTTTTAGAGAGAAATAAAGAGGGAAGGCGGCCGGCCATGGGTGGGGAATGAAGAGGGGACTTGATTGCGCAAACGCTCGGGTTTTAAAGGGCAAGAAACGGCCGCAATTAAGAGCTCTACTTCGGCTCTAATGGAGGAGGAGAGAGAGGGCTAGAGGAGGAAGAAGGTGAGGTAGAAGAAACATATGACATGTGGGGCCCATGCGTCGGTGAGAGAGAGGGGAAGTGAAAGGGTACGGGCCGTCGGATGGGTGACAAGTGGCAAGTGAGTAAATCAGCGCCGTTGGATTTAAATGAAGGGGTAAGTGGCTATGGATGGCTAGGATTAGATCAAGTGAAGGGATGGATTTAATCTGAGAACGACATGTGGCAAGCTGAGATTAAATTTATTTTTATTTTCGGATTGCTTTTCAGAAAATATTAGAAACATTATAAATACTTAGAAAATAATAATTAATGTCTAAAAAAATCAAGAATATTCATAGAATATTCCTAGAGCTATTTTAGACTTAGGAAAAATATTTTTAATTTCAAATTTGCCTTTAATAATTTTATAAAATACTTTTTAACTTTTAAAATTGATTTTTAATTCCAAAAATTCTCAAACATTATTTTACAATTTAGGGAAGGTTGGGAAAAATAAAATAAACACTTTTTGGCTGTAATAAAATATTTAAAATACATTTTCTTGCTTTAGATTTTGAAATAAAATTCAGATAAATCCAAATAGAGTTCAAATACTTTAAAATAATTAATTTAAAATTAAATTTTTCTGAAAGCGAATTTTTGGGATGTTACACCGTCCCCACCATGAGGTGGTCGGACGGACGTCTACGACCACGAGGTGGTCGGATAGAGTCGTGGAGCCGAGGCTGATGAGGTCTGAGGCGCGGTGCCAAGGCTAACAAGGTTGGAGGCGCACGCGGAATCCCCATTGAAGACGTGGGCAGTGAGGCTCGACGTTCATTGGTGTTGTGCCCGCATGCGTATTGATCGACGCGCTATAGCTAATGACTGCACTCATGCATATAGAGATCTCATACGGAGGGCGTGCAGAGGCCAGAGCCTATCTTTGCCATGCGCGGAGGCCGACTCCCTGGTGTTGAGATGTGGTGCGAGGGCTCGACACGGAGGGGGTCGATATGGAAGGCAATTGCGATTCTGAGGAGCAGCTCCGTGTCCCCTCTGGAGGACTCAACAATGATAAGGAGCAGCTCGCACGTCCAACTCTTGTTACCACCAGACCCCATGCAGTTACGACGACGATGACGTTGGGGTTGATCGTGTTCAAGCTCGTCATCGCATGCACCACCGCTCAGTCATCCGCATGGTCAACGATAAAGGATGTGCTACAGATACTGTTGAGGTGCGAGCAACACCCTGGATGAGGTTGCTGAATATGACCCTGCTCCACTTCTGAAGGTGAGGGGGCAGTCGCCAGAAGCAACTCCGGGTATGACAACATTTGTATATCATTATGAAGCCATAAACATTAAGATGAACTTATCCGGGGTGCTCACAATGCGAGAAACTATTCAGCGTATGAAGGTGCCTCCGGTGGTAGCCTTCTTTAGCGCCCTCCCTTGCACAACTTTTTGCGTGGTTCCCACGGGCGGCGTCAATTGTTGTAGCATGGCTATAACAGGGGGTACATGGTACCCTTCTCCATGGGAGATATAGCTCCGAGAGAGAGCTAGAAAGAGAGGGCTAGTGGTCAAAATGAGTAGATCTGGTCTCCTCATATCCCTCTTGGGGGCTTATATGCATGAGTAGGGTAGGATGGAAAATTCCCATCTTACCCCTTAATAATTACAAAAGGTAGGGATACATTTGTACATTCTTTTATACTACTGGGTCCATACTATTGGGTCTGTTGTAAGGCTCAGTCGTTTGAGGCTAGACCACCCCACAACAATATCGCTACTCCTTAAAAAGGAGTTGGTGGTTGGTGCGGCCTCCCTTCTCCAAAAAAAATCAGCATCAGCCTGACTTAAAAAAACCACCTGCGTTATCCCCGTCCCCCGTCTCCCCATTCTTCGTGTCTCCCGCCTTCCTCCTCCCCTCGCGCCCCCGTCTCCCCCGTTCTCCGCGTCTCCCGGCCTCCTCCTCCCCCCGCACCGCCGCCGCTGCCACCTCGCCCGCTCCTCCACGCCGCCGCCTCCTCCTCCTCCCCCCCCCGCCGCCGCCTCCTCCCCTCCCTCCCTCCCACCCCGTGCCGCCACCTCCTCCTCCCCCACCCCTCCCACCGCCGCATCCAACGGCCTCGCCGCCCGCCCCGCCCGCTCCTCCTACTTCCCTCCCCATCTCCGCAACCGCTCCTCCTCCTCCTCCGCCGCGCCTCCCCCTGTTACACTCTTTGGACCCTGGCCGCATGCCTAGGTCCAACTAAGTGCCATAGATTTAAATGGGCTGAACACAACTAAGCCCACGGAGCAACAGAGCAACAACCTTATAAGTGGTATTGGGCCTTCTCCCCCCAAAAGACTAGTCCAATAGGTGAAGTTTCCCTCACACTTATAAGTTGTGCTTTCTCCTCTCCTACAATCCATGTGAGACTATTCCTAATAATCTCCCCCTCACACATGGATTGGGCACTTCTGCAACCATGAGGTCCAAGGAGATGTTAGACACCTAAGCTTTCATACCACTTGTTACATACTGGGCCACAGGTCTAAATGGGCTGAACACAACTAAGTCCACGGAGCAACGGAGCAACAACTTTATAAGTGGTATTGGGTCTTCTCCCCCAAAAGACTAGTCCAATGGGTGGGGGCTCCCTCACACTTATAAGTTATGCTTGCTCCTCTCCCACAATCCATATGGGACTATTCCTAACAATCTCCCCCTCACACATGGATTGGGCACTTCTGCAACCATGAGGTCCAAGGAGATGTTAGACACCTGAGCTCTGATACCACTTGTTACATACTGGGCCACAGGTCTAAATGGGCTGAACACAACTAAGTCCACGGAGCAACAACTTTATAAGTGGTATTGGGTCTTTCCCCTCCAAAAGACTAATCCAATAGGTGGGGGCTCCCTCACACTTATAAGTTGTGCTTGCTCCTCTCTCACAATCCATGTGAGACTATTCCTAACAATATTATTCTTTTGGGAGAAGACCCAATACCACTTATAAAGTTGTTGCTCCGTTGCTCCATGGACTTAGTTGTGTTCAGCCCATTTAGACCTGTGGCCCAGTATGTAATAAGTGGTATCAGAGCTCAGGTGTCTAACATCTCCTTGGACCTCATGGTTGCAGAAGTGCCCAATCCATGAGGTCCAAGGAGATGTTACACCTGAGCTCTGATACCACTTGTTACACTTTTTGCACCCTGGCCGCATGCCTAGGTCCAACTGAGTGCCACAGGTCTAAATGGGCTGAACACAACTAAGCCCACGGAGCAACGGAGCAACAACCTTATAAGTGGTATTGGGCCTTCTACCCCCAAAAGACTAGTCTAATGGGTGGGGCTCCCTCACACTTATAGGTTGTGATTGCTCCTCTCCCACAATCCATGTGGGACTATTCCTAACAATCTCCCCCTCACACATGGATTGGGCACTTCTGCAACCATGCGGTCCAAGAAGATGTTAGGCACCTGGGCTCTGATACCAATTGTTACACTTTTTGGACCCTGGCCGCATGCCTAGGTCCAACTGAGTGCCATAGGTTTAAATGGGCTGAACACAATTAAGCCCACGGAGCAACAGAGCAACAACCTTATAAGTGGTATTGGGCCTTCTCCCTCCAAAAGACTAGTCCAATGGGTGGGGGCTCCCTCACACTTATAAGTTGTGCTTGCTCCTCTCCCACAATCCATGTGGGACTATTCCTAACAATCTCTCCCTCACACATGGATTGGGCACTTCTGCAACCATGAGGTTCAAGGAGATGTTAGGCACCTGAACTCTGATACCAATTGTTACACTTTTTGGACCCTGGCCGCATGCCTAGGTCCAACTGAGTGCCATAGGTTTAAATGGGCTGAACACAACTAAGCCCACGGAGCAACAGAGCAACAACCTTATAAGTGGTATTGAGCCTTCTCCCCCAAAAGACTAGTCCAATGGGTGGGGGCTCCCTCACACTTATAAGTTGTGCTTGCTACTCTCCCACAATCCACGTGGGACTATTCCTAACACCCCCGTCCTTCGCCACGCCCCCGTGCGCCTCACCCGCGGGCCGCCCCGCCGGCGGCGGCGGGGGGAGGCTGCGCCCCGGGAGGTGGGACCGGGAGCCAAACCCGTTCGCGAACAAGGACGTGGCGGCCGAGGAGCCCGCCGGGGTGTTCGATGAGCACCAGAACACGGGGATCAACTTCAACGCGTACAAGGACATCCCCGTCGAGACCAGCGGCCGGGACGTGCCCCCGCCCGTGGGCATGTTCGCGGAGATCGACCTCGGGGAGGCGCTCAACGAAAACATCTGCTGGTGCAAGTACGTGCGGCCCACCCCCGCGCAGCGGCACGCCATCCCGATCTTGCTCGCCGGCTGGGACCTCATGGCGTGCGCGCAGACGAGGTCTGGCAAGACAGCCGCGTTCTGCTTCCCCATCATCAGTGGCATCATGTGGGGCCCACCAGCTGCGCGGCCACAGCGAGGCGGGATGAGGATCGCCTACCCGCTCGCGCTCATCCTCTCCCCCACTAGAGAGTTGTCCATGCAGGTGATGGATAATTATCTCTTGGTTGGCGTGGATGTTATGCCCAGTTAATTGCCTGTGACATGCGTTTGATTATTGTTGGCTTGTCTTGCAGATTCATGAAGAGGCGAGAAAATTTTCATATTAGACTGGTGTCAGGGTAGTCATTGCATACGGAGGAGCACCTATTACTCAGCAGGTCTGGTTCTGTCCTTCTGTGAAGTTTGAAATCCAAATCTGTAATAGTTCAAGTTCAGAAAATTGCTTGCTTTGCATAAAATTTCTGTCTACATAAACCTTTTAGGATGAGTATAACAGTTAGCCAATTCAAAGGATGCGATATTTGCATGGTAGGATAGGCAGTTAGTTCTTCAAATAGGGTATGCAAGATGACAAGATCTCTGAAGTTAATGGTTTGCATTGAATTGTCGGGTGCCCGACCGCCCGTAGACCACATATGGTTATGATTAATTTGGCTAGAATGTAAAGGGTGAATTGTGCTGAGATCGAATGTTCAGGTCTTTGCTATTTGTTCAGACTACATGCAAAAAGTTTTGGTCCTGTATTGTGTGTAACACAGTGCCTAATTGATCATAGGATTTCCAATGGAATTTATCGTTTGTCCGATGTCCGTTTCTTTCTATAGCAATATGTCCCTTGTTTTGTTTTTAGTCATAATAATTATGTTAGATCTGCATGGCTTTTGGGTTGTTTGGTTCATTGCCCATTGTGCGCAAAAGTCATGTCCCTTTTTAGGTTTGTGTTGAAAGCACAGGTGCTGTTTGTGTGGTGTCTTTAGCTTTTGCTGTCACCTCAAAATTTGCCTTCAAGCATCTAACATGAGGCATCGAAATACTGAGCTTTATCTTTATCTTTACTATTTTTTTTTACTATTTAATAAGTTTGAGTTGGTGGTTAGTGTATTCTCCTTCCTCCATTCTCAACCGTCCGATCTGAATACTGAAATCTTGACCATCTATCTAACATTCCTCTCCCTCTCTCTCATTCTAACTACCCCTCCTCTCCACTTCCACCAATAGTTACCATCTCTCACCTGATTCCTCTTGCCTTTTGATAATTGACCTGCACTAGCTGAATGCCAGTGTGTTGTTACGGATTTAAAAACTTTTAGAACATGTTTGTATGCATATTCTAAAAATTTTTACCACCTGTGAGTTTTTTTAAAAAAATTCGTAGCAACACACAGGCATTCAGCTAGTGATATTTAAATTTATTACCAGTTCCTTGCCAATAGAATCTAGCTCTCACTCTGTCCATTGGCTAGTGAAGAGTGTCCCTTAAAAGGTGGGGAACCACCGCGTACATTGTACGCTAGTCAAGCAAGAATTGGTTAGTATCAGTTTCCCTTGAGAAGACATTTGCTTTTCTTGCCAACGGTGTAGTCTCTTAACAACAATCCGAGCCCAAGAAAACTAATAGGTAAAGTGCCCAATTATAGTTCAGATGGCTTGCAACCCTCAACTGTTGTTCGATGTCACTCCTAATCACAGAGAATTTCACTTTTTATGGCAGTTGATCTTCAGCCCAGATATAGGGCCTGTTCTTTTTCTTCGAAGCTGACGACTTTTGACTTTTGCTATATTACCTAACTTTCAAACGGAATATTTTCTCAAGACATGATTTACAAGTTAAATACACGTCAAAAGCCCAACATTTGTACCAGCTAAAATCGCAAGTGAGTATATTTCTCCGTAATATGTACCGTAAATAGCTATAATTCAAAATTTTCAGCCATAAGCCGTAGCCAAACAGCCATAGACTCGAAGCAGTACAACAAAAATTTCAAGTTATTGAAAATTTGATAAAATTAACATCTTAGAATAATATTTTACACCAAAATCATATTAGAAGCGAAAAGAAATATGAGCACACCTATTACAAAATCCATATAACATAATTTCATAATTTTTACTGACATATCTTGGTTAACGTTGATGGTTGAAGTTGAATTGAAAATGATACTGTTTTACTAGGGATTATAGTATTATACAATTAGAGTATAATCCCATGAGTCATGAGATTTTTACGCTGAAAACACTACCATAACCATGTTGAAATACAAATTCTGATATACACTATCTTTTGTGGTTATAGTTCAATCTTTACCATGCATACTCTTGACAAACATAAAGAGTACATCGAAAGCACATCTTGGATGATTCATGTTTCTCCATTTATATGCACATATATTTCTGGGATCATTACCTTCTGCAAGATGTAACAATGACCTTGAAATATCTTATTACCAAAAAAAATTAGAAACTTCTAGGTCCAATTGCAAAGATATAAATGACACTTTTCTTTATATCTACAATAATATAAAAAGGAAGAGTTACATTCTTTGCTAAATGACATGTTTGCTTGTGCAGAAGCAACACCAAGCAATTTCTTATACTTGCCCGTGTAAGCAAGCTTGCAATCACCTTTCTGTCAAAATAATAGACGAAAATAACCACATCCAAGTGGAGCTACGACCTGCAGAAAATAGGAGCAGAGCAGCTCTCAGATGGCCTTGAGGAGGTCAGAGGCAGCCTGACCTTCAGAGAGAGTGACGATGTTTGGGGAGTCCATGGCCACGACGTCCTCCGTCGTGAACCCGTCCTCGTCGCGGAGGAGCTCCTCGCTGCCGTGGGCGACCATCCCCGGCAGGATCAGTGTCTTGTGCAGCCCCGGGAGGAGCCTCTCCCGGTCGGTGTCGCCCTTCTCGCCGACGAGCACGGCCACCTTGGATAGGTCCATGCCCCAATGTATCGACAGGTATCTACAACAAACGTTCAGAAACGAAATGTTCAGCTTCAGCACTAGTGTCGCACACTGAATCATATGAACTAGTATCACTACTTGTGCGTGTAGTTGCATGTCAGTTTGATGGATCTTACCTCAGTGCGCGCGCCCGGGAAGCGGAGAGGGGGATCACGTTGAGGCGCGTGCACGCGCGCGTGTAGACGAGGTTGCATCGGAAGCCGCGTATCCGCAGCGACTGCCTGATCGAATCGATCTTCTTCACCTGAAAGAAGAACACGAAACCTCGTCAATGTTGGGTTTAATCTTGTTGTCTAAACGTTCATATGTGTATTGCACAACTTTGCATGCAGTGCACGGAAGGAGCACATGCATATGTTGAGTAGTGGTCAAGATAATCATGTAGGAAGTCAATTTACTTGCATGTTGCATGTAGATGCATGCAGCTAGAAATGTGCTAGTTCACGTTGAGGCTGTTAGTTGGCCAAGTCTCCAGGGAGTTAGATGTATGCAGGAGTAAGGAATAAGTCAGGGAGTTTTGAAGGCGTGTGTGCGTGAAGTCCGGATCTAGCGTGATGTGCATGCAGCAGTAATGCGCGTCGAGGAGCCGTGCCGTGAGGCCAGCAACCAACGTCTGCTTATTTAACATCTTGTAATCTGCTTGTACTAGTGGCAGGAGTGAATAAAAGAGAGAAAAACTACTGGTGCAGTTTCAGCACAATCGAAGTTTCGTGTGTTCTTTCTTCTGTGTTTATCTCCTCCCATCACATGTGTGTACGTAGTGTGATCTCTGGTTCAACACAGGGCGTAGTCTTCTCCTTGTATACGTGTGTATCAGAGAAGCAGAAAACGCAGAAAGGAGTAGGTAGAGTGTTGAGTGCCAAGAAATTGAGGTGTCTCTGTGTTTGCTTCTTCCTCAGTTGTATCCATTAGAGCTCGCGTGCGTTGTGTATCCAGTGTGTGTGTTTTGAATGTTTTTATTCCTGGGCTAACACTTGGTATCAGAGCTTGTGTTTGTGTACACCTTCATCCATGTCGTCTTCGAGCCCGCCGAGAAACGTCACCGCCGATGGGGGCGTTCAGAAGACCGGCGATGGGAGCGTGCCGAAGGCGTCAGCGCGCGAGGGCAGCATCTCCCTCCCGTATCCCATGCTCACGAGGAGCAACTACACGACGTGGGCCGTGAAGATGAAGGTGTTCATGCGCGCTCAGGGCGTGTGGAACGCAATCGTGGATGAAGAGGTGAATGAGCGGCAAGATCAAATGGCGCTCGCGGCAATCTTCCTCGCGGTACCGGAAGACGTGCTGCTACTCCTAGCTGAGAAGGAGACCGCAAAGGAGGCCTGGAACACCTTGAAGGTAATGCATCTCGGTGCCGATCGCGTCAAGGAGGCGCGTGTACAAAACCTCAAAAGCGAGTTTGAAAACTTGCGCATGAGGGACACCGAACAAATCGATGACTTCGCGATGAGGTTGACGACAATCGTCAGCAAGGTTCGAGGTCTAGGCGAAAAGATGGAGGAGTCCTACATCGTGCGGAAATTTCTTCGTGCAGTGCCTAAGAAGTTCTCTCCCGTCGTCACCACGATTGAGCAATTCGGGGACATAAAAAATATGTCGATCGAAGAGCTAATCGGGCGCTTGAAGACGCAGGAAGAGGGAGAACGTCGCTACGGCAACAACGACGGAGACCAGGAGCACTTGCTCCTGACGCGCGCAGAATGGGAGGCCCGATCATCGAAGCGTGAAGGTGAAGGCTCCTCAGGTGGTTTTGGTGGCGGCGGTGGACGTCGATACCGACGAATTGACAAGGCAAAAGTAAGGTGTTTTAATTGTAATGATTATGGTCACTTTGCTTCAGAATGCCAGAAGCCCAACAAGAGGGAGAAAGCGAAGGCATATCTCATCGAAGCGGATGCCGACGAAGAACCAGCGCTGCTCTAAGCAATAAGATCAAGGGGGGTGAAGTTTATTTTTAGTAGCATGTTTATTTGAAGTTTAGCAAGTCAAATAATGACAACAAGATTAAGAGGGTGATTGTTGGGTTTAATCTTGTTGTCTAAACGTTCATATGTGTATTGCACAACTTTGCATGCAGTGCACGGAAGGAGCACATGCATATGTTGAGTAGTGGTCAAGATAATCATGTAGGAAGTCAATTTACTTGCATGTTGCATGTAGATGCATGCAGCTAGAAATGTGCTAGTTCACGTTGAGGCTGTTAGTTGGCCAAGTCTCCAGGGAGTTAGATGCATGCAGGAGTAAGGAATAAGTCAGGGAGTTTTGAAGGCGTGTGTGCGTGAAGTCCGGATCTAGCGTGATGTGCATGCAGCAGTAATGCGCGTCGAGGAGCCGTGCCGTGAGGCCAGCAACCAACGTCTGCTTATTTAACATCTTGTAATCTGCTTGTACTAGTGGCAGGAGTGAATAAAAGAGAGAAAAACTACTGGTGCAGTTTCAGCACAATCGAGTTTCCGTGTGTTCTTTCTTCTGTGTTTATCTCCTCCCATCACATGTGTGTACGTAGTGTGATCTCTGGTTCAACACAGGGGCAGTAGTCTTCTCCTTGTATACGTGTGTATCAGAGAAGCAGAAAACGCAGAAAGGAGTAGGTAGAGTGTTGAGTGCCAAGAAATTGAGGTGTCTCTGTGTTTGCTTCTTCCTCAGTTGTATCCATTAGAGCTCGCGTGCGTTGTGTATCCAGTGTGTGTGTTTTGAATGTTTTTATTCCTGGGCTAACAGTCAAGAACTGTTGCCATGGAGGAGGTCAGGAGGAAATGAAAGGAGATGTCCAAGAAATGGTGCTGGTAGTGGTCACCTTGGACGCGTCCGTGCAGGCGTAGGCGTGGCAGTGCACGGAGCAGGCGGCCTCGTCGACGGCGAGGTCCGCCTCCTGCACGCCGTCGGCCTTCCCGAGCCTCGGCACGGCCGCCCTGACGTGCTCGCCGGGCCACCGGAACGCCACGTGCTCGGCGTACTCCTCATCGGCCGCGAGCTCCCTCCACGGGTAGCATATCTCAGCCCCGCTGCTACAGATCAGCGCGTCGAAGCCGGCGGGGTCGACGCCGCAGGTTTTGAGCGCGTCGATGGCCTCGCAGATGGTCATGCCGGTCGACAGCACGTACCCGAACCGCCCGCCGGAGCCGTCGCCGGCGGACAACGCCAAGTCGATGGCTTTCTTGAGGCGCTCGACTTTCGGCTGGCCGTCGTCGTTGTAGCAGTCAACGGAGACGACCAGGAGGTTCTGCCGCCGGCCATGCGCGAAGCCCAGGGCCCTGGCAGAGCTCGCCGTCCTGTGCGTGGAGCGGCGCCGGCGGAAGGCGTCCATGATGGCGGCGGCGGAGTCGGCAGCATTGAGGTCGTGTGAAGCGTCCACGGAGATGCGGAGGGACAGGTCGCGGAGCGAGTCGGAGAGCGGCTCGTCGGCGCCCGTGTTGGCCGCAGTGGCTCCGGCGGCAGGGCTTGCGGGGACGCGGAGCAGCTGGTGCGGCGCGGGGTGGTCGCAGTTCGCGGCCACGTGGGAGAGGTAGAGGCGGCAGTGGTGCGGCCACGAGAAACGGTGAATGTTGCGGAGGCCGTTGTGCCTGCACTCGAGCCAGCGCGCCTTGTCGGGCAGCAGGCCGAGCAGCGCGCCGGTGATCGCCGCCGCGTCGTGGGGGTCCACCAGCAGGCCGTTGTTGAGCGCCTTGAGGATGTCCACTGGCCCACCGTTCTTGGTCGCAACCACAGGAAGGCCGTAAGCAGCAGCCTACACACATTTGGTGTCACAACTAACAACGATTGTGACAGCATGGCCAGAAAATCTCTCATTCTGAATAGTATTTCAAAAGAACAGTCCACATCTTAATGAGATTAGATATTGAAAGTGTCTAAGCATTACCTAAAATTTTCTTTCTAACTATCATTTAAATTTGTGATCCTTAGATTAGAAATCAAGAGACCCCATGTTTTTGAAGAGAGGAGATTTTTTTAAGAGGGGAGTAATTCAAGGGGGAGGGGGGAGAATTTATGGTTATTGGATCTCTAATTCAACTGTTCTAAATCTGAATAATAGTTAAGAAGAAAATATCCAGATAATATTTAACAAAACCCTTAAATATTTTACTATAGAGTTATTAACCTATGTGTGGAGCTAGCCCCAAGAGTTACCAAGAGACTCCAAAAGTTTAAAGGGTGGAGACACCAAAAAATGAAGGTAATTATGGAAAGGCACTGGTACCTCTCAAGGATGGTAAATTCTGAATAACAAAATTCTTTATTTACCTCGATGAGCGTGAGGCCAAATGGCTCGACAAGAGCAGGATTGATGAACACTCCCTACGAATCACCAAGTAGAAATTTCAATGGCTTTCTGCTCTGCAACTCTGAGAGGCTAGAATTTGGCAGGTTCATGTAGGAAAAAACATGACGGCATTTTGTACCTTGGTCTTGGCAGCAAGGCGGTAAATGTGAGGCACGTCCGCCTGTTTGTGGTGCTTCGGGTAGGCCACCTGGCCGTACAGGTCGTACCGATCGATGAGCTTCAGCACGGCCGTCAGCACCGTGCCGGCGCCGCCGGACATCTCCTCGATGTCGTCCCTGTTCCCCAGTATCAGTGTCTGCATTCATAACAGAGGCCGACCATGTTAATTAGCTCTGTCACTCAGACTTCCATCTTTCCATTTGGTTAATTTTGCAATTTGGATTGTTGCTTAATTTACCAGGTTCGCGAGCTCGCGGAGGTGGCGGCTCTCGCCGTATGCCTTGAGCAGCGTGGTGACGTTCTTCTTCGGGTCCGGCCGCGACAGCGCCAGGATCATCGGCTTGTGCGGGTTCGTGAAGAACCTCAGCACCTACAACACTAGCAATGTCAGCACCGAAAACCAGAGATCACATCACTCCTACGATGTCCTATCTGAACTGAAATTCACAAGGCTTGAGTTGTTGTTACCTCTGACCAAATGGGAGGCATGGCCTTGCTGGCCTTGTCAGGGCTCATGAGCATCTGAAGGTCAGTATCGTCCCCTTCGGCGAGATCCTGGGTGTCGACGTAGCTGAAGTCCATTCCGGGGGTGATGACCACCATGCGCGGCATGTACCGGCCGAGGCAGCTGACGCCGCGGCGGCGGCGGACGCGGAGTTTGCGCTCCACCTTGAGGTCGAAGCCGTCGTAGAGGCCCCACTGCTCCTCGATCTCCTGCTTGGTACTAGTGACCACCATCTCCGCCGCGTCGAGCCCCGTCTCCTCGGCCTCGATCCGGCGCGCGATCTTGTAGGTGCTCTGGATCTCGGCGCGCGGCATACGGCCCAGCTTGAGCAGCTGCTCCAGCTTGTTCCGCCCCAGCGAGTGGCCCGTCATCACCATCGGCACGTTCAGCGCGCTCGCCAGGTGCGCCGCCACCTCCGCCGCGTCCGCGTAGTGCCCGTGGATCAAGTACGGCCACACCGGCGCAGCATCGCCGGCCGGCGGCTGGAGCTGCTCGCCGAGGGCGCGGGCGACGTTGGTGACGTGCGCGAGAGCGCGGTCCACGAACTCGGGGATGTGCGGCCAGAGGGACTCCTTGGGGAGGTACTTGTCCCGGGGCCCACACGGCAGTCGCACGATGTAGGCGCCGCCGCCGCCGTCGCCATCTCCATCATCGGCGTCAGGGGATGGGCGCGTGAGCATCTCGACGGGCTCGCCGTAGGTCCAGTCGACGTCCGGGCAGGAGATCTGCCGCGTCAGGAGGTCGACGCGGTGCACCCCCGTCGTCGCCGCCAGCGCGCGGGCCAGCTCGACCACGTACTTCACCTGCCAATGGGGGAAAAAAGTGAATTCAAATTGATATCTACCAGACGTGTCCACATTTGGAGCGGACTTGACCGATCCCTGAATAAAATTTTGGTGCTTTTCGTGAACAAATGGTTTTCTGTAAATGAACTTTTTTCGCTGATAGATGTTACTAGCTGATTATGTTAAGTTTTATCCGAATTAGTCCTGCATCCAGACATAGAATCATTTCATATCAGACGTGACATGATCGGTGTTAGATGATTTAGATCTATGAACAGATTATATTAGACATAATGTCAATCTATAGCAATCAATTTTAATTTGGTTTCCTCCCTACGTGGGATTCATTTTCCTTGTCCTATACATATACTCCGGTAGTCTATAGTGAAAGCAAAAGTTTTATTGTAATACCTGAATTTTCTTTCCGTACGTCTGTGATTTTGTTTGCATGAGTTTTCTACATTAAATTTGTATCTTTTATTTTTAATTATCAGTTTTTATCGTGCATTTTATAACAGTCACAAATTTTTGCAACTGAGATTTGTTCGTACCGACCTGGCCTCCGGTGTCGGAGTCCCGCCCAAGCTCCATGTTCTCCCCACGCACAAGCCCATGTATGCTAAATTCCAACATAGCATCACATCACATCACTGCTTGGTCAGTCGTAACGACGTTGCAAGTGCTCAATTAATTAACGGTGAATAATGTGTGACGTGTCAAATTACTGGTCGGTTCGGTTGGTTTAGTTACCTGATGAGCACGATGTAGAGGTTCCTGTTCTTGCTCTCGTCGTCCTGGTCGGAGACGATCCGCACGTCGGAGTTGATCCTCGCGATCCGGCTCTGCTGCTGCTCCTGCTGGCCGCCGCCGTCCGCCACGGAGGGATCGGTGGCGTCAGGCTTGGCGTCCTTCTCGCCCTCCGAGAGCTCGGAGAGGTCCTCGACGGCCTCCCGGATGCCCACCTCCTGCTCCAGCCTCCGCCGCGCCAGCTCCCGCGAGTACTCCCACTCCACCTATCATCAGTATCATCCATTTCAGGAACAAAAAATAGTTCACAAAAAACATGCAACAAGGTAAAGTTGGATAGTTATGTCTTAATAATATATATTGCCTATAACTCTGAATTTAGCAAATTATAGCCCTACAGCTCATGATTGTCCAATACAGGATTAAATCTTTCGGCCTTAAAAAAATTTCGGCAGTCACAGGAAGGAACGAAAGACAAAATTTCGTCCATTTCATTTAAAAATTTGGACAAAAATGTCTAAATTTTTGATGAAATTTAGATAAAATTAAATGGGGATAATTCGGCCAAAATTTGATCAAATTATTGTGCTTTCGGGGGATAACGAAAAAGACAAAATTTTGTAATTTTGAGGAAATTTCGTCTGAAAGATTTAACCCTGGTCCAATAGAGCTGGCGTTTGTACCTCCTTGAAATTGTGTAAGTACGACAGTAAAATATCATAGCAAAGCTTTTTCACCGCTGTCTCAAAATGATTTATTGATAATCTTTTCTTGTTGATATTTAATTTGTTTGTATGGGTATTTGCGCTAAGATAAAAATTATCAGCTATAATCATAAATCGTAGCAAAAAAAAAAACGCACCCATCTAAAACGTTCGGCTCCAATGCATATTACCTTCACGATAGACCCGTAGGATCCGAAGCGACGATGCATCTCCAAGGCTATCGGGAAGGGACCGGGACAGCACGATTTTTAGATTAGCTGGAGACGCGGTAGCTTCACGAAGCTACAATATGCCTTTCGGGATTTGGAATGGCATTTTCACACACACACAAATAAATAAAACGGGAGAGAGGTTCGGAGTGGTTAGAGCTGAGATCGATGCTCCTACGGGGCTTGTCCACGCCTCCAATTATACATCGTTTTTCTCCTAGGGAGTAATAACTGCATGTGCAAATTGCTCTTAAGCTTCCTGATGACAAATGGCAATTGACAATGGGGGGTTTTCAGTTTCTTTTCCAATTAAGAGGCTAGAAACAGTCCTTCTTCCTGTATCGAGCCATTGCCTGAACGCCACTCCACATTAAAACTCAACAGCAGAGCAGAATTAAATCGGACGGTGGCCAGTGCCCCATGGGCCAGGCTAACTAGGCAGCCAACTTTGAACAGGCCTACTACGGTGAATACTACTACTAATCTTAAATCTACAAACAAGAAATCATAACGAAAGCAGTGCAGGTGAATACTACTGCCGTCATTTCTTAACATCCTATAATCCATTCAGTCAAATTTTCTAAAGTTTAATCACTAATATATTTAAAGATACGGAGATTAGCTATACAAAACTATATAATCAGATTTATCATTAAAAATACTTTTATAATATTATAATTTTAATAAAATATAATAAGATAAAGATATGAAAAAAACGCTCGAAGTCACGTCTCGATACCATAAAAACTAAAAATGTCACTTACAAAAGGAGAAATAATATTTTAGAGGTACAAACAAAACAAACGCGAAACGGCTGAACATGAAAAGAAAAGGAAGAAAATTTTGATGGAAAGAATCATAAGGAAAGCAGAGCAAGTGATGAATATATGCTCAAGCCCTTTTTGAGCTTGAAAACAAAATCCATGGCGTACTTGCTTCTTCTTCCTGGCGACGTGCCAGATTCTCCAGCACAGGTTCTCCAGCCGATTGGTCCGCTCCTGGCTGTTCCGCATCGCCACCACCTGTGTATTAGCAAGGAAGCTCTAATTAATCCCTCCATAATCGATCACATACCGGCCCGTTCAAAAAAAAAAATCGATCACACAGCGTAACTAAGCACAGGAGCAAGAGAAACAAGATCGATCGATCGGTTGCTAGTTACCATGGTCCATGTCTTGTGGAGGTCGTGGTCGTCGAAGCGGCTGACTACCTCCTCCACGAAGTACCTCGTCGGGCTGTACGTCGCCGCGCCCGCCGGGGGATCATCTGCCAGAGACGGCGGCGGCGGCGCGGCAGCGCCACGCCATGTCCCCCGCAGCTTTACCCCGGCGTCCAGGATCGCCTCCAGGTACCCATTGATCCAATCGTTCCCCGCCGCCATCCCTGGTCTCTTCTCCCTCCTCACTGCCGGCCACCGCCTCGCGCTGAGCTAATCCACTACCGCGCGTACCAGGAATCCCAGCTAAATAAACAAGGGAGCAGCTATTGAACCGTAGGACCAATTGCGGAGATAAGAGGGGGTAAATGATCCCCGTCTTTTTTCTTAACTTTAACAAAACTAATCATATTTTGCATCATCACTTAATTAGCTATAAAAAACTAATAAATTCAAAATACACAACAAAAATAAATACTAAACATAAGAGAACAAACCAAGAGAACACAAGAAGTAATAAACAGGTTAAAGCATCAAGTGGTCGGTCTAACCATAGGTATCACACTGGTCAGACCGGGTCTGCACGGCCTAACTGCTCGGATCATGGCAGTCTAACTATTTGCTGTTCCAGAACATAAAACAATCCACCGTCAAAAACTCAAAATGATCTAACTTATAATCCACTCGACCAAATGACTTAAAACTTGGAACACAACTTTCTCAATCTTTTATGAACCTACTTCATCAAAGAATCGACAAGCTACTCGATAAATTTTTGACCTTTGACCAAAATAAGACAAATCACATGAAAACCAGGCAAACACCAAGAACTTGCTATAGGGTTGTATAGATGGATGGAAGCTAGCCTCTAGGAGATTCTTCCATCATTCACACCACTGGGACCCACCAAGATCAAGAAGGAAGGAAATCTAAACAAAAAAGCAAATCAAAAGCATAAGAAAAAATTCATAGCAAAACTCCTTTGGACGAAATTCAGATCTTTATTTCGCTTGGAGGTAGATGTTTAAAACCACTTCACTCTTGGAGAATAGAGCCCCCCCTCCATGGAACACACACACAAAATTTCTCTTTTGGAAACCCTAATGCTTACTCTCAAAGGCTTAGCCAAAACTTCCAAAACATAGCTACCAAGCCAACACCTCTCCCTTCTTATATATGAAGGCCCACAAAAAAACTCTAACCGGTATCTCTAGTTGGTTTTCATCCACTTATATGGGCTAACCCGTTAACCCAACACCATACCAGATTTTACATATACATGCACACTTTTCAAAGCAACTCATTCAAAGGACTCCATTAGCCCGAATCACCAATCCAATCCATCAAAATATCTCTGCATGTTTTAACACGTAACCTATAGTGTATAATGACTAGCCGTCATGTCTTCACGCATTCAGTCTTTCCGAACCATCACTACAAGCATCAGCCTCATCAATTGACGTACACATGCACCAATTCACCTTATCGCGATTCTTATCTCTTCTTTGCTTCCCGCTTGAGCCATATAGGCTCACCCGGACTTATCTGATCACACAGACCTCAGCTTCACCGCCTAGTCATGGCCCATTGTCGTTGACCACTATCATTGTCTAAGCCACCTACACATCCAAAGGCAAAGCAATCCTAATCTGAGCATAAGTTCCATGCATTTGACTCACGTTAGCCATATCATACAACATTCAACGCAACACAACCATCTAATGACACCCCATGCCGTGCACGCACTCAAACCAACTCAACACACTAACACCCAACACACTTAACCTGTGGAGCTGGTCTAACCGCCAGCCATAGGCCGGTCAGACCACCCAACTCCTCTCTAACTCACCCCGATAGCAGGGGACTGGACTTTTGGCCCAATGCCGATCAGATTACCAACTAACATCCGGTCTGACCGCTTAAGAGCATCACAAAACATCATTTCTAGAATTTCATTTAAACTCTATGTAGTTTTAGCTCAAAACACTAAATTGAGTTACACCATGTGTAAAGACATCCTCAGAAACATATATACAAGTATTTGGTATCCATTTTTCAAAAGGCCACATGGCTGATCTGATCGCTCCATAGCTGTCAATCAGACCACCATTGCCAGGCCAGTCAGTTCGATTGAAACTTAATAGCAACTTTGAAAACTAAAAAGCTTCAAAACTAAACTCAAACTTCGACAAAACTTGCAAATCAAAGTTAAATACTCACCAAAATCATGGGGTGACTTCCTGACATTATGGCCTCCCCTCCCTCTCCTCCCTCCCTACCCCCACCACTCTCCCTCACACCCCTCTCTCTTCTCCAACGCTAGCGCAGCTCCGCCCCCCCAACCTCCTCCTCCACCACCAGTGGCCAACGGCGACCTCGCGCGTGTCGCTGTCCCCCTCCCTTGCTCTCTCCTAGTCCAACTTAATATTCAAAGCGCCATCTCACTGTGCCTCCCTTTGCCTCTGCCCAATGCCCTCCACCGTCGCCAACGGTAGGACCACCGCCTCCCCCCGCCTTCTTCTACATCTAGGGGCGCTGTCAATCCATCATTGGCGGTGGCGTCCTTCTGTCGGTATGCAAGAGAGAGTAAGCACAGAGCGGCAACCGAGAGAGAGGAAGAGAGTGAGCGAGAGAGAGGATGTTATACCATTCAAGTACAATGTTTTGTACTTTTTTTAATAAAGAATCTTTCAAATGGTACAATGTTTTCTATTTTTTTATAAATAATCTCGTTATATAAGTGTGCCGAGGCGTGCGTCTTTTGTGGTGTCCGTCGAGGTGTGGTGCAGGGGAAACAAGGAAAGAAAAATGCTAGATGTTATATTGTCGAGCAGAGCAGTATAATTTTTTTGCATACTCTTTTTTTGTTAAGCTTTTTTTTTGTGAAAGAGAATATTGCTCTCTTATTTTTTTTAAAAGAAATTTTGGTGGCTGTGGGATTCTACGTCAGTTATCTATCTGTTGGCCCATGGATGATGAATCAATCTATCTATCGCCTTGGACTTGGAGCGATGGACGGAGGGGAATAGAGCGAAAAGAAAAGAAAAGATAAGATGTTATAACTAGCCATGTAGGCGTGGCGCCACGTCACGCCAGCCACCGTGTGGACCGAAGTAAAAGAGGCGAAAATTCACAGAAAAAGAAAACGTAGGGTTTTTTGAGCAAAAAATCGAGGGCCAAGAGGCGAAAATTCACAGAAAAAAGAAAGCGTAGGGGTTTTTTGGCAAAAAATCGAGGGGCTTTTCGTAATAAAAGGAGAGTGGAGGGGCTTTTTTGCAAAAAAACTGAGGGTCTTTTCGGAAGAAATAGGGGCCTGTTCATAATTACGGGAAACCGTGGGTTCTTACCCAGCAAAAAAGTGTGTACAGGCTTTTTCGCAAGAATCTAGGAACCTTTTTGTGAAAATCAGGGACCTAAATGTAATTACCAAATCTTTGCGGGCTGTTTCGTGGGGGGCTGACACGTGGATGGCCTCTCCGGCCAGAGAGTCCCCCGGGTGTAATATATATAGTATTAGGGCTTGGCGACCGACTACGGTGTTATTTGGCGCAAGCAATTAAGCTGCGTGTATGGCATTTGCATTGGCACACGTATCGAAGATAGGTGGGTTTTTTAGGCTGTAAGTTTAAATTTTTGAATTATGTCTTTTTATGAGAGGCTGTACGTAAAAAAATCGTATATGATTTTAGTAAGTATAGCTGAACTCAGTATACTTTTACTATAATTTCTCTGTTGACCTCGTCTTAAAAAATGGATCGTTTAAAACTAATTATTATAGTATAAATTATAAGTCACAAATTATAAGTGAAAAAAGAAGAAAGCCGATATCATGGTTTTTGTAGCTAGCGTATGCCTTTGCCGCGCGCGGTTACAGATATTATTATTCTCTACCCTTTTTTAGTTTTTTGATTTATAGGCAAACTGTGCCAGCGTATACGTACATACAGTGTCATACAGTTGGTAGGTCGGGTACAATTGTGCGTACGAGATACTCCAAATTGAAAAATACATTCATCTACATTGTGACGTTGAACGGCAGGGTGTCCTCTCTTCTGCGTGCTAAGTGCTACCTACCTACGTGCGCGAGAAGTGGCCACTTTTGTGTGATGCGTTGTCTAGATGGGAATTAATTACGCTATCTATCTCGTTTAGACTAGCGTTGCCTAGATGGGAATTAATTTCACTATCTATCTCGGTTAGACTATCTAAATGACAATGATGTGGTGTGTATTGTCATGGCGCCAGATGCATGCACAAAAGAGGTTGTTTACGCGATGTTTGACACATGACCAGAGTTGCTGTCAGCCGTACGTTCAACACTTCAATCATAAAAAACTTCTCTGCTGATAGAAACCCTATCGCACCGATAGGGGTGGAAAGCGTTAACGGATAATTCGTTTTATTCGATATTTGTATCCGAGAAAACACAAATATGGTAGTAAAATTTGTATTCGAAAATATTCGTATTTGTATTCATGAATATTCATATCCGTATTTAAGAGTATTCGTATTCGCATTCGTATTCGAGAATATTTGTATCCGTATTCGTATTCGAGACTATTCGATCCATTTCTAGAACCCATGAAAAATCCGTACAAATTTTGTGATTCAAAATTTGAATTTAAGTGGTTTAAAACCGGTAACCGGTGAAAAATTGGCAAAATTGTTAGGAATCCGTTTTATCCGATATTCATATCCGAGAAAATCTGTATTCGAAAATATCCGTATTCGTATTCAAGAATATTCGTATCCGTATTTGAGAATATTCGAATTCGTATCCGTTTTAAAAATATAGATTCGTATTCGTATTTGAGACTATTCGATCGTATCCGATCCATTTCCACCCCTACGCACCGAGGCCAATTCTGCATCGTTAGGCTCCAGAGGAAACAAACATCCTTCTCACTAATTTCATCTCTTTCGAATCAGGAACTTGATGCCATTCATCAGAGGGGAGTACAATCTTTGAGTAAGCAGTCTACAAGAAAATGAGGCACCTGATTGATCCAGGTGCTCCACTGACCACTACTCTATACTTGTTTCGCACAAATATGAGCCACCCGATTGGCAAAAACAAGATCAAAACAGAAAAACTCGCCTACTCAACCCCTTGACGTCAGGGACTGAGGATACCTCCATGCGACGGTAGCTGGAATATAATTCATCTCTTTTTTATTTTTGAATGCCTTTCATCTGCTAATTAATTACTATATTTTCATGGACTTTGTTAAATACACATATCTCCAAAAATGAATCATGCTACCACGTGAAGTTTTGTGCCAAATTACAAGTGATTTCTTAAAGTAACCTCTCCCTTTTCTTTTTCATGAGAGCTAGCAATCTCTTTCAGCTCTGCCGTGCCCGTGCGTCCATTGTTCACCGTGGAATCGTATCCTGCCTGACCTCCTTTATCGGAGTGCCGAATAATACATCTCATTTTAGGCGTACCATCTGTCAATCAGCTCTGCAGATGCGCCTCAACTAGTAGGTTAGTTGATGTGTAGGATGGTGCGGTCTTCATGGTACGGGTAATAGCGAAATCCTCTTTTCTTCTTCATGGCTGAAACACCCCAAATTTTGAGCCAATTTTTTTAATTTCTTGAAGTGAGATTTGAGTTCGAATTTACCCAATTTGGCAAGTATAGCAAAAATACGCTTTCCTTTTTCCTCCTTCCGCCTTCGCTCTTGGCTGGCGCCGTCCGCGCGCGCGCTCGCCGCTCGGCTCCTTCCCGAAGCCGCCGACGCCCACATCGCCGTTTCCCCGCCAGCGCAGCAGAGGAGACCGCCTCTCCAGCTTAAGCCCGCTTGGATGCCGGCCCCGCACACCAGAGACGCCGCCCCTGCCCTTCCCTTCGAGCGCCGAACTCCCGGGCAGCCCGCTGCCCTCGCCATGGCCAGCGCACGCCATCCCGAGGCTTCTCTTCCCACTAAGGTCAAGGAAGCACTCGAGTGGGGCAGCATCATCTCGCCACCTCGCCCTCCTTCCCTGCCAGCAGCCCCAGCTCACCCCTCTTCTCTTCTCCTCGTGCGGGAAAGGCCGCTGAACCGCCTCCAAGCCGCGCCACCTGTACACGCAATATAAGCAACTTCCGCTACTGTAGATCGTCTCCAAACCGAGCCCTTCCCCTCTCCACCCCACCGATTGAGCTCTCGTCGCCTCCACCGCCGGCAATCGCCACCCCTGCGCCGGTGAGCCCTAAAACACAATTGAGAACTCCACTCCATCTCAGTCCAATTCCGTGAGTCCACATGTGCACATGTAGCTCCTAGACACAGTGGAAGTCTCGTTAGGGCAAGAGCATTTGCCCAGTGGCCGGGCCACGAAGCTCACCGCCGGCCATAAGGCCGTCAGCGTGGCCAGCCCGCTGGAGCATCTCCCAAGCTGAACCGCCACCGCCAACGAGTTCCTGAAATCACGTAGATGGTTAAACAGCCGCCAATTGAGTCGCAACACCGCCGGAGCCCCTCAATGTCACCGCGCACGTCCTCACCTTCCCAGCTTCACACGACCTTCTCTGTACACCATACTCCCTCCCAAAGCCCTCAAATGGAAACCACTCTCTCACCGCACCGTTTGGCTACGGCCGTTCTCCGGGAGAGTCGCTGCCGTCGTCGCCCCGCTCCGGAGGGCGTGCTCTGTTTTCCCGCCCGAGTCGGGAGCGCTGGAGGAAGACGACGACGCTCGGCCGTCGATCAAGTTAATCCGAGCGTCGGCTTCGCTCCAAATCCCAGCCGTTCACTCCGCGCCCCCGCTCCGTCCGATCGCCCCGACGCGTCGCCCGCCCCCATCCGCGCCGTCCGCAACGCGCACGCGCCGCCATCGGAGGACGCGCGCGCGCGCTCGCTGGGCTCGCGCAGCTGGCGTGTGGGCCGCGCTCGCGCGGCCGAAGGCCGGCCGAGCCGCGCGGGAACCGCCGCCGCCGCACTGTTCACGCGGGCCGGGCCGCACTGTTCATCGGGCCGAGCCCGTTACTGTTCACACCGAGGGAAAATCCAGAAAAACCCCCAAAAATCATAGAAAATTCTAGAAAATTCCCAAAAATACAAAAATACACCATCTTGACCAGAAAAATACACTGAGTTCAAATCTGGTCTCTGTTCCTCCAAATTCAAATTTGCTAAATTTGAATATTCCTCTTTTGCTAATTCCAAATATCCCAAATTCAAATTCGGCATCCATTTCTCCAAAAATTCTAGAAAAATCCAAAAACTCCAAAAACACCAAATCCCCCCCATTTTGACCAGCTCAATATTCTGACTTCGAAAATAATCTCCAATCCTCCAAAATTAAATCTTATAAATCTAAGCTTCCCTTGGCCCATATAGTTAAGCTTATTAAGTCTCAATTCCCCGTGAATTTAAATTCACCCATTTTACCAAATTAAATCTTGACGAGACCCATACCATCTAGTTCAAAGATCGACTATCTATTTTTAAAGGTCTATCCCCTGCTCCCCAAAATCTATCCGACCCAAACTCAAAACCCTAATTAGGTCCAAGCTTCTTTCGCTCACCGAACCCTAGTAACACCTAAGCCCTTATGTTAGCTCAAACTGTCTACACCTCGCCCACCTCGCTCTACCACTAAGGTCCTAAACAACCTTGAGAAATGTTCTAACTCAAGAATCTGACACCATCCATACACTCTGTCATTCGTCGAAATCCATACAATGCCTTTTTGCATTGTCGATTATCGTAAAACCATAGCCTAAGTTCGATCTCGTTAAGCCAAACTCTTCACCACCTAAACCCTCGCCACCCCGCCTATTTTCTTTATGTCCTTTTTGATCATGTGTTTGTATTTTGTTCCCAGCTTGCATTCTGCAAAGCAGAACTAATGTATGTTCGTTTTCTAACGCTAGTACTCGGACCACGCGAGTTGGTCAATGAAGGACTACAAGAGCGCTTAAAGAAAGCGATGCTCACCCGAAGATCACGTGAAGATAATCGAGACTAAGGACCAAGAGGCAAGTCACATGTTTTTGATCATATTGAATCCCATTAAATTACATTAGTTATTTAATGTATTTTCATTATGGATAGTTGCGAATCGATAATTGCTTAAAACAAAGATTTAGAATGGCATGCTATCTAGATAATCCTACCACTGATAAATAGCCCTGTTTACCTTGATGGCCATATTCACCTTGACAACCTTAGTAAGAATTAACATATGATATAAATGTATACAAGATCATTTCATGCAGTATGATACACTACTAAGTGACTGGCCGTTGGCCGGTAGGTTTGAAAAACCCGGATCTAGGGTAGGGCGATATGGGACGCCGTGCCCTAGACCGGAAATACTGGTGGGCAGTGTGGGGTAAAGGTGTTGCGCGAAATCGTGCAGCGGTTTCGCCCACTGCTGTACCCTTCAACGTGTCACACTACTAAGGTGTGAGCCATGGGCTAGTAGAATTGAAAAACCCGGAGAGGGTAGGGTGGTATGGGACACTGTACCCTAGGCCGGTGATGCTGGTGTGTAAGTTAGGGTAAAAATGGTGTGGAGGTCCGTGTAGGACTTCGTCCACCGCCTTACCCTGAGCCTGAGGCTGCGGACCTCAGGAAAAGTATAAGGGCAAGAACCTTATGCCAAGTAAAAGACACAGACATCGCCCAACCACAAGCGTTGACTTGTCAAACCTGGTTTAGTAGCTGCTCAAATCGATTGAATATCTACAACTTATTTTGGGGACTCCGATTAAGGGATGTCCCGCGTACACAAAGTTGGTATGGAAACGATGAGACCATATTCAACAACGGTAGGATTACACGGAGTCGATGTGCGACTTTTGTGTGGGCCGCAGAATGCCGATCGCTCTGTGTTACCTCGTCCCTACCGGTAGAGGCTATATAAAGAATTGAGCAATGAAAAACCATGTTTTCTTAATGTCGACGTGGAATTAAGAAATCTTGTGGGTAAAGCAGGCAGCTCTGCAGAGTGAAATAAATGGTATTCGAATACGCCGTGCTTCCGGTTAATGAAGCTGTGTTAATTGGGTGATTCCAAAAACAAGGCATAAGTAGTGTTTCTGAGATTGTTAAGTTGAGTAATGATGAGACTTTATCGATAATGAAAACCCCGACCTTAAGGAGCAAATGTTTTAAGTTTTACTTGATTGCAAATAAAAGCGCATCCACCTCATAATAAAACCACTATACACCCTCCACCCGAGAACCCCGCAATTAGTTATATAGTATTTCCACATGTGATTTGCTGAGTACGGGTGGGAGTACTGAGCTTGCCGAATTTCCCCAACAGATACCAGAAGAAAAAGGAAGCAATTCAAGATTTCGCATTAGGGTTACGACCGCACTCAAGCGTTCCTGTGGAGTTTTCTTCGGCTCTTCTGTATGTAAGTTAAGTTTTGGGCTTGTACGCCCGTATTGTCATTAAAGCTGGCCATTAGGCCTTACTTTAATCCAATTAACTCTTTTTAAATGGCTTGTAAGCAGGCATGATACACTGTTAAGCCGCAACAGAACTCCTGGGCTGTTGCAGGCCGTACGACGTCCCTGGTCCCAAAAAATTGGGGGCGTTACAAGTGGTATCAGAGCTATGCTTGACTGTAGGATGTAACCCTAAGTATAGATTTGATTTCGATAAGAACACGATTCTACAAAATCTAAATTTATGATACAAAAGAGTTACAAAAATCATAAGTAATATTGCTGCCTCATTCTTCCTATGTCTGCCGTATCTTTCCTAGACATGCATTAAAAATTTTGTTTGGATTGGTCAAAAGCTCAAAAAAATACGAGTAGTCGTTTAGACTAACTTCTTGCTGCAGGTCTTTAACCAAATGGAACGAAGACTAACTTTAGTAGAAGTGCTAAGGATGGTGTTAAGAAGAATAGCACGAATGTCCCTGACCAAAACTTTCCTTTTGAAAAGTTGAAGTCACCGTCCGAGTAGATAGTACATCATGCCCGTTTAATTCCCTTGATGTAACGGGTAAAACCAATTGAGTAGACGAAGTTTTCGATTGTAATGAAGAGCCAAATTGCACTACGAGCCTGGTAGGCTGCTATATATAAGCAATTTGTGCAAAGAGTTGAATATTTGGTTTTAAGAAAAACTTATGTGGAAAACTTTTCTACTCTTACCTTCCTTCGTCTCAGCTTGTATCTATGTTCTTCTGTTCTGATTCTTCTCGTACCTTTTAAGCTCTAAACCTTGGAGGAACTTAAATGCAAATTCCTGATTGCAATGAATAGATTAAACTCCATCTAAGAGAGTCATAAGTGGGAGAAAATAGATAAATCCGGAAAGGATTGAATTATGACGTGAAAGATAACCAAAGATATTAGAGAAGTTATATTCGATTAACAGAATGAGTCAATAGTATAAATTTTAAGTGGATTAAAACCCTAGCCATGAGGCTATTCTCAACTCTTGGTGGATACAAATGCTAGTGAATTAATGTAGAAGTAGATAATAAGAGCCTAAGTGATGAATGAATGAGCCTAATGAGATTGTGGTACAATGGTGGGAGAAATCAAAACTCTAGAATGGTGTTGAAGTAAACAATGTTGACAGACTTAAAATAAAAGTGCTGGACTACGACAAATTTAAGGTCAAAACTGCAGGGTTATGATTGAAATTGGGATCCAGACTGAAGCTAGATAGTCACGAATTGATCAATGAAGTTAAAATGTAGATATATATATTTTTGGAAGATTAAATAAATGAGAATGAGTAGTTAGAGTTAGATAACGAAAGGGTTACGAGCAATTAACTGAAAGAAGTAGCATAGGTATAGATAGAAAAAAAAACTGAATTGGTATAGTTGTTGGAAAAAAAAATTCAGAGATGAATTAATTCCAAGAATGGTATGGAATATTAGAAGAGGTCAGATTACCGTTGTAAGCGGATAGGGAATAATAGATAGTATTGTAGAAAGTGATCAGGAAAGTTATTTAATGGTCTCCGAAGCAATTCCTTTCCTACTTTTGCTCTTATCTTGATTCCGTCTTACTTTCCCTTGCTAGCCCAAAAATGTTACAGAACTGATTCCTAAATAATGGGTGCAGAATACTACTAAGCGGATTGAAATGTAGCGACATGTCACATGAAGAAAAGAAGTTATGAAGGACAATCTACAGTAATAGAAGCCCAAAGTGTCACGAAGAAGAATCAAATTAAAGACCAACACAGGCAAATTGAGAGTGCAGAACAACAGTCTACTGACACAATGTCACCAGAAGAATCAACATCAACGTCAAGTGCGATACAGAATCAAATTTGCAACTTTCCTGAAGACTCAACCACCTACCTTTTCAACAACAACAGAGCCATTAAGTGCAGATAATTGGCTACAAGATATTGAGAGAAGAATGAATACTATCCAGTGTACAAACCAGGAAAAAGTTCTTTTTGCCACTTATCAACTCTCAGAACCAGCAAGTACTTGGTGGGATTCCATCCAGTGGATACACCCGAAGAAGAAAGATATCACATGGGAAGAATTTGTAAAGAGATTTCGTAAGACCTATATTTCCCCTAAGGTCATCATGGAAAAATATCACGAGTTTCTCAATCTTCAACAAGGAGACAAATCTGTTAGGGGATATCTACAGCAGTTCCATCAGTTGTCTCGATATGCACAAGAAGATATCAACACTGAAGCCAAAAGAATGATATGTTTTATGAAAGGCCTGCAACCAGAGATACAACGTTACACTGCAACTGTGGGAATTCCAAACCTTCTAACCTTAGTCGATCAAGCCCTTTTGGTGGAAGAACAAATGTCAACATATGCAGAGACTAGGAGGAAGAATAATCTCTTGGTTCAGTCTTCTACAGCCTGTTTTCACTGTGAACGAGATGGGCATTATCGTTGCCAATGTCCACTGAAGTTCTTACCTAAAGAAGAAGCCAGGAGACAAGCAAGAAAGCAAATATCAACGTCACACCAACCGTGCACAAAAGAAGAGAAGCTCTACCTTAAGAGAGTCAGAGTTGAGGAAGAGACAGGTCCACCCTAAAAGAGTGACATGCAGCCAAGGAGCGAGTAATAGGGACCGAAGAGAAAAGGTTTTATGTTACCCACTGTTAGGAATAACAAATAAAATGAAGATCCAGTCAGTACTTTTGTGTAAAATATAAGGCAGTTGGAAGAAGTGTCTGTAAATTATTTTAATTAAGGCAGGCAGCAGAACTATGGGAGTGTATGAAAAATGCATGTGCAAAGTATGTGCAAAGTATGAAGAGTAAAAAGGTTATATTGTATTGAAGCCAAATACAACAGATTTGAGTCTTAGTATCAGCCAGAAATATTAAAGGATCTAACAAATGGAACACAGGTGCAATAAAATAGAAATATGTAATTCTATAATGTACAAGGATGATATACAGGTACAGGCAGTCAATGGTACAAGGGACCCAGATGTGACCAGACAAGGCAAGGAGGTGTATCAATATAGAATGAAAGAAGAGAGTAATAAAACTCTGCCTGACTAGGGTGGTGCTATGGCATGAGTGTCCAAGTGGAACTATTCCAGACCAAGAAGCATGAATCACCTTCATACCTGGGGAAAAGTCCGTATGAAGTCTTGAGAATCCAGAGAACCAGGAAGGAGCAACACATCAATAAAGACACCAGTCACTGATCCCTGTTGAAAGAGTACCCTAAACAGTACCCTAAACAAAATACGATCTATGGAAAGGAATCATAACTGCAATAAGTTTTGTTTTACACCCCATTTTCTAACCTGGGTGAATCTCGGGGTCGAGATTCTTTTTTAGGGGGGTAGATTGAAACACCCCAAATTTTGAGCCAATTTTTTTAATTTCTTGAAGTGGGATTTGAGTTCGAATTTACCCAATTTGGCAAGTATAGCAAAAATACGCTTTCCTTTTTCCTCCTTCCGCCTTCGCTCTTGGCTGGCGCCGTCCGCGCGCGCGCTCGCCGCTCGGCTCCTTCCCGAAGCCGCCGACGCCCACGTCGCCGTTTCCCCGCCAGCGCAGCAGAGGAGACCGCCTCTCCAGCTTAAGCCCGCTTGGATGCCGGCCCCGCACACCAGAGACGCCGCCCCTGCCCTTCCCTTCGAGCGCCGAACTCCCGGGCAGCCCGCTGCCCTCGCCATGGCCAGCGCACGCCATCCCGAGGCTTCTCTTCCCACTAAGGTCAAGGAAGCACTCGAGTGGGGCAGCATCATCTCGCCACCTCGCCCTCCTTCCCTGCCAGCAGCCCCAGCTCACCCCTCTTCTCTTCTCCTCGTGCGGGAAAGGCCGCTGAACCGCCTCCAAGCCGCGCCACCTGTACACGCAATATAAGCAACTTCCGCTACTGTAGATCGTCTCCAAACCGAGCCCTTCCCCTCTCCACCCCACCGATTGAGCTCTCGTCGCCTCCACCGCCGGCAATCGCCACCCCTGCGCCGGTGAGCCCTAAAACACAATTGAGAACTCCACTCCATCTCAGTCCAATTCCGTGAGTCCACATGTGCACATGTAGCTCCTAGACACAGTGGAAGTCTCGTTAGGGCAAGAGCATTTGCCCAGTGGCCGGGCCACGAAGCTCACCGCCGGCCATAAGGCCGTCAGCGTGGCAGACCAGCCGGAGCATCTCCCAAGCTGAACCGCCACCGCCAACGAGTTCCTGAAATCACGTAGATGGTTAAACAGCCGCCAATTGAGTCGCAACACCGCCGGAGCCCCTCAATGTCACCGCGCACGTCCTCACCTTCCCAGCTTCACACGACCTTCTCTGTACACCATACTCCCTCCCAAAGCCCTCAAATGGAAACCACTCTCCTCACCGCACCGTTTGGCTACGGCCGTTCTCCGTGAGAGTCGCCGCTGCCGTCGTCGCCGCCGAGGGCGTGCTCGTTTTCCGCCCGAGTCGGGAGCGCGGAGGAAGACGACGACGCCGCCGCCGATCAAGTTAATCCGGCGTCGGCCGCTCCAAATCCCAGCCGTTCACTCGCGCCCCGCTCCGTCCGATCGCTTCGACGCGCCGCCGCCTCTATCCGCGCGCGCCCGCAACGCGCACGCTGCGCCCATCGGAGGACGCGCGCCGCGCGCGCGCTGGCTCGCGCTGCTGCGTGTGGGCCGCGCGCGCGCGCGAAGGCGGCCGAGCCGCGCGGGAACCGCCGCCGCCGCACTGTTCACGCGGGCCGGGCCGCACTGTTCATCGGGCCGAGCCCGCATCGTTCACACCGAGGGAAAATCCAGAAAAACCCCCAAAAATCATAGAAAATTCTAGAAAATTCCCAAAAATACAAAAATACACCATCTTGACCAGAAAAATACACTGAGTTCAAATCTGGTCTCTGTTCCTCCAAATTCAAATTTGCTAAATTTGAATATTCCTTTTTTGCTAATTCCAAATATCCCAAATTCAAATTCGGCATCCATTTCTCCAAAAATTCTAGAAAAATCCAAAAACTCCAAAAACACCAAATCCCCCCCTTTTGACCAGCTCAATATTCTGACTTCGAAAATAATCTCCAATCCTCCAAAATTAAATCTTATAAATCTAAGCTTCCCTTGGCCCATATAGTTAAGCTTATTAAGTCTCAATTCCCCGTGAATTTAAATTCACCCATTTTACCAAATTAAATCTTGACGAGACCCATACCATCTAGTTCAAAGATCGACTATCTATTTTTAAAGGTCTATCCCCTGCTCCCCAAAATCTATCCGACCCAAACTCAAAACCCTAATTAGGTCCAAGCTTCTTTCGCTCACCGGAACCCTAGTAACACCTAAGCCCTTATGTTAGCTCAAACCTGTCTACACCCTGTCCACCCTCGCTCTACCACTAAGGTCCTAAACAACCTTGAGAAATGTTCTAACTCAAGAATCCGACACCATCCATACACTCTGTCATTCGTCGAAATCCATACAATGCCTTTTTGCATTGTCGATTATCGTAAAACCATAGCCTAAGTTCGATCTCGTTAAGCCAAACTCTTCACCACCTAAACCCTGGCCACCCCGCCTATTTTCTTTATGTCCTTTTGGATCATGTGTTTGTATTTTGTTCCCAGCTTGCATTCTGCAAAGCAGGAACTAATGTATGTTCGTTTTTCTAACGCTAGTACTCGGACCACGCGAGTTGGTCAACAGAAGGACTACAAGAGCAGTTAAAGAAAGCGATGCTCACCCCGAAGATCACGTGAAGATAATCAGAGACTAAGGACCAAGAGGCAAGTCACATGTTTTTGATCATATTGAATCCCATTAAATTACATTAGTTATTTAATGTATTTTCATTATGGATAGTTGCGAACTGATAATTGCTTAAAACAAAGATTTAGAATGGCATGCTATCTAGATAATCCTACCACTGATAAATAGCCCTGTTTACCTTGATGGCCATATTCACCTTGACAACCTTAGTAAGAATTAACATATGATATAAATGTATACAAGATCATTTCATGCAGTATGATACACTACTAAGTGACTGGCCGTTGGCCGGTAGGTTTGAAAAACCCGGATCTAGGGTAGGGCGATATGGGACGCCGTGCCCTAGACCGGAAATACTGGTGGGCAGTGTGGGGTAAAGGTGTTGCGCGAAATCGTGCAGCGGTTTCGCCTACTGTACCCTTCAACGTGTCACACTACTAAGGTGTGAGCCATGGGCTAGTAGAATTGAAAAACCCGGAGAGGGTAGGGTGGTATGGGACACTGTACCCTAGGCCGGTGATGCTGGTGTGTAAGTTAGGGTAAAAATGGTGTGGAGGTCCGTGTAGGACTTCGTCCACCGCCTTACCCTGAGCCTGAGGCTGCGGACCTCTGGAAAAGTATAAGGGCAAGAACCTTATGCCAAGTAAAGACACGACATCGCCCAACCACAAGCGTTGACTTGTCAAACTGGTTTAGTAGCTGCTCAAATCGATTGAATATCTACAACTTATTTTGGGGACTCCGATTAAGGGATGTCCCGCGTACACAAAGTTGGTATGGAAACGATGAGACCATATTCAACAACGGTAGGATTACACGGAGTCGATGTGCGACTTTCTGCGTGGGCCAGCAGAATGCCGACTGCCTGTGTTACCTCGTCCCTACCGGGTAGAGGCTATATAAAGAATTGAGCAGCGAAAAAACCATGTTTTCTTAATGTCAGACGTGGAATTAAGAAATCTTGTGGGTAAAGCAGGGCAGCTCTGCAGAGTGAAATAAATGGTATTCGAATACGCCGTGCTTCCGGTTAATGAAGCTGTGTTAATTGGGTGATTCCAAAAACAAGGCATAAGTAGTGTTTCTGAGATTGTTAAGTTGAGTAATGATGAGACTTTATCTGATAACAGAAAACCCCTGACCTTAAGGAGCAAATGTTTTAAGTTTTACTTGATTGCAAATAAAACTGCATCCACCTCATAATAAAACCACTATACACCCTCCACCCGAGAACCCTGGCAATTAGTTATATAGTATTTCCACATGTGATTTGCTGAGTACGGGGTGGGAGTACTCAGGCTTGCCGAATTTCCCCCCAACAGATACCAGAAGAAAAAGGAAGCAATTCAAGATTTCGCATTAGGGTTACGACCGCACTCAAGCGTTCCTGTGGAGTTTTCTTCGGCTCTTCTGTATGTAAGTTAAGTTTTGGGCTTGTACGCCCGTATTGTCATTAAAGCTGGCCATTAGGCCTTACTTTAATCCAATTAACTCTTTTTAAATGGCTTGTAAGCCGGCATGATACACTGTTAAGCCGCAACAGAACTCCTGGGCTGTTGCAGGCCGTACGACGTCCCTGGTCCCAAAAAATTGGGGGCGTTACAATGGCTGATTAGAAAATTAGGATTTTGGTAGAGAGGAGGAACCCTAATTCGGTCAACGGATGCACCTGACCAGTAATCTGGAGTAGAAACACCTCGACGAAGTCTTTCAAACCATGAATCACAAATGTGATCATGAATTTAGAAGAGAGAATCATTTAGATTCAGTGGGCAATCTCAAGAATTTGCCTTGCGCCAACTCCAACGAACCCCAAATAGGAAAACCTTAACGAAATCGCACAATCTGGCTGCCAACAACCATCATAATGATTTTCTCCTTTATTTCACAAGTATAGAACATATTATATGTATCCTATCTAATCTAGCCTCAACTATGTGCACATAGGCTTATATAGTCTTCCTAAGGCTTAAAACAAAATGAGACTCCAATATGAACTAAAAAAAACATAAATTACAGCCGTCGGATTTCTTTTTCTAAATTTGTGACATGGTCATAAGGTTTCCAAGGCTGGCACCTCATTAGTACTCCATTTGTGAATGTTATGTCTTCAATTTAGCTTTCCAATGAGTCCAAAAACACTCAAATCGGACTCCGTTTGTGAATTAAATCCCCAACTCTGGCGCTGATTCGACTATTTTAGGCTCTTCCTCTAATTAATATTTACTCATGTGGAGAATATAATAACCTTGAAAGAGTTACTAGTCTGTCCGTCCTTGGATGGGATGTTGTTGATACGTTTTGGTATGATTTGTTCACACGGATAAAGTTTGTGACTCCTTACGTTCTATTTTTATGTACAGGTGCCAAACCTACCTCTTCGTCACCTGCTCCATTAGTTGCCGTCTATCTCTTTTCTCTTATCTCTAATAGCCTTTGCTAGATTTAAATATTCTTTATTTCTCTCATGCAGAGTGATACTAGATTAATACAAAAATACTTGTTTTACGAAATATAGTCTGAAGATTTGTTCAAAGGAATGCTTGGCTAAGTTGAAAACAAAGTTTTGAGTCTCCACGCTACCCTGATACAATTCCCCTTGAAGACAGATTAGTGGTGCTAAGGTCTCGAATATTTATCACACAAATTTCTATTATTTTTACGTGGTCAAGACTTAATTACTTAGTTCCTGGTGTCCCACGTTATTTTATTTAACTGCGCAAAACAATTAATTGACAGTGTTCTTACATCTCACCGCTTTTAGTGAGTATTTCTCAATTTATCAAATTTTACTCTACAACTACTATTTTTACCTGTTTTGTTCTATTATTATTCCTGTTTCTTCTCTTTTCTTTTTCTTCTTCTCCTTTTCTCTCTTTCCCCTTGTTAGGAAACCTGGACTCTATCTAGAGTCCTGATCTAATTGGGCACCCCACCGTAGACTATAAATAGGGACCTAGACCCCTCTCATTATGTACCCCGATGCAATCTAAAGCAATAAAGAAAGACCAGGAGTTCTCTCTACCTCTCTGTGTTCAATCTATTATTCTGTGATTCTGTGATTGATTCGTTCTTGTTCTAAGCAGAGGAATCGCTCGGACTGGTCTCCAGCGTCGGTTCCTCAACACGTTATCAGCATGACTTCGCTCTGGTGAACGAGGTAATCATGGAAACACAGATTGAATTTTCTAGATCGCTTTTGAATCTGTATTTTCTTTTCGCGTTCTAGATTGAAATTCTACGGTGCAAATCCGCCCTAATCAACCGCGAGCAGACTTGAAGTCGCCGGCACAATGCCGATCGGTAGATTGTGAAACGGGGTAGATGTTGATTGCACTGTAGATTAGAAACGATGCAAATCCGCCCTAATCTACCGCGAGCAGATCTGAAATCGCCGGCACAATGTCGATCGGTAGATTGCGAAACGGGGTAGATGTTGATTGCATCGTAGATTGGAAATAAAAAGTTTTACATGGTTTTGTTTGATTCTGTATGATCAATGCACGAGAAAAGAATTTAGCATCATTTCTCTGTTCGGTCACTGAACGGAAAATTTTGCATCATCCTCTGCTCGGTCCTGCATGACCGTGGCATGGAAAAGAAGAAGAAAAAAACCCGATGGCCGGCCGGTGTGCCTGAACGCACAGCCGCCGGCACTTCGGTCCTCGCGCCCGCACGCGCGCTCGCCAAGCCGCTCGGCCCGCAGCCGTGCACCGCCGGCCTCGGCCTTCCCACCGCGCGCGTCGTCCTCCCACTCGGCTCGGCCGGCCTCCACCGCGCCGCATGCGCCGCGCCGCCGTAGCCGCCTCCACGCGCCGCCCGAATGGCACCGCCTAGCCTCGACGCCGTGCGCGTCTTTCGCCGGCCTGGCCCGCGCCGCTGCGCTTGCTCGACCCGGCTGGCCCGCACGCCGCGCGATCGCCCCACCTCGGCGCCGCGCCGCCCGCCGCGCCGGCTTACCCATGCGCACCGCCGGGCTTGTCGCCGCGCCCTAGGCGGTTCGCGGCACTGCCTCCACCGGCGATCGCGCCGCATGCGCCTAGGCTGCCCACCGCCGCCGTCGTAGCGGCGCTCGCCGCCGCCATCCGCCCGCCGCCGCGACTCGGGTGGCCGCCGGCCTCCCGGCCACTCCGCCGCGCCCCGCATGGCGCTCCTCCCGCACGCTACCCCGCCGCTCGGCCGCCCAAACGCACCGTGCGCCGCCGCCTGGTCCACCGCCACTCGGGAATTGAGGGTAGGGGAAACCCTACCCGCCCCTTGAGTCTGCTAGTTGGGCCGGCCGGGAGGTAAACGGGCCGGGTAGATTTGGTGGCAAATCGGGCCGAACGAAAAAAAGGAGGGAGGAAGGGGGCTCTGTCCGGGTTGTTCAGAAAAGCCCCTAAAACATTGAGAATTACCGATGAGCCCTAAAACTTGCGTATAAGTCCTAAAATTTTGTAGGAAAGGCATCGTAGTTCCGAAAATTACGAATAAGCCCTGAAATTTATGAGTGGGTCCAGATTTTTGCAGAATACCCCTCGGTAAATCAGAAAATTGCGTGAATTTTTCTCTGAATTGAAAATTTGCGTAAAAACCATTCGGAATTGTAGAATTTGCTAAAATTTCATATTTTAGCATAAAAGGGCCTCGGGAATCCAAATTTTGCATTATTTTTTGAAGCTTATTTATTTATGCCATTATTATTCTCTGTATTTTCTATATTTATTTACTGTTTTTGGTTAATTGTAATTGTTTAAATTGCTTTTAATCACCGAAATTAGCAGTAAAATTATAGAAAATGCATAGAAAATTCTGGAACATTACGAGAACCTTTTGTACCATTTATTTACCCGCAGTGAATTATCCCGTGCATGTCTACCAGCAGTAGACTTATACACATTTAAATGACTAACATCACGAACTAGAAGTTCGAGGAGCTGGCCCAGCATGGCCAAAAACTATCTATTGTAGGCATCCGATGTCGAGATTGTGCTTGGAGCCAGGAAGATCTGCGCGACTATTGGGATTGGCGGACTGAATGACGCCTAACCCACGCCTAAAGAGAATGATCATTTTCTCAGGCACCACTTCTGCCTCACTCTCAAGAATGAGTACATTGTAGAGAATAGTGCGCTAGCACTCTGGACCGCACCCAAGAAGCATGTTTGAGAGGCTAAAGTACACCATTCTTCCTCAAGTAGTAGGAGTGGATCGACTAAGGTTTGCCGACTTTAAGACGGTCGGGAATACAATTACGCCTTGCATGATTTGTACCCCAATACGTAAAATTGAGAAAATCCTTCCACCCAAATGAAGTACAATCCGCACGCAATTATCGCCAAGATGGTTATGAGGAATACGCCGAATTGACCGATATGATGCAAGTTGCGGAGGCTCGAGACAAAGTTCTCTGTAAGAACTACGCCACTTAGCTACAGGAGCTCCGCTGGTCGTGAAGCCAACACGGAGCAACAAGGTGCGAAAGCCCTTGATAGAGAAAAGGGAAAGAAGGGTGAGACCGCAGCCCGTAAAGGCAAATTAGATGCTCCACGTGAGAATAAGGCTAGCAAGCCAAAACGGATGGCAAAGGGCACATGAAGCCCACTCTGCATCGGTTGAGGGGAGCGTTACGAGCGGTACTGCACTGATGGTGTTTGAGACCATTACGACAAAGAGCACCCTCTCGACCTAGAAGCGACCACCGTCCCGATTTGTTGAAGAGAATGTCAACCCGAGAAAATAGCGAGAAGAAGTCTTGTGCATGAATGCATTTAGACTTTAATTGTCATTTATTTTGTGTGGAAGAATATGTTAGAATTTGCATGGATGGTACTTAAGAATTGTTATCTTTCTTGTGATGGTTGGATGATTTTTGGAAGAATTCATTCATTTATTCAGTTTATAATGGCATGATATGTTCTGATATTGGAGTATCTTATTTATGTGTTGATTGCCTTCTCATACATGTTAATAAATACCCTATATTAGAACATGTGTAGTGCCCTATGAAGGAAGTGTGCTTAGCCAGCAGCGGCACAACACATATCATCTTAAGAGAGATTGAGTATTTTCAGTCGATTCGTAAGAGCACTGGCAGCCTTACGACAATCGCCAGAAGCGATGCATGTATAATTGGTTCGGGAAGAGCCATAATGGGCACAATTTGGTCATTGAAGAAGCCTTATTGTACCCAAAATCGACTAGAACTCTCCTAAGTTTTAAGAATTTTTGCGCCAACAGTTTCCACGTTGAGACTAAAGAAGAGTACGGTACGAAATACCTGCTCATCACGAAGCGTGAAGAGAATGGCAAAATAATATTAGAAAAACTTCCTTCACTGGGCTATATTATACCAACATTAAAGCGCTGCAGCTGCATAATCGCTGTGAAAACAGTGTTTAGAAGCTCGAACTCTTCTCGTCTCGCATGACAGATTAGGCCACCTGTGTCTTAGGATGATGAGTAGCATAATCAATAACTCGCATGGGCATAATATTAATAAGAAGAATTTCCCGAATCATGAAGATTTTGTGTGCCCTGCATGTGCCACCGGGAAACTAATTACTAGACCCTCCACTCCGAAAGTGAAGGATGAAGTCCCTACATTCCTGGAACGCATCCAGGGAGATATTTGCGGTTCCATTCAGCCCGTCCCAGGGCCGTTTAAGTATTTCATGGTGCTCATTGACGCTTCTTCGAAGTGGTCATATGTGGGTTTGTTGTCCACAAGAAACCACGCCTTTGCAAAACTGATCTCGCAGATCACTCGCATCAGAAATGTGTTTCCAGATCATCATATCAAGTCTATTCGAATGGACAACGCCGGAGAATTTACTTCGAAGGCATTTGATGATTATTGCATGGCGATGGGAATTGCAGTTGAGCATTCGGTACCGCATGTCCACACTCAGAATGGTTTGGCAGACGCTTTAATTAAGAGAATTAAATTTATTGCCCGACCTCTTTTGCATAATTGAAATCTAGCAGCTACATATTGGGGACATGCAGTCCTTTATGCAGCGAATCTCATCAACCTTAGACTTTTGGCCTACAACATCCATTCACCTATGCAATTAGCGCAAGTGTCACCACCGAAAATTTCCCAACATTAGGGGGAGGAAATCAACCCCTTGATGAAGAATGTTGGGAAATTATGTGGCAAGCCTGGGGAATCCATGCAGATGACCCGTGCACTAGAGAAGTCCAGAAGACATTACATGGCAAGCCACGGGAATTCATGCAGATGACCAGCGCATTAGTGAAGCAAAAAGAGAAGTCTAGAAGACAAGAGAAGTCTATAAGACAATCGATTTGCAAGAACTAGCAAATCAACTGCCTGATCACTTTAGTGATTTGAAGAGCGTGATTAAGTCGCATGTGCCTGCACGCACTGCATTGGAGAGGGTTGAAATACCAAGAAAGCAGAAGGTATCCCTAATCTCGTCCAGAGGCCTCAGAAAAATAATAAAGGACGAGAACTCCGGTTCCTTGAATCCTTAGTAACCGGGGACGCCTAGTGAAAAAGGATAAGAGAGATTTATCACAGCCGATCATTGAAGTCCCCCAGAATGAGAAGGGGAGCCAGTTGAGACCTGGCACAAGTATGACACCTTCCGAAAAGGGCATACCGGATCTGAATATCCCCATCGGCATGGATGTGTGTGCACACATCGGAGCCGAAAAACTAAAGGGACTTGCCACCGCAATTGAAAGAAGCGATGCGCAAGGTGAAGCTCCAGAAGAAGCAACTCATGAAGAAATAGCTATAAATTATGTGCACACGGGAGAGTCCCTGAATAGGACAACAGCTAATATCGATATCTACTTCGCAAAGAAAATTGCCACCATCATCGATCTTGATCCCGAGCCTGCATCGCTCGCTGAATGTAAGAAAAGATCAGATTGGGAAGATTGGAAGAAGGCAATAGCAACTGAATTGCTATCTCTGAATAAAAGAGAGGTGTTTAGGCCCGTATGCCGCACACCTCCCCACATACACCCCGTTGGGCACAAGTGGGTATTTGTTCGAAAGAGAAATGAAAGAAATGAAATAGTGAGATACAAAGCAAGGCTGGTAGCCCAAGGTTTCACTCAACGTCCTGGAGTTGATTACGAAGAAACCTACTCCCTAGTCATGAGTGAAATTACCTTTAGATACTTGATCTCAATGGCAGTGAACTTGAATTTGGAAATGAAATTGATGGATGTTGTGACTGCATACCTTTATGGTAATTTGGATTCGGAGATTTATATGAGAGTCCCTGAAGGAATCCCTCTCCCGAACCAAGACAGAGCAAATAGAAATCTGTATAGTGTGAAACTCGTAAAGTCACCGTATGGATGAAACAATCTGGAAGAATGTGGTATAATCGCTTGAGCGACTTTCTCTGCAAGAAAGGCTACACAAACAATGAAGACTGTCCTTGTGTATTTATACGACGATCCCAAAATGGATTCTGTATAATCTCTGTGTATGTAGATGATCTGAATATCATCGGGACAGCCGAAGACATAAAAGAAGCAAGCTCCTACTTGGAGTCAGAATTTGAAATGAAAGATTTGGGCAAGACCAAGTTTTGCTTAGGCTTGCAGCTTGAGCATGTCCTGAAGGAGTCTTGGTACATCACGACCTACACCCGTAAGGTGCTCGAAAGGTTTGGCTTTGAGAAGGCATTTCCCTCGAAAGTACCGATGATCGGTAGGTCTTTACAGCAAGAAAAAGATCCTTTCCAACCAAGGGAAGAGGGGGAGGAAGTCCTGAGACCGGAATTCCCATACTTGAGTGCAGGCTCATGTATTTAGCAAACTGCACTAGACCGGACATTGCATTTGCCGTGAACCTGTTAGCAAGGTACAGTGCAGAGCCCACCAAAAGGCATTGGCAGGGCATAAAGGACATTTTCCGATACCTCCAAGGTAGCAAGGACCTCGGATTGTTTTACAGAAAGAATCAAGATCTGAACTTGATTGGCTATGCAGATGCTGGGTATCTGTCAGACCCGCATACCGCTAAGTCACAAACAGGCTATGTATTCCTGTGTGGTGGAACTGCAATTTCATGGAAATCGTCTAAGCAAAGCCTGGTAGCTACTTCGACGAACCACTCAGAAATTATAGCACTGTATGAAGCCGCGCGAGAGTGCGCTTGGCTCCGCCGAATGATTCACCATATCCAGCAGTCATGTGGGATGAACATTGTGCAAACCCCCACAATTATCTATGAAGATAATGCAGCTTGCGTTGCACAAGTGCAAACAGGCTATGTGAAGAGTCATCTCACAAAGCATATCAACCCCAAGTTCTTCTATGCACATGAATTGCAAAAGATGGACGAGATTAAAGTACTGCATACTAAGTCATGTGAAAATCTCGCAGATTTATTCACTAAGTCACTCCCCGCATCTAGCTTTGAAAAGTGCGTGCGTGGAATTGGAATGATGAGACTTAGAGAAGTGCAGAATTCAGGGGGAGAATTCTCACAAGCCCGCTAATAAATCTTGATCATGAAGATTAAGTACCCAAAATAAAGTCTTGCAGACCAAATGAATTTGGGTGAATTGTACTCTTTTCCCTTGACGAGTTTTCCATGAAGTTTCTCGACCAAGGTTTTTAACGAGGCAATTCGTGCATCGCAAAGATCACATGTATCATGTACTCTTTCTCCAAATTTTCCCCCACGGGTTTTTATGGAGTTTTGACGAGGCATGAGCATGTTGGGTGAGTGCCCAAGGGGAGTGTTAGGAAACCTGGACTCTATCCGAGTCCCGATCTAATTGGGCACCCCACCGTAGACTATAAATAGGGACCTAGACCCCCCCTCATTATGTACCCCGATGCAATCTAAAGCAATAAAGAAAGACCAGGAGTTCTCTCTACCTCTCTGTGTTCAATCTATTATTCTGTGATTGATTCGTTCTTGTTCTAAGCAGAGGAATCGCTCGGACTGGTCTCCAGCGTCGGTTCCTCAACACCCCTTATTTTTCTCCCTCCCTCTCTCTCCTTACCCCTTTGCCCCATTGCCTCCGCCTGCCTCGCCTTCTTTGGCGTGCGCCGCCAGTCGCCGCTCTACCCCTGGCCATACTCCGGTGCCTTCTCCTCCAACCCTCGCGGCGCCTCCTGTAAATCTCCCCCCTACGCCGCCTCACTTCCCTTACTCGCCTCTCCCCTTGCGCCGCTGGTCCCTCTGCGTCGTGCCCCTGGTGCCGTCGTCGTGGCTGCTCTTGGTTCACCGCCCGTCCCTCGCACGGGCTGTGGCCACCTGATCCGTGGCCTAAGGCCCAGATCTGGTGCCTCCTCACTCGGATGCATCGAGTGCTGAGCTACAGGTAGTGCGCTACCACCGATACTCGTCTACGGTAACCTCCCTCTCCGCTACTTCCTTACCTTCTGCGCCTAAACTTAGTGGTGCCTAAGTGATGCCTGATGATGCTATGCCCTACAGTTCATTTCTTATTTGCTATGAATTATGCATGGTCTACTTGTGAAAATGTCATGTTCTCACAGAGGATGGATAGGTCTACCTTTGTCGCCTGGTTTAACGGGTGGCTCTGAGAATTGTTGATTTGATGCCCTTGGTGGTCGCTTTCTCAGTTGGTGCTAGCAGTGACGGTTAATTCCCATCCTATGGATGGATGTCCTTCTACGACTTGTCTCCTTGCTCCTGCCGGCTTGTCCTGATGCTGGCCTTGTGGTGGCCAGTGTTGCTTGGCTGTGTGATGGGGTTTGGCGCATGGGAATGGAAGACAGAGTTGGCTTGCCGGTGTCCGTGGTATTTCTTCTCCCTTCCCTCCTACTCGGTTGGCTGTGTGTGCTCTTTTGTTGGTGGCCGGCTGTGCTTTCTCGATGCCTTGCTGGCTTTCTAGAGGATGTGGTGTTGGTCTTACTACTGCTGTGTGATTGCCGAGGGTTATTTTGGCAATTGATCAGCTGGCTAGTGGCTATGGTATTTTAAATGTACTTTAGGTTTATTTATGTCGAGTGATGACCCTATATTTGTGAGATGTGCTGACTGATCTCTGGACGGTCAGGTATCTCTGTGAATGGATTGTCTTTCCCAAACTTAACCTCTAGGGCTTTGACGGCAATCTCTCTCCTCTAGGGCTCTGACGGCAATATCTCTTCTCTTTCCTTGATTTGCTTATTTTTATTTGTTCTTTTGTTTGGTCTTTTTCGGTGTCTTAATTTCCGAGTCGTTCACAAAAGAAATAGTGCTGTGGTGTTCGTTCAACATCGGATTCTAAATGTATGCAATGACATAAGTGTAAGTTCATCTTTCTTTCATTATTGATGAACAGATGATAATGTATATTACCGTAATGTAATTTCTGTTCATTGTTAATCCGGATGCAAATGAATATGTATGAGATGAATCCCTATTTGTAATTGGTTCTCTCTATTGTAATTGTGTATTATTGATAATGAATGTATGTGTTTTGGTTGGCAATATCTTATGTTGGTTTATTTAATTGCATTCGTTAATCTGACTTCCCCTGGCGATAATCAAATTAGAGAATTTAATCTCTAATGTTAATTTGGCCGCTTAATTATTATTATTAACACTAATTACACCGATTAGATTGGTTAGAAAATGCGGGGCGTTACAATGGTGCTCTTGGAGTGGTCTCAGAAAGCGAGAGGGCACGAGGTACTTTGGCTGTGAAGGATTACAGACCCAAAAACATTGGAAATATGCATTCTGAGAAAATTTTGATCTCGTTTTTTAGATTCGAACTCTGAGCTTATTGAGACTGAATCTAACTAATGTTCTGTTAGAAAATGGCCCAATGAGCGAAGCCCATTTTCACGAATCCCAAAGCATGCATGGTTAGTACCATATTGCTAAGGTAGGGGGAGGAAGACCAATTTATAAGGTGGAATCCTCCCCACTCCTTGAATATGGAAAGAGATGATATGAGGATGGATCTGTCTAGTCACACACACGCGCACGCACGCGCGCGCGCGTATCCGCGTATTTTCGCGTGAAAATCGCGTGACTTGTGACTTGCGCGAACGCGATCGCGCCGTGGACGTGGCGCGTCACTTGGCGAACCAAGTCTATCTCTATTTTTGCTGAATCTGCACCACTATCTCTCTGCTTGAATGAGATTCAAACATTTGAATGAGGCTTTATTGGGTTTGATGACGATGCGAATCGATCGTTGAATGTGTCGATTACGGTGGGTAAATGGCTGTTTTAATCATTTCGATTACTAGTCTGTCTATATGTATACCGAGACGCCCCAGTATGGGGTGTGAACTCGATCGCCTCCATTCTCTTCCTCCAAAACTTTTGTGTCTGTTGTGCTGCGCTGCTCGAACCTCGTCGACTCTTCTTCCCGCGTGCACCGCGAAGAAGAGGAGCGGTATCTCGAACCGTTGCTGCCGTGAAGACCGCATGGGGCGGCAATAAGGTTTCGGCAGCGCATCTGCGCGACCGCTCATCGCATCGCGACACCTTCGTTCTGCACTGCGTCAAGCTTGCGCGGCTTCCTGTTCTTCATCAGGCTAACAAGTAAGTCGTTCGTGCGCTCGTTCGACTTTGTTACTATATTGTTTTTCTTCTTAATTTGTGAAGTATGATGAGTAGCTTGCTGTTGGTTGTGAGTTTTGCATCATTAGTTTATTATTTCTGTCTCCTAATAAAACTTGGAATTAAAATATTGCCCACATTTCCAACATTCCAGAAACCTTATTGTGAATTTTGTTGCAATACAGAAATGGCTAATGCTTCTGATGCGATGAAACCTGAGAGGTTTTCTGGTCAGAATTTCCGTAGATGGCAGACTAGAGTCAAGTTTTGGCTCATGTCTTTGGGGCTGTGGTGGGTTATCCACCCACAGTATCCATTTACGATTGAGCAGTACATGCAGTTTGAGGCTGCGAATAATACTGCTCTTGGCTGCATTCTGACTGTTCTGGCAGATCAGCTCTATGATGTGTACATGGACTACAAGTCCGCCACAGAGTTGTGGGATGCACTAGAGCAAAAATATGCAGAGGCAGAGGCAGGTCGCTGGCTCTACATATGTGAGCAATTTTTCGACTTTAGCATGGATGAGGCTAAGTCCATAGTTGGACAAGCTCATGACCTCCAGCTACTAGTCGGTGAGATTGCGCACTTGGGCTGTGCATTGCCTCCAAAGTTTGTGGCTGCGGGCATTGTTGCTAAACTCCCTGCCTCTTGGCGGGATTTTGCTACTAGCTTGAAACATAAGAGGGAAGAGATTTCTGTTGAGGATCTCATTGCAGCCCTCGATGTGGAAGAAAAAGCAAGAGCAAAAGATGCACCTAGCACATCTGGCCAGAACAATGCAAATGTCATACAGAGAAAGACTGTTGCTAAGAAGTACAAATCCAACAAACCGAACAAGACAACTAGTTTTAAGAAGAAAACTGAGAAAAAGGATTTGAAGGACATCACCTGCTTTGTGTGCGGTAAAGACGGTCATATGGCGAAGGACTGTCGTTTCCGCAAAATCAGAGATGGTGAACAGCCTAAGAAGAAGGTTGTTAACGTGACCATAGGCGAGGCCTCGACTTCAGGAGGGTATGGTAATTCACCTGTTGTCTTTTCAGCTTGTCAATCCACTGATTGGTGGGTTGATACTGGAGCTAATGTTCACGTATGTTCTGATATTTCCTTGTTTTCCTCTTATCAGGCAGCAGGGGCTTCCTCCGTCCTAATGGGAAACGGGTCGCATGCTTCTGTTCTTGGTGTTGGCACGGTGGATCTGAAGCTTACTTCAGGGAAGATTGTCCACTTGAAGAACGTACAGCATGCGCCTACAATAAAGAAGAACCTCGCTAGTGGTTCTCTCCTATGCAGGGATGGTTATAAGCTAGTTTTTGAGTCAAATAAAATTGTAATGTCTAAGTTCGGAAAATTTGTTGGTAAAGGCTATGAGAGCGGAGGCTTGTTCCGCCTAAGTATCTTAGAGTCTTGTTATAATTTGAATATTGCAACTGGTTCAAATAAATGTGAGGCAAATATTTGGCATTCTCGTTTCTGTCATATTGGTTTTGATAGTATTGCTAGAATGTCCAGATTAGATTTAATTCCAAAATGTGAAATTGTCAAAGGATCAAAGTGCCAGTCATGTGTGCAAGCAAAGCAACCTCGAAAACCTTTTAAGGGATTAGAGGATGAAAAGGACTTGGCACCTTTAGATCTTATTCATTCAGATTTGTGTGAAATGAATGGATTATTGACAAAAGGAGGCAAAAGATATTTTCTAACTTTTATTGATGATGCAACACGCTACTGCTATGTGTATTTGCTGAAAACTAAAGATGAAGCTTTAAACTACTTTAAAACTTATAAGGCCGAGGTTGAGAACCAACTAGAAAAGAAAATAAAAGATTAAGGGTCGATCGTGGAGGAGAGTATGTCTCTCATGAATTCTCCCAATTCTGTTCGAGCATGGAATAGTCCATGAATTTACACCACCATATTCACCCCAATCAAACGGGTAGTGAGAGGAAAACCGGACAACGATGATTTGGTTAATGCCATGTTAGAGAGTGCCGGTATGCCTAAGGCATGGTGGGGAAGCTATTTTAACAGCAACTTTCAGTCCTAAACAGAGTAATCAATAAAAGAGTGAGATTACTCCGTATGAGGGATGGAAGGAGAAAACCTAATATTAATTTTCTGCGAACTTGGGGTGTTTGGCAAAAGTCAATATACCATTGCAGAAAAGAGAAAACTTGGACCAAAACATCGATTGTATTTTTCTAGGATATGCACAAAACAAAGACGGCCTATAGATTTTTAGTAGTTAAATCAGAACTCCGAGATTATTGCTAATACAATAATGGAGTCTAGAGATGCTTCATTCTTTGAGAATATCTTTCCTATGAGAACAAAGAAAGATGATTGCAAACAGAGAATGTTCAAACCGATAATATTGAAAATGAGAATAATCAAACTTTGAACTTCCCACCATTTCGAACCAATATGTGATATCCCGAGGAGGATAACAATCTAGTCGCAAGCTCCTCGCAGAGCAAGAGACAAAAGGTTGAGAAAACCTTTGGTGACGACTTTATTGTATACCTCGTGGATGATGTGCCAAAGACTCTTTCAGAGGCTTATGCATCTCATGATGCTGAGTATTGGAAAGAGGCAGTCCGTAGCGAGATGGATTCTATCATGGCTAATGGGACTTGGGAGATCACGGATCGTCCTATCGGGTGTAAACCTGTAGGATGTAAGTGGATCTTTAAAAAGAAACTAAGGCCTGATGGAACAATTGAGAAGTACAAGGCAAGACTTGTGGCCAAGGGTTACACCCAGAAAGAGGGAGAAGATTTCTTTGATACCTATTCTCCTGTCGCCAGATTAACTACCATCAGAGTGCTCCTTGCGTTAGCATCTTCCTATGGTCTACATGTTCATCAAATGGACGTGAAGACAGCTTTCCTTAATGGAGAGTTGGAGGAAGAAATCTATATGGATCAACCGGATGGTTTTGTGATTTCTGACAGAAAATAAAGTATGCAGATTATTGAAATCTTTGTATGGTCTAAAACAAGCACCAAAACAATGGCACGAAAAGTTTGACAAAACTTTAACATCCGTTGGCTTTGTTGTGAATGAAGCTGATAAATGTGTGTATTATCGTTATGGTGGGGGTCAAGGAGTTATCTTATGTCTGTATGTAGATGACATACTTATATTTGGAACAAATACCGCCTTAATTGACGAGGTCAAATCTTTCTTATCTCGGTGTTTTGATATGAAAGACTTGGGAGAGGCAGATGTTATTCTGAATATTAAATTGATCAAAAGTAAGGATGGGATTACTTTGAATCAATCCCATTATGCTGAGAAAATATTAAGCCGGTTTGGTTTTGAAAACTGTAAAGTTTCACCAACACCCTATGATGCGAGCATTAAGCTTCGAAAGAACCAGGGGTTAGGAAAAGATCAATTAAGATATTCACAAATTATTGGGTCACTAATGTATTTAGCTGGTGCCACAAGACCTGACATTTCATTTGCTGTGAGCAAATTAAGTCGGTTTACTTCTAACCCAGGAGATGATCACTGGGAGGCACTTGAAAGAGTGTTGCGCTACTTGAGAGGCACAACATCTTTTGGAATACATTATACTGGACATCCTTCTGTTTTAGAAGGATACAGTGACTCCAATTGGATCTCTGATGCGGATGAGATCAAAGCTACAAGTGGTTATGTATTCACTTTAGCTGGTGCTGCAGTTTCATGGAGGTCTTGCAAACAGACCATATTGACGAGGTCAACCATGGAAGCAGAACTTGTAGCACTTGATACAGCCACAGTTGAGGCTGAATGGCTGAGAGAGCTTCTATTGGACTTGCCATTGGTTGAGAAACCAATACCTGCAATCCTAATGTACTGTGACAATCAAACAGTGTTGGCCAAAGTCACAAGTACAAAGGATAATATGAAGTCCTCTAGACATGTGAAGCGTAGACTTAAATCTGTCAGAAAACTAAGAAACTCCGGAGTGATTGCTGTGAACTATATTCACACTGAGAAAAATCTGGCAGACCCTTTTACAAAGGGGTTAGCACGGAAAGCGATTTCCGTTGCATCTATGGACATGGGAATGAGGCCCATTTAAGTTACATCACAATGGTAACCCATACCTTCTTGATCGGAGATCCCGTGACTTAGGCAATGGGAAAAACAAATTGATGTTGTAACAAGAGAGTACATATTTATTGTACCCATGTCCTAATAAAAATGTACTTTCAACTGTATGGAAGGTTGGCATAAAGCCTTAATGTATTCTGTTGTCCAAATAAGGAAAAGGTATTAGCCTGCAGGATACCTAGAAAGAATACACCTACTTGAGCCTAACTGTGTGGTCGCAGTTCACGAGAACGGGGCATTCTCTAGAAAGCTCATGAGCAGATAAGGGAGCATGACCATATAACGCTCCGTTTAGGCGTGGTTCATTGGCAGCCTAGTACTAGTTGAGATTTCAAGTGAAATCTGATCACAAAAAGCTGTGAATTCAAGGCATAGTCCATTCATCAGCTGTGAGAAGATGAATCTTGTCATTCTAGGTGCAAGTTCAAACGTGCGGGACTTACACTAAAAGACGGTATATTAAAGATTTCAAAGACAATATCTTTGACTTCTAATTCTGCTTTGGAATTGGTGGGGGATTGTTAGAAAATGGCCCAATGAGCGAAGCCCATTTTCACGAATCCCAAAGCATGCATGGTTAGTACCATATTGCTAAGGTAGGGGGAGGAAGACCAATTTATAAGGTGGAATCCTCCCCACTCCTTGAATATGGAAAGAGATGATATGAGGATGGATCTGCCTAGTCACACACACGCGCACGCACGCGCGCGCGCGCGTATCCGCGTATTTTCGCGTGAAAATCGCGTGACTTGTGACTTGCGACGCCACGACCGCGCCGTGGCGTGGCGCGTCACTTGGCAGACCAAGTCTATCTCTATTTTTGCTGAATCCTGCACCACTATCTCTCTGTTTGAATGAGATTCAAACATTTGAATGAGGCTTTATTGGGTTTGATGACGCATGCGAATCGATCGTTGAATGTGTCGATTACGGTGGGTAAATGGCTGTTTTAATCATTTGATTACTAGTCCGTCTATATGTATACCGAGACGCCCCAGTATGGGGTGTGAACTGATCGCCTCCATTCTCTTCCTCCAAAACTTTTGTGTCTTTGTTGTGCTGCGCCGTCTGAACCTCGTCGACTCTTCTTCCCGGCGTGCACCGCGAAGAAGAGGAGCGGTATCTCCGAACCGTTGCTGCCGTGAAGACCTGCACGGGGGCGGCAATAAGGTTTCTGGGCAGCGCATCTGCGCGACCGCTCAACGCATCGCGACACCTTCGTTCGCATCTGCGTCAAGCTTGCGCGCTTCTGTTCTTCATCAGGCTAACAAGTAAGTCGTTCGTGCGCTCGTTCGACTTTGTTACTATATTGTTTTTCTTCTTAATTTGTGAAGTATGATGAGTAGCTTGCTGTTGGTTGTGAGTTTTGCATCATTAGTTTATTATTTCTGTCTCCTAATAAAACTTGGAATTAAAATATTGCCCACATTTCCAACATGTTCGTCCTACTGAAAATGGAGCCCTCTTTTGTTTCATCATAAATCTTGTCTGCAGGAAAATCGATAATAATCTTGACTTCTTTAGCCTGGAAACTCAGGATGGTTGTCTCTGATCAAACTATGATCATATTCAGATCTGCAGTGTCCCACTCATATAGATTTTCACTGCAGATTTATCACAAGGTTTTTCACTGGAACTTAAAACTTCTTTTGATAGTTTGAACACTATCAAGTCTTAATGTGAATGGACCTTACCAGCAGAACCTGTAGCAATGAAACAATGCATTTGGTCATGTACAGTGTGTGCTCAACATTCAAAAATTATTTGCCCTTATAGTTGAGGTGAATGTGCTTAAAAGAGAAGAGATCCGTTAATATGAATTCATAGCCTTTCAAGCCTAAATTCTTATCTGCAAGTTCCATTACTGGAATTTGAGGTGAAGTGCTTGTTGAAAGAGATCACAACTTCACAAGGACTGGATTTACCTTACGGACATGACGATTATGAGTATATGACGGAAACACTCGCTTGGGCCTGCATCTCCGTGAGACGTTGTAGGCTTCTTTCCATGCAAGACAGGAGCATATCCGTTCTAGAGAAATATCAGAAACAGAACCCTATTGTCTGTGCCTTGTCTCATTAGTAACTATTAACCTTTCGGACCCACAAATTGAGTTGCAACTTATCACTTTGGATGTATGCCAACTTTTCGATGAAGAAACAATAGGTGCATTTCTAGTACTTGTCTATGAACATTTTAGCTCAGTCTACTTTGGAATTATGCCCCTCTAAAACAACTCTAAAACCTCAAACCAGAAGAAAAAAAATAGAATTTTTCTGAAACATCAGAAAATTTAAACAACTCTAAAACCTCAAACCAGAAGAAAAAAAAAGAATTTTTTCTGAAACATCAGAAAATTTCAGCACGCATCTTCAATAAAACAGTATTGTTGAACAAAAAGGGATGCATGATACAAGTGCATAAATTGCAGACTAATACACTGCCCGGCCCATGACAACCTAAATCCCGAGAGGGTGACCTATTGGGACAAATAAGGCAGTCAAGTGAGGATTAAACCCAAATTACCTCATTCTGTTTGTGCACTCCTGCTGATGGGTCCATTGTGTTCTGTTGCGGGCGAAATCAGGTAACATAACACCGTATTCCTATAGAGGATGATCTCCTACAGCGTAATTTTAGGCCAGCCGATTTTCAAGCAAACCGGCAAATGTTGATGATAGGATCGAACGAAGCATCAATCAATGATAATCCTCCATTCATTGCAGGCAAATTACAAAAGGTTGATAAGTTGATATCTTGGTCGTATATGAAGGTGCACTTGAAAACTATATAGAAGTTCCAAAACAAAACAAATCTTCGGTGTCACATCATTGCAACAATTCGTAAACGTGTATACAACAATTGAGAACAATATTCACAACATAATTGAAATGAACTACACAAGAAGTTCATAAACTTGTTACTTCAAGGTGAGGAGCAACATTTTTATGCGAAGTTGCAACATCTTGACAACCAAAGTAAGTATTTTAGAAATTAATTGATGTTCAACATTCCAAACAAATAGATGCAACATCTCAAATCACTTGTCGCAACAAATTGAGAGAATACCTAGAACAAAATATGCTTTTGCTAACACTTCAGATGTGCAACAAATAAGAACACTTTGTGCAACAAATCACCAAAATCACAAAATTAAAAAAATTGTAGTCGACTTACCTATTGCAACATCCTTGGTGCCGCTTGGGTAGAGACCAGCTCAAGCTCCACGACCACGCTACTAGAGTAGAGCAAGGTGGCACTTGTAGTGGCGGTGGACTACCAGCGACGAAGCTAGGGATGCCATGGGAGCTCATAGAAGCCACAACCGGCGGTGCGTGGAGCTTCGATGGTCCTTGAGGATGATGCTTCCAGCGACCCTCCGCAAGCACGAGCGATAGTGACCTCCTTCCAACCTTGAATTCCTGTCGATGTGCCTGTTGAAGTGCCACCGCAACGCCTAGTCGGATTACCATTCTGATCCATCCCAAATTTCCTCAATGGTCCATATCGTAGATGAGACTCTAGGAGCATGCTTTGGCCGATGAGTCACCATGACTCCATGAGGATGGGAGGGAGGAGTTGGAGTGTACGTGTGGAGATTAATTTTTTTTAGATGGGGAGGTTGTAGTACCAAGGAAGAAGGTGTGGGAGACGAGGCTGGATGGCTCGAGGCATGTGGCATGTGGATTGCATGGACATTGCATCTGATATGTATGCTTCATAGCAATATGTTTTATTGAATCAGGGCATGCCATGTCAGCAAAATTTCCATCTCAGATGCCATATTGAGTAATAGTTAAAGGGTGCAACAAAGTAAATGGTATTATAGTTGAGGGTTGTTTTCTGGACTCCAGCAAGAATTGGAAGGCGTAAAATGGACTTATTCTTTGGACAATTGTGTACAGTGTTAGCTCGATTTTCACTAGGCAAATGTTCATTTGAATTGGTGAAATGATAAGCATAGGACATCCGATATGAGCCCAAACGTTGGTTGCTTTTCTTCCACCCACTCACAAATGCAATGCCTCCCCCTCCGCTTCCTTCCATCTCTCTTCGTCTCCACCCCACAACACTGCCCCCACCTCCCACCTCCTGGCCTACGAGATATTCCACCTCACCTTTGACTCCAGAGCTATCTCCATCGTTGTCGATGCTAATTTGGGGTCGAGGGCCTCCTGAGTCGCTCGCCCGCTCCCACGAGCGACTCAAATCGTGTCTCCAAAAGTGTCCAGCCTCCGGTGTCCCCCTTGTTGCTGACACGGCAACAGTGGCGGAGCCTCCAGCTTCAGGTGCAGCTTCTCCTGTCCCCCTCACCCCTCCTTTGCCAAGATCTGGAGTCCCCCAAATTTGCTTTTGTTGATGTCACTCCCAGGCAGATTGATCTGTGTGCACATCGTTCGACCGCAGCGCGGGCATGGGCAGTGCACCCCTGGCGTGGACTCGACGTCATCCTCGTCCCCAGTTCTGGCCGACAGCCACACGGCTTGCATTGGCATCGCCAGATCTGTGGAAGGTGACCATGGCGGTGACATTTTGATTTTATGTGTGCAATATTTTTTATTTTATATGTGCAACATTTTAATTTCATATATGCAACATTTCGATTTTATGTGTGCAATATTGAGATTTCATATATGCAAAATTGAGATTTCATATATGCAAAATTGAGATTTTTATCAATTTTTTTGTTGCATATATAACCGAGAAATGTTGTATACATGGCTAAAAAAATATTACAACCGACTGTACAGAGTTAGCACCTAGATTCTAGCAAATCCCTTAGAATTGACAGGCAGCGTCAGTGTAGGAGTTGGCTCTTCAGGCTGATCGGAACAGTTGACCACATTGCCACCCTGTCCGATCAATCAGGCAAAAAGGTATCATCCCATTCCTCCCGTTCAGGCCAAAATTTTCACCGAATCTTTGTCCTGCCAGATTCAACAGTCCAGAGAGCATATTCCTTCATCGATCAGTCGCAAGGACTCTCTCTCTCTCTCTCCTCTCCTCTCTAAAAATTATTAGCAAAGATGGAATGCAACCACCCGATCAAGCCCTTGAATTAACCCATGAACACCACAAATTAATGAAGAAAAAATAATCCCAAGTGACAATCCCAATCAAGCAACCAGGCAACCAGCCCAGGGCAAGGATGCAGGGTCAAGCAAGCAATTAGCCACACGAAATCAAACCAATTACTCACTCCAGAGAAACAAATCTATTTCTGTAATCTGTATAACATCCAACATATACCCAGTGATGATGATAAACCAACCGATCAACGAATGCAACAATCACGGTGGCTTTGACTACTTCCTCAACCATGGCATTGACCACGGCTTGTCAGCTATACCTTCGACCATGACATCGACTATGGTTTGTCGACTACGCCTTCATCCATAGCATCGACCACTGGCTACGACCACTGTACAGTACACGACACACGAGTACATTTGGTTACGACCACTGTGGCTACGATCACTGGTTACGACCACTGTACAGTACACAACACACGAGTACATTTGGCTACGACATAACCACTGGCAACGATTACTGTACAGTACACGATACACGAGTACATTTTGCTACGATCACTGTGGCTAGGACCACTGGCTATGACCATTGTACAGTACACAACATATGAGTACATTTGGCTATGACCACTGTGGCTACAACCACTGCCTACGATCACTGTACAGAACAACACAAGATTAGTACGTTCCAACAGCGGATCTTCCCAGACCGGAGCACGTACTGGTTGCCAACACGGAACTCGCAGTCACCGCCGCTGCCAGAGAGGAAGACCTTGAAGGAGCCGTCCGACTAGAGCACACCGACTGTACGCCCTCCGGGAGGATGCCCTGCGGGAAGTCGTACCGCTCCAGCATCTCATGCGCCGTCAGGGTCGTCGAGTTGTCCGAAGAAAAGATGGTGGGCGAGGCTGCGGCGAGGAGGAGGAGGAGGAGGAGGAGGAGGAGGTGGTGGTGCTTGGGCTTCTTGGGTTGGTGAGCTGTCTCAGTTTGGGTTCTTGCCTGCTTGTTCTTGAAGTGGTTTTATTGAGTGCACTAATCACTTCTAAGTTTGTCTTACAAAAAATCACTTCTAAGTTTTTTTGCGTAGCTTCAAAAAATATGGATTTATTATAGAATTGTTTGTGACTTGCGAGGAGCTTATGGATTGTAGTGTTGGAATTGCTCGTGTGGGATATCTCAATTATTTTTGTCAGGCGACAGTTCTAGTTTACTTGTTGAAGGAACTCATTTTGGACAGGGAGAAACAACTGTATCAATTCTTTTTTTGCACGTAGTGGCAAAATTTGAGATTGGTTGGTTAGGTATGACCAAGTGTTTGATGGGCAAAATGATTGTTTGGGCATTAGTTTATTGGTATTATTACAAAGTTTTTTTTGAAATAATTCAAATTTTATTTCAAATTACAATAATATAACCACGTTTTTTATTTTACAGTAATAGCCATATGTCGCTCCACCGGTCGAACGACTTGAAGCAACTAGCCCAAGTTGCTCGACCTAAAGATGGCAATGGGGCCCGTTCCCTGATCCCCGCTGGGTAATTCCTCCATTAGGGATGGGGCAAATATACCCCCACAGGGCTATTATCGGCCAAAATTGGTCCCCATCAGGTGAGATGGGGTTAGGGTCATTCCCAAGGCCTCCCATCTCCGTGAACCCACGGGGAACCCTTTAGTATGGCTCAAGCGGCCAAGCCCAATATATGTTGTCTGGCCTAGCCCAATTATCACAGCCATATAAGTATGTAACTTCAAATCTTCAACCCTAATCTCTCTCTCGGTCTCTCCCACCCTAGTTGCCAGTGCCCGGGCCCCCAGCCCCCAGCCGCCTCCCTTCGTTGTCCCTTCTCCGGTTCTTCTACTCAGCATAGAGAGGGAGAGACAGTGCGACAATGGCGGCACCTACAACCTTCGGCGTCGTTGATGGCCAGTGCAGACCTCTTTCTCTTTCCCTATCTTATCCACTGTTGCCGCTTTCCTAACCTCGTTTAACGCTATGTCCGAGTCACGAAAGGACGCTGACACCTTCGACCGGCCACTGTCAGATCTGACCGATACAAAGACAGGTGCCATTGAGAGGAGAAAGCTCCAACCAAAGGACCATCGTCATCTCCGATCACCAAAGAAGTCGCCGCAGTCGACGCAATGCTCCTTCCCCGACTGGCCAAAGCATCTGATCCAAAGCGCCGTCGCTTGAAAAAAGCTAGTTCTTCGATGCCAACTACCATGTCCGGTCGCAACATTATGGAATCTCTATGGTTAGAACTTAGTACCATTCAATCTTGTATTCTTGCTATTCTCTTTTATTACTGCTGCATAGTAGCCTTCAATCTTGGACCTCTTGGTGATTAGCAGTAGGTGATTAGCATTTCTTTCTTCCCTACATAGCACATAAGTTATGTAGGTTTGTTAGCTTGCTAATTGAATGTATTTTAGGAAGCGGAGACCTTAGACCTTAGTACTGTCAGTGGGCAGAATAAGTAAACGATGATGTGAAGAGTGTTCTGTGAAAATTGTGTATGCTACAAATATGGATGTTTTCTTCTATAATAACATTTGCTCATTGATTTGTTAATCCTTGTTTGCTTATAGAATATGGTTGATTCTATGTTGTGGAAATTCAACTAATTTTTTCTTCATCTCTTACTGGAATGAATCAACCTGGTGTGGTTTAACCCTACCACTTGTTATATGTGCATTAATCAGCTAAGCATGGCTATGTGATGTTTTCTATTTACTGATCATTTTATTGCTGCAATTACCGCTGCTTGAAGCATGGTTACAGTTTTTATATGATGTTTTCTACTGCCTAGTATATGTTTAATAGATACAATTTGTACTGAACTATAGGTTCAAAAAAAATGTCTACGACGGCCAGTGGCTCACAACCAGAATCAGAGTCACTTCTGCTGTTCGGATTGCAACTTGAATTTGTGAATGACTCAGAAGCAATTGAAATAGATGATGACGAGGAGGAGATTCAAGTAGCAGAACAAGAAGAAGCTGGTGCAGATCTTGGTTCAAAGAGAAAGCTCACTTAAATTGTTTGGAAGGAGTTCAAAAGAGTGAAATACGTGGGCACAATCAAGGCAAAATGTATGTATTGTTTCAAGAAGCTTGGAGGAGAAACAAAGAATGGAACTAGCACTTACATGATCATTTGAGGACCTGCTCACTTAGAAGGATCAAGTTGACAGGAAACAAAACATTCACACAGTCTGTGTTGAGGTTTTGTTCCATTGATGCTGGGAAAATTTCAGTGGAGAACTACACATTTGATCAAGACTATGATAGTACTACATGAGTATCCCTTATGCATGGTTGATCATGCCAACTTTCAGAGATTCGTAAGTGCACTTTAGCCACTATTCAAGATGGTTACCAGGAACACAATAAGATATATGACATTTCCAATAGTATTTTTTTCCAACTATTAAAAACAATTACTATTTTTTATTTTATTTCAGGAAGGACATTCTTATGCAATATGAGATGGAGAAGAAGAAAGCCATTGAATACATGGCTGGAATTAAATCTAGGGTGGCTATCACAACTGACTTGTGGACCTCCAACAACCAAAAGAGAGGTTACATGGCCAGCACAACACACTTTATTGATAAATCTTGGACACTTAGAATTATTATTCTGAGTTAATAATTGTGATTTGTGAATTTGATTGTGTATATTGTAAATTCTGATTGTCTACTATCCATATATGGGTTCATTTATGTGCCAAGTCCTCACACTACTGAAGTCATTGGTGAAGAACTCTATGAATCCTTGGTTGAATGGAATCTTGATGAGAAGATATCCACCATGACTCTTGACAACTGCACTACAAATGATGCAGCGATTCCTTTTCTTGTGAGAAAGATTAGCAAAAGTAAGCCTATCTCTAATGGCCAAGTATTACACATGCGTTGTTGTCCTCATATCCTAATCTGATTGTTAAGGATGGATTAGAAGAGATGAAAGAAGCAATTGAGAATATTCATGATAGTGTAGCTTATAGGACAGCCATACCGAAAAGGATAGAGAAGTTTGAGGAGATAGCTAAGTATAAATCTCGATTGCAAAACTAGATGGAATTAACTTTCAAAATGCTTAGTGTTGCATTGCCCTATAAGGCTTTTTCATGAAAGCAAGTCGTATGGATAAGCAATATACTTGTGCCCCAACCGAGAAAGAATGGCAATTTCATACAAATGTTGTGGAAAGGCTTAGATTGTTTAATGACATAACTGATTATTTTCTGGAACTGAGTATGTGACTGCTAATATTTTCTTCACCAAATTTTGTGAGATTAAAATGAAAATTAGACAATGGTCAACTTGTGGCAATCCATTAGTAGAAGCCATGTCTGCTAATATGGTAGCAAAGTTTGACAAGTATTGGTCTACATTCAAGGACTAATGGGCATCACAACTGTTCTTGATCCTCGATTCAAAATTGAAATGTTGCTTATTTATGTTGAGTGGTTACTCGGTAAGACCAGTAATGTTTGTGATGATGAGGTTCATAAAGTCATGGATTTGCTAAGTGTTTTGATGATTCAGTACCATGTGGAAGAGGATGAAGATAACGCAGAATCATTGGTACCTTCACTTGATAATATGGAGGTCTTGTCTACCTAAACTGCACGTGTTGCAAGGAAAAGGCCAGTTGCCATGAGGTTCAAACCTGAGCTAGAACGCTACTTGGATGATGAATTTGTCCCAACTACAACAAAGGACTTCAAGGTTTTAGATTAGTGGAAGGTGGCTGGAACGCACTATCCTACTTTGAGGAGGATAGCAAAGGACATTTTTGCAATTCCTGTTACCACGGTTGCTTCAGAAGTTGCTTTCAGCATTAGTGGGAGAGTTCTTAGTGAGCATCACAGCAGGCTCACACCTCAGATGTTGATGGCTCTAATGTGCTCACAGGATTGGATTCAAAACAAGTACAAAGGTATATGTGTTGTGCAATTCTTAGTTTCTTTATTATGGCTGCAAACTTAATAACTAATTCTTCTCTATGTTTAAGTGACGACATACTATTATGCTACTTGTTGGGTTGTCAATATCAGAATACTCCTTAAGCTACCCATCCAAACGCCCATACTACTTTTTTGCAGCTTGAAATGAATGCTATTGTAATTTTTGACAATTGACAATGAAAATAATTTGCAAGCAAAAATGTTTTGGTTTAGCCTAGCAGTAAACATTATATAATAGCTCTGTGCCAAATTAATGTCTTCTTTTCTTCAAACGAGTTCATTGCTAGTGAAATATAAACTTTGTAGCCATAAGTAACTGTAAAATCAAAGCCATAAGTGAAACAAAATAATCTGGATGTGCTATTGATTACAACCGGTCATGACTGTGGATCTTTATACAAAGAAAATGTTTAAGAAAAATATCATTTGTGATACTTTTAATAGTGGAATTAAGTATTTATTCATGACAATAAGTATTTGTTCATTTCTATTTGGTAGTTGATGACAATGGAACACCTACTAGCTTTTGGTCTTGTCTCCAATATATTCAAGAAGGTCTTTAGGTGATTGTTCAAATACAACAAGATTCATATTTTGTACTCTTTGTCTTGTCAGTTAACTAGTTTGTGCACTCAAGTATCATGCATGAACTTGAACTTTGAGCCTTTGACTGTGAGATATCTACTCCATATTCAAGAATCCTTTTGGTTATTGGCAAGGAACTATCCTTTTGGTTATTTTGTTGCCTATGTGTGCCTGAGCTTGACTGCCTGTGTGGCTATGTTTGAGAGTTGAGGCTTGAGAGTTGATGTGGTGAACTACTTATTTAGTTATGAACTTATGATCTGGTCATGTACTATAACAGCCCAACTGTTTATTTCAAAAATTTTTTGGAAAAAAACTTAAATTAAATTAATTTGGTTTAAAATAAAAACATATGTTTTGGTGCCTAAATTTTAATTTTTGGATTTGCCCTGAATTTCTGTTTTTGAAAAGGCTGGATTTAAAAAAGTATTCTAAGTAAAACCTAAAAATATTATTAAATAAAATGATATTTTGATTTTCTACAAAAAAAATCCTAATTCAAATTAATTATTTGGATTTATATGGCTCTTATTTGGTTTTCTGAGTTTTTCTGGAGTTTAAAACCTATTTTTGAAAATAAAAAGTATTTTAGATATGAAAATATAATACCAACTTTAGTTGGAAATAATTTTAATAAGTCCAAAACATTTCTAGAAACTTCTGTGAATTTTTCTAGAATTTTTGGAAGTAATTTCATATTTTTCTAAGCTTTAGGGCCTGCTTGGTAGAGCTCCAGATTATCATTTTTCAGCTTCTGCTCCAGATTCTGTAAGAATCCACTTCTCTGAGAATATGGAGCTACCTCTGAAAAGCGTTTGGCTAGTGGGTTGGCTCCAGATTCACAAAAGAGGAGATTTGAGGGGAAATAGACCATATTACCCCTAGTTGTAACCCTTTTATTTATCTATTGTTGAATTAGCAAAAGAAACACGCGCAGATCTCTTACTTGCTTCATGCTCTTGAATAAGGATAACTAATTAACGAGGAACATAAGTAAGGATAATACCGATTTCTCCTGCTATTCTTATGTATTGTTGTACTTCAAACAATTTGCCTTTTACTTTTCATACTATTACAAGTAACATAGCGAATTTCACCAACTTTCATCAATTGTGTTTGCAATATTGCTGGTTTTCAAGCATGCTGAAATGGAGGGAAAGACGGGAGTTTAAGCCTTCAGGGTTTCAATTGTTCCCTGCTCAAGTCTTGGATTGCATGAAAACATACTGGATTGCATGAAAACATCAGGCTGGGGATTCAGAATTTAGCCAAATCATCCAAAAATTGAGATTCCAGGTGTCAACAAAAATTCTGTGCATGCAGGCATTCAGAATTTAGACAAACCACACAAACTGCAGCACTTTAATCTGAATTTTGTAACAATTAATTTCTGGTGACAGAAAACACAAATTTGCAACTGTAGGAAAGATTTCACCTGCAAACAATAATCTCAAGATTGAAGCATAACAAAAATCATGTTGAGAATAACACCATGTTTGTGATCTCATTGATTTACCGGTGAGAATGGTACAACTATCGAAACCATCAAACTGGGGATTGGATGACAGTTACCCTCCCAGAACGAAACAGTTCCCTTACAACTTTTATTTCAAGATACACTCGACCACGTTCATAGCCTGGAGTTCAGTTGTGATTAACAAATAACAGATTACCTTCCCTAACGAAACAAAGATAGACAAATTCCTTACGACTTTTATTAAAAGATACACTCGACCACAGTTCATAACCTCTCATATGAAAACCTAACCCTATACAAGATACTTGCACAAGCAAAATTGGCCTCAGTGCTTGCTACAGATTCTGCAGAGACATTCTTTCATCCATGGCCCTGACCTTACCAACATCTTAATCTCACTGCTTTGCCTGCATCAGAATAAAGTAAAGAAAATGTCAACTTCAAACCAAAAAAATTAGGTAATATATATCATCGGAGTCGTTAAAATTGGTTTCTCTTCATGATCTAATTATAGTTCTTGCTAATCAGAGACAGAAAACCACAAAATCACAGGGATAGAATGATGGGGCAGCTGTGGTGGGAGCGCACGACGACAGCGGCGAAGTGGGCCCCGCGGAAGCTGTGCTCGTCGGGGAGCACCTCCACCGCGTCGCTGGTGCGGAACCCCTCCGTCGGCTTCGACGACGACAGCGCCGGCGGAGGGTGGCGGCGGAGTCGCGGCGACCGCAAGAGGGGAAGGGAGGTGGCGCCTGGCGCGAGAGGGAGGCGGCGGGGCTCGAGATGGGAAAGGGGGTAGGCGGGCGTCACGAGAGGGGAGGGAGTAGGCGGTGCGAGAGAAGGGGGAGGGGAAGGGAGGCGGCGGCCGACGCGAGAGGGAGGAGGCGGGGCGAGAGGGGAAGGGAGGAGGCGGGATGGAGGCGGCGGGGCGCGAGAGAAGGGGGAGGCGGGCGGACGGTGCGAGAGGAGGGGGGAGGCGGGGCGTGAGAGGGGAAGGGAGGAGGCGGCGGGGCGTGAGAGAAGGGGGGAGGCGGGCGGACGGCGCGAGAGGCGGGGGGAGGCGGGGCGTGAGAGGGGAAGGGGAGAGGGGAAGGAGCCGGGCGTGAGAGGGGGAAGGAGGGAGGCGCCGGGGCGACGGTAGGAAACGGGATTTGCGGTTTTTATATGGGTGGTATTTGCGGGTAAATACTATGAACTTCAATGGGTAGGTTGGATTTAGGTTGGATAGCTCCCCACGAGAATCCACCTCAATCCAGCTTCTCCTGGTTAGTTCATTTTTGATCCTGCTCCACATAAGAAGCAGAATCAGCTAATTTTGAGAAGCAGGTTGTTTGGCACAGCTCCACAAGATTCAACAGAGAAGCTGGGAGCAGGAGCTGTACCAAACAGGCCCTTAATGGCATTTCTGGTGTTTTATGAAAATCCATAAATCAGAAAATAAAAATTAATTCCCAACCCTCTCCTCCGGCCGCCACATGGACGGCCAAATGCTGCCCACGTCACCTCTCGGATACTGCCTCCCCCTCCTCCCGGGCCGATAGGTGGCTGGCCCAGATTGGCCACACCCCCACGCGCCAGCCCATCCCCGCCGTTCGCCTTGTGCCCGCACCCGCCGCTCGATTCCCCTTCCCCTACCACGCATCGCCATCCGGTCACCCCGCTCCCTCCTCTCTCTGCCACCTCAGGCCCGCATGTCAGCCGCCCCCGCCTTCGTCCCCGCGCACCCCTTTTTCCTCCCCGCGCCGCTCGGCCGTTCCGCCATTCCCGCAGCCCCCTCTTTCTCCCTTCCTCCTTCTCCCGTGCGCGCCGCCCCCACTTCCCACACCCACCTTCCCCTCTCCCCATGCCCACTTCCCCCTTCTCCGGCCGCAACCGCCGCCACGATCCCGACTACTCCGGCGACCAATTCCCCTCGCCCTACCCCTCACCGCGCCTATTTAAACCCTCCCTGAGCACCCCCATCCTCCGCACAACCTCCCCCAACTCCTCTCTCCCTCCCAGCCGCTCCACTGCCACCGCGCCGAAGCACCCGAGCTGCCGCCGACTCGTCTCGGGCTGCCCTCGGTAACACACACCCCACCCCCGAGTTCCCCTCCTCTTCCTCTTTCGGTTCCGCTCCTCGCCGCCGGCCGTCGTGCTCCGGAGCGCCACTGCCGTCGTAGCCCTGAGCGCCTCCTCGCTGGCGCCTCGCCACGTCGGCGCCGAGGGTGAGGTGGCAGCCACGTCCCCGGCCACCTTGGCCCCTCCTGCCCCGTTGGCGCCACGCAAGCCGCACCCTCCACCCGTGCCACCTCGGACCCACCCCCGGTCCATGGGCTCAGTCCACGTGGACCAGGGCCCACTGGTCAATGGGGTTACCCCAGGGCAGACGCCATAAATGGATTTTCCCGTTGAAAAATATTTTGGCCGAAAAGAAATTCCTCGCTGATGTCATAATCTCAGATTTTCCTTTAGAAAAATAATTCCCAAAAATCTAGTGTTTCCTTTTTCTCTGATTCTAAATTTCCCGGAGTCCATTCTTCTTCATCCTAACTCCGATTGAACCCATTGAAATTTCTAAATTCATCAAAAATTCTCCTCTATCCATTTCTGTCCTTAATTCAAATATTTGAAGTCAATTTGAATTTATTTGAAATTAGTGGGTTATTTTCACGAGTAGACTTCGACGATTCAGGAGAATTCAAAGGCGAAGATTTGCACCAATTTGAAGAGCAAGGCAAGTCACACTCCTTGATCATGTTGATCCTAGATTTCAAAATAAAATTGTGTTGTTTTAAATTATTTTGCATGCATATTTCTATTCAACGTATTTCAATGCAGTTTTAAATTTAGTTATTGCCTACTTGTTATCACCTTCATTGACATTGAATTTCCCTGATACCTTATCAATCTAGATTAAAACTCTAGTTGGTACAATAGTATGGCTAGAGACTTTATGGATAGCAAATGCTTAGTCTTGCTTAGAAATAACTATGGGTTGGGATACCTTTTCACATAAAATGATGAACTTTTCACATGAAATGATAAGCTGTTCAAATGTACCCTTGACTTTGGTGAGTCAAGGAGGTTTATGAAATATTTTGAAAACAAAATATAAAAACGGGTTTAGACTTAGGCAATTGGTTAGTTGGTGGGTGCAGGCATGCCCTGTTGTCCGTAGACTCAGGATTGATTATCGTGCACAAGGGTATGAGGTTGGGACTAAGTCAATTAAGGACCAGTCTGTGAGCTACTGTTGCAAAGTCCTATCATACTACCACATAGCTGGTATGGGACAGCCCTGGCTGAATAATTTGCGAAGTCCCAACCTGAGTCAAGTTGTAGGTTGAAAGTGAGCGTGGTTGGTGCCATGAGAAGTCTCACTTGAGTGAGCGTGGTTAAGCCATGTGAAGTCTCACTCAGGCTCAAGAGGGGGTCCTGGTCTGGTGGATTCCTTACTAGGGTGAAACCTTAGAGTTGGCTTGGCCAGGTTGAAGGCTTTGCATTATAAAGACCTTGTCACGACTCCTCACCACACACCTAAGGAAGTGTGTAATCCAGTGGCAATATGGGATGATCGTATCTTGTGGGTAAAGCTATACAACTCTGCAGAGTGTATAATCTATCCTAGATAGCCATGCCCATGGTTATGGGCATGCTGAGTAAAAGTTTTTTATGGATTAGATTTTGTTTTTTCAAAATGCTTTTGAAAACCTTGTGGATGGATGGAATCCACGAGAGATGGAAACCTTGCGGATGGATGGAATACGTGAGTGATTAAAACCTGGTGAATGGAAAGAATCCATCAAAGTTGCGCAGTGGAAGCGTGTGGATGGATGGAATCCATACATGATCTTTTGGAAAAGATGGTCGGGATGGGATGCCCGTGAATAGGTTGGTGTATGGTCGAAGCCTGCACTGACGGTATTATTTTCAATTACAAGTATTGTTTTTACTTACTGCATTAAATTCAGCAATTTCAATCTATTTATCGTATTTCCTTAAATGTTGTTTAATGTAAACTAACCATATAAGCCTTCCATTGAAGCCTTTATCATTATGATGCATTTCTCCGTGTGATTTGCGGAGTACAAGTTTGTACTCACCGTGCAATCTCCATACAAAGGAAGATGACATCGACTATGGTGAAGATCTGGACGAGTAGGCCACATCTTACTGTCCTTTGCCTGTGGGCAGGCTTGGGCTTCACTTCTTTTCAGTTGCTTCCGTAGTTATTTTCTTTATTTATCTTTGCCAGAAGAAGAGATCACAAGACTCTTGTAACATCCTGATTTTCAGAGCCTTTTTGAAGCTTTCAAAATAAAATTCACTATTTGGATTTTTCTGGAATTAATTAAAGCTTAATTAGAATTTTTATTAATTAAAGAGATTTAATATAATTAAATTAAACATTCAAATTTTCCAAAAATATTTTATTTGTGTTCCTTGTGTCACAAGGAATTTTTCTGCATTTTTTTTGGATTTTTCGGAGTTTGTTTGAGCTCAATTTTAAATTTCAAAAAAAGAGGAGAGAGAATGAACAGTAACTGCAGCACTGTTCATCTTCGAGCTCCAGCAGCCACGATCGATCTGTTTGCTCTCTTTCCTTTCGTTTTCTCTCTCTTGATAGCTTCCAATCCGGACCTTATTTTAATGTCTTCCCAAAAGGAAAGTTGTGCCAAATCTCGCAAGGAATCCATCCCAAATGGTCTCTTTCCGTTTCATTCATCCGTTTGTCTTTTATCCTCTATTTTCTGAAACGGACTCTAAACTGAAATCCACGAATTGGAGTCGGTTTCTACCTCTTCCAAGCCTATAAATACGACCCCTTGACTCCCCTAAACCCATCCCAAGCTGTGCCAAGTCCCCTCAAAGCCCAGGACGCCGTCGGCATCGAGGCCCTTCGGTTCCGAATTTGCTCGTCGCGTCTCGAGCTATCCGGTGAGTTTTTCCGTGATATTTTCACGTCACTTTGTGCCTTCATGTCCCATCTACCTTCTGGCCAAATTAATTTGGTTTTGGTGCAGCCAATCTCCCGAAATCGAGTTTTCTCCAATCTAGGTCAACAGAGCTTCCTGACCTCGATTCGTCGCCTCCGGCAAGCTTTAGCCCTTGCCGTACTTTTTCTTAGACTTGCCTCGCCGCGTTCTACGCCGTGCTTCCTTCATTTTCCCCAAAAAGCCTTCACAAATTTTCACCTCCGAACCTCGCCATGGCCGCCAATGGCATCTCGTGTCCCCAACTATCCGGTGGTGTTTTTCCCAAAATCCGTTCGCGTCACATTGTGCCAAACCATCCCAGGTAGCCACCCTCCAAATGGTTTTAGATTTCGTTCATCGAGCACCAAGATATTAAGTTTTCCCTTTTCCTTCCCGATGTCGTTCAAACGTCATTTGCGACATCTCCGGTGGGTCATTGGCCGAGCCAACAATTTTCCTAGCTTCGCTAAGCCGTGTTCTAGCCCGTGCTCACCCTACTTCTTCATGTACTATGCCCGAGTTTTATTCCTCTCTCCTACCCATGTCGTTGTAGCCGCCCGTGCCGACACCGTGCTTCGTTTGGCGTGCCGTCGCTTCCTATGTGTGCCTTAGGTCCCTAACAACCCATTTTGCTAGTTAGATTCATCTCCCATGCCTCCTCTTGCTAGCGCTAGCCTTTTCTCCAAAAGTGCTGCTCTTGGATGAACAGTACCTTTTGCTAATTTCCAGCATTTTCTCGCCCCGACAAACTTTAGATCGCTCGTTCTCCCTCGTCCGAACTCCGATTAACCCGATTCTTTTTTCTAAATTCATCTAAAATTGAGATCTACCTTTTTTTTCTAGTTTTAAAGTTTTTGGAGTTCATTTGAATTTTGTTTGTATTTATTTGCTTTGTTCGTTCGTCTTTTTGCGCGTAGAATCCGACGTCGCCGAATAATTTGTCGAACCACAGCAAGAGGGACCAACCAGTGCACAAGAAGGCAAGTCTCCTTTGATCATTTTGAACCTATGTTTGAGAAATGTTTTTAATTATTTTAAATTTATGTGCATCGCTATTTACATAGAACTCTAGTTTTGGTCTTAAGGCATTAGTTAATCCAACCTTGTTATGCCCTCAATTGAACTTGAATGCCATGTACCCTTGTAACCCTAGTATAACCTTTGTCTCAATAATGAGAATTACATAATCCTTTGGTAATATTAGAACGGTAGTAAAATGCTTAGTCATGCTAATTAATTCTTTTGTAAATATGGAATGGGAAATTATGTTTCATTGCAATAATCTTTGTATTTAGAAATAAGTGGCGATTGGTGTTGCCGCTGTTCTTTTAAAAATAAATAAAATGTGAAAGTTGGTTTAGACTGGGGCGGATGGTTGGTTTGGGTTAGTGCGGCAAGCACGAGATCTTGTAAAGTGTATATTCCGCCCTAGTCGATTAAGGACCGACGCTTGTGATTGTCCAGACTGAGCACTACCGTACAACCCCGAGTCTATATCGGTACGACCTAGCTGAGTAAATCATGATAGTTTAGTCTAGGTGCCACCAGTGGAAAGTGGGTGCCAGAGATTTACTGGTTATTCACAGTGAGGGACAGGGATTTACTGTACTCATATGGCGCAAGAGGGGGCTTCGGACTGGGTGGATTTAACCCTTCTGCGGTGAAACCTCAGCGGGTGGTGTCTAGCTAGACTAGAGTGAGGAAAAGGTTTTGTGATATTTTATCTGTGTCTCATGCCAAAGGAAGCGTGGTGACTGTTAAGATAATTTATCTCTTGGGGGTAAAGTTGTACAACCTCTGCAGAGTGTCAAACTATTCGAATAGCCGTGCCTACGGTCAAGGGCAGGCAAGGAATGCATTCACATGGTAGATCTTTGGTTTTCATTTCAAAACAAAGTTTTGTATTCCGAGAGTGGAGGGAACTCTCGGAAGGGATCCTGGCGGTTGGAGCCAGTGTGGGTGGATGTAACCCGCAGTTTTAAACTTTATCGGTTAGAGTTGGTTAACTAGTGTTGGTGGATATAACCTTCACTATAAAATTCTTATTAGTTTCAGTTAAAACAATTAATTGGTTAAAATGATGCCTTCAAAAATATTTAGTAGTAATTGAAATAAAATATTGCTTTGTGCAAAAGAACCATATAACCTTCCTTTGTCAAGCCTTGCATCTATTGCATTTTTCGCAAGACTTGCGTAGTACTTTATGTACTCACATGCTGCACTTAAAATCAACTCAGAGGATTATGAAGCTCAAGATGGAGACTACGACTACTTCGCGTGTGGATACGACGAAGGATTCCCAGAGTTCTAGGTCGCGCTTCCCCAGTCAATTGCCCGTGGCGTATTGATGGGTCTCCGCTGGATTTATTTATGCTTCCGCTGTGTTTTGTGAGTGTGCGAGGTCTTGAAACCTCAGTTGTAATAATGAGACCTTTCGGTCAGTACTCTCTATTATTGTAATAAAACGCTGTTGGTTATGTAATCATTTCTGTTTGACTGTGTGCACTAGCTTTGATCTGGGACTAGTGCTGTAATACACAAAGGGTCCGGGTTCAGAAATCCGGGGTCCTGACAACTCTGAAACAACTAAACACCTGAGAGGATCGCTAGAAGACTCAACAAAATCAGCACGAAAGATCCTCCCATATCTAGAGATCTCGCAAACTAGGCTCCCCGAATAATCAAGAATTTTGCAAGCGTTTTTCTTGAAACTTACCTCAAAATTGTCATCGGTAAGCTGAGAAACAGAAAACAAATTGTATTGCAGCTTACTCACTAAGGCAACATCTTTAAGAATAAAAGAGTCATTGATCCACACTGTACCTTTAGCGATGACTCGCAAAGATGAGGCATCTCCGAAAGTGATCGTCTCATCACCTGGAGCTCGGACTAGGGAAGAGAACCAACGGGAGTCTCCGGTCATGTGTCGAGAACAGCTGGAGTCCACAAGCCATACCTCTCCCTTCCCAGCCCAGCGAACCTAAGTCAACAAGAGAGGGATGGCTCAGTACTGGGATAAATCAAAAGAGACTTTGGAACCCAATATTGAGTCTTACGACAAGCAGAAGAAGTAGTCACACACGACTGACCTCTAACTACCCTACGCTCTCTGTCACTCAGGAAGCCAGAAGGTGTATGAGCAGACCTGAAGCTGTTGCTGGGCTTGGCTGTTATGGAAGAGCGAGTCAGAGCACCAGCAACATGCTGATCTCACCGTGGGTAGCTATCTCAATGGGAAAAATGAGATCTACCCTCAGGACGGCGGATATCACGACCATAGGCAAATCGAGGATGAAAAATCAGAGAATCCAGAAAAGCCAAGTCCTCGATGCTGCCTAAACACCTCAAACTGATCAACCCTAGACCTCGTGTTGGTCTTAGGTGCACTCAAAGTCTGGGGCTGACCTTGAATACGCCTAAGAGCACGAACACGATCTCTTCGCGCGATCTTGACGCGCTTGAAGCATCTCTCGATCCTGTGTCCATCCTTCTGACAGAAGGTACAATGAAACTTCGCCTTCTGGGAGGTCGAAGCAATAGGTGTTACCACCTTACTGTTAGAGATCCCTTGGACAAAGCCCGCGGACTTGAACTCAACCTTTTTGGTTCTGAGCTTGACCTCGATCTTACTTGCTATTATGGATCTAAGAACAGCAGGTGGATGCTTCCTAACATCCTCAAGAAAATCGTATCCTAGACCTTGATTGAACTTGCAAATTTTGGGCTTGTCTATAATAAGATTTAGCTTGTTCGTGCCTCCTACAAATCTCTCAAGAGTGTTCATAAGATACTGACACTCCTGAAAGAGAGGTGCAAGAAGAGAAGAAGGAAGAAGAGACAGCAGAAGGAGAGGAAGAGGAACCAACAACAGAAGAACGAATAGCATGTGCATGTCTCTCCTTATGCACAGCCGCCTCAACTTTGAGGGCTTCGCAAGATACAAGAGGGATAGTCCTACTTCTAGCCATTTGGTCCTCATGCCTAAGTCTACCATTTCCTTAGACTTCTCTCAAACTATAGCACTCACATCACAACTAGATCGTGGCTTCTCTAAAAATTCCTTAGTTAGCTTCACACATTTTTCATCCAATGCAACGAGTTCTAATTTTAGTTTTTCACAGTTATCGCATGGTGAGCTAACAGGGTCCTTAGACGCATATTGAGCCATTTTGTTGTTTTGGTCAATCATTTCTTGAAACTGTTTTGTGACAGATTCAAGTTCAGCAATCAATTTGGGACAGTTTATGCAGGAGGCAATGGGCTCTAGCAAGAAAGCTTGTAATTCAGCAATTTTATGTTCTGCCTTCTTTAAGTTCATTTTCAAGTTATTGTAGCTTTCACATGTTTCAGGCAGATCAAGAAACATAGTGTAAAGACCTCTAAAAGTATTGTCCTTATCCTCATATGAGGTGCAAGAAATAGTCTCAATAGTAGATGAAAGAGAAGCTATCCTAGTTATCTCTAGTTCAGTAAGCAGACTAACATTCTCCACCTTAAGCATGTCGAGCTCAGAAGTCACACTATCATGAGAGGTCCTAAGCTTCTCCATATCTCCAAGCAAAGAAGAACATACATCACATTCGTCATGGGAGGGAGCAGATTTAAGTGAAGTAAGCTTCCGTGATAGACTCTCTACTTCCTTCTCTAGATCACAAACCCTAACTCTAGATCTAGCATAAAATTTCTCTAGCTTGAGAAAAACATCATTGAGCTGGTCGTAGGAGGGACCTACCTCATCGAAGTCGGTGTAGAGATCGTCGTAGCTGACGTCGGTATCGTTGGCCATGAAGCACATGCCGATGAAGTCGATGCCTTCCTTGGGGTCTTGATCATCCTTGCCATCGTCATCACTCCATCCTTTCATGTCGCTGAAGTTGATGTCATCGAAGGCGGTGAGGATGCGGTGGAAGAGCTTCTTGGCTTTGCCAAGGTTGCGGTACTTCTTTTCTTTGCCTTGGGCATGAGCTGGGGGCTTCTTGTTGCTGTTCTTGTTGATGTAGTCATTCTTGCTCATACCGTCGTAGTCGTTCTTGCCCTTCTCCAGCTTGGGGCAATTTGCCCGAATGTGGTTGGGGCCACCACACTCAAAGCAAATCACCGGCCCACTCCTCTTTCTGTCCCTCACTCTCTTGTATGCATGGGAGAACTTTTGGCTAGGAGGGCTAATTGGTCTTCTGAAATCTGTTCTATCTTATCGTCACTTATCTCACAAAGAGCAGCAAGAGAAAACTAGAGATAATGTCAGAAGGAACTCTAGAAGTCGTACTGGGATCGGTGACCAGTGCCATCGACTGCGACTTTGGCTTGTGAGAGACTATGTCAATCTCGTAAGTCTTGAGACATGAGTACAACGCGTCAAGACTTAAGGTCAAAAGATCGGTTGTGTCCTTCATGGTGGTCACCTTCATCTCCTAAACTCGCAAATCCAAGGCCAAAAGCATCTGTCTAGCGTTGTCCGAGTTGGGGTAAGTGAGACCGACCGCTCGGAGGTTGCTCAGAATTTTGTGAAACCTCACAAAACACTCATCAAGGGACTCTCCAACAAACATTTCAAACTTGTTGTAATATCGCTTGTACTGGTCCTGTCGTACCGTTTTAATTTGAGTAGTTCCCTCATGGTAAGCATCAAGGGTCACCCAAATATCGAAGGCCAACGTGAGATGAGAGATGCGATCGAATTTGCTTCGGCTCAGACCTTGGATTATGATGTTCCTCACCTTAGCATTCGCCTCAACATCCGACATGTTTGCCGCTGTGATGTTCTCATCGGCAGGAACCACATATTGGGTCTTGACCTTTCTCCAGATGACATAGTCCTGAGCCTGTATGTAGGTATCCATCCTACTCTTCCAGAAGGGATAGTCAATCCCATCGAAGATAGGGGCCTTGGTGGAATACTTGTCTGTCGCCATGGCCCAATAGACCGGTTAAGATCTACAAGGAAGAGCTAACCGGCTCTGATACCACTTGTAGGACCAAACCGGCAACAGAGGGGGGATGAATGGTGCCTTCAAACCTCCCCAAGTATCCACACAATCTTCTTCTCCAATAGCTATAGAAGCTATGAAGTAAGAGGATAAATCCTCACTGAAACTGAAGAAAAGAACAGAAAACGGAGAGGAAAAACGAGATAGAGAAAACAAAGCAGTCCAGAGAGCAAGCAATCGAAAGCAAGTATTGAAGCCGGTCTGACCGCAAGAGTGATAGCAGTCTAACCGCTGAAGCACTACTGGTTTGACCGCAAAAGCACAGCTGGTCTAACCGTCGAAGAACTGCCGGTCTGATCGCAAAAGCATAGCTGATCTGACCATCGAAGAACTGCCGATCTGACCGCAAGAGAAGGAGCGGTCGGACCACCGTATTGTTTTTTGTCTGACCGGGAACAGATTCAGTGAAAGAAAATAGAAATGAACAAAAACAGAGAAACAGATCTTTGCCCAAAAACTGACTAAAGCAAAGAGGCTACTGAAAATAGAGAAGCTTAGAAGCTACAAAACAGAAACAACAAAAGAAGAAAAGCAAACTAAAAAGAAAAGCAGTCAGGCGACCTGAAGAGAACAGAAAGCGGCTATCCGAAAAATGTCGGCATAGTATATACTGAAGAAGAAATGAAGACAGAAAAGATGGTTGACCGATCGCTGCTCTTCTCAGGTCAATTGACCAGGGCTTTAACCTAAACAGCAGATTGACCTTAGGGAGAGGAAAATACAAACAAAGAGCATCCTAGCTGAAAACAGACAGAGCATGAAAATCTTTCCACTAAAACTCTGAATCGAAAACTAAAATGCCAAACAGAAAATGAGACCAAATTCCAAATAGCTTGTGATTCTCAAATCTTTTGATCATGAGACTTTTGATTACATCAGGGAAATGACCTTAGATCGAGAGAACACAAGGCTAAAACAACTTTTCGCCGAGACTTCAAGAAAACACGATTCCTCTGCTAACGCAAACAGTAATCCCTAGAAAATAGAGGAAGTCCGAGCTAACCATTTCTCGAAAAGAAAACTGCTATTTGAAATCTTTGCCCTCGGGAATAAGCTAGCCAAGGGGCTTTGAGGAGATTCCCAGTTCAGAGCAAAAAGATCTGCAGCTACTCGATCAAAGGCTCCATTCAAAATGAGAAGAAACAGAGAAGAACAGAGAACAGCAAAAGATAGAACAAAAACAACCGAAGACAAGCTAAACACAGAGAGAGCTAAGAAATCAAAACAACTCAAACACAAGACTTCTCAAATAGATTCAGAGATATGAATGATTACATAATGAGATTGTCTACAGCCATTTCATTACATTATCTCAAACTCTGAGCAACACAAAAGAAACAGAAACTAAACTCCACCCATGAGCAACCGTGCTCTCCCAGACACAACTCACGCCAAAACAGAGAAAAGAAAACCCACACAACACCTGAGCTCTAGCATCTCTATTTATAGCCTCAAGTTACTGGGTTTACAGCTAGCTTTACCCAATAGCTCCAACAAACTCAACACTTTACCCATTAACTCCAACCGAATCCGCTTCCTCAAGCCTGAGTCAATTTTACCGAATTGCCCCTCACGCTTTTTCCTAGAAGCTTCCTCCTCTTGCCTTGCTGTCCAAGCCTTGCAACCACCTTGATCCCTCGCCGTCTTCGGCATCTTTCGTCCGCTTCGACCTCAACATCGCCTGTGCCTAGTCCGGCCATCCCATGCCTTGCCACGACTTAGCCTCAAAGTCCTGCAACCATCACAGACAAGAAAACATCACATAGCACCGCTCGAAATACTGTAATCATACATTTGCATTAGTAGAAGGTACTTAAGCACTAAATAACCCTACGACCGGTCGAAAAGAAGAACAAGCGTCCCAAGCACGTCCAACCGCGTTCGACCAGCTCCGACCATAGCCGACTGCACTGCGCTACGACTTGGCACGAGACACACAAATCAAACTCAAACTTTCCAGAACAAGTGTCAATTACTCATCGCAAACATGGGGTCACCTTAACATGGTCTCTCAGCATGCCATACAGGAGAACTAGTAGCGGAATATATTGTAACCTATCCTTACTGGCTATCGGTAGCGGGCCGTGTCCCAACGATGGTCTGGATAGTACTAGGCGTAGTTATTGTAACCCTAGTAACGCATACCCAAGCTCAACTGCTCCTTTTACTTGAAGAACTTGCATGCTTTCCTGCACTAGTAGAGGAGGGCTTCTCCCCTATGGGCGGGTCTTGAGGTGAATGCTCGATGGGAATGTTGAGGTATGGGTTTGGGTTGGAGGTACGGGGGTCTTCACTTTGGCAAGGTGGTCTCCTAGCACGCTCCGCTTGTTTCTCTCAGGCTACAGCAGCCCTTGCATGTCAGGTGATCTCCTCGCATTGCTTGTCCATGCTAGCGATATAGTGTTATAGTCGTGGTACAGGAAAACACACTTTGGAAGGGGTAGCACTTATAGGCTAAGCCGACGTGGCGTACGCTTTGCATGTCCAATTCGGTTTGGGCAAATTCATGTTTGCAAGGTAGCGGCATGCCAGATGATTTGTGGACTAGCGTAGCATCATGTTGCTGCACAAAGTTACCCCGTTTGATCTTATCACTACACAAAGCTGTCTCGTTTAGTCTTACCACTGTGCAAGGCTGTCTCATTTAATCTTATCTCTGTGCAAGGCTATCTCATTTGGTCTTGTCACTGCAAAGCTATCTCGTTTGGTCTTGTCACTATGCAAGGCTACCGTGTTTGGTCTTGTCATTGTGCAAGGCTATCTCGTTTGGTCTGGTTAGGACGGCATGCAAAAGCTGCCCCTCTGGGTTTACTAGAACTTCATCTATCTATAGTCACACATATGGACCATTATGTGTGTTCCATTTGTGATGTGAAAGGGCCATATAGTAGCAAAGGAGTGGAGAGTTCAGGCTACAAAAGGGCCATTCCTCAAGCACTCCCCCTGGATTGTTAACTATGATGGATTGACATTACAAATTCAGTTAGAGTTTACTAATGAAGTTTCAACATGATAGCATTTCTAATCTGAATACAACTACACATAATAAGAAGTGGTGCTGCACTTCACGCTAGTATTCCTACTCATCAGCAAGTGCCTTGCAACTTCTCACAGTGTGGCCTTCATGGCCATAGCAGCCGCAACGCCTACCCACCGTTCCACCTTCCCCTTCATCCATATCGTTCCTAGTGTGATGACTCTGTCGATGGCCTTTCCCACCCTTCAATAGGTCAAGATCCAGAATCCAAGCTCTCTGTGCAATATCTGATATGGTGAAGGGCCTGTTCTTTTTGGCTGCGGCTTGTAATTTTTGGGCTGTTTGTACGAGAGATTATAGAGTAACAGAAACTCACATGCAGTTTTTGCCGATATAAATGAAGTCAGTAAAGTATGTACTATAATTAACTAGTAGACCCTATTTTTTAAAAATACTCCATTTAAAAGCTAGTTATTGTAGAAAAGCCGAAAAGCAGCTTTCAGAAGCTGAAAAGAACAGGGCCGAAGTTGCCCACAACACTGAAGCCTCTTAGCTCACCATACCACACTTACAACACCCTCTCTTTCATCAAGTACTCCGACACGAAGTTCAATGGGTTCATGTTGATAGTACCACATGCGGTGAGGACATAAGAGCATGGCTTGTGAAGGAACTTTGGTTTGTTGCATGTGCAGCTAAGTTCATTTATATGATCTCCAAGGTACACCTCGTGGGTAACAAGAGAGCGAGCCATCTCAAATCCGACTCTGTCCCAAATGACAACATCAAAATGATACTACATATTGCTCATCACGAAGACTATGTGCGATTGACCCTTCTCAGTCTTGGCCTGTATGTACACTTCAATCTTTGAACAATACGGTGTATGTGGGTTGGCTGCATGAAGTGCCTTATTTGCATGCCTTTCCCTGAAATATCTAATTGTACCTTATAGAACGCCTTCCACGATGGCAATGATGGGCTAAGAATGAATGTTCCTAAGAACCCAGTTGTACATCTTCACAAGGTTAGTGGTCATTATGTCGTATCTCACACCATTGGTGTCATGCAACAAGGACCACTTCTCCAATAGCTCAGCCTCAATCTAATGGAAGAAGTACTTGATGTTCCTCGAGGTCATGTACATCACACCGGGAGGGTCAAGCTCTAGTAATGGTGTGAGGTGTGAGGGATGCACTGCCTCAGGAATGGGTAGACACTTGTTCCTCTCGATGTCGTGCTTCCTGCTGTGCTCCTCCAACATCTTCCACAACACATCAAATTTATGTTACTAGTTCTGCATAGCCAGCCTCTTGAATAGCTTCAACAACAGTTGTTGTGGGAACTGCTTAAAGAAGTTGGCCTCCAGATGACAAATGCACTATCTGTTCCTCATCTCTAGCCAAGTGAACAACTCCTCTGTGTCTTGCTGAAGTTTTCTTATGGCCTTCATCATCTTGGGGTGGCAATCATGAATTATACAGACATCAGGACGTGCCCCAACTACTCCCTCCTTTAGATTTCAAAGGAACCACAACCACCTGTCGAAATTCTCACTTTCAATGGATGCAATGGTCAAGGGCAATATTTTATTATTGCCATCAACACCAATTGCTGTTAGGATCTGCCCCTTGTATTTTCTAGTTAAAAACATCCCGTTGACTGAGATCACGAGCAACATGTGCCCGAAAGCGTCGATGCAGGCACTAAAGGCTAAAAAGGCCATTTGCAAAACCATGTAATGTGGCAGTCTTCTGGATATCTTGTCTTTCATAGCAATGTATGTGCCTAGGTTCCTATACCACAATATCTAGAGCATATGAGGAAGGTTGTTGTAAGCCACATCGAAAGAAACGAACCTCCTTTCCAAAACCTTCTGCTTCGCATGCCATGCCTTCACGTACCTAATCTTGTACTTGAATTTTTGCTCGATAGGCACAATGATGTGCTTGGTCTCCAGGTCCTTCTTCTTCGCTATCTCTCCATACGTGAGATTGGCTATAAAGGTGGACATCAGGTTACGATGCTTCAGCAAACACTACTGAGCACGTAGGAGTGCACCTCCACCTTGGAGACAATCCAGAGAGTCTCGTACTTGGGTCTGCATGCGTGCACACTCCAAGGACAACCAACCTGCTTGTAGACCAGTGTACTACTCCTAGCTAGATTTTAGGACCCAAAACATCCGCTGCATGGACAAGGCCCACAACTTAATGGTATCCTACAGTGATCCCTTGTCAGCAAATATTGCATGAAGCCAAACCTCCGTACCATGGTGATTCATACTTGTCGTTCACAGAAAGACCCTCAACATTCACCATATTCCATCCCTATAGGATGGGACCTTCGTCCTCATCGGAAGAGTCATCTCCATTCTATTCTAAAGCTTCCTCCTTGGCCTGGGTTGTCCGATCATCAATCTCTATCTAATGCACTATGTTGTTGACATACTCCCCTGTGTCCGCCTGTCTAGTGGGCTCAGCCTAGATTGTGCGATCTTCCTGATCTACTTCAGTAACATCCGCATCCACTTGTCCGGTGGGCTCAATGTATGGTGTTCGATATTTTGGTTGTGCCTCCACAATATCGGCCACCATGTCCTCTTCATGAACTATGCACTACGCGCCCATGCTGCTCCCACCAACCGGGCGATAGCCATTGGCAAGGCCTCCTATGAATCCTTTCGGACATGGTGCCGGTGTAGCACACACTCATATCCACGTTACCGGTAACTTTCCACATAGCCCTTCCATGCAACCATGCACATCAGTCTCCTAAACTCCCACCGAATGTGTGTGGTAGACCGACTCCAAAGCCCATGTAGGATGACACTGCACACCTCAGAGTCCAAGGAGAAGCTGCATGTGAGTCAGTGCAGGACATCTTTGATTAGAGCATTCTTTGTGTCTAGGTGTACCAAACTGACTCGCGAGAAACCACTTAGGTCCACATTGTATGGACCTACACGAATGGTATCAATACCGTAATGCACGTTCAATCTTGTGGGCTTAGACATGACTGATTTCTCACTGCAAATATTATCATTTGTCAACATATGTTCACTAAATATGAACTAAACCGATAAGTAGCGATATGTTGCGTACATTCATATGAGACTATGACCTTCACACAAAGACCTTTTCTTCTTCTCAATGAGCTTCATTCGTTTTTCTCTGTTACCTCATAAGCTCGTCTCCTTTCCTTCTCTATCTCTCCCGAGCTCCTCTCCTCTCCTTCACTCCCTCTCCTGAACTCCTCTTCTTCTCCCCATCTCGCGACCTTCTCCCCTCTTCACTTCCCCTCTCCTTCTCTCCCTCTCTCGAGCTCCTATGCTTCTCCTCCTCTTGTGACCTTCTCTCGCTCTTGCAAGCTCCTCTGCCTCCTCTCGCAACCTTCTCCCCTCTTCACTTCCCCTCTCTTCTCTCTCTTTTTTCTTCTCTCTCAAGCTCCTCTCGTTTTCTTCTGAGAGAAATGGTGAAAGAGACCGTGAGAGGGTTGGGTCAAAGAGAAGCTAGCAGCAAGTAGTCGTTCCACTGTTGAGCGACTAGTACTAATCGCCCAACGGCCAAGTCGCTCAACGGTTGAACGACAGATGGCTATTACTGTAAAATAAAAAATATAGATATATTATTATAATTCAGAATAAAAAATAGATTATTTCTAAAACAATTTGTATTATTACTCCCTCTAGCATAAAGGAGCGATGCTCCAAATCAAAACGTAATAATAAATACCCGAATGTATGATTTGAATAATAAGAATGATGTTATTAAATTTGTTATAAAAATACTTTCTTAGTAGTTTACTTTTATATCTTGTTTGAATATATGATAATAAAATGGAGCGGTTAAAGTAGCATTTTGTTGACTTACTCTTTTGTGATGGGATAGAGTAGCAAGTAGAATGGAGGGGACCATTTAGCTCAAATGATTCATCGGAAAACAAAAGGATTTTCAAAGGAAAAATGTATGATTCTAACGTCCATATGAATTTGCACTGTAGGAACCTTTGGAGCACATGAATGGGCGTGAGAAAGCCGTAGAATAGGATTCTGGTTTAGTCGATTTCATAGGGACTTTACTGGAATTAAAACTATTGAGTGTTACCGGCGATGAGGTTGCTAGTGATGCGGCACGACAAATTGCACGGAAGAACTACAAATGTTAGACAAGAAGCGGACGAATTCGGGGATTGGGATTAGAAGTCCAAAAAACTCGTAGTGGGATTTATTGATTCAGTTCAAAATTGGTTCAATTACATTTATTAATTGGTTAAATATTAAAATGAGTTGATTTTAAATGAAAATAGATTTTACTCTAGCTTTGCTCATTAGCTTGCTTCTAAAAAAGCTTCCAGGCTATAAATAACAACAACAACAAAGACTTTTGTCCTAAACAAATTAGAGTAGACTTTCCAAACTATAAATAAAATAATATTAACTTAAACTATGCCAATTTGGAGAGAAAATTTGATAAAACAAGGATTTGGTTTGATATTCACCCTATTTGGGATAGAGAACAAGGACCAGAGGTGGGAGAAGAATAGTAGATAGAAATCATAATTTCATTTCGTCCAGTGGCGGATCCAGGATTTTTAGGATGGGTATTCGAACTTCAGAGCTAGGTTGTTTGGATACGTCGATACCGATACGCGATACTATGACACACCATTTCTCCCAAAACACCGATACAAATATATGCGTATATAGATATAATAATAATAATAATAATAATAATAATAATAATAATAATAATAATAATAATACAAAATGCATAATAGCACGAATTAAACAATAAATTGTAGAGATTAATGACAATTGCATACCTTGCTAATTTTGCCCTTTTTTACTCTTTTCCCATCAGCAAGAAGTCTCGCTTCTCCTTCTGCCAGTCATCCTACAAGGCTACAATAAAAATATTATACAAGTTTAGAATTAAACGGTAAAATCATTCAAAACATGCACCACCAAGCATACTATTGTAAGTGATAAATGTAGCAATGAAAAATAAAGACAATAGTCCCCTAAATGTTAGAACAGAGATAAAAGTTACATCAAACCAAATTACAACACTCTCACAAACGATGTTGCTTTCTGAAAGGAGCAACATGTTAAGACAAATAACACAAACAAAGTTACATGAGTTTCAATCAAAATTGTAGTATGGATGGCATCATCAAACTACATGTCTTCTGTGTATCTACACTCAAACCATAGCTGAAGGTTCAGTGAATGCACTCATACATCTTTGAAAAGAGATGAATCAGCATAACATACTTGTCACTTATGTTACGAAAAGGAGAAATATGGAATAAAATTATATGCAGCACATTTATGATCAAATGGAAGAAAATGTTACCACGAGTAAAAGAATTTACTGAAATAATATTACTGATAGGCTTGACAGATCCACTTACCTTTTCTCAAGAAATGTCTTTGCATTTGACACATTTTTCCCCATAGCTGATGCTTTCCAGGAGAAGTATGATCCTATCAACCTATAAGAAAAAAAACTGATAATGTCAACCATTCAGCTTGTGTGAACTCCTGCATAACAAAGAGTTAGTTTCTCGACTAACTGTAATGTATGGTTTCCTGCATGCGCAGACATTGCAATATTCACTTGGAAACAAAAGGCTAGTTATTGGCTAATATAAACGCATGCGTATGATATTAATGTTTATAATATGTCATTATGCAGAGACCATGGGTGATTTAATAGCACATTCAAAGTGAATAGTAATTTTCAAAACGATGGTACGATAGTAGGCAACAATAATCTTCATTGTTTGTAGCTTCTGTACAACACTTTTGAGATCCACATATAACATTTGTCTACGCATTATCCTCAAGAGCAATTTACCCTTATCAGTGGCAGTAAAGCTTGACAGTTAGAATTGTATGGTTAGTAAAGACTGAAGGTGGTTCACAATTTCTGTTACTCCAATGGCACACCAAGATTCACAATTTACTACAATTCACAATTTCACATGGCAGCTGGAATATCCAAAGAAAAAAGCAAACAAAGCACCATCACCCCATCAGATTCAGACATCAGTGACCTCTGGGCAAACATCCCCAACAAAAAATTAAACCAACCTCACAACCTGCACTGCGGCCGCCGGCCGGGCGGAGTCACGGAGGTCGGAGGGAGTTGAGCTGACGAGACGAGGGAGAGCCGGAGAGGGACTGCGCTGCGGGCCTACGGCGGTGTGGCCGCTGCCGATTGCCGGACCCGGACTGAGCCTAAGGAAGGAGCGGCATGCCACTGAGGAGTGAGGAGCGGGCAGGCGGCCTGCCGCGGTGCCGCCAGCCGCCGGCGCCCGGGTGCCGGATCTGAGAGAGAGAGAGAGTTAGGGTTGAGTGAATTGAGTCGACTCGAGATTAGGAGGAGAGGAACCGAAGACGACGCGGGCGTGAGGAATCAGCGCGAGAGGAATCTGAGTCGACTCGAGACGGCGTCGCGGCGTCGTGGCGGAGTGGGCCACTGGGCCATTTGGGCGTGGGAGGCCGGAAGCGCACCGCGCGCTGGGCCGTTCGGCGCGTGGGGGTTTCAGTCGGCCCGAACTCTGTTTTTTACTTCAAATACTGTAATTTAAACCCAATTACTAATATATATATATATATATATATATATATACTATACCTAATATATAGCATATTTTTTGCAAAATTTTTTGGGTATTCAGCTGAATACCCATGAATTACTGTAGATCCGCCCCTGGTTCACAATTTCTGTTACTCCAATGGCACACCAAGATTCACAATTTACTACAATTCACAATTTCACATGGCAGCTGGAATATCCAAAGAAAAAAGCAAACAAAGCACCATCACCCCATCAGATTCAGACATCAGTGACCTCTGGGCAAACATCCCCAACAAAAAATTAAACCAACCTCACAACCTGCACTGCGGCCGCCGGCCGGGCGGAGTCACGGAGGTCGGAGGGAGTTGAGCTGACGAGACGAGGGAGAGCCGGAGAGGGACTGCGCTGCGGGCCTACGGCGGTGTGGCCGCTGCCGATTGCCGGACCCGGACTGAGCCTAAGGAAGGAGCGGCATGCCACTGAGGAGTGAGGAGCGGGCAGGCGGCCTGCCGCGGTGCCGCCAGCCGCCGGCGCCCGGGTGCCGGATCTGAGAGAGAGAGAGAGAGAGTTAGGGTTGAGTGAATTGAGTCGACTCGAGATTAGGAGGAGAGGAACCGAAGACGACGCGGGCGTGAGGAATCAGCGCGAGAGGAATCTGAGTCGACTCGAGACGGCGTCGCGGCGTCGTGGCGGAGTGGGCCACTGGGCCATTTGGGCGTGGGAGGCCGGAAGCGCACCGCGCGCTGGGCCGTTCGGCGCGTGGGGGTTTCAGTCGGCCCGAACTCTGTTTTTTACTTCAAATACTGTAATTTCAATTATATATATATATATATATATATATATATATATATATATATATATATATATATATATATATATACTATACCTAATATATAGCAGATTTTTTGCAAAATTTTTTGGGTATTCAGCTGAATACCCATGAATTACTGTAGATCCGCTCCTGATTTCGTCGATGGTTCCATTCAGTATAACTCTTAAGACTTATGGCCAGATCTAGCTCCTAACAGATGGGTCCCATGGTTCATAGACAGCACACACACACACTATATACAGGACCCACGTCGTCAGCTCTCTGACCACACTTGTCATTGCTTCCTTTGGACAGGCGTGACGTTACCCCCGCCGCGAGAAACAGCTTCTCCCCAAGCTGTTGCATTAGGAGATTGCTTGTGCACTGCAATATGACCGACCCAGATCACTCTCCTCGGTAGAAGAGCGACATGGCTGAATTGCCTTTCTGTCCTATCCAGTATTGTAGAGGATAAAAGCTTCCGGGAAACCATGGTGCATGCAATTCCGCGCAGGGCCGGGCCCATGGGCATGTAGGCCATGCGCCTGTACAGGGCCCCCATCTTCCAGGGCCTCAAAAAATCGCGTGCGTGGCGCTGCCGCTTCGTATTCTTGGCTCCGATCCGAGGCACCGCTGTCGTGCACGAGGAGACTGCGGAGACGTTGCTGGCTGCCGAGAACCTCCGGGACTTTGCAGTTTGCATGCAATGCATATTGCATGATGCAGCCAGCAGCCTTGAGCCTCCGTGCGCTTTGCCGCTTTGCCAATTGCCATCGACGTCGTTGGACTTGGCGGCCTCGGCACGCTTTCCCTCGATAGCATCCGCCATCCGGCCCTCCGGCGGTGAGGCGGTCGCCGCCGTCCTCTCGGCTCTCGCCGCCAGTCACCAGCCATCTTCCGCCACGGCCACCTCGCCGCAACCAGCGCGGACTCCATTCGTGATTCGTCGTCGACTCTCTCTCTCTCTGCCCTCCGCCACATGACCACATCCCAGTTCGTCCCATTGCCCTCGCATTGTATCCAGTTCCTGTGCACGCCAAGATTCCGAGAGAACCATCAGGAACCCAAAAGGTCACGCCAAGATTCCGAAAGAACTCGTCGTCCAGTGCAGGTATTTGTACAGGGCCTCTAAATTTCACGGCACAACCCTGATTCCGCGTTAAGCAGGAAGCCTAGACAAACGGGTGTACAACATAGTATATTCCAGGCCAGACTAATTTGGCCGTGCTTGCCTACATAATTTGGCGGTAAGCCCCGTTCATGTTTGCGCAGATCTAAGGAGGAATTAATACCGGATGGACAAGGTTGGAGTATTCTTCGGACACTTGTACTCATTATATATCGGCCCTGTTTGGATACGCTTAAAATCCGATTCTGGGTAGAATTAAGCGAGAATCCCACCCAAATGCTTTGATTATTTTTCGATTCTTTCAACCGCCGCGGTGGGAAAAATCAGCATTTGCACTGAGAATCCAAAATCCTGTACCGCAAGCCCCATCAGGATTATTCAGATTATTCAGATCGCAGATTCTTCAGATCGCGACTTATCAGAAAATCTTGATCAAATTAAAATCGATTCTCAGATAAACGTATCCAAACAGGGCCATCAAGCCAACGGCAGATTAATCTACAGGGAGCAAACCCCAGGCCTGGATTTAGCACAGAGCCATCTACACAATCAAATTATTCCTCCGAAGAACCATTTATATTATTTACGGTATCCAACAAGAAAAATAAAATAACTCTGGGGCCTCAGTCGCAGCGGGGGCTAACTGCGAAGTTGCCGACCGGGAACGACTGCTCGAACGTGCCGACCTCGAACTTGAGCTGGTCGCCGACGCGGTCGACCTGGTTGACGCCGATCCACGAGAAGAGCACCTGCACCCTCACGCCCCACAGCTGGCGGATCGACCCGGCCTGGATGGTGCCGCCGATGCTGCTGCCGTACCGCATCTTGTACTGCTTTAAGACGATGAAGTCGCACTCGCCGGGGAGGTACACCTCGAAGGAGCCGTCCTTGCGGAGCAGGTACCCCTTCACGCCCTCCGGGAGGATGCCCCGCGGGAAGTTAAATCGCGCCAGGATATCGTACGCCGTCGGCGTCTTCGAGTTGGCCATGGTGGTAGTTGGGGAGGCCGCAGTGGCGGCGTGGAGGATGGAAGCCATGAGGAAGAGAAGCTGGAGGAGACGGTGCTTGGCCATGGCCTGTGTCTGGGTCTCTGGGATAGCACGTACAAGTATGAGCTGCGAGAGAATCATGGGTAGGCCCTGGACTCATATATAAATAGATGGAGCCAGACATTATCCGGGGTTTTGGGATCTACAAATCAAATTTGTACTTGATATGTGTAGTACTTATCCAAATCGTAATATCTGGAAATGTTGAATGAGATCAAATCAAAGCTTGCTTTTAGAAACATCCAAGAAGAATTAGCAAATATTAATTGCACAAAACGTAGTAACGCGAGATTTGAGGGCAAATTTAGCAAATATTAATTGCACAAAATGCCCCCAACTGCTGCATCCATGGTTAAACATTTCGGACGAAATTGAACGAAATTTTGAGAATTTCGGTCATTTCGTTACCCAACGAAAGGGAAAACAATCGTTCAAATTATGGCTGAATTTTTCTTCGTTCGAAATTTGTCCAAGTTTTGTTCAAATTTGCTTAAATTTCATCAAAATTCAAATATAGTTTGAAATTTTCATCCAAAATTGTCAATGAAATTCCAAAATTTTGTTCAAGTCGCTCGTTTCACTGGTTGACGAAGTTTTCTTTTCCATCCGAAAATTTTTTCCCTGGCTTCATCTTCACCTTCACCAGCATAGAGCATCCCTCCTTTGTCGTGCCACCTTTGTGCACCCATTGTTAGTGATATGCCCTGTATCACTTCTATATTATAATCTTTTAAATAATATATCATTTTATCCTTTGAATAAATGTCGTTTATATTCATCAATAAGTATATGACTTGTTCGTGAAACTCTTTATTCATGTTTTGATATTATTCTAGATTATCCTTGATTTTATGTCATTATGTAGGACTATTATGATTTATGGATTAACACATGAATTGATAATGATCATGTTTCATGTAACATCCCAAAAGTATTGGAATATTTTAATTATAAAAATTTAAAATCTTTTGTCGATTTCCAGTTTTAATTAAAATTTTCGGCTTTCATTCGAGGTTCTTGTTTTGGATTTGTGCTAAATAATTTAATCAATGACAACAAAATCTTGGATCAAGTGCCAAAATATTTGGAAATTGTTTCAAAACAAAATTTTTAAGTGTAATCATTACCATTATAAAAGAACGAGTTGGTGGTTGTACGTCTATTCTCTTCCAACCGCTCTATTCACTTAACTTCTCACTATTCTCCACTTTCCAACCGATCAGAGCAACTCTCTTCTATAACATGATTCTCTATATATTCAATGAGTTCCGTTGCAACGCGCGGGTACGTAACTAGTATCAAGAAAAGAATTGTTTCCAAAATCAAAATTTCCAAAATCAATTTCATAATAACATTTTCCATCTAATTTTTACAAATAAGAATTCAAATTCTAAAATTCCAAATAGTCCTTCAAAACTTGAAATTTGAAATCCAAATCGAAAATCAATATCCGCAATCAAAGAGCAAAGCAATGTTTAAAATTCACAACCTGATTTCTTGAGCCAAGAATTTAAAATTTGAATTTAAAAATAAAATAAAGTTGCAAATCAATTTCATTCTCAAAAATTTCTTCGCTAGCTTTTTCTCTCTTCCTACTTTCTCCCTCTTCATGGGCTCCACAACCCTTTCTTCCTCCTTCCTCTTTACTCCTCCTGGCGCCTAACAACCACCGGCTTAGGCGTTAATGCCACACAGCGCGTTGCCCCACTGCCCACACCAAGCTGCCCTTATGGCCAAGGCGCCACCCTCGTGTTGGCCTTGCTTGGGCTTTTGAATATCTTCATTAGTGTCAACAATTGAAGAGAGAATATTTTACTTAAGTTGGACTTTGAAAAGGGCTTCAATTTACTTGAGCATTCTGTTATTATACAAGTTCTTCAGCACAAAGCATTTCCTTTAAGATGGGTTCAATGGATTCAAGATTTACTCAACACTGGTACCTCACTATTCAGCTGAATGGTGTGGCAAGCAAACAATTTGCTTATAAATGTGGTGTTTGCCAGGGAGACCCTCTTTCCCTCTTATTTGTGCTGGCTGTGGATCTTTGTAGACCATAGTAAATGAGGCTTATCAACGAGGGCTTTTTGGTTTGCCCCTTGATCTTGACTATCATGATGACTTTCCCATAGTGCAATATGCTGATGACACATTACTTTTTCCTCAAGCCTCACCAAAGTAGCTTCATTGCCTCAAAGGTCTTCTGCACATGTTTGAGCAATCCACAGGTCTTAAAGTAAACACTCCAAGTCATGCCTCATACCCTTTAATGTTCCATCAGAAAAGATAGCTTTGTTGATGGGTGTTTTTGGCTACACTCTCGGCACTCTACCCTTCACCTATTTGGGACTCCCATTTGGTACCACCAAGCCAGTTATTTGAGATTTTGCCCCTCTAATTGACCGAGTGGAGCGATGATTATCGGCCAGCTCTACCATCCTATCTTATGGAGGATGACTCACTTCGGTTAACTCGGTCCTCTCTCATTTACCAACCTATTACATGTGTAGTCTCAAAATACCTGTGAGTGTTCTTAATCAAATTGATCGAGTGCATTGACATTGTTTATGGCAAGGAAGATCAGGGAGCTCAACTTGTAAGTCTCTCACAACATGGTCCATGGTGTGCAAGCCAAAAAGCAAAGGTGGCTTAGGTGTGCTTCAACTACCATGACAACAATGATGTGTCGCCCCTCAAGCATCCTCATAAGTTTTATAATCGATTGGATCTACCTTGGGTTAATCTTATTTGGGCTACTCACTATCAAGATTTAGGCCCCCATGCAACAAAGGAAATGGGTTCATTTTGGTGGAAGGACATCATGCATCTCCAAGATTTATTCAGAGGGATTGCCAAACCCCTCCTTGGTAATGGTCTCTCCATTTTAGTCTGGCATGACCTCTAGACCGGGTTTATCTTTGCACAAAAATATCCACGGCTATTTTCCTTTGCAAAATTCTAGCAATTTCAGTATCTGAATTCATGTCTCAAACATCAATACCAGCCCAGTTTCATATCCCTATCTCATTCAAGGCTTTCTTGGAATACAGTAATCTCCTGTCGAACCTTCAACATATTGTTGGTCTGGCTCCTCAAGATGATGACTAGTTGTACATTTGAGGCTCCAACATTTATTCTTCTAGGAGATTTTATCAGCTCTCCTTCCAAAGTCTTGTTGCCTCCCATGTCTTCACTTGGATCTAGAAAAGCAAATGTTGATGAAGCTTAAGGTATTTGCATGGCTCATGCCAATGGATAGGCTGAATACGAGATCCATGTTACATAGGAGACAAATCTCTATAGGGGGTGACTATCATTGTCCACTCTGCAATTTGGCGGTAGAGGAGACAGTTAATCATCTTTTCTTTTTGTGCTTCTTAGCCAACTCTGCTGGACTAAGCTTGGTGTTCATTGGGATTCTCATGCTGATATTCTACATAAGCTTCAAATGGCCCATCAGCAGTTTCCCTTTCTGTTTTTCATGGAGGTTTTTATTATTGCCTCATGGCATATTTGGAAGCAACGCAATGCAAAATTTTTTGTGGGACAGACTCCAACATTTAATAGTTGGTATTCCCTTTTTCATATGAGGACACTGTCCATATGTGTTGAGTGAAAACTATAGTTCAAGATCTCCTGGCATCGTGGCTTGATTCTCTATGACATTGAGTTTTAGCCCTTTTCTGGGTTTGTAACATAATCTGTACATAACTTCTCTACTTATATTATTTAGTTCTTTTCACTATAGGGGGTTTTCCCCTCTACAATCTTTGAGTTTCAAAAAAATAAACTAAATGTAACCAACAAGCTACAATTGAATCATTTTAATGTGCTACTGGCTCAATATTAAATCATTTTGTTCAAGCATTGGATTTGAGCACAAATAACACCTTTAGCACTTTTTGAAACACATTTTGGTCTTATCTTAGTCAAGCAAGTCTTAGACTAGGAGCTATTTATAACCACTTCCTAAACTTCAACTATTTTTCATAATTCTATGTGCTAGATCTCAAGATTTTGTCGACCACCCCAAGAGGTAAGCTTAAAAGCATGGTCATGGTCATCTAAAACTCCCTCTAAGTTCATGCTAGTGCAATGGTAAGCCGTCTCATCAAAAAGAATTTGTGAAATCAGTTTTTTTGAACATAAAAGAGATCATTTTCATTTTATTTTCTAGTTCAACAACAATGAGCTACTCTTGAATCCATAACCAATACCCCGCCAGAGCTACAATAGCCTAGGAGAAGTGAACTCAAGCTTCAACAATGAACTAGCATAGCTTAATCTAAAGCTCAATTTAGATTCTAGATTCAACTTAGTCTATTTGACATGATATGAATCATGAAAGGATCACTAAAGCAAAACTAGTTATAAGATCCAATATAACATGTTTTTAGTAAGTTTTTCATTTTTAATCAAGATAGCATGGCAAAAACTAAGTTACACATGAAGAGACATGGTGAATCTAGCACAACTAATGCAAGACATGGCAAGATGTAACATGATATCATGTCACATGGGGGTGTTAGTTAAAGCTCCATTAATATGTTACAATGCAAGTTGCTAAAATTTAAATATGCATTATGATACAATGGATGTAAAAGATCCAAACTCTCCCTCAAATTGGGCCAAAAGGATAAATCAAGAGCCTTTGTGAAAATATATATGACCTAGTGCTCAGATTCTACAAACTGTAGGATAACATCACCCTTCTCAATATGGTCCCTAAGGAAGTGATATATAATGTCTACGTGCTTAGTCCTAGAATGCTACACATGGTTTTTGGCTATGTTAGGCACTAGTGTTACCGTACAGGAGTGGAAGACATATGAGAATAGATCTAGACACTACTACAAAAGAGGCTATATTGGACAGCTACATCACAGACGGTTCATAGAGAACCATCTGTGCTATAATTATCATACATAGTTTTACAAGCATGACCGTGTACCGTCTATGATACGCAACTATGACAAACGGTTCATACGAATAACCGTATGTGATATTTTCACAAACAGTTATTAATACAAACCATCTGTGATAATGCAAAATATCATAGATGGTTTATATCAATAACCATTTGTGATAATTAATAGATAGTTATCGATACAAATCATCTGTGATAATGGCAGACATCATCGATGGTTCGTATTAATAATCGTCTGTGAAAGTTCACAGGCAGCTATTAATACAAACCATCTGTGATAGTTTCATATCACAGACAGTTTGTGGTTGGAACTGTCTAGGATATGCCATGTTATTAAATAGCTAGTGTACATGGTCTCGATAGATCTATCTTCGTTGCACTGCATTGAAGGAGACGGCTGGCTTTGAGGAGTTTCGTGAAAATATACCGCTTATAGATCGATTTGTTCTTGGTGACTAGATGTTAGTATATGCTTCTAATAACTTATATGCCTTGTAATATAGAGAGATGATAGCCAAGTTTAGTGAGAGAAGGTAGTTCACTCCAATTTAAGAATGGGTCAGTAGTCCTAGTTTACTTCAATATATTCTTGCTTGATTATATACACATATATGCATATTGCTTCATGAATACGTGACTAGCTACTTAATTTAGATATGGACAATTTATTATTAGGTGAATGATAATTATGTGTGTAAGTAGCTAGGGTGGTTAATTAGCTATAGTAGCATTAATAATCTAATTTGACACTAATTTGTTACATGCATAGTGTAGATGGACCAAAGCTGGATGCACGTTGAGAACCGTGTGAGTGAAGAGTATATTAATGGCATATCTACTTTTAGGAGAGCGACCGAGTAGGATATATTAAAGAAGGGGATGGAATATATGTACTGTCCATGCATTGATTGCGATAACCTGAAGATGTTTACCAACACAGCGTAGATCGAAGCTCACTTGATTTGAAGGGGTTTCAAAAAGGGGTATACATGTTAGATTAGTCATGGTGAAGAGAAGATTATACAGGAAGGTGTTGAGGAAGACAACAATATGCCAATTATGGACTGTGCTTTCGATGAGGATAGGTCGTGTTATGACAATCTCGATAAGATGCTACATGATGCAGAAGGAAATTATAGTGAGAGAGTTTGGTAAATTCAAGGGCTTGATAGAGGACCTAGAGAAGCATTTGTTCCCGGCCTGCAAGTACCAATACACAAGGTTGTCATTTATTCTTGAGCTTCTAAAATTGAAGGCAAGCAATGGTTGGTATGACAAGAGTTTCATAACGTAGTTAGGTCTCCTAGCAAACATTCTTCCAAAGGGTAATGTGTTGCTAAGAACCACTTACCAAGCCAAAAAGGTTCTTTGTCCATTGGAAATGAAAGTAGAAAGAATACATACATGTTTGAATGATTGTATCCTTTACCATAAAGAGTTTGCAAAATTACATATTTGTCTGGTGTGCAAAGCATCCCGATACAAGTGTAAGAATGACTCCAATGATAGTGAAGACATCGAGGTAAAGCAAGGACCACATACTAAGATGTTGTAGTATCTGCCTATAATTCTCCATTTGAAGTATTTATTTGTGAACCGAAAGGATGCAAGATTGCTACATTGGCAGTCGAAGGAGCATAAGAAAGATGGAATGATAAGACACGTTGCTAATTCTGCCCAATGGAGGAACATCGATAGGATTTTTGTAGACTTTGGTGCAGAACCGAGAAATATAAAGTTTGGGTTGAGTACAGATGGAATGAATCCTTTCGGTAACATGAGCAGCCGACATAGCACCTGGCCCATGAATGTATGCATCTACAACCTTCCTCCTTGGCTGTGTATGAAGCGAAAGTACATTTTGATGTCACTACTTATCCAAGGATTGAAGCAACCTGGGAACGATATTGATGTGTACCTAACATCACGGATGAAATGTCTTGTGACAGTGTGGAACGAAAGGGTACAGGTATGGGATGAGGACAAATGAGAGAACTTCACTCTGCGCTTAGATTATACCAAGAGTGTGTGGTTGAACAACTCACACAGAACAGTGTACATACGTCAAGACAGAAAGAGTACAGTCTAGAACTCAGGCGTCCGCATAGATGCATTTCATGATGAGCAGTTCAGTACAGTTGGCCCAAGCTCCTACTATAGGCTCATAGAGAAGATTTGGGAGCTTGACTACGTGATTTTCAAGATTCCTCTATTTCGGTGCCGTTAGGTCCAACTCCCATAGGATGTTGAGAGACCATGTGGATGTGACCCCATGTTTGTGATGAGTATTTGATGCGTGTTCGGGAAAGTTTGAGTTTGGTTTGAGTAGTTCGAGCCAAGTCGTTGCTTGGTGCGGTCGACTGTCATCGGATCTGGTCGAACGTGGTCGGACGTGTTTAGGATGCCTATTTCTCTTTTCGACTGGTTTGGGCTTTGTGTATTTCTTCTAATGCTAATGTATGATTACAGTATATCGAGCAGTGCTATGTGATTTGTTTCTTGTCTGTGATGGCTGCAGGACATCGAGGTGGAGTCGTGGCGAGGCATGGGATGACCAGACTAGGCACAGGCGGTGCCGAGGTCAAAGCAGTCGAGGTGTGCCGAAGACGGTGAGGACTCGAGGTGGTTGCGAGGCTTGGGCAGCAAGAAATGAGGAAGCTTCCCGGAAGCTGTTGGAGGGGCGTTTTGGTAAAAGCACAGGGCTGCACAAAAGGAAGCGGATTTGGTTTTGAACTAATGGATAAAACACAAGAGTTGTTGGAAGCTTAATGGGCAAAGCAAACTGGCAAACCCAATAGGGAAGGCTATAAATAGAGAGGAGCTCTCTAGTGCTAGTTGAGGGTTTTTATGTGCTTGCTCTTCATGTTGTGTGAGTCTTTTCTTTTTGTGAGGAGTGTTTGGGCAGAGCAATGCTTGTCCATGTTTGTGTGATTTTTGAGAGAGATTTGTTGAGAGAGGGGTTTCAGTTCTTTACTCTCCATGTGTGTTGTTTTCTTGAGTCTATGCAATTGCGTATGGGGTAGTAGGGTGTGTGAGTTCCTCTTTTCCCAATCGCGTATGGGGAAGATGTAATGAGATGGCTGTAGAAACTTGTTCTTATTTAATCCTTCTTGTCTCTGTTGAGAAATCTTGAGTTTGATCTGTTTGATTTCCTGCTGAATAGTCCAGTTTGTAGTACTGGCCAGACCTTGATTTTTCTGCTAATTTTCTAGCGGTAGGTGAACAAGTCATTCTGCTTTCAGTGTTCTAAGTTGCCATGCTGCATGTTGATCGTGCAAAAATAGCACACCCGCAAGTGCACGGATTGCCACTGAAATAGCGGCGCGTGTCGTGTTCTCTACAGGGACTAGACTGAGGCTACGGTGCTCAGCTAAAGCTAGGTCAATCGAAACGGGGAGGAAACTAAACCTAAAACGACTACCAAACTAGCCGACCGAACGAACTCTAATTCGTATGGACGAAACGACGAGCGAACTAAATAAACGAACGAACAAAGGACGACAGGACGAACGACCGTACGAATGGATGTCGTACGACCGAACGAACTACACGACGACAACTACCGACCGACAATCTAACTAACTACCGACCGCGAGACAGCAGGAGAAAGTCGAGAAGCACTGGGGGAGTCTAGAAGCAAGGAGGGAGTCGAGAGAGAAAGAAGGGGAAGACGGTCGACGGCTAACAAGACGACGACGGCAGGACAAAACACAGAACTAGAACGCTCGCACGACTTAACGATCGAGAGACCACGAGAAAGAAAAGAGAGAGGTCGAGAAGCACAAGAGAAGATCTAGAAGTACTAGGTGGGTTGAGACAGCAAGGGGAAGGGAAATGGTCGCCGGCTAGCTAATCCACGCGCACAAACATCACAGAAACTAACACCCACACAAGCAAAAGACACGAACACTAACCACTCGCACCAGAACAATTAACAAATTAACACCTAATCCTAATTAGCAATGCTAACAGAGGCTACTGCTAAAAGACTTTCAAATGGACAACTAACAAAATAATGAGACAGCAGATTATCACACCAAGAACAGATCACAGATACTACTCAACCTAAACATCGCTGCGCTCTGTGGTGGAGTGGAGCAGTAGAGGAGGGAGTCGGCGCGCTGAAGGGGAAGCGGAAGAGGTGGCGCGCGGGTGGAGAAGGAGGATGCGGCGGCGGAGAGAGATGGAAGGGGAAGGGAGGCAGTGGAGAAGGGAGGCGAGGTAGATGAGCAGCGGTCGGCAAGAAGAAGAGGAGTGGCGCCGATTTGGTGGTGGAGAGAGGTGGCGAGCACGAGAGAAGCGGGGGCGCACCGGAGAATGGCGATGGGGGGCAGCTTGGTGGTGCGGTGGAGGATGGAGAAGCGGCGGGCGCACGGGAGTTGGTGGCGATGCTGTGAGATTGGCGGCACAGAGCGGCGAGAGGTGGCGGAAGTGGTGGAGGCGTTGGTGGCGCGGTGGCGAGCCGGCCTGGCCTCGCCGCCGGCCAGAGCTAGAGAAGGGGGGAGGAGAGCACGCGGGGACCAAGGGAGAAGAAGAAATGCCAGGCTCAGTCCTTCCACAGGCGACAGCGGCTTTTGATGGGAATTGGGAATTTTGGCATTTTGCAGAATAGTCCCCAAAGTATCTAGGGTTTTCAATTAGATCCTTCTCCCGTTTATGTTTTCTTCTGTTTTGGCCCTCCAGGAGTCCAATTTCAGCGCGGTTTGATCTTACGCGTACGTGACAACGCGCACATCTGTACGGAGCATTTCCGAAATGCCAAATTTGTCGTTTATGCGCCTCGATCGCGCCGGCCTGCAGAAAAATACAGAAAAAAATGTAAAATGGTCCATTTCGAGCAATTAAATATGGAAAAGCGTGTAAATGATGATAAATGATCTCGAAATGCGAAAAATAATGGGGTAAAATGACACGTAAACATATATAAAAATGACGCATGTCATACCCCCAAGCTTTAAATGTTTACTTGTCCTCAAGTAAATGGCATGATATTATCGAACCCGGACAACAAGTCATGATGGTAAAAGACTAGTTACATGCATGTGATAAGCCAAGAAGCATACAACAATGTAAAATGAATTTATCTAACTCGAGTTTTGAGGACCATCCAAGATGAGAATGAACATTCAAGCAAAGATGCCAAAGTGATAACTATAGCATTTGACCAAATCAAGTTGCACAAACAAGTGTCGAAATACACTTAAGTGATCACATGAATCCAACCAAAATTGTAAGGCATTGGAACTAGGTATAACATCAAGAATGAGCATAGCAAAGGGTCATGCTAAGGCATTTGCTATTTGAGATAAAGAGACTAATACTTGCATGATATTTATGAAAAAAACCCACACTTGAGCCATGATACTTTTTTTCTCATGATTTTAAACAAGTTATAAACACACACATTGGGCACAAGTGTCGCTTATTCCAACCCTTGGGCTAGCTAGCCACTTATTCACTCACACTTCACTTGGGCAAAACTTTGCCACTTATTTAACACATTTCCGAACCAATGTGACATAGTCACTTATTTCACACACTCACACATTTCATCTCAAATTTTTCTTTTCTCTTTTTTTTAAGATTAAGCATCTTTAACCGGTTTTCATTAATGCTAAGTAACACGTGTCCCGAGACATGGATACTTAAATAAATCAACCAAGTTATTGGCTCAAGATAGGACTACCTCTTTCACAAATTTAACATTCAAGTAAAGTATCAATATCTAAAATAACATATGCCAAAGTATGAATCTAAGATATGATCATTCAAGAGGCGATGACTAGAACCAATTCAATCCGCAAATGGTTAAAACACATGCGTAACTCGCAATGAATCAAATGCTATAGGATCACAAGGTTTCTAAGCACATCAAGGATAATAAGCAATACTCAAGCTCTATAATATGATGCCAATTAACTTAAGACATACAAGGAACTAGTAACAATATAGCTCAATGAAAATTTCAGCATGACCTTTCTTCATTAATCATGGCATGGGCTCACATGGCCAAGATGTACAATCAAGCATAACATGAGAGCAATAGTAAAGGTCATATATCATCGCACAAGCATAATATGAAGCATAAGAATGACCATATATCATCAACTACACGACAATAAGCTCAAATGCTAACAAATATAATACAAACATGCTAGAACATCATCCATACACATACAAGTCCTCCCCCAAGCTTAAATTGAGCAATGAATCAAGAATGTACTTAAAGGGGTAAGAAACAACTCACCAGGCATATATGATGTAGTGAAAGTAGACAAATCATCCCGTGGCTTCTCGCACGTACAAGGATGAAGATCTAGCACGAGACCTGAAATAAAAATAAAGAAAAGAGGAGAAACTAACAAACAAAATGGAAATAAAAGGAAAAAAGAGAAGCTCATTTGGATGTAGCGGAAGGAGGGCCAAGGACGGGACATGGAAAAGGCACATGTCCGCCGTCCTCATGAAGCAGCATGCCTCGAAATCCACCAGGATCCCAAGGAATATCGACTCGAGCCATGTCCGCTCGTAGTCGATGGTACAAAAGCATAACCCTGCAAGTAAACTCAAAAACATGGCAAGTATGTGTGATTGGGTTGACACCCTCCAAGTCATCAATCGAATATCCAATCACATAGGCATATCGATAAAGCACATAATGAGGACTACAGGTGAGATGAGCACAATCAGTAATAGAATATGCCTCGTCAGAGCCAAGGAAATCAAACCTGAGGTGATCGGGGAAGAGTTTCCAAACTACCTGAAGTGTAGGTGAAGGAGAATGTACGGTAGTAGAAACCTCCAGAGGGGCGATGTCGATGAAGGAAGTAGCTGGTGGTGGATCAATAGAAATGTGCTCCTGCTCGACATCGGAAGCAGCCCCCTCATCAAGATGTGCAACCTTAGAACTCAAAAGCATATCCAAAATGAACTCGTCATTATCTGGCTCAAAACTCTCATCATTTATATCTAGCTCATCACAACTCAAGAGTGGATCTACCGCAAACTCATCCTCATAGTCAGGAGTGAAACAATCATCTGCATGAAGTATATCCTCATCATCTAGCTCAATAATCTCTCTCTCAGAGTCAATAGGCGAATGATCCGACTGAGGTGCCTCTAGGTGTATCTGTGGTGTGTCCAACAATAGGCCCTCGCTAGCAAGGTCAGGTGTAAGACTGGTAGGCTGACACTCATCTCTATCCAGAACTATCTCTATGGTGCTAATGGAAGGCTGTGAAGCGGTAAAACTATCCACACAAGTAGACCTGGTGCTCATAATCGCCTCAATCTCGTCCTGAATCGCCATCGTACGATCACCACTGGGAGGCACAGTCATCAGTTCCTTGCATAATGTATCAATTCTGGCAGCCTGATCTTCAGGTGAAGGAGGTGGCTCATGAGACTGCTCTAAGAACTCAGACATAGGAACTGTAAACTGGCTAGGTGAAGGAACAGGTGAACTGCAGGCAGGAGGTGTTGGATCTAATGCGAAGTTACCACTCATTCTACTCTTGGAATCTCCTATAATCCTAGAAATCCTCTCCTCAAATCTGGTCAACTGATCGAGCTTAGGAGTATGAGTCTGATGCTGAGGTACAGGATAGTGCTGATGTGACCAATGAGAATGATCCTGATCTCCATACCTAAAACACTGCAATGGTATACTAGAAGAAAATGATGAGATATCAGGGTTGTTGTCCCCATATGACAGACTCGAGTGCTCAGGCCATCCAGGGTGATAAGTGTCAGGGAATGGCCCACTCGGCTGAGCAAAGCTCATCCCGTAACACTCTGGAGTGGACAAATAACCACACTCGCACTCGGTGGGTGAATGGCCCCAAAACCACAAGTCCGGCATATAGGAACAACTGAGAGTGGGCGCCTAATAAAGAATCAGAATGATCATGCCCGCTCTCTAACACAACTCCTCGCTCTAAAGCATAGCGCTCTAACTGACGAGACAATAGATTTACCTGTTCTTGAAGAGTATCATAAGTACTAGGGGTGCTCATAAAACCACGAGAATCAGAATAGTAAGCCATAGCCTCAATAAGTACCTATATCAATCTACCTACGAGAATGGATGAGAAAAACCACAAAAAGAAATAGAGATAGCTAGGGAAGGGTTAGGGGTTAGCGATATATCACAAATATGGACAATGACGAAAAGGAAGACAAGTCAGCACAAACACAAAAATAAGCAAATGAAAACAAACGACCTAGTCTATAGCCTAACACTGTCGCTCTAAGCTAGTCCCCGGCAACGGCACCAAAATACTTGATCGTGCAAAAATAGCACACCCGCAAGTGCACGGGTTGCCACTGAAATAGCGGCGAGTGTCGTGTTCTCCACAGGGACTAGACTGAGGCTACCGGTGCTCAGCTAAAGCTAGGTCAATCGAAACGGGGGAGGAAACTAAACCTAAAATGACTACCAAACTAGCCGACCGAACGAACTCTAATTCGTATGGACGAAACGACGACCGAACTAAATAAACGAACGAACAAAGGACGACAGGACGAACGACCGTACGAATGGATGTTGTACGACCGAACGAACTACACGACGATGACTACCGACCGACAATCTAACTAACTACCGACCGCGAGACAGCAGGAGAAAGTCGAGAAGCACTGGGGGAGTCTAGAAGCAAGGAGGGAGTCGAGAGAGAAAGAAGGGGAAGACGGTCGACGGCTAACAAGATGACGACGGCAGGACAAAACACAGAACTAGAACGCTCGCACGACTTAACGACCGACAGACCACGAGAAAGAAAAGAGAGAGGTCGAGAAGCACAAGAGAAGATCTAGAAGTACTAGGTGGGTTGAGACAGCAAGGGGAAGGGAAATGGTCGCCGGCTAGCTAATCCACGTGCACAAACATCACAGAAACTAACACCCACACAAGCAAAAGACACAAACACTAACCACTCGCACCAGAACAATTAACAAATTAACACCTAATCCTAATTAGCAATGCTAACAGAGGATACTGCTAAAAGACTTTCAGATGGACAACTAACAAAATAATGAGACAGCAGATTATCACACCAAGAACAGATCACAGATACTACTCAACCTAAACATCGCTGCGCTCTGTGGTGGAGTGGAGCAGTAGAGGAGGGAGTCGGCGCGCTGAAGGGGAAGCGGAAGAGGTGGCGCGCGGGTGGAGAAGGAGGATGCGGCGGCGGAGAGAGATGGAAGGGGAAGGGAGGCAGTGGAGAAGGGAGGCGAGGTAGATGAGCAGCGGTCGGCAAGAAGAAGAGGAGTGGCGCCGATTTGGTGGTGGAGAGAGGTGGCGAGCACGAGAGAAGCGGGGGCGCACCGGAGAATGGCGATGGGGGACAGCTTGGTGGTGCGGTGGAGGATGGAGAAGCGGCGGGCGCACGGGAGTTGGTGCCGATGCTGTGAGATTGGCGGCACAGAGCGGCGAGAGGTGGCGGAAGTGGTGGAGGTGTTGGTGGCGCGGTGGCGAGCCGGCCTGGCCTCGCCGCCGACCGGAGCTAGAGAAGGGGGGAGGAGAGCACGCGGGGGCCAAGGGAGAAGAAGAAATGCCAGGCTCAGTCCTTCCACAGGCGGCGGCGGCTTTTCATGGGAATTGGGAATTTTGGCATTTTGCAGAATAGTCCCCAAAGTATCTAGGGTTTTTAATTAGATCCTTCTCCCGTTTATGTTTTCTTCTGTTTTGGCCCTCCGGGAGTCTGATTTCAGTGCGGTTGGATCTTACGCGTACGTGACAACGCGCACATCTGTACGGAGCATTTCCGAAATGCCAAATTTGTCGTTTATGTGCCTCGATCGCGCTGGCCTGCAGAAAAATACAGAAAAATGTAAAATGGTCCATTTCGAGCAATTAAATATGGAAAAACGTGTAAATGATGATAAATGATCTCGAAATATGAAAAATAATGGGGTAAAATGACACGTAAACATATATAAAAATGACGCATGCCACATGTTTCTTTGATTGGCATCTAGCATTTATTTTTGTTGGATTTAGCAAAGATCTTTGTTTCCTACAGTGTTTCGGCCAAAACAGAACTGCATGTCACTTGTCTTTGTTTTCTGCAGTATTTCGGCCAAAACAATTCTGCATGTCATTTTCAGTCCACTTCAATTCTTTAGGATAGCAATCGGTTGCAGTTTTCTCAGCACTTCTTGTTCGGTTAACAGCCTATTTTCAGTTCTCTTGCTCAGGTTTCAGTAGCTAGTATGTGCAATCAGCTTGCAGATTTTTGTGTGCTTTCGGTTTTGCCTTTACTTTTGATTTTGGGTTCTCTCTCTCCTGCGTGCAATTTCTTTTCTGCAGCTTTGTCTTTCTTTTGTTTTACTTTTTGCTTTCAGTTTTTTAGTCCTTGGTCTGTGATTCAGTTTCGGCTAGAGTTTTCTGCAGCCTAGAGGTCTTCGGTAATTCCCTGTGGAGTCTGCATTCGGTTTTTGTTGTTGCAGTTTCTTTGTTCCAGCTGTCAGGTTGCTTTCGGCTATGTTCCTTTTGTCCTCTCTGTGCAGGCTGTGTTTAGTTTCGATTTAGTTTGAAGATTTCTGTACAGTCTCGTTGTAGTTGCTACTCTTTGTCTTGACTTCTTGCCAGAGGTTCTCATGGGTCATGCAATCATCTCTCTGTTCAGCAATTGAGCTCAGGACTGCACTTAGCTATGTTGTTTTTCTTTTCTATCTCTGCTTTTCTTCCTTATTTACAGTTGCTTGAGTTAGCAATACCCGGTCTCTCTACAGCTTGTGATCCTTTATAGTCCCTCGACCATTTCATTCTTTTGGGCAGTTTGTGATGATCTGGTTCTTGCTACTTCTATGAGTTTCTTCAGCCTTTTTGTCAAAATTGTTTGCGATTTTCAGAGAGCTTGAATCACCTTCTTCGTAGCTTTTTATAGCTATCTGAGAGTTGAGTTTTTCGTGGATACTTTCGGGGCGAATTTTAAAAGGCATCATTCACCCCTCTCTGTTGCCGTTTCCGATCCAACAATTGGTATCAGAGCCGGTTAGCTCTTTCTCGTCGATCTTAACCGGTCTCTAGAGCCATGGCGACAAACAAGTATTCCACCAAGCCCCCGATCTTCGATGGGATCGACTATCCCTTCTGGAAGAGTCGGATGGAGACCTACATCCAGGCTCAGGGCTACGCCATCTAGCGAAAGGTGAAAACCCGATATATTGTTCCTGCCGATGAGAACATCAATGCCGGAAACATGGCCGATGTTGAGGCGAATGCTAAGGCGAGGAACATCATAATTCAGGGTCTGAGCAGAAGCGAGTTCAATCGTATCTCTCATCTCACGTCGGCCTTCGACATCTGGGTGACCGTCGACGCATACCATGAGGGCACCAGTCAGATCAAGACGGTTCGACACGAGCAGTTCAAGCGAGATTACAACAAGTTTGAAATGCTTGCTGGTGAGACTTTGGAGATTTCACAAAATCATGAGCAACCTCCGAGCGGTCGGTCTTACATACCCCGACTCAGACAATGCTCGTCAAATGCTTTCTACTCTTCACTTGCGTGTTTGGGAGATGAAGGTGACCACAATTAAAGACACGACCGATCTCTTGACCCTAACTCTTGACGTGTTGTACTCACACCTCAAGACTCACGAGATTGACATAGTCTCTCTTAGGTCAAAGTCGCAATCGATGGCCTTAGTCACCGATCCCAGCTCTGTTTCTGGACCTTCTGACTTTTCTTCTAGATTCTCTCTTGCTGCTCTGTGTGAAATTGCCGATGATCAACTAGAGCAGCTTCCAGAAAATCAACTCGCTCTCTTAGCTAGAAAATTTTCCCATGCATACAAGAGGGTGAGGGACAAAAGAGAGGAGGGCCCATGATCTGTTTCGAGTGTGGTGGCCCGAACCACATTCGGGCGAACTGTCCTAAGCTAGAGAAGGGCAAGAACGACTACGACAGTGTGAGCAAGAACGACTACATCGACAAGAACCGCAACAAGAAGCCCCTAGCTCATGCCCAAGGCAAGAAGAAGTTCCACGACCTTGGTAAAGCCAAGAAACTCTTCCACCGCATCCTCACCGCCTTCGACGACCTCGACCTCAGCGAGGTGGAGGGGTGGAGTGACGACGATGGGAAGGACAAGCAAGACCCCAAGGGTGGCGATGACTTCTCCGGCATGTGCTTCATGGCCCTTGAGGGCGACGTAAGCGACAACGAGCTTTACTCCGACTCTGACGAAGTATACCCCTCATACGACCAGCTTAATGATGCTTTTCTTAAGCTAGGTAAATTTCATGCTAGATCTAGAGCTAGGTGTAGCAAGTTGGAGAAGGAAGTAGATAGACTGTCACGGGAGCTTACTTCACTTATATTTGCTCCCTTCCGTGACGAATGTGATACATGCTGCGCTTTGCTTGGTGACATGGAGAAATTAAGGACCTCTCATGATAGTCTGTCCTCTGAGCTTCACATGATTAAGGTGGAGAATATTAGTCTTCTTGCTGAACTAGAGATGAGTAGGGTAGCATCTCTTTCATGTGAGGATAAGGATAATGCTTTTAGAGGTCTTTATACTATGCTTCTCGATCTGCCCGAGACTTGTGAAAGTTGTAATAATTTAAAGATGAACCTAAAAAGGGCAGATCATAAAATTGCTGAATTACAAGCGTTTCTACTATAGCCTATTACTTCATGTGTTAATTGTCCCAAACTAACTACTGAGCTTGAATCTATTTCCAAATAGTTTTAAGAGTTGATTGATAACCATAACAAATTGGCTCAATTTGCTTCTAAGGACCCTGTTAGCTCAGCATGCAATAATTGTAACAAACTAAAATCTGACTTGATTGCATTGGATGAAAAATGTGTGAAGCTAACTAAGGACCGTCTAGAGAAGCCATCATTTGCTTGTAATGTGTGTGCTGATGTGGGAGAGAAGCCCAAGGGTAAGGTAGAGACGCTTAGCAATGTGAACCAAATGGCTAGCAGTAGGACTGTCCCTTCTGAGTCGGCTGTGCGTGCACAAGCCATTCGCTCTTCTGCTATTGGTTCTCCTTCTACTCCCTTACCTTCTACTGTCTCTTCTTCCCCTGCTCGTCTTGCACCTCTCTCTTTCGGGAGTGTCAGTATCTTATGAACACTCTCGAGAGATTTGTAGGAGGCAAGAAGAAGCTAAATCTTATTCTAGACCAATCTAAGATTTGCAAATTTAATCAAGGTCTAGGATACGATTTTTCTGAGGATATAAGGAAGCATCCACCTGCTGTTCTTAGACCCATAGCAGTAGATGTGATCGAGATCGAGCCTAGAACTGAGAAAGTTAAATTCAAGTCAGCGGGCTTTGTCCAAGGGATTTTTGACAGCAAGGTGATTCCACCTGTTGCTTCGGCCTCTCAGAAGGCGAAGCCCCATTGTGCTACTTCTACCTCTCAGAAGGTGAAGTATCATTTCACCTTCTGTCAGAAGGATGGACACTTGGTCGAGCGATGCTTCAGGCGCGCCAAGATCACGCGTAGAGATCGTGTTAAGGCTCTTAGGCGTATTCAGGGTCAGCCCAGACCTTGAGTGCACCTAAGACCAACACGAGGTCGAGAGTTGCTTCAGCTGATGGGTTTGGGCAGCATCGAGGACTTGGCTTTTCTGGTTTTACTGATTTTCATCCTCGATATGCCTTTGGTCGTGACTTCCACCATTCTGAGGGTAGATCTTGTTTCCCCCGTCAAGATGGCTACCCGCGGCGTGATCAGCATATTGTTGGTACCCCGACTCGCTCTCCTATAGCAGTCGGACCAAGCAACATCTTCAGGTCTGCACATAGGCCTTTTGCTTCTTTGAGCGCAGAGAGCGTAGGGTAGCTAGAGGTCAGTCGTGTGTGGCTACTTCTTCTGCTTGATGTGTGACTCAGTATTGGGTTCCAAAATCTCTTTTGATTTATCCCAGTACTGAGCCTTTACTCTCTATTTGACTCAGGTTCGCCGGGCTGGGAAGGGAGAGGTTTGGCTTGTGGACTCTGGTTGTTCTCATCATATGACCGGAGACTCTCGTTGGTTCTCTTCTCTAGCCCGTGCTCCAGGCGATGAGACTATCACCTTTGGAGACGCTTCGTCTAGGCGCATCATCGCCAAAGGTACAGTGCACGTTAATGAGTCTTTTATTTTAAAAGATGTTGCCTTGGTTAGTAAGCTGTAGTACAATTTGCTTTCAGTTTCTCAGCTTACCGATGACGGTTTCGAGGTGAGATTTAAGAAAAATGCTTGCAAAATTCTGGATTCTTCGAGTAGTCTGGTTTGCGGGATTTCTCGTTATGGGAGGATTTTTCGTGCTGATTTTGCTGAGTCTTTTGGTGATTCTCAGGTGTTTAGTTGCTTCTGAGTCCCGTGATTTTACCTTTTGGCATAGGAGACTTGGTCACATTGGATTTGACCATTTGACCCGAGTTAGCGGCCACGATCTCATTCGTGGTCTGCCTAAACTCAAGATAGTCAAAGATCTTGTTTGCGCTCCTTGCTGGCACGGCAAGATGGTTGCCGCTTCTCACCCTCCGGTCACAGTGACTATGGCTGATACACCGGGATAGCTGCTCCACATGGACACAGTTGGACCAGCTCGAGTGCAGTCAGCAGGAGGGAAGTGGTATGTCCTTGTCGTGGTCGATGACTTCTCGAGGTACTCTTGGGTGTTTTTGTTAGCCTCGAAGGATGAGACATTTACACATTTTCGAGGTTTTTTTAGTAGGCTTTCTGTTGAGCTCCCAGGTGCCTTACGAGCGATCCGAAGTGACAATGGCACGGAGTTCAAGAATTCCTACTTTGAGAGGTTCTGCGATGAGACAGGTGTAGAGCACCAGTTCTCTTCTCCGCACGTCCCACAACAAAATGGCGTCGTGGAGAGGAAGAACCGTACCTTGGTCAAGATGGCCAGAACGATGCTTGATGAGTACTCTACACCGAGGAAGTTTTGGGCTGAGGCTATAACGACCGCGTGCCATGTTTCAAATAGAGTTTTTCTGAGGGCACACTTGCATCGCACTTCCTATGAGTTGAGATACAGGTGAAAGCCCAGTGTCTCTCATTTTCGCGTGTTTGGTTGCAAGTGTTTTATTCTGAAGTCTGGGAACCTAGATAAGTTCGAGTCATGATCTTGTGATGGGATTTTTCTGGGCTACTCGACTTCGTCGTGGGCGTATAGGGTCTGGAACTGCGAGTCTAGCAAAATGGTAGAGACCTGTGAGGTGACTTTCGATGAGGCTAGTCTGGGGACTAGGCCCGATATCTCAGGTTCTGTAGAGCAGTCCGAGCCCATCTTTGTGGATGATGAGGAGGATGGAGATGAGGGTTGTCTACCCGATCCAGTTCCTCCTCCCCTTGAGGTGCCTGCTTCTACCACCGCACCTTGAGGAGATCAGCCCATGCCTTCCACATCTTCTGGAGTTAGTGGCTCTATTCCTGCCTCATCAGCTCATGAGGTAGAGGCCACTTCTTCATCTCATCCTGGACCTCCCCGACATATCCAAAAAGACCATCCTTCAGAGTAGATTATTGGAGATCTTTTTGAGTGCGTCACACGCTCAAAATCCGGCATGTCTCACTTCTGTCTCCACTCTGCCTTCGTTGCCTCTTTCGAGCCCAAGGATGTTGATCATGCTCTTTCTAATGAGTCTTGGGTCAATGCCATGCATGAGGAGTTAGAGAACTTTGAGAGAAACAAGGTCTGGTCACTTGTTGAGCCCCTAGAGGTCATAATGTCATTGGTACTAAGTGGGTGTTCAAAAACAAGCAAAGTGAGGATGGGGTACTCATTCGAAACAAGGCTAAGTTGGTAGCTCGGGGTTTCTCCCAGGTTGAGGGGCTAGATTTTGAGGAGACGTTTGCCCCTGTAGCTAGGCTAGAGGCCATTAGGATCTTGCTTGCATTCGCGGCGTCTAAGGGCTTCAAGCTTTACCAGATGAATGTCAAAAGTGCCTCCCTCAATGGGTTTATTGAGGAAGAAGTCTATGTTAGGCAGCCTCCAGGTTTCGAGAACCCCAAATACCCAAACCATGTCTATAAGCTTTCCAAAGCCTTGTATGGACTTAAGAAGGCCCCTAGAGCTTGGTATGAGAGGCTTAAGTCCTATCTGTTGAGTCATAGGTTTGAGATGGGTAAGGTAGACAAGACCTTATTCATTCGCAAGCATGGCAATGACCTTGTACTTGTCCAGATTTATGTGGATGACATTATCTTTGGCGGCTCTTCTCATGCTCTTGTCTCTCAGTTCTCCGATGTCATGAGCTCAGAGTTTGAGATAAGCATGATGGGCGAGTTGAGCTTCTTTCTTGGCTTTCAGATCAAGCAAACTCAGGAGGGTACTTTCTTGCATCAGGGCAAGTACACTTGTGACCTCCTGAGGCGCTTTGACATGAGTGATGGTAAGCCGGTGTCCACTCCTATGGTTTCATCAGCTTCACTCGACCCAGATGAGGATGGCGAGCCAGTTGATCCGAAGGAGTATCGTAGCATGATTGGCTCCCTCTTGTACCTCACTACCTCGAGACTGGACATACACTTCTCTGTATGTCTATGTGCTCGGTTTCAGGCTTCTCCTCGCGTATCTCACCGCCAGGCGGTGAAGCACATCCTTCGATACCCTCGAGCTACCATAGACTATGGTATCTGGTACTTTTCCTCATCCTGTCTTTCCCTCAGAGCCTACTCAGACGCAGACTTTGCTGGCTGTAGGATAGATAGGAAGAGCACTTTGGGCAACTGCCAATTCATGGGCACTTCTCTAGTTTCTTGGTATTTTAGGAAGCAGTCTGGTGTTGCACAGTCCATCGCAGAGGCCGAGTACGTTGCTACCGCCAGTTGTTGCAGCCTGGTGCTTTGGATAGCATCGACCCTGCGGGACTTTGGGTTAGTCATAGATAGTGTTCCACTCTTTTGTGATAACACTTCTGCGATTAACATTGCTAAGAACCCAGTGCAGCATTCTCGGACCAAGCATATTGATATCCGATATCACTTCCTTAGAGACCATGTGGAGAAGGGTGACATAGTGCTCCAGTTTGTGGAGAGTGACCACTAGTTGGCTGACAACTTTACCAAGCCTTTGGATAACTCTAGGTTTTCAGCTTTGGGGGGAGAGCTTGGGGTGGTTTGTCCTTATGGACTGTTGTGAGGGGGAGCTTTGTGCTTTACTGTTTTACTCTATTTATTATGCTCATGCTCCTTTCTGTTGCATTGCATATGGGTGCATTTGGGTTAGTCCTCCTAGCATAGATTAGAGTGTTTCTCTCGTCTAGTTGTTTAGACTTCTTCCTCTCATCTTGTGATTCTAGGATGCTGCTTATTAGCTATTTTTCTTCTCACTAGGTTGAGCTCACTCACTTCTTATAGGTTCTAGCAAGGGTTGGGCCATCCTTGGGTAGACAGGGTACGTGTTTTCTCCTCAGTGTGTTAGATGATCTGCTGATAGTCCTAGAGTCATATGGGGTAGATGAGAGTCGGTCTGAGCCATAATATCCTCTATATCTTGTCTATGCTTTAAGGACTGCCTTTTTTTTATTTTCTTGACTGCTTCTCGTTTTTATTGCTTTGGTTCAAGGGGAGTCCATTTGGAAGCTTCTGGATCTTAATATTGACATAACTGAACTTGAACTAAAAGTGCATCACTTGTTGAGGGAGAGCTGGATTTTCTTGCATTTCAGCATTCTACATTGTAATATAACTACATGGAGCCTTGATTATTATCCTTTTATGACATGTTTACAATGCTTTATATCTTGCCATAATCCGTGCTTAATTGCTAGATTCATCATGACTTTATATGTGTAGTCTAGTCTTCGCCATGCTAAGTTGATTAAAATGCACAACTTGAATTAAATCATGTCGTGTTAGCTCTTGAGACTAGTCTGCCATTAGTTATCCTTTTATGCTTCATGCCATGTCAAATAGACTGAGTTGAGTCTTGAATCTTTATTGAGCTTTAGATTGAGCTATGCTAGTTTCTTGATGAAGCATGACTTAGTACAAGTTTTTTGTTTGTAAAAATGCAAAAAGATCTCTTTTGTGCGAAAAAAATTGATCTCACCAATTCTTTCTCATGAGACGGCTTGCCATTACACTAGGCATGAACTCAGGGGTGTTTTGGTTGACCAAGATCATCTTCTTAAGGTTCTCACTTGGAGTGGTCGCATAAGATTTGAGATCTTGCACATGACTAAAATATTGGTTAGAAACGACCATGAGTTTCAAAAGAAAAATCGTGTCCAATCTGCTCAATTTGCTAAAATTACAAAACTTGTAAATACTTGAACAAATGTCTCATTCTTGAACTTGTAGCACTCTAAATTGACTCAATACTAGCTGCTTGGTTCCACTTAGATTATTGACATGGCCTGCATCATCTTTGGATACCTTAGCTAGACTATAATCATAGTTGACTTGACATGCTAAGAAATTCGACTAATTTTCAGATTATGACTTTTTTTGGCTTAGCTAGTCTATACATGTATTGTCATGATCTAGATAGCATTCTTATATGTTGTGACTTGGTGTAATACTTCACGGTCATTTTGGATAATCTTCATGGCTCATCATGCTTAAACTGAATAATATTCAGCCATTCCATCCATACTCATGATTTATTCTCTTTCTTGCATCTTGATGATTTTATTGCCAAAAGGGAGAGAATAGCGGAGAAAAGCCATTTGGGAACTTTCTGGAGCTTTGGAGAACAATTTGCTCTTTCTGTTTTTGCTCCGTTTTGTCGACATGGTCATAAGCTTCCTTGATTTCTTTTGGACCATGTATAACTCTCAAAACAAAACTCAACTTTATGTTTTTTTGTGTTTGTCAATATACTCATCAAGGGGGAGATTAAGAGACCATGTGGATGTGACCCCATGTTTGTGATGAGTATTTGACGCGTGTTCGGAAAAGTTTGAGTTTGGTTTGAGTAGTTCGAGCCAAGTCGTTGCTTGGTGTGGTCGACTGTGGTCGGATCTGGTCGAACGCGGTCGGACGTGTTCAGGACGCCTATTTCTCTTTTCGACTGGTTTTGGTCTTTGAGTATTTCTTCTAATGCTAATGTATGATTACGGTATGTCGAGCGGTGCTATGTGATTTGTTTCTTGTCTGTGATGGCTGTCGGACATCGAGGCGGAGTCATCGCGAGGCACGGGATGACTGGACTAGGCACAGGCGGTGCCGAGGTCAAAGCGGTCGAGGTGTACCGAAGATGGTGAGGACTCGAGGTGGTTGCGAGGCTTGGGCAGCAAGAAATGAGGAAGCTTCCCGGAAGGTGCTGGAGGGGCGTTTTGGTAAAAGCGCAGGGCTGCACAAAAGGAAGCGGATTTGGTTTTGAACTAATGGATAAAGCACAAGAGTTGTTGGAAGCTTAATGGGCAAAGCAAACTGGCAAACCCAATAGGGAAGGCTATAAATAGAGAGGAGCTCTCTAGTGCTAGTTGAGGGTTTTTATGTGCTTGCTCTCCATGTTGTGTGAATCTTTTCTTTTTGTGAGGAGTGTTTGGGCAGAGCAATGCTTGTCTATGTCTGTGTGATTTTTGAGAGAGATTTGTTGAGAGAGGGGTTTCAGTTCTTTACTCTCCATGTGTGTTGTTTTCTTGAGTCTGTGCAATTGCGTATGGGGTAGTAGGGTGTGTGAGTTCCTCTTTTCCCAATCGCGTATGGGGAAGATGTAATGAGATGGCTGTAGAAACTTGTTCTTATTTAATCCTTCTTGTCTCTGTTGAGAAATCTTGAGTTTGATCTGTTTGATTTCCTACCGAATAGTCCAGTTTGTAGTACCGGCCAAACCTTGCTTTTTCTGCTGATTTTCTAGCGGTAGGTGATCAAGTCATTCTAATTTCAGTGTTCCAAGTTGCCATGCTGCGTGTTTCTTTGATTGGCATCTAGTATTTATTTTTTTTGGATTTAGCAAAGATCTTTGTTTCATATAGTGTTTCGGCCAAAACAGAACTGCATGTCACTTGTCTTTGTTTTCTGCAGTATTTCGGCCAAAACAATTCTGCATGTCATTTTCGGTCCACTTCAATTCTTTAGGACAGTAATTGGTTGCTGTTTTCTCACCACTTCTTGTTCGGTTAACAGCCTATTTTCAGTTCTCTTGCTCAGGTTTCAGTAGCTAGTATGTGCAGTCAGCTTGCAGATTTTTGTGTGCTTTCGGTTTTGCCTTTACTTTTGATTTTGGGTTCTCTCTCTCCTGCGTGCAGTTTCTTTTCTGCAGCTTTGTCTTTCTTTTGTTTTACTTTTTGCTTTCAGTTTTTTAGTCCCTGGTCTGTGATTCAATTTCGACTAGAGTTTTCTGTAGCCTAGAGGTGTTCGGTAATTCCCTGTGGAGTCTGCATTCGGTTTTTGTTGCTGCAGTTTCTTTGTTCTAGCTTTCAGGTTGCTTTCGGCTGTGTTCCTTTTGTCCTCTCTGTGCAGGCTGTGTTCAGTTTCGGTTTAGTTTGAAGATTTCTGTACAGTCTCGTTGTAGTTGCTACTCTTTGTCTTGACTTCTTGCCAGAGGTTCTTATGGGTCATGCAATCATCTCTCTGTTCGGCAATTGAGCTCAGGACTACACTTAGCTATTTTGTTCTTCTTTTCTATCTCTGCATTTCTTCCTTATTTGCAGTTGCTTGAGTTAGCAATACCCGGTCTCTCTGCAGCTTGTGATCCTTTATAGTCCCTCGACCATTTCATTCTTTTGGACAGTTTGTGATGATTTGGTTCTTGCTACTTCTGTGAGTTTCTTCAGGCTTTTTGTCAAAATTGTTTGCGATTTCCAGAGAGCTTGAATCACCTTCTTCATAGCTTTTTATAGCTATATGAGAGTTGAGTTTTTCGTGGATACTTTCGGGGCGAATTTTAAAAGGCATCATTCACCCCCCCTCTGTTGCCGTTTCCGATCCAACAGATGTAAAGGTCAACAAGTACGGTGTCACTACTATGAACCTCGAACGCGTAGGATAGAAAGATGAACCATTCATACTCATGATGCAAGTTGTTGAAGGTTTTTATGTAACCGACCCAGCAAATAAGAAGCGCCGCGTAGTTTTTAATGAAAAAAGAAGGATTGTTGGAGTTGAGAATGTCGTGGATGAGGAAGAGTACAATCAGTTTGACGTGTTGCCTCCATTCGGAGACAACATCAGGCTCAAGGAAGAACCAAGCAATGAAGCAAGCTTTATGCGCGTTAACTATCATGAAAAGCTTTATTTAAAAGGAAATAACCAAGTGTGATGATCCCACATGGTGAACACCTATTTCAAAATTATTCCAATGTAATTATAAGACACTCGACATGTAATTAAGGAATTATTCCATTGTAATTGATTTAGTAATTAAGAAATAATTACATCTATGATTGTATATGCTACTAGAACTAATCTTGACTATGCTAATTGCATTGAGGCATGATCAAAGCTGCAGTCGAAGGTGTTGTTGAAGCTGAAGTCAAGGGCGTGGTCGAAATAATAGTCATGACCGTGGTCAAAGTGGCCATGGTCGTAGGAGTTAATTTGTAAGTGATCGAATCTTGCTTTTTTCATAGGGCATGGGTAGCACTTCCTGACAAAAATAGGACTATCACAAACAGTTCCATAATATAACTGTCTGTGATACTACAACATCACAGGTGGTTCTATTATGGAATCGTCCGTGATGGTTTATATCATGGATGGTTTTATAAGAGAACTGTCTATGATACTAATACCATAGACAGTTGTTTTAAAGAACCATCTGTGATAATTCCTCCTATAAGTACTGCCCCGCTAGGGTTTGCGCCCTCATTCACTTACTCAGCCACACATTCTTTCACCTCCTCACCTCTTCTCCCTATTGCCTTAGCTCGCCATCGCCCCCAGCCGTATCGACAACCTCGCCGTTGCCCCCAGCCAGATCCGTCATCGCCCCCGCCGGATCTATCATTGTTCCCTGTCAGATTCGTCGTCACCCCCACCAGTTTCGCCATCACCCCAACCAGATCCGCTGTGTTGGACCGAATTGGCCGACAGAGGGGGGTGAATGTCGCTCACTAAAAAATCGTCCCCCACAAGTACTCAAAGGTTCAACTCTCCAATAGCTATAAAAAGTTACAAAGAAGATGATTTGGGCTCACTGGAAATTGCAAGCAAATCTGACAACCAACCAAAGAGACTCACTAAAAATAAAAGCTTATTGAGACTGCAGACAAAAGCAAGAAACCAGCTCAAAGTCTTGCCACGGCAGAGCAAATTGGCTGCCATGGCTGCCACGGCAAGGAAGTCACAGAAGTAGCTGACACGGCAATAAAGAGCTACCACGGCAGCAGAAGCTCGCAAAAATTTCTGCCACGGCAGAGATTTGCTACCAACCGAGAGGAATGCCTGCAGCCGAAAACCCAAAAGAAGGAACACAAGAAACTGCAATCTAAACACAAGCTGCAAGCCCAAATTTCAGCAAAGGATGGTGCACATGCATTCAATCAGATTAGGAAGGGAGAATGCCAAGCATCTGCTGTTCCATTTGACTGAAATATGCATTTTTCCCTGCTGAAAACAGCAAGACAAAACTGCACACAAGACTGAAACAGAGAGCTGCAGATTGGTTCAAAAACTTGCTACCGAGAGCACTTAATTACTGATAGAACCAACCGAAAAGGTAGCTGCCAAATAGATCAGAGAAGCACTACCAAAAAGCACTCAAACTGCAACTACTTTGCTGCCCAACACTGAACGACAAAGGGAGCTGAAGTGGCTGCAGACTGTAGCAAATGAAGTGCAAACTGAAATTACAGAGTGCAGATTAAAACTTCACTTTACTTGCCCAAATCAAGAAGATAACATGATGGCTTCCATTCTTTTAAGACCAAATCACCTGGGAACTAAACCAAATAATAGGAGGCCTTAATCAACACTAGAAACACCCAAAAGCACTGGAAATTCAGATTAAGCCCAACAAACTGAACTTACAAAAGAGCAGCACCAAAAATCGAATTACTCTCTAACACTTGATCCCCTGACTCTGAAATTTTGGGGGATATGATAGCAATATCCTCAAGAGTCTACAGCCCAAATTTCAAGTCATCCCAAGGTGAGAAATAGAATCTGGACAAAACCCTAGAAAATAATGCAAACTTCAGAGAGAGGCACTAAAGATCAAATTGCTCAAAGGTCTTTAATCCTTGGCTCTAGATATTTTGCAGTTATGTTAGCAATAGTCCAAGGAATTCTCAGACCAAAGATTAGGCCATCTTCTCAAAGGAATCAAGAACTGAGCAAAACCCTAGAAATGAAGAACACGAACAGAGAGGGCTCAAAACTGGAAAACTGAAATCAAACTTGGTTTGCTCTTTGGATCAACTAGCCAAATGGCCTTTGGGCATCTCCCATGTCATAGCAACCCATTTTGGCACTCTCCAGCAATCAAGAACAAGAAAATCAAAAAGAGAGAAAATCACCCAAAATGGAGAACGAAGGACAGAGGCACGAACTCAGAATAAAAACTTCAGATTTCATTCCTTGAATCAAAAGAAACACAGAGGAATCCCGACACGCATGGACATTAGAACAGGATGATTGATTACAAGACTCTCAACTCATCCTCTCCCTCTCCCAAGCCAAGAACTCACACTACATGATTGAGAGGGGGAACACCACCCTGGAAAGCTACGAAGGAGACACTGGACAGAGGGAACACAACTCTGTCTCTCCCACCAAAACTCACCAACTAAAGCCTAAAGCCAAAGCAAGCCATCAAAGTCTCTTTTGACTCTAGCAAACCCTAATTCTCCCTCCAAATGTTCAAGTGGGCATGCAGCCCTCAATCCTATTTATAGCCTTGGCTAACGGGTCTCCGCCCGTTACGCTGCTAAATCAACGGCGCCGCTCCCGCTTGTGCAGCCTTGCGAATTTCCGATCGCCTCCCGCACCTTCCGGAAGCTTCGCGCTCCTTGCCTCGCACGCCCGCAACCACCTCGAGTCACGTCGTCTTCGACACATCCCGACCGCTTTGACCTCAGCGCCACTGCGCCTAGTCCCGTCCACGTGTCTCGCCACGACTCCACCCGATGTCCTGTAGTCACACGACAAGAACCACGCCAAATAGCACCGCCGATACATGAAAGCATAAATACCATTACACTTACCACATATGAAGTCCAAACTGTCAAAACATTAGAATATACATCCTAAGCCCAAATGACCAAGTTTGACCAAAGTCCGACCGAGCCCGATTGCGCCACGCAACGGTTCGACTCCGAACCACTCAAACCAAACTCGACTATCCTAACCCTTTGTCAATTACTCATCATTCACATGGAGTCACGACCACCTGGTCTCTCAATCTCCCCCTTGATGAGTATATTGACAAACTCAGAAAAAGCATGAAGTTGAGTTTGATTTTGAAGAATCCAACATGGTCCAAAGAAGAGAATGAAGCTAATGACCATGTCGACAGAAGGAACACTAGAGCAACAACTGAAAGAGCAAATTGATCTCCAAAGCTCTAAACTGTTCCCAACAGACTTTTTCTTCTCTATTCTCCCCCTTTTGGCAATAAACACATCAAGATGCAGTAGAGAGAATATGACATGTCAATGGATGAATATGGCTGAAGTTTGTTTATTTTAAGCATTTAGAGCCATGAGAATTATCCATATTGACCATAATTAGATGCACCAAGCCATAACTCTATAAAAAGCTATCTGGATCATGACATGACATGTATAAGCTAGCTAGAACACATAGATGACAATCTGAAATATAGTGCATTAAGTGAGAATGTCAAGTCATCAAGAGGTAAAGTCTAAACAGAGATACCCAAGGATGATGCCGGCCATGTCAAGTAAGCTAAGCGGAACCAAGAAGCTAATATTGAGACCAACTAGAGTGCTATGCTCAAGAATGAAACATTGGCGCAAGGACTTGGTTCTTTTTGTAGCTTAAGCAAATTGAGCACATAAGACATTGTCTTTTTAAAGCTCATGGTCGTTTCTAACCCAAATTTTGTTTATGTGCTAGATCTCAAGCCTTATGCGACTACTCCAAGCAATAAGCTTAAGAAGATAGTCTAGGTCATCCAAAACTCCCCTGAGTTCATGCCTAGTGCAATGGCAAGCCGTCTCATGAGAAAGAATTGGTGAAATCAGTTTTTTCGCACAAAAGAGATTTTTTTTGTGCTAGATCTCAAGCCTTATGCGACTACTCCAAGCGAGAAGCTTAAGAAGATAGTCTAGGTCATCCAAAACTCCCCCTGAGTTCATGCCTAGTGCAATGGCAAGCCGTCTCATGAGAAAGAATTGGTGAAATCAGTTTTTTCGCACAAGAGAGATTTTTTTTTGTTAAACATATTGTACTACCTCATGCTACATCAAGAGACTAAAATAGCTCAATCTAAGGCTCAATAAAAGATTCAACGCTCAGCTAAGCTTAGTTGACATGGCATGAATCATAAAGAGATAACTCCAGAAAGACTAAACTCAAATGCTAGCATGACAAGTTGTACTTCAAGTTGGGCAATTTTAATTAACTTATCATGGTAAAAGCTAGTCCACACATATGAAGTCATGATCAATCTAGCATATAAAGCACAAATCATGGCAAGGTGTAAAGCATTGTAAACATGTCATAACAGGATAATAAGCAAGGCTCAATGTAGTTATATTACAATGCGAAATGCTAAAATGCAGAAAAAAATCCAGCTCCCCCTCAACATGACATGCAACTTTTAGTTCAAGTTGAGTTAAGTCACAATTAAGCTCCAGAAGCTCCCAAATGAACTCTCCCTGAACCAAAGCAATAAATCGAGAAGCTGGCAAATAAAACCAAAACAGGCAGTCCTTAAAGCATAGATAAGATATAGAGACAACTATGGCTCAGATCGACTCTCATCTACCCCATATGACTCGGGACAATCAGCTAACAAGAAATCACACACTAGAGAGCAAACACGCACCTGTCTACCCGAGGGTGGCCCAACCCTCGCTAGAACCTACAAGAAGTGAGTGAGCTCGACCTAGTGAGATAAGAAGCAGCTAATCCTGGAAGCACAAGATAAGAGTTAGAAGTCTAAGCATCTCGGCAAGAGAAGCACTCTAACCTATGCTGGAAGGACTAAATCCAAATGCACCCCGAGTGCATTGCAACAGAAATGAGACAGAAGCATAATCAATATAGTAAAGCAGTAAAGCCCAAAGCTCCCCCGCACTACAGTCCGTAAGGACAAACCACCCCAAGCTCTCCCCGCAGAGCTGAAAACCTCGAACTATCCAACGGCTTGGTGAAGATGTCAGCCAACTGGTGGTCACTCTCCACAAAATGGAGCACGATGTCACCCTTCTCTACATGATCTCTAAGGAAGTGAAAGCGGATATCGATATGCTTGGTCCGAGAGTGCTGCACTGGGTTCTTAGCGATGTTAATCGCAGACGTGTTATCACAAAAGAGTGGAACACTGTCTAAAGCTAACCCAAAATCCCGCAGGGTCGAAACCATCCAAAGTACACGCTACAAAGAATCGGCTGCAGCAACGTGCTCGGCCTCTGCGATGGATGTGCAACACCGATCGCTTCCTCAAGACCAGGAAATGAGAGAAGTGCCAATGAATTGGCGAGTTCCGAAGTGCTCTTACTATCTATCCTCTGACTAGCGAAGTTCGCATCCGAAAAGGCTCTCAAGGAAAGACAGGATGAGGAAGAGTACCAGATACCATAGTCAATGGTAGCTCGAAGGTACCGGAAGATGCGCTTCACCTTTGGCGGTGAGATACGCGAGGAGAAGCTCTGAAAACGAGCACACGCACACACGGAGAAATGTATGTCCGGTCTTGAGGCGATGAGGTAAAGAAGGAGCCGATCATACTTCGAACTCTTTTCGATCAAGCGCTCGCCATCCTCATCAGGTCAAGATAGGTTGTAGAAGCCATCGGAGTTGACACCGCTTACTATCACTCATATCGAAGCGCCAGAGGTCACGAGTGTACTTTCCTTGATGAAGAAATGTACCCTCCGAGTGCGCTTAATTTGGAAGCCAAGGAAGAAGGTCAACTCACCCATCATACTCATTTCAAACTCGGTGCTCATGACATCCGAGAATTGAGAAACCAGAGTATGAGAAGAGCCGCCAAAGATAATGTCATCGACATAGATTTGGACGAGCAGAAGGTCATTGCCATGCTGGCGGATGAACAAGGTCTTATCAACTTTACCCATATCAAAACCATGACTTAACAAGTAGGACTTAAGCCTCTCATACCAAGCCCTGGGGGCCTACTTAAGTCCATACAACGCTTTAGAAAGCTTGAAGACATGGTTTGGATATTTGGGGTTTTCGAAACCAGGAGGCTGTCGGACGTAGACCTCTTCCTCAATAAGGCCATTGAGAAAGGCACTCTTGACGTCCATCTGGTAGAGCTTGAATCCCTTAGAAGATGCAAAGGCAAGCAGGATTCTAATGGCTTCAAGTCTAGCTACAGGGGCAAAGGTCTCCTCAAATCTAGACCTTCAACACAGGAGAACCCCGAGCAACCAGTCTAGCCTTGTTTCGAATAACCACTCCATCCTCGCTCTGCTTGTTCTTGAACACCCACTTAGTTCCAATAATATTGTGACCTCGTGGGGGCTCGACAAGCGACCAGACCTTGTTCCTTTCGAAATTTTCTAGCTCCTCATGCATGGCATTGACCCAAGACTCATCAGATAAAGCATGAGAAACATCTTTGGGCTCAAAGGAAGCAATGAAGGCAGAATGGAGACAGAATTGAGATAAGCCAGATTTTGAGCGGGTAACACGCTCGAAGAGGTCTCCAATGATCTGCTCTGAGGGATGGTCTTTTTGAATGTGTCTAGGAGGTCCAGGATGAGATGAAGAGGTGGCCTCTACCTCGTGAGCTGACGAGGTAGGAACAGAGCCACCAGCTCCAGAAGAAGCAGAAGGCATGGGCTGGTCACCTCGAGGTGCGGTGGAAGACGGCACCTCAAGGAGTGGATGAGGGACATGATCAGGTAGACAACCGTCGTCTCCATCATCCTCATCATCCACGAAGATGGTCTCGGACTGCTCTAAAGAACCTGAGATATCAGGCCTAGTCCCCGGACTGGCCTCGTCGAAGGTCACCTCACAGGTCTCTACCATTTTGCTAGACTCGCAGTTCCAGACCCTATAAGCCCGCGAAGAAGGCGAGTAACCTAGAAAGATTCCATCACAAGAACGTGACTTGAACTTATCTAGGTTCCCGGACTTCAAAACAAAGCACTTGCAACCAAACATACGAAAATGAGAGATGCTAGGCTTTCGCCCATATCTCAGCTCATAAGAAGTGCGATGCAAGTGTGCCCGAAGAAAAACTCGATTTGAGACATGGCACGCGGTGGCTATAGCTTCAGCCCAAAACTTCCGCGGTGTAGAGTACTCATCAAGCATCGTCCTGGCCATCTCGACCAAGGTACGATTCTTCCTCTCCACAACGCCATTCTCACGAGGATGTATGGAGAAGAGAACGGTGCTCTACACTGTCTCACCACGAAACTCTCAAAGTAGGAATTCTTGAACTCCGTGCCATTGTCACTGCGGATCGCTCGTAAGGCACCTGGAAGCTCAACAGAAAGCCTACTAAAAAGACCTCGGAAATGTGAAAACGTCTCATCCTTCGAGGCTAAGAAAAACACCCAAGAATACCTCGAGAAGTCATCGACCACAACAAGTACATACCACTTCCCTCCTGCTGACTGCACTCGAGCTGGTCCCACTGTATCCATGTGGAGCAGCTGTCCCGGTGCATCGGTCATAGTAACTGTGACCGGAGGGTGAGAAGCGGCAACCATCTTGCCGTGCCGGCATGGAGCGCAAACAAGATCCTTGACCATTTTGAGTTTCGGCAGACCACAAATGAGATCGTGGCCGCTAACTCGGGTCAAATGGTCAAATCCGATATGACCAAGTCTCCTATGCCAGAAAGAAAGGTCGCGGGACTCAGAAGCAACTAAACACCTGAGAGGATCGCCAGAAGACTCAGAAAAATCAGCACGAAAGATCCTCCCATAACGAGAGATCCCGCAAACCAGACTACCCGAAGAATCAAGAATTTTACAAGCATTTTTCTTAAAGCTCACCTCGAAACCGTCATCGGTAAGCTGAGAGACTGAAAGCAAATTGTACTGCAGCTTACTAACCAAGGCTACATCTTTCAAAATGAAAGAGTCATTAATGCGCACAGTACCTTTGGCGATGACGCGCCCAGATGAAGCATCTCCGAAGGTGATCGTCTCATCACCTGGAGCACGGGCAAGGGAAGAGAACCAACGGGAATCTCCGGTCATGTGTCGTGAACACCCGGAGTCTACGAGCCAAACCTTTCCCTTCCCTGCCCGGCGAACCTGAGTCAAGCAGAGAGTAAAGTATCAGTACTGGGGTAAATCAAGAGAGATTTTGGCACCCAATACTGAACAACACGTCGAGCAGAAGAAGTCGTCAAGCACGACTGACCTCTATCTACCCTACGCTCTCTGAGACTCAAAGAAGCAGAAGGTCTGTGAGCGGAGACTGAAGGCCGTGCGGGTCCGATCGCACGGAGAGCGAGTCGGAACACCGGCAACACGCTGATCACGCCACGGGTAAAAACGAGATCTACCCTCAGGACGGCGGAAGACACGATCAGAGGCAGCATGAGGACGAAAAACAGAAGACTCAGAAAAACCAAGTCCTCGATGCTGCCCAAACTCCGTAACAGGAGCAAACCTAGACCTCGTGTTGGTCTTAGGTGTACTCAGGATCTGGGGCTGACCCTGAATATGCCTAAGAGACTCAACACGGTCTCTTCGCGCAATCTTGGCGCGCCTGAAGCATCGATCAACCGTGTGTCCATCCTTCTGACAGAAGGTGCAGTGATACTTCATCCTCGGAGAGGTAGAAGTAGCACGGTCAGGCTTCGCCTTCTGAGAGGCCGAAGCAGCAGGTGCAACCACCTTGTTGTCAGAAATCCCCTGGACATAGCCCGCTGACTTAAATTGGACTTTCTCGGTCCTGGGCTCGGTCTCGATCACACCTGGTGCTATGGGTCTGAGCACGGTAGGTGGATGCTTCCTCATGTCCTCATAATAATCATATCCTAGACCCTGATTAAATTTGCAAATTTTAGACTGGTCCAGAACAAGATTAAGCTTCTTCTTGCCGCCTACAAATCTCTCGAGAGTGTTCATAAGGTACTGACACTCCCGAAAGAGAGAGGTGCAAGAAGAGCAGGGGGAAGAGGGAACAGCAGGAGATAAGGGAGCAGATGAAGAACCAACAGCAGAGGGAAGAATGGCTTGTGCACGCACAGCCGACTCTGAATGGACAGTCCTACTGCTAGCAGGTTGGTTCACGTTGCTAAGCGTCTCAACCTTACCCTGGGGCTTCTCCCCCTTCTCAGCATTCACATTACAATGAGTTAATGGCTTCTCTAGTAAATCCTTAGTTAGCTTCACACATTTATCATTCAAAGCAACGAGTTCAAGTTTTAGTTTATCACAGCTAATGCATGGTGAGCTAACAGGGTCCTTAGTCGCATATTGAGCCAACTTCATATCATGATCAATCTTATCTTGAAACTGTTTGGAGACAGCTTCAAGTTCAGCAGTTAACTTAGGACAGTTTAAGCATGAGTCAATCGACTCAAGTAAAGAAGCACGCAACTCAGCAATTTTATGATCTGCCCGTTTTAAGTTCATCTTCAAGTTATTGCAATTTTTACATGACTCGGGTAGATCAAGGAGCATGGCATAAGGTCCTCTAGCAGCAATGTCCTTATCCTCACATGAGGTAGGAGAAGTAGTCTCATCGGTAGTAAGTAGGGTAATGACCATCCTACTCAACTCTAACTCAGCAAGCGGACTAACATTCTCCACCTTAATAGAATCAAGCTCGGAGGACACACTATCATGAGAGGTCCTTAATTTCTCCAAATCACCCAGCAAAGCACAGCATGTATCACAGTCGTCACGGGAGGGAGCAGATATAAGTAAAGTAAGCTCCCGTGACAGTCTCTCTACTTCCTTCTCCAACTCGCTACATCTAGCTCTAGATCTAGCATAAAATCCTCCTAGCTTAAGGAAAGCTTCATTAAGTTGGTCATAGGAGGGACATACCTCGTCCGAGTCAGAGTACAGCTCGTTGTCGCTGAGTTCGCCCTCGAGGGCCATGAAGCACATGCCGAAGAAGTCGTCGCCGCCATCCTTGGGCTCTTGGTCACCCGTCCCGTCGTCGTCGCTCCATCCCTCCACCTCGCTGAGGTCGAGGTCGTCGAAGGCGGTGAGGACGTGGTGCAAGAGCTTCTTGGCCTTCCCGAAGTTGCGGAACTTCTTCTTTCCCGGCGTCTGAGCTGGAGGCTTCTTGTTGCGGTTCTTGTCGGTGTAGTCGATCTTGCTCGAACCGCCGAAGTCGTTCTTGCCCTTCTCCAGCTTGGGGCAGTTTGCCCGAATGTGGTTGGGGCCACCACACTCGAAACAGATCACGGGTCCGCCTCTCTTTCTGTCCCTCCTCCCCTTGTAAGCATGGGAGAATCTTCGAGCAAGGAGGGCCAGTTGCTCATCCGCAAGCTGCTCTAACTGATCATTAGTTATGTCACAGAGAGCAGCCAGGGAGAAACCACACGAAGAATCAGAAGAGAGACCGGAAGCCGAACTGGGATCAGTAACCAAAGCCATCGACTGTGACTTCGACCTACGAGAGACAACATCAATCTCATGAGTCTTGAGGCGCGAGTACAGCGCGTCAAGAGTCAAGGTCGAGAGGTCTGTCGTGTCTTTGATGGTGGTCACTTTCATCTCCCACACACGCAGATCGAGTGCCGCAAGCATCTGACGAGCGTTGTCCGAGTCGGGGTATGTGAGACCGACCGCTCGGAGGTTGCTCAAGATCTTGTGGAAGCGAGCGAAGCACTCATCTAGGGACTCACCAGCAAGCATCTCGAATTTGTTGTATTCTCGCTTGAACTGGTCCTGTCGTACCGTCTTGATTTGGGTGGTGCCCTCATGGTATGCGTCGAGGGTCACCCAGATATCGTAGGCGGACGGCAGGTGAGAGATGCGATCGAATTCGCTTCTACTCAACCCCTGGATTATGATGTTCCTTGCCTTAGCATTCGCCTCGACATTAGCCATGTTGCCGACATTGATGTCTTCATCGGCAGGAACAACATACTGTACCTTGACCTTGCGCCAGATGGCGTACCCCTGAGCCTGGATGTATGTCTCCATTCGGCTCTTCCAGAAGGGGTAATCAACGCCATCGAACACGGGCGGCTTGGTCGAGTACTTGTCCGTCGCCATGGCTCTTGAGACCGGTTAAGATCTATGAATTAGAGCTAACCGGCTCTGATACCAATTGTTGGACCGAATTGGCCGACAGAGGGGGGGTGAATGTCGCTCACTAAAAAATTTGTCCCCCACAAGTACTCAAAGGTTCAACTCTCCAATAGCTATAAAAAGTTACAAAGAAGATGATTTGGGCTCACTGGAAATTGCAAGCAAATCTGACAACCGACCAAAGAGACTCACTAAAAATAAAAGCTTATTGAGACTGCAGACAAAAGCAAGAAACCAGCTCAAAGTCTTGCCACGGCAGAGCAAATTGGCTGCCATGGCTGCCACGGCAAGGAAGTCGCAGAAGTAGCTGACACGGCAATAAAGAGCTACCACGGCAGCAGAAGCTCGCAAAAATTTCTGCCACGGCAGAGATTTGCTACCAACCGAGAGGAATGCCTGCAGCCGAAAACCCAAAAGAAGGAACACAAGAAACTGCAATCTAAACACAAGCTGCAAGCCCAAATTTCAGCAAAGGATGGTGCACATGCATTCAATCAGATTAGGAAGGGAGAATGCCAAGCATCTGCTGTTCCATTTGACTGAAATATGCATTTTTCCCTGCTGAAAACAGCAAGACAAAACTGCACACAAGACTGAAACAGAGAGCTGCAGATTGGTTCAAAAACTTGCTACCGAGAGCACTTAATTACTGATAGAACCAACCGAAAAGGTAGCTGCCAAATAGATCAGAGAAGCACTACCAAAAAGCACTCAAACTGCAACTACTTTGCTGCCCAACACTGAACGACAAAGGGAGCTGAAGTGGCTGCAGACTGTAGCAAATGAAGTGCAAACTGAAATTACAGAGTGCAGATTAAAACTTCACTTTACTTGCCCAAATCAAGAAGATAACATGATGGCTTCCATTCTTTTAAGACCAAATCACCTGGGAACTAAACCAAATAATAGGGAGGCCTTAATCAACACTAGAAACACCCAAAAGCACTGGAAATTCAGATTAAGCCCAACAAACTGAACTTACAAAAGAGCAGCACCAAAAATCGAATTACTCTCTAACACTTGATCCCCTGACTCTGAAATTTTGGGGATATGATAGCAATATCCTCAAGAGTCTACAGCCCAAATTTCAAGTCATCCCAAGGTGAGAAATAGAATCTGGACAAAACCCTAGAAAATAATGCAAACTTGAGAGAGAGGCACTAAAGATCAAATTGCTCAAAGGTCTTTAATCCTTGGCTCTAGATATTTTGCAGTTATGTTAGCAATAGTCCAAGGAATTCTCAGACCAAAGATTAGGCCATCTTCTCAAAGGAATCAAGAACTGAGCAAAACCCTAGAAATGAAGAACACGAACAGAGAGGGCTCAAAACTGGAAAACTGAAATCAAACTTGGTTTGCTCTTTGGATCAACTAGCCAAATGGCCTTTGGGCATCTCCCATGTCATAGCAACCCATTTTGGCACTCTCCAGCAATCAAGAACAAGAAAATCAAAAAGAGAGAAAATCACCCAAAATGGAGAACGAAGGACAGAGGCACGAACTCAGAATAAAAACTTCAGATTTCATTCCTTGAATCAAAAGAAACACAGAGGAATCCCGATATGCATGGACATTAGAACAGGGATGATTGATTACAAGACTCTCAACTCATCCTCTCCCTCTCCCCAAGCCAAGAACTCACACTACATGATTGAGAGGGGGAACACCACCCTGGAAAGCTACGAAGGAGACACTGGACAGAGGGAACACAACTCTGTCTCTCCCACCAAAACTCACCAACTAAAGCCTAAAGCCAAAGCAAGCCATCAAAGCCTCTTTTGACTCTAGCAAACCCTAATTCTCCCTCCAAATGTTCAAGTGGGCATGCAGCCCCTCAATCCTATTTATAGCCTTGGCTAACGGGTCTCCGCCCCGTTACGCCTGCTAAATCCAACGGCGCCCGCTCCCGCTTGTGCAGCCTTGCGAATTTCCCGATTCGCCCCTCCTGCACCTTCCGGGAAGCTTCCGCGCTCCTTGCCTCGCACGCCTCGCAACCACCTCGAGTCACGCCGTCTTCGACACATCCCGACCGTTCGACCTCGGCGCCACTGCGCTTAGTCCGGTCCACGTGTCTCGCCACGACTCCACCCGATGTCCTGCAGTCACACAGACAAGAACCACGTCAAATAGCACCGCTCGATACATGAAAGCATAAATACCATTACACTTACCACATATGAAGTCCAAACCTGTCAAAACATTAGAATATACATCCTAAGCCCAAATGACCAAGTTTGACCAAAGTCCAACCGAGCCCGATTGCGCCACGCAACGGTTCGACTCCGAACCACTCAAACCAAACTCGACTATCCTAACCCTTTGTCAATTACTCATCATTCACATGGAGTCACGACCACCTGGTCTCTCACGCTGTCGCCCCCACCTGGTTCGATCGCCTCTCCTCCCTATCGCCTTAGCTCTAGCTGAAGGTATGGATTTGCTTCATCTTTTTGCTTGATCGTCTTTTCTGTCGCACTAGCAATCCTTGTAGAAATAATTTGAGATAGTGTTTTTTCAGTTAAGTAGAACATATTTTTGTTAGATCTATTTAGACAATGTTTTTTTCTGTCAAGTAGAACATATTTTTGTTAGAAATACATGCCGAGAGATGAAATAGGTAGGGAATGAATTTAGAAATAAATTGTTGGTGCTATTGTTTCTATTATCTTGTAGCAATAATATACGTCACCAAATGTTCTTACATGTCCCCTCCTCTAAATCAGAGTAGTTGTTGTAGCTAGGGAATAGCTAGGGATAAAATAGGTAAGGAATGAATTTAGAGATAAATTGTTGGAGCAATTGTTTTTAAGTGAGTTGGAGGGAGTAATTTAGTCGAAGGGCATGAAGCAAATCACGCACTCTAGTGTCCTCTATGATTCACATTGTTATTGCCATAAGATCTATTTGGAATGGTAAATCACACATTTCAGTGTGTCAGGTTCTACAGAGTAAGTTATAGCTATTGTTTCTTTCTCCTCATCATGCTATGTGTTAGGCTTGGTTGCTGTCTTAGGTATAAAAGAACCTTTGGGCTGTCGCACCCTTCATTTGTAAATGAAGGGCATGGCAGCCTAAAGGTTCTCTTACGCCTAAGACAACAACTAAGCCCAACACACAGAATGATGAGGAGGAAGGAACTCCAGCTATAAGTTACTATGTAGAACCTGAGACACTAGGCTGTGTGATTTGGGATGTTAGTATTGCAAAGAGACCTTGTAGCAATATATACCTCGCTGGATGTTCTTATTTCTTGTAAGATCAACCATGTTCCAATGTTTATGCTCATAGCTCACTGTAATTAGTTTTTCTTGTAAGAGAGATGTTGTCATCAATGTCGTTGAATGGGTCTAATGCTCCGAAGACTGGGGTAACTAAGCATGGAAGAGGTGTATCTAAAAGGCCAGTAGACCAAATAACCATCACGGAGGTCTATGCAGATGGGGTCCCTCTGCAACCAAAGAAAGCTGCTACAGCATTTTGAACTACCTACAGGATAATTGAAAGGCAATGGGTCCCCATCACCGTAGCAAACTAGAAAGATTTGATAGAAGATGAGAGAATGTGATGTGGACAGAAATTTCGAACTCATTTGAATCCCAGTAGAAGTCTAGGAACACGTGCAACGGCATGCACTCCTCGCGATGGGAAAAGCGTGGAAGACCTTTAAGAGCATGCTTGTCACATAGTACATGACCAACGATCGCACGCCTTTCATGAGGTATCCTTTCATGTCACCGGAAACATGGGAGGCCTTTGTGAGGATGAAGATGATGATCGAATTTCAATAGGAAAGTGCAGCGCACAAGGCTATCCCGGCACGAAACACTCACCCCCCATAGACTTGGCACCGCTGGGTACATGGGTAAAATCTCGCAATGGAGGATGAAGGATGTGGTCAGAATCCGATCGGAGGCATCCCCACCATTTGCCGAGATCACAAATGAGAACGCTCGAAACTGGTTAAGAGCGAGGTCATCAACCACGTCTTTGAGCATCACCTCTTTCATAAACCCCGCAGACGAGGAAGTGTCTCAACGCCTAGTAAGATATATTAAACTACCTAGATGTTAATAAGCCTATAACTTCATAGGGTCTAAAATAACATGATTGCCTCTTGTAGCAAACATTGACTACCAAATCTTCCGAAAGCTCCTTCCAAGCAGTCAGGGAGAGGGATATACTATCCACCACCCTGGGAAACAAGGAGCACCCATGTCGCACTTGAGGTTTAGGGGTTTACATATCTTGGAGGCACAGATTCCCAAACAACTATGAGGCGTATAGGAGTAGGAAGAGATACAAGGCCGAGCACGAGGAAAGTATGAAATGAGACATTGATGCAAAACTTGAGGGCATAACCGCCTCACCTCGAGAAGAGATAGATGCATTGAGGAAAGAACTGAGAGAAGTTCACAACTAGCCGCAAGCCACCCACATTATTATGGTACCTAGTCCCCCCAACGTCAGAGTAGCTGCGTGTCCGTGCCACTTTCTGAACATAGCGATGTCCACGTACCTATTGATGACATCCAGGGAATGTACATCTCTTAAATGCTACATAGATAGACCTAGTGGATGCCTTAGCTCATCGTGTATCATTATGTAGGAGGCCACGTCGTGCATCCTCAGAATTAGGGTTGTTGGTTCCATTCCTGTTCACGCTGGGCGGGGGTTGGCATATCCATGCATGCCAAGGATGTTGGTGCATGGTGCCTAGCTAGGGACCGATTTCATGATGGTCTAGGTGGACATGATTAATGATATTTTCTGGGCTGTACCACTGGAGAGGCCCCCAAACAGAGAAATCATGACACTAGGGGATGTCGTCCATACATTTGTCCAGTGGCCTAAGAGGGACATCACTCTGGACACTTTTCGTGCCATGATCTCCACATGACCATGTCTATCAAATAGAATGCTTTATGACCCCACATCAAGCTCCTCTTCAGAAGGCCAGTGCATCTGCTCTCATGAAGGCAACGTTGAACATTTATTGCAAGCGAGGCACCAAGGCCGAATCGAAGAAGATTAAGGCACCTCCTAGGGAATGGAAGTTCGTGCTCAGAGTGTCGTTGGTCCCCGAGTCACAATTACCCAGCCTTTGACTGTTTTACAAAACTTTGCATACTGGTACATGCAGAGGTCCAACATGAAGCCAAACTGGCACAGTGGATTCACCGTGAGATACATAGAGGTACATTTCCTCCACAATTCAGGCTACTTCGTTATGACTTTGAAGACTTATTTTTACTATTTAACCTCGACAAACTCGATGTCTCACTTATACGATGTTGGACACTGTAAGTGTATTGTACAATCAAATTCTACATTCATATAACACCGATAAATGTCATAACTCATTGATTATGCATAGATCCATGATCCAACAAGTCCAGCAACAGTGAGAACTGGTGGGTTTCCTCAACACACACTTGGTTCCTGAGCAATCCATCAATGATAACGGACCCTTCTGCAAGATTATATAATGAGGGAATTGCTTGCTCATAGTGACAAGGACTACATCATAGTACCATTCAACCAGGGGTAAGTGCTTCACTAGTTGCTAAACAAGTTTCATTTGTACTTTATACACAACATAAACTTAGGATTAATCACTATGGTGACATACATGACTAGGTATCACTAGATTCTGATTATGATTATACCAAAGTGGAGTAAGCTAATATACCTTGATTCGCTACTTAGGAGCAACCACAACTTCACCCGTGTGCAATAAATAATTAACAGATAAACTCATCTCCTCTATACATAATTCTATTGTAGTCTTCTCTTCGTTTGCAATGGCTGAGGCTAACATTTTGGAATCACATATGTCATTTAGTGCTTACGTTGCCCAGGGAGGGAGACACAAGGAATCCAGCGCCACACTGCGACACAGGACGCGATTTCCAGTAGCCGCTACAACACAACAATCCTACATCACACTTCGTTATAATGCCTCTAGAACTAATGATACCTATATGTAATATCCTGAACGTCGATTCGGCGTAGGTTTCTAAAATAATCGCGGAGTTTCCCGATTTTTTTGGTAAATCGCGGGAGGTGAAAATTAAATTGTAGAATTGTCCAAAATTAAAAAATAAATTAAAACAATTAATTTAGATATTTTGGGCTGTCCGGAGGGGTGGGCTAGCCACTTTGGGCCAGCCAACCCAAAGGGGGGCCGTACCCCCTTCCAAACCCTAGCACCCCCTTTATAATCCCCCTCCCTTGGCCCCTCTCTCTTTTTTTCCCCACCTGGCCGCCACCCCCCATCTCCTCCCTGTGCCTCCATCTCTCCCCCATTGCTGTCCCTTGGTACTATGAGAAAGCGAGAAGGAAGGAAGAAGAAGGGAGGGAAGGAGAAGAAAGGAAGGAGGAAGAAGAAGGGGAAGAAGACGGGTGATCCCAAGGGGATCCCTTAGGTAACTCTCCCTCATACCAAATCCCTCTGATTTTTCTGTAATTTGGGTTCTTAGCCTAAGAATTGGTGGGGATTAGCAATTAGATTCTCCGATTAGAGAATTCCTGCTGCCCGTCTGTAGATCAATCCGCTCAGCGCGACTATTTGCGCAGTTTAGACCCACGAAAATATTTTTTCTTGTGGGTATGCCCAAAAGGATAATTGTAGAAGACGAAGAGACCTACCTACTATATTTTTTTCAGAATTTTTGGCCACGGGATTTGGGCTTAGCAGGGTCGGGAACCTAGCTGTCTGTCAGGGGTGCAGACTGGGCAGATTGCTGTTCAGGTGTGATATAGGAGTAGTAGATGATTTTTTATGTTTTTGGTCACAATTGAGCAAAATGTAGGGAATTCAGTAATCTAAATACTGTATAAAAATCATAATTTTTAGATCCTTACACTGTGGTTGGGATGCGTTAGAATCTGGCTGCCTAGATTGCTAGAACAGAGAACATCCTCTATTTTGCGTGTTAAGTTACACCTTGATAGTAACGAAATAAAAATAAGTGATTTACATGAAAAGTGAAGGTATTTAAGTGAGAAATCCAGAAATATATCTGTCTTTGTAAATGGTTTAATAATCTTAAAGATACAAAAAATTAGCAGCTAGCTGCTGCTGCAATGTGAGTGTAGAACTGTTAGCGAGGGGATGTTGTGGGGATTTGGGGTTTAGCGATATCTTTACTTCTTAGGACGCATTTTCATTGCTGTTGTATTGTGTTGAGAGGTACTTTTGGACATGTGGTTTTGCTCCTGAACGCACGTGATTGCTTCACTTCAATGGTAGAGGCAAGTAAACGTAGCGGTTGTGCTACTGTTTAACTCGTTAATTTTTCTACATTCACATTAATTAATTATCTTAATTTGTGGTGCTATGTCATTGTTACATGCTTCCTTAATGTGGTAGTATTTTAAGGAGTCAATTGTTTATGATCTTGATGGTTTAATTGTGGATATGTGGAATTGTTCTTGATGAACCAATATAGTTGTGGGGTAGAATACTTTACGAGCATATTGTGGTCTAGGTGGTAGTATTCTTAGTGAATATTTGTGGTTATGGTGGTAGCATTATTGATGATTATGTTGTGGTCTATGTGGTAGAATTCCCTATAGATCAATGGATTATGATCTTGGTGAACCGAATGTGGGTTATGTGGTAATGATCTTATGAAACATTAGTATTGTGCTTAATGAGACATAGGTGGGTTATGAGGAAGTATTCATGATGATTAGGTTGTTGGCCTTCGTGGTTAAATTCTTGTGGTTTATGATTATCATATCATTCATAACATGTCATGACATTTGCATTGTGGATGTTGCCACTTATAGCTGCGACCGTATTTGCATTGTGGATGTCGCCGCTTATAGCCGTGACCGTACTAGTACAACATCGTACATTGCCGTAGTACGATGCACACTCTTACCTTGTTGGGTAAGGGTGCAGTGGATCATATGCATTGCATTGTGGAAAGATCATTTGCATACCTATGCAAGGTATTGTGGTGAAGTTATTTTGCAGTCAAATACAACTTCATAGTTGTAATGGGGTTCGTCCCTTGTGGTATGGTAGGGGTTGTGATTGTGTCATAAGATTCTTTTCTCTTGTAGTAACTGTTGATAGCAGTTGTGGATGTGAGAAATAATAAAGTAGTAAGGTAAAACATGATAATGCTTTATCAGCTTTGATAGTGGTAGTGGTAGTGGTTGAGGTTTTAAAGTAGTCAAACAAGATTTATTTGCTAATGTTTTACCTTCGTTGGTGGTGATTTGAGGTTGAGGATATAAACGTGGTCATTGTGGAAAATAAATGTTGATGATTAAACTGTTGTAGTTTAACTAGCCTGTTAAACAATTTGCTTGTTGAAATTTTTATCTCACTCTTGTTTGCCCCCCTTCCAGGTGATTCTCAAGCATGCATGGGACGGGTAGAGCGGCACATCACTAACACACACCATATCATGTTTCATGCTGTAATAAAATAAGTGCAGTCTCTAGTGATTCATTTTTATCTCTTATTGCCGATCACTTTTAATTATTAAAGTTAGGTTGTGGTTCGCTTTAATTGGTTAAAGTTATTAGCGATTGTTCTTTAATTAGTAGTGTTCCTTTACCTTTGTTTTAGTATGCTTTCGCTTAGCTTAACATGAGCGTGGTTTAGTGGCATCCAAGGGTAATGCGGGTCCTGGGGTGTTACACTATATATATAATTCTATTTTTGCAGTGCCACTAGCAGCTACAGGGCAACGTATCTAGCTTCTGCGTTTGCCACCATACAGAGGAAATCATGGACGCTAAGACGAATGATCCAGAGATTTGTCAACCTACCAATAATTATTTTATGATTATCAAAATATATATATATATATATATATATATATATATATATGTGTGTGTGTGTGTTAATGACTTAACACTACTTCTAGCTACAACGCGTGCAATTCGACAAAAGTGCAATCGATCTTGACAAACCCACCAATATTCAAGGAAAGCTCTCCCAATTCTTGATAGCAAAGGTCATAAATAAGACTAGAGAGTTCTACCCCAACGATGATTAGATGTTGAAATATTTGATACAATTGTAATCACTCAATTGTGCTTAATCAAATAATTCATTCAAATGTACATCATTTATTTAAGATCAATGTAATGATTGTCATATGCTATATATGTGATCTATTTGCTTGTCTTTAGAGGGCATGGCTAGCATTTTCTTGAGGCTAGTTGAAAAACAAGAAATAATATACGTATTTAAATAGCTATCATAGACGGTTTTTAGTATTAGCCATCAGTGATATATAAAATATCACAAACGGCTATGTCCGAGAACCGTCTATGATATATGACATATCAAAAATGATTTTTGGTATTAGCCATCTATAATACTTGATATATCATAGACAACTAAATAAAGAACCATCTGTGATACTTGAATGTCACAGATGAATTTTTTGAAAAACCGTTTATGTTGTAATTATCACGGACGGTTTGGGAGCCGTCTATGATAACCACCTATTATCTCAGACACATAAATTCAAGCGGTTCAGAAACTGACTATAATGACGATTCTGAACTGTCTGTGATTAGCCTTTCTGTAGTAGTGAGAAGACTTTATGCCTTAAATCCTCATCATCAAAAAGTGATTTTAATTTTAGGATTTTTGGGGGTACTTGTGACCTAGATTCAATTCTCTTCAATTGAGTGAACCCGAGACTAAGAACCTTGTGATTCTTGACTGATTTATGTTCCTAATACCTTGAATAAGTCTCATGCAAAATTTAGAAGTGCTTGGATGATAATTGAGTAAGTTCTTGAGTTTTGAGTTTTGTCCCGATAGCCTTTCAGGTCTAGGAATAGGGGACATGTCAAACCGGACCCAGCAGTCAGACCACTATTATCCCTATGGTTAGACCGATTGTGGCAATTAGACAGGTTGCCTGACCGACCTTGTGCTAAAGGTTGCTGATTTTATTGGTTTAGGTCTCTAGCCTTATTTTGTAAAGCATAGGTGGTGCAATATGAACTTGCTTAGTCCTAGAGTCACAAGCATAGGTGGAACCAATAGGCTTTTATAGAATTTTTTTTGGAAAGGTTTGGTATTTAGAATTTCTAACTCGTGTTCATACTATAAAAGTTTCACAAAATTGCCTAAAATTTAGTATAGATAATTTAGAGTATAGACACACTACTTTCTGCAAATTGTTAGGCCCAAACACGTAGGTGGGATCAACAAACTTTTATAGGAAGCTTTTGAAAAAGTTCGATATTAAAATTTATAACTCATGTTAGGGATGCTACTCTATGCAAATTATTAGGCCTGGACACACATGTGGAACCAACAGGCTTTTATATAATTGTTTTAAAAGGTTCAATATTCAGAATTTCTAACTCGTGTTCACACTATAAAAGATTAACAAAATTGCCTAAAATTTACTATAGATAATTTAGCGTATAAAGAGGCTACTTTGTGCAAATTGTTAGGCCCAGACACATAGGTGGGATCAACAAACTTTTATAGGAAACTTTTGAAAATGTTCGATATTTAAAATTTATACCTCGCGTTCACACCATAAAAGTTTCATGAAATTTGTTGAAATTTACTACAGATAATTTCAAGTATAGATACACTATTTTGTGCAAATTATTAGGCTTAGATTCCCATATGAGCCCTATGGGTGGAGCCAGCCCATGGGTAAACCATATTGCAATACCACGGGTTAAATTTGTTCTCAACCCAATTTCAACCGTAAATTTTACAGCCCATTCAACTCAACCTATTCATTCTTTCAACCCATTTCCACCCCAAAGCCAACTCAATCAAGGACCCAACCCATTTAACCCATTTGAACCCAACCAATTAACACCCCTACACCACCATCACTGAGAGCGATCCAATTCACAAATTGTTGATCGCTCCATCTTGCATTTCGAGCACTCGGCCATTTGATGGGAATCGACTTTTTCCTTAAACCAATCTACTATGTCTTCCATCAATGATTCGTCACCTCCGGTGAGCCAAAATCCAATCCTTTGCTACTGCATGATAACTATCATCTACTCTACGTATTCCATACCTCTGCTTGTGCAAAGCATCGTACAGGAAGTCCCACACCAGAGCACCCCTTTGTTTCCATTGACATCTCTGTGGCTAGCCCAATCTAGCCATCTTCTGGCCGAATCGATCACACCATCACATTCCTTGGGTAGAGGCCGTGCCCTGGTCCCTCGTTCCCTTGTGTTCCATGTCGGATCATCATCGCCCTTGCCAACCTACTGCTACTCATCGTTTTACACTGCCTGCTGCCACTGCAGGCCACTGGTCGCCACATCGCTACGAACCAGCCTCTCCCGAGTGAGCCGCTGACATGTTTTGCTGGTTGTCTTGTCGCCATGGCCCTCGCCTCCCTGGTGAGTTGTGCCACCATGGGCACCCCTTGCTGCCATGCACGTGCTACTCTTTGTTGCCCAGAGTTGCCTTTGTTAGTTCTTTTTTGTTTGCTTTGAGTCAATGATGAGTGGGCCCCACAAAGTCATACTCTCCAATTTTCCAAAAATTCCAGCAAAAAGAAGATGATAACGAATATTTCCTCATTTTAGAATTTCAAAATTTTCTTTTCCAATTGATCTTCTGATCACATGTTCTCTATCATCCGAACTTTGAATCCAGTTATTTGAGTTTCTAAATTCATATAAATTAATAATCTACCTCCTAGTTCCTATTTTATATTTTTTTTATTTTATTTGAGTTTATTTTGTATTGATCACTATTCACATGTAGACTACGACATTTAGGAAGATTGCAACTTCGACGATGACTCTCACCAATAGTACACTGAGTAATGCAAGTTACACACCTTAACCATATTGATCCCAGTTTGTAAATAAAATTATGTTGTTTTAAATTATTCTGCATGCTTATCTTTACTCAAGGTATTTCAATTCTAATTTTAACGGCATAGTCAATACCTACTTGTTATGTTGGACCCGGATTTTACAATCCAGAATCCTCTATGATTCCACCGCACTATTCCTTGCATCAATATAGAGTGCTCATAGATACAGTACTGAACATCAAAATACATATCATCCGGAAGTGTAAATATAATAATAGACTTAATCATGGGCCAATCACGCTGAAATCAATAAAATGTAGCAGCGAAAATGAAGCACATAGGTCGAACCCTCAGGACATGCCCACAGGCAGCCAACTGGGGTTCGCGACCTAGTTCTTGACCTCTTCATCTTCTTCACCATCATAGCTAGGTGTATTACTAAAGCGTAGCGATCTGACTCCTAATTCTGGATTGATTGATTGAGCAACGGTGAGCACAAACCACCGTGCTCTGTGAGCCAATACACAGGATGCAAATAGATATCATGCATGGCTTATCAAGAGAAGGCTCGGGTTATTTTATTTGCCATAAATTGCTTTTAAAATATGATACGTGGAAATTTCTTGATACTTAACAGTTTGAACTAAAATATGATTTTATAAATGTGTGAAAGAATGCAATAATAATAGCGATCCAGATTCCTTCCACCGTTACATGGTTTCTACACCATATGCTAACCTTTCAGCGTTATAACCGCTTACCTTATCACTGGGGCGACACCTAGGGCAACACAAATCAGGGCTTTTCACTGCCCTCCACTTTTCCAATTTCACCCACAAAGTTTTTGAAATAGAACTATATCTATTTAAGTTCCCATGTCCGCCCTTGACTGTGGGCACAGCTATTCGAATAGTTTTCACTCTAGAGAGTTTGTACACTTTACCCACAAGAGACTATCTGCCCATTGCTCCATATGATTCCTTAATCATATGGTTAAGTAGATCATCATAGTAACTTTTCAAAATATCTAGCCCCTTTTGCCATCTCACCCTATGGGCTGCTCCCACTTGCAGTGGGTCTCATACGTTGCGCGGGATGTTTGTCATGGATATTAGTACATTCGGACTCCACTCTCCACAATGCTAGCACGACTAGCAAACTTCACCCTCCACTCGGTGTCCCTTTAGGCCTCCCCTTACCCTTGCAATATTCCACTCCTTCCACTACCAATGAGATAAGTCCAGGGGTTCGATAGAATTACTTAGCCATGTTGTAATTTGTAGACTTGTGGTTGTATTGTTTTACATAGGAGGTCATGACAAGATTCAGTCCTTAGAGTTATCTGGGCGGTTCTACCACAATCCACACACTCGTGCTTCCACTGCACCACACCAACCCCTGTACCATTCGCCCAGATATTTAAGCAAGTTGGGGGTTTTGGGAGCATAAAATAATCATGTCAAAATATACCAGTCATTTCCACCCATGACTTCCCAAATCAGTTTCTCATGATTAAAAGTGATGCTAGGGCATTTTGGTGACACCGAGTATCTAAGCAGTACTAGGCATGGTGTATAATTACAGACTTATTTTTGAAAGTTTTACCATTATAATTTTGCTAGGGTGACATGGCTCAGATGTTCAAATGTTCCAAAATAGGTGTAATACTAACAAGTTAAATAATGGGCATATAACTAGCATCTTAAAACAAACATATATTTGCACATGAAATAACAATATGCAATTTGATAATTTAAAATAGAAATAATTTGCAGAAAATACAGATTCAACATGATCAAAGTATTGACTCACCTTACGCGGTTTACCGTGGTCTTGAACTCACTAAAAGCTTTCTCATTCAATAGTCTTGAGCTTTCGGTCTTCACCTTCATCTTGATCTTGGTCTCGCTTGATCAATTGTTTCTTCTGGATTCCAATTTCTAATTACGTGCTAAACAACTGAATCCAAATAAAGGCAAATAACTCAAAAGATCCAAATAAATCCAATTTGAACTTGATTAATTTTTATCATGATTAAATGGGTGATTGAGGTAGGGTTGATTGGGCGCAGAGTATTGTCAGAGTCAAAGTGGTTGGAGCAAAGTGATGAATGGCTGAGGGAAATTTGTCAAGACGGATGTCAAGGAAGGTTCATGGTGAAAGAACAATCACAGGAATATTTTGCTTCGGATTTGAGGATGGCTAGGTTTAGCCGGCTATTGAACACCATGGCTTTAACCCATTTTATTTAATATCTTCTTTTATCAATTTTATATTTATTAAGCAAATTCCATGAGTCAAGTTAGACCTATGGACCGATATATGATCTTAGCTTGTTATTTCTCAAATGGCACTAATTTGTACATCACAAGAGCATTAACCGTGACCTAGGGGTTCATACATCATTTTTAATCTAACTAGAATTCTAAGCTAAGGGTTAGTCGATATGTTAACAATTTTCAACATTATTTTCCCGATAGTTACATTTATTAAAATCTTTTATTTGTCGTAACAGTTCTAATCAATTATTGATGGCGTCAACTATATTCCAAGAAAATAGGCTTATGGGAACGGATGCTTTAATTTAGGTGTCACTTACTTTAGAGTTTTAACTAACTATATTTGGGGTAATGCTTAATTAAATTCTGCATTTGAAATTAACACTAGTGACTCAACGTTCAATTTAATTCCCTAAATTGTTCAAGTACCATTTGGAGAGGGATCCCTATAGCTTTTGAGACAATTAATTGTATGCAAGGAAATCTTTCATTTAAGTCACATAATTATAGTTTAGATATTAATGGCTTAATACCTCAATTTATTTAATGGTTGTTCGAAGAAGTATTTTCATGACCTTTTTAAGATATAGGAATGATAGCCATATTTTAGATGGTTAAATTTTATATTAGTTAATTATATAACTCTTTTGTTATGCAAATAGTTTTACAATATATTCTTTAGGCATATTCCAATTTATCTTTAGTCATTTTATGTGGAAGGTTAATCCAAATACCAATTCTTATTTCACTATCATTATTAACTAAATCTACTCTTGAGATTTATTTATCAGTGACATGCTAATGGCAGGGATTATATTTTAAATTATGACTTTCTAATGTAAATGTGTATTTCATTTTAAATGGTTATGGCATATCGTTTAATTAATTTTATGAAGCTCCTTGATTTGTCATTTACCTGGTTGCCTTCGGGTTGGGACTTTTATTGAATTTGGACATTTCACCAAAGCCATCATTTATTAATGACCCTTTATTAATAATTAGTCTTTAAATAAATATTCAAGCCACATTAGTTACTCATATATGATAATTAATCTAATATTAAATCTTAAATAATTTTACTTACATCCTAATCAAATTTATTAGCTTCCATGGATTAATTTCAAATTTTATTTAGTTTTCCTTAATTGAAATGGGTCAAAGAAAAATAAAAAGAAAAAAATGTGGGAGATGGGATTCGAACGCGGGAGCTGGCATTAATCAATCAGCTTGGTTGGCTAACTAGGCATTGCCCTCTTGGTGATAAAGTGGATGCCAATAATCAAAAAAGGTGAGGGGATGCTGGGGCGAAAACAGAGGATCTGGGCCGCGCTCGGTGCCAAGCTCGTCGGTGGCAGCAGAGGAGGTGGCTGGACGTGAGCACCCACAAAAATGGATTGCTCACACCCATGCCCACCCATAGACGTAGTCTCGCCGGCCAATTTGGCCAGGGCAGTGGTCGGCGGTGGTGGAATAGGGTAGGGGCGAATACGGCAGGGTACATTACCAGAGTTTGATTGAATGCTAAGGGAGCATCTAGGCATAGGCAGGAGGCTACCTGGGGGGTTGGCGTAGCTTGAACGTGGCGGTGAGGTACAGGTGGGGAGGAGTCTGCCCGAGGATGGGGACGCCATCATGGTGCTCCAAGGAAGCTCCGGCTCGGCGGAATTAGACCATGGTGGCGCTAATCGATGGATTTCCCATCGGTCGGTGTTGGAGAAGAAGGTGCCGCCAGTGGGCTGTGGAGCACGAAAGGTTGATTCGTTGGGGTGGGAGAAGGAGTGGAGGATGGCGGTACTTCCTGGGGGTGAGGCAGGCATGATAGGCGGCAGAACGGGCTGGTGACATGGGGGTGGTTGGCTGGTCATGGCGAAGGCATGGCATCGTGTGGCTATAGGGCATGGGCGATGGGATGCAGTGGCTTGGGCGTGGGTCAGCTCGGGCATGCATGTGACATGGGCACTGTGGCTGACGGAGGCAGTGTGGGAGGCACACAGCTTGTCGGGCCAGAGCAGAGAAGCAAGGGAGAGAAGAGGGAGAAGGATGGCGGGAGAGGGGAAGAAGAAAGGGAAGGGGTTGGCAACGCGACGGAGTCAACTCCTCGGGTGTGCGCTCAGGTGGCGATGTGGACGCGAGAACTGAGATGCCGGTGGCCAGGCGGGGATGCGACGGAGGCGACACGCTCGGAGATATGGTGATGCGACGAGAGGCACAGGGTGACTGACACCAGGCTGACGCGAGCGTAGGTGCGGTGACGCTGGAAAGGAAGCGGGGCTGGGGTGACGCACACATAGGGAGCCGGTCAGCGACGAAGACGGAGAAGAGAGATGGGAGGGAGAAAGAAGATAGCGCGACAATGACAGACGAATAGGAAATAAAAGAATAGGGATTAGGAAAAGAAAGAAGAGGAAGGAGAGAGAAAGAGGCTAGGAGAAGCCAGGCCCACCTGAAAGAAAGAGTAAGAAAAAGAAAGGGGAGAAAGAGGGAAGAAGAGAGGGGGGGAGAGGGAAAAAGGTGGAGAAGAGGTGGGGCCCACATGGAAGAAGGAGAAAGAAAAATAAGAAGGAATTTGGCTAGCAAAATTTGGAATTTGAGATTTTTCCTTAGAAATTGATTTCATATTTGAATTTTGAATGATAGCTGGATTCCAGAACTTCGAATTCCTTTTAGACTGTATTTATTTATTCAGCTAATTATCCCTCTCTATTTTATAAACCGTGTTTTAATTTAATAAATTAAATTTGGATTTAGGTATTCGGAGGTTAAACTCACATTTAAATTATTTTATATCCTTTATTATTATGATTGTATTTGTGCTTGAGAACTATTTTCAGTTATTATTTGCTCAGCACAATACTCGAGAAAACCCAAATAAGATTTCGACAAAAATTTCAAATGCCAACAAGATGCAAATAAAAGTTTTAAATTCTTCACAATTTCAAACATCCAAAATTTAGGATGTTACATGTTATGACCACCTTCGACATTGATCACCTAAATACCTTATCACCTTAGAATAAAACTTTGGTTAGTACACTATTATTGGCTGAAATTTTGGTAGCAAAGCTTATACAAGCTTAGAAATGATCCTAAGTTTGGGATAAGTTTTTCACATAAAATGATGATTATTAAAAATGTATTCTTGACTTTGGTGAGTCAAGAAGGTGTATGAAATATTTAATAACAAAATACAAATACCTGGTTTAGACTTAGGCAAATGGATAGATGGGTGGTGCTTGGTGGCACAACATGGGTGCTTGGAACAAGAGATATATGGAAGTCTACCTAAGTTAATTAAGGACCGATCTGTGAGTTACTGGTGCAAAGCCACATCGTACTACCACAAGTCTAGTGTAGGACCGACCTAGATAACTAATTTGTGAGGTCCCAATCTGAGTCTTGCTATATGTTGAATGTGAGCGTGACATAGGCCATAAGAAATCTCACGACACAAGAGGGGTCCCTGATAGTGGATTTTTATTGGGGTGAAACCTTAGGGGTGTGACCAGGTTGATAGCATTGCATTGTAAAGGTCTTGTGATAATCTCTTAGTCGCACACCTTTGGAAGTGTGTTAGACGGACAATATAAGTTGATTACCTCTTTTGGGTAAAGCTATGCAACCTCTACAAAGAGTATAAACTATCCTAAATAGCCTTGCTCACGGTCATGGGCAAGTTGAGTAAAGTTTTTTTTTGTAGATTATACTTTGGTTTTCCAAACGGATTTCAGAAAGATGATTTGTGGGTAAAGTTGGGTTGAAACTCTAGGTTGGTGCCTGTGCTTAAAATGGTGATAGGTTAGTGCCTACACTAGTGTTTATATATGATTAAAAATTAAGTTATATATTATGATTACAATTTTAAAATTAATTATATGATTAAAAATTAAGTTATATATTGTGATTACAATTTTAAAATTAATTATTGTATTGTCAAATTTGGCTTTACGCTCAAATAACCCTATTATGCCTTCACTTGTTAACATGCAAAAAAAAAGATATTTGATGTATAATTCTGATGGCCAGCCGTTCGATCATATGCACACGCGCACAGGTGATGACAAGATTTGTGATCTTGCGGATATCTAGGTCTCGCATGCCAAGACGGGGAAGCTCATCGAGGGATAGCTGGAGTACCCAGGTGACCATCGCAAACCAGTGCTATATTGCGCAGACCCAAGTGATTGTGCTTTGCCTCAACCTGCCCTGCAGGGTGGAGCCGATGGACACGAGCCTGCTCTTGCTGGTCAGCCAAAGTGAAAATGCCTGCCTCATCGCCAACGGCGAGCCTATCGCCAAGGGTTTGCCAGTGACCTTCACCTACGCCTCCAAGACACCATAGGACTTCAAGGTCATGATCAGCGCCATGTCGTAGTGTTGAGCATAATTAAGTTCCTACATATAGGTCCTAGAGTGCATGCACGTGTGATCGAACGTCTTCAATTCTCACGTGATGTGATGTTCCAGGCTCGATTACTCGACTCGACGAAATCAAGAAATAAAAACTTTGTTTTCTTATGTTGATTGGTTCAGAAAGACGGAATATATTCAGTGTGAGTGGCTAATTCTGTGTGAAGGTGTGAAAGTCCATGTAGATCGTTAGATTTGGGGCGTACGGCCTGGATGGAGACAGGTGGGAATCCTATAATCCACTTGAACTCTTTTATGAAAAACCCCCATACAGTGGAAATTTATCGTGAAAAAAGCCACTACTTCCATCCTTGTCGCCCCCCTTTGATGTGGCCAAGAGTGTGAATACTACATTGGTTTGTGCTTCATTTATATATGCAATCTGAAGTTACAAGGCTTAGTAATGCTGAATTGCGCAAAGAGAAAGAAGCCATCGGTTATGGGATAGAGAAGAATATCCTAGTTTGTGCGGATGCTTATGTGATTCCTGCTTTGCGCAGTGTAAACAAGACAACAATACATGGAATTAGAGGTGTGGATGGAGAAGAAAGAAAGTTAGTTTGGTTAAAGAGGAAGACACAAGATCAATCAAGTTCTCGTGATTGCAGTTCTGTCCACAAAGTTCATGAAGTCCTCAACGCCAATTCTGAGGTTTCTAATGCACACAAAACACATATTTGGAAAGATAATGAAGTCGACTTTCCAATTAATCAAACGGCGCTTGATTTGGAGCTTCCTACACAAAGTTATGGCAACTTCATTGGGTGCTGCACGAGCTGTCCGGAGAGACACGCAAGACCTGCCAAACATAAAGAGTCCGAGTATTGTAATGCAAGTAAGGGTAAAATTTGACCACACCATAGTTTTTCAAAGGTTGAGAAGGATTCCTTTTCAGGTTCCAAATGGATTTTGATGCACCATAAACAACGAAAGAAAACATATACAGATTTGAATTCAGTTCGGATTCGGTTTAGGTTAGACAGGAAGTCCAACACTAAAACGCCCATAACTTTCATAAATGGAGTCCGATTTGGGCGTTCTCGGACTCGTTGGAAAGCTATTTCGAGACCCCATACAATGGATAAGGTGCCAGTCATGGAATTCTCATTGTTAAGTCGCAAATTGAGAGAGAATCCGGTGGTACTAGTTTAGATATTTCCTTTTTAGCTCGTATTGGAGTTTGTTTCGGCCTTAGGCCAGATTGTGCGTGAATTTTAGTCAAGGCCGTGTATTGTGCATCAATATAAGGCCAGGGCCTTAGTCCCATTGTAACTTAGGCTATGATATGATAAGTTTTTATACTAGTGAAATAAAGGAGAAAATCGCCATGATGGTTGGTGACGGCTAGATTGCGTGATTGCAAGATTTTCTCGTTTGAAGTTTGCTGAGTTGGTGCAAAGCAAGAATATGAGATTCTTGAGATTGGCCATTGAATCTACAAGGTTTATCTCTTCTAATTCGTGTCTTCTTGCTGAATTCATGGTTTGGGGAGTTTAGTGGATTGCTTCTAGTGTGCGCCTTGCATACTAGTGCAAATTGCCTTTATCAATATTGTTTGCTACATCAAGACAAGGAGAAGACTCTATCCAAGGAGAAGGAACCTCACTGATCGTACTGAGAAAGATCGGGCCATCCCTACACATCAACAAATGCTTAGTTGGTCCGCATCACCATTCATCATACCTCTTCGCTCCACTCTCTCTTTTTCTCACATTCCCTGCTCTCTCTTGACCCCAATTGGAAGGGTTAGATTTAGCACTACCGCTGTTGCTACCACCATCCGCACCAGCTGTTGGGCATGGAATTTATGTTTTGAACCCTATATGTTTACCATGTTAGTCCTATGATTAGAACCTAGTACACACATTCAAAAACATTCATGTCACATCCACACATGATAAATTTAAAACAAGGTAGTGTATATAGGTAGCGATCGAACATAAGCATATGCGGCAAAGTTTACAACACTTCAGCCGGCCAAGCAAATAGAGCATACAATAAAAATAGTTCAGAGAAAGTGGAGATAAAAGAGGCACCAAAAACCAGCGACTATGCCTCAACCCATGCACAAACAACTGATTGGGGCAGAACCCTCGAAATCAGTGTCCTCATCGCCAAAACCTGCTGCGTAATAGTAATCAACAAGAAATGGTGAGTACGAAAATCATACTCTACAAGACTTTATAGCAAAGTTATATGGTATGCAGGTTGAGTCAAAGGTAGCTGTCGAGTCTAGTACAATTTGCGAAAACATGCTTTCAATTGAAATAACGAATAATAGATTGCAAATAGAAGTTGTAAGAAATTTGGATTTGATTAGTAAATAATAATAAAGCATAAATAACATGATGCGGAACAAGAGGTTTGCCGTCACATGATTTCGAAACAACGGCAAAAACATAGCTGAACAAGCTATGCATGGATATCCCTACCATACATTCCATGAACCATTTTATGAAACATAGCACTACTAAGATGGAGGATTCAGCAAGTCATCCGTGACTATCGACATAACTATTTGAATAGTTTTATACTCTTGAAAGGTTGCACACTTTATCCACATGATATAAATATCTCACTATGTTATACAAGTCATACGTTACTATCAGTATCCGATTTAAGAGTTTAAGAAGAAGATTTACATTACTGGCCTTAACAACCACTACACTATGACTCCCTTCTTAGGATGGGGAGTGCCCTCTAATGTTCCAAGACTGATACAGTGTGTCGGGTAAACCTTCCTTCCTGGTAAGGTCTCTTCAAAAATGGATACCCTACAATCTACCACCTATAGTGACATTGCTAGCATATGGCAACTTATTATATTAAGGCCTTTTCCATAATGGCACATGTTGTTGTACATTATATTTTGGGTCTAACTACATCATAGACTCAGTCCTTGATGACATGGGCGAGACAACCACAAACCATAATATCGTGCTAATTGCACCAATCTCCATAACCAATCGCCCAAGTCCAAATCAAGTTTTCCATTTTATTTTCTAACCAAAATAATAGACATAGCCCCCCTAGACCAATTCTTAAGTATCTCCCATTTTTGAATATTTTGATCTATTTCCAATCTAGCACATCTAGTTATATTATGAGCATGGCTAAGTATCAACTACTTCGCTTCATCTCTACGTTTCATGTTTCACCAATAGTCGATATAAATGCTAAGGAGACACCAACAAGGGTAATAATTTATTACGAAGGGATCAATGCAACAATTCGGTATAACTATCGACCTCAATATAGAAATTTTTACCAAAATTAAGCACATGCATAATAGTTTCAAACAAAATATACATAACGGTGAAATATAGGATCAACATGATCAAAGGAGCTGCTTGCCTTGCTTGTTTAACTTTGCTTTGGCTCGTCAACAAAATTCTCTGGAACGTTCGTATCTAGTCGATAAATACGAAATATCACAAATAAGTGCCAAATGAATGCAAACAAAGAGTAAATCCAATTTTTTTTTGCAAACAGTGAAAGAGCATGATTTTAGAAAATTTTACAAACAAAAATCATTCACTTTGGAGTTCATATGCAAAAGTTAAATGCATTGAATATGGTTTGGATTGAAAAATGCTAGGAAAGAAAAATACAATTCACGAATTTCTACTATAATTTTCATTATTGTTTCTAAAGGGAATTATGGGTTTATTGCATCATTAGGCTAATAGGTGGGGCCTACTCATCAGGGTTTTATTAAGTTCTATAAGGACTGACGCGTAGGGTCTATATGTCAGTGACTCCTTATTTCAACTAGTTCAAGTTATAATTTTATTTTGATTAATCCATTTGGGCCCACATCTAATAGGTTCATTAGGTTTAACTAAGATTAATTAAGTTAAACTATTCTCCCAGCGGGGTCTACTTGTCATCGACACACAAGAGAGGCACGGTGGCACTCTTGGTCGAGCTCATTGGCGAGCTTGGTGGTGGCGAAGAGAGGGTCGGAAAGGCTACAACAAGGTCAGGGACAGGTAGAGGAGCTCATGGGGATTCCATTGATGGGGTTGGCGGCTAGAAGGGTTGTTGAAAGAGGGCTCTTGGCCATGTGAAGCGGCGGTGAAGTTCGGTAAATGACGGTATGGGTGATAAGGTGAAACAGCGGGGCAAAGGAGAATAGGTATGGTTCCTTGGGTCTAGCACAGTGCTAACGGTGGGGGCACAGGGACTAAAGATCACTGAACAAAAGGCCGGTGGCAAAGCCTTACGGTGACAAAGAACGGAGCTACGGTGACAACGGCAAAACCTACTACTTCGGCTCACTAGGAAGATGATGGTGAGGATGGCAACAACGAGGAGGCATTAAGGTGGCCAGACAGTGGTGAACTAAGATGGAGGCAAAGGCTTCCATGGTGATGGCTCACCATAGTGAGAATGTGCTGCAATGGAGCATGGAAATGTGTTTAGAGGGGTTAGGGGATGGTAAAAATGACCATGGCTAGGTCTATGGCTCATTGGAGCAACAAAATCGAGGTGGCAACGATGGCAACTGGCTAGAGAATGGAACAGGATTCTTGACAGTTCACTACACTAAACCCAAATTAAGTACGGGGCTAGCCAAATGGAATGAAAAGGCACAAGATGACGTGGAAGAACAGGCTTATAGCACAACAAAATAGAAGATGAGCTCTATGGAGCATATTAGTGATGTGCACTAGAGCTGTGGACGACGAGGGTGTTCCAGACGAACTCGTCCAAGGGGAAAATTGGAGACAACGAGCAACGTGAAGAGAATGGTAGGCTCTAGTGCGGCTTAAATAGGTTGAGTACACAGATTCACTCTGCAAGGCTCCCGAGCAGTGACATGTAAGGCACTCACGAGCACTACAGCCAATCAGATGGCTCAGGCAGGCGATCAGGGGGCTACATAGAAGCTATCGGCATAGCGATGGGTACACGGCCTGCTCATCATGGTGTTGGCACAGTCACTATGGTGTGGTAGGAGGTGGAAGACGATCTGTCGGGTAGGTCCTAGGCACACATGGCAGAGAGTGAGGGAAACGACGGGAGAGAAAATGGTTTTGCGAAAACTCGCTTTTGCATGGAGAAAGTGGGAGAATGAAGGCGGCTGAACGTGTGGGCTAGAGTTGGGCTGGAATAGCAATGGATCAGGCCAAGGGAAAGGAATTTGGCCCACAAGCAAAAAGAATTTAAATTTTGTTTTCTAATTGATTTAATTACAGAAATATTGTCTAAATTTTCAAAATTTTGTTGATTTAGGTCTCTAGCCATGTTTGGTCTCTACCCCTCTATAATACACCAAAATTTTCTTTACTAAATCCACCCCCGTCAACCACCCCCACAGTCATGCCTAATCTAAGTCCACCCAGATTTGTGTACCAAAGTAATCCAACTTCATACAAATGAATGGCCTGAATCTCTCCTCAAGCCTTCTTCTCTTACTCATTGAAGATCCTAAGGCCAAAATCATCCGGATCATGCACATCATTGAACCCAGAATCCCACTCCGTACCCACGCACACGCCCCCGACGCTGCCTCCACCCCGTGATACCCGTCTCCTCAATCGCGCCTCCCCTCCGCTCCCCCCATCCTCCACCGCGTCGCCGCTCCCCCATCTCCGACTCTCCCCCGCGCCTCCCCTCCGCTCCCCCCATCCTCCACCGCGCCGCCGCCCCCCCATCTCCGACTCTCCCCCGCGCCTCCCCTCCGCTCCCCCATCCAACACCGCGCCGCTGCTCCCCCATCTCCGTCTCTCCCCCGCGCCTCCACTCCCGCCGCTCCCCCATCTCCGCCTCTCCCCCGCTCCTCCACTCCCGCCGCTCCCCCTGTCCTCCACCGCGTCGAACACGCCCCCGACGCTGCCTCCACCCCGCGATACCCGTCTCATCGACCGCGCCTCCCCTCCGCTCCCCCATCCTCCACCGCGCCGCCGCTCCCCCATCTCCGTCTCTCCCCCGTGCCTCCACTCCCGTCGCTCCCCCATCTCCGCCTCTCCCCCGTGCCTCCACTCCCCCTGTCCTCCACCGCGCCGAACACGCCCCCGATGCTGCCTCCACCCCACGATACCCGTCTCATCAACCGCACCTCCCCTCCGCTCCCCATCCTCCACCGCGCCGCCACTCCCCCATCTCCGACTCTCCCCCGCGCCTCCCCTCCGCTCCCCCATCCTCCACCGCGCCGCCGCTCACCCATCTCCGTCTCTCCCCCGTGCCTCCACTCCCGCCGCTCCCCCATCTCCGCCTCTCCCCCGCGCCTCCACTCTCGCCGCTCCCCCCGTCCTCCACCGCGCCGCCACTATACATGGCTTAAAAAAAGCTTCAGCCCTTCTATACATGGCCTTCAGCAGATTTATATAGTTTTCAGATAAGTTCACTATTATGTTGTTCCATTATGATGGTCGGACTACTGAATGGGATGAATTTGAGTGGTCTAAAAGAGCCATCCATGTGAGTGCGAGCGAGACTAAATGGTAGGTTATTGTTATTTTCTTCTGTGTTTTTTACAATATGTTGGTATCTTGAATGTTTGACTAGAAAATATTAATAATGTACTTGTTTACCTAAGGTGGTATGCAAAATGATTTTTGCATCCTGATGTCGTTGCCCGATACGATTACATATTCATCTGGGATGAGGATCTAGGTGTTGAACATTTCAATGCGAGGCGTAAGCATTACACTCTTGTTTTATTTGTCTGTTCACTGGTGTTCCTCTTGAGTGAGATAGTCCCAATGCTATTCATTTAGGTACATAGAGCTTGTCGGAAGCATGGGTGGAGATCTCTCAGCCTGGTTTGGAACCTGATAGAGGACTAACATGGCAAATGACTAAACGGAGAGGTGATCAAGAAGTTCACAAGTGAGACACTGAATCCATATTGTTTTTGTTCAATGCTTAATCATCACCCACATATATTAGTTTCTTGAGTGATATTTTCTTTATCTGAGTAACCGAGGAGAGGCGGTGGTGCATCGATCCCCATCTGCCACCATGTGTAGCGTAGGGGCTTGTTGTGTACTTAGTTTTTGTTTAAATATTTGCCTTCACGTTCAATTTCGTGTGCAGATTTGTTGAAATTATGGCAACCGTATTCTCTAGGGATGCATGGCGCTGTGTATGGCATATGATTCAGGTGGCGTGACATTACATGCTCATCTGTTAGTTTTTTTTAGAGTGGTATGCTAACGCACTGTGTTCTGCAGAATGACTTGGTCCATGGTGGTCTCGATTTTGCTCTTAGGAAATGTGTGGAGGTATTCTTTGTCATTATCAATTAGACATTGTTCTCATATGAAGTGACTTATTATTACAGAAGGCTTGTGTAGACTGTATGGGGTGATTTTATTATCGGGGTTGGCTGGGAATGGGCCATGCAAGGGGGTAGGGGTGATTAGGGTGGATGGAGAGATGTAGAGGAAACAGAGGTTGGGTTTATGTTTTCTTTATAGGCTGTGCCAAATCCCAGACTTGGATTACAGGGGGAACGGACATTTAACATACGCCGTACTAAAATTAGTACATGATGACACCATAGCTAAAATATAATGAATATATTTGAAATATTCCATAAAGCTCCAGTTCCAACTAATTAAGGTCCTGTGTGGAATGTGGGAATTTTGCCATATTTTTGCTGGAATCCGAATTGTTTACTATGAAATTTATGCGTTCCAAAAGAGGCCTAAACATGTAATGTACATAACAATGTCAAACCATGCTAATGATGAAGTAAAAGTTTAGATGAATACGGGCACACTCACTTGTCATGGCAAGGTTTCTGTTTTGGTAACCTGGTCCTTGCGTATTCAGTGTGCTCATCGAAGCAGGTGCCTCCATGGAGCTGCAGTTCCACGGCCAGGTTTGTACATGGGACCTCCCAAGAATCACCACGGTTAATCTGAGCTTTGCTCCACTTGGCTTTAATATCATTTTTTAGTTAGTGAGACTTGCTCCACCAACTTACTGGAACCGCAGGGTACCCAACAACCGCCCCCACCCAGCCTTCTTCGTCTCCAAGCTCTCCCCACTCCCCGCCGCTGAGGCCGCTTCCTTCCCCACATCGCTACCCAATATCAGCGCCCACCTCCCCTCACTCTGCTTCAAGGCCGCCCTCCTCTGTCCGTCCTCCAATGTGGCGTCGCTGGTCGGCAGCGGTGGCGGCAAGGGGGCCCATTTAGGAACTACAACAATGCCAACTTCACTAACTACGGATCCGGCGCTGGCGCTGACGCATTCACGAACTACTCCCCGGACATATCAGTATCGACTAGCATGGTCGTAGTACGGGTTTACGACCACGCTAGTCGTGGTCCAAGGTCCCAGGATGTTTTACCACCAAGTTGGTTGTGGTCGAAAGCCACCAGGGCAATTTACGACCATTTAGTCGAAAGTTGGAAACCTGCCGGGAGAGTTACGCCCACTGCAGTCGGTGGCATTTTCGACCACTTTGGCGCTTACGACCACATTGTGTCGTTTACGAATACTTTGGCGCTTACGGCCACGTTGGTATTTACGACCACGTTGGCCTTTATGACTACGGTGGCATTTTCGACCACTTTGGCGCTTACGGCCACATTTGTATTTACGACCACGTTGGCCTTTATGACTACGGTGGCATTTTCGACCACTTTGGCGCTTACGGCCATGTTGGTATTTACGACCACGTTGGCCTTTATGACTACGGTGGCATTTTCGACCACTTTGGAGCTTACGGCCACATTTGTATTTACGACCACGTTGGCCTTTATGACTACGGTGGCATTTTCGACCACTTTGGCGCTTACGGTCACGTTGGTATTTACGACCACGTTGGCCTTTATGACTACGGTAGCATTTTCGACCACTTTGGCGCTTACGGCCACATTGGTATTTTATGACCCCTTTGGCCATGGTCTGCAGTCGGAAGTTGATGAACTTCGACCACGTTGTTGTTTACGGCCACTTTGGTTTTTACGACCAGTTTGATTGTGATCGAAGGTCGGCCAGAAGGTTTATGGCCACATTGGCCGTGATCAAAGGGTTTACGACCACATTATCCATGGCGGGAGAGTTACGACCACTGCAGCTCAATCTAAGCTTGTTCGGAATGGTATTACGACCACATTGGCCGTGGTCGAAAGATACGACCACGTTGTCCATGGTGAAACTCGTGCACATTGGTCGGAAGTGGCTTCGACCACGACGAAAAGTGTTGTATGTGGTCGGGAAGGGCTTCGACCAGCGCGAAACTCGGTTCACATGGTCGGAAGTGGCTTCGACCATGACGAAAAGTGTTGTATGTGGTCGGGAAGGTGTTTAAATCACGTGATAAATGATCGTAGCTTCTGTTAACCGGTCGTATGGTCTCGCGAAGCGGTCGCAAGACCTGGGAATCGGTCGTAGGCTTTTGAGCATTGCGTGTTGGGTGGTTCCGACCGGTCACGTATTTATGTGACATTCATTTTGTGACAAAAATATTTTGTTATACAATATATGAGACGTGAATCTTAATGAATCTGATTGTTCATTTTATTTTTTACAAATTTTATCTTTTGTATTTTACCGTAGCGTTAGCACGGGCACACTACTAGTAAAGCATAGGTAGTTCAATATGAACTTATTGGGTCCCAGAGTCACTTGAGGTAAGATATTGAATACCATTGGGGGAAAGATTTTTAAGAACCATTCACCCCTCTGATTGCCAACATCGGTCCTACAACTTTCAATTAGATTTTAGAAACTTTCAAATTTGGGGGGCGTGGCTTTCAAATGCATTTGAGAACCAACCTTTTCAAATCGTATCAAATGGATTTAACAAACTTTCTAATTGATTTTTGTGGATTTCATCCTAATTTATGTTTCACCCCCATGGTACACATGGAGTACCAACATGACAGTCCGCAGGTACGGCCGACGATGATCAGACCTTTGCACTGTACCACCACAAGGTGCGACCGAGGATGCCCCCCTAGGAATTCGTGTCACCCCAGCTTCTCATATGATAGGGACGGGGTCCCGATCTTCCAACAGGTTCTGGATATGTTCAATTTGGTGGAGGCGCGACACAAATCGATCCGGCTTCCGAACAACACGTTCCGAACCCTACAATCGCAGCACCACGTCTCCTCAGGTTATCAACCGTGCGCAGCCCGGTTGACCTCACCAAGAAGGCTAATCCTCGCCTGCGAATCGAAGAACACAAGCAAGAACAAGGAAGAACACAACTGAATTGCAGATGTATTGATTTAGCACTCGAAAGTTGGGGTCTCACAAACCGATGAACGACGAAACTGTACAAAGGCAAAATTAATCTAAGCAAAACCCCAAACCCTAATGGTGGGGGTGGCGGCTGGCTATAGAGGATTGAGGGGCGTGCAAAACCTCTGGACGCGCCCTAATGGGCTCCAACACGTACAAGGCCGATCGGCCCAAAAGACGGTGGCGCAGCACCCTGACAGATTCTGAATGCCCACTTGTTTTGACAATTCCTGTTGACTCAGAAAAAATTTTGACATGGGACCAGAGCCATTGGAAAGGTATCCTTCTCAGCTTTCTATCCATATGTAGAACGTCCAAAATGAAGTCCGGATGCGATCTGGGCGTCCATTTTAGTGCGGCCTGGTCCTCGACTCCGAATTGGATTCGAAGTCGGCTTGAGTTGGGCCTCCAACATGATTCGACCGCCCTTGCTGGACTTGTACGCCTCATAGCCCTTCTCCAAGTACTTCCAGGTCCTCTCCATGGTTCCTAATCATAATTAAATCATTAGGTAGCAATCGATTCTCAAATGAACAAAAAGAAGTACTTAGGAACGAGCTCACCTATAAATTCAATTGTCGGGCGCGAGCTCTAGTGATTGGTCCTTGAATGTCAAGGGGAGCAGTGTTGTGTGTATCCGAAGAAGTGATGTCCTCATCATCCTCCCCCTCTTGAAGCGGAGTTGTCCTCAACTCAGCCTCATCTTCTTCTCCCAAGTATGGCGTCAAATCTGAAATGTTAAAGGTGGGACTAACCCCAAACTCGGGAGGCAACTCAAGTGTATATGCATTATCATTTATCTTCTCAACTATCTTAAAAGGACCAGCAGCTCTAGGCATCAATTTTGACTTTCTTAACTCAGGAAATCTATCCTTTCTCAAGTGCAACCAAACAAAATCACCCGGTTCAAGTTTAACTTCCTTTCTACCTTTACTACCAGTAATCCTATATTTTCATTCATCTTTTCAATGTTTGCCTTAGTAGTCTCATGCATTTTGACAATAAAATCAGCACGCTCCTTAGCATCATTATGAACTCTCTCACTAGTAGGCAAAGGTAAAATATCAATAGGGGCACGTGGATTGAATCCATACACTACCTGAAAAGGACTTACCTTGGTGGTGGAGTGTTCCGCTCGATTATATGCGAACTCAACATGCGGCAAACACTCTTCCCACAGCTTCAAATTATTCTCCAAAACAGCTCTCAACATGGTAGACAATGTGCGGTTCACCACCTCAGTTTGGCCATCAGTTTGTGGGTGACATGTTGTAGAGAATAACAACTTTGTACCCAACTTGTTCCATAGAGTACGCCAAAAGTGACTCAAGAACTTGGCATCACGATCTGAAACAATAGTAGAAGGCATACCATGCAAACAAACTATCTCTTTGAAAAAGAGGTCAGCAATATGAACGGCATCATCGGTTTTATGACATGGTATAAAGTGAGCCATCTTAGAAAAGCGATCCACAACAACAAAAATGCTATCCCTCCCCCTCTTAGTCCTAGGCAATCCTAAAACAAACTCCATAGAAATATCTGCCCACGGAATAGAAGGAACAGGAAGAGGCATATATAAACCATGTGGATTCAAGCGAGACTTAGCTTTTTGACATGTAGTGCAGCGAGCCACAAACCTCTCAACATCTCGCCTCATCTTTGGCCAAAAGAAGTGTGTGGCCAGAATATCCTCCGTCTTCTTAGCACCAAAATGTCCCATCAAACCGCCTCCATGCGCCTCCTGCAACAACAAAAGACGAACGGATCCAACTGGAATGCATAGGCGGTTAGCTCTAAACAAAAACCCATTATTGATCACGAATTTATTCCATACTTGTCCCTCTTTACAATGCAACAACACATCCTTAAAATCAGCATCAAAAGCATATTGTGCTTTAATAGGTTCAAGACCAAAAATGCGACAATCAAGTTGAGACAACATGGTATAGCGTCGAGACAAACCATCAGCAATCACATTATCTTTCCCTTTCTTGTGTTTAATGACATAAGGAAAAGATTCAATAAATTCAACCCACTTAGCATGTCTACGATTCAAATTGGTTTGACTACGAATATGCTTAAGTGATTCATGATCAGAATGAATGACAAATTCTTTAGGCCATAAATAGTGTTGCCACGTCTCTAAAGAACGAACAAGAGCATACAATTCTTTATCATACGTGGAATAATTAAGAGTAGGACCATTCAATTTTTCACTAAAGTAGGCAACATGTTTGCCTTCTTGCATCAAAACACCACCAATACCAATTCCGCTAGCATCACATTCGAGCTCAAAAGTCTTACCAAAATCTGGAAGTTGGAGCAATGGTGCGTGTGTAAGCTTGTCCTTTAAAAGATTAAAGGACTCCTCTTGTGATGGCCCCCAATGGAACACGACGCCCTTCTTTGTCAACTCAATCAACGGTGTCGCAATGGTGTTGAATTCTTTGACAAAGCGGCGATAAAATCCTGCAAGGCCAAGAAAACTCCGCACTTGGGAGACCGTCGTGTGCGTGGGCTAACTCCATATCGCCTCCACCTTGGCTCTATCAACCTCAATTCCCTGTGGAGTCACAACATAGCCAAGAAAAGAGACTCGATCCGTGCAAAAGGTGCACTTCTCAAGGTTATCAAACAAACGTGCATCTCTCAAAGCATTAAAAACAGCACGTAAGTGATTCAAATGTTCATCCATGGACTTGCTATAAATCAAGATATCATGAAAGTAAACGACCACAAATTTGCCAATGAAAGGACGTAAAACCTCGTTCATTAATCTCATGAAAGTGCTAGGTGCATTAGTTAAACCAAAGGCATGACTAACCACTCATACAAGCGAACTTAGTTTTAAAGCGTTTTCCATTCATCGCCAAGTTTCATTCTTATTTGGTGGTATCCACTACATAAGTCAATCTTTGTGAAAATTATAGCACCACACAACTCATCAAGCATGTCGTCTAGCCTAGGAATAGGATGACGATACCTTATAATAATGTTGTTAATGGCTCTACAATCTACACACATACGCCAAGAACCATCTTTTCGGGAACCAAAGAACAGGAACATCACAAGGACTAAGGCTCTCACGTACGTACCCACGGTCCAAAAGGTCTTGGACTTGTCGCTGAATCTCCTTAGTCTCTTCGGGATTGGTCCTGTACGCCGCACGGTTTGGCAAACTCGCTCCAAGGATCAAGTCAATCTGGTGCTCAATCCCTCGAATGGGTGGAAGTTCTGGATGTATCTCATCAGGGAAAACATCTCTAAACTCCTGCAAAAGGTTAGTGACAGGAGCAGGCAAAGTGCAAGGCATATTATCAAGAGAAAATAAAGCATCTTTGCATACAAAAGCATAGCATGTATCATTAACATCATCAATTGTAGCAAGGTCTGATTTTGTGGCAAGCATAATAGAATTTTTCAAATGGATTACTTGCTGTTTTTCAGATTTATCATGTTCCTTCGGATCATTAGCAGTAGCAACTCTCTCCCTATCGGCCTCTATAATCTCAGCTGGGGTCAAAGGCAGTAAAGTAACTTTCTTTCCCTTATGCATAAAAGTGTATTTGTTACTACTACCATGGTGTAAAGCATCATTATCAAATTCCCAAGGTCGACCCAATAAAAGAGAGCATGCTTGCATGGGAACCACATCACAATCAACATGATCAGCATAAGCACCAATGGAAAAATGGACTCGGCATGTTTGCGTTACCTTAGCTTTTACAGAGTCATTTAACCACTGAATATGGTATGGATGTGGATGTGGTCGCGTGGTCAAGCCAAGCTTCTTGACCAAATCAGAACTCACCAAGTTGTTGCAGCTTCCTCCATCAATGATGACACGTGCGCGCCAGTTCTTGATTGCGAAGAAAGTCTGAAACAAATTATGGCGTTGAAGCTTATCGGGTTGTTGTACCTGTGTGCTGAGGACTCGCTGCACAATGATGCTTCGTAGCGTCGCTGTGGATGCCCCACCAAGGACCAGGTCGTCATCACCACCGCCATTGGCGTCCGAGGCAGCAGCAACATCATCATCGTCCTCGACATCCGAAGTGCTGATGTAGCCTCCATCTTCTGTGGCGATGTATGCCCGTTGGCTAGGGCAATTCTTCTGCACATGACCAAGCCCATGGCAGCGGTGGCACTAAATGTCGGAGGAGCGGCCCGTTGAAGCCACGGAAGAAGAACTCTTGGCTGGATTCTGCGAAGAATTTTTTGTAGAATCTGCAAGGCGTGTCGTGGAAGGTGGCTTCGGTGGCGCTGCTGCAAATTTGTTCACAGGTGGTGGAGGAGAACGAAAACTCGAAGAAGACTTGGGCAGTCCCGTCGATGTAGTCGTTCACGACGTGTAGAAGGGTCGTCCGGTGCTTGCCTTTGCTGATTCCTTGCGTCCTTGCAATTCTTTTTCTGCAAGCATAACAAGCTGGAACACCTGGTTGACAGTAGTAAAATATTTATAATCAACAATGTCTTGAATTTCACGCCGTAACCCTCCGTAAAAACGACAAATCTTATCCTCCGTTTCCTCAACTACCCCACAATGCACCATACCCTTTTGAAGCTCAGCATAATAGTCCTGAACAGAACTATCACCCTGTTCTAAGCGCTGCAATTTTTCTCTCAAATCACGTTTATATGGGGGAGGAACAAAACGATTACGCATAGCTTCTTTTAATCGCTCCCATGTATCAGGTTGTACGCGCATGGTACCCAGTTCATTCCACCAGATAATAGCAAAGTCATTAAACTCAATAGTAGCTTGTCTAACTCTATGTTGTTCAGGAACCAAGTGAGAATTAAACTTCTGCTCTACCGTCATCTCCCAATCAAGATATTTTTTCAGCATCATAAAGACCAGAAAAAGATGGAATGGTAAACTTGACTTTAGCAAAAGGGTCGTCGTTACCATGATGGTTCTGGTTATTACCTCCCATACCATGTCGGTTTTGCTGAAGACGCCGACGTAGTCGTGCATCTTGTGTCGTCGCCGATCAATGTTGCCGTCCGCATCATACTGCTGTGTCATCATCATGATGATGGCCGTCATTGACAGTGGCGGCGTGCCTCAATGTGTCCATCCGACCGGTGAGGTCACCATCCGCCGCTCCACCCGCTCAATGCCTTCTGTGGTGTTCAACTGGGCAATGGCGGCGACGATGATGTCCATTCTCGCGCCGAGTTCAGTGAATGAAGCATTTTGTTTGTCGAGCGCAGCTTGTAGCTGGCCGCGACTAACACACTCGTTGAAATCAACCGGTGTCCCGTCCTCGTCGTCTCCTGCCATGGTTAGTGGAAAAAACAGGGAAACAAAAGGATTATCCCTATCAACTACAAAGTAAGGACAGTGGGAACCCGCAAAGGAAGTGGCTTACCAAGCTCTTACAAGTGTTCTTACCAAAGTAGCAGGTGGTACAACCGGTGGCTGGTTCGTGATACCATGTCGAGCGTGGGTACGATTGCAAGAGTCAAAAATTGTGCTATCCGGAAGTAGGTATATGGAGCTTGGCGGGCCAAATATTTTACTGGAACACAAATCAATAACAAATAGTAATGCTGAATAAATGTCCAAAGCACTGGTCCTAGTTGCTGGTCTAAATGTGTCCTATAGCAGGTATGATAAAGAACAAGACTAGAATATGAAAGCAAAGACAGCAACAAAGATGGCTAGGCAATGAGGAAGCTTAATTCAGCATAAGCACAAAACAAATGAAGCTCTTTCACCTAAAACTGTGCTCTCCCTTTTTTTTTAGGGACGGATAGCACGCTCGCTATAAGCCCTAGGTGCCGAAATGTTTTTCATTTTTTTTCTTTTTTCTTATATTTTTTTCACAGAACAGAGCACAGAAATAGGAACCACACAAAGTTTCACCTCAATCTGATGAAAGGTGTGGCCTACAGAAAATGATGAATGTGCTGTAAATTCGGTAATGAAATTTCGGAGCTCGAGTACTGCACTTTCTAGGCCGAATTTGGGCAAAATAAATTCACCGAACCCGACGAAGTTCGTATGCGAAAGTTACGGCCGTTTGAAGAAGGGACTCCGAGTTATGGTTGCTGTGGAGGCCGAAACGAAATCGGGTGTAGGAAATTGGTGGAAACTAGGGGCGGAAGCTCAGGGAAAAGTGGGGGATGGTGCTGGGTGATCACGGGATGCGATGGATGTCTCAAAACAGAGGGTGAGATATGGGTGGGAAAACAAAAATTGACGGCTAGGGTTTGTATGAGAGGTAGCGGAAGCAAGACAACCCGAAACAAAACACGATCTAAACCAGCAACACAACTCGACTAAGGACACAAACTCAACACTACGGACTCTGAAATCAAATTGTGGAAACGGCTAAATGAGATTTGGGACAGGGAACAACCTATGACTACAATTTTTTTAGGGATTTTTCTTGGACTCTAGGATGAAACCAAAAACAACAAAGGTAGGATAACTCGAACCTGAAGCAACACCTGAAGCTCTGATTACCACTTGATAGGGACGGGGTCCCGATCTTCCAACAGGTTCTGGATATGTTTGATTTGGTGGAGGTGCAACACAAATCGATCCGGCTTCCGAACAACACGTTCCGAACCATGCAATCGCAGCACCACGTCTCCTCAGGTTATCAACTGTGCGTAGCCCGGTTGACCTCGCCAAGAAGGCTAATCCTCGCCTGCGAATCAAAGAACACAAGCAAGAACAAGGAAGGACACAACTGAATTGCAGATGTATTGATTTAGCACTCGAAAGTTGGGGTCTCACAAACCGATGAATGGCGAAACTGTTCAAAGACAGAATTAATCTAAGAAAAACCCCAAACCCTAATGGTGGGGGTGGCAGCTGTATATAGAGGATTGAGGGGCGTGCAAAACCCCTGGACGCGCCCTAATAGGCTCCAACACAATACAAGGCCGATCGGCCCAAAAGACGGTGGCGCAGCACCCTGACAGATTCTGAATGCCCACTTGTTTCGACGATTCCCGTTGACTCAGAAGGAATTTTGACATGGGACTATAGCCATTGGAATGGTCTCCTTCTCAGCTTTCCATCCATATGTAGAACATCCAAAACGGAGTCCGGATGCGATCTGGGCGTCCGTTTTGGTGCGGCTTGGTCCTGGACTACGAATTGGATTTGAAGTCGGCTTGAGTTGGGCCTCCAACATGATTCGACCGCCCTTGCTGGACTTGTGCGCTTCGTAGCCCTTCTCCAAGTACTTCCAGGTCCTCCATGGTTTCCAATCATAATTAAATCATTAGGTAGCAATCGATTCTCAAATGAACAAAAAGAAGCACTTAGGAACGAGCTCACTTGTAAATTCAATTGTCGGGCGCGAGCTCTAGTGATTGGTCCTTGAATGTCAAGTGGAGGAGTGTTGTGTGTATCCGAAGAAGTGATGTCCTCATCATCATATGCCATTGGCGTCTCCGTTGCCATCAAGTTGGTCGACAAGATGGCAAGATAGACCATGGTCGCGGCAGCAAGAAGGGTGTCTGCCAAGAGGATCGGAGCTGCTTGGCTATGTCTATAGCCTGGTATAGCAAGTAAAGTATTGGCCAAAATAAAGGGTTGCCCCACGACATGATATTGTTTATCTAGCCTGAAGGATAAAGATATTTGTTTATTTGAATCATGCCATAAATATATAGATAAAGAATGGAAACTATTTTGGAGCATAGTAATGTATAGCTATCCAAATAAGTGATATACTCATTTTGTATAGTAGCATAAAAAATTCCAAATTAGGCACACCTATTTTGGAGTACAATAATGTATAGCTATCCAAATAAGCTGATACACTAGTTTTGTATTATTGTATAGGGATACACTAGATCTGTATAGTTATCCAAATCAGATATAATACATATCTTTATATGGGGCTCTCATGCACGAACATGTGCATGTTTTTTTTCCTAGCTCACAGTTTGAGTAGAGGACACACATGATCAATGATTCAAATATAAAAGCTTCCAACTACTGATTTTAAAATGCAAAATAGCACTATAATCCCTCAGACTATTTCAGTCGGTGCGATCAAGCCCCAAAAGTCTAATTGAGTCCCTTAATTATTCAGTTTTGTGCAAGTTCAATTTTGCTGATTTGAGCCCCACAATTATTCAATTTTGTATATTTTAGCCATTATATTTTAAAAATTTGCCTAATTAAGCCCTTTTGCTTACACCATTAACAAAATTGGGGATGTGATTACATATTTGTGTCAATTTGGATAGCTAGTTCAAGTAGGACATATATATAGTAAAAATAACTAGGACTCCTTGGTTCCTGCTCACCTAAACCATCTGCCCTCCAATTTGTTTTACAATTCGTGCAAAATTAGTGGGCATTTTATTATTCTGTACCCAACCCGTCACATGCTAGACAATCCACTGTATTTTACGGAAAATAATAGTTTCCATGTATACATGTTTCTAAATGTGGTCATCTTCCCTGTCACCTCCTCCTTCTCTCCTGAATCGCGCCCATCTACTGGTAACACCGTTCTCCACCTTCACTGGCCGCGGCCACTGCCGTTCTCCTTCACCACCTCTATGTGCTTCCCATCACCACGGCTCCTCCAGCACCACTACTTCCCACCACTGAGCAACCCTAGATTCGTACGATAGATCTGAATATCCACCGCTTCCTGCCTCTACAACAACCAATTTAGGGGCCCCATTGCCGGCAAGGAGGAAGATGATGCCGAGATTACAAGACCACCACAGGCACCACCACTACTGGTAACGCTGCCACCCATTTCCTTTATACTCCTCTACCCATCTCATTAAGCTCCCAATCTCACGCTTCTCTCCCTCTATCAATTTTGGAGTTGGGAACTTAGGGTTTTTATCTTCAAATCGATGTTTGGGCTCTAAAATTCAACCTTATTTGAGGTGACATTTTTAGGGTTTGTTCAAAACCCCAAGTTCAAATGTAATTCTAGATGGTGGATGAAGTTACAAATTTTGGTTCGAATTGATTTATGTGTAAAAGTACTGACACTTTTGGTGTGAAAGTACTGACACTCGTGATGGATTGGATAGGCCATATTTGATCTAGTAAATCATGTTTTGGGTTCTGATTGATTCACTAGTATAAATGCTTATTTAATTTTGTCAAGGGTGAGGGACTGAGTTCGGATTAAATTAGCAACAACTATTCTCTATGAGAAGTAAATTTCAATTGGTAACACATGGCATTGTTTAGTGTATTCCAATGAATTGCGTATTATGGAACTAAGCTTTTGTAATGAAATTTGTAGATAGTAGCTAGGAATACCTAGCTCTTTGAATCATTTTTTTGTTGGATCGGAAATGGCAACAGAGCGGGGGTGAATGGTGCCTCTTAAAAATCGACCCCCAAAGTATCCAGGAAAAACCCAACTCCGATAGCTATGGTAGCTATGAAGTTGAAAAAGAACGAGCGCTAACAAGATTATGACAACTGAGCTCAAAACAAAGTCACGGCAGAAACGAAGCTCAAAGCATAGTCACGGCAACGAACCATCAGTAAAATATTGCCACGGCAGAAAACAGCACAAACAACATCACGGCGGACGCGAGCTCAAAGCATTGTCACAGCAGCGAATCTTGGGAAATCGGCTGCCACGGCAAAGCAAATCGAGAATTATTGCACGGCGAAACTACGACAAAAATGCTGCCACGGTAGAGAAACAAACAAGTGCTGAAACTGCAGACAACAAGTGCTGCCAAAAGCACAAAAGAAGAAACAAAAAACTAAAAAGGGAAGATGACCCACCCAAAGAGAATCAGATCACTGGACAAGGCATACTAAAGCAAGGAGTACAAGCTGCAAATGGATGAAATTGATGGCCGAAACAAGTACTGAATGCTGCAGCCAAACAACAGTTTTCACCATGCAAAAGGACTTTGAAAACAGCAAGAAATGATAGCAAATACTGCTGCCAAACAAAGCTAAAAGATCAACCTTGCTGCTGCAGCCGAAAGAGACAAAAAGATTGATTTTTCTTGCTGGCAAAGAAAGAACTAAAAGGCTGAAGATTCAAACGAAAGAAAAAGAAGCAACTAGAAAAGTAAAGAGCTGCAAGCTGCTGGACCAAAAGAGATAAAAACAGTGAGAAGAAGGAATCACGTTGCATACAATTCACTGCTATTTACTGCCCAGCTCGGCACTACAAAAAGCAGCCAAGAATAGTCTCTCCTGCCGAAATAATTGCAGATTTAAATTAGCTGCCTTGAGCTCTCAAAAACAGCAAAGAGATAACCACTGCTGCTGCTGTCCGAAGTGGATTTTAGGCTGCAGTTTGGCAGAGAAAGAGAGCAGCCCAAATCAATGAAGATACTAAAAATACTGCATGCTGCCGAACACTAAAAAGAGCAATAGATGAAGTCTTGCTTGGCCAAAAACAAAGGACCAGAGGCTTCAATCTGATTTCTACTCAAGACAAGACAACCAAACAAGGAAGATTATCACAAGAAAGACATAGATCAAGGCTTGAGATCAAGAAACGCAGACTGAACATACAAAGAAACACAAGCGAGGAACAACTCAAACACAAGAACTTAAACTTGATACGGAGACATACATGATTACATGATAGTTGTTCTCAGCTCATCTCTCTCTCAAACTCACACTAAGTCTCCATACATGCTTGAGAAAACAAGAACTCAAGAAAGGAGAGAGCCAAATAAAACCCTAACTTTCACACATACTCTCTCAATTTCAGCACTAGAGAGCACCTCTCTATTTATAACCTCCATAATGGGTTCACACCATGCTTTACCCATTAAGCCTCCACCAACTCAATGCTTTATCCAAACCCGCTTCCTTTTGTGCATCTTTGCGCTTTTACCAAAACGCCCCTCATGCACCTTCCAGGAAGCTTCCTCATTCCTTGCCCTCCAAGCCACGCAGCCACCTCGAGTCCTCGCCGTCTTCGGCACACCTCGACCGTTCTGACCTCGGCACCGCCCATGCCTAGTCCGGTCATCCCGTGCCTCGCCACGACTCCACTCGATGTCCTGCAGCCAACATAGACAAGAAAAAAATCACATAGCACCGCTCGCGATAAAGTAACCATTAGCGAAAATATCAAGCTTGATAAAGCCCAAACCTGTCGAATCAAAGTATAAGCCTCCTAAGCCCATACGACCAAGTTTGACCAAGTCCGACCGAGCCGATTGCACCGTGCAACAACATGGTCCAAACCACACAAACCAAACTCGACTTTCCTAAAACCGATGTCAATTACTCATCACACACTCGGGGTCACCTCCACATGGTCCATCATTTTTACATTTTTCTTTAGTGTCTGTTCGATTTGTTTTGATCCTTCGAGTTGGTATGTATGTCAACATCAAATGTTTCAAAATGCTAAGGCTACCACCAGCTGCAAGTGCCTGAAGAATGAGCAGGTATCTTCTTCACTGTCTCCTGAGTATGTTCTCATATGAAAATTTTTATTATTTGTTTTTTACTTTTGTTTGAATCTTGGTGTTATAGTAATGAGGGTATGATCAATGTATATACTTTTCCACCACAGCCATTCCTTGTTGAACAATTGTGATTTTTGTTGTTTATTTGTTTATGGAGAATGTGTATGTTCAGTTGCAGAAAAGGGTATGTCAGGAAGTAGCTTTTTTTGGTTGGGAAGCACCATATAGAGTTAATTGGGTTGATTGGTGTTTGACAGTGGCTTAGGTTCAATACTTGGTAAATTTGAACCGATAAAAATCACACTGTAATTCACCCACGCCATTCGTCTCCATCAAACATACAAGCAAGTAATTGTTATTTTGATTGTAAATTAGTCTATGGCTAATGAGTATGTGCAGTTCGAGGAAATCTATGGCACGAATAATCTATTTGTTTCTGGGTGCAATAGTTCATTTAGTACATGCTTTTTTCCTATGCATCATATCCCATCCATGTAAGTAACTTTATCTGAATTGTAATGCTGAGATTGCTACTTAAATTTTACAATTCATAATTGTCAATTGATAAATAGTATGTATAGTTTGGAGTAATGTTTATCCTGAAAAATGAAGTATAAGCCTTTTTTCAACTATTGTTATTTTGATTGTAAATTAGTTTGTGCATAATGTGTATGTGCAGTTCGAGGAAACATTATGGCATGAAGAAGCTATGTTTGTTTGTGAAGTACTACATAACAATTCCAGACTATATAACACAACATTTCCTATCTCATATGTGGTAATTGATTCCGAGAAGAATATTTTGGCAACTACAGATCATTAGCCATGGAATTTATCAATTTCCTTACATATGTCTGACTCTTTAACATACCTGTTCTACTGTCTTGATCTTCTTAATTAACTAGCAGACGTACATACTTGTAATGAAAGGACTTCTCTTACTTAACTATCACATACTCACAATTGTTGCACAACGGCGGAAATTAAATATCAAAGTTTGTAAGTGCAGCTATGATTTTTGAATCATGGTGTTATAGTAATGCGGGCACTACTACAAAAAGGGTCATCACAGATGGTTCAGAACTATCATCACAGACGGTTTTTTGAACCGCCTGTATTTATGTGTCAGTGATAATCGAAGGTTATCACAGACGGTTTGTGAGCCGTCTGTGATAAAGACAACACAGACGGTTTGTAACTAGAACCGTCTGAGGTACTCACACATCACAGACGGTTCTAGTTACCATCCGTCTGTGATTAGCGAGTATCACAAACGGTTGGTATATAGAACTGTCTGTGATAGTCCTTCATAGGCAGCTTATACCACAAAATCATCTGTGATAGTTCACTCTATACCTATTTTTTTTGTTTTTTGGCTAGCCTCAAGAAATAATGTTACCTATGCCCTTTGAAAACAAGCAAATACAGTGGCAAATAAACACAACAGCACATTCTATTTCCATTAAGATTAAAAATCCACCATTATAGTATAAAAAGATAATGAACCCAACTCTTTAACAAGGTAAGAATATATAAGAAGCAGATATCATAGCAGACAGTAGAAGCTGGATGCATCGGATGACGCCCGGATATCACCGACAATGGAGAGGCGGTGGTAGCGCCACCTTTGTGGCACGACGGTGAGACTACACAAGACAATCTTATGACACTTACGACAAGAGTGTGTTGTGCAGTCAACCATAGTGTCACAACGGATGCGCTAGCTCATGGCGGTAGTTGGCGAGGTCGAGGAACAAGCTGGATGCATCGGATGGCGACCAGATATCACCGGCAATGGAGAGGCGACGGTAGCACCACCTTTGTGGCATGACGGTGAGACTGCTTAAGACACTCTTACGATACTTATGACAAGAGTGTGTTATACAATCGATCGTGGTGTCACAATGGAGGCGCTAGCTCATGGTGGTAGTCAACGTCGTCAAGAGGGATGCAGGAAGCTATATCGTGGATGGACTCACCTACCGGTGAAAAGGTAGATGGGGGTCATTAATAAGGGCCAAGCGGTGGGAGGAACCGGTGCCTGCCATTTGATGTGTTGAGAATGGACGGGTGAAATCAAAATCCTGGGAGACATGCCATGGATCGGTGACATGTCATTATCAGAGATGGTTTGTTATACGAACCATCTGTGATAACACATATCAAAGACGGTTTGTTATACGAACCATCTGTGATAACTCACATATCAGAGATAGTTTGTTATACAAACCGTATGTGATAACTCACATATCAGAGATGGTTTGTTATACGAACCGTCTATGATAACTCACATATTAGAGATGGTTTGTTATACGAACTGTCTGTGATAAGGTATACGAACCGTCCACGATATTAATATCAGAGACGGTTTGGTATATGAACTGTCTGTGATAACGCTTAAATATGCGCACCCTAATCCAGTTCTTCTAAACTGTCCACTTATCTTCTTCACCAGATTTCTCAATAATGGTATCTAATATTCTTTTGATCTCCTTTCTCTCATCTATCCATTATGAGTTGTTCGCCTGCAACGTTACACAGGCGACCAACAATTTACGTCTGGAGCAGCTCCTCCGCTCTCACCCTGCTATCCTTCCTTGCCTCGCTTCCATCCGTCAGCTGGACCTCATCATCCACCGTCGGCGGGGGTGTCTCGTTGCCGCTCAGCAAAGGGAAACCGCCCTTAGCCTCGTTCTTCTCTGCAATGTGCACAAAGCGGAAAAAGCTCTTGTGGCAGTGGAGAGACACATGGATAACATTACCGATCAAGCAGAAGCGGCCGATTCTAAGGAAGCTTATCATGGCATCCTCTATGAGATTATGGACTGTGCTAATGATTTGCCCAGACTGGAGGAGGAAGTGCACAGGGCAAGAGCAAACTTCACGGCATTCGAGAACTCAGCGGCACCATAATGCCCAGACTCCATGATTAAGACTTTCCATCTATGATTGAGATTTTCTATTCATAATTAAGACTTTCCATCTTGATATTATATATCATTGCACTTGCACGCATCTAAAAGCAATCTAAAGGCAGGGAGGCTTGGTGCCCGGGCACCCTGGTGTCCCATTTTAGCGTCCTATACACACACACATACTGGTACTATTATTGAAATTTTATAATGTATTTGAGATATCTTTACACTAAAAAATGATGCATTAGATATCTTTGTCTATACAATTTTTTTCGACTTACTGTTATTGTATAGTCTTTCTAGACAGAACATAAGCAGGTCCAGATGATAGTTGATTAGTTTCAAAAATTGCAGTTACAACCAACATTGGCTAGATTAACGCCCATGTCGCTGATATATTAGGTGGAAATTGGAAGGTCCAATTAGACAATTTTCAGCAGTTAATAGACTTACTTGACCAAAATCAAATAATAGAGGGTCACAAATCGACAAAGTTAGACTTGAAGGACTTGATTACCAAAAACTAAATTGATCAGGGGCTCAACTCAACTTGTAGTGCAATTTTGCCATAATAAAAAATTTCAAATTGGTGTCAAAACTTTCAAATGTGACCTTTCTAATGGATTTCAAAAACTTTCAAATTAGGGGTGTGAACCTTTAAATGGATTTGTACACTTTCAAATACGGAGTGTGAATATTCAATTGAATTTCATAAACTTTCAAATTAGTGAGAGATATTTTTAATGGAACATTCAATTTCGAGAGTGGACTTTTAAATGGAGCTTTCAAATTCAAGAGTGAACTTTTAAATGGATTTGAAAAACTTTTGAAATTAGATAGTGCACTTTCAACCGAATTTCATAAACTTTCAAATCTAGGTGTGAACTTTTTAATTGCTTTTGAGGAAGTTTTAAGTGCTGGGGAATATAATTGGCTTTCTAATTGATTTGACAACCCTTTCAAATAGGATATAGAAAATTTATAATGGATTCAAGAAACCCTCAGATGGAATTTTCGGACTTCATCCGAACTAACCATGTGGTTTCACCCCATGGTTCCCACGGGGGTGGCAGCATGATGATCCACAGCCGTGGCCAGCAACCAGGGCCTAGCACGGTGCTGCCACAACACGCAACAGCAAAGAACCCTAGCATGGCGCCATCGGGGGTCAGAGCCTCAGAGGAGGGGTCTGTGGAGAGGCCAGTTATTATGGCGATTGTGACTGTAGCACGGAGAGACATGCGCTGTGGGAGGAGAGGATTTGGGAAGGCACTACAACACGTGGCTCAAAGAGAGGTTTTATTTACATGCAAGAGATGTGTTGAACCATGGGCATCTCCAATGCCACGCGCACAGCACGGATCAACAAAGCCCTGACAGCTACGGCGACGGCAACGTACGGCGTTGCTGCTGTTGTTGAAGTCGACCGAAGCCAGCCTCAGCCGCAGCGGGGGCTGACGTCCAACTTGTCGACCGGAAACGACTTAGTGATGGGCCCGACCTGGAACGTAAGCTGGTCGCCGTCGCGGTCGACCTTCCTGACGCCGAACCACGCAAACAGCACCTTCACCTTCACGCCCTCCAGCCCGCCGATCGACCCAACGTGGATGCTGCCGGCGACGCGGCTGCTGTAGTCGATAGTGTACTTTCCGGCGACGCGGAACTTGCAGTCAGCTGGGAGGTATACCTCGAAGGAGCCGTCCGGTCGGAGCACATACCCCTGCACGCCCTCAGGGAGAATGCCAAGCGGGAAGTTGTACTGTGCCAGCATCTCGTACGCCGTCGGCGTCTCCGTTGTTGTCGAGTTGACCAAGGTGACGGCCGGGGGGGCCGCGTTGGTGGTGGCGGCCAGAAGGGTGGCTGCCACGAAGAGGAGGAGGAGTTCCTTGGCCATCTCTGGTGCTTGGTATAAGATGTATAGTCCAAGAGAATCCAGGGGAGACCCAAGCCTTATAAGATATATATAGAGAGAGAGAGAGGAATAGAACTGGAAACTAATTTGGATACAATAAATGTGTAGTTATCCAGATAATACATTAAATTTGTGTTGTCATACACTGGATTTATGTGGTTATCCAAATGAGAGATACACTAAATCTTATCTAAAACTTAGATAATATCGGTTACTCATTGTTACCCCCAGTGTCTTGCCTGTGGAATTTATGGCCCTACTTTTGCTTACTGCTTTTACTTCTGCTTTTGTACTGTAAACATTTGGCCTGATCAATCTTTATGTAAACTATCACCTGACGCGGTATATTTTATCTTTGATGCACATTATCAATGTACGGTATGGTTCAAGCGATGAATGAAATGATTCCGTAATGTAAGAGTGCGTTTGGTTTCGAGGCAAAGTGGGATGGGATGGGGTCATCCCTGTTTTCTGGGACGAGGTGGCCCCTGTCGCTGTTTGATTGAATGGATGAGGCGAGCCCCTTTTTTTGTTTGGTGCAAAGGATGAGTGAAGGACGAGGCTGCCCCAGTTTTTGTTTGGATGGATGAATATGGACACATAGATTTGATCTTTACCCCATATATATATACAAGTTTACATACACAGAAATCAACATAAATATAATAGATAATTAGCAAGCCCTTAACATATATAATTAGCAAGTTTAGATCTAACAGAAGTTTCTGCCATACAGGCATACATAATTCCACTAGCCTAAAGGCTATACAAAAGAAACGATCAAGTATCGAGACCACACCATCGAATAAACAATGGTCCAAAAGAACGATCGAGCATCAAACCCCATAGAACCCACCAGTGCATTGTTTATGGGTTACAAGACAAAATAAAGATCATAGCCCACAGTCCCTACTCTAAGGAAAGGTTTCATTAACGAACTTAGCTAGCAGGCTAATCTGATATGTCAAAGGCAAAGTAGGGAACTTCCTGCCCATACGTGGATTTTCAACCAAATGAGCATAGTGTCATATGCAGGTGTCATCGAAACCTGGAATACTTTGGATTGTTTCAAGCAAGTCATCTGGCACCTCATTATCAGAAGCCTTCTCAATTGCATTGGCAAGTCTGTCAGAACTAGATTTGAAGGCAGCAATCAACCCATCTTCTTCATTGTCAATAATTTTGGCTCTCTTGTTGGGTCTAGTGGCTGAAGATGAAGCTCCATTATCTTCTGGAGGGCTGCGATCAGTTCCAACCACATCATCATTTCCAATCTCAGGAGTTTCAGTTCCAAGAGCCTCACTTGATCCCTTTGCATATTTTCCTGTAGCCATGCTGCTTCCGAAGATAGTGAACATTTCCTTAAAGTGCTCAAGAGGCTTGTTTAAGAATTCAGCATCAGATTTGTGATCCTAAATGTAAAAGCATAAAAATCTATGACAAAAGAATGCAAGATGACAAGTACAAGGATGGAAAGTTGTTTTATACATACCGCCACATAGTCTGTGTAATGCTCATGGTCAAGAGTGATGATAAAATTGTCTTCATCCCAGCCAGCAGCACTCAACCTCCTAAGACTATTAATCCTTCCATACTTTCTCTTCCATGTTCTCAAATGGTTCTTGATATGGTCTGCAGTGAGCCTCATTTTGAAATGTTCATTCAATGCTCTAGTACACATGTTGAGATGGAGTTTCTTGAAGCCTGACGATGTCCTAATGCCATCAGACACCAAGCTTGATAGGTGAGTGAGCATATAAGTGGACATTGCAGAACTCCATACAACATGGCCACTTCCTTCAGGTTGGTCCCCCAAGTGCTCTCCTCGTCCTTCAGACTCCATTGCCTACCATATAGACAAATAGAAAAAAAATGCAGCAACAAATATGTCCATGAAACTATATTCCAGCAAGATATATGAGCCTGAAAACCATTTTTCAACAACAAACATGTCCATACAACTGGATTACAATAATATTTGTCCACAGAAATGCAAATTACAGAAATGCAAATTACACCTACATAACACATACAAATTAGTTTGCATAGTAATTTTGACGGTCTTGCCACATCTGATCTGCTATTTGTTGTCTGAAATTAACCATAAACGCATGTTCAGCAGCTTGCCCACTAGATGTTGTAGCATGGTTATGAATTGGCCAATTGGATTCTTCAATAATCAGATGATCACCCCCATCTTGTATGACCCAATTATGAATAATGCAATATGCTACAACAATGTCTACTTGAGTATGAAATGGGAAGAATGGTGTTGCATCATCAAGAATTTTGAACCTCCGCTTGAGTGATCCAAAAGCACGCTCTACGGTGACACGAAGGGAGGAGTGTCTAAGGTTGAACAATTCCTTCTCATTTTGTACCAGATTGTTGCCCCATTCATTCAAGTGGTACCGAACAGCACGAAAAGGAGGCAAAAATCCAAGTTTAGCTCCGTATCCCGCATCAACTAGATAGAACTTGCCTAAGACATGATGTGAAAGTATGTCACATTTCTATAAGTCAAGGATAGGTATTGTCAAATGATGCTACAAACTTAATCTATTTACCTTCTGGTACACGAAGGCCATTTTCCCGCTCTAAAGCATCTCTCAATACTAAAGCATCATGTGCTGACCCCTCCCAACCAGCCAAGACGTATGTGAACCGAAGATCAAAATCTACGGCCGCCATTACATTTTGAGTGGCATATGACTTTCTACCACGAAAGGAGGGCTCCATATCCTTAGAAACTGATGCGCGTACATGTGTACCATCAATAGCTCCAATACAATCCTATTTAATTCAGCACAAACAAAAAAAAATAAGTTCCATACTGCTTCGAATACCTAAAATCTATATTGAGAATGAGGTAACACTGAACCTCGCACCTTAAAGTATGGATCCCATCTTGGGTTTCCTGCTATTTTTGTTGGAGTCTCCAATGAAGGTGGCCTAATAAGTTCAGCTCGTAGCTCACCAATAGCATGAAGCACTTTGTTGAAATAGCGACTAACAGTTTCACATGACCTATCATAGTTAGTTCCAACTAATCTATTCCTAAGATTGTGTCCCACCGTGTTTAGAAACATAGCCACTTGTTCCTCAACACACATATGTATTGTATCCTGAAGCAAAGCACGATCTCTAAGGACCTTGCAAAAACGGAAGAACCTTTCTCTACGAAGTCTAAGCATGTTAACACAAGTTGTATCGTTCCTCCATATTTTTGTGTTAAGGTACTCAAGTCTAATCCTATCCCTTTCTTCCATTGGACCATAAGTAATACCAACTCTAGTATATCCCCTTTTCCTTTTTCTAGACTTGATAATCATAGCCATCATGGACAGCAACATGTGTGCAGCAGTAGCATAAATCAAAAGCTTTTTCATCTTGTCCATCTACAACACATAATCACTCATTCCAATTAATCCATCCAAGATAATACAGAACCAGATCCAATAAAATCACTCATTCTAATTGAGCTTAGGGTTGACATTGGGCACCATACCTTTCGGTCGCTGAGCAGGGAGCGCGCGCGTGGGGGAGCTGGTCGCCACCGGTCACCGAGGGGAGCGCGCGCGTGGGGGAGCGAGGCGGGAACCGCGCGCGGGGGAGAGCCAGGCGGGAGCGCGCGCGGGGGACAGCGAGGCGGGAGCGCGCACGCGGGAAAGCCAGGCGGGATCGGGAGCGCCCGCGCGGGAAATCAGGAGCGGGGGAAGCGCGCGCGTGGGCGCTGCTGGGAGCGAGCGAGTGCGAGGTGGGGGGCCTGGGGGCAGCGCCATCCACTGGATTTCGGGGGATGGGGGCGCCCCCGAATCTGGCCGAATATTCGGTGGTGGCTGCCTTGCCTCCCTATGACTCCCATTCAAACGGTGATTTCAATGGGGCCGCCCCGTTCCATCCATCCTAAAACAAGAAACCAAACACATCCTACTTGTGAGCACTATCTACTGATCTAGAGAATTGTATAGTGGAATTACAAATTCTGGATTATAAAATCCAGATCCGACAATGAGTTTGGTGCATTGCGGTTTAAAGGCCGCCTTTGTATACCACACAAGGATAAGGTCAAGGCTGATATTGTAAAGGAAACTCATTGTACACTATACACTGTATATCCTGGTGAGATTAAGATGTATCAGGATTTGAAGAAAAGTTTGTGGTGGAAAAGAATACGAGTAGACATTGCTCTGTATGTAGCTTTCTATAGTGTTTGTCAACAAGTCAAGGCAGAGCATAAGCGTCTATAAGGATTGTTATAACCTTTAGAGGTTCCAATGTGGCCATGGGATGATATCTTCATAGACTTTGTACGTGCCTAATACTATTATTTTAAATCATGATGTAAAGTTCGTCTTCAAATTTTGGGAGAGCTTGTAGAGTGCTTTGGGCACATGGCCTCGTCTTAGCACCACGTTTCACCCTCAGACAAATACCCAGTCTGTGGCACTATTCAGACGCTAGAGAACATGCTTAGGTCATGTGTCTTGTCATGGAAGGGGAGTGGGGAGGATCACTTTGCATTGGTAGAGTTTGCATGCAACAACAGCTATCATGCCAATATTCGAGCTACAATGTTAGAGGTTCTGTACGGACAAAAGTGTAGGTCTCCATTGTACTGGGATGCCTTCGGTGGGAGAGCAATTTCTGGGTCCTGATTAGATTAAGCAGACTGTTGACAAAGTGGTAAAGATTAGGTCTCGGAAGGTCGCAAAGCTACCCCGAACCATGCCAACGCCTCTCTTCTTCCCCAGTGAGCGCCCGCGTTAGCCTCCTCTCCATTGCATTGGTCCATCATTGATAGCCCACTATGCTATTCCCCAAGCTTTCACTCTATTTAACAAAACATGGTTTGGTTAAAATGCTAAGTCATAGGAATTTCTAATTATTGTAGTTTCAAAATGTTGTCTTTGACAAATAAAAGAACGTGAGCCTACCTTTATTAAACCTTACATGTATTAATATTGTATTATGTGTGTTGACTTGTGGAGCACTGTTGCTTGTTCTCACCTTCCCTCATAAAATCCCTCAGAGCCTATGGACCAAGGGCACTATGAGTACTATGATGTTCCAAGAGCTAACAACGAAGTGTATGGAGGAGAGTACATTACTCTCTAATAGTCTAGGTCATACCCCAGTCTAGCTAATTAAGGTAGTGCTCACATGCACCAATATTATCCAAGCCTCTGGTTAATATTGGCTACACACAAACCTTCCTAGTCACTTGCCTGTGGCAAGATGTGCTTCCCCTTTTGCTTCTACTACGCTTTCACATTTTACATAATGTATCATTTGGCCTAGTCGGCTCTATTGTAAACTTGATTCTATCTGGTCTATTTGAACTCTAATGTTGTAATATTATTGTATGGTATGATTTATGTCTTGTATGAAATTATTCAATGATGTATCTGTAAGCACTATCTACTGATCTAGGGAATAGTATAGCAGTATTCACATAGAATTCTAGATTGGCTAAATCTAGGTTCGACACCAAGTCTCCTCAAATCCCAGAACACCACTGTAGTGGTGGTAATGGGTTAAAACCTAACCCAAAACCAACTCAACCCTCACTTAAAGAAGCTCAAAACCCCACACAACCCAACCCAACCCAACCCAAATAGCACCTTCTACAACCAACCCAACCCAACCCGTATGGTATTTCCACCCAATTCAACCCAACCCAAATGGTTGAAATGAGTTGAAACCCATTATCACTACTACAGAAGGCCTAATACTAGACGGTCAATCACAGAAGGTTTGACAAAACCGTCTGTGACCAACACTAACACAGACGGTTTTAATTTGGACACCATCTGTGTTGGCGGCGGCGGAGAAAATGAGTATCACAGATGGTTCTTACCGATGAACCGTCTGTGATACTAAAGTATCACAGACGGTCTGTATTAAAATGTGCGAGCCCGTATTCCTACGTAGCATGTACCCATTTGAGAGGTTCATGGGAATTCTCAAGTCGTACGTACGGAATCGATCTCAGCTTGAGGGCAGCATTGTCGAAGGTTATGCAAGCGAAGAGATCATTGAGTTTTGTGTCGATTATATGGCTCAGATTCAACCGATAGGTGTGCCTCAATCTAGTCATGAGGGGAGGCTGAAGGGTATCGGAACTATCGGAAGGAAAGCAATCACTGCAGATATGGACACATATACTCAAGCCCATTTCACGGTCTTGCAACACATGACTGAAGTGGCGCCTTATGTCAACCAGCACAAGGATGTGCTTCGGCAACAGAATCCGGAGCGGCCGGATGTTTGGATCATGAGGCAACACAACAGTCATTTCAACCAATGATTGAAGGAGTAAATCGCTAGGGGCTCGCCAAGTGAGACGCTGACATACAAGAAACATGGCCTTCTATGACGAATATGTGATGACAATGGAACAATCCGTCATTAAATGCTTCCGTTTATGACGTTTTTCATTAGCCGGTCCTACTTAATGACAGAAATATATTATTCGTCATAAAGTCCAATCCAAAATCGTCATTAACTAGTTAAGCATAATGTTTGTGACAAATTTATATGACAATATATTGCTTTGTCATAGTTATTTAGTGAATAAAAAAACAAATCTTATATATTCCACGATAGCATCCACGGGCCCACTTGCCCGATGGAAACCGCTGGCTACATCGTCAAACGTGGCAGTGTGGGGCCCACGTGTCATCAAGAGTTGAAAATATGAAAAAGAAAAACAAAATTAGCCCACTTGCCAAGTATTACATCGTGTCACCAGGAGTTGAAAATACGCAAAAAAAACATACCGGCTACATCGTCTAACGTGGCAGTGTAGGGCCCACGTGTCATCAAGAGTTGAAAATATGAAAAAGAAAAACAAAATTAGCCCACTTGCCTAGTATTACATCGTGTCACCAGGAGTTGAAAATACGCAAAAAAAACATACTAGCTGCATCGTGAAAAATACGGACAAAAAGATAATTAATAGCACTCAGCTAGGAAAAGAATAGCTACCAATCAGCTTGAGGAAGGGGAGCACATACCACCGGACCATTGACATGCGTCATTTTTACATACATTTACCCATCATTTTGCCCCATTATTTTTCGCATTTTGGGACCATTTATCACCATTTACACGTTGTTCTATATTTAATTGCTCAAAATGGACCATTTTACATTTTTCATATTTTTCGGTAGGCCGACGCAATCGAGGCGCATAAATGACAAATTCGGCATTCCGGGACTGCTCCATACAGATGTATGCGTCGTCACGAGCGCGTAGGATCTATCCGCAAAGAAATCGGAGCTCCAGAGGTCTAAATCAGAACAAATTACATTGGAGAAGGACCTTATTGCAAACCCTAGAAATTTGGAGGGCTAAAATGCAAAATGCCAGAATCTCCAACCGGCCCAAAACCCGCCGCCGCCGCCTGTGATTTCCCTGAGCCCGGCATTTCTTGCCTCCCCCCTTCGCCTACTTGCCTCCCCCTCAGTTCTCCTCCACATCCGGCCGCCGGCGAGGCCGGGCTGGCTCGCCGGCGTGCCACCCGTGCGCCGCCACCCTGCATCTTCCCCTCTGCCGCATCCTCCATCGGCGCCACCATACTTCTTCCCGAGCGCCGCCTTCCCCTTGCAACGCCGGCCCTCCTCGCCTTCCGCCTCCCATCCTCCATCAGCGCCGCCAAACCCCAGCCGCTCCTCCCGTGCGCCGCCTCCTCCTCCACTAGCGGCCTTGTGCCCTTCTCCGCCGTCCTTCTCCTCCCTCCTCCTCCGCAACCGACTCGCCGGCGCCACCACTCACCACCTCCTGCTGCCGCTCCAGATCCACAAGGCGCCGACACAAATATAAACTTATTTGTATTAATAATTGAACGTTAATATAACCACACGGCGCATCCAAGATCTGGGATCGCTGGGCACGTATAGGGCTGGATCGCCAGCGCTCGATGCCAGCAGGACGAGGCCGCAAGAACCTGTAGGCCATAGCTGCTGCACCGCCGCCTTGGGCACCAGGCCGACACCGCGGGCACAGACCGAGCCCCTACATCTACGCATCTGCTCAGCTCCGCCACGGTGATAGCGATCCGGAGGACGGCCCCTGGGCAAGCTGCCTCCGCCTACTAGGTCGTCTGCATGGGCTTCCCTTCCAAGAAGCATCACCTATTGTCGTTAATTTGGGTTCGACATTCGCATTGACACACGCTGCAGCCGGGCTTCCCTGTCCACCTCGACTGAGGTCGACACGCTGCGGCACACATAGGTTCAGAGAGGGCCGCTACTACCGCCGACGGCTGCTGCTTGTGTTTGGATTGCCGCGGTGTAGATCAGGTAAGCAAATGCAAGCACTTGCATATTTGGAATGTATTCTTTTGCTTATATGTAGAGAAGTTGTAACACCCAAAAATACATAAGGAATAAATACATGTTTTAATATGGGTTAAGTTTTTTCTTATATAAAATTTGATCGGGCGCTTTTAGGAAAGACCAAAAGTTGATCTTTTTGATCCATTGCTCGGATGGAAGAACAGAGGCTACATATGCGTAGAACTTGTCGAATGCTTTCCGTTTGACTACTCATATGCAATAATTGGACTTTGGGTCATGGAATTTTGTAACTCTCCTGTTTCAACATGGAAAAAAACTACATTACCTGCTGCAGCTACAGTACCCGACAGCGCTACAGTTGCCGAGTTGGGCTTTTGTGCATGATCGAGTCCCTTTGCCTTGCGCTGTGTTTTTTCCTTTTCTTTTCTATCTGACCGAACTCCCCTAGAACCCTTTAGCTGCAGCCACCTCTTAATACCCGTAATAAAATTTTCCGCTGTGGACAAAGTTGTAGAACCTTAAATTCTTTTTTTTACACTAAGATCACCTTCATAGACCCTGTATTTTGAGAGATATGATCATTACAAAATGACTGTTTTTGTAGGTTGAGAATCTGGACAGTTTTAGATCAAACATTTTTTTGGCCATCTTAATGGAATGATTGCAGCTTTATATCTGAACAAAAGTTGTAGTGTTTTTCTTCATTTTCCAGATTGGTAGATGTAAATTTTATTTGGATCAGTATATCTCCAGTTATGAATTTTTGTGAAAGCAGTTTGCTTACTGAGATTTTTCATAAAACTCATATGTTACAGAACCTTATTACAATTGTGTTAAAAAAACTTGGTACTTCTCCATATGTTCAATTATTAATCATTGACCTGTATTGGAAAAGAATGTTTTCATAAATCCATTAAGTTGATGTTTTTATAGCACTATAATAATTTGCTACTTGTTGTCCTATTTCCATATGCGACAGATGGACAGGAGTTGGATCAACTGTAGACTATTTAGCAAGTCGCATGTGGAAGGGGTCAGCGAGTTCATGGATTTTGTTTCAAAGAGATTTGATAAGGATGAAGAGATACTTTGCCCATGCCGTAAGTGTTTGAATCAGATTTATGGTCATCAAGGAAAGTTGGAGGATCACTTATATATTCATGGCATGGCTAGCACATATACTAGATAGATAAATCATGGAGAAGCAATGGAGATTGGAACTAAGGAAAATGCAGACCATCTAGATGAACATATTGGTTTCAATGAGGATGTTGGTATGGATGAGGACGAAGAAGATGGCACCGATGATAGAATTTCTGACATGGTAGAGGAGTTGTATGTGGCTGAAGAGGAAGGTATAGCGAAAAAATCTTTATTTGGAGATCTATTAGAAGAGATGAAGAAGGAACTTTACCCTGGTGCAGCTCATACAAGATTTTCTTTTGTGGTGAAGTTACTTCATATCAAGTCATTTTATCGAATCAGCAATGCTGCATTCACTGCATTATTGAAGTTGTTATCATTCGCATTCCCAGATTCCTCTATTCCTGCATCTTACCAGGAAGCAAAGCAACTTATTCATGCATTGGGAGTTGGATATGATTCAATTCATGTGTGCCCAAATAATTGTGTTTTGTTTCGGAAAAAATTAGTAAAAGAGGATGTATGTCCAGTTTATGGTGCATCAAGATGGAAAAATACAGACAGAAGGAAGAAGATTCCTCAAAAAGTGTTGCGGCATTTTCCATTGATTCCAAGGTTGAAGAGGATGTTTACATCCAAAAAATAGCAGAGGAGGCACAATGGCACCAGCTGAAGAGGAAACCAGTGGAGAACGAGCTCAGTCATCCAGCTGATGGTGAGGCATGGAAAGAATTTGATAGAAAGTATGAGTGGTTTGCAAAAGATGCAAGGAATATTAGACTTGGCCTTGCTACGGATGGTTTCAATCCGTTTGGCAAAATGAGCTCTTCATACAGCATGTGGCCTGTTTTTCTTGTCCCTTATAATTTTCCTCCATGGGACTGTATGGAGCAATCCAACTTCATGATGGGCCTACTTATCCCTGGTCCGGAATGCCCAGGAAAGGATTTTGATGTCTTCTTGGAGCCACTTATTGAGGAGTTGCTAGAGCTTTGGAAAGGTGTCCCTACTTTTGATGCACTCAGTGGAAAGAAGTTTAATCTACATGCTGCGATTATATGGTGAATTCATGATTATCCAGCTTTGAGCACATTGTCAGGTAGAGTCACAAGAGGTTATTATGCTTGTGTGCGATGTGTCAAAAATCCTTGTTCCAGAAGAATAAGGAATAAGATATGTTATATTGGCCATCGACGATACCTTGCGAAGGACCATCCCTGGAGGAAAAAGAGAAATTTTGATGGTAAGGCTGAAAATCGTGACAAGCCAGAGGAATTTAGTGTAGATGAGCTGATGGAGCAACTGGAGAGGGTCAAGGATGTTAGACCAGGAAAGCATCCTGAGAGCAAAAAGAGAAAGTGGGAAGCAGAAGGTCAATGTTGGAAGCGAAGGTCGTGTTTGTGGGATTTGCCGTATTGGTCAAGTTTGAAGCTTCGACATAATGTTGATGTTATGCACATCGAAAAAAATATATGTGAGTACATTCTTGCTACATTTCTCGGCATCGTTGGGAAGACAAAGGATACTATAAATGGTAGACTTGATTTGGAAGACATGGGCATAAGGAAAAATTTACACTTGAAGCATGATGGAAATTCGTATAGTGTCCCGCATGCCCCCTACACAATGACAAAAACTCAAAAAATTGCCTTTTGCGATTTTTTGAGAAGTGTAAATTCACGATGGATATGCTTCTAACTTAGCAACATGTGTTACTGCTGATGGATGCAACCTCCAAGGATTGAAAACTCATGATTGTCATATCCTACTCCAGAGGATTTTACCTACTGCCATTAGAGGAATCATGCATAAGGACATATATGAAGCACTTGCTGAATTAGGCAACTTCTTTCAGCAATTATGTGCAAGAACTTTGAAGTTGGATGTTTTGCAAAGAATGAAATCTGAAATCCCAATTATTCTCTGCAAACTTGAGATAATATTTCTTCCTTCTTTCTTTGATGTCATGCTACACTTGGCTGTTCATTTACCTGATGAGGCAATTTTTAGAGGGCCGGTATAGTATGGATGGATGTACCCAGTAGAAAGAAGGTTGTATACATTGAAACGTTTTGTGAGGAACTTGGCAAGACCAGAAGGGTCCATTGCAGAATCATATGTTGCCGCTGAGTGCTTGACCATTTGCTCAAGGTACTTTGATGATGTTAATACGACACAATCGCGAGGCAGGAGCAGGAGCGTGTTGATTTGAGAAAAGGTGATCTATCTGTTTCCCGACATGGAGTTGATACACTTGGAGCCCCGAAGGTTACATATGTTGAACATGATTATGATAAAATGGTGCGGTTTGTGCTAAACAATTGTCAGAGGTTGAGCCATACATGGAGTAAGTCATCCCATATGAACTTTTAAATTTATATTATGTAACCCACTAATTATTATCGCTCATGTTTGAATTAACTATGGTGCAGGATATGCAAGAAAGAGTTAGAGACGAAGGATATCCGATGTCGAGAGAGCCCTCGAGAAGGAATTTTCCTCTTGGTTTAAGAATCATGTGAGTTTATTTCATATTGCCCCTACCAATGTTGCTTGTATTGCTAATTCACTTATGCATTGTATTTTACTTGTACAGATTGCAAGACTACGTCACATGGAAGGAGAAGACATTAATGATGACCTATATGCATTGTCATGTGAACCGGATCTCCGAGTTCGAATTTTTTCAGCATGTCTTGTTGATGGTGTCCGATTCCACACATTTGACCGCGAAAAAAATAGAAGAACTCAGAATAGTGGAGTCATGGTGAGGGTACACATAATAGTGAAAATATTGATTTTTATGGTTGTTTGAATGAAATAATTGAGCTGCGGTATAACTCGGATTCGAGTGAGAGCGGACAGTGGTTCTATTTCGATGTGATTGGTTTGACACACATGGCAAGCGAGTTAGAATGAAAGATGATGGATTTTTCAGAAGCATCAACCATAGCAGTTGTTGGTACAAGGATGATCCTTTTATTTTAGCAACGCAGGCAACAAAAGTATTTTACTTGGAAGACACCAAGCATAGAGACAGTTGGAGAATTGTCCAAAAATTTACACATAGACATTTGTGGAGTGTGTCTGAAAATGACAATGTTGAAAGACCCAATGGTGTGGGATTGTCATACCAAGATGATGAATGTGATGATTTTCATGTCCAACTAAATGAAGGAAATCTGGAGAATGAACATCCGGCTCTGACCGATGATGATTCTCTTCAAGTTGATGCAAGCGCAGTTGATAAGCTTCGTAGTCAAAGGGTAGACGAAGTGCAAGAAAGCGAGTCAAGTGATGATGAAGATGAAACTAGATGGCAATATATCAGTGATAATGAAGGTCCAACACTCCCTAGCAATGATGATGATGATAGCGATATGGAGTAGCTCTGAGCATATTTGGATCTTGCTTTTTAACTGTGTTAAACAACTATCTCTGATGACAACTATTTCTGACTTTTACAGGAGTTGAAGATGTATGATTTTGGTGGTTCTTCATTTCTTCCTCAAGACACAAGTGTAATAGAATTTTGCAGTTCATCATATTTTTATGGCTAAATACACTGCGGATTTACGATATAACTTCTAAAGCATTAGTGTAATAGCTTCTCATAGTGTCAGCTTTTTTTATCAAGTTTGAGTTGAATGCAGACCATATTTTATTTCTTGAACCTTGAAGCTTTTGTGTGTCCTTGGTCAGTCTGATGCTATATGTAAGAGCCATTCTGAAATAATGTTGATATATATTATCTAATCCTACTCCTATTTATGAGTAGTCAATATGTGTTTGCGTGAGAGGTACTGATTCTCAACCCAATTGGCGCCTTGGGATGATGCATGCAAACTAGCACCAAGTGCTTCTGATGATCTTGTTATTTCCAGAGTTATTTCAAAATGTAAGCACATATATGGCACTTGCACTCAGCACTTAGAACCTAGCACATATAATATCCGATCCGTTTTCACCCCTACTCGGAATGTGGCGACACTGAGAGCAAATCTCGCGCACGGTGCTGCTATTGGACGAGTTACTGTCGACACACCCCTCCGAAGATGGGTCTTAATCGGAAGCGTCCACCAACGATGATATGTGAAGGAATCTTTTTTTTCTCAATGTTTCATATATATTCGCATTGTTTTAAATATATTTATATTGTGTATGTGCATCATGAATTGGTAGTAGAACATTAACTATCTTTTATACAACATATGCATTATCTAGCATTTATACACATGTTATCCACTATTTAAATATTTTTAGTACAGTTGTTATATACCGGGTAGATTAGATAAATAAGAATGGGCGCTAATTTGATGCAAAATTTTTATCTGCCCGCCACGGACTACCGCCCGCACATTACCACGTCGCCCTTATCCAGCCTGGAGTATCACCTAGCGATCCCATTCCCCTTTCTCGGCGACGGTTCCTGCCTCCGCGGCCTCACCTTCCCTCTGCCCCCTCTCCCGCCGCCTCACCCCCTGATCCCAAGACCACAGCATCACCTCCCCTGTGCCCCAGGACGGCTGCATCGCCTCCCCTTCGCCCCAAGACCACCGGCCGCCGCCAACGTGCCCGTCGTCGATCTGCAACTCACCCCCTCCCAAGACCAACATGCCTCCTGGGAGGAAGGCACCACCAAAGACAAGGAAGACCCTTGGTAATTTCATATGAATCCTTCCTCATGGTAGAGCGGGATCTGCAGTTTCGGGTAACAATTACGGTGGTGGCGAGGATCTGCAGTTTCGGGTAGCAATTACGGTGGTGGCGAGGGTGGAAGGTAGTTAGGGCATACGCGTGCCTATGGATGTCTGGTTGGAGCCTACGTTCATACGCGTGCTCTTGATTTGGTCACCTCTCTATAGTCCACGAGTGATTGGTTGCAGCACCGACGTCTTTGAACAGAAACGACATGTTTCCATATGCAGCGAACCGTGCATAGTGCTTGCTCATTCGTGCAGCCTTATCAGCCTAAGTTATGGTTATTTTGTATATTATCCTGTTAGGTTACATTATGTGTAATGGCAGTAGCTCATGCCGTTGGCTTCCTTGTTTTTTTAAGCAATGTCAGTAGCTAATGGTGTCAACTTCCTTGTTTTGTTGTGCAATGAGAGTAGCACATAGTTCTTGTTAATCAGGAACATTTATCCTAGCAACTGTTTAAATGAATGTACAGAAGCACCATTATGTGAATATGAGAAGATAAGGGTTGAAAATATGATGAGGAACAATCAATTGTTGCAAAGACTTGGGGTCAATGCACTAGCTTCAGTGGTTAACAATACAAGAGCAAGGAGCAAGGATGATAGTCATGAACAATCAGGATCCCTGTATAATCCTCAGGGCGATGAGGGATCTGACCAAGATGAAGTCAGCAAGGTACCAAGCACTGTTCTTGCTAATTACCTATGGTTCTGCAATTTCATTAATTTGTAGCTAATTTTTCTTCTTTGCTGCCAAACGAGGCTTCTCAGGCTGCTGAGGACGTATGTAACAAGAGTTCCCATGATAAAAGGAACTTCTCTGCTAGAGGATCAAGCATATCAAAGAGAGTGGTGGCACCTAAGCAATAGGAGGAAACTACTAGAGTTACTAGGCAAAGAACTGTTGTCGCACACGATGCATTGGTATCTACTACTACTAGCCAGAATGAGGAGCAGATCAATGTTAATGATGAAGGCAAGTGATTATCATATTTGGTCTCCATATCAAATGTTGCTTATTATATTAACTAGATCTATGCCCGTGTATTGCAACGGGAGCAAAAAAATCAACAAGGATCATACTAGTGATGATCCACTAAAGTAGCAAATATCATATTGCTGGTAACCCACTGAATTAGCAGATATTGTTGGTGACACATAGGACTGAACGGCTGAATCCTCGGAACCATAATGACTCACATTGAACACAGCATCTGGTTGAACAAAGCGTAGGTCATTCAGATATACTACTATGATTACATTGCTTTACTGAATCATTCAGATATACTACTATGGTTGGATTGCTTTCCTTTTAGAATTAGAGTACTTGAATTGTATTACATAGGGTAGTATTGGTACTTAGATAGTACACAAAATTTAATATTTGACACTAAATCTGCAAATGAAATTTTAATAGGTCCATTAACAGCAAATACACAAGAAGTGCCGAGAGGAATCAGTATGGGCAAAGAATTGGATCCGTTAAGCAGAGGATTAGGCACTAAGATTGAAATCAACATTACTGAAGGCAATAGAAGGCCACAGGCACCAATACAAGCCGCAAAGCTTGCTTCAGAGGGTGGGATCATACTCAGGCAACATATACCTATCTTTCCACATTGGAAGGAGTACAAGAAGCATGATCATCAAATTACAAACTACATTGGCAAAATTGGTGTAAGTCTATCTATTTGACTTGTCCAATCAAAGGTTATGGTGTCTTTTGCATGTTCAAATCTGATGTTTATGCTCTTTACTAGGGACATTTCACCATGGACACCGATAGTAATGCTATAAAAGATGCATGTGTTGATATGACGAAGGGTGGACAATGACAGATGAGGTATAGGCTGAAAAAGAAGTACTTTGATGGGGTGCTGGCAAATCAAGTGAGGACAACGTCGCCTTTGAAGTGTATGACTAATGATCAATGGAGAGCATTGGTGGACATGTGGTCAAGCTCAAAGCACAAGGTACGTCACATATGTACTAGCTTGATATTCACAGTTAAGCTCTGCTAGCTCTTAGATAGATTTTCAGACACAGTAGTAGTTTGGAAGTTGCATATCAAAAGTGTTTCACCTGGCCAACCTCTGTATTGATTGCTGTTTGTGTCTCCCTATCTAGTAGCCACGTTGTAAACAAAAGTGTCTCATCTGAATCCTGGTAACTTTAGGTTGATAAACTGTATGCATGTATCTATAAATATAGCCACGTTGTACTGTTGTTTTAAGTATATAAAAAAACACATGATGAGAACTTGGTAGGGCTAGAATTTTAAGATGGAGGAATACAGTTGCTGAAATATTAAACAAACAAATATTTATAGTTAAGGCAGCAGATTCTTGATATCAACTAGTTGAGTGCCCTTGCGTTGCTATGGGAGAAGAAAATGAGTGTATAAGAAAACCTTTTTGGTCACTTTTGAAATCAAAGGAAATAATATTTGAGCTGTTTTAAAATTGCATACGTCACAGCTAATAGAACCTCTATGATGTTGATTGGGTACAAAAACTTTTTTGCAAGTACTGTGATGTTGGATTCTAATAAGAAGAAAGTGAAGAAAAAAAATATCTGAGTATGCTTTTTGGCTCTTCCAAGCTGTTCCTAGCAATTTAAGTTTCAAATCCATGTGCTCTGCAAATGAGGCGGATTTCTCTGTTTCTAGACATAAAGATGGTTCAATTTCTTTTTGAATGCTTCCAAGCTACACGTTTACTTATTAACCTAAACTGAATTCATCACAGCTAGAGTTATATTTTATCTAGCTACACATTTATAATTCTGTTGTCCACTCCTGTTATAATGCAGCATGTCTTGATGCCATTCAGCCATCTCTGAGCTGGAGTGCAAATGGGATTATACTTGTATTCTTTAAGTCCATAAATTGTGTACCCTGCATGACCATAAACTGCAAGTGTAAGTTGAAGATGATGTAGATTACAAAACAAAAAAGCTATTTTTGGTATAGCATAGTCTGTCTTTTATGTCTCATTAATTGTTCCAGATTTCTCTGGAAGCACCTGTCAAAAATCAATCTCATCATTTTGTATTCTTTTTTTAGTATACTGTTTGTATTACTCTTCTCTTATACAATTATGCGATCTTCAGGGCAAATGCATCAAAAACCAACTGAACCGTGAGAAAGTCCAGTTCCAGCAGTGGACGGGTTCTCGTTGTTACCTTGCACATGCTTATGTCGCGGTAAGAACACAAGCAATGCAACAAAATTGCTTAGTCTTGACGTATGCATATTGGTTGCTACTCAGCCTTGTAGCAACCTAATCATTTTTGTCCAGTAGTGCTACACTGATCTATCATAAATTACATATAATGTTTGTTGTTGTCTCCTCCGAATCACAATAATAAGCTGCTCTGCTCGATCTTTTTTCAGCATATAATGGAATTTATGTACTTGCTATAACCCATTGATCATGTGCCAATGAACAATACATGTTTAAAACTAATAAATGTGCTTGCATATATATGTCGAGGTTGTTCTGTTATTTGATACTACTTCATTGCCCATGCTTATGTTTTCCATTACAGACAACATTGCATTACTGGTAGCTCCATGATCTTATTTTAATCATTCGAGTCTATATGCACAGTAACTGACATCTAACATGATTACTCATCATATATGTTTCAAGCTAACACTTTCAAACTGATTTCACATGTTTCAGAAGAAAGAAAAATATAAGGATATAGAACCCACTGCAATTGATATCTTCAAGGACACACATTGCAGCAAGAAAATTGGTTTTAGTGAACCTGTGAAGAATGCTATCGTAAGTATTTGATTTCTCTTTTTGCCTCTTTGACATGAATATATTGAAACCGCCCCATAGTACAATATGAAAGACTAATTTAATTGTATATGATGCTAGGTGCTATGGAAGCTATTGTGGCTGAACCGGTTGAAGAAGGACAGCAGCCAAAGTCTTCTCTTGAAGTGGTTACAAAGTTTTGCCAAAGTCAAGTTTCCTTGAAATATGGGTCTGCGATGCCACCAAGACAAGTGAAAGAGGTTTGTTAGTGCGCAGTGCAAGATCTCCGTGCTCAACTAGAGACGGAGAAGCAAGAATCTGCAGGACTTCGGGAAGAGGTTGGTGTCTTGAAGGCGCAGGCAAAAGAATATGCACAAGAGATTAATAGTGTAAAGAAGGCACAATATGATACTCAACAGCTGGTTCGTCAACTACTTAACTTTAATCAGAGTCAGGTGACTCCTCCTTGAAATTTCAGGGCCTACTTGTGAGCATGAGCACATACAAGTTTATGCTGTATCCATCACTTTTCATATGATGTTAGAGCTGTTCTGGTTAGTTGCTTTAAAGTTAGGTGACTTTACTGTTTTATTTTTGTAATTGGAGTTTTGGTTGAACTTGTATTGTTTCTTACTTGTGCTATTTGGTGAACTTATACTATGGTCTGATGGGTCTAGTTTGGTCAAACTATGTTACTGTTTCCAAATTTATGGTTGATGTATGAACTCTCATCTTTGTATGTATGCAATGAATTGATAAAATATATTGTTGTTTATTGCAGCAATTTTCAAATAGGTACAGTGAAACAGTTCTGCTGCTAAAGCCCAAATAATAAGGCCCATGAATTTATCCACAAATCAGAAAGCTAAATGGGTTTTAAATGGGCAAAAATCAGGCCTAAAGCCTATTTAAGAACAGGCTAAATTTTAGTCTAAACTAAATTTAAATGGGCCAAGCCCAATAATCTATGACGACGAAATTTGTCACGATATTCTTTACACGTCACTTGCCACGTCATCTGCCATGTCAACTTCGCCACGTTAGCATCCATGTGGCAGCTCCCTAGGCAACGATCCGTGACGTTTTTCATGACAATCTGGAGTGTCATAGTTGATTGTGACAAAAATGTACCGTCACTAAAACTATGACGTTTTTTGTTGTTTCGTCATGGAAGGTGTTTAGAGACGCACCTTCTGTGACAGTAGCCTTTTCATCACTGAGTCGTCACAAATTGGGTACAGTGACAAAAAAACCACTGTTTGTGACAATATTTAATTGTCATAGAAGGCCTATTGTGTTGTAGTGATGGTTGGCAAAAGGGCCAACATTTACAGTTGTGACATGGCAAGGATATGACATAAATGGGTACACATTCTATACGCAGCCTTAGGATGTAAAGAGCACAAACCAGAACAGCGGTGTCCGCATAGATGCGTTCAATACCGATGGGTCGAGAAACTCGTACTATGGGTTCATAGAAGAGATTTGGGAGCTCGACTACGTGGTTTTTAAGATCCCCTTATTTCGCTGCCGTTGGGTGCATCTCCCACAGGTGAAGGTTGACAAGTACGGTGTCACTACTGTGGACCTCCAACGTGTCGGGTATAAAGACGAACCATTCGTATTGGATACAAAGATGAACCATTCGTACTCGCCAACCAAGTTGTTCAAGTTTTCTATGTAACCGACCCGGCAAATAAGCAACGCCATGTAGTTCTTCATGGAAAAGGAGAATTGTCGGAGTAGAGAATGTAGTGGACGAGAAAGAATACAATCAATTTGACGAGTTACCTCCTTTTGGAAATGGCATAAGGGTCGACGATGAACAACGTGACAAAACTAGTTACGTACGCATTGATCATCATGAAGGGCTCATTTTTAAAGGAAATAAGCAAGTAGAATGAGAATGTGCGACATATATGTGGGCATTTGCATATATGTATATAACAATGCATGTGTGTGATGTATATGTGAATTGGCATTTATGTATATGTGAATTGGCATATATGTATACAACAATGCATGTGTGTGATGTATGTGGCAAATGTGTGAAGAAATACATTGTGTTGTATGTTGGTTGGTGTTGTATATGAATGCAGCTGGTTGGTGTTGTATATAAATGCAGCTGGTTGGTGTTTGTCTTAATAACTACAGTTGGGGGCAAGGGCTTATCACAAACGGTTCTACACTTAGAACCGTCTGTGATAGTAATATCACAGACGGTTCTAAGTGTAGAACCGTCTGTGATAAGCCTCCCTATATATACCCTCTGGCTAGGGTTTTCCGCATATGCTGCAGTTATTCTAGATCTAAATCCCGATCAATCTGTCTCCTCGGACCCCGCTGCCTCCTCGCACCTCGGTCGCCGCCGTCGCCGAGCCCTCGCCGGCCGCCTCCCTCAGGTAATTAAACCCCTTTCTACATAGCATGGATTTGGTGTAAATCTTGTATGTGAGTATGTGCTTCACATTATTCATCAATGATCACATTGTCACTAATTTTGTTTGGTGTAAATCTTTAGGACAGATGAGTAATTTAGAATGGATTTGGTGTAAATCTTGTATGTGAGTATGTGCTTCACATTATTCATCAATGATCACATTGTCACTAATTTTGTTTGGTGTAAATCTTTAGGACAGATGAGAATTTTAGAATGGATTTGGTGTAAATCTTGTATGTGAGTATGTGTTGAAATGAGCAATGCTTGTATGTGAGTATGTGCTTCACATTATTCATCAATGATCACATTGTCGGCCATCCAACTAATATTTTTAATGGAAAATCATGTTTACTCTGATTGATACATAGAAGTGCAAGTGTTGAGAGATTCTTTTCTTCCATGAATTATATCAAGAATTGTATCGCTTCCAAGGAGCATGTCTTTTGCTTGTTGTGAGTGTTAGTATATAGTATTAGCAACTAAAGTAGGTGCTAAGATAGGCACATCACCCCCTCTCTCTGTCCACATCACCCCCTCCCCTCTACTCCTTTCCTCTCTTCCTAACATTGAGCATAATGTTTCACTTTCTTATCTTAGGGTATGGCACTTTCTTATCTTATTCTAATAGACCCACAAATTGAGCAACATGTCATCTGCGCATTCTTCAACACCATCGCCGGAGGCGTCCGCTCCAAAATCAAGACACAAAGGAAGAGGGCTATCAAAGAAGCCTGAGGGCCGATTTACCATCACACAGGTCGATGTATCTAGGGTCCCTCTCCTTCCTCCCAAAGCAGTAAGCGCATGGAGAACAATGATCGGAATAGCTGCACGAGAACAAATTGAGATCACATTCAATTCATGGAAGAGCATGCCTGCGACTCGGAAACGTGAGCTGCTGACAGAAATTTTGGCATCGTTCGAGATCCCAGAAGAACACCAAGACGTCGTGCAATGATAAGCCTTGCTAGGGGCATGCAAAGCATGGAAGAACTTCAAGAGCACGCTTGTCAAGGACTACGTGGAGAAGGACGAAATGTCCTTTCAAAAATACCCATTCCTGGAACCACAATGGGAAGAGTTCAAGGCGATGAAGACGACCGAAGAGTTCAAAAGTACAAGTGCGGCGCACAAGGCCCTCCAGGCAAAAAACACACACCCCCACAGACTTGGCACAGCTGGGTATGCGGTTAAAATCCCGCATTGGAGGAGCGAGGACGAACAGGCAGCCCTGCAGGACACCACCCCGCCATTTGCCAATATCCCAGATGACCGCGCTCGAAATTAGATTAGAGCAAGGTCATCTACAATGACATCGGGGGAGGTCTCCTTTCGAAACTCTGCAGACCAGCAAGTGTCTCAGCGCCTGGTAAGATATTGATCGAACTATGTAGCTTGTAACTACTCCACAACTTTGTACGAAGTGAAATGACATGTTGTGCTCTTGTAGGAAGCGCTGAGTGTTGAATCTTCCCAGGGATCATTCCATGGAACAAGGGAGAAAGATATACTCTCCGCGGCCCTAGGAAACAAGGAGCACCCGGGTCGTACGAGAGGCCTTGGGCTTTACGTTCCTTGGAAATATGGTTTCCAAGATGACTCCGAAATGTATCGCCGCAGGAAGAGAAACAAAGCCGAGCGTGACACACGGCTACGAGAAGAGATCAAGGCATCTCTTAGAGAGGAGCTAATGGGTGAGCTGGCTGATGTAGTCAGAGATGAGGTGCGGAAACATACAGAAAGTGTCGCTCCTGTGCTAGCTAGCCCGCACAACCGTCTGAGTAGTTGCGCATCCAATCCGACGCAAATCGATGCCAGATTTCCTGTGGACGACATCCTGGTAATAATTATTATCTCTCGAATGCTTGCTCCATTGATAGGCCTATTCGAGTGGTTAATTCTGTATCGTTATGTAGGAGCCTACGAAGTGCAAGCCCCAAGTGAGATATGCCTCCGTTCCTTTGCACGCTGCTTGGGGCCAGTCATATCCGTCTGGTATCGGGGCCATGCTGCACAGTCAAGCTTTAGCGCCAGGCTTCGCAAAAGTTAATGTGGATGGTGTGCATATCAATTTTGAGGTTGTCCCGCTACCGAAGCCCCCCCAACGACGAGATCGTGAATCTAGGGCAGGCCATTGGAACATTCATCCAATGGCCCAAAAGCGACATCTCCCTGGAGGCTTCTTCACCGGTGGCAGGACCGGAAGGGCAGTGCGAACCAGAGCTACATGCACTGGTGCCATCTCCACTACAAGACTTGTCTCCACCACCGCTAGCTGCACCGGTGCTATCTCTACGGGTGCTATTCTCGTCAGAGCAACTTGCACCGCTGCTACCTTTACATTCGACTGCCATTAAGTCGACCTACAGCCGAGGCAGCAAGGGCACAGCAAAGAAGACCAATGATGATATCCCGTACCTGCCATTAGCCCGCAAATTCGTGCTTGGCCAGCCGTTGCTCGAGCACAAGGTCCTCCAACCCCTAGCATATAGTTGCCTGCAATTGCACAAGTGGTATATGGAGCAGTCCAATAAGCTAGAGGGAGAACGGATCTCAAGTGTCACTGTCAAATGCACACCGGATGATTTACATCACAGTCTTCAAGAGCGTGTCTTCGTGGTCGCCTTTGAGGATTTATTCGATCTTTTCACGCTCAACGCTCTTGACATCTCACTCATTCGATGCTGGACGTTGTAAGTGTGTACAATCACAGTCTCCGTTCATATCATACCGATAAATGTCATATATAATTTGTTGCTTTTGTGTGTATATATAGACACATGCTGACTAGAGCTAGAACATCCAAATCATCATCGGTTGGTTTCTTGGACCCACACTTGGTCGCCAAGACTACCATCGACGAGGAGTCATCCATCGTCGAGAGGTACATTGCAGCAGTACTGCTGAAATGCCGCAATAAGGAATATGTACTTATGCCCTTCAATTAGAACTATCATTGGATTTTAATAGTAATTGTACCAAAATGGAACAAGGTATATTACCTTGATTCCCTAAGTAAGAATAAAATGGACTTCACAATTGTCAGCCAAGCAATCGATAGGTAAGTATATTTTCTCCCTACATACCTATATTGTACTTTTTCTTTCCTTCCGAATGACTAAGGTTAACTTTTTCAAATCACGTTGGCGTTCGAGATGTACATTGCAATGGGAGGTGTCTCGAAGCAAGGGGCCAAAGGCCTGACACATGCTCGAGATTTTAAGATATTCGCTATTACACATTAATTAATCCTATGCAACAGTTGGTAGTAATGCCTCTTGAATTAACACATTGCATTTTTTGTAGTGCCACCAGCAGTCGCCGGGCAACACATGTGGATTCTACCTTTGCCACCATATGGAACTACTCATCGATTCCTCGAGGATCATCAATTCCAAGGTTTGTCAATCTTCCCATAATTACTTCATACTTATCACGTTATATATATACGCACATTAATATTCCTATCGACAGGCTCCATTCATCCCATCAACTGCATTGAAACAGCCCGACCTTTCACACATTCGAGGAGAGATGGCGTACTTTCTAGTGGCTAACATCATAAACCCAGCTGGAAAGTTCCATTGCGCACCATGATTTTTTATTGCTCTATCACTCCGGAATCGAGGTCTCGCGAAAGGAATAGTGCATAATCAACGAACTTTGTCAGGCTGCACAAGTAATACTTGAATGGCAATCATGCACCATCCAAGTATTACTTGTGCAGCCTGACAAAGTTCGTTGATTATGGCTCTGTTCCTTTTGCAAGACCTCGATTCCGGAGTGATAGAGCAATAAAAAAATGCAATGTTACCATCTAAGTGGAAATGCAACGTACATCTTTTGTAATTGTATATTTGTTAATGGATATTTTATTTCATTTCAATTAATTGATTTGCGAAATTGATGTTTTATGTTTGTTAAATGGATGTTTTTATGTTTGTCAAATGAAGTGCGATGTGAATTGGATGTTGTATGTTTGTATGTGAATTGGATGTTGTATGTTTGTCAGAAATTGTATGTATATTTGCTTGTTTCAGAGGGCATGGCTAGCATTTCTTGAGGCTAGCCAATAAATAGAAATAGATTTAGGGGTTGAAAGGAATATCACAGACGGTTTTTACTCAAAAATCGTCTGTGATATTGATATGTCACAGACAGTTTTTACTTAAAAACCGTCTGTGATATTTTCACCACAGACGGTTCGAAAACCGTCTGTGATAACCTTCCATTATCACTGACCCATAAATTGAGACGGTTGAGAAAGAAAAATGCGTGATGACGTTTCGAACCGTCTGCATATCTTTTTCGTAGTAGTGTATAATCCCATTTCAAACTCATTGCCAACCACTCTTTACTAATCTACTACATGCAAGTCCAAGTGCATTTATAGAAAAGTTTTTGGTATTTAGAATTTCTAACTTATGCCTAAAATTTACTACAGATGATTTGGAGTATAGAGACGCTACTTAAGTTATGCAAATTTTTAGGACCAGACACAAAGGTGGGGCCAACAGGTTTTTATAAAAAAAACTTTTGAAAAGTTCGGTATTTACAATTTATAACTCGCGTTCACACCATAAAAGTTTCACAAATTTTTCTGAAATTTAGTATAGATGATTTTGGGTATAGAGATGCTACTTTGTGCTAATTATTAGGTCTAGCCACATAGGTGGAACCAACAGGCTTTTATAGAAATTTTTGAAAAGGTTCGGTATTTAGAATTTCTAACTCGTGTTCATACTATAAAAGTTTTACAAAATTACCTAAAATTTACTAAAATGATTTAGGGTATAGAGACGCTACTTTGTGCAAATTGTTAGGCCCAGACATATCGGTGGGATCAACAAACTTTTATTGAAAACGTTTAAAAAGTTCGGTGTTTAAAATGTATAACTCGAATTCACACCATAAAATTTTCATGAAATTTCCTGAAATTTACTACATATGATTTTGAGCATAGAGACACTACTCTATGTAAATTATTAGGCCTAGACATACAAGTGGAACTAGCAAGCTTTTATATAATTTTTTTGGAAAGGTTCCGTATTTGGAATTTATAACTCGTGTTCATACTATAAAAGTTTTACAAAATTTCATAAAATTTACTATAGATAATTTAGGTATAGATATACTACTTTGTGCAAATTGTTAGTCCCAGACACATAGGTGGGATCAACAAACTTTTATAGGAAACTTTTGAAAAAGTTCGTATTTAAAATTTATAACTCATGTTAGAGATGCTACTGTATGCAATTATATATTAGGCCTAGGCACACATGTGAAATCAACAGGTTTTTATAGAATTTTTTACAAGGTTCGGTATTTGAAATTTCTAACTTGTGTTCACACTATAAAAGATTAACAAAATTGCCTAAAATTTACTACAGATAATTTAGGGTATAGAGACGCTACTTTGTACAAATTGTTTGGCCCAGACATAGAGGTGGGATCAACAAACTTTTATAGGAAACTTTCAAAAAAAAGTTCAGTATTTAAAATTTACACATTCACTCATAAAAGTTTCACGAAATTTTTTGAAATTTATTATGGATGATTCGATTATAGATACACTATTTTGTGCAAATTATTAGGCCTAAATTTCCATGTGGGCCCTATGGGTGCGGCCAGCCCATGGGTGAGCCATATTGAAACACCACGGGTTGAACCCGATCTCAACCCTATTTCAACACTAAATTTTAGAATCCATTCCAACCCTACCCAACCCTTTCTATGAGGAAAATCAACATGACCCAACCCATTCATTCTTTCAACCCATTTCCACTCAACCAACGCCAACCCAATCAAGGACCCAACCCATTTAACCCATTTGAACCCAACCAATTAACACCCCTACACCACCGTCACCGAGAGCAGTCATTTCAAAAATTGTTCATCACTCCAACTTGCATTTCGAGCACTCAGCCATTTGACGGGAATCAAGTTTTCCCCAAAACCAATCTACTATGTCCTTCATCAATGCTTCATCACCTCCACTGAGCCAAAATCCAATCCTTTGCTATTGCACGATACCATCATCTACTCTATGTATTCCATGCCTCTGTTTGTGCAATGCATCGTAGAGGAAGTCCTACACCAGTGCACCCCTTTGTTTCCATAGACATCTTTGTAGCTAGCCCAATCTAGCCATCTTCTAGCTGAACCGATCACACCATCACATTCCTTGTGTCAAGGCCATGCCCGTTCTCCCTTGTTCACTCTGTATTCCACGTTGGAACCTTGTCACCCCAGCCAACCCGCTGCCGCTCATTGTTTTGCACTGCCCGCCACCACTGCAGGCCACCAGTCACCACGCTACCAGTCGGCCGCTTCCTAGTGAGCCGTCAACCTGTTTTACTGGTTGTCTTGTTTCCATGGCCCTTGCCTCACCGGTGAGTTGCGCCACTATGGCCGCCCCTTGCTGCCATGCGTGTGCTACTCTCTATTGTCCAAAGTTGCCTCTATTACTTCTTTTGTTTACTTTGAGTCAATGATGAGTGGGCCCCACAAGTCATACTCTCCAAATTTCCAAAAACTCCAGCAAAAAGAAGATGATGAGGAATATTTCCTCATTTTAGAATTTCAGAATTTTCTTTTCCAATTGATCTTCGGATCGCAATTTCTCCGTCGTTCGAACTCTGAATCGAGTTATTTGAGTTTCTAAATTCATATAAATTGATAATCTACCTCCTAGTTCCTATTTTATAATTTTTGGATTTTAGTTGAGTTTATTTTGTATTTATCACTTTTCACGTGTAGACTACAACATTTTGGAAGAGTGCAACTTCGATGATGACTCTCATCAACAGTACACTGAGCAAGGCAAGTTACACACCTTGACCATGTTAATCCCAATTTGCAAATAAAATTATGTTGTTTCAAATTATTGTGCATGCTTATGTTTACTCAATGTATTTCAATTCTAATTTTAAAGGCAAAGTTAATACCTACTTGTTATGACCACCTTTGACATTGATCACCTACATACCTTATCACCTTAGAATAAAACTCTGATTAGTATACTATTATTGGCTGAAATTTTGGTAGCAAAGCTTAGACATGCTTAGAAATGATCCTAGGTTGGGATAAGTTTTTCACATAAAATGATGATTTTTAAAATGTATTCTTGACTTTGGTGAGTCAAGAAGGTGTATGAAATATTTAAAAACAAAATATAAAAAATTGTTTTAGACTTAGGCAAATGGATAGGTGGTGGATGCTTGGTGGCACAACATGGGTGCTTGGAACAAGGGTTTGTGGAAGTCTACCTAAGTGAATTACTGATACAAACCCATATCGTACTACCACAAGTGTAGTATAAGACTGACCTAGCTAACTAATTTGTGAGGTCCCAATCTGAGTCTTGCTATAAGTTGAATGTGAGTGTGATGTAGGCCATGAGAAGTTTCACGACACAAGAGGGGTACCGAATTTAGTGGATTTTTAATGGGCGAAACCTTATGGGGTGTGAACAGGTTGACAACTTTCCATTCTAAAGTTATTGTGGTAATCTCTTAGTCGCAAACCTTTGGAAGTGTGTTAGACAGATAGTATAAGTTTATTACCTCTTTTGAGTAAAACTGTGCAACCTCTATAGAGTGTATAAACTATTCTAGATAGCCTTGCCCATGGTAATGGGCTAGTTGAGTAAAGTTTTTGTGGATTAGACTTTAGTTTTTCAAAGGGATTTAGAAATATGATTTGTAGGAAAAATTGGGTTGAAACTGTGGCACCCCAGGTTCTACAGTTGGTATCAGAGCGGGCGTTAGGTCCGTGGTAATTAAATTATTAAATTGACACACTGGTGCACAGTAGGATGGGATGGGTCAAGCATTGCAGTTATGCTTTTGACATGTTGTATTGCTGATTTACATTATGAGATAATCTTGTATGATTATGATTTGCTCCTATGACTGTTATGAGTGAGAATTGTCAATGATATGATGTAGAGATTGTATTTGCTGCCTTGGCATTTGCCAGATTATTACCACTGTTCATAGTATGTGGTTAGCGATGTATTTACCTCGGGTAACTTAGTTGCGGATGTTGTGAGTGAGTTTATTTAGAAAAGTTGATATCTTCCTTGAGTTGATTTTGGCCAATTCTTTGACTATTGCAGTTAATGATTTTCTCTTGAGTTTGTGGTTCATTGCAGTTGAGGGTTTGCAATTGGTCTCTATCTGTCCGTTGAAGCAATTATTGTTTCTTTTCGGACTATTGAGATACTTTTGCTGCTTGTGAACATTGTTGATTTGTAAGGATAGTCCCTTCGTGGGAGTTTTGGTCCTGTTGTGAATCATGACTCATTGGTTCGCTTGGTATTTTTATTAATGAAAGTTTTGTGTTGCAAACTCATTAATATGTTAAAACTTGGATCTACATATTTCACTTAGATTATTTCGAGTGTTCAAGTTTAATTCCTCTCCTTTCTAAAAGAGAGTGTTAAAACCATCTGTGGTGTTTTGCTATGTTTAAGTGGAAGGTGGTAATCATATAAACTAATTCATAAGGTATGAATTATCGAGTTGAGATGTTAGCGTGGTGCTTAATTAATTTCAGCGCTGCTGCAAAGGGTAATTTGCTGAATTGTTGAGCGGAGAGAAGTTAGTGCGGGTTCGAGGTTCTAGCGACGTCTTTAATTATTTATGTCGTGTTTGTATGCTGTGGCTTTGTGCTGAGAGGTGCCTTTTGGACAGGTGGTCTTGTCCCTGAGCGCTCTTGATTTTACTTCGCTTCGTCGGATTGAGGCAAGTAAACGTAGCGGTGGTTGCTACCATTTAACTTGTTATTCCTTCTACTTTCAGTTTACATTATTATTATAATTTGATACATTATGCCATGATTGCATGAAATCTTAATTGTGGAGATGGTAGCAAGTATAATGATGGTTTAAATTTTGTAGCATGGATTGTCGATGTTTGTTGGTGTTTGATCCATGTTATGAAAATGTGTGGTCTTGATGATGTATAATTGTTTGTAGTTTGAATAGCCTGTTAAACAGTTTGCTTGCTGAGATTTTATCTCACCCTTGTTTCCCCCTCCCTACAGGTGGACTTTGAGCATACATGGGAAGGGTAGAACGGCACCACACCGATGCACGTGAATCATATTTTTATGCTGTAATAAAGTTGAAAGGATTCTAGACCTTGCATAGACTTGTTGACACTATCTTAATAATGTTAAATTTGTGAACTATGTTTTAGATTAAAATGTTGGAGGATGTTTTAAATAGTGAATTGCTATCACTATCCTGTTATTCCTTAGTTGTTTATGCTTCCGCTTATACTATCTTGTTTAGTAATTGTTGCCAGTTTATTTTATCTTGTAAATTGGCTAGTTGTGGAGTAGAGTAGCATTCCAGGGTAATGTGGAACCTGGGGTGTTACAGAAACTTTGGGAGTGGTGCCCATGCTTAAAATGGTGATAGGTTGGTGCCTGCACTAGAGTTTATATATGACTAAAAATTAAGTTTTATATTATGTTTACACTTTTAAAATTAATTATTGTATTGTCAAATTTGGCTTTACGCTCAAATAACCCTATTATGCTTTTACTTGTTAACCTTACATTAATAATGAATTTTCCTATGTAACTTACGGAGTACATTTTTGTGCTCACCCTTGCTTAAATATTGTTGCTCAGAGGAAGAATACTTCGACTTAGGTGAGGACCAAGACGAGTAGACCACATTCCACAGTCATCTGCCTATAGACAGATTGGATGGGCTTCTTTCGCTTTGACTATTTCTTCCACTACTATTATTTAAATTTGGCCTATGGGTCATTGATGTAATGTTTGGCCATGAGACCTATATTCAATTAATTAATAAATGTAAGTATGATTTATATTTATCTTTGTTATCCACTGTGTGCACTAGTTTATCCTGAACTAGTGCGATTTACACAGAGAAACCATATGTGTTGTTTCTAGGTCCGACAAAGTTACAGATTAAAATTCCTACATACTCAAATTGTTATAGAGAAATTACCATGACCCTATTGCTTAGAGGAAAATATTAATATCCTTAATACCAATGTTTGGTAATTACTTGACAATAATTTGTTTCCAACTATATGCAGACTTTGAGAATAGCAGGAAATCAACATATAGAGCTACCAAAAAAACTCTCATTCACTTTGAGAAAAATGTCGTCATTACCTAATTAAGAGTAGCATCATGCCATAATCTTTCCGCTCTATGAAAGATATACACATCTTTAATTTCTCTAAGGAAGTCATTGATCACAATGGTTATAAACTTATATACACTGCAGCTAAAAATCACTCATTTACTCCTATAAAAAAATACTCATTTTACTAGGTGATCCATGTGTTTGGAATAATATATACGAAAGGTATAGGTGCCTGAATAAGAAACCTTTAATGCTTTAGGAAGGTATTTAACTTAAAAATAATAAGTTCCAAAATGGCATTATCTACGAAAATAGCTGGAAATCAATGCATATTATCTCAGGATTGCCACATAATAAAAATCATTTTAATCACCATATATATGAACCTCCGGCTACATATATAGGGCCCTACAGTACATATACATAGCCATTTCGATCTTCACCCCAGAAGCAAATCAACCACATATATATACCCAAGCTAGACTAGATACATAGTTGTTACATACATATCAGAACACAGAAGAAAAGAGGAATGGCTTATGCTACTACTAAGGCTACCACTCTCTTGCTCTTCTACCTCGCTGCCCTTGTCTGCCATGCACAAAGAGGTACAATATATAATCCACAAACATAATAACGTGCAAAAAAAGATATTTGATGTATAATTCTGATGGCCGGCCGTTCGATCATATGCACACGCGCGCAGGTGATGCCAAGTTTTGTGATCTTGCCGACATCCAGGTCTCACAGGCCAAGACGGGGAAGCTCATCGAGGGGCAGCCGGAATACCAGGTGACCATTGCAAACCAGTGCTATTTCGCGCAGACCGAAGTGATGGTGCTCTGCCTCGACCTGCCCTGGGTGGAGCCGGTGGACACGAGCCTGCTCCTGCTGGTCAACGAGCGCGAAAATGCCTGCCTCGTCGCCAACGGCAAACCTATCGCCAAGGGCTCGCCGGTGACCTTCACCTACGCCTCCAAGACGCCACAGGACTTCAAGGTCATCGGAGCCATGTCGTAGTGTTGAGCAGAATTAAGCTCCTACATATAGGTCCTAGAGTGCATGCACGCGTGATGAACGTCTTGAATTCTCACGTGATGTGATGTTCCGGGCTTGATTACTCGACTCGACAAAATCAAGGAATAAAAACTTTGTTTTCTTATGTTGAATGGTTTAGAAAGATGGAATATATTTAGCGTGAATGGCTAATTCAGTGTGAAGGTGTGTAAGTCCTTGTGGGTCCTTGGATTTGGGGCGTGCGGCCTGAATGGAGATAGGTGGGAATCCTGTAATCCACTTGAACTCTTTTGTGAACGCCCCCCCCCCCCACTCCCCCACACGGTTGAAATTTATCGTGAAAATGCCACTACTTCCTTCCTTGTCGCCCCCTCCCTCAATCCCCTTCGCTCCTCTCTCTCTCTCTCTCTCTCTCTCTCCTCTCTCTCTCCCAACCCCAACAGGTAGGGTTAGATTTAGCGCCGCCGATGTCGCAACAACCCTCTGCACCAGCTGTTGGGACATAGAATTTACATTTTGAACCCTATATGTTTACCATGTTAGTCCAATGATCAATAGCTAGTACGCACATTCAAAACACTCATGTCATATCCATACATGATTAATTTAAAACAAGATAGTGTATATAGGTAGCGATCAAACATAAGCATATGCGGCGAAGTTTACAACACTTGGTCTGACCGACCAAATGGAGCATACAATAAAAATAGTTCAGCGAAACTAGAGATAAAAGAGGCACCAAAAACCAACGAGTATGTCTCAACCCATCCACAAGTAACCGATTTAGGCAGAACCCTCGAAATTAGTGTCCTCATCACCAAAACCTGTTGCGTAATAGTAATCACAAGATGGATTTCTTTTTTTGCATCATCTGAATATGTTCAACATGCAACGATGACTACGAAAATCGTACTCTACAAGACTTTTTAGCAAAGTTATATAGTACGCATGCTAAGTCAACAATTTGTGAAAACGTGCTTTCAATTGAAATAACGAATAATAGATTGCAAACGGAAGTTGTAAGAGCATTTAAATTTGATTAGTAAATAATAATAAGCATACATAATATGATGTGGAACAAGAGGCCTGCTGTCACATGATTTCAAAAAAATGGCAATAACTTTGCCGAACAAGCTATACATGGATATCCCTTCCATACATTCCATGAACCATTTTATGAAACATAACATTGCTAAGATGGAGGATTCATCAAGTCGTCCCTGACCGTCAACACAACTATTTGAATAGTTTTATACTCTTCAAAGTTTGCACACTTTATCCACATGATATAAACATCCCACTATGTTATACAAGTCACACGATACTATCGGTATCCGATTTAAGAGTTTAGGACGAAGATTACATTACTTGTCCTAACAACCACTACACTGTGACTCCCTTCTTAGGATGGGAACTGCCCTCTAATGTTCCAAGACTCATACAGTGTGTCGAGTAAACCTTCCTTCCTGGTGAGGTCTCTTTTGCACGGAGAAAGTGGTTGAATGAAGTCGGCACGGCATGTGGGCTAGAGCTGGGCTAGAATAGCAATGGACCAGCCCAAGGTAAAGGAATTTGGCCCACATGCAAAAAGGAATTTAAAATTTGTTTTCTAATTGATTTAATTGTAGAAATCAAATCTAAAATTTCAAAATTAGTAAATCAACTTCACAATTCATGAAATTTTTTGGAGAGGCACTATTAGACCATGTTGTGGTCATGCAATAAGTGATGATAAATATTTGACATTTCAGTTTCATTGGAATTTATATTTGTGAAAGTTCTGGTCGATGCACTATTGTTGCTGGAGTTTTCAGGATATCTGGTCTTGTCAGCAAACGTCGATCATGGTAGATCAACCACGGCAGTTGACCATGGTAGGTCGACCACATCAGATAACCAAGGCATTCGACTACGACACTTCGACCACAGCACTTCGACCACGATATTTCAATCATGGCAGAATGACTATGGCATTTCAATCACGGTAGAACAACCATGGTAGGTAATCGTAGGCTTTGACCTCGAACAATGAACTAGTCATAAGCAACAGTCAACCGGTTGATGGTCATAAGCTCGTCTGCTATAGTAGCTAGTCGGTGGTCATAGCTACAGTACTTTTCGATGGTCGTAGCTACAGTACCTTTTTGATGGTCGTAGTCGTAGACTTCACAGTCTTTTGTCGTACTCGTATACTTTACAGTCTGTTATCATAGTCGTAGACTTCATGGACTATTGTCGTAGTCATAGACTAATGAGAACTGGCTACTACCTAATGCTAGTATCTTAATTGGTCTTAGGTTTGTGCATGAGGAGATGATGGGATGCCGAAGCCAAAAGAAATCAGCATGTGTATGCAAGGAATTCAAGGTAGGCCGTAATGAGAACTGGCTACTACCTAATGCTAGTATCTTAATTGGACCACGTGTTTTTATTTTAGCATTGCTGGTTTCGGTTTGAGTCCGTATAGGATTGTGTTTTGGATATCTTGGGCGAACAGGATGCAAGTCGGCATTAGGCCTGTGAGCCATTGATCTGTGCGTGCATAAGTTAAATACCATGGTTCTCCTTTTGTAATGACAGGCCATAGAAATCAATCTATTATTTTTAGAGAGCTATACGCTTGTTCTTCCTAGGGTTTGGCATATATTGCAACCTAGAGGGGAATTGGGCGTTCTCAACCCCGTTGTTCTTGTGTTTTCTTGTGATTCGCAGGAGCAACGACATATCTACTTGTGTGGTCGGGTAGACGGGATCACGAGCGTATGGTTGGGCAAATTATTTTATCGCAGGTTGCTGTTCTAACAGTGGTTGGTGCCATCGGCTCATCAGGTTGCACAAATCCAAGTTATCGTTATCAATCCTACGTCGTGAAGCTCGGGCACCCCGTATCATAGACTTTGCATACTATTGTCAAGGTCATAGGCTTCATGCTCTGTTGTCTTAGACTTTGTACTGGGTAGTCTTAGACTTTTTGATCGGTTGTCATAGGCTTCACAGTCGGTACTCGTAGACTTCGAGTGCTTCAATTCTTGCTATCTTCAAGTACCCCGAGTACTTGTGTCTGATGGGCTAGCGGTCTGACTGGCCTGTTCATGACGGTTAGACTGGTCGTACGAGGTGGTCGTAGCGGTTGTCAGAGGTACAGTGACAAGTCGGTGCTCGGTGGTCATTTCTACAGTACAAGGTCGGTGCTCGGTGGTCATTGCTATAGTACTAGGTCGGTACTCGATAGTTGGTGCTACTGTATTCATGGATGGTAGTCTATGCTTTAGTACCAGGTTGGTACTCAGTAGTCTGCAGTCAGTGTTACAGTACTTGATAGTTGTTGCTACAGTGCCTGGTCAGTGATGGGCAGCTGTAGACTTTGTGATCGATAATCATAGACTTAGTGACCGGTAGTCAGTACTCAATGGTTCTGTGATTGGTTGATAGTCAGTAGTGCTACGATACTTGTCATTTCTGAGTATTCTAAGTGGAGCGATAGTAATTTTGGAGTACTTGTGGTTTTTGAGTACTCGTTGAGATAGCGATCTGACCGGCCTGTGCTTGACGGTCATATCGATCGTACTAAGAGGTCAGAAGTTGATTTTCTAGAAAGTGTGAAAATTGTGGTCGTGGATGATCTGGTTTGTGTTTACTGATGGTTGAGATTGTGGTGTTTGTGGTCCTATGATAGTCAAGTTGGGAAGAATTTGTGCTGGGAAAAAAGTTCTTTGGTCTTTGTATGTGCAGGTTGGCGTGATGGCAGTCATGGTCGGTGACAAGGAGGACCAGGACTAGAATGGGGAAATTTGAGGTTCAGGCGGTCAAGGATGTCATGTGAGGTGGTCAAGCTCACGTTGGAGCACATGGAGATCAAAGGTGGTGATGCGTGGAGAAGCTACAAGAGATGCGGTCCTGGAGGCTTCGATACATGAGGTGATGGTGCATGATAAAGATACAGGAGGTGTTGTCCTGGAGGCTGCGTCACTTGGTGAGTTAGGAGTTGTGGATGAAGTCTATAACTGAGAATGTTTAGAGTTTGGTTAAAATATGTGTTTGGAAGGGTTCAGGGCCCTTGGTTTTCAGAAGAGATAACGTTTTGAGTCTGTGTTTGAGGTGGACATGGTTTGGGACGTTAGCCTATAAAAGCAAGGAGAGTCCAAAGGCTAACATGACCAATTTTGAGGGCTTTCGACAGGAAGGCTTTTAGGGGTACTTGTGAGGGCACTTTATAAATCCACGAAAAACTAGCAACAATGATCATCTTGAATCAATCTAGTTCATGGTTTGCTTAAAGAGTGCTGGGAGATTGAAGTTTATGATGACATGCAAACTAGATGTAGATCCTATAGGCTGAAGCAGTCAAAAGCTTTGCTAACCACCAGGAGACTTCAAAAAGTGACGACAATCACTACCCCCTCTAATTGCAATATTTGATCCTACATGCACTTTAGAATATGCAGAGCTCAAATAAATTATTTTTAGGCTCTGTTAATGTTTTAATGATTTTTAGAATTCATCTTTGGCTGCTGAAAATTGTAACATCCCAAAAATTTTCTTTCTTTAAATATTTAATTTTAAATTAATTATTTAAAAGTGTTTAGATTTTATTTGAATTATTTATGTAATACTGGAAGAAAATCTCAAAATTCCCGATTCCAATCTGAATCCCCAAATTCAAATACCAAATTCCAAAATTCAAATTCAAATATTCAAATCTTCATAAAAATGTTCGTTCTAATTTTTCTGGGTCCAATCTAATTTTTCTTGACCTATTCATTTCATTTATTTTCCTTTCCTCTCTTTTCTTTCTCTCTCTTCTCGGGTACTATTCATGCTACAGTGCACTCGAACACTATTCATCCATCTTCAACCTCCGTCTGTGTTCGTTTGAGCAAAAAACCAACACAAAAAGCAGTCTCCATTCTTTCTACCATATCTTTCCACTCAAGCGTCTGAATTTAAATCTGTCTAAAGCAATACGAGCCCATCAACACTGCACATTCATCGCTGGAGTCAATGCTCCCGTTACCACATTCCATTAGTGCTTTCATTGCCATTTTATTCGTCAGTTTTCTGAAATCAAAACCGTTGCCTAAAATTTCTCGCATTCCCAGCGATTCAAATCATGAGAGAGTCTATAAATAGGCACACCAACACCTCTTCTACCCCTTTCGTTCCCTCAAAATCTCATAGCCTTTGGAGCTCTGACAACGACGAATTTCTCATTTTCCCGAACGTCAGCCATCAAATTGATTTGGGCATTTATTATTCCGGTGAAGATTTTCAACTTTTGCTCACGTCATCTACCATCTTAGCATCCAAGTAACTCATCCACCATTTTTATTTAATTTTTCTCGTAGCCAATCACCGGGAATCGAACGATCTTCGTCGCCAGCCGTTTTCAAGTTCTGTTGTCGAATCGTCACCTCCGGTGAACTGGTCTTCACTTCTTTGGTACTGCACCATCACCTCTACCTCTTCTATGTATTCAATTCTTTGGTTTGCTCAGTGAGCCACGGTGGAGATTCACCACCATGAACCATGCTGTTCCGAACATCTCATGCCTCGTCAGCCTTCCTTGGTCACTCTCCGGCCAAGCCAAGCATAGGACGTGTTCCACATGCCGAAGCCATGCTTGTGCTCACCTTAGTTCTCCGCATTTCATGCCGTGAGCCGTGAGCCGTCAGCTACGTGAGCCAACCATGGCCGCCACCCGCGCAGTCACAGACCACTTCACTGTCCAAGACCGATGCCACAGCCTTTCCCTCACCAAATCACTTTGCCACCACCATCGCCGACCACTGTCGAGCTCTCTCCGATGAACCCTCTTGCCTATTGAAAACGATCACTCTTGAGTTCCGTCCATTCTTTAACTTCCAAGAACAGTAGCTTTTGAGCACTATAGCTACGACTACTGTTGTTTCTGACCGTCTTGTTTTTGACCACTACAGAGTTCCGATCACTCTGTAGCCTTTGACCACTCTCGGTGTTCCTTTCGACCACTAAGACCTTTCGACCACAGTTGCTCACGACCATAGCTACTTTTGACCTAGTTATATCCTTTGACCACTGTCGTTTTCGACCACTTTACAGTCTTCGACCACTCCTAGCCTCTCGGCCACTCTCAGTGTTATGATCCCCCAGGTCGGTTATGACATCCTTGTCGGCTATGACCACTTCGGGCAGTGCAACAATTCTCTAGGTTTTGACCACATACAGGTCTGCCCACTATAACTACTCTGACCACGTATAACTTTCAACCCCACTGACCACTCTATGCAGTTTCTGATTTTCAACTACTCGAAGGCTGCACCGAGGTACCCTAGCTCTCTTCGTATTCCTCCAAGTACAATAGCCACCAACTTCGAGCCCTACAAGCCATTCGATCACTCTGACCTCCCTGAACCGTCTGATTCCTTCGACCACCCAAACCAACTGATTCCTTTGACTGCTCCAAGCTGATCGATTCTTTTGGCCACTCTGCACGGTCCCATTCCTTCAACTACTCTAAACCGTTCGATCTCTTTGACCTCTCCAAACCCTCTGATCTTTTTGGCCATAGTCGTTGTCGACTACAGTCACCTCCGACCGCTTGCTGTTGCGACCACTATCGCTTCTCACTCTAAGCTTTCAACCGTTGTCACTCTAAGCCTCCGACCATCTCTATTTTTGACCACTACCACCCTTATCTAAACTTCCAACCAGCTGTTAAGCTTTTTCGACCACTCGGTGGCCAAGACCACATAGAGCCATTCGACCACATTTATCCTCGACGTCTAACTACCACCATGGCCTTTCGACCACTCAGTAATATGCGACATGCCTAAGGAAGCATGTTGGCTATTAAAATGACTTATCTCTTGTGGGCAAAGTTGTACAACCTCTGTAGAGTATAAAAATATTGGAATAGTCGTGTCCACAGTCAAAGGCGGGCGATGTGCACTTTCCTGGTAGACTATTGGTTTGGTTTCAAAAGTAAAAGTTTGCGAACTCAGGTGTGGATGGAACCCGAAGTCTTGAACCTTGGCGGTTAGAGCTTGGTGGTTGGAGCCTTCACTAGAAAATTATACTAGTTTTAGTTATTGCAATTACTTTGTTAAATTGATGTTTTTGAAAGTATATAATGGTATTTCAAATAAAAATACTGCTTTGTGCAAAAGAACCATATTATCCTTCTTTTGTTAAACCCTGCATCTACTGCATTTTTTCCAAGACTTGCGGAGTATTTTATGTACTCACATGCTACATTCAAAACAAATCTCAAAGGATTATGAAGGTCAAGAAGGAGATTACGACTACTTCGCGTGTGAATTCGACAAAGGCTTTCTGGAGTACTAGGTTGTGCTTCCCCAATCAATTGCCTGTGGTGTATTGATGGGTCATCATCAAAGTTTATTTCTGCTTCCACTGTGTTTTGTAAGTTTGAGAGGTCTTATGACCTCAGTTGTAATAAAGTAGCCATAAGGCCTGTACACTTTATTATTATATTAAAGCGTTGTTGGTTACGTAATCATTACTGTTTGACTCTATGCACTAGCTTTGATCTCGAACTAGCGTAGTAAGACATAGAGGGTTCGGATTTGGAAATCCTTCATGGTGAAGACTTGCCACCATGAACCATGTCGTTCCGGCCACCTCACGCCTCACCGGCCTTCCGCGGTCGCTCTCTGGCCAAGCTGAGCACAGGATGTGTTCCACACGCCGAAGCTGTGCTCGCGCTCACCTTAGTTCCTCGCATTCCATGCTCGTGTGCCGTTGGCCATGTGAGCCACCCATGGACGCTACCCGCGCAGTTGCCAACCGCATCACCTTCCAAGACCTCCGCTGGAGCCTTTCCCTCACCGAAGCACTCTGCCGCTGCCGTCTTTCGCAGTCGCCGACCACTGTCTAGCGATCTCTAGGGAACCCCCTTGCCTGTTGAAAATGATCACTTCTGAGTTCCGACCATTCTTTAACTTCCAAGAACTGTAGCTTTTGAGCACTTTAGCTTCAACTACTGTTGTTTTTGAGCCCTCTTGTTTTTGACCACTACAGAGTTTCGATCACTCTGTAGCCTTCGACCACTCTCGGTGTTCCTTTCGACCATGGTCGCTCATGACCATAGCCGCTTTTAAGCACGTTATATCCTTCGACCACCCTCGTTTTCGACCACCTTACAGTCTTCGACCACTCTTGGCCTCTCGGCCACTCTCAGTGTTATGATTGCCCTGGTTGGTTATGACATCCTCGTCGGCTACGACCACTCCGAGTAGTCCAACAATTCTCGTAAATTTAGTAACCTTTGGCAAATAGCAGTTAGACCGCTATGAACAGCAGATTCAGGGAAATGAATAGTAATGCTAGCATTATTTTGAATAAAAAAATCCACGTAACATTTGATCCGATGATCCAAATGATATGAAACTTGGTATGCATCTTCTCTAGGATGTTATGAACCTATTCCAATCAACGATCAAGAGAATCATTGCCAAAGTTATGACTTTTTTCTTTTTTTAGTAAAGGGTGCACCAAAACTGGTCAAAAGTGAGACTTCGATCTACTCTTGCTCCTAAGTCTAGGTGGTCTAGGTGACCTAGGATGGGTTATCACATATCATTACAAGCTAGAACATAGTGTGAATTCAATCCAAAACACCCACAAGAGCAAAACCCAAAAATCATTTCTCTTGAGAAAAATCGAGCAAACTCAAGAATTTCCTCTAGATCATACCTAGATGGATAAGATATTGTCTCCAGGAGACATCTTCACCTCTTACACGTCTATGGCGCTAAAAAAGCTCAAGAGAAGAGATATCCAAACAAGAAAACCAAGAAAATCAAAAGCACAGAGGGGATCCATGGCACAACTCAGTTGGACGAACTTTAGATGTTCATTTCACTTGGAGAGGAATATTTTGCAGCCAATCCCTCATGATAGCAGAACTCTAAGATTAGCACGCACACGCACAAGGCAACAACACATGGGAACCCTAATCCTAAACACTCAAGTCATAAGAAGCATCACTCTTACAACACAAGACAAGGCTTATATAGTAAAGGCTCCTCACCTTTCACTAATCCAGCCACTCCATAGTGGATCCCCACACACAAATGGATTTTACATTACACACACTTGCATGCTTTTTAGAGCGTGACTTCCTAAAGGCTACAATAGCATGATAAGACATTCCATCCACTAAGACGTGACCTAAACCACTTAGGCCAGCACTGCGGTTTTGAAAACCACCACTCCACCTGGTTTTGGATAATTTTTTCAATTGTGATCCACTAGTCTTCACAACAATGCAATGCCCATGATTTGTCGCCAGATCATACGCCAGCGCTGAGACCACCACCACTTGAAACACACAAGTCCTATAGTACATCAACATCAGTCCACAGTCTGTGATGCCCACTGCCTTGTTGTCAAGATTGTACACCTACTGTGAGGAGCATCACCACTTGAAACACACAAGTTCAATTGCCTCTTTACGATCCTCATATTTCTCCCGTGCTTCTTGGTTTGAAATGTTACCTGAACTTATGTGAAACGCCATGGCCTGAAGACCCCTTCCATAACCTCGGCCTTGCCTCTAGCCACAACAATCATCAAAGAACCTGCACATCAAAGAACATAGCAATTGATCTAAGTACAAATGACATGCACTTGATTCTCCATTAGCAAACCATATGCTTGGACCTACGCCATGACTAACCCATGCATGAAAACCCCATGACTAACAGAGCATAGCACCCACCGTGACTAGCACCACAAGGACACCACCATGACTCACAACCAAAACCACAGAACCTAACAAAACTTGGCACAGGGGCTGGTCTAACTGTGGCACACATGCTGGTCAAATTGCCTAAATAGCATCTAGTCAAACCGCAGGCCAATGCTAGTCTAACCGCACTCGATTAGCAGTCAGACCGCTATTCCAAACCAGTCTGATTGGAGCTTCCAAACACATAGGCCGAATATCAAATACACAAAAATTAAACTCAATTAATAAGAGCAAAGCACGAGCAATGTTAAATATTCATCACTCTCATGGTGCTGCCACCACATAGTCTTACAATCTCCCCATTGATAAGTAATTTAAAAAACACCCTAAAGGCAATAATTTGAGTTTGAATTTTGGACTTTTAAAGCACACAAGATGCAAGAGCCATAGTCTAGATTAAAAAGAAAGCAAGAACATGACCGCAGTGGCAAGATATGGAATGGTACTAAGACACAGAAAGAGAAAGTTTTCAACAAAAGCTCCATCCACACCTAAAACTTCTCAAATGAGACAATCTTGCTCATGATCCAAATAAAAGAACAATTGTTCATCTTGATCATTGTTATAGCAAGATAAAGAACAGAAGAGCAAATAAGAACAAATGCAATACCAGTTGACAAGAAAAGATCAATTAAGACTCAAAATGCATTTTTCTCACATAAAAAGCTCATTTTGCTATAATGCAACATCACAATGCTCATTCTCCCAATTATTCACCATTTTAAGTATTCTCCACTTTTTATGTTCATTCTCATCAAATTCATTCTATATAGACTAATTCTAAATTTTGCCTTAAACGTTCTCCCCCTTTTGGAAAAATAGACATCAAGGGCCAAGGAAGCAATGCAAGCTAACAAATACTCACCCTCCCCCTAAAATGATACATGAAAACAAATATAAAAAACAAGGGAGCAAGAAATAGCAAGAGCGTGTATGTATGAATGAAAATTCATAAACTAAAAGAGCTTTAAAAATTATCTAAAGTGAGGTTGAAGATAAAAAATACCACTTGAAGTCATAAAATACAAACAACGCTATCTAGATAACGATATGGCATATATGACCAATCTAGGCAAGATTGCATAATTTAAAGCATTCAATTTAATTTCAAGTTAAGTAAGCCTTTAAAATTGATAAGTTTAACTAAAGGTACCCAAATATGAGCTAAGCCATGTCAAGAAAGCTAAATGGAACCAAGAAGCTCAAAATGAATCAGTAAAAGTGCTAGAAGTTCAATTTTAGCCAATTATGCTCAAGCACTAGATAAAAGCCATTCTTAAAATTTTAGAAATCATTTAGGCCTTATATTCGCAAAGCAAGTTCTGAACTAGGAGGCATCCACAACTGCCTCCTAAGCTTTAGCTATTTTCACATTTTTGTTTTCTTAGCCAACTTCTATATCTCAAGCCTTACTGCGACCATCCCAGTAAGAAGTTTAAAAGAGTGGTCATGGTCATCAGAAACTCCCCCGGAATTCATGCCTATTATAATGGCAAGCCATCTCATGAGAAGAAATTGGTAAGATTTGTTTTTTCGTACAAAAGAGATCATTTTTATCAAGTTAGGCACTAGTTCAATGAGCAAGACATGCTTTTCTAAAGAACTAGCAAAACACTAAATAATGCTCAATATAAGATTCAAGATTCAATAGAGGATTATTGCTATGGCATATATCATAAAATGATCACTAGAGAATAACTAGTCAAAAGATCCATCTTAGCAAACTTAAAAGATACCAATTTTGGAAATTGATACCACTTATGAAATTAGTTTAGGTTGGCAAGTTAAGCTAGCATGGCAAAGATCTAACAATACATACAAAAGTATGACAATCTTAGCTAAGAAGGCACAACATGGCAATGAGCAATGTCAAGTCAAGATTACATCACCAATGAGTAATAGTTGAAGCTCACATCTAAAATGCATAATTTACAATGCAATGCCATATATGCATGATGCAAAAAGAAACCAAGAACTGAAAACTCCCCCTATCTACAAGAAATACTTGCAAATATGAAAAAGAGCTAAAAGCAAGAAAAAACTCTAGCAAGAGGGGAAAAAATCTCTACCACATGGTCTCTAGCCCAAGGAACACACACAGGCAAGGAGCAAATCTACCACAATAGCCACCCCACTACTAGAAACTAGTGAAAGAAGAAGCAAGCTCAACTTAGAGAGGGTAAGAGATCCTAGAAAACCTAGTACAAAAGAGAAGTGCATGCCTAAGGAAGACCCAAGACAGAAATTGTGACTCACAATGCCCTAAAGACCTAAAAACCTTGACACTCCGAAATGCTATGCAATGCTAAATATGGAAGCAAAGCATTGACAAAGCTCAAGCAAGAACTTGTGTCACACTGCTTGGTAGTGTGATGTAGGCGAAACTGAGCAAACTACATCTGGAGAAGTAAAAGACATCATAGGATGCCCAAGAGTTAGGTAGGAGATCCAAAGAGGCTATCATGCACATGATCTCCTTCTCACCTAAAAAGCCTAAATCAAATAGACAGACGAAGCCTATGCCTTGGTACTGAGGTTATTGATATAAGAATGAGGCATCCAATACTAAGACACACAACAAGCAGGAAAATCTCCAAAATACAATTAGCATGATATGCAATATGATACAACCTAGAGCTACCAAAACCCCTCTCAAATCCTCGCTGTGGACCAAAATGAAGGAAATCCTATCTAGGGGCAGCTCTAGATCTAAACCCACTCTTCTAGAACGTAAAACCATGTTGGTCTCTAAAGCCACCAAAAGAATAAAAAAACCCATCTACAAAGTGAGGTCTAGAGTCAACTCTAGGGACACTAGCTAGATAAGACTGATCCTAAAAGCTTCTCAAGGCTCTACCATGGTCACGACACAGTTTCTTGACCCGCCTAAAATAGAACTCTATGATGTGGTCACCCTTCTCACATAAGGCGCAATGATATTTGACCTTTGGGGGGTCATATCTACTGAAGTAGAAGCACTTATATTGATAGAAGTCAACTAGGCAAATCCTGCAGACTTGAACATAATCTTGGTAGAAAACAATCTTGGTAGGCTCACAAGCGGCAACCTCAAAATTCCCACTCCCAACTACACTCACTACCTTAGAAGGATGACTCTTAGAATGCTCATAGGGGTTGAAACCTATACCACTATTGACTTTGCTAACCTTGAATTGATCTAGAATCAGGTTTAAGTTCTTTTTTCCATTAGAGAACTTCTCAAGTGTTTTCCGTAAATAATCATTCTCCTTGGCAAAGGTGACACAAGACTCACAAGTTTGGCTCTTAACAGCTCTAGCATATATCTCCATATGCCCAACCACCTCTAGCTTCAAAGCGTCACAAGAAACACAAGACATATTCTTGATTCTATGCAACTGCTCATTAAAATTAACACTAGATGTTTCATGCATACCATCTAAATCATTTACAATTTCAGCACAAAATACATAAGCTATTGGTGTAATAGAATCAATATTTGAAGCATGAACATGAGCAACAGATTCTTTATCCCTTTTGTCTTCCAACATCTTAGCAAGAACTTTAATTTTAGAATTGAACTTAGGGCAAGTAACACAAGGTTTAGATTAAGCTTGTTAGTTAATTCTTTCAATTTTTCTTCTTTAAATTCACAATGAGCACAAAAATATTTAGGACTAAATTGAAGTAATTTTTCAATTTGATGGCAAGTTCCTTTTCCAAATTATCACACTTCAAATATGGTAAAGCACAAGCTCTAGAAATGTCCCTAGCTTCTAAGTAACTAGAACATGGACTAGCCTTGATATCAATAATTTCAGCTCTAGCATTTTCAAGTTGTCCTAGCAAAGATGTCTCAAAAGATCTCAATTTTTTAATTACAGAATCAAAAGTAAGATAAGTGTCACGGTTATCAAGATTAGGAATAGTGGTTTTAAGCCTATCCATTTGCAAGATTAGGAGCTTATTTTTAGCTTTAAGCTTATCATTTATATTTACTAACCGTTCCAAGTGCTTCGTTTGCTTAACATGATCAGCTACTAATTTATCAGATTTGAAAATTAGAGAGTCAAAGGAATCTACCTCACCATCATCCTCAGTGTAGTGATCATCCTTGTCATGCGTGCTACAGGAATCAACATCGCTAGCATCCATAAGGCACAGCCCGGTGAAGCTAACAGACTTCTTTTCCTCCTTCCTTTGCTCCTCTTTATCGCTTGAAGTGGTAGGATCAACATCGCTCATGTCTTGAACAATGACATGGTAGCCTTCCTGATTGCATCCTTGTTCTTGAAAGATCGATGAGGTTTTTTGTTGTACTCCTTCCTCCCATGATCATCTCCATCCTTGTTCACAAGGTTAGGACATCTAGCACAAACATTACCTATCTCACCATACTAAAAACACACAATTGGACCTCCTCTCCTACGCTTTCTTACTTTGTGGTAGGCACAGGCAAACTGGCTAGTGATGAGGGTTAGATCATTTGTGGGAAGGCTCTCAAGTTGCTCATCGCTCATGGCTTGAAAACAAGACAATAAAATACCAAAAGAAGCATTCTCACAAGAAGTGCATTATTGACAGGATCAATTATAAGAGCCATCGTCTACGGACTTTTAGACTTCTTGACTATGATGCCCATCTCATGGGTTCTAAGGCGTGAATATAGCTTATCTACAGTCATAGTTGCCAAGTCTACCTTATCACTGATGGATGTAACTTTTTTCTCCCAAACACTCTTGTCAAGAGCACTTAAAGCATGAGCCATATTGTCGTTATCTGAATAGGTCATACCAATAGACCTTAGATCACTCAAGACCTGGTGGAATCTACCAAAGAAGAAATCAGTGGACTCTTCATGTTCCATCTCCAGTTTTTGGTAGTCCCCTTGAAATGAGTCTCACGCACTTTCTTAATTTTCGATGTTCCCTCATCGTAATCAGAGAGGGTCATCAAGATCTGTGTCTTCTTTGGTATACATTGCTCAAGATCGGTTAAGATCACAAAGAGCAACCTTGCGCTGATACCACTTATAGGATCGAGTATGGTGAGTTAGAGGGGGTGAATGACTCTTTCAAAATCATCCCCAAATATCTACAATAACATATAGATAAAAACCAAATTCATAATCTCATCAAAACCCTAAGCCAAGAAATGCAAAACCCTGGAAATCCAAACCCTCACCAGTCAGACCAAAAATGGAGGAAGGTCAGACTGAAAAGTTGGGCTAGTCAGACCTTCAATTCAGTGGCAGTCAGACCTATGGTGAATAGCGATCAAACCCCTATAAACAACAAATATAGGCAAACAAATAGTAATTTCAGCACTGTTTTGAATCCCAAAATCCACGTAACTTTTGATATAATGATTCAAATGATGTGAAACTTGACATGCACCTTCTTTAGAATGTCATAAACTTATTCCAATCAATAATCGAGAGAATTATTGCTAAAAATGTGACATTTTTCAATTTGAGTGAAAGGTGCACTAAAACTGATTAAAAGAAAGAAACTTCAATATGCTCTTGCTTGTGAGTCCTAGGCAGTCTAGGTCATGGGTTCTCATAAGTCATAGCAAGCTAGAGCATAACACAAATTCAACCCAAAATACCCACAATAGCAAAACAAAAAAATCATCACTCCACCCAGTTTCGGACAAGTGTCTTAATTTCCATTGTCAATCTTCACGACGATACGATGCCCATGACTTGTCACCAAGATCGTACGGCTGCACCAAAACCATCACCACTTGAAACACCCAAGTCTCATAGCACACCAACATTACTTTATAGTCCGTGATGCCCACCGTCTTGCCGTCAAGAATGTACACCTGCTTTGAGGAACATCACCACTTGAAACACACAAGTTCAATTGGCACATTACATACATGCATTGCCTCTTCACGATGCTCGCCTTTCTTCCGTACTTCTTGGCTTGAGATGTTGCTCCACTCAAACTTACGTGACATGCCAATGGCCTCAGGAGTCCTTCCGTGGTCTCGGTCTCGCCGCTAGCCTCAAGAATTATCAAAACATCTGCACACCAAATAACAAAGTAATCGATCCGAGCACAAATGACAAACACTTGACTCTCCAATAGCAAATTGTATGCTTAGACCTATGCCATGACTAACCAATGCATGAAAACCCCATGACTAATACTGCACAGCACCCACCATGACTAACACCACATAGACACCACCATGACTCATAACCAAAATCATATAACCTAACACAACTTGGCATAGGGCCCAGGCTGACTAAGGGCATAGGGGCCAGTCTGACTATGGCACACATACTGGTCAGATCACCTAAATAGCAACTAGTCAAACTACAGGGCAATGCCAGTCTGATCGCTGGCTGCACTACACCAGCGGTCAGACCACCATTCCAGGATAGTCTGATCAGAGCTTCCAGACAGCACAGGCTGAAACTCAAATACACAAAAATCAAACTCAATTAACAACAACAAAGCAGAAACATTATCAAATACTCATAACTACTATATAGCTGTCACGACGTGGTCTTACTCTTACATCCTCACAAAAATACAAACGTAAGGGGAAAACTGAAGATTAGAATTGCTTCCAAACATACTCGAGGCAATCTACAGGAAGTCAATCTAGGAGCTCTTCAAATCTCCATCTTTATCTCTCGCCCCTCAGCTTTAATTTGTTAGTCCAACCTAGAGTACATAATTTGTCATTGTTCATTAGTGCCTCTGCTCCAAACATCCGGCCTGTTTACCCACCCGGCCCGTCCACCCGGATTCGAGTCCTATGACCGGCCAGGGTGCTCTGCTCCTTCTTTAAAGAATGGGCGGAGTGTCTGATGTTGGAGAGAAGCGACGTTCAGTCCGTAGTTACGGTCTGCTCCATTGTGTTTCATTCTATCGCACAAACCTCTTGAGGTCGATCACCATGGCGGTGATGTCATCCCTGCTCCCTCTGCCCCTAGCCATGTCCACCAGCTCCTTGCAGCAATCCACGGAATTACACGCGTTGCTCCTCGAGACGGCATCCACCGCCTCCTGGTTCGACACCTTGTTCCAGAGGCCGTCGGAAGCGATGACGAGAAACTCGCAGCCGGCGGTGAGGGGAAGCCTCCTGATCACCGGGTCGGAGATCACCCACGGCTTCAGGCTGCCGTCGCCGAACGCCCGCGACACGGCGAGGCAGTCCTGCACGCGCCACACGCCGTTGCTGCCGCGGCTCACGTAGCCACCCTGCATGCATGCACACAGCGATCGATCAGGTCCGATCCATGTGTTAGCTGATACTGTGAGACAGAAGAAAAGTTGGTGTTTCACGAGGCGTCACTTGGCTTACCGAGTTCTCGATGCGGCACCTCTCGTCCTCCCTCGCGGCGGTGTGGTCGGAGGTCAGGGCGTCGCGGCGCCGTTGCGACTCATCACGGCACGGCAGTCGCCGAGGTTCGCCACGTAGAGTTCGCCGTCCTTCACCAGCACGGTTGCGGCACATGCACCACCTCTTGCGCCCTATGTCCACGTAGGAAAAAATTAGGATCCACTCGTGTACTGACATTTCTACAGCGTATCAAATGAAAAATGCACAGAAATAACCCAACTAATATGTAGTTACTGTGGATCTTATTGTACCCATCAGCCAAAAATCCGATACGACGACATTGTACTCCCAGAATACGTCGACTCAACAAGGCAATGCCTTATAATCCGTTCATATTAGTTTTTCGCTTTGCCTTTTTGTTGATATAAATGAAGCAATTATATTATATACTATAATTAATTAGTAGATCTTGTCTTAAAAAACATCCCATTTAAAAAGTTAGGTACTATACAAAGTAATTTACAGTAGAAAATCAGTTTTTAGCAGTCAATACGAACAGGCCTTAGATACTAAAGGCATCATCCTTCAGAATTTCTGTATTTGTTTTCGCAGAGAGGTCACATAAGCAACTTCTGGCCCTTCCATTTTTGAAATGCTTGGTTGGAACGGGCTAAAAATGTTGTGAAACTGCAGTTCCCAACGAATTCCATTCCGTGTGCAACTGTTCAAGTTATCCAAGACAATGGATAACTGTACAAGTTATTAAACGGATTAACCATTCACCAAGAGGCGACGCCAGGGACACGCCAAGGGAATTACAACCAATCCGTCTTTCGCTATCGCAATCATAACAGCGAAAAAACCCTAATGGAGGGGTCCATGCATATGCATGCGTCCATCTCCATGGCAGCCACCCAACGCAAAAGGGAGCACACATACGCATAGCCATTGCCATCGTCGCCATCGAGAGCAACAAACAAAAGAAGCTCCGACGCGTTCAACTCAGAACGGGGCCGGTGACCCGGTAAAACCAACACCAACATGGCACGTACGTAGTATTATCATAGATACATAGGACGCACCTCGCTCAGTAACTCGCTGTCAGTGGCCAAGTAGGCGGCTCTGATCGCTGCCGTGACAGCGTCCACCGACGACGATGCCTCCTCCGCTGCTACTTGCGTCCCCGTCGCGGCCAGCACCGCGGCGACGACGTTCTTGCCGAGACGGCTGGAGACCATGTCCACGGCCGCCCGGCCGCCGTGCCCGTCGTACACACCATAGAACGCCTGCAAATTTAAAAGAGATTCGGAAAATTAGCAAAAGATTATGCTACTCTTACTGGGTCAGCACATCAAGATTAGGTTTTGTTGGGTTCAGTAGATAAGTCACATAAGTGACCAGTTGTGTCTGAGGGGGAAAAAAGGTAAGTGCCGGCTTGCGCGCGTTTGTTTATTTTTTCCTTTTTTTAGAAATGTCCATTTTGTTTTAGTTAGAGTAGAAATGTCCAGTTCGTTAACAAGATATAGTATGCACACCATCATGTTTTCCATGCCACTAATCGATCTCATCCACGAAACTGATACAATTAACAGATATCGTTTTTTAGATACACACACACACACGATACCTAGTGGGGAGGGGGTTGAACTGTAACATATATGTGTATTTTTTTTACTTATGTCAGCACTGGTTTTTTATCTATGTTTTTTCATATAGTGTTTCTAGGATAAATGGAAAAAGTGAGATACATAATCCCACAAAAATGTTCTCAAAATATAATATCGATACACGAGAATTGCGAAACGAAAAATATTGCTGGCCGGCCTCTAACATGTTGTTCTCATTTTCCCCACTCATTATTCATTAAATTAGTGCAAGTTTCCACATTTAGATTTGAGTAATATTACTTCGCAAAAGTTGATTTGAGTAATAGTGAAAAATCATGTTGTTCTCTCAGACATATATGAGCTCCTTTCTAGATCTTCCACCGTAAACAAATTTTTCTTCACGATATTTAAATATCCTCATTTAATTCAGAGATGCCATTTCTCATCATGGTCGTGGGGGATCAACTTGGTTAAGCAAATTACTCTTTTTTCCCGCGGAAACAAAACTGAGCAAATGATCGTTTTCGCAGAGAAAAAAATTACCAATCGGGAATCTCCACCAATCTCGTTAGTGATCACCCCATACCCATCCTCCATTGCATGCCTCGCTCCTCTCCTGCTTGCCAACCAAAACCCCTCTCCCTCCACCTCCGCCTCGGCCTCCTCCTCTGCCACAGCCACCGCCTCGCCGAATGGAGCCTCACAGGCGTCAGGCGCTGCCGGTATGAGCAGCCTCGACGGTCTCCTCCTCGCTGCCCACGCCGCCTTCTTCGTCTCACGGTCACCCTGCTCTACGCTACAGCTACCACCACCGTCGCACGCCGCAGGAACCACCGAAGGAGCAACCAACAGCTGCTCCTTCACGGCCCTGAGGTCGTGAAGCTCGTCCCCGACGACGGCCGGGTGCGCCTTCCTCCGCAACGACAGCGGCGTGGCGATGCCGACGAGAGACGCTGAAGGAACGGAGACCGGGGAGCACAGCACGGAAGCCATGGCCTTGCGGAGGACGCGCGCGAGGCGGGCGAAGGCGGAGACGACGGAGCACAGGGACTGGACGGTGTACAGCATCGGCGGGCGCCGGCCAACCGGAGAGGCGATAGGATAGCTAGGATGGCTTTGATGAGAGGCCACTAGCCAGCTCGAGTTAGGTTTATATATACCGAAGGAATCCACATGGGATGATGGGATAAGGGAAGAAGGGGTCCTTGACGCTGACCGGTCAACGCAGTGACCAAATCCGGCGGCGCATCCCGTATTGTGCCCAGTCCTGCAGATCTGACGACTCTGAAAATTACACATATGGATGCAGATCTTATAAAATATATATTATGCACAATTTTTTGTTGTTTCATACTCCCTCCGGTCAATTTTTTTTCTAACTTTGACTATTTACATATAAAATACTATTTTGATTAGTCAAATGAAAATGATATCATTAGATTAGTCTAAAAAATATTTCCATAATAAAATAATTTTACATTTTTAGTGAACATATTTATATAAAAAGTAGTAGTTAAAGTTATATGGTGAAGACCGTTTTGATGTACAAAACGTCATATATTCTTAAACAGAAGGAGTAATTCATAGGTGTATATGTGAATATATATATATATATACAAAAAGTTTGTTAGTTATGTTTGGACTTGTTAATTAATAGGTAGAAGGTGCTGTACTATAATTTGTATATTAATTCCAGCTAAAAATACATACATTTTAAATAAATTTTGATTATTTGAGCCAAAACTTGCACGGGTTCCACATTTCCTTAATTAAAAATGGAAAATTTAAGAAAGGCAAAAGAAAAATGTATTAATTACCACACTATTTTATTATATTTACCAGGAATGTACTCTAATTACTTATCACACTCTCTTCTAGATATAAAACTCCCAACACTCAAATTCATAGGTGATTAGAAATAGGCCCATATGAAAGAGGCTCATTTTCTATAATTCCAAAGCATACATAGTTTAGTACCACATTATTATGGCAAAGTAGAGGATACCAAATTATAAGGTGGAGTTCTTGCCACTCCTTAAATCATATGACACATAGATGTGGATGGCATGAGGAGGACTTTGATTAACCACGCAAGTGTATTCGTGTATTTTCATGTGGAAAATCATATGACTTGTGACTTAGTGTGCTACTTGGCAAACCAAATCTATCTTATTTTTGCTGAACTGTGCATCATCTCTCTCTTTCTGAGTTGGTCATAAGACAATTAATTATAATTATTTGGTTTAAATATTAGCAGCTACTAGTGGATTATTTCAGTTCAATGGCGTTAGTTACTGGAGAGTAATTCGCACATCTATAAAAAATCCTGAAGACATCCAGTCTTGGTAAACTGAACTCCTCCATTTCTTTCTCTCATTGTCTTATTCCTCTCTGATGATTTTTTTTACTGAGTATTGAGTGACCAAACCTCGTCGGTATTTCTTCTTGGTGTGCAACAGGAAGGAGGGAGATTGGTTATCTCTGAACCATTGCCGCAAAGAGTACCTGCACGAAGTGGTAATAAGGTTTTTGGGTAGCACATGTGCGTGACCTCTCCTGTTCTGCTTCATCTAAGTTCTGCATTGCATCAAGTATGTTCTACTTCCTATTCTTCATCAATCACAACAATAAGTTGTTCGTGCAATCGATCGACTTTATTATAAATTTTTACTTGTGTATTTTCTGAAGTAAGACGAGTAGGCTGCTGTTAGATTCGTTTGTTATATCACTAGTTTTTTACTCTATTTGTCTCCTAGTAAAATATGAAATTTAAATACTGCCTACATTTGGACTTGGACTAGAAGTAGAAAGATGACAATAGCTGGTAGACGTTGAAAAGCAAACATTCTAAAATAAAACTAGCCTACATGCCAAAGGTGGTAAGTGTATATAGAATTGTTCAAGTAGGGTGGGAGAAGTAGGCAAGCACGCACCTGGACGCCGTCGGGAAGAAGTCGCTGCTTGCTTCGGCCTGCAGCTGCAGGGAGCACCAACTCAACCACAACGGTTAATCTGATCTTAATTTTCTACTAATTAAGACAAAGCCAATTGGATTTAAAAAATTGAGTGGCACATCCACGTTACTAGTAGGATTTATGGAACATGAGTTGAACCGGTATGGTGTAGCAGACCATGCGTACGTTATCTTCTACAAGAAAACAAACTACAATTAATTTATTGTCATATAAATGTAGTCTATGTACACTGTCATTTAGACGGTGCATTCGACCTGAAAAATCCATGAAAATTGTAGTGAAAATTTGGCATATAATTTGTGAATGTTGATACAAAATCAGCCGCCATATCATAAAATGGAAGTCTAAACTCAACCCACCTATGGAGGGAAAAAACAACAGTAGTGTCTTCTCAGCTGTCCAAAAACCAAACTGTACAAATCTCGAAGCAGCAGTGTTATTTTCTGCGTGAGAAGTAATGCTGCTAGTAATCGGGTGGCTGCAATTCAGATCATCCATCTACTTTAAAATTGGTTCACTTTTAAGGATTGCACCTTGCTCCCAAAAGGAAAGCTCAATAAAAATTAAACTAGTAAATCCAAAAATACAGGAAATAAGCTAGTTACATTTGGTAAAATTTGCCAATTTTGTTTCTTCTAATATATTTCAGGTTTTTCAGACCTGAAGTTTGGTAATCATTTATTTTTTGAAATTGCCGAGAGCAGTGCGAGATGCATCTTTAGAAATTTGCACTACTACAGAAAGCCTCATAGTAGACGCCTCATCACAGACGGTTTTGTGAAACCGTCTCGACAATACTATTACAGAGCGATTTGTAATTTGGAGGCGCTCGTGGTATTTGTGGCGGGAAAAGGATTATCACAGATGGTCGGTCTATATTAAGAACCGTGCATGATAATCCCAGATTATCACGAGCGATTTTTAATAAAAATAAATGCGTGATAAAGTAATTATCATGACAGTTTTTAATTAAAAACCGTCTGTGATAATTCACAGACGGTTTTTAATTAACAACTGTCTGTGATAATGACTCTAAGGCATTTATTGCGCTGCTCAGACCGCATCTGTCTTCATTTCGATCCAGATCTAGCCACTGCGCGCACTTTTTCACTCGGAAGGAAGCTAGGCGATTTCAGGCCAGTTAATTTGGTGGGAAGAGGCAGAGATTGAGCTTTGAAGATTCAGACTTTCCTGGTTGCTCTAGATATGGTTAGTAGTGAAATTTATTTTTTCTTTAATTGCATTACAATTTAGGTCTAAGTAATCCATGAGTGTTATTAAAGATGGTTAATTTGCAAAATTGTTGGTTATATAATAGCTATTGTGTTTATAATATGAATTGAGCTAGCAAATTAAGTCTCAATATAATAAATGTGGCCGGTATATATGTAGTAATTATAATTAGTTAATCTAGATTTTAATACTAAGTTGTTATATATGTACGTAACGTAGGACCAGAAAATTTGGATGTATGCCATGAGCCGTGTGAGTGAAGAGTACATTAATGGCGTGTCTGCTTTTATAAGAGCCGCCGAGGAGGATATGTTGAATAAGGGGGTGGAATATATGTGCGGTCCATGCACTGATTGCGAGAATTTGAAGATGTTTAAGAACCGAGGGCAAATTGAAGCGCACTTGATTCGGAGAGGTTTCAAAAAGGATTATACGTGTTGGACCAGTCATGGCGAAGTGAATGATCATATGCCGCCGGAATACATCGCCGGTGAAGTGAATGATATGCCGCCGGATGACATCGTCGGTGAAGTGAATGACATGCCGCCGGCTGATGTCGATTGTGGTTCGGATTCGGATAGGTTGCACGATGATAATCTGGATCAGATGCTTTGCGATGTAGAAGAGAACTATGATGAGAGAGAGTATGTTAAATTCGCGGCTTGATGGAGGACTCGGAGAAACCTTTGTACACGGGCGGCAAGTACACGAGGTTGTCAGCTGTGCTTGAACTGTTGAAATTGAAGGCAAACAACGGTTGGTCCGACAAGAGTTTCACGGCGCTGCTAGGTCTTTTAGCGGACATGCTTCCGGAGGGAAATGAGTTGCCTAAAACCACGTATAAAGCCAAGAAGGTTCTTTGTCCGTTGGGAATGGAAGTAGAAAGAATACATGCATGCACGAGCATGTATCCTCTACAGTAAAGAGTATGCAAACATGCATATATGTCCGGTGTGCAACGCATCCCGATACAAACGTAACAATCAATCGATGATGGCGAGGAGCAGAGGCGAAGAAAGGACCTCTGCTAAGGTGGCAAGGTATTTTCCTATAATTCCCGTTTGAAAAGGTTTTTGCAAATCCAAAGGAGGCAAAGCTGCTGCGTTGGCACTCGGAGGAGCGCAAGAAGGATGGAATGCTAAGACACCTTGCTGATTCCGCGCAGTGGAGAAACATCGATAGGAGTTTTGCGAGTTCGGTGCAGAACCAAGGAATATAAGGTTTGGGTGAGTGCAGATGGAATGAATCCTTTCGAGAGCATGAGCAGCCGACATAGCACATGGCCCGTGACTCTCTGCATCTATAACCTTCCTCCTTGGTTGTGTATGAAGCGAAAGTACATTTCTTTGTCGATACTTATCCAAGGGCCAAAACAACACAGGAATGATATCGATGTGTTCCTAGCACCGTTGATGGAAGATCTAAAAGTCTTGTGGAACGAAGGTACAGGTATGGGATGCATACAAACGAGAGAACTTCACTCTGCGCTCCTTATTGTTCTGCACCATAAATAATTATCCTACCCTTGGTAACCTATCGGGCCATAGTACAAAAGGTGCCAAAGCTTGTACTCACTGTTTAGATGGTACCAAGAGTGTGTGGTTGAGACACTCACATAAAACCGTCTACATGCGTCACCGCCGGTTCCTTCGGAGGGCTCACCCATACTGCAAGATGAAGAAACAATTTGACGGAGAGAAGGAAGACGGTTCAGCTCCAAGGCATTTAAGGGGACACAAGGTTTATGATATGGTTAAGGATTTAGATGTTGTCCTCGGAAAGGGACGTAAATTGAGGGCTCATGAGAAGAACACCTGGAAGAAGAGATCAATATTTTGGGACTTACCTTATTGGGAGTACCTAGATGTTCGACACTGCATCGACGTCATGCACGTAGAAAAGAATGTATGCGACAGCTTGATTGGTCTCTTACTGAACATCCGTGATAAAACAAAGGACGGCGTCAATGCACGGCTTGACTTGGCTGACATGGACATCAGGCTTGAGTTAGCACCGACACGCACTGATAATGGACGAACGTACCTTCCCCCTGCGTGTTACACTCTATCCAAGGTGAGAAAACAGAAGCGTGCGCTGCTTGCATGGTGTCAAAGTTCCGTCCGTTACTCCGAAGCGTGAAGAAACTTGTTTCGATGCAAGATTTGAAGTTAAATGGCATGAAGTCTCATGATTGTCATGTGCTGATGACACAGATGCTCCCTATTGCAATTTGAAATATTTTGCCGATTAATTTGACGAGTTACCTCCTTTTGAAAATGGCATAAGGGTCGACGATGAACAACGTGACGAAACTAGTTACGTACGCATTGATCATGATGAAGGGCTAATTTTTAAAGGAAATAAGCAAGTACAATAAGAATGTATATGTGAAAATGTGTGACAATTTTGAGATGTATATGTGAAAATGTGTGATGTAGTCAATTTTGAGATGTATATGTGAAAATGTCTGATGTAGTCAATTTTGACATGTATATGTGAAAATGTGTGATGTAGTCAATTTTGGGATGTATATGTGAAAATGTGTGATGTAGTCAATTTTGCGATGTATATGTGAAAATGTGTGATGTAGTCAATTTTGAGATGTATATGTGAAAATGTGTGATGTAGTCAATTTTGAGATGTATATGTGAAAATGTGTGACAAAATGTATATGTGTATTTGCATTTATGTATATGTGATGTATATGTGTGATGTACATGTGAATTGGTATGCATTTATGTATAGAACAATGCTGCAGTGTGATGTATTTGAGAATGACAAAATGTATCAAGAAATACACTCTGTGAATACAGCTGGTTGGTGTTGTATATGAATGCAGCTGTTTGGTGGTTGATATGAATGCAGCTGTGTAGTTATTGATGTTGTCTTAATAACAAGAGTCGGCAAAGGCTCATCACAGACGGTTCTAAACTTAGAACCGTCTGTGATATCATATCACAGACGGTTCTAAGTTTAGAACCGTCTGTGATAGTAAACTATCACAAACGGTTATAAACTTAGAACCGTCTGTGATAGTTTACTATCACAGACGGTTATAAACTTAGAACCGTCTGTGATATGATATCATATCACAGACGGTTCTAAGTTCAGAACCGTCTGTGATAACCTCCCTATATATACCCTCTCGCTAGGGTTTTCCGTGTGCGTTGCAGTTATTCGATCTAGATCTAAATCCCGAGCCCATCGTCGCCGCCGCCTCCCCGAGCCCTCGCCGGCTGCCTCCCCAGACGAAGACGTCGCCGCAGCCTCCTCCTCCTTCTCCGTCGCCGCCGCCTCCTCCTCCGTTGCCGCCTCCTCCTCCTCCTGCGTCGCGGCCGCCGCCTCCTCCTCCGTTGCCGCCTCCTCCTCCTCCGTCGTCGCCGCCTCCTCCTCCTCCTCCTCCGTCGCCGCCTCCTCCTCCGTCACCAAAACCCTAAGGTCATCAAAACCCTCCCCGAGCTTCATGCTTACTGTTAGGGTTTAGGGTTGATGCTTGATGCTGTTAGTATATGCTTACTATTAGTTGCTTACTGTTATGTATATGCTTACTGTTAGTTGCTTACTGTCATGTATATGCTTACTGTTAGTTGCTTACTGTCATGTATATGCTTACTGTTATGGTGTCTGCTTACTTTATATTCAAGTTTGTTATGCTTACTGTTATGGTTAGTTGCTTAGTTGCTTACTGTCTCGAATGCTTGCTCCATTGATAGGCCTATTCGAGTAGCTAATTTTGTATCGTTATGTAGGAGCCTACAAGTGCAGGCTCCAAGTGAGATATAGCTCTATTCCCTTGTATGCTGCTTGGGGCCGGGCATATTTGTCTGGTATCGGGGCCATGGTGCACGTTCAAGCTTTAGCGCCAGGCTTCGCAAAAGTTAATGTGGATGGTGTGCATGTCAATTTTGAGGTGGTCCCGCTACCGAAGCCCCCCAATGACGAGATCGTGACTCTAGGACAGGCTATTGGAATATTCATCCACTGGCCCAAAAGCGACATCTCCCTGGAGGCTTCTTCACCGGTGGCAGGACCAGACCAACATGCATTGGTGCCATCTCCATTACAAGACCAGTCGGTTTCACCACCGGATACTGCACCGGTTCTATCTCCACGGGTCATACTCTCGCTAGAGCAACATGCACTGGTGCTATCTCCATTACAAGACTAGTCGGTTCCACCACCGGATACTGCACCGGTGCTATCTCCACGGGTCATACTCTTGCCAGAGCAACATGCACTGGTGCTATCTCCATTACAAGACCAGTCGGTTCCACCACGGGATACTGCACCGGTGCTATCTCCACGGGTCCTATTCTCGCCAGAGCAACTTGCACCGCTGCTACCTTCAAAGTCGACTGCCCGGTGCTATCTCCACGGGTCCTATTCTCGCCAGAGCAACTTGCACCGCTGCTACCTTCAAAGTCGACTGCCGTGAAGTCGACCTATAGCCGAGGCAGCAAGGCCAGCAAGGGCAAAGCAAAGAAGACCAATGATGATATGCCGTACCTACCTTTGGCCCGTAAATTCGTGCTTGGCGAGCTGTTGCTCGAGCAAAAAGACCTCCAAAAGCTACCATATAGTTGCATGCAATTGCACACGTGGTATATGCAGCAGTCCAATAAGCTAGAGGGAGAACGGACTTCAAGTATCACTGTCAAATTCACGTCGGATGATTTATACCACAGTCTTCAAGAGTGTATGTTCGTGGTCACCTTTGAGGATTTGTTTGATCTGTTCACGCTCAACGCTCTTGATATCTCAATCATTCGATGCTGGACGCTGTAAGTGTGTACAATCACAGTCTCCGTTAATGTCATACCGATAAATGCCATATCTAATTTGTTGCTTTCGTGTGTATATATATAGACACATGCTGACTAGAGCTAGATTATCCAATTCATCAGCTGGTTTCTTGGACCCACACTTGGTCGCCAAGGATACCATCGACCGGGATACACCCCTCGTCGAGAGGTACATTGCATCAGGACTACTGGGCTGCCGCAATAAGGAATATGTACTTATGCCCTTCCATCAGAACATTCATTGGATTTTAATAGTAATTGTACCAAAATGGAATAAGGTATATTACCTTGATTCCCTAAGTAAGAATAAAATGGACTTCACAGTTGTCAGCCAAGTAATCGATAGGTAAGCACATATTCCCTATACATATCTACATTGTACTCTTTCTTTCCTTCCGAATGACTAAGGTTAACTTTTTCGAATTACGTAGGGCGTTCGCGATGTACATTGAAATGGGAGGTGACTCGAAGCGCGGGACCAAAGGTCTGCTGACACATGTTCGAGATTTTAAGGTATTCGCTATTTCACATTAATTAATCCTATGCAACAGTTGGTACTAATGCCTCTTGAACTAACACATTCCATTTTTGCGGTGCCATCGCAGAAGCAAGGGCAACACATGTGGATACTACGTTTGCCAACATATGGAACTACTCCTCGATTCCTCGAGGCTCACCAATCGCAAGGTTTGTCACTCTTCCCATAATTACTTTATACTTATCACGTTACATATATCGCACATTGATATTCCTATCGACAAGTGCGTACATCCCGTCAATCGCATTGAAACGATCGATCTTGGAGGATTCGAGGAGAGTTGGCGTATTTTTGCGACTCAAGTCATAAAGCCGGAGGACGGTTCCACTGCGCACCATGATTTCTTATTAGTCTTATCACTAAGTGCAAATGCGTGTAGATCTTTTGTAATCGTGCATTTGTTAATGGATATTTCATTTCAATTCAATTAATTGATTTGCGAAATGGATGCATGCTTTATGTTTGTGAAATGAAGTGCGATGTCAATTGGATGTTTTATGTCCGTGAAATGTATCGAAAGGAAATGAGATGTGTGAATTGTATGTTTTTGTGCGTGATTATCGCTTGTTTGAGAGGGCATGGCTAGCATTTCTGAGGCTAGCCAATAAGCGAAATAGATTTTGATTTAGGAGGAGCGAATATCACGAGCGGTTTTCATTAAAACCGTCAGCGATTATCGAATATCACGACGGTTTTCATTAAAACCGTCGTGATATCGATAATCCTGACGGTTTTAATGAAAACCGTCTGTGATATCTCATAATTATAGACGGTTCGAAAACCGTCTGTGATAACTTCGATTATTACTGACCCATAAATTCAGACGGTTCAGAAAACCGTCTGTGATGACGTTTCTGAACCGTCTGTAATGTGGATTTCTGTAGTAGTGTTGACTATCATTTGCTAGTTAACTATATAATAATTGGGGCATGTCCATTTTAACTCCCACACCATCGCGAGCCTAATTTTCATCTAAAACTACAAAACCATCAAACTTTTGCACTCCTCAGCTACCAAACCCGAAGCAAATAACCCATGCCATGATGAATGGTGCATTTGTGGCCATCGGATTAGATCTAGACTGCTAAGCTGGAATGCATTCAACCTTCATCTGGCACGTTGGCTGTGGATTGGACGCTTCAGGATGTGTTTGTGCACTTGTCCATCAATATGGCTACATGCACCTGATATATATGTTAACAATAGCAATTTCTTAACCTATCGCGAACTCCCGATCCAAACATAAATGTCTCAATAAACAATAACAAAACATACAGTCATACACTGATAAACTAGACAAACCTTTTCCATTCTAGATCCCATAAGATAAAATTCTCAGTGCAGTGCCAAGTAAACCAAAACCGGCCGGCTGAACCGATCTTTCTTCCCTACATACCTTATCCAACATTAACTACGTATACGCTGCATTTTAAGTTTTCAATGTGTTTGTACAAGTCAGTTTCAGCGACTGCGTTGCGCACTTGCATGCAGATATCGATCAAGATGCAGGCCAATGAGACGGTGTACGTACGTAGACTTGTCTTACCACTTACCAGACCAGCCGGCGAGGGAGAATAACTATTTTTGAGTAGAAAGCTGACGCAGTCTCCTGATGCTTAGTATTCCGTACGACGGCGTCTGCATGCATGTGACGACATGCCTCAAGAAACTTTTAGGTGCCATTACTAGAGGTACATATATTCTCCTACTGATTAATTATAACTGCGTCATGCATGATACTGAAAGGTAAAGCACAGCGACTTTTTTTGTTTATTTAGTCATTTCGTTTAGCCTCTCAAATAAAATAATCATGTCGTTTTAGTTGATGAAGTCATTTGATGGCTAACGCTGTCATCTAGCTATTGTGTTCTAGGTTTTTGTAAATGGAAAAAATTGCTAAAAAACTCGGAGATGCATAAATTTAATATTTTAACATAACCAAATTGAGAATTAGATTTTTTTTTCTGTTACTAGTATGCCCCAGAAATAGCCACAATTCTTAACTTTGTTACCATTAACATAGGGCTGGCATTATTAACGAGTCATTATTAAGCTTCATTCGAAAATAATATAGTTTAACTTAAAATCATTTTACTTATTGTTTTAGTGGTTATTTTAAGTTCGAGCTAATGAGCCACTATTGAGTCAAGCCTTATTAATCTTTTTTCACTTGAAATTGTCTTAATTCAATTTTAAACGTATTAATTATTGTAATCGAAGTAATATGGATTCGAGCCCTAATGATCTTTTTTGCCCGCCCTCAGGACGAAAGTCCTTGGCTAAGACTTTCGTCCCCTTAGTTTCCACCTTCATCAAGGAAACGAGGTAGGGACCACTCACCACATGTCGCTGTCAAGACTATTAGGGGTAGGAGCACATTGTCTTTTCTCTGTAATGCTGCCTGTATAAATAACGTATCATCTATTGTAAGAAACAGTGAAGAAAAGGAATTGGAAATGCAAAGACTATCACAGAACTTCTACGTTTCCATCCCCATATTTACCAAATACTCCTGTCGGATCTTTTGATCCGACGACAAGAACTATTTTAAATTTAAGCATGTAGGACCGGACAGTTAACAGAAGAGGTTGTCTGGTATTTTCAAATTCTCTCCAAGTATCCACTTAACTCTTTTCTCCAATAGCTACTAAGTTATGAAGACTAGAGTTGAAGTCACACCGGAAAAACAGAGAAGCAGTCTGAACAGAACAAGAAAAACTGAGCTGGTCGAAATCTAACAATGTGGTCGAAACTTACCACATGGTCATAAGTCTCAACAACATGGTCGATAACTGACCGAGAGACCACTGTCTGACTATTCGACAGAAGTACAACATGGTCGGTAGTCAATAACACCCGAGACCAGAACCAACGAGATCGTAAATAGTTGCAGTTGAAACTGACGTAGTCATAGACAATGTGATCGAATGCCAACAAGTGGTCGGACAATCAACGCTATTGTAACCAGTCGGTACCGTGGTCGAAACCAACGTGGTCGTAAGCCAACAAGTGGTGGAACAACCAACGTGGTCGTAATCAGTCAGCACCGTGGTTGTAACCAACGTAGTCGTAAGCCAACGAGTGGTCGAACAACCAATGTGGTTGAAATCAGTCGGCACCGACTACAACCGCCTCAGTTCAGATTCAGCAAAAGTAGGCAAGAAACTAACAGATCTGAACATGGTCGAAAAGATGAATGCTGCAATAAGAAACTTGACCGTGATCAAAGAATTGCACGCGGTCCTAAACTTCTCGGAAGAAACAGAGAACAAACAGAGAGTCACGACCGCAAGATTCAAACTGTGCACAACTTTTGATTAAGAGATCAAACGGCTATGAAACTTTGCATACAAGAAGGTGAGGATCTCAAGAGGTCGCTCTGTTCTTTAATTGAAAACTTAGCAACTGAAATGAGAGCTTCACAAGATTTCACCAGGAACGACAAAAATAGAGACTGAGAGGATAAAGAGATAATCAAACCATGCAAGTGGGAATAGAATCGCCAAGCTGGCTTCGAGTATGATTTTCCAACACCAGGCAGCTCAGATCATCAACAAAACACTGAAAGTAGAACTCTCAGATCAAGAAAGTAAAAAGCCAACCGAAGAACAGAGAGATGACATCCAAAACAACCACACCCAACTCAACTCCAAACATACGAGCAAACACAAACAGAGATAGAAAGATAATATATTGCTCTGAGAGATGAGTCTACAGCCACTCCATCTAGGAGGACCAAGAGCACAAGTGCTCCACACCAAAACCCTAAACACGAACGCACGCAAGAAAACAAGAACACCCAAGAGACCCTGGATGGGTAGCCCTCCATCCCTTTTTATAGCCTCTAGATAGTGGGGATAACCCGTTAACCCCCTAACTACCACCGCGTTTTCTTACGCACCCGTTAACATATACAGGACAAGAATGCTTTAATAGAACAGCCTCCTTTTTCAGGTCTTGAGGAATTTACCAAAATGCCCTTCCACCACCTTCTAGGAAGCTTCCTGCTTTTCTTGCCGACCACGCTTGCAACCACCTTGTAGCCTTAGTCATCTTCGGCTTCTCCTGACCGTTCTAGACCACAATACTTCCCATGTCTAATCCCGATCCTTTCACGCCTCGACTATGACCTAACTCCAAAGTCCTGCAACCATCACAACAAGCAAAGCATCACATAGCACCTCACTATAAATAAGGTTCATCAATTTACATATATCAGAATGAATTCCAGAGAGCAATCTCAGCAAACCACTGGTCTTAAAACAATTTACGATTACTCTGCTACACAATACAGAAGTACTCATAGCCCATGACGTCTTTCCAGTAGTATACGACCACTCTGAAGTCATTACAACCATCGCAAATATTTCTACGACCAAGAAACAGGTGCTACGACCATCGCTCACAGCGGTTATGACTTACGATCACACAGGTAGAGCACTATGACTTTAGTAGACCTGGTTGCTACGACTTACGATCACACAGGCAGAGCACTACGACCATTGACTAGGTCTAGGCATAGCTACGACCATCGACCACGGCCGGATAGAGCTACGACTATCGACCACGGCCAGACAGAACTACGACTATCGACTATGGCTAGCCAGAGCTACGACTATCGACTATGGCCAGCCAAAGCTACAACTATCGACCACGGCCTGACAGAGCTACGATCATCAATCACGAAGTCGTAAAAGCCTCTGCCGACCACCAAGTCATAAAATCGACTGCCGACCACCAAGTCGTAAAACCGATTGCCGACCACCAAGTCATAAAAACAACTGCCGACTTCAAAGTCGTAAGACCAACTGCCAATCACAAAGTCATAAAACCGACTGTCAACAACCGAGTCGTAAACTCGATTGTCGACCACATGGTCATAAATGCCACTGCCGACCACATGGTCGTAAATGCTACTGCCGTTCACAGACAAAGAGCCAACTTCTACACAAACCTCAAAAACCAAACTCAATCTTTCTAAACCAAGGGTCAGTTACTCATCACAAACATGGAGTGACCTCCACATGGCCTCTCAATCTCCCCTTTGATGAGTATATTGACAAACACAGAAAAACTTTAAAGATGTGTTTGTTTTTTTTTTGAAAAGAAAAGCAAGAAGTTGCAAAAGCCAGACATGATCTAAACGAATTGAAGAAGAGACTCATGACCATGTTGACAAAGATTGAAATGGAGCAATCAACAAGAAAGAGCAAGTTTTCCACAAAGGCTCCAAATCATTCCCCTTTAAAGCCTTTTTCTCTATCATTTTTCTCCCCCTTTTGGCAACAGAGTCATCAAGATGCATGGAAGAAAATAGAGCATGAGTGAAATGAAGTGACTGCAATTTATTCATTTTAAGCATTAGGAGCCATGAAGATTATCCAAAATGACTTTCCAGGTATTACACCAAGCCATAAAAGGTGAAAGTCCTATCTAGATCATGACAAACCATGTATTGCCAAGCTAAAGCCAAGTAAGTCATAATCTGAAATTAGTGGATTGATTAATATGTCGAGTCACTCAAGGTCATAGTCTAGTTAAAGGTATCCAAACATAAGTCAAGCCATGTTAATATTCTAAGTGGAACCAAGAAGCTATCATTGAGTCAATTTAAAGTGCTACACATTCAGAAATGAGATATTTGACCAAGTTCTTGATATTACATATAATTGAGAAAATTTAGCACATTTAGCAATTTTATAAATTCATGGTTGGTCTCAACCATTTTTCACAGGACTTTGTTTTCTTAACCACATGCTAGATCTCAAGCCTTATGTAACCACACCAAGCAATAAGCTTAAGAAAATGATCTTGGTAATCCAAAACTCCCCTAAGTTCGTGCCTAGTGCAATGGCAAGCCGTCTCATTAGAAAGGATTGGTGAGATCAGTTTTTTTTCGCATAAAAGAGATCTTTTTGCATTTTCTTGACTTGGTTCAAGAACAACAAGTTAATACTAACTCATGCTTCACTAAAGAACTAGTGTAACTCAATCTAAATCTCAAAGCAGATTCAAGACTCAACTCAGCTTATTTGACATGGCATGAATCATAAGAGAATAACTAGAGCTAGACTAGTTACAAGAACTAACAAGACATGATTTAATTCAAGTTGTTCATTTTTACTTAAGCTAGCATGGCAAAGAATAGGCTACACATCGAAACACATGATAAATCTAGCAACCTAGCATAGTTCATAGCAAGATGTAATGCAATCAAATCATGTCAAATAGGGATAATAATCAAGGCTCCATGAAATTATATCACAATGCATAAAGCTGAGATTAAGATGGAATAAAAAGAAAATCCAGCTCTCCCTTAGCATGAGAAACAATTTGGTTCAAGTTGAGTTATGTCAGCATTAAATTCCAAAAAGTCTCAAATGAACTCCCCCTGAACTAGAGTAATAAAAAGAGGAAGAAAGCTTGGAAAGAAATAAGAAATGGCAATTCTTATAGTATAGACAAGATACAGAGAATATCATGGCTCAGATCGACTCTCATCTTGCCCATAAGACTCTAGGACTATCAGCTAGTCATCTAACACACCAAGGAATAAACATATTCCCTGTCTACCCAAGGGGGCCCAACCCTTGCTAGACCTATAAGAAGTGAGTGAACTCAACCTAATGAGAAGAGAAGCAACTAATAGCAGCATCCTAGGATCATAAGATGAGAGGAAGAAATCTAAGCAACTGAGAAAGAGAACCACTCTACTCTATGCTAGAAAGACTAACCCAAATGCACCCCCATGAAATGCAACAGAAAGTAATAGATGCATATGAACAAAATGATACATAAAGTACACGCAACTCCTCAAATTAACCCATAAGAACAAATCACCCCCAGCTCTCCCCGCAAAGACAAAAACCTCAAGCTATCTAAAGGCTTGCTAAAGATGTTAGCCAACTGGTGGTGACTCTCAATAAACTGAAGCAATATGTCACCCTTCTCTACATGGTCTCTAAGAAAATGATATATGATATCTATGTGCTTGGTCTTGGAGTGCTGCACTAGGTTCTTGGCAATGTTAATGGCAGAATTGTTATTGTAGAAGAGAGGAACACTATCTATGATCAACCCAAAGTCCCGCAAGGTCGAGACCATCCAAAGCACCTGACTATAGCAACTAGCGGCAGCAACATACTCGGCCTCTATGGTAGACTGAGCAACACTAGACTGCTTTCTAGAGGACCAGGAAACAAGAGAAGTGCCAATAAATTAGCAAGTACCAGAAGTGCTCTTTCTATTTATCCTATAGCCAACAAAGTCTGCATCAACGAAGGCTCTGAGGGAAAGATAGGAAGTTGAAGAGTACTAGATACCATAGTCTATGGTAGCTTAAAGGTACTTGAAGATGCGCTTCACCACCTGGCGGTGAGATACACGAGGAGAGGCCTGAAATCGAGCACACAGACACATGGCAAAGTGTATGTCTGGCCTCGAGATAGTGAGGTACAAGAGAGAGCTAATCATGCTACGGCACTACTTCTGATCTACTGTGAGAGACCATGTGGAGGTATCCCATGTTTGTAATGAGTAATTGATGGTTGTGTTAGAGAGTTTGAGTTTGTTTTGGGTATTCTAGGTTTGAGTACCTTTCATTAATGCTAATATTGATCATGCTGTTTCGGGTGGTGCCATGTGATGGTTTGCTTGTCTGTGTGACTGCAGGACTTCGGAGCTAGGTCATGGTGAGGCAAGGAGGACCGGGACTAGGCACAGGAGGTGTTGAGGTCCAGACGGTCGGTGATGCCGAAGATGATCGAGGCTGCTGAGGTGGTTGCGAGTCAGGAGATGAGGAACTGGAGCTGGAGCTACCGGTGATGGACACGACGGACAACAACGAGCGGACTGGGACTAGGCTCAGGGACAAGTCAGAGGTCCAGATAGTTGGATGTTGGTTGCGGTCGTGTGCAACGAAACAGACCAGGACTAGACTCAGGTGAAGTCGGAGGTCTCGGTCGGAGTCGGGTGGACACGACGGGTAGCAGCGAGGTGGACCGGGACTAGACTCATGTGGAGTAGGAGGTCCAGATGGTCAGGATGCCGAGTGCGGTTGTGTACAGCGAAGCGGGCCGGAACTAGACTTAGGGAGGAGTCGAGGTCTAGACGGTCAAGGTACCGGTTGCGGGAAGCTTCCGGGAAGGTGCTTGAGGGCAATTTGGAGAATTGACTCAAGTTTGGGAGAAATGGCTGGTTCCCTCCATTTCTCTTCATGTGTTTGACTTCTTGCCTCTTTGGTATGTGGAGCAAGGGAGTGGAAGTAGGCTGACCTTTCTTAATTTGCCACTTGGAGCATGAGCTCTTGCCTTCATAGGAGAGATGCAGGCAGTGGCAAAGAAGCAAGAAAGAAGTGTAGTGCTCTGTGTGAGTTCTATGCGTGTGTTCCCTCTCAAGCATGTAGTGAGATGAGAGGCATTTCTTTTCAATTGCGTATGGGGATGTAGTGTTGTTTCCCTATTGTAATCATTCCTGTGTAATCTTTCATCCCCTAGTATCAATCTGAGTTTTAGCTTTTAAGAACTATGTTGGTTGTTTTCTCTGTGATGTCTCTGTGCTTCTCTGTGTTTTGAGTTTTTGGGTTGATTATTTTGCTTAAGGATATGAATCCTTTCTGCTCTGTGAGGGAAATCTGCCTCAAGGTCAAGTGACCAGCTATTCCCAAGAGCAATAGCAATAATCAATGAGTTTTTATCTCCCTGAGTTTGCAGCTTATTTCCTCTGTTTCTGAAATTCCAGGGTTTGATGCAAGAGCATGTTTGGAACTTGTGATTTCCCTTCAAAAGATGGCCTAAGATTTATGCATTGCTGTTGTGAGAACATCTCCAGTTGAGATTCACAAGTTCATAGGCAAAGGATTTGGGATTAATGATAAATCTGAAAAACAGTCTCATCTTCTATTCAAATGTCAGATTTTGCTCAAATCTTGATTCCCTGCTCTTTTGATGAATTCCCTTGAATCATGTTGTCTCTCTGCTGTTTGGAACTAGGTCTTGCCCCTCTAGTCTGAGAAGAATAGCAGTATCTCACCAACTTCAGTGAAATCAGCTAGTTTTAGTATTTTTAGTGTTTCAGTCCATCGCTGCTGATTTCTATTCCCAGGGGCCGGTCTGACCGGAATATTCATGGCGATCAGACCGCTCGGCCTGTGGCGGTCAGACCGGTGGTACTCGGGCGGTCAGACCGGCCACTAACCAGCCAAAGCTAGGCGGTTCGACCGGCAGTAAGGGCGCGGTCAGACCGGAAATAAGCCGGCGATTAGACAGGTCTTGAACCGGCGGTCTGATCGGCCGAGCCCATGCGGTCTGACTGGCCTTCTGCAGCTGCTGCTACTTTCTGTTTGCTCTACTATTTTCTGCTGCTAGTCTCTCCTTATTGAATTGTTTACCGAGTCTTCTGTGGATGCCAGTAAGCATGAACATGCCCTCTTGATAGCTTTTATAGCTATCGGAGAAGAGATGTTGTGTGAATACTTTGGGGGCAAATTTTAGAAGGCACCATTCTCCCCCCTGTGTTGCCATTTCCGATCCTTCATACTGGCTCGCCATCCTCATCTGGATCGAGTGAAGTTGATGTCACCATCGGAGTTGACACTGGCTTGCTATCACTTATGTCAAAGCATCTCAGGAGATCTCGAGTGTACTTGCCTTGATGCAAGAAAGTACCCTCCCGAGTCTGCTTGATCTGGAAGTCGAAGAAGAAGCTAACTCGCCCATCATGCTCATCTCAAACTTATGACTCAACAAATAGGACTTAAGCCTCTCATACCAAGCTCTAGGGGCTTGCTTACGTTCATACAGGGATTTAAAAAGCTTGTAGAAATGGTTTGGGTACTTGGGGTTTTCGAAACCTGGAGGCTGTTTAACATAAACCTCTTCCTCAATATACCCATTGAGGAAGGCATTCTTGATATCCATCTGGTATAGCTTAAAGCCCTTAAATATTGTGAAGGCAAGCAATATCCTAATGGCCTCTAGCCTAGCTACAAGGGCAAAGGTCTCCTCAAAATCTAAACCCTCAACCTGAGAGAAACCCTAAGCTACCAGTCTAGCCTTGTTTCGAATAACTACCCCATCCTTACTCTGCTTATTCTTGAAGACACACTTGGTTCCTATGACATTATGACCACTAAGGGGCTCAACAAACAACCATAGCTTGTTTCTCTCAAAATTTTCTAGCTCTTCATGCATGGCATTGATCCAAGACTCAACAGAAAGAGTATGACAGACATCCTTGGGCTTGAAAGAGGCAACAAAGGAAGAATAAAGATAGAAGTGAGACAAGCCGGATTTTGAGTGTGTGACATGCTCAAAAAGATCTCCTATGATCTGCTCCGAAGGATGATTTCTTTGAATATGATGAGGAGGACCTAGATGAGAAGAGGAAGAGGCATCTACCTCATGAGCTGACAAAGTAGGAACAGAGCCACTAGCTCCAGAAGAACTGGATGGTATGGGCTGATCTCCCTGAGCCGCGGTGGTAGAAGCTGGCACCTCAAGGGTTGGATGGACTAGATCAAGATAAATAATATTCATCTCCATCCTCCTCATCATCTACAAAGATGGTCTCGGATTGCACTACTGAACCTGAGATGTCGGGCCTAGTACCAGGACTGGCCTCATCAAAAGTCACCTCACAGGTCTCTATGATTCTGCTAGTCTCGTAGTTCTAGACCCTATAACCCCACGAAGAAGTCAAGTAACCCAAAAAGATGCCATCACAAGAGCGTGACTCAAAGTTATCTAGGTTCCTAGACTTCAAGATAAAACACTTGCAACCAAACACATGAAAATGTGAGACACTAGCCTTTCGCCCATACCTCAACTCATAAGAAGTATGATGCACGTATGCCCTCAAAAAAACTCTGTTTGAAATATGGCACGCGGTGGCTATAGCCTCAGCCTAAAACTTCCTAGGAGTAGCATACTTATCTAACATCGTCCTTGCCATCTCGACCAAGGTACGGTTCTTCCTCTTCACGATGCCATTTTGCTGAGGGATGTGCGAAGAAGAGAATTGATGCTCTACACCTGTCTCATCATACAACTTCTCAAAGTAGGAATTCTTAAACTTCGTGCCATTGTCACAGCAAATAGCTCGTAAGGCACCAGGGAGCTCAATAGACAGTCCATTAAATAATCCCCTAAAATGACTGAAAGTCTTATCCTTCGAGGCTAAGAAAAATACCCAAGAAAATCTCGAGAAGTTATCAACCACGACAAGAACATACCACTTCCCACCAGCTGACTGCACTCTAGCTGGACCAATAGTGTCCGTATGAAGAAGCTGTCCTGGTAAATCAGTTATAGTCACAGTGACTGGGGGATGAGAAGCAACAACCATCTTGCCATGTCGGCAAGGAGCACAAACTAAGTCTTTGACCATCTTGAGTTTGGGTAGATCACGTATGAGATAGTGGCTGCTAACTCGAGTCAAATGATCAAAGCCAATGTGACCAAGCATCCTATGCCAAAAAGAGAGATCACAGGACTCTGAAGCAACTAAGCATCTGAGAGAATCGCTAGAAGACTCGACAAAATAAGCACAAAAAATTCTCTCAAATCTAGAAATCCCACAAACCAGAATCAAGAATTTTGCAAGCATTTTTCTTAAAACTTACCTCGAAATTGTCGTCGGTAAGTAGAGAAATAGAAAGCAAGTTATAACGCAGCTTACACACTAAGGCAACATCCTTAAGAATAAAAGAATCATTAATGCCTATAGCACCTTTAGCGATGACTCGACCAGAAGAGGCGTCTCCAAAGGTGATCATCTCGTCACCTGGAGCTCGGACTAGGGAAGAGAACCAACGAAAGTCTCCGGTCATGTGTCGAGAACAGCCAGAGTCGACAAGCCAAATCTCTCCCTTCCCAGCCCGGCAAACCTGAGTCAAAAAGAGAACAACATTTGCTGCTTAGTACTGGGGAAAATGAGAACAGACTTGGGAACTCAGTACTGAGTCACACGATGAGTAGATGAAGCAGTTACAGACACATATGACTGACCTCTAGCTACCCTACGCTCTCCACCTCTCACAGACGCAAAAGGTCTGGATGCAGACCTGAAGCCTTTGCTGGGTCCGACCGCTATTGAGGAGCGGGTCTGACTAATAGCAATGTGCTAATCACACTGCGGATAGCTATCTCGATGGGGAAAATAGGATCTATCCTAAGGACGGTGGATATCTTGACTAGAAGCAACTCGAGAACAAAAAATAGAGGGAGCAGGAAAACCAAGTCCTCGACGCTACCTAAACACTTCAGAAGAGTTTTCTATGACTCTAGATCTCATGTTGGTTCCTCAGGACAGCAGATATCCTGACTAGAAGCAACTCGAGGACAAAAAATAGAGGGAGCAGGAAAACCAAGTCCTCAACGCTGCCTAAACACTTCAGAAGAGTTTTCTATGACACTGGATCTCGTGTTGGTCTTAGGAGCACTCTGAGTCTGGGATTGACTCTGAATATGCCTAAGAGCCTGAACACGGTCTCTTCGCATGATCTTGGCGCTTCTAAAACATCTCTCAATACCATGTCCATCCTTCTGACAGAAGGTACAATGATACTTCACCTTCTGAGAGGTCAAAGCAGCACGATGAGGCTTCACCTTCTGAGAGGTCGAAACAACATGATGAGTCTTTACCTTCTGAGAGGTCGAAGCAACAGGTGGTACACCCTTATTGTCAGAAATCCCATGGACGAAGCCCGCAGACTTACATTCAATTTTCTTGGTTTTGGGCGCAACCTCGATCACACCTGCTGCTATAGGTCTCACAACAGCAGGTGGATGTTTCCTTACATCTTCTAAAAAGTCATATCCTAGACCTTGATTGAACATGCAAATCTTGGATTTATCTAGGATAAGATTAAGCTTCTTCTTACCTCCAATGAATTTTTCAAGAGTGTTCATGAGAAACTGACACTCCTTAAAAAGAGAGGCGCATGAAGAACAGGGAAGAGGAGATGATGAGACACCAGAAGGAGAGGAAGAAGAACCAGAAGCAGAAGATCGAATAGCACGTGTATATCTCTCCTTGTGCATGGCCACCTCAATCTTGAGGGTTTCGCAAGACACATAGGGGGCAATCTTAATTCTAACCGTCAGGTTCTCGTGACTATTCCTAAAGGTCTCTAGCATTTCCTTAGATTTTCCCCCACTTCACCACAGAAAGAGCAAGCAAATTGTAGCTTTTCTAAAAGATCCTGAGTTAGCTTCACACATTTATCATTCAATACAATCAATTTAGATTTTAGTTTTTCACAATTATTGCATGGTGAGCTAACAGGTGCCTTAGAAGCATATTGAACCATTTTCCTATTGTGATCAACCATGTCTTGAAATTGTTTGGAGACAGATTCAAGTTCAGCAGTTAGTTTAGGGCAATTGACACAAGAAGCAACAGGTTCAAGCAAAGTAGCTTGCATTTCAACAATTTTATGATCTGCCTTTTTTAAGTTAATCTTTACGTTATTACAACTTTCACAAGTTTCAAGTAGATCAAGAAGCATGGTACATAGACCTCTAAAAGCATTGTCCTTATCTGCACATGAGGTGCAAAATGTAGACTCAACAGTATCAGATGAAATAGAAGCTACTCTAGTCATCTCTATCTCAGCTAGCAGATTAACATTCTCCACCTTAAACAACTCTAGCTCAGAGATCACACTATCATGAGAGGTCCTTAGCTTCTCTATATCTCCTAGCAAAGAAGTACATACATCACAACCATCACGGGAAGAAGTATATCTAAGTGAAGTAAGCTCTCGTGACAAGCTCTCTACCTCCTTCTCTAACTCACCACACCTAGCTCTAGACCTAGTTCTTTACCTTTTTGGCTCTCAGATGATGTAAGTGCATCCATCTCCTTATCTTCATTCTCAACCAATGGGGTCAGTGATTCAATCAGCTCATGCTCTTCTTTGGCATGGTTCTCAACAACCTGCAAGTTGTTAGTCACAGAAAATGGCACAAACACAGGTTTGTTCTCATGATCATCACCATTACCTGCAAGGTTAGCTGCAAGAGTATATTCATCCTCAACATCACTAGCACTTACATAACCACCATCTTCTGTCGCAATGTACGCCCGCTGACTGGTGCAATCTCTCATGACGTGGCCCATCCCTTTACAACGGTCAGTGGCGAATCCAGAATGAAAAATAAGGGTGGGCTGAAAAATACTACATACTTATCCTAGATCATAAGTTTTTGTAGAATTATTGGTTCTACACCTCGAATGATTAAACTACTTTTTAAGAAACATAGTTTGTATTCTTGTGCAATCAAATTCATAATTTCATACATGAATAAAAGCAAAGTAAAAAGAGAGATACAACGGAGGTACCTCGCTAATAGCAAGTGAATCCCAAAAACATGTAAATATGATTCCGGTATATAATAATATGTACATCAAAATAAAAAAAATTAGTAATACAATAGCAATTAGCAAAATGTACTTAATTACTTAAAGGATCATGAACATTTCAAATAAAAGAACCATACCACTAGCTTGAATCACGACTTTCACGAGGCAAATTCATTCTGTGGTTTTTCATGCCTTGGAAGGATTTTATGATTGCATCATCGTCAATGGATCTAAATATGTCTCGCTCGGTGTAGCACACCATCAAATCATTCAACCAATCATCCGACACTTTGTTGCGCAAATCTGCTTTGATAATATTCATTGCTGAAAATATTCTCTCAACAGATGCCGTTGCCACTGGAAGGATCAATATCAGTTCGATGAGGCGATACACCAATGGAAAAGTTCTATCTTTTTTTGTTTCAACCATCAATTGAGCAAGTTTGGAAATATCAGAACATCCATGAAATTCCTCACTTCTCCTAATATTTAGAATGAAGGTTTGAATCTGATTTCTTAACAAGAATCGATCAGCCACCGTAAAATCATCAGCATAAATCTCAGCAAGTCGAATAAGCTTCTGAACATTAAATTTAGAGAATGAGTCGCTTGGATCAAGACAAGACATGCATACCAATAACTCCTATGAAACTTCATTGAAGCGATGATTCATCTCATTCATAGTTGCATCAAGAGCAGCATTGAAGATATCAACTTTGTAATAATGATATTGAGTCACTGTATGCTTGCAACGTACAGATTTGCCCATAACTCCAATGACATCATTCATATTTGGTACATCAATCCCATAAGTCTCACAAAAGCTTTTGACGTGGTCGAACAATGGCTCCCACCCATTGTCCCTCATATCTTGCAAGCGTTCTTTGACATCCTGTATTAAGCCCATAGCTTCAACGATGTCTTGATGTTTCCTTTGTAAAGCAAGTGATAGCTCATTTGTTATGCTCAACAATGTTATCAAAAAATGCATGATGAACACAAATTGAAAGGTTTCCATATTTTTCATCAAACCTGCTGCTTCACCATGACTTGTGTTTTGACAAGCATCTTCACTTATAAGTTCTAGCACATCCACAATCGCCTCCCACATTTGGTATATACTGAAGCAAGGTTTTGAGATGTGATCCCCATCGAGTATCTCCAGGTCTCGCTATGCCAGATTGCTGATGCAGCCCTGTCCCAGCAGATATCAAACCATTCTCCAACATCTCTAACAGGATATCATGATGTTTTTTAATCAACGCATCTTTTCTCTTGCAAGATGCACTAACAGCCGTAACTATCAGGGGAACATAATTAAAGAAATCAGCAATAGCTCTGCTACAACTTGCAACCGTGACAACCACTAATTGTAACTGGTGGGCGAAACAATGGACATAGAATGCATTTGGATTCTCATCCCGAATAAGTTTTTGCAAGCCATTAAATTCTCCTCTCATATTTGAAGCCCCATCATAGCCTTGCCCACGAAGTCTAGAAATAGGTAAACCATGATGATCAAGCAAACTAACCAAAGCTTCCTTCAATGCCATAGATGTACAACTTGTAATATGCTTGATAGCAAGAAATCTTTCCATGACCTTTCCTTCATTGTTCACAAATCTGCATGCCACAATTTTTGCAAAGTTAAAACAATATTACAATACAACAATGTAAAAATTATATGACTAAAATAAAGATGTATAACATACCTCACAATCACCGCCATTTGCTCCTTTATTGATACATCTCGAGACTCATCAATAAGCACTGCGAAATGTTTATCTCCAATCTCACCCTTAATCACTTTGGTGACCTCTTGTGCGCAAGCTTTGGAAAGCTCTTTTTGAATATTTGCACAAGTCATAACTGCATGCCCGGGAGCTGTATCAAATGCATACTTCACTTTCTCCTTTTTATCCTTGTACCAATCCAATAGCTCTTTGAAATTACCTTTGTTGATGGAAGTAGAGGATTCATCATGTCCACGAAAAGCTTCACCTTGCGCTATGAGATATCTTGCACAATCTAAAGATGCAGTCAAACGAATTTTGTATGCAATTTCAGCTTCCTTAGAGTAAGTGCTCATTTTATTAGATACGCTTGACCGTTGATTCCGAAAGTCATCACACTCACCCCTTGCGATGTTGTGGAAACTATTTGGACCACCAACATGTTTATTAAAAGCATCCATAGCTGTCTTCCAATGAGAGAACCCAACTTTTGTAAATACATCATTACCAAATGTGTTGGGTTGTGATGGTTTCTTGAAAAGAAAACAATAGAAACAAAATGCGGCATCCTTTTCGACACTATATTCTAACCAATCAAACTTGTTAAACCATGATTCTTCAAAGGATCTCCACACTTTGCCATCCAATGTCTTTGGAAAGACATGCCCAATTACTCGAGTTGGACCATTCATCAAATATGCCCTCCTCACTTCATCTCTAATTTCATTGGCAAAATCTTCTATTGGTTTGCGATGCGCCGGATCGGCAATAATTTCATCCGGATTAAATTCTAGTCGAGGCTTCATTGGTAGAGTTGCGGTCTCATCAGTTGGGGGAGTACTAATTGAATTGCTTGTAAAATAATTACGCAAAGTTCGTTTCTCCATTATTGTTAATTGAGTACATACAACAGTATAACAATATTACGCAAAGTACTAATTGACTGCTAATTAACAATATATAATAGTATACAATTGTTATATATACAACACAACAGTATAACAGTGTCCTTACAAATCAGTAAATCACAATCACTGAATATCTGAATCAGTAATTCACAACTAATGTTACATTGTTACTGACTTACTGTGTTACCACTTACCAGTCCGGCAGGGCAGACGGGCAGTCCAACTGCAAAGTGCGAACTGACGAACTGTCCAAGGGGACAAAGGTTGAAAAGGCTCCACTGCTCCAAGCCAAATAAATAAACACAGCGGCAGCAGCTCCAAGCCAAATAAATTCCCTTCATGCTCACGGCTTCACAGACCCACAGTGCCACACGCCTTCGCCATTTCCCATTTCCCCGGCTCGCCCCGCACCCGCTCCTACCGTCCTACGCGCTGCGCCGCCGCGTCCCGCCTCCCCGCCTCCCGGCTGGCCGGCTCCCTGCCTCGGTGCCACTCGGCGCTCATGATCCCGCCTCCCGCCTCCACCGGTTGTGGCGCGCGCGACCCGCCTGCCCGGCTGCGGGCCTCTGCGAGACTGCGTCTGCTCGGCTGCTCAGGTCGGCCGCTGCGACCCTTCCCCGGCGTCTCTCCTCCGGATCCGGCGACCGGCGTCCCTCCAGATCCAGATCTCATCGGCACGCTGCACGGGTATTTGGGGAACGGGAGCTTGGGAAGGGACTGTGCTCTTCTGGATTTGGGGAAATTTGGGGATTTTGGGCATGCAGCATGTACTGGGCGGTGGGCCGTTGGACCCGTGGGCGGTGGGCCTGCATCTCTACTTGACTACTTCGGCAGTTCGGGCGTTCGGCCTTGTTTCTTCAATTCTTCTCCTGGCTCCGACCGTGCATTAATGTTTCTTCGTCGCCGGACTCCGGTGACTGCCTGACCGCAGGACTGCATGAGGGGGGGTTCGTGGCAACCATGGAGGGTAGGCTTCAGCCTGATGAAGCCTACCCCATGGATTCGCCCCTGACAATGGTGGCACACAATGCCTGTCGTACGGCCCATGGAAACAACCGATGAAGAGCTCTATGCTGGTGCTTGCACACTAGTAGATTTGCTCATCTCGGGTGCGCGTGATGGTGGCGGCGGTACTGCTGAACGCACCCTACTCACAGAGGGGGCAGCAGCTCGACAAATAGGAGGTGGGGCTATCTTGGCTTGCCCAGGCGTTGATCTTGATGTAGACGTACCTCCAAAGTTGCTCCTTGTCCTTTGTTGCCTACCCTGCAATTCTTTTTCTGCCAAACAAGCAAGCTGGAACAACTGGTTGACAGTAGTAAAATCTTTATAATCAACAATGTCCTGAATTTCACGCCGTAACCCCCCATAAAAACGACAAATCTTATCCTCCGTTTCCACAACAACCCCACAACGCAACATGCCTATTTGTAGTTCTTGATAATATTCCTCGACAGATTTATTACCTTGGTCTAAACACTGCAATTTCTTATGCATTTCATGTTTAAAAGCAGGAGGAACAAATCTAGCACGCATAGCTCCTTTTAACCGCTCCCATGTATCAGGTTGTAAACGCGTGGTACCCAGTTCATTCCACCAGATAATACCAAAGTCCTTAAACTCACTAGTAGCTTGTCTAACTCTATGTTGTTCAGGAACCAAGTGAGAATTAAACTTCTGCTCTACCATCATCTCCCAATCAAGATATATTTCAGCATCATAAAGACCAGAAAAAGATGGAATGGTAAATTTGACTTTAGCAAAAGGGTCATGATTAGAACGATCATCGTGGTGCTGAAAATTATTACCTCCCATACCGTGACGGTTTTGATGTAGGCGGTGTCGTGGGCGTGCATCTTGGGCAGCAAATGAAGCACTGGCGTCGCGGTTTTGTCTCTCATTATCATCTCCCTCCTCACGATCTTGGCCCGCATCGTGATCATACTCGCGTTCATTGTTTGGTGGCCGATTCACCATTCTTTCAAGGTGTGCAGTGAGTGTTGTAATGCTCTCATTGATGGAACTGATGGAGCGCTGCCATGTGTCCGTCGAAGCTTGAAGCTTCCTATTGATGCGTTGTCCATCCTAGAGTGTCATGAGCTCTACCTTTAAAACACACACTTGATCATCAGACGACCCACCTGTCATGGTTAGTAGAAAACAAAAGACAACACAAAGGTATTATCCCTATCCACTACTAGGTGGTGGAAGGTGGAATCACACATTCTCAAGCGTCTTACCACACTCTTACAAGTGTTCTTACCAATGCAGCAGGGGGTACAACCAGTGGCTGGTTCGTGACACCGTGTCGAGCGTGGGTACGATTGCAAGAGGGAACCTGTTCTGATCAAGAGTAGGTGTAGCTTGGAAGGCACAATATGGTAGCAATGGAGAACAATCAGTTAATTTCAGAATTGCATAGAATTGAATTATAGTCCGTATCTAGCACTTAGCCTATGTTGCTGATCAACCAAGAATGGAAGAAGGCTAAAAACAAGTGTATGGCAATGTGTATGAGTGGTAAATACAAGATAATTCAATCCAAAGCAATTTGGAATTGAAGAACACAAGGATTGACCCAAAACTAAAAACTGAAGATTTCTGTCCACTGGACAGCACGTCGGTATTTTGGCCGTAACTTTTTGTCAGATGCCTCTTTCTCACTGATTCTTTTTTCTATGTTTTCTGACGGCTTTTTCTACAGATTTTCTTTTGGGGCCAACTTCCGAAACCCAACACAGAAATTCGCACAAAAATCACAACTGCGGACAGTTGCAGATTCAAAACAGATAATTGGGTCAACTTTCACCGCATATATCTCTTAACTGCCTTGCTAGAATGATGTGAAATTTTACAGATAGATGGATAAGGAATTTTTTAATCTAATGGTGGTGGTCTCACTCAAAAATAATCTCGGAATCAAAAGATATGGCAAGTTTGGTGGCGGCTGCAGAGAAAGGAAAAATCAACCGAATTTGGAAATTATGGTTTGGGGTGGGGAATTTTTCTTTTGTTTGGATTTTTAATGGAACAAAGATATGACCAGCAACTAGACAATGCTAATATGGACACAAATTCAATTTAGCAAACCAAAACTAACAGATTGAAAGGCACAACGGGGTTTGGACAGCGGAATTAATTCTTTTTGCGGGGCAATTTTTTTTTCTGGACTATAGGAAATAAAAAACCAATCTACTAACTAGGGATACAAGAATTACCTTACGGGCAACCGTTGCTCTGATACCAACTGATGTGACGATGGCCCGATCTTCCGAGAGGTACTGATAAGTCGATTGTGGAGATCTCGACGTTGATGATCCAAAGGCTCCGACCAAAACAGATCGAACCGCTCGCAATCACTACACCACTGCTCCGTTGGTTATCAACCGTGCCGAACACGATTGACCTCGCCAAGAAGGCTATCTCCTGCAAGCGAATCGAGAACACAAGCAACAGAGTGCAAGATGCGATCTGAAATTGCGAATAAAGATTAAGTTCACAAGTTGGGGTTTCTCAACCGAATATGCGGCGAAACTGCTAAGCAGAATAATCTCTTAAGAAAAACCCAAGGAAAACTAAAGGGGTGCGGCCTCCTTAAATAGGGGAGGGGAAAGCCGCACTTATCTAATGACAAGGGATATGGTACTATTCATGGTTACTGTTCACACGGCTATGGTACTGTTCATGTGAACAGTACCGGCCTAAATAGCCCAAGTTACAAGGCCCTCGGCCCACTTTGACTCGGACTGGAAAAGTGATGTGACTTGTTTTGCAGTTTCTGATCTGCTCGGATGGAGTTTGGAGGTGAGACCAACTCCATCTGAAAGTAGACTCCAAGAGCTTTCCAACGAGTACTCACGGGCCCTGAGAAGCCTTCTGGATCAAAAGTTATGGCCGTTTGAAATTGGCTTATCAGGCTGAATCCGAATTGATCTGGAGGGCGAATTGGATTCCAAAACCTGTCCAACTTAAACCCTCACTTCAATTGGTTCCAAAGTGATGTGGTGCTACAAATATATATAATTTCATCATTAGGTAGCATCATATTCCAAAGTGAATGGTGCCTTCAAATTCTCCCCATGTATCCACTTAACTGTTTTCTCCAATACCTACTGAGCTATGAAGACTAGAATTGAAGTCTCACTGGAAAAACAGAGAAGCAGTCTAAACAGAACAAGAAAAACTGAGCTGGTCAAAATCTGACAACATGGTCGAAACTTACCACATGGTGTAAGTCTCAACAACTTGGTCGATAATTGACCGAGAGATCGTTGTTTGACTACTCGACAGAAGTACAACGTGGTTGGTAGTCGATAACACCCGAGACTAGAACCAACGAGATCATAAATAGTTGCAGTTGAAACTAACGTAGTCATAGACAACGTGATCGAATACCAACAAGTGGTCGAATAATCAATGCTGTCGTAACCAGTTGGTACTATGGTCGAAACCAACGTGATCATAAGCTAACAAGTGGTTGAACAACCAACGTGGTCGTAATCAGTCAGCGCCATGATTGTAACCAACATGGTCGTAAGCCAACAAGTGGTCAAACAACCAACGTGGTCAAAATCAGTCGGCACCGACTACAACTGCCTCGGTTCAGATTCAACAAAAGTAGGCAATAAACTGATATTCAACAAAAGTAGGCAATAAACTGACAAATTAGAACGTGGTCGAAAAGATGAACGCTGCAGTGAGAAACTTGATCGTGATTGAAGAATTGCACATGTTCGTAAACTTCTTGGAAGAAACAGAGAACGAACAAACAATGCACGACCGCAAGATTGAAACTATGCATAACTTTTGATTAAGAGATCAAACGGCCATGAAACTTCGCACACAAGAAGGTGAGGATCTCAAGAGGTTGCTCTGATTTTTAATTGAAAACTTAGCAACTGAAATGAGAGCTACACAAGATTTCACTGAGAACGCCCAAAACAGAGACTAAGAGGATAAGGAGACAATCAGACCATGCAAGTGGGAATGGAATCGCCAAGCTGGCTTCGAGTATGATTTCCCAACACCAGGTAGGTCAGATCATCAATAAAACACCGAAAGCAAAATTCTCAAATCAAGAAAGTGAAAAGCCAACCGAAGAACAGAGAGATGACATCTGAAACGACCACACCCAACTCAACTCCAAACATACAAGCAAACACAAACATAGATAGAAAGATAATATATTGCTCTAAGAGATGAGTCTACAGCCACTCCATCTAGGAGGACCAAGAGTACAAGTGCTCCACACCAAAACCCTAAACACAAACGCATGCAAGAAAACAAGAACACCCAAGAGACCCTGGATGGGTAGCCCTCTATCCCTTTTTATAGCCTCTAGATAGTAAGGATAACCCATTAACTCCCTACCTACCACCGAGTTTTCTTACGCACCCGTTAACACATGTTTTAAATCTTAAGAATGTGCTTGTCTATAATATTAATGCTAAGAGGCTTCGGCTTAATGATTTGAATCCCACTTATATTTGGCATTGTCGTTTGGGTCACATAAATGAGAAGCGCATGGTGAAGCTCCATAAAGATGGTCTTCTAAACTTATTTGATTTTGAATCATTTGAAACATGCGAGTCTTATTTACTTGGCAAAATGACTAAGGTACCTCTCATTGGTATTAGTGAGAGGGCAAATGACTTGTTAGCCTTAGTATATTTAGATGTATATCAACAATGAGCTCAATGGCCAGAGGTGGCTTTCAGTACTTCATAACTTTTATCGATGATTTTAGTAGATATGGATACATCTACCTAATGAGGTACAAGTCTGAATCATTTAAAAAGTTCAAGGAATTTCATAATGATTTACAAAATCAACTTGGCAAAACAATTAAAGTTCTACGATCCGATTGTGGAGGTGAATATTTGAGCCATGAGTTTGGTAATCATATAAAGCAATGTGGAATTGTTCCACAGCTAACTCTACCGAGAACACCTCAATGGAATGGGGTGTCTGAACGACAGAATTAGACCTTCTTAGACATGATTCAGTCTATGATGAGCTAATTTAATTTGCCATTGTCTTTTTGGGATATGCTCTAGAAACAGCTGCGTTCACATTAAATAAGGTTCTATCAAAAGCTGTAGAGAGGACGCCATATTAAATATGGACTGGGGAGCATCCCAGGTTGTCTTTTCTTAAAATATGGGGATGTGAAGTATACGTAAAATGTTTTACGTCTAGCAAGCTCACACCTAAATCCGATGAATGCTTCTTTGTGGGGTATCATAAGGAAACTAAAGGATATTATTTTTATAAAATGGATGAGAACAAAGTATTTGTTGCCCGAAATGGTGTCTTTTTGGAGAAAGAGTTACTCTCAAAAGGAGTTAGTGGGAGCGTGATGAGACTCAAAGAAATTTGAGACACAACAGAAAATATTTCAACTCTCACTGAACCTCTACAGAGTGTACAAGATGTTGTAGAAGCTGTGGAAGAGGCACCAGCCCTATGTAGGTTTGAAAGGCCACGTCTATTGTCGATAAGGTATTGACATGACATTTTATTGTCAGACAATGATGAGCCTAAGACTTATGAGGAAGCGATGATGGGCATGGACTCTGAGAAATGGCTTGGAGTCATGAGATCTGAAATTCAATCAATGTATGATAATCAAGTTTGGAACTTGATTGATCCACCCGATGGTGTTAAAACCATTGAGTACAAGTGGGTTTTTAAGAAAAAGATGGATATGGATGAAAATATTCATATCCATAAGGCACGATTGATGGCGAAGGGTTTCAAACAAATTCAAGGTGTTGATTATGATGAAACCTTCTCACCTGTCGCTATGTTTAAGTCTGTCTGGATCATTCTAGCTATTGCTACATATTTCGATTATGAGATATAGCGGATGGATGTCAAAATGGCTTTCCTAAATGGAAACCTAAGTGAGAATGTGTACATGGCATAACCTGAATGTTTTGTTATAGGAGCCCAGATAATACAATCCGGCATCCTCTGTGATTCCACCGTACTATTCCCTGAATCAGCAGATAGTGCTCACAGATTACAGTTCTGAATATCAAAGTACATATCAAGCGGAAGCGTAAATATAATAATAACTTACTCATGGGCCGATTAGGCCGAAATCAATAAGATGCAGCAGCGGAAACGAAGCACACAGGTGGGGCCTTCAGGACATGCCCTTACTCACTCTTATACTATCCTTTTGAAAGCAATAGAGAGAAGAGGCAAGTATTTGGGGTAATTTGAGTGATACCCTTACTCACTCCTATACTATCACTTTGAATTCGGGGTAAGAGAGCTTTTAGACATAAAAATGGCTAGGGCAGCATATAGACGAGAGAGAATCATCTAAGAAAGATACGAATGAGCAATATAACTTATATTTGTGAAAATAGGTATTGAAGAAATAATTCTAGTCATAAAACTAACGGCCAGGCTAATTAGGTCACGACCTGCAATCGATATGCTCTGATACCATCGCTGTAGGAGCCTAGATAATACAATCCGGCATCCTCTGTGATTCCACCGTACTATTCCCTGGATCAGCAGATAGTGCTCACAGATTACAATTCTGAATATCAAAGTACATATCAAGCAGAAGCGTAAATATAATAATAACTTACTCATGGGCCGATTAGGCCGAAATCAATAAGATGCAGCAGTGGAAAGAAGCACATAGGTGGGCCCCTCAGGACATGCCCACAGGCAGCCAACTGGAGGCTCGCGACCTAGCCCTTGTTGACTTCATCTTCTTCTCCATCATAACCAAAAGTATTGCTGAAGCGTAGTGATCTGATTCCTGCTTCTGGATTTGTTATGAGAGCGAGTGTGAGCACACTAACCACCGTGCTCCGCGAGCCAATACACAGGATGCAAATAAATAGTATGCATGGCTTATCAAAGGAGAGGCTCGGGTTATTTTATTTTCCAGAAATCGCTTTTAGAAGCATTATTATTATTAAATCATAGTGTTATTAATTCTATCTAAACTCCACACGGCGATTGCCATAATTGACTTAATCCACCAAAGACACCCCTTTCCTTACTGATTGCTGTCTAAGACTCCAAACAGCGGGTGTCATCATTACTTAATCCACCGAATATACTCTTTCCAAATTGATTGCTGTCTAAGACTCCAAACAGCGAGTGACATCATTTATACAATCCACCAATCATACACTTTCTATATTGATTGCTGTCTAAAACTCCAAACAGCGAGTGACATCATTTAATTAATCCACCGATCATATACTTTATTTATTGACTGCTGTCTAAAACTCCAAACAGCGGATAACATCAACTATAGAATCCACCAAAAAATTGTTTCCTAAATCCCCAAACAGCGAGTATCATAATTTATATAATCCACCGATCAATTGTTGCCTAAAACTTCAAACAGCTAGTGACATCATCTATCTAATATCATTTGATTAATCCACCGAACACATACTTTCTATATCGAGTGTTGTCTAAAACTCCAAACAGCGAATATCATCAATTATACAATCCACCAAAATCTTTTGTATTCCAAAATTCCTATAAACCCATTCCTTTTGCTGTTGATCCACAACCACAATTTGCTCTTACAATAATCAACCTTATTTTCCATTATCTATTTCTAACTAATCCACTAGTATACCTTCACCAAGAATATCATTGATCAAGTTTATACTCCAATTATCATATCTCCAAACTCCCAACAATTCAATTGACTCATCTAGTAATCGATCAAATCCTATTAATCCCATTATCACCAATATCTCCCAAAAATTGATCCAGCAATTACCTTTGCACTCCTCAATTCTCCAAAAATCACTCAAATCATTTATCTAGCCTATCTATTCATTTAGACTCCACCAATTTATTTTTCTCAGAATCTACACTATCGTTTCCTTTTTATGATCGACCTCAATCCACCAACAACTTTATGTATATACCACAAACATCCATCTTCATTTCTTATGACTCTATTTATTCTTCCTGACATTTTATTTTGTGAGAAGTATTATCATTATTTAAAAATATAATACATAGAAATTTCCTGAGACCTAGCAGTTTTGACCAAAAACATAATGTGTAAGAGAATGCAATAATAATAGCGATCCAGATTCCATCCACCGTTACATGGCATCCGCACCATATAGCATCTTTCAGTGTTATAGCCGCTTAACTTACCACTGGGACAACACCCAGGACAGTTAAAATCAGGGCTTTCCACTGCCCTCCACTTTTCCATTCCCACCCACAAAGTTTTTGAAATAGAATTATATCTGCTTAAGTTCCCATGTCCGCCCTTGACCGTGGGCATGGCTATTCGAATAGTTTTGACTCTGCAGAGTTTGCACACTTTACCCACAAGAGACAATTCACTCATTGCTCCGCACAAGTCCTTAGTTATGCGGTTGAGCCAACCATCACAGTAACCGTTCAAGGTACCTCGCCCCTTCCATCATCTCACCCCTATGAGCTTGGCCCGCTTGCGGCAGGTCTCTTAGGTTGTGCGGGATGTTCCCCTTCTGAACGCCTAGCAGCTGGCTACCCACACTGCTAGCACGCCACAGCGGAACTTCACCCTCAAGCCCACCACCTAGACAGCCACTTGTGGTCCCATTCAAGTCCGCCACCCAGACAGCCCCTTGCACTACCTCACCTCCTCCACCGATGATGATGACTTTCAGGGTCCGGTAAATTTACTAGGCCAAGTTGTACTTTACAGACTTGTGGTTGTACTTGTTTTACACAGGAGGTCATGACAAGATTCAGTCCTTAGGGTTATCTGGGCGGTTCTACCACAAACCACACTCTCGTGCACACCTGCACCACAACCCCGAACCATCCGCCCAGATAAATAAGCAATTTGATGTTTTTGGGAATATAAAATAACCATATCCAACATACACCAGTCATTACCACCATGACTGCCCAACCAACTTTTCTCATGATTGAAAGTGATACTTGACCATTCTTGCGCCCATGAATTTCTACGCAATACTAAGCATGGCATATAATTATGGACTTATTTTTGAAAGGTTACTATTATAATTTTTCATAGGGCGACAAGGTTCTCATGTTCAAATATTCCAAAGGAGGGACAATATTAATCAAGTTAGATAATAGGCATTTAACTAGAATTCTAAATTAACATGTATTTGCATATAAAATAACAGCATGCAATTTGATAATTTAAACAAAAGTAATTTGCATAAAATGTAGGTTCAACATGATCAAAGTATTGACTCACCTGGCGCGGTTTACCGCGGTCTTAAGCTCACGTAAAGCTGTCTCACTCGAAGGGTTGAGCATTCTGGTCTTTATCTTCACTTCGCTCGTGATCTCGCTTAATCCCTTGATTCTTCAGGACTCCAGTTTCTAATTATGTGCTAAACAACTGAATACAAACAAAGGCAAATGACTCAAAAGACCCATATAAATCCAAATAAACTCAATTTAGCTTTATTATGAGTTAATGGGCGATTCGGGTGGTTGAGGAAAGGTCGGTGGTAGGATACGATGACTCGATCTTTTTATTAATAGTCTCTTTTATTATCTTTGTATTTATCCAGGGAGTTCCATGAGTTAGGCTAGATATGTGAGTTGGTGTACAAATCTAGCTGATTATTATTGTCGAGTATTAATATTCAGGGCTTATACTATATACGTGATGTATACAAATTTTATCTTATCGGATTAACTCATATTACTAGTAATTTGATATGTAGCATTTTATGTGACCTTAATTAACCGTGTTATTAGTTAAACATTTACTTTAGAGTGTTTACATATATCGTAGGTCATTTTAATGTATGATGGGGTAGAGCTATTATATTTTAGTAACTGTATATTAATATGACATTTTGATCTGGAGGTGCTGTGGAAATTTTCTGGTATTGATATTTTATCCTTTAGCATTTGTCATACATTAAGCTTAACTTATTTATGGCCGATTAAGCATGATACATAGGATTACATTTCATCATCGTTACTAAATTAAGGATGTCGTCTAAGATTTCATAATCGGTGGTATGGCAATGAGGATGTCTACGTTCCTAATAGGTTCCAGGGTGAATGCAAAAATATCTACTAATACGTTTACTAATGGACTGCCTACCTATCCTCCACATTCCTCTGATTAATTTCTTTTATATACACAGCTATGGTTCGGCATTATTTGGAATTACTTAAAAGGTGTGAGTATTAGCAGAAAGAACATAACTATTTTATAACTCGGCTTATCCCTAATTTATTTAGCAGCATATTTTTAGTTTAAATTTTAATTTACACTTTAGTTCCATAATTAATTTTGGGAATTCGAGTGTTTAGGAAATATGTTATTTATTTATTTCATTCACAATCAAGGGTAATCTTTAATTTAAAGCTTTACTTTTAAAGCTAAACATGATATCTAAAATCTTTATGACATTTTGGATAATTAGTCAAAGTCATTCATTTTTTTCAAATTCCTTTAATTCAAACTTAGATTCCAGTTAAATGTTCCCAACTACATTAGTTGCTTATAACATTTAATCTATTATGTAAATCTCGAACAATCTTGTTTTATATCTTAATCAAATTTATTACAACCCCTTTATTATTCCCTGATTTTTCCATAATTTTTACCAATTAAAATGGGGTGCAAAAATTAGATTCAAAAATGGGTGGGAGAGGTGCGGCCGGCTGGACTCGAACCCAGGACCGAAGGGCAAGGAGGCTAACGAGTTTGCTCGGCTGGCTTGTGGGGCTCTCGGTATTTCGCGATGGGGAAGGGGTTTTAAAACACAAGAAGCTGGTGCAGCAGTGGAGCTCAAACGGGGGAGTTAGCCGACCGTAACAAGGGAGCGACCGGGGCGAGGCTAACGGCAGCGCTGCCGGCGGAAGTTGGCCGGAGGGCTAGGGGAGTCCACTAAAATGGATTAAGGACGAGGTGGGGAGACTTTGGGAGGCGGTGCATTAGTCGGGGCGGCGACGAGGTGGGCTGGCGATGGCGCGGGGCGGCCGGCGGGGAGATGTACTCGGGGCAACGGTGCCAGCGCAGAGGAAAAGGGAAATTGATGGGCGCAAGAGTAAGGGGGAGTGGAGGGGAGGCGTATCGCGCCAACGGCCGAGCTGCAGGGGAACCATGGCGAGCCGGCGGCGTGAGGCGGGGTCGGGCGGCGGTGGCGCACGGTGCCGACGGCGTGGAGGTGGGGATAGTCCCGGCCGACGATCGGGATGGCGTCGCCGAACTCCAGTGATGCTCTCGCCGAGAGTAATTGACCCGAGGTGGTTTCAATCGGCGGTTCTTTGGTTCGCCGGAGCTAAAGAGGAAAGAGGCGGCCGGTGGGTTGTGAGGCTCCAGGGGCTGATTCCCTGCAGTGGGAGGAAGAGGGGGATGAGGCAAGCCGGACGGGGGCGCTCTCACCCTCTTATATCTTCTGAGCCGACCGGGTGGCGTGGGAGCTCCCGACGGGCGTGGCACCAGAGCATGGCACGGCGTGCGGGCGCAGGGCGATGGCGACGCGGAGGCGACGGCTGATGCGATGCGGCGTAGCGGCGTGATGCGCAGGCGGGGCCAGAGGCAGGTGAGGTGGGGGCAGGCGCAGCTGACGCGGGAGTGATGGCGCATGCACAGTGGAGGCGCAGAGTGGCTGACGGCGAGGAAAAACGTGGGTGTCACGCGCGCGCAGGCGGGGATGCGACGGGGTCAGGTGTAGCGGCGTGGCGTGAGGAGATGGGGGCGGTTGGCTGACGCCATGCCGACGCGGGAGCGCAGGCGAGGATGGGTGGTGACGAGAGCTCAGCGTGGGAGCAGTGAAAGCAACCGGAAGTCAGAGAAGAGAAGAAAGAAGAAATCGGGTGGAGGAGGAAGAAGCCGGCCCCAGCGGCAGAGAGGGAAGGAGGAGGGGCAAGCCGGGCCCATGCGCAGGGGGGAAAGGGGAGGAGAGAGGGAAAGGGTGGGGGCCCGCATGTAAGAGAAGAGGGGGTAAGGGGAAGGGTAGAAAAAGGTTGAGGCTGCATGGTTTTGAAAAATAGAGAGAAACTAAATGATAAAATTGGGAAATTGAGTTTCCAAAAGCTGGAGTGTTGTTTATTCAAAACCCTTTTTCTTGAACCCCAGTTCTAGAATATTATTGAATTCTTTGGCGTTTAATTTAGGTGTATGTATGTATGTATGTATGTATGTATGTATGTATGTATGTATGTATGTATGTATGTATGTATGTATGTATGTATGTATGTATGTATGTATGTATGTATGTATGTATGTATGTATGTATGTATGTATATTTGAGTTGTATTTTTAATTCAGCTAATCCCCTTTAACTAATTTATAAACCATGTTTGGATCCAGTAATTAAATTTTTGAACTACTTTCTCAGGGTTTGAACTCACCCATTTTATTTATTTTTATGATTGCTATTTTGTGCTTGAGATTTATTTTATTACTTGCTCAGAGAAAATCTGAGGAAAACCCAAGTAAGATTTCGACAAAAATTTCAAATGCCAATAAGATGTAGAGAAAAATTTTAAATTCTTCCAAATTTTCAAACATTCAAAATTTAGGATGTTACAAACCTAGCCCCCTTAAATGAATCTCAACCCCGAGATTCCGGTAGAGCAGAAGGGATAGAGGTGGGGTGATATTGGCTAGCAATTGGTTTCTGGGTGTTGTTCGATGTATAGTTTTTTTTAGCTTCACAGGGAAATTAAAATCTACACAACAGGGGTTAGCACATGGAGAAGTAAAAAGGAAAGAGAGAGTCCTTGTTCTCCTGGATAGGTTGTAGACTTCCAAATACTTGCTCTTTGACATTGTTGTCTTCACGCCTTCATAGAGTGGAATAGTCACACCGTCTATGGGGCATATGATGGGTGTAGAATTCATATTGATGGGTGGGCAGTATTGGCCTATGCCCTAGGGAGTAGACAGTCTGAGGGATGCCGATACGAGGATGGATACATTTATATGGCGGTCTTTAGTCCTTATCACTATAAAACTTCCGGTCTTGCAACTCTCCTCGTATTGGTCTTGATTAGTTTTGGTCCAAAATAATTATTCTCCATGGCAGTTTTCCAACATTCTTGTCTACCCTTGCTACCCCCCTTAAAAATGGAGATCACTAATCATTATTTGTCTCTTCTAGTTCCAGGCAGGATAGGTCCTCCGGGTAGGTACAGAGAGAATGTTAGCAGGATAGCGTCTCGAGTCTTGATCCTTGGCGATTTGTCACTTGTTTTGGTAGATTTGACTGGGTTTGCAGCAAATGGGGCGAGAGGGAATAGCTGTAACACCCTGATCGTCGTTTCGGCGTAAGTTTTAAAATAATCGCGGAGTCGCCGGTTTTTCGATAAATCGCGGGAAGGAAAAAAAATAAAAAATTGTAGAACAGTATAAAATGAATAAAATAAGTTTAAAAAATAATAATAAACTCGGAGTGGGCTGTAGGGAGAGTGGGCCGACCACCTTGGGCTGGAGGCCCAAGGGGTGGCCGCACCTCCCCCTCTCCCTCCCCTAAAACCCTAAGCCACTCTCCCCCTCCACCGAGTTTTTTGCTATTATGGTACCCTCTAAGTTGGGCTTCGCTAAAATGATACTTATACCGTGGGCTTCTCCCAAATAGTACCTTTGTTGTTAACACCTCTCTAAAATAGTATTATCAGGGATTTGAACTAATTTTCATTTGATTTTTGAATTTTAACTCCTTCATATGACTAAACTGCCCCTGCTCATTTGCTTGTTGTTTACACGGGCATCCGGCCACGCGATTTCATGACAAAAACTGTCATCTTACACCACTGCCATGCATCTCTATCGTCATCGCTAATCAGCGAATAACGAACGGCCTTAGAACAAATTAATGTACCGACACTCACTGTACTTCAGCACCATATGTTCTGAATCGCTGCTTCTGGCCGGTGGCGATCGCTATGTATGCTCAACCAAAAGCGTCCTAAGAACGGTGTCTCTAGCTTGGGAACCGGAGGCAGGAAGTGCCGGTTCGTGGAGCTCGTGGTAGTTCACCCAGTGAGCCGGTGGCGAGGTATCTCTGCAACACCACCGACACCATCCCGTCCTCGTCGCATGACCATCATGACGCGGTAGTACGACTCGTGAATGCCTTGCTGCGTCGCCAAGTCCCTCTTCTGTAAACGTTAGGCAAAAGATGTTCAGACTTCTTGAATTTCATGAACCAGAAGACAGGAGTCACAGTTGTGCATGCATCGTAGCAACATGGTAATGCCGAACGGAGGTCGACCACTGGAATGTGCCGTTGGCCTTCATGTTGCTGCGGATCTCGGCGTCGCGCTTGTTGGGGAGCGGGGTGGTGCCGGCCACGACGGTGGAGGTGGGCAGCCAGCTCTGCTCCATCCACCAGTGAAGGATGGTATTATATAGTGGCTTGATAATTTTGCGAGAACGACAGGATTTGTTGGCCGCTCAGGGCCGACAAAAGAGTTGCGGGTGCTCGGCGTTGACCGGCGCGTGTCGTGGACTCGTTGGAGTTGGACATGAAGAAGAGAGTCACCAGGTATGTGGAGGCCCTCTTGACGAATCCGTCTGAGCGGGAGGTGACGTGGGAGCTTGAAGATCAAATGTAGAAGGAGGACCCGAGTTCTTCGAGGCGGGTGAGAACCTGTAGTTGTTGTTCTCGTGGGATGTTCTATCCTTAAGATGCTCTATTCTTTAGTTGCTCTTTCCTTGATTGTTCTTTTTGTCTCGTGGGTTGAGGAGCGAGATTCGAGGACGAATCCTTTTTAGGTGGGGAGAATGTAACACCCTGATCGTCGTTTCGGCGTAAGTTTTAAAATAATCGCGGAGTCGCCGGTTTTTCGATAAATCGCAGGAAGGAAAAAAATAAAAAATTGTAGAACAGTATAAAATGAATAAAATAAGTTAAAAAAATAATAATAAACTCGGAGTGGGCTGTAGGGAGAGTGGGCCGACCACCTTGGGCCGGAGGCCCAAGGGGTGGCCGCACCTCCCCCTCTCCCTCCCCTAAAACCCTAAGCCACTCTCCCCCTCCACCCCCACAGCCGCCACCCCCCTTTCCCACCCTCTTGGGCGCAGCCCCTCCTGGTTGGTGCCCCACCTCCCCAAGCTGCTGTCCATTGGAGCCAAGAAGGAAGGAGAAGAAAGGGAAGAGGAGGAAGAAGAAGAGAAGGAGGAGAAGAAGAGGAGGAAAGAAGAGGGGTGATCTTAAGGGATCATCTAGGTAATTTTTCCTCATCCCAAACCATCTGTTCTTATGAATAATTAGGGTTCTTGGCACGGATTTTGAAGGTAGTTAATAGATTAATTGCCCGATTAGAAATTAGCTGCGGTCTGCCAGTAGATTGATTCGCGCAGCGTGTCTGTTCGTGAGGTTTTGACCTAGTAAACGAATTTTCCTGCGGACTCTCCCAAAAGGAAAGTTGTAGAGGACTTCCAGACGCATCTCCTGTATTTGCTTCGGAATTTTGTGCCGTGGGATCTGGGAGTTACAGGGTCGGGAATACTGCTGTTCGTCAGGCGAGCAGATTGGTACAGACCGACGGTAATCTGTGAATTTGAGGTAGTAAAAGATTTTTATGGTCATGTCTGTAATTGAGAAAGTTGTAGATAATTTAGATATATAGTGGCTGTATAAAATTCAGAATTCTTAGACCCCTGTACTGTTTCTGGGACGCAATTGTATACCGCTGTCCAATCTACCAGAACAGAGTTCTTCCTCTGTTTTGGGCATTAAATTACACCTAGCTGTGATCAAAATAAAAATATGTGTTCTACATGAAAAATGTAGGTTTTTAAGTGATGAATCCAGAGAGGTATCGTTTGATGTATTTGAATCAATATTTTTAGAGTTACGAAAATGTTAAGCAGCGCTGCTGCAAAGGGTAATTTGCTGAATTGTTGAGCGGAGAGAAGTTAGTGCGGGTTCGGGGTTCTAGCGACGTCTTTAATTATTTGTGTCGTGTTTGTATGCTGTGGCTTTGTGCTGAGAGATGCCTTTTGGACAGGTGGTCTTGTCCCTGAGCGCTCTTGATTTTACTTCGCTTCGTCGGATTGAGGCAAGTAAACGTAGCGGTGGTTGCTACCATTTAACTTGTTATTCCTTCTACTTTCAGTTTACATTATTATTATAATTTGATACATTATGCCATGATTGCATGAAATCTTAATTGTGGAGATGGTAGCAAGTATAATGATGGTCTAAATTTTGTAGCATGGATTGTCGATGTTTGTTGGTGTTTGATCCATGTTATGAAAATGTGTGGTCTTGATGATGTTAATGATATGTTGATATTGTTTATGGTCGATTGCAAGTGAAAGAGTTCACGAGAATTTCTGATGCATAGATGTTGTGAATGCACGTTTTATTTGTTAAGACATTCACATTTGTGCATCATGCTGATTGATTGAAGTCTTGGTCATGAGATGACCAAGCGTCGAGGTCCCCGTCATGTTGATAACGTGATGGGCTAAAGGTCCCCATACTTGAGGAGTATGGGCAATTGGTCCTTGTACCAGAGGGTACAGGCATGGGTGTGCATCGACGGATGCACACTTTGCATTTCCGGTAAAATGCAGAAGAGAGAGAGATAAAGAGATTTTTGACCATCTTGCATAGCATGAAAGCATTCATATGCATTGCATTGTGGAAAGATTCATTTGCATGCATATGCAATATGTTGTGGTGAAGTTATTTTGTGGAATATTCAACTTCATAGTTGCCATGTGGAATTGGCTCATGTGAGCTAATTGTGGCATGAGGATTGTGGTTGTGGTCGTGGAATGCGATTCCTTCCTTGTGTTTGGTAAGGGTTGTGATGGTGGCATGAGATTATTTCCTCTTGTGGTAATTGATGATATCAATTGTGGATGTGGGAAATAGTAAAGTATTGAAGTAAGACATACATATGTTTTATTGCTATTGGTAGTGGTAGTGGTCGAGGATTTAAAGTGGTCAAACAAGATTTATTTGCTAAATGCTTTACCGTCATTGATGGTGATTTGAGGTTGATGATTAATCTATTGTGGATTGTAGAAGATTAAATGTTTTCTCTTGCATCTAATCGAGGATAAAGTGATTGCATGCTATGCCAATTAAATCTGAAATTGAAGAGGTATGAATACGGAAGTTGTGGTGGTTTAATAATTGTAGACATGAATTGTGGTTGTAGTTGTATGGAATTATAAATGATGATGTATAATTGTTTGTAGTTTGAATAGCCTGTTAAACAGTTTGCTTGCTGAGATTTTATCTCACCCTTGTTTCCCCCTCCCTACAGGTGGACTTTGAGCATACATGGGAAGGGTAGAACAGCACCACACTGATGCACGTGAATCATATTTTTATGCTGTAATAAAGTTGAAAGGATTCTAGACCTTGCATAGCCTTGTTGACACTATCTTAATAATGTTAAATTTGTGAACTATGTTTTAGATTAAAATGTTGGAGGATGTTTTAAATAGTGAATTGCTATCACTATCCTGTTATTCCTTAGTTGTTTATGCTTCCGCTTATACTATCTTGTTTAGTAATTGTTGCGCTTTATTTTATCTCGCAAATTGGCTAGTTGTGGAGTAGAGTAGCATTCGAGGGTAATGTGGATCCTGGGTGTTACAGATTGGTATCGAGCGGCGTTAGGTCCGTGGTAATTAAATTATTAAATTGACACTTTGGTGCAGTAGGATGGGATGGGTCAAGCATTGCACTTATGCTTTTGACATGTTGTATTGATGATTTACATTATGAGATAATCTTGTATGATTATGATTTGCTCCTATGACTGTTATGAGTGAGAATTGCCAATGATATGATGTAGAGATTGTATTTGCTGCCTTGGCATTTGCCAGATTATTACCACTGTTCATAGTATGTGGTTAGCGATTTAGTTACCTCGGGTAACTTAGTTGCGGATGTTGTGAGTGAGTTTATTTAGAAAAGTTGATATCTTCCTTGAGTTGATTTTGGCCAATTCTTTGACTATTGCAGTTAATGATTTTCTCTTGAGTTTGTGGTTCATTGCAGTTGAGGGTTTGCAATTGGTCTCTATCTGCCCGTTGAAGCAATTATTGTTTCTTTTCGGACTATTGAGATACTTTTGCTGCTTGTGAACATTGTTGATTTGTAAGGATAGTCCCTTCGTGGGAGTTTTGGTCCTGTTGTGAATCATGACTCATTGGTTCGCTTGGTATTTTTATTAATGAAAGTTTTGTGTTGCAAACTCATTAATATGTTAAAACTTGGATCTACATATTTCACTTAGATTATTTCGAGTGTTCAAGTTTAATTCCTCTCCTTTCTAAAAGAGAGTGTTAAAATCATCTGTGGTGTTTTGCTATGTTTAAGTAGAAGGTGGTAATCATATAAACTAATTAATAAGGTATGAATTATCGAGTTGAGATGTTAGCGTGGTGCATAATTAATTTCAACTAGCATCCTTGGAAGTGTAGTTGATTAATGTGATATTGCCTTGTAATAGTTTCTAGAAAAACTATGATTAAGAATATGTCTATTCATGATTGGAACTTATGGGGTTATTGAGGAGTGTGCAAAAAGAATTAGAATGATTATTATAGTTGTTTAAATTTCTATCATGTTGGATAAATGGAATTATTTTTGTCTTTAGCAATTAATCGGACCGTTTGGAATGATTATGTAAGGAGGTGTTGGGAATATTGTCTTGGTAATATTAACCTTTAACCTGTCCTTTATTTAGATACTTTATGAGCATGTATAATTGCTAGATTCATCTATCTTTCACCATGTTAAATTGTTGAAACATGTATAAAGAAATAGATGAAAGTTGATGTATTGACTTGTAGAATCTTGCCTTACAAAGTGGTATTATTGAAGTTTAAAGTTATTTCGTTCTAATTTCGAATGAAAGGTGAGATATGAATCTATGCTCATGATTGTTTTATGATTGTAAAACGGAGTTAGGATCATGAATGTTGTTATGGTAAAATAATAATCAATCATTGCTAGTAATGACTAGAGTACAATCAATTTGTGCTAAATTAGAGTTGAGCATCAATAAGAATTGAATATATGGAATCGATAAGAGATTCATACTAGCATGTTTGTGAGATTGTCATGTTCTAGTATCATCTTGTTTAAAAGCCTTGATTTAATATGGTGGCTTATGCACTAGGATTTCCTAGATTAAGTAGTCGCAATCTTATTCAGATAATAGAAACATGATGAAGTGATTTCTTATGTTTTTGGAAAAGTTTATGAAGGATTTGTGGATATGATGATGCTTGTTAAGAATGTATTATTCGATGTTAGCATGATGGTCAGTATGTGGTTGTGATGATAATGTTGAACGTTTCTTAAATAAAAGAATTTGATAACTTCCATGATACTACTTAAATCAAAAGTTTTGAGATTTGTGTATGCAATCTTTTTGATCTCATGACTTATGTGGCAGCTGAAATTGTTTGAGCAAAGTGATGCGTTGAGAGTTTTATTAGTTCTTAAGGGATTAATGTGTTGTGGTCTTTAAATCACTTTTGTTGGAATTGTCAAGGTAATACCGTAATCAAAGAAAGTTGTTCTCTTTGTTAAAAGAAAAAGTGCGGTAAAAGTATTGGAGGTTGAAGTCATGTTATGCAATTTTTTTAGGTGTGTTTGACTTCGTAAGTTCACCGCATAAGAACTTCTTGAACTCAAATGACAATATTTTTTCCGCCGCCTAAGAGTTTCTTGAGCTCAAATGGCAATACTGTATTCTTATTGGTTGAGATTTGGTATTTTCTTCTTGAGGGGCATGTGCCTTCAACTGTGACATTATCTTTTGCTATCCAAGATTGTTGCTATTTCTTTTGGTCTTGCGTTTATTGCGGATGGTAACATCATCCTCTGTGCCGAAATTTACTTCTTTTTGCCTCTCCAAGAAAGGGGTAATCAATTTGAGTTGCAAAGTCCTTTAAGAGGTGTATGACATCTAGTTGGTGTGTTGGGCGATGATTTGGAAATCCTTGGTTCAAGGAAGTTAAAATTTTTTTTCAAAGGGAATGGATTGGGAGATTAATTCTATCTCGAGCAGTAATATGCTCTCTTGATTCTTGTTTAGCTGTGTGTTTATGGCAGAGGTCATCTGCAAATTGAGTTGTTATATGTTGTGGTGTATTCTTTTCCAGTTAGGAAAAGAAAATGATTGTTTTGGTCTGTCGAGTGATTTTCACTCTTGGCTTATATCGTGTGGATTCTCCAAATATTTACTTGGAGAGTGTAAATGGTTTCGTTGTGAATCCTTTGATTTGGGCCGTGGTCCTTTGAAGGAAAGCTGGTTGCTAGCGTGTTGCTTGAGAATCCTTTATTCTTCTTGTGGTTGAGCTCCATTTGTAAAAGCTATTGTTTGTGCTTCGAGTAAAATGTTATGAGTGGAATCTGTGGTCGATTCCTTAAAGGGGTACAATGTATTATCCCGATTATAATATATATAGGAAAATGTTTTAATAAGAAGGATGGTATTATATAGTGGCTTGATAATTTTGCGAGAACGACAGGATCTGTTGGCCGCTCAGGGCCGACAAAAGAGTTGCGGGTGCTCGGCGTTGACCGGCGCGTGTCGTGGACTCGTTGGAGTTGGACATGAAGAAGAGAGTCACCAGGTATGTGGAGGCCCTCTTGACGAATCCGTCCGAGCGGGAGGTGACGTGGGAGCTTGAAGTTCAAATGTAGAAGGAGGACCCGAGTTCTTCGAGGCGGGTGAGAACCTGTAGTTGTTGTTCTCGTGGGATGTTCTATCCTTAAGATGCTCTATTCTTTGGTTGCTCTTTCCTTGATTGTTCTTTTTGTCTCGTGGGTTGAGGAGCGAGATTCGAGGACGAATCCTTTTTAGGTGGGGAGAATGTAACACCCTGATCGTCGTTTCGGCGTAAGTTTTAAAATAATCGCGGAGTCGCCGGTTTTTCAATAAATCGCGGGAAGGAAAAAAAAAAATTGTAGAACAGTATAAAATGAATAAAATAAGTTAAAAAAATAATAATAAACTCGGAGTGGGCTGTAGGGAGAGTGGGCCGACCACCTTGGGCCGGAGGCCCAAGGGGTGGCCGCACCTCCCCCTCTCCCTCCCCTAAAACCCTAAGCCACTCTCCCCCTCCACCCCCACAGCCGCCACCCCCCTTTCCCACCCTCTTGGGCGCAGCCCCCCTCCCTGGTTGGTGCCCCCACCTCCCCCCAAGCTGCTGTCCATTGGAGCCAAGAAGGAAGGAGAAGAAAGGGAAGAGGAGGAAGAAGAAGAGAAGGAGGAGAAGAAGAGGGGTGATCTTAAGGGATCATCTAGGTAATTTTTCCTCATCCCAAACCATCTGTTCTTATGAATAATTAGGGTTCTTGGCACGGATTTTGAAGGTAGTTAATAGATTAATTGCCCGATTAGAAATTAGCTGCGGTCTGCCAGTAGATTGATTCGCGCAGCGTGTCTGTTCGTGAGGTTTTGACCTAGTAAACGAATTTTCCTGCGGACTCTTCCAAAAGGAAAGTTGTAGAGGACTTCCAGACGCATCTCATGTATTTGTTTCGGAATTTTGTGCCGTGGGATCTGGGAGTTACAGGGTCGGGAATACTGCTGTTCGTCAGGCGAGCAGATTGGTACAGACCGACGGTAATCTGTGAATTTGAGGTAGTAAAAGATTTTTATGGTCATGGCTGTAATTGAGAAAGTTGTAGATAATTTAGATATCTAGCGGCTGTATAAAATTCAGAATTCTTAGACCCCTGTACTGTTTCTGGGACGCAATTGTATACCGCTGTCCAATCTGCCAGAAGAGAGTTCTTCCTCTGTTTTGGGCATTAAATTACACCTAGCTGTGATCAAAATAAAAATATGTGTTCTACATGAAAAATGTAGGTTTTTAAGTGATGAATTCAGAGAGGTATCGTTTGATGTATTTGAATCAATATTTTTAGAGTTACGAAAATGTTAAGCAGCGCTGCTGCAAAGGGTAATTTGCTGAATTGTTGAGCGGAGAGAAGTTAGTGCGGGTTCAGGGTTCTAGCGACGTCTTTAATTATTTGTGTCATGTTTGTATGCTGTGGCTTTGTGCTGAGAGATGCCTTTTGGACAGGTGGTCTTGTCCCTGAGCGCTCTTGATTTTACTTCGCTTCGTCGGATTGAGGCAAGTAAACGTGGCGGTGGTTGCTACCATTTAACTTGTTATTCCTTCTACTTTCAGTTTACATTATTATTATAATTTGATACATTATGCCACGATTGCATGAAATCTTAATTGTGGAGATGGTAGCAAGTATAATGATGGTTTAAATTTTGTAGCATGGATTGTCGATGTTTGTTGGTGTTTGATCCATGTTATGAAAATGTGTGGTCTTGATGATGTTAATGATATGTTGATATTGTTTATGGTCGATTGCAAGTGAAAGAGTTCACGAGAATTTCTGATGCATAGATGTTGTGAATGCACGTTTTATTTGTTAAGACATTCACATTTGTGCATCATGCTGATTGATTGAAGTCTTGGTCACGAGATGACCAAGCGTCGAGGTCTCCGTCATGTTGATAACGTGATGGGCTAAAGGTCCCCATACTTGAGGAGTATGGGCAATTGGTCCTTGTACCAGAGGGTACAGGCATGGGTGCGCATCGACGGATGCACACTTTGCATTTCCGGTAAAATGCAGAAGAGAGAGAGATAAAGAGATTTTTGACCATCTTGCATAGCATGAAAGCATTCATATGCATTGCATTGTGGAAAGATTCATTTGCATGCATATGCAATATGTTGTGGTGAAGTTATTTTGTGGAATATTCAACTTCATAGTTGCCATGTGGAATTGGCTCATGTGAGGTAATTGTGGCATGAGGATTGTGGTTGTGGTCGTGGAATGCGATACCTTCCTTGTGTTTGGTAAGGGTTGTGATGGTGGCATGAGATTCTTTCCTCTTGTGGTAATTGATGATATCAATTGTGGATGTGGGAAATAGTAAAGTATTGAAGTAAGACATACATATGTTTTATTGCTATTGGTAGTGGTAGTGGTCGAGGATTAAAAGTGGTCAAACAAGATTTATTTGCTAAATGCTTTACCGTCATTGATGGTGATTTGAGATTGATGATTAATCTATTGTGGATTGTAGAAGATTAAATGTTTTCTCTTGCATCTAATCGAGGATAAAATGATTGCATGCTATGCCAATTAAATCTGAAATTGAAGAGGTATGAATACGGAAGTTGTGGTGGTTTAATAATTGTAGACATGAATTGTGGTTGTAGTTGTATGGAATTATAAATGATGATGTATAATTGTTTGTAGTTTGAATAGCACATTAAACAGTTTGCTTGCTGAGATTTTATCTCACCCTTGTTTCCCCCTCCCCTGGTGGACTTTGAGCATACATGGGAAGGGTAGAACGGCACCACACTGATGCACGTGAATCATATTTTTATGCTGTAATAAAGTTGAAAGGATTCTAGACCTTGCATAGCCTTGTTGACACTATCTTAATAATGTTAAATTTGTGAACTATGTTTTAGATTAAAATGTTGGAGGATGTTTTAAATAGTGAATTGCTATCACTATCCTGTTATTCCTTAGTTGTTTATGCTTCCGCTTATACTATCTTGTTTAGTAATTGTTGCCAGTTTATTTTATCTCGCAAATTGGCTAGTTGTGGAGTAGAGTAGCATTCCAGGGTAATGTGGATCCTGGGGTGTTACAGTTGGTATCAGAGCGGGCGTTAGGTCCGTGGTAATTAAATTATTAAATTGACACACTGGTGCACAGTAGGATGGGATGGGTCAAGCATTGCACTTATGCTTTTGACATGTTGTATTGATGATTTACATTATGAGATAATCTTGTATGATTATGATTTGCTCCTATGACTGTTATGAGTGAGAATTGCCAATGATATGATGTAGAGATTGTATTTGCTGCCTTGGCATTTGCCAGATTATTACCACTGTTCATAGTATGTGGTTAGCGATTTAGTTACCTCGGGTAACTTAGTTGCGGATGTTGTGAGTGAGTTTATTTAGAAAAGTTGATATCTTCCTTGAGTTGATTTTGGCCAATTCTTTGACTATTGCGATTAATGATTTTCTCTTGAGTTTGTGGTTCATTGCAGTTGAGGGTTTGCAATTGGTCTCTATCTGCCCGTTGAAGCAATTATTGTTTCTTTTCGGACTATTGAGATACTTTTTGCTGCTTGTGAACATTGTTGATTTGTAAGGATAGTCCCTTCGTGGGAGTTTTGGTCTGTTGTGAATCATGACTCATTGGTTCGCTTGGTATTTTTATTAATGAAAGTTTTGTGTTGCAAACTCATTAATATGTTAAAACTTGGATCTACATATTTCACTTAGATTATTTCGAGTGTTCAAGTTTAATTCCTCTCCTTTCTAAAAGAGAGTGTTAAAATCATCTGTGGTGTTTTGCTATGTTTAAGTAGAAGGTGGTAATCATATAAACTAATTAATAAGGTATGAATTATCGAGTTGAGATGTTAGCGTGGTGCATAATTAATTTCAACTAGCATCCTTGGAAGTGTAGTTGATTAATGTGATATTGCCTTGTAATAGTTTCTAGAAAAACTATGATTAAGAATATGTCTATTCATGATTGGAACTTATGGGGTTATTGAGGAGTGTGCAAAAAGAATTAGAATGATTATTATAGTTGTTTAAATTTCTATCATGTTGGATAAATGGAATTATTTTTGTCTTTAGCAATTAATCGGACCGTTTGGAATGATTATGTAAGGAGGTGTTGGGAATATTGTCTTGGTAATATTAACCTTTAACCTGTCCTTTATTTAGATACTTTATGAGCATGTATAATTGCTAGATTCATCTATCTTTCACCATGTTAAATTAGTTGTGGAGTAGAGTAGCATTCCAGGGTAATGTGGATCCTGGGGTGTTACAATAGCTTGAGGTGAGGATTGAGTCGTGGGGATAAGGTGATCTAACCCATGCAAAATTTTTAAAAGGGCACTCCCAGGGAGCTGGGGTGGTACAAAACCACACAAGTTTTCAAAAGCAAACTTTTCCCGTGACTACGAAATGGGATGCCCGAGGGCAAGAAGGCAGTGCACAGGGTCCAAATAGAATATTGCAACAATACATCGTCTACTTGGGGGCACACATACGAGGGCGCAGCGTCCATATACACAGTCCGTTTAAAACGAGAGCACTTATCTTCATGACCATCTTAGACGTTCCTAACCTTACATTTTTGGAGTAAGGGTACGAGAAGAGGAACAAAATTTTCCTTTTGAAAGCAATAGAGAGAAGAGGCATGTATTTGGGGTAATTTGAGTGATACCCTTACTCACTCTTATACTATCACTTTGAATTCGGGGTAAGAGAGCTTTTAGACATAAAAATGGCTAGGGCAGCATATAGACGAGAGAGAATCATCTAAGAAAGATACGAATGAGCAATATAACTTATATTTGTGAAAATAGGTATTGAAGAAATAATTCTAGTCATAAAACTAACGGCCAGGCTAATTAGGTCACGACCTGCAGTCGATATGATCTGATACCATCGCTGTAGGAGCCTAGATAATACAATCCGGCATCCTCTGTGATTCCACCGCACTATTCCCTGGATCAATAGATAGTGCTCACATATTACAATTCTAAATATCAAAGTACATATCAAGCAGAAGCGTAAATATAATAATAACTTACTCATGGGCCGATTAGGCCAAAATCAATAAGATGCAGCAGTGGAAACGAAGCACATAGGTGGGGCCCTCAGGACATGCCCACAGGCAGCCAACTGGAGGCTCGCGACCTAGCCCTTGTTGACTTCATCTTCTTCTCCATCATAACCAAAAGTATTGCTGAAGCGTAGTGATCTGATTCCTGCTTCTGGATTTGTTATGAGAGCGAGTGTGAGCACACTAACCACCGTGCTCCGCGAGCCAATACACAAGATGCAAATAAATAGTATGCATGGCTTATCAAAGGAGAGGCTCGGGTTATTTTATTTTCCAGAAATCGCTTTTAGAAGCATTATTATTATTAAATCATAGTGTTATTAATTCTATCTAAACTCCACACGGCGATTGCCATAATTGACTTAATCCACCAAAGACACCCCTTTCCTTACTGATTGCTGTCTAAGACCCCAAACAGCGGGTGTCATCATTACTTAATCCACCGAATATACTCTCTCCAAATTGATTGCTGTCTAAGACTCCAAACAGCGAGTGACATCATTTATACAATCCACCAATCATACACTTTCTATATTGATTGCTGTCTAAAACTCCAAACAGCGAGTGACATCATTTAATTAATCCACCGATCATATACTTTATTTATTGGCTGCTGTCTAAAACTCCAAACAGAGGATAACATCAACTATACAATCCACCAAACAATTGTTTCCTAAATCCCCAAACAGCGAGTATCATAATTTATATAATCCACCGATCAATTGTTGCCTAAAACTTCAAATAGCTAGTGACATCATCTATCTAATATCATTTGATTAATCCACCGAACACACACTTTCTATATTGAGTGCTGTCTAAAACTCCAAATAGCGAATATCATCAATTATACAATCCACCAATATCTTTTGTATTCCAAAATTCGTATCAACCCATTCCTTTTGCTATTGATCCACAACCACAATTTGCTCTTACAATAATCAACCTTATTTTCCATTATCTATTTCTAACTAATCCACTAGTATACCTTCACCAAGAATATCATTGATCAAGTTTATACTCCAATTATCATATCTCCAAACTCCCAACAATTCAATTGACTCATCTAGTAATGGATCAAATCCTATTAATCCCATTATCACCAATATCTCCCAAAAATTGATCCAGCAATTACCTTTGCACTCCTCAATTCTCCAAAAATCACTCAAATCATTTATCTAGCCTATCTATTCATTTAGACTCCACCAATTTATTTTTCTCAGAATCTACACTATCGTTTCCTTTTTATGATCGACCTCAATCCACCAACAACTTTATGTATATACCACAAACATCCATCTTCGTTTCTTACGACTCTATTTATTCTTCCTGACATTTTATTTTGTGAGAAGTATTATCATTATTTAAAAATATAATACATAGAAATTTCCTGAGACCTAGCAGTTTTGACCAAAAACATAATGTGTAAGAGAATGCAATAATAATAGCGATCCAGATTCCATCCACCGTTACATGGCATCCGCACCATATAGCATCTTTCAGCGTTATAGCCGCTTAACTTACCACTAGGACAACACCCAGGACAATTCAAATCAGGGCTTTCCACTGCCCTCCACTTTTCCATTCCCACCCACAAAGTTTTTGAAATAGAACTATATCTAATTCAGTTCCCATGTCCGCCCTTGACCGTGGGCACGGCTATTCGAATAGTTTTGACTCTGCAGAGTTTGCACACTTTACCCACAAGAGACAGTTCACTCATTGCCTTGCACAATTCCTTAGTTATGCGGTTGAGCCAACTATCACAGTAACCGTTCAAGGTACCTCGCCCCTTCCGTCATCTCACCCCTATGAGCTTGGCCCGCTTGCGGCAGGTCTCATAGGTTGTGCGGGATGTTCCCCTTGTGAACGCCTTGCAGCTGGCTACACACACTGCTAGCACGCCACAGCGGAACTTCACCCTCAAGCCCACCACCTAGACAGCCACTTGTGGTGTCCCATTCAAGTCCGCCACCCAGACAGCCCCTTGCAATACCTCACCTCCTCCACCGATGATGATGACTTTCAGGGTTCGGTAAATTTACTAGGCCAAGTTGTGCTTTACAGACTTGTGGTTGTACTTGTTTTACACAGGAGGTCATGACAAGATTCAGTCCTTAGGGTTATCTGGGCGGTTCTACCACAAACCACACTCTCGTGCACACCTGCTCCACAACCCCGAACCATCCGCCCAGATAAATAAGCAATTTGATGTTTTTGGGAATATAAAATAACCATATCCAACATACACCAGTCATTACCACCATGACTGCCCAACCAACTTTTCTCATGATTGAAAGTGATACTTGACCATTCTTGCGCCCATGAATTTCTACGCAATACTAAGCATGGCATATAATTATGGACTTATTTTTGGAAGGTTACTATTATAATTTTTGCTAGGGCGACAAGGTTCTCATGTTCAAATATTCCAAAGGAGGGACAATATTAATCAAGTTAGATAATAGGCATTTAACTAGAATTCTAAATTAAACATGTATTTGCGTATAAAATAACAGCATGCAATTTGATAATTTAAACAAAAGTAATTTGCAGAAAATGTAGGTTCAACATGATCAAAGTATTGACTCGCCTGGCGCGGTTTACCGCGGTCTTGAGCTCACGTAAAGCTGTCTCACTCGAAGGGTTGAGCATTCTGGTCTTTATCTTCACTTCGCTCGTGATCTCGCTTAATCCCTTGATTCTTCAGGACTCCAGTTTCTAATTATGTGCTAAACAACTGAATACAAACAAAGGCAAATGACTCAAATGACCCATATAAATCCAAATAAACTCAATTTAGTTTTATTATGAGTTAATGGGCGATTCGGGTGGTTTGAGGCAAGGTCGGTGGTAGGATACGATGACTCGATCTTTTTATTAATAGTCTCTTTTATTATCTTTGTATTTATCCAGGGAGTTCCATGAGTTAGGCTAGATATGTGAGTTGGTGTACAAATCTAGCTGATTATTATTTTGTCAAGTATTAATATTCAGGGCTTATACTATATACGTGATGTATACAAATTTTATCTTATCGGATTAACTCATATTACTAGTAATTTGATATGTAGCATTTTATGTGACCTTAATTAACCGTGTTATTAGTTAAACATTTACTTTAGAGTGTTTACATATATCGGTTAGGTCATTTTAATGTATGATGGGGTAGAGCTATTATATTTTAGTAACTGTATATTAATATGACATTTTGATCTGGAGGTGCTGTGGAAATTTTCTGGTATTGATATTTTATCCTTTAGCATTTGTCATACATTAAGCTTAACTTATTTATGGCCGATTAAGCATGATACATAGGATTACATTTCATCATCGTTACTAATTTAAGGATGTCGTCTAAGATTTCATAATCGGTGGTATGGCAATGAGGATGTCTACATTCCTAATAGGTTCCAGGGTGAATGCAAAAATATCTACTAATACGTTTACTAATGGACTGCCCACCTATCCTCCACATTCCTATGATTAATTTCTTTTATATACACAGCTATGGTTCGGCATTATTTGGAGTTACTTAAAAGGTGTGAGTATTAGCAGAAAGAACATAACTATTTTATAACTTGGCTTATCCCTAATTTATTTAGCAACATATTTTTAGTTTAAATTTTTATTTACACTTTAGTTCCATAATTAATTTTCGGAATTCGAGTCTTTAGGAAATATGTTATTTATTTATTTCATTCACAATCAAGGGTAATCTTTAATTTAAAGCTTTACTTTTATAGCTAAACATGATATCTAAAATCTTTACGACATTTTGGATAATTAGTCAAAGTCATTCATTTTTTTTAAATTCCTTTAATTAAAACTTAGATTCCAGTTAAATGTTCCCAACTACATTAGTTTCTTATAACTTTAATCTATTATGTAAATCTCGAACAATCTTGTTTTATATCTTAATCAAATTTATTACAACCCCTTTATTATTCCCTGATTTTTCCATAATTTTTACCAATTAAAATGGGGTGCAAAAATTAGATTCAAAAATGGGTGGGAGAGGTGCGGCCGGCTGGACTCGAACCCAGGACCGATGGGCAAGGAGGCTAACGAGTTTGCTCGGATGGCCCGTGGGGCTCTCGGTATTTCGCGATGGGGAAGGGGTTTTAAAACACAAGAAGCTGGTGCAGCAGTGGAGCTCAAACGGGGGAGTTAGCAGGCCGAAACAGGGGAGCGACCGGGGCGAGGCTAACGGCAGCACTGCCGGCGGATGTTGGCCGGAGGGCTAGGGGAGTCCACTAAAATGGATTAAGGACGAGGTGGGGAGACTTTGGGAGGTGGCGCATTAGTCGGGGCGGTGACGAGGTGGGCCGACGACGGCGCGGGGCGGCCGGCGGGGAGATGTACTCGGGGCGACGGTGCCGACGCGGAGGAAGAGGGAAATTTATGGGCGCAAGAGTAAGGGGGATGGAGGGGAGGCGTACCGCGCCAACGGCCGAGCCGGCGGCGTGAGGCGGGGTCGGGCGGCGGTGTCGCACGGTGCCGGTGGCGTGGAGGTGGGGATAGGCCCGGCCAACGGTCGGGATGGCGTCGCCGAACTCCAGTGATGCTCTCGCCGAGAGTAATTGACCCGAGGTGGTTTAAATCGGTGGTTCTTTGGTTCGCCGGAGCTAAAGAGGAAAGGGGCGGCCGGCGGGCTGTGAGGCTCCAGGGGCCGATTCCCTGTGGTGGGAGGAAGAGGGGGATGAGGCGAGCCGGACGGGGCCGCTCTCACCCTCTTATATCTTTTGAGCCGACCGGGTGGCGTGGGAGCTCCCGACAGGCGTGGCACCAGAGCATGGCACGACGTGCGGGCGCAGGGCGATGGCGACGCGGAGGCGACGGCTGATGCGATGCGGCGCAAGGGCGTGATGCGCAGGCGGGGCCAGAGGCAGGTGAGGTGGGGGCAGGCGCAGCTGACGCGGGAGTGATGGCGCATGCACAGTGGAGGCACAGAGTGGCTGACGGCGAGGAAAAACGTGGGTGTCGCACGCACGCAGGCGGGGATGCGACGGGGTCAGGTGCAGCGGCGTGGCGTGAGGAGATGGGGGCGGTTGGCTGATGCCATGCCGACGCGGGAGCGCAGGCGAGGATGGGTGGTGACAAGAGCTCAGCGTGGGAGCAGTGAAAGCAACCGGAAGTCAGAGAAGAGAAGAAAGAAGAAATCGGGTGGAGGAGGAAGAAGCCGGCCCCAGCGGCAGAGAGGGAAGGAGGAGGGGCAAGCCGGGCCCGTGCGCAGGGGGGAAAGGGGAGGAGAGAGGGAAAGGGTGGGGGCCCACACGTAAGAGAAGAGGGGGTAAGGGGAAGGGTAGAAAAAGGTTGAGGCTGCATGGTTTTGAAAAATAGAGAGAAACTAAATGATAAAATTGGGAAATTGAGTTTCCAAAAGCTGGAGTGTTGTTTATTCAAAACCCTTTTTCTTGAATCCCAGTTCTAGAATATTATTGAATGCTTTGGCGTCTAATTTAGGTGTAGGTAGGTAGGTAGGTAGGTATGTATGTATGTATGTATGTATGTATGTATGTATGTATGTATGTATGTATGTATGTATGTATGTATGTATGTATGTATGTATGTATGTATGTATGTATGTGTGTGTGTGTGTGTGTGTGTGTGTGTTTGTATGTATGTATGTATGTATGTATGTATGTATGTATGTATGTATGTATGTATGTATGTATGTATGTATGTATGTATGTATGTATGTATGTATGTATGTATGTATGTATGTATGTATGTATGTATGTATGTATGTATGTATGTATGTATGTATGTATGTATGTATGTATGTATGTATGTATGTATGTATGTATGTATGTATGTATGTATGTATGTATGTATGTATGTATGTATGTATGTATGTATGTATGTATGTATGTATGTATGTATGTATGTATGTATGTATGTATGTATGTATGTATGTATGTATGTATGTATGTATGTATGTATGTATGTATGTATGTATGTATGTATGTATGTATGTATGTATGTATTTGAGTTGTATTTTTAATTCAGCTAATCCCCTTTAACTAATTTATAAACCATGTTTGGATCCTGTAATTAAATTTTTGAACTACTTTCTCAGGGTTTGAACTCACCCATTTTATTTATTTTTATGATTGCTATTTTGTGCTCGAGATTTATTTTATTACTTGCTCAGAGCAAATCTCAGGAAAACCCAAATAAGATTTCGATAAAAATTTCAAATGCCAGTAAGATGTAGAGAAAAATTTTAAATTCTTCCAAATTTTCAAACATTCAAAATTTAGGATGTTACATTTGTCAATCCCAACTGAGTAATCCACTATAAGTTCAAGTGAGAGGATCGAGATATTAAAGGATAGCACGCTTCTCACCTTGAGTTCGATTTGGTATCGTGAGGCAAATGAATCTGTACATAAGTACTATATAGGTTCATCCGATATAATTTTTATGTATGTTTAGGAGTCGTTATGTCTTGCTAGGGAATGCTACCAACTTATGAACCGAAAGAAGCTTTCGGCCCATGGCCAAATATACATGAACCTACTGAGTCACACACTTAATAGGTTGGAACGATAAGGGTTCGGATAAAAGTCCCCAAGTGGGATACGATCTCTACTTGTATCAGATAAGGATCCGATTGGAGGCTATATAAGGAGAGGTGCGGGGCTGAGGGAGGTATCCCTGAAACACCCTGTTGAAACCCTAGCCGCTACCTCTCATAGCCCCTGCTGTAAACATTGGTGCTAGCACACCGATGCACAGTGTTCCAACCCTGGGCGTGTGGACTTCAATATATGCGCTGCTGCGACTGTGGCGCTGATCGAGACGATCGTGAGGAGATGGTTGGCCGAAGGATGATCGACTACTACTGCTACACCGACGCGGTCTTCGTTGAATTAGCTGCTTCAACTTTACTTATGTTGCACTATGTGTCTAGTGGTAATGATTCATAATCTCTTACTCTTATGGCTTCCTGGTTTACACGATAAAATTTTTTAATCTACGTTAGTGTAGTCTATCTATATCCAACACCTTCTGCTTCACCGGCGCCTCCCTCCACTAGATGGATGGACAACAAGGCACCATCCCTGCAGTGGTTCTGTGCCAAAAATGAGAGAGAGAATGATGGATTAGCACCATCCCTGCATGTCTTTTTTGATGACGAGGGGTGTGTGTGTGTGTTTGTTTGTTGATGGGTGTCTGAATTTCTCTGTCCGTCGGTGTGTATCTCTCTCATGTGTTTTCATTTGAATGTGTATTCCCTCTGCGTGTGTCTGTGTGTTTCTCGCTAAGTCCGTTTCTCCCTCTCTCTCTCCCCTCCAGATTAGGATATGCCGCCCTTTTCAAGGAAGCAGGCGAGAGTATTAGGAAACATATACGAGCTCTCGGCTCCGACGCGATTCCCTATCATGGCAATGTCCTCAGGATCAGATCATGTGATCCGCCATGTCCTCAGGATCAGATTATGTGATCCGGATGCTGAATCTTCCCTTCTGAAATTTCTACTTATTGGTTTGTGGGAGATTTGATAAGCACTATTTCCATAAAATAGAGATATGAGATGAGTTGCTTCTATTAGAATGCTACAATTATATTTCCATAGCAAAGGAGATACGGTGCATACAAATATTTTCCTTACATCTTGGCGTATACTTATGTAGTTTTGATCGGTCGGTGGCTGTACGAGGCGAGCGTGTGGAGCATGCACTAACTATGAGAGACCATATGGTTGTGACCTCATGTTTGTGATGAGTAATTGACGCGTGTTCGGGAAAGTTTGAGTTTGGTTTGTTTGGTTCGGGCCATGTCGTTGTGCGGTGCAATCGGCTTCAGTCGGACTTGGTCAAACTAGGTCGAACGTGCTTAAGTCGTTTATTTTTTCGCTTCGATCGGTTTGGGCTTTGAGTATTTCGTCTGATACTAATGTATAGTTACAATATTTCAAGCGGTGCTATGTGATTTGTTTCTTGTCTGTGATAGCTGCAGGACTTTGAGGCGAGGTCGTGGCGAGGCACGGATGACTGGACTAGGCACAGGTGGTGCTGAGGTCGGAACGGTCGGGATGTGCCGAGGTCGGCGAGGGCTCGAGGTAGCTGCGAGGCTTGGGCGGCAATGAATGAGGAAGCTTCCCGGAAAGTGCAGGAGGGGCGTTTTGGTGAATACGCAAAGCTACACTAAAGGAAGTGGATTTGGTTAGAGTTAGTGAGTAAAGCGCAAAAGCTTAATGGGCAAAGCAAATGTGAACCCATTATGAAGGGCTATAAATAGAGAGGTGCTCTCTAGTGCTAGATGCAGATTTTTAGGGAGAGATGGCTTGAGAGAGTGGGTGTGAGTTTATCTCCTATGCATATGTGTTATGAGCTCTTGATTTTGAAGCGTGTATGGGGACTTAGTGTGAGATTGAGAGAGATGAGCTGAGAACTACTCTTTGTAATCGCGTCATGTCTCTATCTCTTTGGTTGAAATGATATGGTTGTCTATCCTTTGTTTTTATGGGTTCTATTCTATTCTCTGGTGGATGTTCTCTCTGCTGTTCTTCATTTTCAAGTGATCCTCTTGCTAGTTTATGTTCTATGTTTTGATCTTGTTTTACTCTTGGATTTGCTTCCCTGCCGCCTGCTGACAGTTATGCTTTTCTCTATGTTAATCTTGCCGATTACTGGTATGTAATTTTGAAACTAATTAGTATCGACCAGATTGTTTCTCTCTGAAAATCAGTCCGATCAAGCCTCTAGTGCTACACTTGGGACTGCTGTTTTTCCTTGCTGTTAACTACAGCCTGAAAAACCAGTTCGGACAGCTGCAGCAGTGGTTAATTCAATTTACTATTTGCTGTTTTTAAGAGCTCACGGCAGCTGATTGAGTCTGCATTTATTGCTTTCGGCCATCCCTGCACTGAATTTCTGTTCGGCTGTTCTTTTTGGTGCAGCAAAGTGAGCTGTCTGCAGCAGTGTTTGTTTGGCTTTTTCAGACCATAAAACTTCCGATCTACCTTCAGTTTTCTGCAGCAAACACACCTTTGGATCAGCTGTTATATTCAGTTTTGTCTCTCTCGGCTGTGTCTTCTTTTTGCGGCTATAGCATTTCCTTTTTCGGTCAAGACAGTGCTTGTTATTTCATTTCGGTCTGCAGGTTTGGGTCCTTTAGCTTTCGGTCTTCTTTCTCCTTTATTTTATCTGCAGTCTTTGCCTTTGATGCTTAGTATGTGCTTTTAGTTTTCGGTTGGCCTTTAGTATTTCTTTTTAGGAAAATACCTTTTTACTCCCGAGTGTAATTACACCCATCTCTAATATACCATATAAACAAACTTGAAATACTCCTTTATCACTTTAGGTATACTCGTATACTAATTATAAGATATTCTAATGTGAACCACACGCAAAAATTGCAAGGAAGTCCATAGTTTTTAGTGTATTTTGTAAATACCTTTATATACGTACATAAAAAGGAGTATGTTGAAAAAAATGTACATACCACCACTGAAAAATTGTTCATACCACCTATATGGTCTTAAATACTCGTATACTACATGTACATACCTTTCGTTACGCGAGATACTCGCTACGTTGTGAGATACGACATAGGATGTAATTACACCCGGGAGTAGAAAGATATATATATATATATATATATATATATATATATATATATATATATATATATATATATATATATATATATATATATATATATATATATATATATATATATATATATATATATATATATATATATATATATATATATATATATATATATAGTATAAATAACAGAGCACCATGATGCTCAGGCTCAATTGATATTTTCTATTCATGATTGAGACTTTCCATCCATTATTTAAGACTTTCCATCCTAATATATTACATATCATTGCACTTGCACACATCTAAAAGCAATTCAAAGGCAGAGAGGCTTAGTGTCCAGACACCATAGTGTCACATTTCAGCGTCCTATATACACACGCACGCACACACACCCCCAAGCCTTCTTGCATTTGGATTCCTTTTAGATACGTGCTAATGCAATGGTATATAACATATCAGGCATACAAAATCAATCATAGATGGAAAGTCTTAATCATGGATAGAAAGTCTCAATCACACTAGCACACATCTAAAAGCAATCCAAAGGTAGAGAGATTTGGTGCCTAGACACCATGGTGCCCCTGTTATTTATACTATATATATATATATATACATATACATATACATATACATATACATATACATATACATATACATATACATATACATATACATATACATATACATATACATATACATATACATATACATATACATATACATATACATATATACACACATATACATATATACATACATACATATACATACATACATATATATGTATGTATATGTATACATATGTATGTATGTGTGTGTATGTATGTATGTATGTATGTATGTATGTATGTATGTATGTATGTATGTATGTATGTATGTATGTATGTATGTATGTATGTATGTATGTATGTATGTATGTATGTATGTATGTATGTATGTATGTATGTATGTATGTGTGTGTGTGTGTGTGTGTGTGTGTGTGTGTGTGTGTGTATGTGTATGTGTATGTGTATGTGTATGTGTATGTGTATGTGTATGTGTATGTGTGTATGTATGTGTATGTATGTATGTGTATGTGTATGTGTATGTATGTGTATGTGTATGTGTATGTGTATGTGTATGTGTATGTGTATGTGTATGTGTATGTGTATGTGTATGTGTATGTGTATGTGTATGTGTATGTGTATGTGTATGTGTATGTGTATGTGTATGTGTATGTGTATGTGTATGTGTATGTGTATGTATGTGTATGTGTATGTGTATGTGTGTATGTGTGTATGTGTATGTGTATGTGTATGTGTATATACATGTATATACATATATGTATATACATGTATATATGACAGGCTTTCATTCCACGGTGCATAGACTAACTAATCTTTGTGTGAGCTTGCATGTAGCATGTATTTGCTTGTTGGGCAATAGCACGTTCGAATACTAGAGTTTTTCTTCTCAAGCATACATCTATTTATTCCAAATAAATCGAAGCATCGGCTCGTCTAGCTTACAAGTAGGTTGGTCTCGAAAGTCTTGACTTGGTTTGAACCATGGCTCTTCTGTGTCCTCGTACTCTATTCGGATGATCGTAACAGAAAGCAAATAAATATATGAATAAACAAATAAATTCAAATTCAAATGAACTTTAAATTTGATGATTTTACTGCCATTACATAGATCTTGAAGTTAGATAAATTTAGAAATAAGTTTTATTAAATTTAGAGTTAAAATGAGTGAGAATATGCTCTCCAAAGTTTAAACCTGGATTAAATTTCAAAATAAACAGATGTGAGAGTACTCTCTCACTAATAGGTGGGGTCCACCAAATTAATTTTATTTTTAATTTTTTTCTTTACTGGAAAATGCCACTATGGCTGACAGGTGGGACCCATGGGTTTTAATTTCTTTGCAAATTAATATTCTCAAGGAAAAGGCCCAAACACTGACAGGTGGGGCCGAGTACTATGCATGGCACAGTAAAAGGGGCCGACATGTTAGTGGCTTAACTATTTAAACTAAATTTAAAATATTTCTTTAAACGGCTAGGCCCACATGTCAACGGTTGATTAGCTTAAACTAATGAGTGCCATTAGTACTAACTAATTACTCAGCTAATCTAATGAAGGGAGGGGCGCATGGCCAATCTTGGTGGCAATGAAGGGAGCAATGGTGGTCACCGACAAGAGTGAAAATGGACTGCTGGGCCCAAGCTGCACCTCTGGGTGAAGTGGCAAGGGCCGATTTGATGGTTGTGGTGGTCGGCGGTGAGCTAGGTGGTGACGGAGCTCAGGTGTAAGGCACGATGGTGAACGACAGTGAATTAATCTAATAATGTGCTAAGGGAGCTACTGGGGATTGAGGCAAACTCACTGAAGTTGATGCCCGAGCTTAGGGAGGCATGGAGCAGGCTGGTGATGTGGACCATAGCAGCGGAAGGGAGGATGGTGAGGGCAACTTGACAGAGTGCGCAGGAAGGGTTGAATAGGTCCAGGACGGCTTCGAGGCATCCACATGGTGCTCCTGGTGGGATGAATTGGTCGAGGATCATCAGAGCGAGGATGGCATCGAAGGCAGGGAACTTGGCCGGAGCCAAAGAAAAAAGGTGGTAGTGATGTGGGAGAACGTTGGGAAGACGATTGGAGGCAAAGGGAAGCCGCTCAGAGGCTTTATAGCCGAGGGGGGATGGCCATTGGGTGGCTTCAATGCCTGTGTGGAGGCTGAGGGCGGTGGCATCAACACTTGGCACTGCACAAGCCAAGGCAAGGCAAGGCGGCAGGCTAGCGTATGGTGCGGGCACACGCAGAGTCAAAGTTGATGGGATGGTGCAGAGGGCAATAGTCAAGCTCAAAGTGGTCATAGCGAGCGCGAGTCTGGCATGGCACCGACATAGTAGGAACGGTGAGCAGCACAAGATGGTGCATCATACAATGGCGAGAAGAGGGAGAGGGTGAGCAAAGGCAAGGTCAGCGTGGCATGATGGCGCATAGGGACGCACACAAGAGGAGGTGACCGACACTGCAGTCGCATAGGAGGACATGTGGGCATGCACTAGTGCGTCACATGTGTGCGTAGAGCACACCTGGCGCATGCACAGAGCAGAGGAGGAGTGGTTGGGCCTTGCTGGGCTAGGCCAGGTGGGACAGAGAGAGTGGGAAAGAGCTAGGCTCGACCCAAGCCAAGACTTGGGCTTCAGATTTTTGAATTAGATTCACATTTTCAATTTGAATTTGAATTCAAGTTTCAAATTTTATTTCATACACTTGAGCTCTCCCAAAATGGAATGTTACATCCGCCCAGCTCATGACCAGTCAGTATACTCATATGACTAGTTCATATCTGGTCAGACCTATCAACCTGTTTGCATATTCTCCTTTTGTCTCATGATATTCATTCGAACTAAACATGAGAAATGTGTCATCCATGGACAGTTCAATCTTTGCACAATCTAGTGATGGATAACTTCATGCAGTTGACTCTTCGACCACTCATTTCATGACCATGCACTTTCTTTATTCAATCACATTGAGGGGCCTAGAGATATCTTTCCTATTATGTAAGAGGAGCAAATCTCATATCCAACCAGTCACATTCCTCCGTACGTTTCATATCTTACCCGAAAGCTACCTTTATAACTACTCAGTTATAAAGTAGCGTTTGGCACCCTCTAAGTGCACTATTACACATGTAGAAAACTATGCTGATCTCATATACAAGGATAGTACATCATCATTGTATGAGACCAACTGATAACACATAAAACATAACAATTTCAATAGTGTATCAAGATGGGTCAATTCAACACCATGTTCTTTAACATATATCCACATCATTGATTTGATATCCCTATATTTATGACCGGTGAAACGTGGTCATCAATCAATACATATGCTGCTCTATAAGTCACTAGTGTCCTGACCAGTGACATCCTAGTAAGGATCTTTTAGAATGACATCATACAACAAATAAAGGAATTCACCAACATGTCACATGCTTGCTAACCTTTATAAACAATAATTCATTCAAGGAATATAATATCATTTATTATAAATATAGAAGTGATATAATCATCTCTATAGTTGCTTTTAGGGCATATCACTAACAAAGCACCCGCTTCTTGCCACACGCTAGCAAGGAGCTCCCCGATGCCATCGATTGGCCTGAGTGCGACACCATGGGTCTGAGCATTGGTGGAGAACTCAACCAATTGGAGAAGGTATTACCCAACTTTTATAGTGGCATAGAAAGAGTTGCAATGAGTATAGTAGCACATGTTCAATGGCACGTCTTTAGAGTGCCATGTAATCACTTTAAAAAAACCTCATGTGCTGAACTTGGCATAAGTGCCGTCTTTTTATTCTACTTTCCTCATTGGTTATTTATGGCAGACCATTGCTAAGATGCCAAGGAGGGGTATAACAGATGGAACTATTCACACAAATGGCATTGTTGCAACTTTTTTCAAAATTAGCCCCGAACAACTGTTTTTGTAAATCTAGCCTCCTCCGTGGACCTACCGAGCGTGACAAGCACCTACCGAGCTAGGGGAGCTCAGTAGGAGCTTCATAGGTGCTTGCCAAGATGCCCTAGCTTAGCAAGTCACCTGCCGAGCCTCCCTTGCATGGCATGTGTGCATAGTCGGTTGTCCATTAATTAGCAATGCAATTAGCACTTTAATTAGCAAGCACTAATGGAGATGCACAATGGACCTGCCACACATGGGTGGCTCGATAGAACCTTGCAAAGCCAGGGGAGTTCACTATAGCTCGACAGGTCGTCTACCGAGCTCCCCTAACTTGGTAGATACCTACCGAGCTCGATAGGTCCATAGAGGAACTAGATTTGCAAAAACAAATATTTGAAGACCCAATTTTGAAAACAAAACTTACAACAGTGCCATTTGCAGGTACATATGTGTGTGCGTATAGTGGGACAGTACGTACCCATGCATCGAAGGTTGTTGAGCCTCTGTTTAGATCCTAGCGTATGTAGGGGACGCACACGCGCGTGTGTGTGTGTGTTGTGAGTGGGTGTGTGTGGGTTGTGTGCTTCTATTGGATGCTTTTTTGTTGAGAGGGTGGGGACAATTGGCTATCATCTTAAGGCATAGAACCAGCTTGTTATAGGTTCAAATCTTAGACAATTTAAGGGAAAATTTCACATAAATAACCCGCCCAACCCATGGTGGTACGAATCTGTAACATCCTATTTTTGGGCCTATCTTTTTATGGCTAAAAAGTAATTTAACTCTTGTTAAAAGGGTAATTTTGGTATTTCAATTTCTAAAGTTTGTGTTGCATTTTAAAGATCCTCTTTTGTTGCCTAGAGCTTCTTCTTTTCAGCCCAAGGATTTTATCCCTAAATTCTTCTCCCGGGTGGGCCAACTCTTTTCTCCCCTCCCTCTTATTCCATTTCCCCGGCCCGGCCCGCTTGCCTCCTTCTTTTCCTCGGCCAGCCCAGCGCCGCTCCCCTCCTTCTTCCTCCTCCCGACGCCCTGCTCCTCGCGCTCCCCGCCTCCGCCCGCTGCACCAGGCGTGCCGCCCCTGGTCTCCCCCTTCCCCAGCTGGCGCATAGGCTTCGTGGCGGCACCCCACACCGCCGCCCGCCTCCAGCGGCGCTAGGCCTGCGCCCCGCGCGCTAGCTTTCCCGCGCGTCGCCCTCCTCCTCGCCATGGCGGCCACCGCCAAGATCGGCGACCCATATCAACTCCGCGCCATCAATGGCCGGTTGCCGGCTGGACACCACCCCGTCTTCAATTGACGCCATGAATGCCCGTCGCCGTTGATTGAACCCGCCAGCTCCACCTTGCGCTCTCGCCGCCCGCGTGTCGTTGCCACCGCGCTGCCGTGCTCCACCTTCAAGCCACCCAGCTGCATCGCCTCTTCCCCGCGCGTCTTTACTCCTCACCCGTGGCCATGAGTGCGCCTAGTGCCAGCCAATTCCCTCCCCCGCCTAGCTTGGCGATAGCCCTCCACGCACGCAGCAATCGATTGCCCTTCGAGGGAGGAGCTATGGTCGCATTTACTCCGCACACTCACAGCTTCGCTCTCACTCGACTATAAAAGCACGTACTTGCGCCCATCAGCCCGCACCTTCTCCGCTGCCAAAATCCTGAGCAAAAATCACCGCCGCCACGCCGCCGGCGTCCTCCGAAGCATCCCGACCGGCACTCACCTTCTCCCCCAAGCTCCTTACGCCCTTGAGAAGCTCCCCACCCCTCTAATCGGTTTTTCCTCTCTTGTAGCCAGCCGGCGACCGGTTCTTCCTCCACTCCGTCCGCTTCCCGCCGTCGCCGACTTCGGCCACCTTGGGTTGATTCCCTGCAGCTGCATCACCTTCGGCACCCCAGGAAGCCAACCGCGCCAGTGAATCGGAGTTTCGTTGGCCCTTCTTCCCCAGCGTCGGCCGACCACCTCCGCCGTTCAAGCCTACCGCCGCCAGCCCGCATCAAGTCCTCCCAAGCTCCTCCATCCGCTCCGTGAGTTTGAACACCCATAGAAGCTCCATTGCCTTTAATTGGCTTCGCCACAGTTCCCCGCCGAGACCGATCCCCTGGCTCCGCCGCCGCATAACTCGCCGCCGGCGATTCCCCGGCTCCCCTCCGCCCGATTCAACCCTCCGACCGGTGCGCACGGGGTCAGGCCGACCATTTTGGGCGTCATCCTGTGCGGCCGTGACTCCCCTCGCCGCCGGCGAACTTCGCCGCCGCCCGGCCTAGAGGAGCTCTGCTCCCGCCTAATCCCCGGTTAGCCATTAACCGTTGGGGTTAGTCGTCGCCGAGAAGCCGCTGACCCGTGGGCCCGGGCTGTTTAAAACGGAATGTTGGACTGACTAGTGGACCCCGCAGAACAAATTAAAATTGTTAATAACCGGTTATAAAAGAATAAACCACTGACGAGTGGGCCCCCCTTTACTGTTTGCACAGTGCCCCGGTCCTACCCGTCAGTCTCTGGACGATTAACGAAAAATAAAAATGAAATTCTAAAATAAAACCCCGTGGGACCCGCATGTCAGAGAAAGAACTCTCTCTCCCCTGTTATTTTTGGGATTTTCCTGAAATTAAGACTTTGAAGAGCTCGTTCTTTCTCGTCGTAGCTCCGATTGGAGTGAAACTTGTTTCTAAAATTTTCTAAATTCATTCTCTTTCTGTTGGTTTCGGTTTGGTTCAATTTGGAGTTCATTTGCTCATTATTTTATGCTTATTAGTCCTTTTGCTATTGTATGTTGCACCGGTTCTTCGCAATCGAGTAGAGTTCGAAGCTGCTCCTGAACCCCAAGAAGACTTACCTCAAGAACAGCAAGATCCTCCTGTCTTTGACCAAGGTGAGTCAGCATTTGATCATTTTGCTCCTAAATTCTTGCAAAGTTATTTTCCTTTAATTACTCAAACTGCATGCGCTATTTCATGTAAACGTATATGTTAAAGTTGTAAGGTAGCTATATACCCACTTGATGTTCTAGTAAAATCTAATATGCCACCCCTTGATAACTTGAAACCATTGTCCCTTGTCACCATAGATAATAATGTTAACGAAATTAGCTATAAGTCAATTTATGCTATGCTAATCTGGTCAAGTCCAGGGCACTAGTTGTCCTGATCATTAACATTTCAAAAACATAAGAACTTGATTTGGGATAGTCATGGGATGTAAGTGGCTGAGTATTTCGTTACAACTATTTTATGCTTTTCAAAACCCTCAAAACCTGCTACACATGTCTGGGCGGATGGTAAGTAGGGTTGGTGCTGATGTCGCACGAGAAACCGGGTTGTGGACAGAACCACCCGGACAAATTAAGGACTGAATCTTGTGACGACCTCCTTATGTAAAACAATACGACCACATGTCTATATGGGTATGACCTAGTTGATTAACTTGCCAGGACTTCGTTAGATAACACCATTGAGAGTTAGGGATAGGGAAAGACTGTACCCAAATGGCGCAAGAGGGGGCCTCTGACTGTGGTGGATTTAACCTGTCAGCGGTGAAACCTCAGCGGGTGTTATTTAGCTAAATCATGGTAAGGTAAAGGCTAGGTGATAGATTATCTGGGCCTCATGCCTAAGGAAGCGTGTAGGCTATTAGGATAATTTATCTCTTGTGGGTAAAGTGTACAACCTCTGCAGAGCGTAAACTATTCGAATAGCCGTGCCCATGGTTAGGGGCGGACATGGGAACTTACTCGAGTTAGTTCTAATTTCAAAAACTTTGTGGTTGGGAAGAATATTTGTTGGAGGGAGGTACTCCAAGCTTTGAATTTTTCCTGGAGGGAAGTACTCCAGTGATATTATTGCATATCTAAAATTTAGCATTGGTGGTTGGAACCATGTAACTGGTGGATGGAACCAACACTGTTCTATACATACTGCACAATTTAACTTTATCAAATTTTGTCTTATCAAATGCTAGAACTAGTGGTTTGTAAATATAATATTTGCAATTGTAGCTTTGCGCAAATAAAAGAGCCTAAGCCCTCCTTGAATCAACCTTGCATACTAGTATTTGCATTCTGTATGTTGGCTCGCAGAGCACGGTTGTTGTGCTCATACTCGCTCGCTACCCCCCTTTTCCCCAGAGTTTGCAAATCAAGGACAATACGAGTTCTACCAGGACCAAGCCGAAGAAGGGAATGAAGATGGTGATAGTTAGAATAGATTCTAAACATCTCCCCACAGTCTGGTCGACCAAACTAATAAATTAGGTGCGTTTAAGGTTAGCTAGTCCGCTGGATAATATTAACCGCACCTGGGTTATCCGATCGCTTGCCTGTAGGGTGATGAGTCCTCCTATCTTGCTTCACTGTTATGTTACTTGTGTATCGAACTTATTTGCTTCGACGCCCTTTTGTAATTCGTGTCCCTATATGGGCGCGTGCACTCGGGTATTGTAATAATATGAACTGTACCGTGTATGAAATGATCCAGTAATGTATTCTGTGAGCACTATCTACTGATCCAGGGAATAGTGCAATGTATTCACAGAGGATTCGGTTGGTTTAAATCCGTGGTCCGACAGAGCTGGTATCGAGCATACGATCGTAGAAAACCTAGTTAGAATGGTCGCATACCTAAGGCTTGTGTCTAATTTAAAAGTATTAATAAAATTTTTGATAAAATATAAAGTTATTGTTTCCTACTCTTATCACTCTTAGAATCTTTACTTTTTCGCAGATCTTTTATTTTATCTGCTCGACCTCTTGTTTCTTCAAAATTGTAGATGGCCGGATCTCGTCTACACTCGCTGGGACTTCCTTTCCCACGCCGAGACCGAGTTCGAGCACGAGAGCTACTTCGCAGATGTCGCAGATTCGCTGCATACGACCAGCCGCCTATCTTCCGAGGACGGAGGACACTGGTTCAGGGCCGTTAGTCCTGGATCATGGAGGCCTTTATCTACGCGCGTGAGGGTGCCCTCAGTCCTATTATCGCCGGCACCGTTCATCCCCGAGGCAGCCGCTCCGACGCGATTCAGACGCCGCCGGCTTGCATCGGCCGATCGATGCAAAGAACACGGCCAGAGCGGCTCGCACTCCTTTCTCCTTCTTCCCGATCTTATACACGGGAGGGCCAGTTCCAGAGTATCCGGACCAAGTGGATGACCCACGGCTGACCCACTAGGTTCAGTTGACCCAGGCGATGATCAACGCCTACGGTCGGGCCCTTCAGGAGATAGGGCAGCTGCGCACACACCTGGTTTCCAGCTACCTGTTGGTGATATGCCCTAGAGGCAACATGGAGATGTTGAATATATCACATACTATGTTTATGATACATTGCTTTGCTCCTTGAAATAGACATTATCATTATTGATCAATGAGTATGTGACTTATTCATGAGACTCTTAATGCCAAAATATTGCTATTTCTAAATGATCCCTGATCATATATCATATGAGGAACAAATATGATTCAAAGATCAGCATATGTATTGATTGATGATCATGTCTCATGGATCATGGTATGGAGATACCAAATCAATAATATGGACATGTGTTAGTGAACATATGTTGGATAGACCCGCCATGAGACACTGCAGAGATTCCATGTGTCATTAGTTGGTCTCAAGTAGTGTTTATGTAGAATCCTTAGACTTGAGATCATCATGGTTCCCAATATGCGTAGTAGCCTATTTTGGGACTACTAACCACTACTCCGTGAATCGGGTAGTCATAAAAGTAGTCTTCGGGTTTGCTATGAAACATGTAGTGGGATGTGAATGATCAAGATAGAATTTGCCCTCCTTATGGGAGAGATATCTCTGGCCCTCGATGTAATGGATTATGAAAGTGCATGGCCATGCCAATGTGATTGAGGAGTCAATCACAAGTTTATAATCTATCACGGAATCGAGAGAGTGATTGAGCTATTAAGAGGATGACATGTGTCTCGCCTTGAGCTTAATCTATATCGTGAGGCAAAGGGATTCGTACATGAGAACATTACAGTTCAAATTGATATGATCTTTACGTATACTTTGGGGTTAATATGTCTTGCTAGAGGCCGCTATTAACAGTGGTGACCGAAAAGGTGTTTCCGGTCGCGACCAAGTATACGTGAACCTGCTGTGGTCGCACACTTAACGGGTTGGAACACTAATTCGAATGTGATTCGGATGTGGGCTCAATTCGGATAGAGATCCGGATAGACTCCTATTGGGCCTCGGTCCACGAGGCCCAAGTGAGGAGGTCTATATATTTGGAGGCGGGGTGAGGGATGTACGATCTGCTCCTCCCGAGCAAAACCCTAGCCGCCACCTCCCGAAGCGAAACCCTAGCCGCTCGCGAGTGCCGGTACACTCGCGATCGGCGCCCACCCGGACGTGTGGATACCGTAGAGGCGCCGCTGTTGCGGCGTTGATTGGCATCAACAAACTACAGATTGGAACGGACTCGTGGTGTGGTTGATCGCGTGGAGGAGACGATCTGTTTGGGACGATCGGCTACTTCCACTACTACTCGACGCGTGGTTGGATCGGCTTCTCCAACTCATCTTCATTGCGCTGGCGCCTAGTGGTAACGATCTATGATCCCTCCTTAGCATGATGTCCCGTGTGCGCGGTAGAAATTTTTATTTTCGCTTTCATAGCCTACGCTGCCTTTAGTGGTATCGAGCCATCTTGCTTAGTTTGCGATTGGATCAGCGCATATGATGATATGCGGTTGTAGTAGATTGATCTATTACAGTCTAGATCGGTCGGTTCATGTGATGAATCGATGATAGCACGGGTTGATGAGATCAATCGGTGAATAGGGGTTGGATGAGGCACGATTGTATCACTACTAGTGCCCTAGAGATTGTCTCTGATCGGCATAAGGTGGTTATGTCGAATACTAGTAGGATACGAATCGATAGCCTCGGCGCTGGGAATACTAGTGCCCTAGAGATTGTCTCGGATCGGCATAAGGTGGTTATGCCGAATACTAGTAGGTTACGGATCCGATGGCTCGCCGGTGGAAAACTAGCATCCTAGAGAATGTCTCGGATCGGCATAAGGTGGTTGTGCCGAATAGTTTTTCCGCTGCGATTTCATAGATTGGATCTGTAAATTTCAGAGGTGTTGTGGCGCTGCCTCGAAACCCGGGGCGGCCCTCGACCCCCGCCGCCGACCGGCCAGCGGGACCGCCGTATGCACCCGCCTTGTATAGCGCCATGGGTTCACATCGTTAGGTAGAATACGATTCTACGCCTAACTTGTTTTTGCAGAGAATGATGTGAATGGTATGGCCCTATATCTTATTGGAATGTATGAGATGTATGTGATGCATGTAACATCTGCTCATGGCTGCGTGTCATGATTATTTCAGCTATTGTTAGCTGTCTATATTGTATTTAACGACTGCAGAAATGACCTTAATGCTTGAATCTATCTTTGTAATCTTCAATTTCTAGCTATTATAGGTAGTAGCCTAGTTTTGAGGTTACAAGGTTTCAAGCATGGTGGCCTAAAGGAGTGATGTGGAGGATGGAGATCGTCTACACCTACATGGAGATGGAGATCACCATTTTTGGGCCATACTACTTCACGCTTAAATGTGTTTATCTCGTGATATTATCTATCTTATTCTTATGCAATGTTTTTGTGATATGTTGCTTTGGTAGGATAGAATCCCTCATAAAATTAGGTGTTCATGCCCTTCCATATGTTGCACCAAAAGATAATTATCACCGCATGGTAGGTCTACCAAAGTAGAGTGCCGTCGGTTATCATCATTATTTGGGTAGATGTCGGACATCTACATGCGGAAGCATTTGGTTTACTTAACAAGGTTATCAAAACAGTTTTGGACCTTGGGGCATAGGTTGGGGCCGGGGCATATTGATATCACCCAACAAGCAAGAGTCACATAGGGATGTGATTAGCAAGGTGTTGCTTACCCATGTCACTAGTTTTCTAGCCGTGATGCCAAAGCTCACTAGGAATTAGTGAAATGAGGATCTTGACCCACTATGTAACTTAGAGGGAGTTTTGTTGCAAAACACATAGTGGGAGTCTTTTGTTAAATAGTTTAATAAAAGATGAACATAAACATAGTGCTAAACTTTGCATATTCTTTGTTGTAGATCATGTCAACTAATGCCGCATCCAGCTTCTTTTAATTTGCGATCTATTCTTGAGAAAGAAAACTCAATGGAACGAACTTTATGGATTGGTATCGCAACTTGAGAATTGTTCTCAAGCAAGAGCGCAAGGAGTATGTCCTTGAGTCTCCTTATCCCGATGACTTGCCCGATAATGCTATGCGGCGGCTGCACGGAGAGCTTATGAGAAGCAAACGAATGATTGCCTTGATGTGAGCTGTCTCATGCTTGCCACAATGTCCTCTCGAGCTTGAAGCAATATGAGAACACAGATGCCTACAATATCATTGTGGGGTTGCGTGGTATGTTTGAGAACCAAGCAAGGGTGAGAGGTTCAACACTTCAAAGTCCTTGTTTGCGTGCAAAGCTTCTGTATGGGAATCCGTCACCCTCATGTGATTAAGATGATTGGCTACATTGAGAGTCTGGAAAAGCTTGGTTTTCCCTTAGCCAAGAGTTGGCTACGATGTGATTCTCCATCGCTCCCGAGCTTTGAGCCATTCATACTGAACTATCACATGAACAACATGGATAAGACCTGGCGAGTTGCATGGGATGCTAAAAGTCGCCGAGGAAAGCATTAAGAAAAGCAGCAATCATGTGATGATGATGCAGAAAGGCAAGGGCAAGCCCAATGTCAAGAAAGGCGCGGTCAAAGAGTTAGCTCCGGCGAGATCGCGAGCAGTTCTAAGGCCAAGCAAGTCAAGAAGGGCGCTGCTCCTAATGCGATTGTTACATCTGTAAGCAATCGTGTCATTGGAAAAGGAACCGCCAAAGTACTTGGAGGATCTTGAGAAGAAGAAGGGAAGTACGACTTCCTCTCCGTATAAATGTTATAGAGATCAATCTTGCTACTTCATCCACCGATTCTGGGTATTTGATACCGGATCGGTTGCTCACCTTGCAAATCGTTGCGGGGGCTAAGAAGAAGTAGAAGTTTGAGGAGGAGCGAAGTGGATCTTCGCGCTGGCAATGGAGCAAAAGTTGTTGCGGTCGCTGTTGGCACCATGCCATTGTCTTTACCTTCGTGGATTAGTTTTGGAATTGAATAATTGTTATTGTGTTCCATCTCTTTCCAAGAACATTATTTCGCTTCATGTTTGCAAGGAAGGTTATGACTTTAGATCTGTGAACAATGGTTGTTCTCTTTATTTCAAAGATATGTTCTATTGTCATACTCCATTGGTGAATGGGTTATATGTTCTTACTCTTGAAGAGTCACCGGTCTATAACATTAATGCAAAGAGGCAACGTCAATGATTTGAATCCCACATTTATTTGGCATCGCCGCTAGGTCACATAAATGAGAAACGCATGGAGAAGCTCCATAGAGATGGTATTCTGCACTCATTTGATTTTGAATCATTTGAGACATGCGAATCTTGTTTACTTGGCAAGATGACAAAGGCACCTTTCACCGGTCAAGGTGAACGGGCAAATGACTTATTGGCACTCGTACATTCTGATGTATGTGGACCAATGAGCTCAATAGCCGAGGGGGTTTTCGTATTTCATAACTTTTATCGATGACTTTAGTAGATATGGGTATATCTACCGATGAAGCATAAGACTGAATCCTTTGAAAAGTTCAAAGAATTCCAAAATGAAGTGCAAAATCATTTAGGCAAGACAATCAAGTTTCTACGATCCGATCGTGGAGGCGAGTATTTGAGCCATGAGTTTGGCAATCATCTCAAGGATTGTGGAATTGTTCCACAATTGACTCGCCAGAACACCTCAATGGAATGGGGTATCGAACGAGAAATCGCACCTTATTAGATATGGTGCGCCCATGATGAGCCAAAGTGATCTTCCGTTGTCTTTTGGGGTACGCTCTTGAAACAGCCGCGCCACACTAAACAGGTTCCATCAAAATCGTAGAAAAGACACCATATGAGATGTGGACAGACAACGCCCTAGCTTGTCTTTTCTTAAGATTTGGGGATGTGAGGCTTATGTAAAACGCTTACAACTGATAAGCTCAGTCCTAAATCGATAAATGCTTCTTTATCGGGTATCCTAAGGAAACAAAAGGATATTACTTCTATAATCAAGGAGAAGGCAAAGTGTTTGTCGCTGGCATGGTGTCTTCTTAGAGAAAGAGTTTCTCTCAAGAAGGGATAGTGGGAGCACGGTGCAACTTGAAGAAATTCGAGAAACACTGAAAATGTTTCAGCTCCTGAGTAACCACAACAGATGAACAAACTGTTGAAGAACTGTTGTGGACACACCGCACCACGAGGTCGAGAGGTCACGCGTGCACTGAGAGGTACATGTTCTTGACTACTCAACAACGGGACATATTGTTGTTAGACAACGATGAGCCTAAGACCTATGAAGAAGCGATGGTGGGACCAGACTCGAGAAATGGCTTGAAGCCATGAGATCCAAATTGAATCCATGCACAAGAATCAAGTTTGGAACTTGGTTGATCCACTGATGGTGTTAAAACCATTGAGTGCAAATGGATTTTCAAGAAAAGATAGACATAGATGGAAATGTTCACATCTATAAAGCGCGACAGGCCAAAGGTTTCAAACAAATTCAAGGTGTTGATTATGATGAAACTTTTCGCCCGTCGCAATGCTAAAGTCTATTCGATCATTCTAGCGATTGCTGCATATTTCGACTATGAAATATGGCAAATGGATGTCAAAACAGCTTTCCTTAATGGAAATCTGAGTGAGGATGTGTACATGACACAGCCCACGGGTTTTGTCGATCCGCAATCACCGAAAGATATGCAAGCCGCAAAGATCCATTTATGGATTAAAGCAGCATCTCGGAGTTGGAACATTCGTTTTGATGAAGTAATCAAAGGGTTTGGTTTCATCAAGAACGAAGAAGAGCCTTGTGTTTACAAAAGGCTAGTGGGAGCACACTCGTGTTTCGGTCTTATATGTGGATGACATATTACCGATCGGAAATGACATTCCTATGCTTGAATGTTAAGTCTTCATTGAAAAATAGTTTCTCTATGAAAGACTTAGGAGAGGCGCATATATTCTCGGGCATCAAGATCTATAGGGATAGATCAAGAAGGCTAATTGGATTAAGCCAAGATACGTACATTGACAAGGTATTGAAAAGGTTCAACATGCAGATTCCAAGAAAGGCTTCCTACCTATGTCACATGGTATAAATCTTAGCAAGAGTCGGTGTCCTAGTACACCGATGAGCGGGATAAAATGAATACGATTCCATATGCTTCGCTATGGGATCCATTATGTATGCCATGCTTTGTACACGTCTAGATGTCTCATATGCTTTAAGTGCTACAAGTAGATACCATCAGATCCAGTGAAAGTCACTGGATTGCCGTAAAGAACATCTTGAAGTACTTGAGAAGAACTAAAGATGTGTTCCTCGTCTATGGGGTGAGGAAGAGCTCGTTGTAAATGGTTACACCGATGCTAGCTTCCAAACCGACAAAGATGATTTTACATCGCAACTGGATTTGTGTTCTGCTGAATGGCGGTGCGGTGAGTGGAAGAGTTCCAAGCAGAGACGGTTGCTGATTCTACAACAAGCCGAGTACATAGCAGCTTCAAGTCGCTAAAGAGGCCGTTTGGATCAAGAAATTTGTTTCGAGCTTGGTGTGGTGGCTAGTGCCTCCAGCCCAATGGACCTCATTTGTGACAATAGTGGGGCCATTGCGCAAGCCAAGGAGCCTAGATCGCACTAAAAGTCCAAGCACATTCTACGGCGATTTCATCTCATCCGCGAGATTGTGGAGAGAGGCGATGTGAAGATATGCAAAGTACAAACGGATTTGAACATTGCAGATCCGTTGACAAAGCCGCTTCCCACCAAAGCATGAGGCTCACACTAGGGCAATGGGTATTAGATACCTACATGGTTGACTCTAGTGCAAGTGGGAGATCTGTTGGTGATATGCCCTAGAGGCAACATGGAGATGTTGAATATATCACATACTATGTTTATGATACATTGCTTTGTTCCTTGAAATAGACATTATCATTATTGATCAATGAGTATGTGACTTATTCATGAGACTCTTAATGCCAAAATGTTGCTATTTCTAAATGATCCCCGATCATATATCATATGAGGAACAAATATGATTCAAAGATCATCATATGTATTGATTGATGATCATGTCTCATGGATCATGGTATGGAGATACCAAATCAATAATATGGACATGTGTTAGTGAACATATGTTGGATAGACCCGCCATGAGACACTCGCAGAGATTCCATGTGTCATTAGTTGGTCTCAAGTAGTGTTTATGTAGAATCCTTAGACTTGAGATCATCATGGTTCCCAATATGCGTAGTAGCCTATTTTGGGACTACTAACCACTACTCCGTGAATCGGGTAGTCATAAAAGTAGTCTTCGGGTTTGCTATGAAACATGTAGTGGGATGTGAATGATCAAGATAGAATTTGCCCTCCTTATGGGAGAGATATCTGGGGCCCTCGATGTAATGGATTATGAAAGTGCATGGCCATGCCAATGTGATTGAGGAGTCAATCACAAGTTTATAATCTATCACGGAATCTAGAGAGTGATTGAGCTATTAAGAGGATGACACAGTCTCGCCTTGAGCTTAATCTATATCGTGAGGCAAAGGGATTCGTACATGAGAACATTACAGTTCACCGATATGATCTTTACGTATACTTTGGGGTTAATATGTCTTGCTAGAGGCCGCTATTAGTGGTGACCGGAAAGGTGTTTCCGGTCGCGACCAAGTATACGTGAACCTCTGTGGTCGCACACTTAACGGGTTGGAACACTAATTCGAATGTGATTCGGATGTGGGCTCAATTCGGATAGAGATCCGGATAGACTCCTATTGGGCCTCGGTCCACGAGGCCCAAGTGAGGAGGTCTATATATTTGGAGGCGGGGTGAGGATGTACGCATCTGCTCCTCCCGAGCAAAACCCTAGCCGCCATCTCCCGAGCGAAACCCTAGCCGCCGCGAGTGCCGATACACTCGCGATCGGCGCCCACCCGGACGTGTGGATACCGGTAGAGGCGCTGCTCGTTGCGGCGTTGATCGGCATCAACAAACTACTGATTGAACGGACTCGTGGTGTGGTTGATCGCGTGGAGGAGACGATCCGTTTGGGACGATCGGCTACTTCCACTACTACCTCGACGCGTGGTTGGATCGGCTTCTCCAACTCATCTTCGCACGCGCGCGCGCCTAGTGGTAACGATCTATGATCCTCCTTAGCATGATGTCCTGGTGTGCGCGGTAGAAATTTTTATTTTCTCGCCGTAGCCTACGCGCTGCCTTTACTACCTCCACGCAGACGCACTCCACCCCGGTGATCGGGATGGACACCGCTCTTGCTATCTCTCGAGCGGGACTATATGGCAGCGAGAGAGAGCTTGATCGTCTTCGCGCCTGTGCCGACTACACGCCGCCTTCACCGACTTACACTCCGGCCACACCGTGAGGATCCCAGCTCCCCGCTCCACCAAAGAAGCAGCAGCAGCAGCTGCGGCAGCAAAGAAGCATCGCGCAAAGATCTACTCCAAAGACCGAGAGCGATAAAGCACCACCACCGCCACAAGACCAGCAGCGGCGGTCTCAGAGCACCAAGACTTCTCGCACTGTGCAAGCACCACTTCCACCGGGCGCACTCGCCCCTACCGCTACCACTATCAGGGGCGCAGCACCGACTCCTCACCCGGGGCTGCTCCGCACTCGGCTTACCGCTCGTAAGAGCGTACGCCCACCTCCGGCTTCTCCGACAGCTGACACTTCAGGTATCGTGGACGCCGTCTCACCCGCTCTCCGACCAGGTCCCGCTCCCGCACCGACACCGACTCCGGGTCGCCGCTCCTCAGCCGCAGCCGCAGCCGCTCCCGTTCTCCGATAGACCTGGACTAGGAGCAGACTAGTAGTAGCAGCAGGATAGTGTTGGTAGTGCTCTCTGGCAGGCTTTTGGGTTATACGAGCACTTTCCCGGTCTCACTTTTGTACTTCTCTATCCTCCCCCTGTAGTAGACGTTGTGAGGGCATGATATGACCCGGTGAAGCTTGTAGGCCCCACCGAAGAGTCGTACCACCCCTCTTTTGTAATGGACTAATGTAATCCTTATGCTTTATTGCCGTGTTTATCAAGCTTAATTTGGTTCTTCTGTGGTGTGATTAGAGGGCTAGTGACCCCTCGTATATGTACCCCTGTCTCCTTTTTCTTTCTAGTTTTAATATCTTATGTGCTTCAGATGGCGCCTAACACCAGAAGGGCAACCACTCGAGGTAGAGGGCGTGGACGTGGACGTGGCCGTGGTCGAGGTCGAAGTTTGCCACCCCCACCTCCAGCTCCTCCCACCATAGCCCAGATAATGGCTCAACAGACCCAGATTTTGCATGCAATGCTAGCTGGACAGCAAGCAGGATCAGCCAACCGAAGCTCCAGGCTATCTGACTTTTTAAGAACAAGACCAATGACATTTTCCTCAGCCAATGAACCCTTGGAAGCTGAAGATTGGTTACGAGATACCGAGAAGAAGCTTCGTCTAGCTCGCTGTGCAGAAGAGGATAAAGTGGACTTTGCTACTTATCAACTCAAGGGAGCAGCTGCAGCCTGGTGGGAAAATTTTCTTGCAGTTCGTGGGACAAGGAGTTCTCAAGATGAGCCAGAAGAAGAAGAGGAAGAAGAAACTGGAGATGGAGGAGCTACCTCACTGCTCATCAGACAACAAGGGGATCAGCAAGAACCGTAAGAAGAAGGAGAACAGGAGGAAGAAACCGGTGAAGGGAAGAGATCAATCTGCTGAACCATTCATATCATGGTCCGAGTTTCAGATCAGATTCCACAAAACTTTGTTCCTACTGGGATAATGAGGATGAAGAGGAATGAGTTCCGTATGCTGAAACAAGGTAACATGTCAAGTAAATGATTACCTCACTAAATTTAATCATTGGCTCGTGTATGCCCCAAATGCATATAGCAATGTAAGAAGAGAAGGTGGATCGCTTTCGAAGGGATGCAGAAGAGATGAGAGCACAATTGATCTTGCATTATCACCCCACTTTTCATCATCTCGGTCAATAAGGCTCTCATTTGGGAAAATGAAAGAAAGCTCTTAGAAGCAAGCCGTAAAGGAAATGGGTGTCACCAAGACCTCAAAGTGGTTTCCAATCAAGGCGCTGTATAATCCTCCTTCCGCTGTGGAGCATTTTCAGCACCTACAGGAACAAACCCAGCACCACGTTCAAGAGGGAGTGCCATTCGTCCTCCTCGCCCTCCAGGGCAGACCCCGTCACCTAATCCAGCTGCAAATCTGCATTGCTTCAACTGCGGTGCAAAGGGGCATTTCGCCAATAAATGTCCTGACCGCCAGGGTACCACAACCAAGTTCAATGCAGGGGCCACCGCCTTGAGAGCACAGTCTTCAGCAGCCAATAGAAGTTTCCAAAACCCTCAAGCATCCAGAGCTTCATCCACACCGACTCAGGGCCGAGTGAACCACATCACAGCAGAGGAGGCTCAGGACGCTTCTGGAGTATTAATGGGTACGTTCTCTGTTAAGTCTATCCCTGCGCAAGTTTTGTTTGATTCTGGGGCTTCGCACTCTTTTATTTCAAAGGACTTCGTGGCAAAAGCTAAGTTACCCACCTTCAGGCTGAAAAGGCCAGTAGTGTTAAGCTCACCAGCGGGACCTCTAACTGCTACCATAGTAAGCCCTAAGGTGGAAATCACCATGGAAAGTCTTAATCTTCCAGCAGACCTGTTAGTCCTGCAATCCCAAACACTGGATGTTATCCTAGGAATGGATTGGCTGGCCAAAAATCAAGGTATAATAGATTGTGCTAATAGAGAGGTCATACTCAACAAGCACCCAGGGCTGGTCATAAAAGTTAAAGTGGATCGCCCTCCTTTAAAGGCTGCAGTGCATCATATTGAGGGAAAACCTTTGGAAGAGACGCCTATAGTTCGGGAATACCTAGAAGTTTTTCCCGAAGAATTACCGGGTATGCCACCTGACCGAGATATTGAGTTTGTAATTAACCTAAAGCCAGGTACTGCCCCAATAGCTAAGAGACCTTATAGGATGGCAGTGGATGAATTGGAAGAATTAAAAACACAAATTGAGGATCTACAGGAGAAAGGATTTATCAAGCCTAGTTCGTCTCCCTGGGGATCACCCATGATCTTTGTTAGGAAGAAGGATGGCACTGCTAGGTTGTGTGTAGATTACCGGACTCTCAATGAGGTAACCATCAAGAATAAATATCCCCTACCCAGGATTGATGATTTATTTGACCAGTTGACAGGGGTCGCAGTCTTTTCTAAAATAGACCTGAGATCGGGATACCACCAGCTTAAAATAAGGCCAGAGGATATTCCAAAGACTGCCTTCACCACTCGTTATGGTTTATTCGAGTATACTGTCATGTCCTTTGGATTGACCAATGCTCCAGCTTACTTCATGAATTTGATGAATAAGGTTTTTATGAAATTCCTGGATAAATTTGTGGTTGTATTCATAGATGATATCCTAATCTATTCGAAGACGGCAGAAGAGCATGCAGAACACTTAAGGCTAGTCCTAGAGACCCTCAAGGAACATCAGCTGTATGCCAAGTACAGCAAATGCGACTTTTGGTTACAAGAAGTTAGTTTCCTAGGTCACATCATAACCTCTGCAGGAGTGGCAGTAGATCCTTCTAAGGTAGAAGCAGTGTTGGAATGGAAGCAACCAACCTCGGTGACAGAAGTGCGTAGTTTCCTGGGTCTGGCAGGATACTACAGGCGCTTCATCGAAGGATTTTCTTAGATATCCAAGCCCATGACTCATCTTCTCAAGAAAGATAAAAAGTATGAATGGTCTGAGAACTGTGAAAAGAGTTTCCAGGAACTAAAGAAAAGATTAACAACGGCTCCAGTGTTAACCTTACCTGATATACACAAGGATTTTGAGGTATACTGTGATGCTTCACGCCAAGGTCTTGGATGTGTACTTATGCAAGAAGGAAAGGTTGTAGCCTATTCATCCAGACAACTCCATCCCCATGAGGATAACTACCCCACTCATGACTTGGAATTAGCCTCAGTAGTGCATGCACTAAAAATTTGGCGACACTACCTGATAGGGAATCATTGTGATATCTACACTGATTACAAGAGCCTCAAGTATATTTTTACTCAGGCAGATCTCAATCTTAGACAAAGAAGATGGTTGGAATTAATCAAGGATTATGACTTGGACATTCACTACCATCCTGGAAAAGCTAATGTAGTGGCTGATGCCTTAAGCCGCAAAGCTTACTGCAATGCCATTATAGGGCGAGAATTCCATGATAAGCTCCTTAAGGATATCAAAGCTCTTAACTTGGAAATAGTGGAGCAAGGAACCCTAGCTAAAATGGAAGTACACCCAACCCTGGAGGACCAGATTAAGGCAGCTCAGAAGGGGCATCCTGGGACTCAAAAATTTAAAGCCCTCATGACTAAAGGAAAAGCTCCTAAGATGCTAGAAGACCAGCAAGGAACATTGTGGTATGGGAAACGTCTTTTCGTTCCCCATCATAAGGATCTTAAGGAATTAATACTTAAGGAAGCACATAGCTCATCTTACACCATTCATCCTGTAGCACCAAAATGTATCGTGATATTAAAACACTATATTGGTGGCCTCGTATGAAGAGAGATATTGCAGAATATGTAGCCTGTTGTGATGTGTGCCAACGAGTTAAAGCCGAGCACCAAAGACTGCGGATTGTTGCAGCCCTTGCAAATTCCCGAATGGAAATGGGAAGAAGTCGGGATGGATTTTATAACCGCCTACCTCGTACTCAAGTCGATACGATTCCATATGGGTTATTGTGGATAGATTAACCAAGGTTGCCCACTTTATCCCTGTGAAGACCACTTATAAGGGGGATAAATTAGCTGAGCTATATGTAAACCGCATCGTGTGCTTGCATGGAGTACCTAAGAGGATAGTCTCGGCATCGAGGTTCCCATTCACCTCGCGTTTTTGGGCTAGCCTACATGAAGCATTAGGGACCCATCTAGCTTTCAGTACAGCATTTCATCCTCAGACAGATGGGCAGACTGAAAGGACAAACCAAATTCTAGAAGACATGCTTCGAGCTTGTGCCCTCGAATTTACTTCGGATTCGGAAAGATGTTTACCCTATGCAGAATTTTCTTATAACAACAGTTTTCAGTCGAGTCTAAAAATGTCACCCTTCGAGGCCTTGTATGGTAGAAGGTGTAGGACTCCCCTGCATTGGTCAGAAGCAAGAGAAGGGTATGTGTTTGGACCAGAGATCCTTAAACAGGCAGAAGGGAAGGTCAAATTAATTAGGGATCGTCTTCAAGCTGCCCAATCCCGGCAAAAGAGCTATGCTGATAATCGCCGTAGAGATCTATCCTTTGAGGTGGGAGATCATGTCGGGACCCGAATATACAAATCCAGACTCTCCTATGTATTCTGCACTAGTCCAGGATCACGCTAGTGCACACAGCGCAAACAAAGACAAATATCATCCACATCACTATATTCTAAAGGAAATCCAAATTATATTAATAACCATCAGAGTACGACCTTATGACCAAGCTTACAATTATTAGCCCAAGGGCTTTTAAGAAACTAGCAATGAAATCCAAAATTTAACGTAGTAGCCACTCGACATGCCCACAGCAATCGATCGGGAGCGAAGTCCTAATCCGTGAAGTCCTCATAGTAGCCTCCTTCGAGCAACTCCGCCGATCCGGTCCTTCCTCCTCAATCGAGCAACAGGGCATGAAGCCGTGAGTACATTGGTACTCAGCAAGTCATTTGTAACAAATGAATGCAATATAGTATGCAGTGGCTTAACAATGGATGGTGAAAGGTTAACTTTGCATAAAGCAACGATTTAAGGTAAATACAATAAATAGATTGAAAAGCAACTTTAACAAAAGACATTAAATAAATAATCAAAGGAATTGAATATAACCACAAGTGAACTACCCATTCACTTCCCACTCAAACCAACCAGATTTCATAAAGACTCTACCCTCGTGTGAGATCACCGAGCATTGTCCATGACCGAGGACACGGCTATTCGAATAGTTTTACACTGCAGAGGTTGCACAACTGTACCCACACGATGTGATAATCCTCACGTTAAAGATAATCACAACAAGGCTTTTACAATGATCCATCTCCACCGATCCCACTCGCTAAGGTTTCGCCGTCGAGTAGGGTAACCCCTAGTCGATAATTGCCCCTCTTACGCCACAACAACATCGGTAGCAAAACCAAAGTGGAGACTTCACAAATTATTATGCCAGTCTATCCCATACTAGACATGTGGTTTGCACGACTTAGCTCGGATCAATGGCGCACAAAGTTAAGTCCTTAAGAATTACCAGTGAAGCATCCACATCCCATGTGCATTCAGCACCCCTTTATCGCACGATCAATCGCCCAAGTGAAAACCAATTTTGTATAACCAACACCAATGACACTACCCATGCCATGGGAACAAGTTTTATAATCGTGGTTAACCACCACATTCAAGTATATCATTAAGTCAAGATTAATTAACCACATGTGATGATGAACCCTTTCGCAAAATAAGCAAGGCTAAGCATTCTAATCGTACCAACCCAATGTGACAAATAACATAGCATCACTAATTAAATTCCCAACCTAAGGTGACAATGGCATCAAGGTATTCCAAAATATCAAGGAGGGAAATAACTAATTGGGACGATAACTACCAATACAAGGGTTTGAATAAAAATAGCGATGCAAGATAATTTAAAACAAACTAATTAAATAATAGATTACAAACTGGGTTCAACATGATCAAAGGACACGACTTGCCTTGGCCTTGCTCAGTTGACGGCTCTTGATCTTCAAATCCAACTTCCGCTCCTTCGAACGCGTGATCTAACGAGAGAGAACGCAAATCGAAACACAAAATAAAATCAAATAAAATTCAAATGAACTCCAAAAATTTTCAAACTTGAACCAAAAGATAGAGCTCAGTTTTAGATGAATTTGGGAAAAAGAATCGGGTCAATCGGAGCTAGGACGAGGGAGAACGGGCTCTGGGAAGTTTTAATTCAGAGAAAAAGAGACAGACGGGTAGTCGTTACGACCACAAAGGATCCCTACGACCACGCAGAGAAATTACGACCACGAAGAACTTTACGACCATGAAGAACTTTACGACTACGACCACAAACCAATCTATATCTCCAACTACACTAGGAAACCTACGACTACGACCACAGAGCCGAATCTAAGACTACGAAGCCGAATACGACCACTTAGGCAGGCTTACGACCACGCAGATTGAGCACATGACTCACGATCACCCAATGAGATTACGACTCACGTAGTCGAACCTACTACTCGACCACACGAACAATCCACGACTACGACCACACGGGCGCTACGATCGCACAACGGCCACGACTACTCAGCAGACTTACGACCATGAAGTCGTTTACGACCACATGATCGGACTTACGGTGGCATTACGACTTACGACTAAGGCTCTACAACGTAGTCGTAGAACCTCACGACCACACGGACCTACGACACACGGATCTACGACCACGGATGGCGGCGGGATCAGGTCGGCGGTGACTAGGGACGGTGGCGGGACTCACCGACGACGGCGGATCGGCGAAGGCGAGGACGACACGACCTCGGGCTCCAGCACGATCACGGCAGCGGCTACGCGTATGACCACGGCTTCGGCGAGGCGCACGACCACGGCTTTGGTGAGGCGCACGACCACAGCGGCGGGCGGCACGACTTTGGTTTGCGGCTCAACTCAGAGGCGAGGCTTGACTTGGGACGAGGGAGACACCAGGGGTTCGGCCCTTTTATACCCGGTCGTAGAGGTGTCCTGGTCGGCCACGAGCACGAGTCCGGTGGATACGACACGAGAGTCCCACTCGAACGAGTACGACTTGCTAAGCGGTGGCTGCGATGCGCGCGAGCGCGAGCGCAATGGTGGAGGGTGACACGCGCACGCATCCGAAGGGCAAGGCGCGAGGGAGCGGCAGATCGCGACGCGTGGCGTGGGCGAGGCAGCCGGACCGGCGCGGCGAGCTGGGCCGGCCGGCTGGTGGGTTTCGCCCATCGCCGTTTAGGATTTCTTTTCTTTTCTTTTCCAGAAATTCAAACAAATACTTTTGAGCTCTAGAAAATAGCAAATAAATCCAGAAAAATCACATAAAATGCCAGAAAAGCTCTTGAGGCTCAGGGAACTCAAATAAAATACTTTTGGCACATTTTAATGTTTAACTTAATCATATTAAATCCTTTTAATTCATAAAAATTTCATTTAAGCTTTAATTAATTCCAGAAAAATTCAAATGGTGAATTTTATTTCGAAAGCTTCAAAAAGGCTCTGAAAATCAGGATGTTACAGATCATGTCTATCTCAAGGTATCACCCCTTCGAGGAGTTCAAAGATTTAAAGTAAAAGGCAAGCTTGCACCGAGGTTCATTGGTCCTTATCCCATAACCGCAAGATGTGGGGAAGTCGCGTACCAATTAAAGCTACCTGACAGCTTATCGGAAGTACACAATGTGTTCCATGTTTCTCAACTCAAGAAATGCCTTCGAGTCCCTGAAGAGCAAGCTCCAATTGAGTCAATTAGTCTCCAAACGCATTTGACTTACCCAGAGCAGCCAATCAGAATCCTTGATACCATGGAGAAGCGGACACGACGTCAGGTTATCCGACTCTGCAAAGTTCAGTGGAGCAACCACTCCGAACAAGAAGCGACTTGGGAACTTGAAGATCAGCCTCAAGTTGGATTATCCCTCCTTGTTTCCAACGCAGCTCGAATCTCGGGGTCGAGATTCTGTTTAAGGGGGGTAGGATTTGTAACATCCTATTTTTGGGCCTGTCTTTTTATGGCTAAAAAGTAATTTAACTCTTGTTAAAAGGGTAATTTTGGTATTTCAATTTCTAAAGTTTGTGTTGCATTTTAAAAATCCTCTTTTGTTGCCTAGAGCTTCTTCTTTTCAGCCCAAGGATTTTATCCCTAAATTCTTCTCCCGGGTGGGCCAACTCTTTTCTCCCCTCCCTCTTATTCCATTTCCCCGGCCCGGCTCGCTTGCCTCCTTCTTTTCCTCGGCCAGCCCATCCCAGCGCCGCTCCCCTCCTTCTTCCTCCTCCCGACGCCCGCTCCTCGCGCCCCGCCTCCGCCTGCGCTGCACCAGCGTGCGCCCGGTCTCCCCTTCCCGGTGGCGCATAGCTCGTGGCGGCACCGCACTGCCGCCCCTCCGCGGCGCTTAGGCTGCGCCGCGCGCTAGCTTCCCCGCGCGTCGCCCTCCTCCTCGCCATGGCGGCCAGCTGCCGAAGATCGGTGACCCCGCTGTCAACTCCGCGCCATCAATGGCCGGTTGCCGGCTGGACACCACCCCGTCTTCAATTGACGCCATGAATGCCCGTCGCCGTTGATTGAACCCGCCAGCTCCACCTTGCGCTCTCGCCGCCCGCGTGTCGTCGCCACCGCGCTGCCGTGCTCCGCCTTCAAGCCACCCAGCTGCATCGCCTCTTCCCCGCGCGTCTTTACTCCTCACCCGTGGCCATGAGTGCGCCTAGTGCCAGCCAATTCCCTCCCCCGCCTAGCTCGGCGATAGCCCTCCACGCACACAGCAATCGATTGCGCTTCGAGGGAGGAGCTATGGTCGCATTTACTCCGCACACTCACAGCTTCGCTCTCACTCGGTTATAAAAGCACGTGCTTGCGCCCATCAGCCCGCACCTTCTCCACTGCCAAAATCCCGAGCAAAAATCACCACCGCCAGCCACCCTTCGGGCCGCCACCGCCGCCGGCGACCTCCGGAGCATCCCGACCGGCACTCACCTTATCCCCAAGCTCCTTACGCCCTTGAGAAGCTCCCCACCCCTCTAATCGGTTTTTCCTCTCTTGTAGCCGGCCGGCGACCGGTTCTTCCTCCACTCCGTCCGCTTCCCGCCGTCGCCGACTTCGGCCACCTTGGGTCGATTCCCTGCAGCTGCATCACCTTCGGCACTCCAGGAAGCCAACCGCGCCAGTGAATCGGAGTTTCGTTGGCCCTTCTTCCTCAGCGTCGGCCGACCACCTCCGCCGTTCAAGCCTACCGCCGCCAGCCCGCATCAAGTCCTCCCAAGCTCCTCCATCTGCTCTGGTGAGTTTCAGAACACCCATAGAAGCTCCCTTGCCTTTTAATTGGCTCCTCGTCGCAAGTTCCCCCGCCGAGACCGATCCCCTGGCTCCGCCGCCGCATAACTCGCCACCGGCGATTCCCCGGCTCCCCTCCGCCCGATTCAACCCTCCGACCGGTGCGCACGGGGTCAGGCCGACCATTTTGGGCGTCATCCTGTGCGGCCGTGACTCCCCTCGCCGCCGGCGAACTTCGCCGCCGCCCGGCCTAGAGGAGCTCTGCTCCCGCCTAATCCCCGGTTAGCCAATAACCGTTGGGGTTAGTCGTCGCCGAGAAGCCGCTGACCCGTGGGCCCGGGCGGTTTAAAACGGAATGTTGGACTGACCAGTGGACCCCGCAGAACGAATTAAAATTGTTAATAACCGGTTATAAAGAATAAACCATCGACGAGTGGGCCCCCTCATCGCTTGCACAAAGGTGCCCGGTCCCACCCGTCAGTCTCTGGACGATTAACGAAAAATAAAAATGAAATTCTAAAATAAAACCCCGTGGGACCCGCATGTTAGAGAAAGAACTCTCTCTCCCCTGTTATTTTTGGGATTTTCCTGAAATTAAGACTTTGAAGAGCTCGTTCTTTCTCGTCGTAGCTCCGATTGGAGTGAAACTTGTTTCTAAAATTTTCTAAATTCATTCTCTTTCTGTTGGTTTCGGTTTGGTTCAATTTGGAGTTCATTTTCTCATTATTTTATGCTTATTAGTCCTTTTGCTATTGTATGTTGCACCGGTTCTTCGCAATCGAGTAGAGTTCGAAGCTGCTCCTGAACCCCAAGAAGACTTACCTCGAGAATAGCAAGATCCTCCTGCCTTTGACCAAGGCGAGTCAACATTTGATCATTTTGCTCCTAAATTCTTGCAAAGTTATTTTCCTTTAATTACTCAAACTGCATGCGCTATTTCATGTAAACGTATATGTTAAAGTTGTAAGGTAGCTATATACCCACTTGATGTTCTAGTAAAATCTAATATGCCACCCCTTGATAACTTGAAACCATTGTCCCTTGTCACCATAGATAATAATGTTAACGAAATTAGCTATAAGTCAATTTATGCTATACTAATCTGGTCAAGTCCAGGGCACTAGTTGTCCTGATCATTAACATTTCAAAAACATAAGAACTTGATTTGGGATAGTCATGGGATGTAAGTGACTGAGTATTTTGTTACAACTATTTTATGCTTCTCAAAACCCTCAAAACCTGCTACACATGTCTGGGCGGATGGTAAGTAGGGTTGGTGCTGATGTAGCACGAGAACCCAGGTTGTGGACAGAACCGCCCGGACAAATTAAGGACTGAATCTTGTGACGACCTCCTTATGTAAAACAGTACGACCACATGTCTATATGGGTATGACCTAGCTGATTAACTTGCCAGGACTTAGTTAGATAACACCATTGAGAGTTAGGGACAGGGAAAGACTGTACCCAGATGGCGCAAGAGGGGGCCTCTGACTGTGGTGGATTTAACCCGTCAGCGGTGAAACCTCAACGGGTGTTATTTAGCTAAATCAGGGTAAGGTAAAGGCTAGGTGATAGATTATCTGGGCCTCATGCCTAAGGAAGCGTGTAGGCTATTAGGATAATTTATCTCTTGTGGGTAAAGTGTACAACCTCTGCAGAGCGTAAACTATTCGAATAGTCGTGCCCACGGTTAGGGGCGGACATGGGAACTTACTCGAGTTAGTTCTAATTTCAAAAACTTTGTGGTTGGGAAGAATATTTGTTGGAGGGAGGTACTCCAAGCTTTGAATTTTTCCTGGAGGGAAGTACTCCAGTGATATTATTGCATATCTAAAATTTAGCATTGGTGGTTGGAACCATGTAACTGGTGGATGGAACCAACACTATTCTATACATACTGCACAATTTAACTTTATCAAATTTTGTCTTATCAAATGCTAGAACTAGTGGTTTGTAAATATAATATTTGCAACTGTAGCTTTGCGCAAATAAAAGAGCCTAAGCCCTCCTTGAATCAACCTTGCATACTAGTATTTGCATTCTGTATGTTGGCTCGCAGAGCACGGTTGTTGTGCTCATACTGCCGCTACCCCCTTTTCCCGAGTTTGCAAATCAAGGACAATACGAGTTCTACCAGACCAAGCCAAGAAGGGAATGAAGATGGTGATAGTTAGAATAGATTCTAAACATCTCCCCACACCAGTCGACCAAACTAATAAATTAGGTGCGTTTAAGGTTAGCAGATCCATTTGGATAATATTAACCGCACTGGTTATCCGGTCGCTTGCCTGTAGGGTGATGAGTCCTCCTATCTTGCTTTCGCTGTTATGTTACTTGTGTACTGAACTTATTTGGCATGACGGCCCCTTTTGTAATTCGTGTCCCTATATGGGCCGCGTGCACTCTGGTATTGTAATAATATGGACTGTACCGTGTATGAAATGATCCAGTAATGTATTCTGTGAGCACTATCTACTGATCCAGGGAATAGTGCAATGTATTCACAGAGGATTCTGGGTTGGTTTAAATCCAGGGTCCGACAGAATCGAACTTTGGTCATCTACAAGGCAGACAAGGTGCCACATCGCTAGGCTATGTTATGGTTGGTGGACTGTTGGATGTGGATCAACATTATTGTTGAGAATAAGGTGACTCATATCATATTCCTTTAGGCCTTGGAGAGGTGTAATACAAAGAATCCTAGATGAATCCTAACAGGATTAGGATTTCTACTTACTTTTAGAGTAGGATTCATACTTCTTTATTGAGAAGAACTAGGAGGACTATATAAACCCAAGGAGTGGCCATGGAGAACCCATGCCAGGAAGCAAAGAACAAGCACTCATCTAAAGTAGAGGCACACGAGAGGATTAAAGGCTAGGTTATTCTTTCGCACCTCATCTTGTATAGGGTAAGGATCCAGGGGACCTAAAAAGTTTGAGAGGGCTGTGTGAGAGAGATAATCCCTTATACTCTTTTGACATTGTGCTAAAGGAATTTGAGGTCAGTTGTAACATCCCTAAAATCAAGGCATTTGAAAATGTGCAATTTTTAAAACTTTTTTATTTGCAACTTGCTGGCAATTGGATTTTTCCTAATTTTGATTGAGGTTCCTAATAAATAAAAGTTTATAGAAATAAAATTTAGAGAAAAAGATGCAATTAATGACAAGCTAGATCAAATTAGAATACAAAAACTGAAAAGATAATCGATAAAATAAGCAGGAGAAATTGCAGTAAAAATCCTATTAGACCAAATCCAGTTGTAAATAAAGCTAAAAAATTAAATACAAGCATTAGTAAACTAAATGTAAATCATGAGCTTAAATTCCAAAACAAAATATGAGCTAAAACATAAAACAAGATGACGAGAAAAAGAGGGAAAGCTAAAATTAAAATGCAATAAATCCAAAATTTAGAACTATTGACAAATTCAAATCAAACAAAAATTTGAATACAAGTTTCAATGAAGACATTAAAGCATCAAAAAGTAATTGCCAATTAAAAACACTAAAATTGGCATTTGAAAAGTCTATGAATTGAAGTGAGGTAAATTTATGTGGGACTTAAACCCTGAAATAATTTGGCCATGGTATAATACAAATTTAAACTTAAAACAATTCAATGTAAAAAAAATAGAGAAATAATTTGGGCTTGGCCATCTAGCCATTTGGCCCACTAGGCCTGGCCTCTTCACCCCTCCCTTTGCTACTGGCCCAGCCCAGGCGCACCGGTGCGCACACAACGCGCTTGGTTCATATGCTAGCCGTGCTGTGCGGCTGTGCCCATTGCAGCACCCTTCCCTGGACATGCCCGAGCCAGGCTATTGCATGCACAAGCATAATCTCATCCACACGAACCATGTATTATGCTCACCCGTGCCATCCTACTCCCAGCATGTGTCGGTCCATGCACACCTGCGCTGACCGCGTCGTGCCGAGCACATAGCCGTTGTACTTTTTGACTAGCGCGCCACCTTTCCCACCTTTGTTCACATTCCTATACGCATTGTCAATGCCTGCATTCATTCAAGCCCAGACACCTGCCGCTGAGCTCGCCATCCAATCTGTTGATAGACAAACAAAGACCCACCATGAGAGTTTCCCCAGCTCTTCACACTACGAAGCACTGACTGGCTGTCTCATCACGTATGTGCCATCGCCTCTGAGCCCTTGGGGCCATCATCCCCTCGCTTGCGTTGGCCATTAAGGCTCTCTAGGACACCTCATCGCCACCACTGCAGGACCGGCCCATGCCACCCGTTCTCTTCACTGTCTATAAATACCAAGGAACACCCCAGCTAGCTTCGCCACACCACACTCCTCCGCCTCCATCACCATTCTGAAGCTCGTAGTTCACCGAAGCTGCCTTCATCTCCAACTTCGCCCAAATTGGGATTGGCTGGTTGGAGCCATCTTCGGCTAATCCCTTTGGACCGAAGCTTCACCGCAGCATCACCAACCCATCCCCACCGATGATTTGGGCCGGCATCACCTGAGCAACTCTAGTGTAGTGCTACCTTTCATGCCACCTCGAGTCCATGATCCTTAGATGATCAAGCATTAGCTGCCATAGGTATTGTAGGCAAAAGCAATAATCACAAGAAGAAAAAGGGCAAGAACAAAGGCACATGTGTATGCTATCTATGTGATGAGGAAGGTCACAGGGTAAAGGACTATCTGAGTTTGAAGAAAATGAGGGGTGCATGCCCAGTGGCGGTGGTGAGGGAGATGTTTGACAAAAAATCTCTACGCACGACACATGCAACTATTCACTTTGCATATTATAAGGAGTATACAATTACTGTGATAGAAATGGTTACCATAGAGATGTATGATGGAGCACATCACACATTAGTAGGAGTTTGGTATATTCCTGGTCTAAAGAAGAATCTAATATCTGTGAGGTCACTTGAACTTGAAGGTTGTCAGGTTTCACTTCAAAGTGTAGTCATGCGAGTTACTTGCAAAGGGCAGGTGATCATAAAAAATATCTTGAGCATTGGAGGACACCAATTGATTGGTAATATCTTGAGCATTGGAGGACACCAATTGATTGGTAAACCTAAAAGAAAGGCAACCTATGGGATGTCTAATAAAAATCCTAATCAGGAGAATGAAACCGTGTCATTAACGGTAGGTACTTAGATCCCATCTGCTGTTTTGTGCAAAACTGCAAAAACGGTTGCAAAATCCAGCAGGCACAAAGGCGATGGTGCGAGCTATTGGAATGAGGATGATGTGGTGGGACCAATCATGTGATACCAATGAGCAAGTGAAGCTCAAAGGTGGTACAAACCTATGGCATGGATGATTGTAGGAACAAGAGGTAATTAACCAAACTATACAAGGAAAGAGCTCTCAGGTGGAGGATCCGAGCGGCCAAACTCGAACACAAACATACATATTGTGGTGATGTACATAAGCCCCTATGGTGGGGGCACTCTCAAAGGTGAAGGAAAAAAGCAAAAAAAAAAAAGTAGAGCGGACATGGAGCGAGTTCTTGGAGGACCACGATGACTTCATTGGATGAGATTCAAGGGGGAGATTGTTGAGAATAAGGTGACTCATATCATATTCCTTTAGTACTTAGAAAGATTATTGAGAATAAGGTGACTTATATCATATTCCTTAGGACTTAGATATGTGTGCCACAAGGAGTCCTACATGAATTCTAATAGGATTAGAATTCCTACTTTTTTTAGAGGAGAATTATAAGGACTATATAAACTCAAGGGATGGCCTTAGGGAACACAAGCTAAGAAGTAAAGAAGAACAACTCATCTAAAGTAGAGGGCACATGAGAGGATTAGAGACTAGGTTATTCTTTAGCACTAGATTTTGTATAGGCAAGGATTCGAGTGTCTAAAAGGTTCAAGAGGGTTGAGATAGAGCAGCAATCCTTTGTACTCTTTGTACTTAAGGAATTTAAGATCGGCTTCGCCAAATCTTTTCTCTCTCGTCGTGGTTATTTCATCACTGTTATTTTGGTTTTCTCTACGAGATTCATCTACTTCATTCTTGAGAATGGACACGCTTGCGTCGTATCTTACAAACTCTGATCCGATCCGAGATATGCTACACATAAGAAGGGGTATCAGACTATAATAGTCTAGTTGTTCTTTTCCTTTATAGGTATATCCATCTCTTTCATCACAAAAGTCTACTCTGCTTCATATCCACATGTGCAATCAAAGTGGATAAGGATGGATATTGTTCATCCTGCATGCTATTTTGTATTTTTTGTGTACACGATGGATAGTACCATATACTCATTTCTTCCTTCTATATTCACTCCGCAAGTCTTTGCTCAGTCAGTTGGAAGGAAATTATCTAATCTATTTACACCCCTATATAGGACATTAGACAATAAGTGCAATTAGAATGGATACTGATGTATATAGTTTATCACGTATCTTATTCAACATTTTTTCTCATAGTCAAAAGTCGTACACAGGCAAAGTATCCATTTTTTCCTTTCATGTTCACTGTACAAACCTTTATTTGGTTGGTTGGACGAAAATTATGCTTTCCGTTTGCACACCTTTCTGTATCCCACCATGAAAAAAGTCACTTTTGGTCGTATTGGACGCGTTATTTGTAAAAATAGCACCCTCTTAACATCAATTGTAAAAATAGCACTACATGCCGCCAGATCACCGGGCGACAAGCTTCTCGGGTTGACACGTGGCACCTGTTGCCCGGTGACCGGGCAGTAAGCTTCTCAGCTGACACGTGGCACACCTACCGCCCTGTCACCGAGAGGTAGGTGTCTCAGGCCGACACATGGTGGCTCACTCTGCGCATTAGACCTGCCACCTGTTGGCTCAAGTCACCTACAGCCTGGTGACGTGGTGGTAGGTGCGCCACGTGTCGGGCCGAGAAGCCTGCCACCCGGTGACTGAACGGCAGGTGCCATGTGTCAGCTTGAGAAGTATGATCGAACGGTAGATAGTATTAGTGCCTTCGGATCCGATGCTTGTTGTGGACCGTTCGATCAGAGTTCAGACACCGCAGATGGAATTGAGGCCCTCGAAACGTGTGGGCTAGCCGGGCGCTCGATCCAACGACCCAACATGCGGCAGATGGCCATGCATCTAGGCCTCCCGACCACAGTGGCACAAAAAGTACGAGCAACCACACTAATTATACAAACAAAACCAACCAAATTTATATATCCACTACCTGTCGCCATCACAGTGGGCACGGCGTATCTGGTAACTCGATCCCACCTGAAGCAACCAACTTCTCATCTCAAACAAGACACAGATCATGTCGCACAGCGACCGAGGAAGAAAAAAGAAAGAAAGAGGAGAAGATACCTGGCACGCGTCCAAATGAAGGAAGGCGACATTTTGATCCGAGTAGCCATTGACCTCCAAACTTTGCACAGGAGCCTGCTTTATATCTCACTTATTTCAGCTTACAGTTTTAGTTCCTGATTTATTTTTTATTATTTCTAAATTTTATTTTTTAGTTTTTAGCTTGTTGAGCTTTTATATTTGTTCTTTTTTCTCGTATTTATTTGTATTATTCATAATAGACTAATATGTTTTTTATTTTAAAATTTTTTAAATTTAATTACGCTAAATAAGCTATCATTGGTTATAATGTAATTTTAACCAGCTATAAAAAAACTTCAGTCATAAGCTATATTTTTTAACCTAAATAAGCGGCATCTTAGTTTCTTCCAGTCTGTACTCAAGCAGGAGGTTCAGGTATCTCAGCCGAATCTCGGCCAGCTAGCAGGGAGATCTTCCGAGAGTGATAACTATTCTTGCTTAGAGAAGCAGGGCGATTAGTTTAGGGTTAGCAGTAGCACGGTGTTTCGATGTCGCGGCGCTCTGGCCTCGCTTTTGTTCTGTCTGGAGAAAGCAAGGTGTCTCTGTCCTTGTCTTGCCCTGCAGAGGGATTAACAATTGCGGGCGAGAGATTTTTTGTTCCGTGTCCCTAATCGGCTAATCTCTATGGTACCATGGGTGCTTTTCCTACCTCCTTCCTGGCTAGGATCTTTATTTTATTTGTGTGTGTGGATTTGGAGAGTGCTTTTCCTTAGCTCCTTCCTGGTAGGATCTTTATTTTATTTGTGTGTGGATTTGGAGAGTGCTTTTTCTACCTCCTTCCTGTCTCGGATCATTATTTTATTTGTGTGTGTATTTGGGGAGGCCGTCTTTTTAGTTATTTTTACTAAGGTTCGATTTAGAACGTAGGTTTTTTTATTCCAAAATTAAATTATTTCTGGTGACATTTCAGTACTACAATTACAGGGCTAAGAGAATCGAGCTAGAGAAGTAATAAGGAGCACTTGAGTGTTTTTTAGATTAGAAGTATTCAGATTTTGAGGTATTGGATCTCCATCCAACGGATCCCCATATCCCCCCTTTCCACAAAAACAAATCTAGGGCGTTGGATCTCTATTTAACGAATCATTTACATCCCACCTTCTCAAAAAAATATGAGTGCTCCGAATCTGAAACGGTGGATGAAAATTCAACGTTTAAAAAATCTGAATGCTCCTAACCCAAAAAGAGTGTTCGTAGACACCTCCATGGAACTATAGCCCTTGGCAAGAAAATTGGGCGTCACTTTGGTTGGAGTAACAAAACAATTGTCAACTGCAGCATTTTAGTGGTAATATTCTTGCAGTTGCTCCGTGAAATATCCGCCAAATAAAATGCATGTGTAAACCTTTTCTAAAAGAAAGAAAAGCAACCAATACACCAAACTGCACACCCAAAAAAGATGGAGCCTTCCATGCTAGCTAGATGGTCGACTTATTTGGTTTGAAAAGATGGTGCACCATACTTGATCTCAATGGTAAGATATCACCTCAAGTAATGGTGTACAACTTGCTGATCACAAATGTGTCACTTTATTCGCTTGTTGCTGTTGAGGAACCGTGGCTGGCGACCAATCCGATCGATTCCTCTGCTTAGAACAAATCAAATCAATCATAGAAGACAGAATAATAGATTGAAATCACACAGAGAGGTAGAGAGAACTCCTGGTCTTTCTTTATTAATTTCTGATTGCGTGTGTACAAAATATCCCGATACGGCTCCCTATTTATAGTCTCTGGTGAGGAGCCCACCATGGGCCAGGGCTGCTGGCCCAGGCCCAGGTTTCCTAACACTCCCCCTTGGGCCCTCATCCGATATGTCCATGCCTCATTAAAACTCCATAAAAACTCAGTGGAAAAAATTTGAAGAAAGAGTACGTGATGCATGTTATGTTGCGGTGCACGAATTGCCTCATTAAAAACCTTGGTCGAGAAACTTCAGGAAAACTTGTTAAGGGAAAAGAGTACAATTCACCTAATTTCATTTAGTCTTCAGGACTTTATTCTTTTGGTTACTTAATCTTCATGATCAAGATTTGCTAACGGGCTTGAGAGAATTCTCCCCCTGAATTCTGCACTTCTCTAAGTCTCATCATCCCAATTCCTCGCACGCATGTTTCAAAGTTAGATGCAGGAAGTGACTTAGTGAATAAATCTGCCAGATTTTCACATGATTTAGTATGCAGTACCTTGATCTCGTCCATCTTTTGCAATTCATGAGCATAGAAAAACTTGAGGTTGATATGCTTTGTGAGATGACTCTTCACATAGCCTGTCTGCACTTGTGCAATGCAAGCTGCATTATCTTCATAGATAATTGTGGGGGTTTGCACAATGTTCATTCCACATGTCTACTGGATGTGGTGAATCATTCGGCGGAGCCAAGCGCATTCTCGTGCGGCTTCACATAGTGCTATAATTTTTGAGTGGTTCGTCGAAGTAGTTACGAGACTTTGTGAGAGACCATGTGCTTGTGACCCCATGTTTGTGACGAGCAATTGACGCGTGATCGGGAAAGTTTGAGTTTGGTTTGAGTGGTTCGAGCCAAGTCGTTGCATGGTGCAGTCGACTGCGGTTGGACCTGGTCGAACGCGGTCGGACGTGCTTAGGACGCCTGTTTTCTTTTCGACCGGTCGTTGGGCTATTTTGGGTATGAGTATTTACTTCTAATACAATTTTGTGTTTTCTGTATCTCGAGTGGTGCTATGTGATGTGTTTCTTGTCTGTGATGGCTGCAGGACATCAAGGCGGAGTCGTGGCGAGGCACGGGATGACCGGATTAGGCACAGGCGATGCTGAGGTCGGAGCGATCGGGATGTGTCGAAGACGGCGAGGACTCGAGGTGGTTGCGAAGTTTGGACGACAAGAAATGAGGAACCTTCCCGGAAGGTGCAGGAGTGTGTTTTGGTAAATACGCAAGGCTGTACAAAAGGAAGTGGATTTGGTTAGAATTAGCGGGTAAAACGTTGAGGCTTAATGGGCAAAGCAAAATGTAAACGCAATATGGAAGACTATAAATAGGGGGTGTTCCCTGGTGTAGTTAAGGCTTTGGGGGAGTTTGTTTTGCTTTTCTTTCATGAGCTGTTAAGGAGTTGGTAAGGAGAGCAGGGTTGTTTGCCTTTCTGTTACCATGTCTTCGTGAGAGTCCTGAGCAGAGTGATGTTCTTGTTCTTCTCTGGATTCAAGTGTGTGTTCTTGGTGCATGAGTTGGCCATAGAACAAACTAATGTAATCGCCCATGTCTCCGTATGAATCTGAGATGTTTTTGTTATTTGAGATGATCTACTCTATTTTGTCTCGGTGATTGACCTCTGGTCCCTTGTATTCTTTGTTCTTTGTTATTTCTCTACCTTTCGTCTTTTGAATGGAGTTCTTGGCAGAGGAGAATTTGATCTTTAGCTCTATGGTGAGAATATGGTTCAAGACCACTTGGTTAGTTAATTTCCAGGAGCAAAAAATCAGATTTAATGAGTGATTTCTTCTCTCAGATGTGCACCTCAAAATCCTCTGCCTAGGGTTTACTGTTTTTTGTAAACAGAGGAAACCTACGACTTTGATTTCTTGGCAAGGAGTTGTTTCAGCTTTGTGTTCTTGGTCCCTTTTTTGTTTGAGGTTATTGCTTTCCTTCATAGTCTGAAATATCACGACCAAATGAGGAGTGAATCAAAATCTGAGAGAATTCTGGAATCAGTGACCATGAAACTGCTATTTCCGTGGTTTTTCTGTTCTACCATTCTTCTCTGATGGTTGTAGACAAAAATGTTGATTTAGAGTATGTCTTCTTGATCTGAGACCATCTCTCCCTGAGAAGCCCGAGCCTTCCGGTATATGGTCTCATCTCCTGTTGTATCACGGCATTTCTAGTTTCTCTCGGTCACTCTGTTTTTCTTGCTCAAAGATGCAGGTTTTCAGCAACAATAGTAATCACTGTTGAAGTCTGTTTACAGTAGCTTGCCGATTACACTCTTTCAGAACTGTTGATTAATCTTGAGTAGGATATTGAGATATCTGTCTCTTTCAGTTTTCACTCTCAATTTGTTTTAACTAGTAGAGAATATTCTCATCCAAATCTCCCAATTGCATTTGTTTCCAGTTGACTGCATGGGTAATGTTGTTCGGCAAACCTCTTCAGTTGGTATTTGAGTTTTCGGTCAGGCTGTGAAAAGAATTCAGACCAGACACCCTCAGTCGGTCAGACCTGCAGAGAAACTGCAGTCAGACTATTTCGGGTCTGCTTCAGGTGTCAGGTAGCAATTTCGGCAGCTCTCTGCTATTCGGCTATTTTAACATGAATCTCTGCTTGAAGTTAAGTCATCAGTTCTGCTATATTAGTAGTTTTTCAGTTTAGTGTTCGGCTGCTGCTCTCGGTACTGCTCTTATTTCACTGTTTACATCCCGGTTAGACCGGCTGCATCTTTGTAGTCTGACCGACTATTATTTCGTGCAGTCTGTTTTCCTTAAGCTGCTAATTCTCTGCTGCAATCTGCTCTTGCAACAAGGTTTTTGATCAATTTCGAGTGGGCAATCGACCTATATGTCACAAACAGCCATATTCTCAATTGACTTGATCTTTGAAGAGGGTTTCCTACCGAGTTGTGTAATATCTGTTTTGCTGAAATCAGTGTTCGGTCAGAGCAAGTACTCACTGTTTTAGTCTATGCAGATTTGATTCTTGGCCTAGCCAGGCAAACATTTCAAGTGGAAGGTTGATTTCTTTGTTTCAAATAGACTTCCTTCTTAGTTGCCTTGGTTACAAGAAAAGTTTATTATTTGAATCTCTATTCTCTGAATTTTTGTTACCAATCAGCCTGACAATTTCAGTCACCATATTTCTCTTGGGCACTGCTCAGATTTCAGAGTTTTCATCCTTGCAGTCCTTGTTCGTTCTCTGGCCTGATGTTCTCTCTTGATCTGCTTTCTGGGTTTTGCTTCAACTTCTAGCAAGCATTTGCTCTTTTTCTTCATAGCTTTTATAGCTATTGGAGAAGAGGATTTGTGCGTGGATACTTGGGGGAGATTTTTGAAGGCACCATTCACCCCCCTCTGTTGCCGTTTTCAATCCTACACTTTGCTTAGACGATTTCCAGGAAATTGCCATTCCACTACACAGGAATACATAGCCTGTTTATGACCTTACGGTATGCAGGTCAGACAAGTACCCAACATCTGCATAGACAATCTAGTTCAAATCTTAATTCTTTCTGTAGAACAATCCAAGGTCCTTGCTTCCTTGGAGATATCGAAAGATGTCCTTTATGCCCAGCCAATGCCTTTTGGTAGGTTCTACATTGTACCTTGCTAACAGGTTCACGACAAATGCAATGTCCGGTCTAGTGCAGTTTGCTAAATACATGAGTGCTCCCACTGCACTCAAGTATGAATTCCGGTCCCAGGACTTCCTCCCTCTCTTCCCTAGGTCGGAAAGGATCTTTTTCTTGCTGTAAAGACCTCCTGATCATCGGTACTTTCGATGGGTATGCCTTCTCAACGCCAAACCTTTCTAACACCTTCTGGGTGTAGGCCGACTGATGTACCAAGATTCCTTCAGGGACATGTTCAAGCTGCAGGCCTAAGCAGAATTTGGTCTTGCCCAAATCTTTCATTTCAAATTCTGGCTCCAAGTAGGAGCTTGCTTCTTTTATATCTTCCATTGTCCCGATGATGTTCAGATCATCTACATATACTGAGATAATATAGAATCCATTCTGGGATTGTCGTATAAGCACACAGGGACAATCTTCATTGTTCGTGTAGCCTTTCTTGCAGAGAAAGTCGCTTAAGCGATTATACCACGTTCTGCCAGATTGCTTTAGTCCATACAGGGACTTTCCGAGCTTCACACTGTACATATTTCTATTTGCTCTGTCTTGGTTCGGGAGAGGAATTCCTTCAGGGACTTTCATATAAATCTCCGAATCCAAGTTTCCACAAAGGTATGCAGTCACCACATCCATCAATTTCATTTCGAAATTCAAGTTCACTGCCATCGAGATCAAATATCTAAAGATAATTCCACTCATGACTGGGGAGTAGGTTTCTTCATAATCAACTCCAGGACGTTGAGTGAAACCTTGTGCTACCAACCTTGCTTTGTATCTCACCACTTCATTTCTTTCATTTCTCTTTCGAACAAAATACCCACTTGTGCCCTACAGGGTGCATATGGGGAGGTGTGCGGCATACGGCTCAAACACTTCTCTTTTGTTCAGAGATTGCAATTCTGTTTCTATTGCCTTCTTCCAATATTCCCAATCTGATCTTTTCTTACATTCAGCTAGCGATGCAGCCTCGAGATCAAGATCGATGATTGTGGCAATTTTCTTTGCGAAATAGATATCGATATTGGCTGTTGTCCTGTTCATGGACTCTCCCGTGTGCATATAATTTATAGATATTTCTTCATGAGTTGCTACTTTTGGAGCGATTGCTTCTTCTGGAGCTTCTCCTAGCACATCGCTTCTTCCAATTGTGGTGGCAAGTCCCTTTAGTTTTCGGCTCCGATGTGTGCACACACATCCATGCCGACTTTTTCTCCCATGGGGATATTCAGATCCGGTATGCCCTTTTCTGAAGGTGTCATACTTGTGTCAGGTCTCAACTGGCTCCCCTTCTCGTTCTGGGGGACTTCAGTGATCAGCTGTGGTAAGTCCTTCTTATCCTTTTTCGCCGGGCGTCCCCGGTTACTTGGGATTCGAGGAGCCAGAGTTCTCGTCCTTTTATTCTGAGGCCTCTGGACGGGAATAGAGATACCTTCTCCTTTCTTTGGGATTTCAACCCTCTCCGGTGCATTGTGTGTAGGCACATGCGACTTAGTCACGCTCTTCAAATCACTAAAGTGATCAGGCAGTTGGTTTACTAATGCTTGCAAGTCAATGATCTTCTGGACCTCTTTCTCTGTTTCACTAGTGCGCGGGTCATGTGCAAGAATTCCCGTGGCTTCCCACATAATTTTCCGACATTTTTCATCAAGGGGTTGATTTTCGCCCCCTAATGTTGAGAAATTATCCTCATCAAAAATGCAATCAGCAAAGCGGGCGGTATACAAATCACCCGACATGGATTCCAAATACCTGATTATAGATGAAGTCTCATAACCAACGTATATCTCAGCCTTACGGAGGGGGCCCATTGCGGTACGCTGCGGAGGGGGTATAGGTACATAAACATTGCATCCAAAACTCCTGAGATGAGAAATTTTCGGTGGTGATCCTTGCACTAGTTGCATAGGTGAATGGATGTTGTAGGCCGATGGTCTAAAATTGATGAGATTCGCTGCATGTAGGACTGCATGTCTCCAACATGTAGCTGGCAAATTACAATTCTGCAAAAGGGGTCAGGCAATAAACCTAATTATCTTGATTAAAGCCTCTGCCAGACCATTCTGGGTATGGACATGCGGTACCGAATGCTCAACTGCAATCCCCATCGCCATGCAATAATCACCAAATAACTTTGAAGTAAATTCTCTAGCGTTGTCCATTCTGATGGACTTGATGTGATGATCAGGAAACACATTTCTAATGCGAATGATCTGCGAGATCAGCTTTGCGAAAGCATGGTTTCTTGTGGACAATAGACCAACATATGACCACTTCGAGGAAGCGTCAATTACCACCATGAAATACTTAAATGGCCCTGAGATAGGCTAAATGGGATCGCAAATGTCTCCTTGGATGCGTTCCAGGAATGCAGGGACTTCATCCTTCAGTTTCAGAGTGAAGGGTCTAGTAATTAATTTCTTGGTGGCACATGCAGGGCACACAAAATCTTCGTGATTCAGGGAATTCTTCACATTAATATTATGCCCTTGGGAATTCTTGATTATGTTTCTCATCATCCTAACTCCTAGGTGGTCTAATCTGTCATGCCAGAGACAGAAGAGTTCAGAGCTTCTAAATACTGTCTTCAAAACAGTGTAGGCTGCAAGTGCCTTGATGTTTATATAATATAGCCCAGTTCCTAGTGAAGGAAGTTTTTCTAATACCCTTTTTCCATTCTCTTCGCGCTTCGTAATGAGCAGGTATTCCTTACCGTACTCTTCTTCAATCCCAACGTGGAAACCATTGACGCGAATATCCTTAAAACTTCGGAGAGTTCCAGTCGATTCTGGGTACAATAAGACTTCTTCAATGAAAATACTTAGTCTCTCTTAAGACAGTATTCGTTGTGCCGCTATTGGCTAAGCACACTTCCTCCATAGGGTGCCACACGCGTTCTAATATAAGGTATTTTATTAACATGTATTAGAAGGCATTCAACACATAAATAAAATACTCCAATATCAGAACATATCATGCTATTATAAACTGAATAAATGAATAAATTATTTCAAAATCATCCAACCATGATGAGAGAACAAATGCTAAAGTACCATCCATGCAAGTTCTAACTTGTCCATTTAACACAAAATAAATTACAATTAAAGTCTAATGCATTCTATGCATCAGACTGAATCAACTAGAAAATCAGAGACTTCTTCGGCTATCTTCTTAGGAGTGATCTTCTCTTCGAGAGAAATCATGGCGGTGGCTGCCTTTAGGTCGTAAGGGGGTGCTACTACCGGGATGGCCTCAACCTCCATCAACTCGGGCAGCTGTTCAGGATGCTCCCCCTCAACTGCTGCAAAGTGGGCTTCAGGCTGCCCTTTGCCATCCTTCTTCTTCTGGGCTTGGTGGGCATCAATGACATGCTACGGTTCTTTGCAGATCCGCGCCCAATGCCACCACTTGCCACACTTGTAGCAACCTTGGTTCTGCTGACCATAGGTCTTGCCACTCTTCTTAGCCTTTTTGTCACTCGAAGCATCTGACTTGCCTTTCTGGGCAACGGCCTTACCCTTCTTCCCCCTTCTCTTCATCAAGGACTTTCGCACCTTGTAGCTCCCGGCGTTTGCCTCACAGCCAGTGGAGCTCCCCGGTGGCTAAGTGACATAATTCTTGCGGAGAAGTTCGTCCCGAGCCTCCGCAACCTACATCATATCAATCAATTCGGCGTACTCCTTGTAGCTGTCTTGACGATAGTTGCGGGCGGATTGAACAGCATTGGGGTGAAAGGTGGATAGGGTCTTCTCGATCTTCTGCTCATCTGTGATCTGCTTGTCATAGAGTTGAAGATTGGTACAAATCCTGTGCAGGGCAGAATTGTACTCCCCAACCGTCTTTAAGTCGGCAAACCTCAGTCTGATCCACTCTTACTCTGCTTGAGGAAGAATGGTGTACTTTAGCCTCTCAAACCGCTTCTTGAGTGCAGTCCAGAGTGCTAGAGCGCTCTTCTCCGCCATGTACTCATTCTTGAGAGTGAGGCAGACGTGGTGCTTGAGAAAATGAAGTGCCTGATCATTCTCCTCAGGCGTGGGTTGGGTGTCATGTAGTCCGCCAATCCCGATAGCCACGCGGAGCTTCTTAGCTCCAAGCACTATCTCGACATCGGATGCCCACGTCAGATAGTTTTGGCCATGTTGGGCCAGCTCCTCGAACTCCCGGTTCGTGATGCCAGTCATCTACATGTGTATGAACGGAATAAATAAGTTTACTGCTGGTAAACATGCATGGAATAATTTACTGCTGGTAAGTAAATGGTACAAATGGTTCTCACAATGTTTCATAATTTTCTATGCATTTTCTATAAATTTTACTGCTAGTTTTAGTGATTAAAAGCAATTTAAATAATTACAATTAACCAAAAAGACAGTAAATAAATACAGATAATAATAATGGCAGAAATAAATAAGCTTCAAGTGCTAAAAATAATTCAAAATTCGGATTCCCGAGGCCCTTTTATGCTAGAATATGAATTTTCAAGGAATTCTACAATTCCCGAGGGTTTCTACGCAAATTTTCAGTTAAGAGAAAAATTTGGCATAATTTCATGATTTTTCGAGGGGTTTTCTGCAAAAATTCGAGACCCATTCGTAAATCTGAGGGCCTATTCATAATTTTTGGAATTACCGAGGCCTCTCTGCAAAATTCAGGACACATATGTAAACTTTAAAAGCTTATCAGTAATTTCCATAAAATAGGGGGGCTTTTTTACAAAATTCACCGCCCCCCTCGGCCGGACCTATTTTCTCCCCCGGCCCACCTCCTCTCGGCCCATTCGGACCATTGGTTGCCGGCTCAAACGGGGGGCAGGGGTAGGGGATGGGTTTCCCCTACCCCTATACACACGGGTGGTGGCACGCGGGGAAGGCCGCTTCAAGTGGCGGCTCAGGCGCGGCGACGGCGCGGGGAAGGCTGCGTGGACTGGAGTGGCGCACGACCAAGGTGGAGCCGGCGGTAGGCCGGAGCGGGCGGAGGCGACCGGCGGCGGCTCGGCTTCTTGGCGAACGGTCGGCCGAGGCGCGCGCGGCTTCGGCGAGGCGGCCGTGCCTCGGCGCGCCCATATGGGGCGGCAAATCCAAACCGAAGCGTTGATTTACGACGGCCCGGCGCGGCGGCGGCTCGTGAAGGGGCAGCGTGGCCATGGCGACGGCTCGTGCAGGGCGACGTGGCGATGGCGACGACCCGTGCGAGGGCGGCGTCGCCCAAAGCCAAGTTGGCCCATGCGGGGGCGGCGTGTCGGAACCCGGAGCAACAACTCCAGGATCATCTAGTGCACACAGTAGAACAAAGATAAATACCAAGCACAAATGAACAACCTTATTAAATAAAAGAGTATGGTCTTATGGCCAAGTCTTACATCACATTGGCAAAGATAAATAAAACTACGGAAGCAAACTGAAAAGAAGCGAAGTCCAAGTCTGCCCACAGGCAAACGACAGTAAGATTCGGCCTACTCGTCCAAGTCTTCACCGTAGTCGACGACATCTTCCTCTATATGGAGATTGCAAGGTGAGTACAAACTTGTACTCCGTAAATCACATGGAGAAATGCATAATAATGATAAAGGCATCAATGGAAGGCTTATAGGGTTAGTTTGCATAAACAGCATTTAAGGAAATACAATAAATAGATTGAAAATGTTGAATTTAATATAGTATGTAAAAACAATACTTATAAATGAAAATAATACTGTCAGTGCAGGCTCCGACCAAACACCATCCTATTCTTGGGCATCCCACACGGACCATCTTTTCGAAAAGATCACGTATGGATTCTGTCCATCCACACGCTTTCACTGCGCAACTCCGATGAATTCCATCCACCAGGTTTCAATCTCAAACGGATTCCATCCAACCGCAAGGTTTTCAAAAATATTTTTGAAAAACAAAGTCTAATTCATGAAAAACCTTTACTTAGCATGCCCATGACCGTGGGCACGGCTATCCAGGATAGATTATATACTCTGCAGATGTTGTACAGCTTTACCCATAAGACACGATCATCCCTTTTTGCCACTAGATTACACACTTCCTTAGGTGTGCTTCGAGGAGTCGTGACAAGGCCTTTACAATGCAAAGCCTTCAACCTGGCCAAGACAACTCTAAGGTTTCACCCCAGTAAGGAATCCACCAGACCAGGACCCCCTCTTGAGCCTGAGTGAGACTTCACATGGCTTAACCACGCTCACTCAAGTGAGACTTCTCATGGCACCAACCACGCTCACTTTCAACCTACAACTTGACTCAGGTTGGGACTTTGCAAATTATTCAGTCATGGCTGTCCCATACCAGCCATGTGGTAGTACGATAGGGCTTTGCAACAGTAGTTCACAGATCGGTCCTTAATTGACTTAGGCCCAACCACCTATCCCTGTGCACGACAGTCAACCCTGTGTCTTCGAAAAACAGGGCATGCCGGCACCCACCACCTAACCAATTGCCTAAGTTTAAACCAGTTTTTATATTTTATTTTCAAAATATTTCATAAACCTCCTTGACTCACCAAAGTCAAGAGTACATTTGAAAAGTTTATCATTTTATGTGAAAAGGTATTCCAAAACAAATATTATGTCTAAGCAGCTCTAAGCATTTGATATAAGACTCTCTAGCCAATACTAGGGTACTAACTAGAGTTTTAATCTAGGGTGACAAGGTATAAGGAATTCAATATCAACGGAGGAATTTAACAAGTAGGCATTAACTATATTTAAAACTGAATTAAAATACGTTGAATAAAAATATGCATGTAGGATACTTTAAAACGACATAATTTTATTTTGAAATTTGGGATCAACAAAATCAAGGAGTGTGACTTGCCTTGCTGTTCAAATTGGTGCAAACCTTCGTCTTTGAATTCTCCTGAATCGTCGAAGTCTACACGTAAAAATAACCCACTAAATTCAAATAAATTCAAAATAAATTCAAATAAATTTCAAATATTTGAATTGAGGCTAGAAATGGATAGAGGGGAATTTTTTATGAATTTAGAAATTTGAATGGGCTCAATCGGAGTTAGGACGAAAGAGAACGGGCTCTCGGAAGTTTGAAATCAGGGAAAAAGATAAAAGGGATTTTCTGGAATTATGTTTCTAAAGGAAAATGGGAATTATGACGTGAGCACTGAATTTCTTTTCAGCCGAATTATTTTTCAACTGGAAAATAGGATTTATGGCGTCAGCATGACATCAGCCCTTAGGACCAGAGGCTGACAGGTGGGCCCCGGTCCATGTGGACCGAGTCCACAGATGAGGGGAGTGTCCGAGGTGGCACGGGGGTGAGGTGCGGCCTGCATGGTGCCCATGGGGCAGGAGGGGCCGAGGTGGCCGTGGCGTGGCGTCGGGTGCATTCGAGATAGGGGAGCGAGGGGATGCTGTTGGTACCTTCGGCGAAGCTCGACGACGAGCGGAGGTGGCCGGCGACATGGGAGAGGCGGTGGAAGCGCTTGGGGCGGCGGCAGAGATGGGGAATTGAGGACGGCGGGAGGTGGAGTGAGGGACGGGGCTGCTCGGGGTCCCTTTTATAGGGGGAGAGGGGCGGCGCGGCGAGCTAACGGCCCGCACGATAATGGCGGCGGCGGCCGTTGAGGAGAGGTGGGGAGTGGGAGGTGGGCGCGGAGAAGGAGGGAGGTGGGTGCGGGGAGTGGGCGCACGAAGAGGTGACGTGGCAGCGCCTGCGCGGGGACATGGCCGAGGGGCGGAGGCGAAGCTCTTAGCGGCGGGTGCGAGAGGAAGGAGAAGGCGGCCGGGGTGGCTAACATGCGGGCCCGCGGAGCAGACAGAGACGGAGGGAGACGGGATGCGCGGGCGAAGGAGATTAAGCCGCGTGGCCAGGGGAATGGATCAGGTGGCCAGGAAGAGTAGTGGCGGCGGATGGAGAGGATGGGCCGAAGCGCATGTGTAGCTGATCTAGGCCGCACACGTGTCGCCCGATGAGAGGGGATAGGCAGGACGAACGGGCGGTTGAGTAGCGGCGACGTGGATGGATCAGAGCCGTCCACGCATCGGCCGCAGGGGGAAGGGGTTTTAATATTTTATTTTGATTTTAATTTTCAGAAAAGCCCGGGAAATTCAATAAAGCTCATAAAAATATGAAAGACATTCCAAAAATTCTAGAAAAATTCACAGAAGTTTCTAGAAATGTTTTGGACTTAATAAAATTATTTCCAACTCAGGTTGGTATTTAATTTTTATACTTATAATACTTTTAAATTTCAAAATAGATTCTAAAACTCCAAAAAATTCAGAAAATCCAAATAAAAGTCAAATAAATCCAAATAATTAATTTGAATTAGGATTTTTATAGAAAATCAAAATATCATTTTATTTAATAATATTTTTAGGTTATCACTTAATTTACTTTTCAAATCAGACCTTTTCAAAAACAGAAAATGAAGGCAAAGCAAAAATAAAACTTAGGCAACAAAAATACTTATTTTAATTTATATTTATATTTTAATTATTTATTTATTTATTTATTTCTATTTTAATAAAAATCTGGGCTGTTACACGGCGGTCGGCTCGGCGGCATTGTCGTCGTCTTGCGGCGCGGCTGCCGCCGTGCACGTGGCCAAGAGGGAGCGGCGGTGGACCGGCGTCAGGCCGGTGGCCAGCACATACGGGGCCGGTTGGCGCCATCTTTGTATGTGACAGCCGTTCTGGGCTACCGTGCCAAATGTTTTCTCTTTTTTCATATTTTTTCTGATCTACAGTGCAATCAACATCTACCCCATGATTCAATCTACCGATCGACATTGTGCCGGCGACTTCCAGTCTGCTCGCGGTAGATTAGGGCAGATTTGCACCGTAGAAAATTAATCTAGAACGTGAAAGGCGAAATTTACAACGATCTAGATAATTCAATCTATTTAGGCTTCGATGATTACTTTCGAATCACCGGAGCAAAGTCGTGCTGATAACGTGTTGAGGAACAGTCGCTGGCGACCAGTCCGATCGATTCCTCTGCTTAGAACAAATCGAATAAATCACAGAAAATAGAATAATAGATTGAAATAACACAGAGAGGCAGAGAAAACTCCTGATCTTTCTTTATTAATTTCTGATTGCATATGTACAAAATATGCTAGTACGGCTTCCTATTTATAGTCTCCGGTGAGGTACCCACCATGGGCCAGGACTGCTGGTCCAGACCTAGGTTTCCTAACATTGCATATCTTTTCTCTACTGATGCTTCCGTGATTTGAGATTTGCCTTTTTCATTTTGTAACGTAGGGCCAGCAGCTAGCGTCAATTTTTTCACTACACTCGAGTGAATTTAGCAGTGATATTTTGTTTCACGCCAGATTGTTAAAACCTTACACTAAAGCTGAATAAATCTTGCATGTAGGTATAAACAGTATATATGCACCATCAATGCAACAAGATCAAAGATTGAATTCATAATCTGAGCCATTGATAAATGGGCCGAAATGGGGATTCGCTTATCTTAATCATAAGTATATTAAACCTGGGAGTTCCCGGCCGCTCGCCCGTGCCATATCAACTTTTATGCAAAGAAACCCCTGTATTTTTTGAAATCACATAAAGGTCCTCGGTTCTCGCAAAAAGGTTCATACCAGGTTTTTTCGAAAACCCCCTCCACTTCACTGAAATTGCGTATTCTTTGTTAGGTAGCACCCCGTGGTTTTCTAAAATAGCGTAAAGGTCCTCGGTTCTGCAAAACGATCCCTGCCAGGTTTTTTCCCGAAAACACCCTCCACTTCACCGAAATTGCATATTCTTTGTTGGGTAGCACCCCACAGTTTTCTAAATTACGTACGGGTCCTCATTTAGTTACATACAGGTCCTTACAGGTTCTCGGTTTTTTACGAAAAGGCCTTTGGTTTTCTTGAAATTACGCATGTGTCCTCGATTTTTTAAAGAAACTCCTTGTGAATTATTGTCTCTTTTACTTTGATCCACACGGTAGCTAGCGCAGCGTGCCGCCACGCGTATACTGCTAGTCTACATAAAAGCTTAGTACAAAAGACGACACATGATAGCACCACATCATCTATTTTCTCTCTAATGTCCGATTTCAGATGGAACAGCCACAAATGCATAGAAGAAAGAGAAACATGAAGTATAATCTAGAACCCGGCCACTACAAATTTCTAGATTTTTTGGGATTACTAAAACTAAACGTATGAGTAGATGTGTCCTCGGTTGCATGCTTAGGCAGCGAAAACCTAGTGGAAAAAGTACAAGATTTCCGCGCAACAATCGTGCAGGTTCAATTTTAGTTTCCGTTAATTTCCAATGGAGCGACTGCATGCTGCATCAACCATCAGATCACACAATCCGGATTTCTTATTAAAAAAAAGAGATACACTACAACATGTTAGATTTTCTAGCGCGTCTAGTTAATTTCCCCTGAACATAGATATGCTAGCTTCAGACATAATTGCCATGCATTTTAGTCAAATTCACATAGAACTTAGTGCATCTTTAGTGTATTAAACCGATATCGATTTAAAGTTATGTCACATAAGTATTCTAGAAACTAAACTTATTTTTCTCTAATATACTAAACCGATTTTTACTAATAACTAGGATCCACGTTACATTAAAAAACCACAAAATAATAATACATCTCTCAACTGTACTCTCTGCTATGTAGTTGTTTAATGCTCATATGAATTATTTAATGCTTTGAATCGAATCCTAAATATAGTCCAGTTCTATGTTTTTTTTGTTAGAATTGATCCCTTCAATATATTAAATCGATTTAATATTTTCTCTCTTCTCATTTAAACTAGCTAAAATTCAACACTGGAGGTGATCTTATAGTATCAACGTAACTAACAACGTGTCAGGGTGTAATGGAGCTATCCATCGTAGTCAAGGACGCAAGAGGACAGTTTGGCATGCAAATCTCCCATAAACCATGAGATATTTTATCATTATCATCAATAACCTTAGTCATCCGTGCGTGCTTCTACGGTGATTTACTTTATCACTTCTGTACATATCTTGGTAATTAGACAGAAGATCCGCTAATTGAATATACTCCCTACTTTCATTAAAAAAATATGATGCTTTAGAATGGGTGCGGTCAAATTGCTCTAACTTATTAATTTGACCGCTTCAATAGATCATGAAAAAATGTTGCCATAATTTCCAAGCACTTAGTTGAGCGCTGGCTTATAACTTTTCACTGTAGCTAGCTTATTATTCATTGTACTGATAGTGGCTTATTTGGCATAATTAAATTTAAAAATTTAAAAGAGAAAAACAAATTAGCCCATCACAGACAATGCCAAGAATACAGAAAAAAAGAAAAAGTAAGAAAGCCCTAAAAAACCAAAAAATTAGAAAAAGACGAAACTTAGGTATAGTAAATTAAAAGTCAGAAGCTGAAACTAAAACGAGCGGGTGCCTCAAGAGAAAGAGCACCCGGTGAAGCCAAGTCGCACACGTGTCAACACACAAGTGGCTCAGATGTATGAACTAGTCTGATCTGAGTGAGGTTATCTTGGAAAATCTCTAAGCATGCGGATAAGATAAATGGAAATCATTGTTTTCGCACGTGTGGGCGTTGGTTGAATGGCACACACAGTCATTTGAGCGAAGTCACTGTGGCACATACATCCATCTGCGAAGTATAACTGTCTGAGCGAAGTCACTGCTGCAGCACAAAAAGTTCATAGCTCCTCCTATTGTTACGTACCTTCTATTGAATTTTTGAACTGCGAGATGTGACTGCTTATCAGGGAAGTAAGGTTGCATAGCACCTCTTATTGTTACGTAGTTTCATTGATTTTTGTCATAATGTGAAGTTACTATGTCACCTTTCCCTATTGTTAGCTTCATTGATTTTTGTACCAATGTTCTAGTTATCTATTATTTAAATCAAGTTGAATTTTTGTGCAAACTTTTACTTTAGGTAAATTATGGCTTTTGATTCCAAATTTATGATATTGCTTGAAAATTATACTCATTTTGCTTCCATATGTATCTTCAACTTGCTTTCGAATTTATACCGATTTGCTTCCAAATTTATGCCAACTTTGTTCTCAAATTTAAACTAATTCGATTTTTTGGACAAAATTTGCTTTAGGTAAATCATGAATTTGCATTCAAATTTAAAACCATGCTTGCAAATTATTCTCATTTTGTTTCCATGTGTATCCAAGTTGCTTTTAAATTTATAGCGACTTGCTCCTAAATTCAAAATTCATGCTGACTTTGTTCCCAAATATAAATTAATTTGAATTTTTGTACAAAATTCAATTTGGATAAATCATGAATTTTTTACAAATTTATTAACTTGTTTGACAATTATACTCATTTTGCTTCCATGTGTATATAAACTTGCTTTTGAATTTATACTGACTTGCTCCCTAGCGGAATTAAAGGTGTGCATCATAGCAATATAATATTTGTGTAACAAGGAGTGCATGTAGCAATATATAGAACCAGTTATATGGTGCACATATCAGCAATTACATAGTATATAGCATATGTGGGCGTGCAGTTAAAATCACATACGCACACACGCGTGGAACGTAGACGTGTCCTAAGATAAATTATATGGTTAACTAAACCCATGTGTTAATATCCGACACGGATCACATCTAAGTTGACCACCATAGTGGCCGAGATGATCGATCAGATTACAATATTTACATGTCGATTAATTGCTTCACATGATCATTCACTGGAAATTAACTAAATTAAGAAACTCGAAGGATGGTGAATTTCATGCTAAATCACACAGAAGAAGCTAACCTAGGTGAATTTGAATAAATAATGTAGAAATGTTAGATCTTCTTGCCATCAAATGAGCACTAGTTTGTCTACAGAGTACAGACTAGTCTCTGGGCGTACTTTTGTGGTAAAGCAAAGTTGTTTGACTGGGTTGCTGAGGAATTAAACCTAGCGGCAAATTCATGTGTCGTATGGGTTCTCAACATTACCAAATGATAAGAACAATGTTATGGTAATCTTGCCTATATCAGATAGCACATTGAGTAAAAATGACATTATACTCACAAAAGTTGCTAAGACAGGTGGAGGGTTGTAGGAAGCGTGAGCGATCCACGCCAACCACATCCTAAAAACCCGATTCGCCCTTTCTCGTGCAAGACTTGAGTGACTACCATTTCGGAGACACTACTCTTCCCATGTAGGTGCATGCCAAAGCTGGAGCGAAGAAAACCAAAAGCAACTAAGTGCAAGAATAGTGAGAATGAGTGGGAGAGGGAGTAGAAGATGAAGCAATTTCCTGATCACCTCCTCCCTTTAACCATGAACTAGTAACTGATATATTAAACACAATTTACTGTGTTGTAACATCTGAATTAATGCACACTTCTTCAATACAAAAGGTTAGTTACATGTGCAAGTTAACATTTATGCAAGGTGCAAAAGGAAGTAGCGCCTTTGCAAGCAGTCGGGCCTGAAATTGCAGCACCATTCATGCACACGCCACGCGTGGGCAAGCGCACGCGCGTCATCGTCCTTTGCTTTCTTTCACCATAGCCATACCAACTCTTCCTTATAAATAGGTGTGACTCTCTTTTGGTGAGCAATATGGGACTATTAGTCACACCACTTGTCATGCATGAGTGGGTATTTGTGATTTATAGAAATTATTATTTAGATTGGGGCCCCAAATACTCCAACAATCCTTTGCTAGATCTCAAAGGCACCTAGAGATTTCTCACTACGTTAAAACACTATTAATATACCAGTTTTTTAGTGGAGACATGATTAGGGTTGAACATCCAACTAGAATATCACTAGGCCTTGAATTGATGGTTTTGTGTAGACAGGTTTCACTTAGGACCTAATCTAATACTTGGCTGCTGATAGGCTACCCCTCGGGTGGAGCATATCGGTCAAATTCCAATGTCTCTTCATGAGCTTCCTAGAGAGTTCCCACATCTCATGGACTATAACCAATAGTCGGGCTCATATAGATGTGTTCTTATAAGAATACCCTGCAGGTTGGTATCTTACTCTTTAGAGCCTCAGAACACATTAAGACAAAAATCATCCTACCATATAATAATAGGAGTACTACATCTCCAATGAAGTGGTTAATTAACATTAGGGTGTGCTCTCCAATTACATAGGCAGTTTATTTTTTCCTAAGAACCTACTTCAAAGGATCTCTGATCATATAGGGTGGGTTAGCACTGTGCGTAACTCAAATATGTCTCAAACCCATCTCCTTAGATGCATTATCAGTCACGTTTCGCTACAATCCCTTTGTAAAGGGATCTACCAGATTTTTAGCTATTTGAATATAATTCACAGCTATCACTGTGAAGTTTCTCAATTTTCTAATAGTCTTTAGTCGCCGTTTCACGTGTCTTGAGGACTTCATGTTATCATTAGCACTTACCACCTTTACGATAATTGTTTGGTTATCACTGTACATAAGGATAGCCGAAATAGGTTTCTTAACCACCGGAAAGTCCATCAAGAGCCCACACAACCACTCAGCCTCAATGGTTGCTGAGTCTAGCACTGTGAGTTCTACTTCCATGGTTGACCTCATCAAAATGGTCTATTTAGACATCTTCCATGAAACAACAGCTCCACCTAGAGTGAACACATATCCACTCGTAGCGTTAATCTCATCAGCATCTGATATTCAGTTAAAATCACTATATCCCTCAAGTACACTAGGATACCCTATATAGTGAATTCCATAGCTCATTGAGCCTCTCAAATAGGGCAAAATCCGCTCAAGTGCACACCAATGATCATCTCCTGGATTAGAAGTAATCGACTTAATTTGGTCACAGCAAAAGAGATGTCAGGACGGGTAACACCAGCTAGGTACATGAGTGAACCAATGATCTGAGAGTACCTCAATTGATCTTTTCCTAGTCTTTTGTTCTTTTCAAAGTATTAGACTAGGATCATATGTTGTTGAAAAAGGCTTACTGTCCATATAGCCAAATCGGCTCACGACCTTTTCCACATAATAAGATTATGTGTGAGTAATCCTATTATCCTGTCTGATCAGTTTGATGTTTAATATAAGATCAGTGTCTCCTAGATCCATCATGTCAAAGCTTTGGGATAGAAATATTTTGATCTCATTTATCACATCAATGTTTGTCCCAAAGATAAGTATATCATCAACAAGTAAACATAGAATTACTCCTTTACCCCCACTATGATGGTAGTACACACCTTTGTTAGCTTCATTTACCACAAAGCCTGCAGATGTTAAAATTCTATCGAACTTCTCATGTCATTGCTTAGGTGCTTGCTTTAGACCATACAAAGATATCCTTCTCTAACTCTCTATTAAGGAAAGCCATCTTTATGTCCATTTGATGGACAAGAAGACCATGTGAGGCAGCCAAGGATAGTAATCCTCAGATGGTAGTTAACCTGGCAGCAGATGAGTAAATATCAAAGAAATCTTCGCCTTATTTTTGGGTATAACCCTTAGCCACAAGCGGAGCCTTGTACTTCTCAACAATATCATCAGGCCTAAGATTTTTCTTCAACACCCATTTGTATCCAACTGGCTTACACCCAATTGGACGATCGGTGATTCCTAAGTTTCATTAGTGATAATAGAATCCATTTTGCTACAAATAGCATCCTTCTAGTACTATGCATCTGAAGATGAATATGCCTCTGAAATGGTTCTGAGAGTATCATCCATGAGGTACAAAGTGAAGTCATCACCAAAGGATTTTGCAATCCTTTGTCTCTTGCTTCTTCTAGGAGCTACAATACTACCATCCTCCTCATGTATACTATCATATGTCTGTTCATAATGAACACTAGGTTCAGGAGTTAAATCGCTTTTTTGACTAGATGAGCTATGTGAGTCTTTCATAGGAAATATACCCTGAAAGAATGTAGCATCATGAGGTTCCATTATCATATTGATAGGCATGTCTGCCATCTCAAATTTTACTACTAGAAATATATAATCTAAACTATGTTGAGCATACCTAGAAAAACACAATCAACTATTTTAGGTCCAGGTTTGCGTTTCATGGTGATTAGCATATTTACTTTTGCCAAACACCCCAAAATGCACAAGTAGGGGGATGATGGTTTTCTTCCTCTCCATCCTTCGTACGGAGTTACCTCACTATTTTTTAGTAGGAACTCTATTTAGGCCATGACACACGGTCAACATAGCCTCCCCCTACTATGCCTTAGACATTCCCACATTTTCTAACATGGCGATAACCAAGTCAGTTACCGTACGGTTCTTTCTTTCGGTAACCCCATTTGATTGAGGAGAATAAGGAGGTGTCCTCTCATGGATAATTTCATATTCTACACAAAATTGAGAAAAATCATTTCAGAAATATTGTCCCCCCCCCCAATCATACCTAACTCTTTTTATCTTTCTATCTTGTTGATTCTCAACTTCAGCATATAAATTTTAAAGTAGTCTAATACCTCATCTTTTGTTTTCAGCAAGTAGACATAACAAAATCTAGTAGCGTCATCTATTAGGGTTTTGGGATCGAAAATATCCTTTCAATTCAAATACTAGCCATTTCTATCCAATGGTTGCCTAAATACAAGTTTTCATATTGAAAATGATGTCAGTCAATTTAATGCCCCCGGTATCTAAGCATGATCAAGCATTGCACTTAGATACGGACTTAGCACTAGTATATTTACCATTATCTCCGGGTGATAATGTTTATATTCAAAGTCCAAGAGTGGGAATAATAGCACAATTATTAATTAGGACTTAGTTATGAACTTAACATGAATATAAATTGCATAATAAATTACAGCATGCAAATTTAATAATTTAAATCAACATAACTTGCATTCAAAATGGTAGGTTCAATATAATTAAAGTATTGACTCGCCTTGCTTACAAGTTTGTTGGTCTTGAAGGTCCTAGTTCGGCTTGATCAATTGCTCCTCTTGGTCTTCCTAGTCTAAATGAGTGATTACAATGAGAATAGAATAAACACTAGATAAGGCAAATAAATGCAATTGAAAAGGCAAATGAACTGAAAAATTCATGATTTTACTCCCAGTAGAAAGATCTTCTTTTTATATGAATATAGAAATAAGTTTCATTGGACTTCAATTTAAAATGAGTGAGAACATGCCTTTGAAAGTTTAAATTCAGGAAAAATCCCAAAAATAAATAGAGGAGATAGATTGTCTCACTGATAGTTGGGCCCCATAGTTTTAATTCATTTTTTTAATTTATTTTCATATTAGAGATCATGCCAAAGGCTGACATGTGGGGCTGGCTAGATTTTAATTGGTTTATGAATTATTTTCTTTAATAAAATCCAATAGTGATTGACAAATGAGACCCAAGGAGTTTTTTAATTTATTTTTAGATTATTTCTTTAAGGAAAACGGGGAGTGTGACTGGTAGGTGGAGACAGCAAAGTGAAGATGGCCCAGTTGTCATTGACTCACAACTAAAATCCGGTTTAATTAGAATTCTTAATGTGTTAGGCCCACGCGACAATGGCTGATTATTACTAATTAATGAGTGTCATTAGTGGGAACTTAATTACTTCTTAAGACATCATTAATACTGATTAATTATCTATAATGCTTCTCTCACCCGAGCAGTGCGGCTTGTCGTGTTGATCGCTGGTGAAAGACACAACAGTGGTCACTGGCAAGGCTGTAACCTCCTAGTTTTCAATGCCTTTTGAAGTTTTTAAAAATAAAATTAACCATTTGGATTTTTTAATTAATTAAAGCTTAATATGAATTTTCATAAATTAAAAAGACTTAATATGAATAAAATAGACTTCAATTAAATTAAAAAAACTCCTGTTCGGTTCCTTGTGATGCAAAGAATTTTTGCATTTTCTTGGATTTTTGGAGTTTATTTGCTATGTCTTATAGCTCAATTTGAATTATCCCAATTTTTAAAAATAAAAAACCTTGGAAATTCCAAAATTCCCTTGGGCCAAATTCTTTTGCTCCAACCCATCTCCCTTCTCCTTTTGGCCCAGTCTTTATCTTTCCGTGTGTGGCCCGGTTTAGCGCAACCCAGCACAGCTCCACTCCCGCTGCCATGTGTAATCACCAGCAGCCTCTCTCTGTGTCATTTGCCACCTAGGCGCATCTATCATCCAACTGTTGCATCACCACACGTGCACTCCGCATTTCCCTCTCTACACCATCACTGACCAGTCGACCCCACAAGTCGGAGCTCCTATTCATCTTCTTTTTGTGTAGTCTCTGACTCGGATTCATTGACATGCCGCTATGGGAGTCCACCTTTGCCACACCTCCCAATACTATAAAAGACCTAGCCATAACCAAGAATCACACCCCAGAGCCATTCTCTTTTGAAACCCTAAAAGGCCACCTCCAATCACATCGCCAATCCATCGGATTTGAGCTTCCAACTGGTGCCTTGATCGTTAGCTCCATCGAGGTTTTTCACCACCGTCGGTAAGCTTCCAGCCTCACCATTATCTCATTCAAATTTGCAGCCTCAAGACCTACCTTGTCCCCACCTCGCTCTCCCTAGAAAGGCACCAAATCTATGAGTTCACCGAGTGAAGCTTCATCGTCGGCTAACTACGCCACCCCTTGGCCTTCGTGTTGCCGCTATCGAGTTCCCCCTCCTACTCCGATCTAGATACACTGTTTCGCGCCCACCAGCATACCCTAGATCACTGCGATGACCTCGTTGGAGAACTTCGCTGATTGGATCCAAAGTTTCAGTAGCCACGCTAGCGGCCACCTCAGCACACTGACCGACATGTTATCTTGTTTGTCCACTGTGTTGAGGCCATGTCAACTAAATACCTATTTTTCATAATTATTTTTATTTTAGAAAATCCAAAAATCTAAGGACCCACCTGTTAACCACTAGCCTGCTACTAAAATAAATCTAAAGGGAATATCCCAGAGAATATTCTCCTTTCTCTATCAATTTTTAGGAATTTATTTTCCTGGCAAACCTTCTGAGAGTGCGTTCTTCTCTGTCCGAACTCCAATTGACCCGATTGTCTTCCTAAATTCATCTAAAAGTAAGCTCTTTTGGTTTTGTTATTTTTTTTATTTTATTTGGATTTTATTTTTAGTTTATTTGTATTTCATTCATTTTCTCTCTTGTTAGATAACATTTGCGAATGAGCAGAAGCAGAATTTGAAGATCAAGAACTGGTAACAAAACAAGGCCAAGGCAAGTCATGACCTTTGATCATGTTGAACCTATTATTTCAAATCTAAGTATTATTATTTTATTTTAAATTATTATGCATTGTAATTTATTATGAACCTTTGTACTTGGTAGTTCTCAACCAATTTTGATTAAATCCCTCCTTTGAGAATTTGAATGCCATGATTCCTTTGTCACTATAGGATGGTTAATTATCTACTGATCTAATATTAGTATCCACTTGGGTTTTACATCTAGTATGCTTAGCCATGCTTATTGTTACATTGGGCTCATCATCACATTGATCAATTAATTAATTTTGACTTAATGAGATAGTGAATCATGGTGGTAGTCATAGTTATAAAATTTGTGTACCATGACATGGGTAGTGTCATTAGTATTGGTAAAATAAAATGGTTTTCACTTGGGTTAGTGATCATGCAGTAAAGGGGATGCAATTAGCACATAAGATGTGGATGCCTCACATGGGTATTGATAAGGACTTAACTTTATGAACCATTGATCTAAGCCATATCATGCAACCATATGTTTAGTATGGGATGGACCTAGTTAATTAATTTATGATGTTTCAACTTTGGTTTCACCATTGAGATGAATGTGGAGGTGGTTGTAACCATTGACTCACATAGATGCAAGAGGGGACTTTCCAACTAGGTGGTCAGCCTACTCGGCAGTAAAACCTTAGTGGGCAGAATCGGGTTAAGATTGAGTATTGTAAAGGCCTTGTGATAATTGTTTAGTTACACACCTTTGGAAGTGTGTCAGACGGACATTATAGGTTGATTATCTTTTGTGGATAAAGTTGTGCAACCTTTGCAGAGTATAAAACTATTCAAATAGCCATGTTTTCAGTTATGAACAATGCTCAATTATTTCACACGAGAGGTAGAATTTCATAAAACCTTGGTTTGGTTTGGTTGGGAAGTGTATGGTTAGTTCACTCATGGTTTATACAATTCCTTTGACTTATTTACTTATTACTCCTTTTCAAAGTGTGCTTTCAATCTATTTACTATATTTACTCTAAATTATTGCTTTCTATGAAATAACCACTCAATTATTCTTTGATAAGCATTGCATCATTATATAGCATCTTGTTACAAATGACTTGCTAGGTACTCTATGTACTCACGGCTATATCCTTTGTTGCTCAGTTGCTGAAGGAGAATCATATCATATAGACGTATTTGAGAAGGAATACTTCGACGACGTCATGGATTAAGACTTCGCTCCTCAGTTGATTCCTTATGAGCATGTCGAATAGTCACTGCATTTATTCTTTATTTTTACACTACTAATTTTTATTTAGGCCTATCAAGCTTTTATTTGTAAGCTTGACCACAATATCGCTACTCTAATAATTAATAATATTTACTTTTTTCATAGTTATTCATGATTATGGTTGATAATTCATCTATGTTGCAACTATGTGCACTAGCGTGACTCTGGACTACTGTAGAAAACACAAAGAGTCCATATTTGCATATTTGGGTCTTTACAAAGGCCCAAAATGGATTGCTGAGGTTGCACCACACTCGTAGGTGGCGGCAGCATTGCTGGTAGTGAGCCGTAGTGGCGACGCAATGGCATGCAGTGGCTGCTGTGGTCGGCTGCCATGTTAGCCATGGCGCCGATTGTGAGGAGGGCAATTAAAGAGTTCGGTGAGCATATAGGGGGTAGGGGAATTCAATGGAGCGATCGACAAGGTCAGAGGGGCAGTGTAGAGGTTTGGTGATGGTGGCCCAAGGCAAAGTGGTTAAGGATGACGGCTTCAGTGAGCTAGGGACGAAGTGAGAGGAAGGTAAGGGGTTGCTCCAAATGCAAGGAATTGGCTAAAGGCTCACTAGGGAGGAAACAGTAATGAAGGGAGCAATTTTGGCCGAAGAGGGAGAAGATGGTGGCGTCGGTGAAATTCACGCAAGGGAGAGCTCGATTAGCTAGAGGGGAGTGGAGTATGAACTATAGGGAGCTAATGCAAAGCTTGGTGGTGGCTTTTATAGGTGGGTTGGCAAGCTTGGGCATAGGGCATGGCGTGGTGACCGCTAGAGAGGGATGGGCAATGATACGGGTGTGATGTGGAAGTAGCTGGGGCACGGTCAACAAAGCAATGGCATGATGCAATAGAGTAGAGGCATGTGCACTGAGGCAACAGGATAGTGTAGAGTAGGGGCAGCACCACGATGGGTGGAGTGAGTGTGGCACTAGCGGCATTAACGCTGGGGCTTGGCTCAGTGATGGGAGGGGGTGCAGGGATGTGTTGGTGACATGTGGTGATGACAGTTTACAAGTGTGACATAACAACAGAGCAGGTAATGTTATGGGGATAGTTGCAAGCACACATGGGTGCTATCAGGGGTGGCGTGGCGCGAGCAGGGAGTGAGCACGGGTAGGGTGTGTGAAGTGTGTCGTGGCCAATCTAGTGTAACATCCTATTTTTGGAATGTAAAGTTTGCTTGGTGAAGTTCAAATTTTGAATTTGAATTCAAATTGTTCAACACAAAATTCAAACCAAATTCCAAGTTTTCAAAAATATCAAACCCTTTTTAGGCCTAGCCTAGCTCTTTTCTCCCCCTTTTTAGCCCACCTAGCCCCTGGTCTAGCCCTGGCTTAGCCCAGCATGGCCCTTGCCCTCCCTTAGATCTAGCACCATGCCTGAACCAATCTACTATGCTCGACACTCACTTGCACCCATGCCATGGATGCCCTCACTATACTGCCTGTGAGTTAGTCAGCTCCTGTGCCTCCATAATGTGTCACTACCTGCCCACGTGTGCCCCGTGCTAGCCCCACCTAGCGTTGCCCACGCTCCCGAACCCTCTCCTTCTCCTCTTCTCCTCCGCGCCACATTGTGTTCGCGCCGTGTCATCTCTGCATGCCATGATCAGCGTCAACCGTTGAGCCTTCTCTCCCTACCTTAAGTCTCCTCCTGCGTGCTCGTCCCTCGTGGTGACTCTACCTCTTGCTCCTATGTCGTGCCATGCGCAAGCGACGCCACCCTCGGTACTCCACGCTCACCATCATGGCACCCAATGACCATCTCCTTCCTTGCCCCCAATCGCTTCCCCGTCACCTTCGTTGCCACTGCAAGCCACCTGAACCACCTCCTTCTTCGGCTCTGGTCATTCCTGTCTTGAAGCAATCTCAAGCCATACTACGGCTCCGTCCAATGCCCTTGCTTGAAGCACTGCCCGAAGGTCCCAAAGCGATCCTAAGCCTTGCCACCCATCTTCATCCTCTCCGATACACCGCCTGCGATGTCCCCTTCCCGTCATTTTGGTCCTCCATCACCAGCTTGTATCGAGCTTCCTCGAGCACTACCGTCACTTTGAGTGAGTTCCTCTCTACCCCTAGACACTCCCTTAGCGATGAATTGCCTTCTAGTGCCATGTGATGTCGTAGTGCCATGCTCCCTATTCTGCCACTGCACAAGCTCATCGCCGGCCGCTGTAGCCTCCAAATATGCCCACGCTACCTCACCTAGAGGTTCGCATCGAGCTATAGAACCCATTTTGGGCCTCGCCTCTGACCACCGTCCTCCCTTTCGCCAATGACGAGTGTCGCCTTTCTTCAGCGGGAGAAGAGGACTGTGGCATAGTGGTTAGATTAAACCATGATTAGCTGAAGTGTTAATGGCCATCATTAGTATTGGTTAAGCCCTCTAACCCGTGGGCCCTCCCCGTTTAACTAAAGTTGTGTTCCTGTGACATGTGGGCCCTAATCGGTTAAGACTCCCTTTTAAATCAATTAAAAGCCTTGGATCCACTAACAAGTGGGCCCGATTTATTGTTTGCATAGTACACCGGTCCCTTCTATCACCTTAAAGATTTTTCCTTTTATGAAATAAATCAAATTTAATTTAAAATCCTATGGGGCCCATTTTTTTAGTCTCAATGAGCTTTTTCCAATAGAAAATAATGCAAAAATTAAATAAAACTAGTGGACCCCACCTATCAGAGAGAAAACTCTCTCTCTCTCTCCCCCTGTTAATTTTTTATTTAATCCAAATTAAAACTTTGGAGAGCCCATTCTCACTCATTTTAAATCTAAATTTAATAAAATTGGTTTCTAAATTTTTCTAAATTCAAGATTTATCTAATGGTAGTAAAATCATTATGTTTGTAGTTAATTTGAATTTTATTTGGATTTATTTCTGTGTTTGTGTATTTATTTTCTTTTCATTGTGATCATCCAAGTAGACGACAAGGACACAAAAGAGCTGCAGTACGACACGATTCAAGAATCTCAAGACCAACCTGCTTGAGAGCCAGGTGAGTCAATACTTTGAACATATTTGAACCTACATTTTACACAAATTTATATTCATTTAAATTATCAACTTGCATTAAATTATTTGTTATGCAAATGTGTGTCAAATGTATGGTTATAGATACATGCCTACTCAATGTTGCATTATTACACCATCCTTTGAACACCTGAATCATATAATCCTTGTCACCCTAGATACTTAATGGTAACTTTACTAGATATATGTCATTCTTAAGCATCATGCTAGTCTTGCTTAAATACCAGGGCATTAAATTGTCCTATCATCTTCTTTTAATCATAAAACTTGTTTTGCGTAGTCATTGGTGGGAAATAATTAGTATATTTGATATAACTTAGTTTTGTGCTTCACAAAATCCTAAAACTTACTGTTACCATATCTAGGCAGTTGGCATGATGGTTGGTGTGGATGTAGCTTGAGAATTGTTGTTTGTGGTAAGAACCGCCCAAATAACTTAAGGATTAAATCCTATTATAACCTCCCAATGTAAAATAGTATAATACAAGTCTATAATGGGTACGACGTGGCTAACTAATTTGCATTCACCAATGTGGTTTGCATCATTTGGAGTGACCCATGAGTTTGTCGCTGGTTTTAAGCCATCATTAACATGGGTCGTGTCACTGGTGTAATCCATCGTGTGGCACAAGAGGGAGTTTGGGTGTGGTGGACATAACCTCACTTAGATGAAACCTTAGTGGGTGTAATCTACACTGAGTGATGCATTGTAAAGGCCCTGTGGTGATCTTCTTGATTCACATCTCCAAGAAAATATGTGAAATATAACAAGTTGATTATCTCTTGTGGGTAAAGTTTAGAGAGCCCGTTCTCACTCATTTTAAGTCCATATTTAATAAAATTTGTTTCTAAATTTTTCTAAATTCAAAATCTATCTAATGCAAGTGAAATAATTTAGTTTGTAGTTCATCTAGATATATTTATGTGTTAGTGTTTTTTTACTTTCCATTGCAATCGTTCAAGTAGAGGACGAGAATGCAAAAGAGCCACAATATGACACAAGAATTTCAAGACCAACCTGTTGGTGAGCCAGGTAAGTCAATACTTTGATCATTTGAACCTATATTTTATACAAATTTATATTCATTTAAATTATCAACTTGCATGGTATTATTTGTTATGTAAATGTATGTTAAATGTAAGGTTATAGATACATGCCTACTAAATGTTGTATTATTACACCATCCTTCATACAATTGAATCACATAATTCTTGTCACACTAGATACTTAATGTTAACTTTACTAACTATAGGTTGTACTTAAGCGTCATGCTAGTCTTGCTTAAGTACCATGGCATTAAACTGCCTTATCATCATCTTTTATCATGAAACTTATTTGAGCAATCATTGGGAGAAATAACTTGTATATTTGAGATAACTTAGTTTTGTGCTTCTCAAAACCCTAAAACATCTTTGTTACCATATCTAGACGGATGGTATGATGGTTGGTGCGAATGTAGCACGAGAATTGTGGTTTGTTGTAAGAACAGCCCAAATAACTTATGGGCTAAATCCTATGCTAATTTCTCAATGTAAAATAGTACAACCATAAGTCTATAATAGGTATGACCTAACTAATTTATATCCACCAGTATGAGTTGCACCATTGGAATGACCTACGAGTCGTGTCATTAGTTTTAAGTCGTCATGGACATGGGTTGTGTCGTTGGTGCAAGTCGCCATGTGGCGCAAGAGGGGTGCAGGTGTGGTGGACATAACCTCACTCAGATGAAACCTTAGTGGGTGTAATCTACACTGGGTGATGCATTGTAAAGGCCTTACGGTGATCTTCTTGATTCACGTGTCCAAGAAAATATGCAGAATATAAAAGGTTGATTATCTCTTGTGGGTAAAATGTATAGTCTCTGCAGAGTATAAACTGTTGGAACAGTAATACCCATGGTTAAGGAAAGTATGGGAACTTAGTTGAGTTAGTATCCATTTCAAAAACCTTCGTGGGTGATATGAAAACTCATTTGGGTGGTTGTAACCTGAATTTGGCTTTTCCTCGATGGATGTAACCACGTAATAAAACATTAGCATATGGTGGATGGAACCATTTAACAGTGGAGAGAACCTACATTGTTATAAATATTGCAGACTTTCACTCTCTTTAATGAAGTGTGTTTTGGTTAAAATGTTAAGTCATAGGAATTTCTAATAATTGTATCTTTCAAATATTTGATTTAGAAAATAGAAAAAAAAAACCCGAGCCTACCTTTATTGAACTTTGCATGTATAAATATTGCATTTTGTGTGTTGGCTCTCAGAACATTATTGTTTGTGTTCACCCCCACTCATAAAATCCCTTAGAACCTATGACCTAGGATGCTACACGTACTATAAGTTGATGGTGAAGAAGATGGAGGAGATTATGATAGTCTCTAGTAATCTAGGTCTCACGTTAATCTTACTAACTAAGTTGGTATTTGTATGCACCAATATTATTTAAGTCTTTGATTAATATTGGTCACACACAAACCCTAGTCGTTTACCTGTGGAGAGATGTGCCCTCCCCTCTTGCTTTGGCTTCTGCTTCCACTTTATGTAATGTATCCTTTTGGCCTGATCGGCCCTATTGTAAACTTGACTTGATGTGGTCTATTTAAACTCTAATGATTATAATATTAATGTATCGTATGATTTACATCATGCATGAAATGATTCAATGATATATTTTGTGAGCATTATCTACTGATCAAGGGAATAGTGCAATGGTTTTATAGAGGATTCTGAATTGGCTAAGTCCAGGTCTGACAACTAGGGAGTGAGTGTGCATGGGGTGCGGTCTCGTATGCACGGCACAGTTGCCATGGGATCATCGCCAAAGTGCGATTGGTGAGTGGAGAGCCAGCTCGGGTGTGGCTAGGGCGCAACAAGCACAGGAGAAGAGGCGGGAGGTGGCAGGCCGAGAGCAGGTAGGCAGTGGTTGGGCGGATGGCGTCAGTAGGAAGGAGCAAAAAAGAATGGGCTGGGCCCAACGCTAGTTTTCCAAATTTCTATTTTTTTCTATTTTGGATTTAAGTTTGAATTTTTATTGTTTTCTTTTGCAAATTGAATTCTAAATTCTAAATTTTCAATTAAATTCATACTTGAGCTTAGTTTAGACTTGATTTGAAAATGGTTTACAATTTGAAATTTAAATTAATTGATTTTGATTTTTTAATTCCACTTTCCTATCCAAGTTTATTTCTTTCAATTTTAGCTCATGTTTTACTTTAATGAAATAAACTTTGAATTTGAATTTCAGTTTTGTTTCAAGTTTCCCTTGAATAAATTTTACAGTAAATTCTCATCTTTTTAGATTTGGCTTCTCATTCCAATTTGTTTTTTCTAATTAGATATTCTTTAACTTTAGAATTGTAGTTTCGTTTATTTATGAATTGAATTGGTGAAACACATAAATTCAATCATCACTCTCAAATTAATTCCTATCATTCAAATAAGGTCAAGATGAAAACAAAAGGTTTTAAATTTTATGCATTTCCCTGGAATTGAACTATAACAGGAAAATTGGGATGTTACACGTACCCAATGACTTTGCCATCAAGTTTTTAAGCATCCATTCTACTTGGATCGTCTTTGCTTGCACCGACCCAAGTCAATTGGCATACCACATACTCCACCTCATCTCTTCACGATCCTTTCTTTCATATGCTTCCCATTTGAGCCACGTAGCCTCATTTGGACTTACTCAACCACGTAGCCTCTCTCTCCTATTGTTGATCACTTGTTATCAACCACTAATGTTCTTCAAGCCACCTACACATCTAAAGACTAAGCAACCATCTTAAGCACAAGTTCCATACACTTTACTCATATTTGTCCAAAAAAATGCATCATGCAACATAACATAACAAACCAACAACTCCCATGCTACGCACACTCAAACCATTCAAGAACACCTCTCACTGTTCTCTGGCTGCAACTATCGATCTGACCGCTCTCCCATGGCAGTTGGACCACTCACCAGTCAGACCACCAACTATTGACCGGCCCAAACTAGCATAAAACCTTCCCCAGTAATAGGATACCAGTGTAACTGCATCTCCAATGCTGGTCTCACCACCCAACATAACTCTAGTCAAACCGCCAACCAACAGCCAGTCATAATGCACATGCCCAGTGGTTTAACTGGTCCCACATACACATTAGATTAGTTACACTGACAGCAACGCTAAATTTTGCCAACTTTTGCAAAATCAAAACCTAACTCTAGAAGTGTTCCAATTGTTCATCACTAATTATCCAGAGACCATCTCACATGGTCCTTCAATCTTCCTCTTGATTAACACATTGGCAACTACTCTAGAAATACAAATTGAAGTTGGCTTTAGAAGTTGGAAGAGATCGTTGAAAAAGAGAGCTTAACTTGATCCAAGAGATAGAGAATGGATTGAAAATGACCCAAGTGAGTTAGAAATGAAGTGAAGTAACTAGAAAGAGGAAGTTTTTCACAAAACACTTCAATTCCACCAAGAATTGAGAAATTTCTCACTCTAAATCCATATGAAAGAACAAGTGTTTACAATGACCTTGGTCATGGTGAGAAGACCAAGTTTGTGCAATAGAGCTAAAATACCAAAAATCCCTCTATCTTTCCACCTTAGCCCTTTACATGCATTTTTGCTCTAAATCTCTCCTCCTTTGACAATGAATTCATAAAGTGGAGAGGGGAAGAAACAAAAGAAGACTAAAGAGGAGATATGGCTACTTTTGGTAATTTGTTGATTTTAATGACATTGAGAGCTTTGAAAATTATCCAAGTCTAGTGAACAAGTATTACACTAAGCCATGCTATGAAAGAAGTTTGCCTGATCATGTAAAGACACGCAGAGCAAAGCAAACCCTGACTAACTAAGTTAAGATTACAAGCATTAGATCATGTCAGGCTGTACCAAAATTAAAAAATTAGCTAGAGGTATCAGAATTTAGATCAAGAAATGGGTGTGCTAATAGTAATAGCTCCAAAGATACTCACTTAAGCTTATAACCTATTTGAACATTACATTTGAGTGGATCTCAATATTCATGGCAAATCTTATTAGAGCAAGTTCTAGACTATGAGCCATCTACAACTGTCCTCTAAGCTTCAACCTATTAAATTTTGTAATGCATCTAGTCAAGTTTTAAAGATCCCAAATCATTGTCAACCATATCAAGTAGCTTAATAAAATGGCCTTGGTCACACAAAACTCTCTCTGAGTTCATGTCATGTGCAATGGCAAGCAGTTTCATAAGAAAGAATTGTTAAGATGCAATAATGAGCACAATTGAGATCATTTAGACAATGTTTTCAAACATACAATGATTCAGAATGGAACTTGAAAGGGCTCTAACCCAAGCTTGACCTATGTTCATGACTCAACTAGGCAATTTGACATGATGAGACTCAAAATGTGATCACTAAATCTAAATTATTCAAATGATTCAGTCTTGATATGTTTTAGTTCAAGTTGAGCAATTTTATGAAGCTAGTTATAGCATGTGTTAAGCCACACATGTAAACACATGATTAAAGTAGATTAAGAATGCAAAGTATGACTGGATGCAAATATGAGCAAGGATAATAGACAAAGCTCTATATTATTTTACAATTCAACTATAGAAAGTAAATATGCATTATATTACATATGAATGCAAATAAACCAAGCTCCCCCTCAATCTCACAGGATGAATAACTCCCAACTCCCCGGCGCCGGGGGGCAAAAGACAAAATGAGAAGAATCAAGAGGTTTCATAAAAATGTTAGTAACTTGGCGTTCAGACTCAACAAATTGTAGGATTATATCTCCCGTCTCTACATGGTCCCCAAGGAAACAGTATCTAATATCAATGTATTTGGTCCTAGAGTGTTGCACTAGGTTCTTAGCTATGTTGATGGCACTAGTGTTGTCACACAATAGTAGAACACTATTTAGCTCTAACCCAAAATCCCTGAGAGTAGAAAAATCTAGAGAATATGATAGCAACTACTGGTAGCAGCTACATACTTAGCCTCAGCTATAGACTATTCAATAGAAACCGCTGCCTATAAGCTTAAGAGATGAAAAAACTACCTAAGAAGTAACAAGTGCCTGAGATACTTTTCGATCTATCTTACAACCCCCAAAATCTACATATGAGAAAGCACGAAAAGAGAGATAGGAACAAGAAGAATAGCAAAGCCCGAACTCAAGGGTGGACTAGAGGTACCAAGATGCACTTCATCTCTTGGCGGTGAGATACGCACAGAAAGCCTGAAATTGAATGCATGACATATTAAGAAGTGTTTATCCGCCTCGATGTCGTAAGATAGAGGAAGGAGATGATCATCTTGTGGTACTCCTGATCAACAGGCTCGTCATCCTCGTGCGGATCTAGACTCGAGTTAGAAGCCATTGGTATTGAAACAAGCTTGCTACTTCCCATATCAAAGCACCAAGCAAGTTTTTTTGTGTACTTAGCTTGATGAATAAAAGTATCTTACTTCATCTACTTGATTTGAACTCCAATGAAGTAGGTCAACTCCTCCATCATGCTCATCTTAAATTCTCTACTCATGGTGTCAGAAAATTTAAAAACTAAAGTATAAGAGAAGCCACTGAAAATAATGTCATACACATGGGTTTGAACCAAAAGGGGATCACTACCATGCCTGAAGGTGAAAAGAGTCTTATCTACCTTATCCATTTAAAAATCATTTTCAATATAATTGACTTAACCATATAAGACTTTGATTTTTCTCTCTGACAATCTTCGTGGCACAAAACGAAAGGAGAAGTGTATGAGGGCCTTCAGATCAATCAATAAGTGGCTTCCGGATCCTCGAATTGATTAGGACCACTGGTGTGCGATTCAGAATCTCACATTCTATGCAATTAGCTGCACTTCTTAGTGCATACTAGTTGAGTTATTGTACATTGCTAAGGAATAAAAAAAGTATATTATATGCTCTAAAACCTCTAAAATATTTTACATTTCAGCCTAGTATTTTTCCTTTTTAGCTATCTTATATTTTTCAAATTACACTGTAGCCTTACTTTTGTTTTACAAACCATAGAAACATAAAAATAATTACAGACCACACCACCTGTCATCGTTGGAGTTCGTATCCATCTACCGCATGTTGAGTGTCCTCTGCCCAGCTCAACATGCGTTGCTCCTCCACTTCAATGCTTGGCTTGTACCGAGCCTGGTGAAGCTCCACCCTGCCATGCTTCGCACCTCTGCTGTTGTGTCCCTCCTGCGCTATTACTCGTGTTTCAACGCTACACCTGGTCCATGCTACGCCACCGTAGGCACGATGAGGGCTACATGAATTTATACATCTATTTGTTATTCAAATTGGGGCAATATTTTTTGCGAGAAATTTGTGGAAATATTGAAGAATTTGATAAACTAATTCATGCACCATAAATCCAAAATATATTCGGAAGGATTTTGAAAACTAATTCATGCACGGCAAATCAAAAATATATTGGCGTACACCACCATACCTCCGATGAAGCATCTCATTTCTAAGGCTGGTCAATTGAATAACGATTAGTTTCTTTTAACAACGGTAAAGCAAAAAAAATTACAAAAATCAATTTGTTCAGTCACCCGTTGTTCTGGTTGATCAACTCTTCAATGTTGTGTGTCGCGAGCATCGTCTTCTCGTCAGTTGGATGTCCATGCTTCTTGTACTCATGAAGAAATAGACAATCACTAATTCACTCTTTCAACAAAAAAAAAAGAAAGAAAAATGGAGAAACTGCTTCTCACAAACTAACTCCTCACAAATCTTATTCCAAAATTTAGAAGAAATCGTTAATTAGAAACATACAGTGCAAGAGATGCGCAAGAACGAACCTTACTTGATGTCAAATATGCATCTTGCATCAATGGAGACTGATCGTGTGCTGCCTTCTTGCGCATGCTGTACCTACCACACCGTCACCAAGGTCTTCTCCTCCGTGTCCTCCTCCTACAGCTCCTCGCTGTGCTGCCTCATCTCTTCTCTGTCCTTCTCCCCACCAGCATTTCAGCCTCGCCGACTTCCTTGCCGCTGCTGTCTTCGTCGCCTGGGCGCCCAGTGCCATACGCTGGCGCTGCCCAAATCCATGAGCCTGGGGATGGGTTTGGAGGAAAGATGAAAGGCGGCATGCGAGGTATCATGGCTGAAGACTGGAGCTTAGCATCGGTTGGTAGGTCACGATTTCATATCGTGAGGCAGCAGAGCAGATTGGGGAAAGGGCGGCTGCTTGAGAGGAGTGAAGTTTTAGAGGGTTTCGTCACGAAGGGATCGAGAAATAGGGGGTGCAAGCTTGAGTTTTATGGCCTCACGTATCGGCATATTTTTCCTTACTAGTAAGGTGCTTATGTGTTGCAACAGAGTATGAAAAAAGGGTGAGATATACTATCAAACGCCATCCAAAAACCGGACAATCAACATCAATTTTATCTTACATTGCCGAGTGCCTATTCATTGAATCTGAAATTCAAACTTTATGCAACTTTACACTCATCCTATGAAACAAAAAAAAATTGTATTCTTGAATATGAACATATCACCCCTGCATGTCTCAGAACATCAAAAACAAAGAAATTTAACTGAATTCTACATAGTTACATGCTTGGCCAAAATAATCCCTACAAAACCATTGGCAATCATAATTAAAACAAATGGCACAGTGGTCATTATATCAGTAATGGAGATAGCAAACCAGAATATTAGTACATGGAAATCATTCTTCAAGCGAGTTTAGTACACGGAAACCAGAACTTCAGTGCCTAGAAATGGATATATAAACTTTTAAGCAATTTCTTCAAGAAAGGTTCAAAAAGAATCATAACTTGTCATAGTATGGTAAAAGTAAATAAATCGACTAAGTAAATTTAAAGAAAATTTGTTGTAATACTACATCAAAAACTCCACGCCTCCTATCCATCGTGCATTGGAGGACTTGATCCTTTATGTGAATTGATTTCTTGGCAAGAACATTCCTTGAACATTGTTCCATCCGAATCCTATCAATGCAAGAAAAAACTCAAAGGTAGATTTTCTGTTCTGTAGGATTGCAAAATATAGTATAAGTTGGCTGATAAGAATAAAGAGCAGTAAGAACCTTGACTCTTTCATCTCTTATGAGCTCGGGCTTAAGGGAGATAGGCTTTTCCATAGCCACCAAGCAGAAGATCTAAAGATAAGAGCAATGGTCAATAACCAGAGCTCTCAATTTATGAAAACAGTACAATTCATTTTCAAGGAGTTCTAATGCATAACAGTAGCTGCTTTGCCTGCTCAGATGATTTTTTTTCTAACATATGAATGGTCATGCTACAAAAAATAACCATTATGGATGAGTGTGAATAAAATGTTGGGCAGTCCACACAGTAATTAATTGCTACTATAAATTCACATGAGACGGCAAATTTACAAAAAAAAATTGTTTGCAAAATTATGCTATAAACTAAAAGCAGAACATCCAAATATTATCTTTACCTGCAATAAATGGTTCTGAATGATATCATGAATTATACTGCACCAACAAAGTGAGACCAAAGATTCACACAGCTAGAAGAGGAATAACAATACATGGGGGCCTCTAAAAGTTAAGTAACATAAACACCAGACTGCAATCAAATTTTGTCTTAAAATCTGTTTAACTCATAAAGAAATTGTGGCACGTAGCAATGGACTTTGAATTCAGAGAAAATTTGTTACCATAAAGTGCAAAGAACTTTAAGCGTGTTTTGCAATAACCAAAACAATTAAAAATGTGCAATTAGTATATTTTCAAATGCACAATTGTACAAGATCAAAGGACTTAACAGACAGTGGAGAACCATTTGCAAAAATGGAAGTGATGTTTGCACCCAGTTCCACAATCACTCGTATGTGCTTTAAAAACTATTTTTAGTAAAAGAACTTCCATGCAAAACGTAGTTACTTGTGACATACTCATATTGATGCAAATATCCTTCACGTCCTTTAGTCCCAAAGTCCTCCTAAATACAATCAAGGATAGATATATTATATGTAAGCGCACATTGTTGGCCCATCCAAATCTAAAGCTTTTCTAACTGCAATTTATTAATTTTTAACAAATAGCGAAGGATGCGCTCTAAGGTTAGAAATCTAGCTAAGAGCTAAAATAGATGATTGTGGGCCAGAAAGCACACCTCATCGAACTTGGTGGAGAATAGGTTGAGCGAGGTGAGGATAGCGCCATTGGGACCAAGGCCATACTCCTTCATCACCTCTTGGGACGAATGTCAATGTTGGCCCCAAACGACAGCATCATCACAGCGGGGTCGAGGTTGAGCACATAACCCCTCATGTTTGACGCCTGTGTGTGGCACAGCAGTCGGTGCATGAAGGTCATCTTCCCCGTACCTGCACTGTAGTCCAAAACCCTAAGCTCCCAACCCCGAAATCACTCGACAAAAGCTCAAGTATCATAGGTTTGTTGGGCAATTCCTACAACGAAAATGCCAATTGAAGCAGTGGCAAACGAAATCGACGATCGGCCATGCCGAAGACGACGATGATCACCGGTTTCTTCTTACGTTGGTGCACCCGGGCCGATGGAGTCGGCGAGCTCTCGATCTTCCCTTCCTCATGCTCCTCCACCGCCTCCGCCTTCCCTTCCCTTGTGCGTTGTGTGCACACATCCGATACCAAGCGCACGAAACAGTCACAATTAAAAATGAAATGAAAATAAAATCCCGAGGAGAAAGTCAAGGCGGCGGGCCCGTGGGGAGGCGGGCTAGGGAGGTGGAGGAGGGTGGAAGTCGACGAGGTGGAGGGCGCCATTTGCCCCTTGTGGGGCGGCTGACCCAGCGACGTCCATTCGCCTCGCGGTGGAGCAGAGCGGTGGGGAGGAGGAGGCGGGCGGAGCGGAGGGGTGGGGATGGCAGAGAGGCGGGAGGGGAGGAGCGGCGAGAAGGAGGCGGCAGTGCAGTGCAGATTAGGGGAGGAGCGAGGAGGAGGAGGAAAATGGAAGGGAGGATTAGGAAAGAGGAGCGAGAGGTTGCGGGAAGAGGTGGGGGCAGCAGTTGCGCGAACGTGCAGGTGCGGCGGTTGCGTGAGGAGGAGGCGCGTGTGGGTGTGCTGCGCGACGGAGGAATGGGGGGGAGGAGGAGGCGGCGCGGGGGGGGAGGAGGAGGCGAGGCAGAGCGGAGGTGGGGGAGAAGGAGGCGGCGGCTGAGCGGAGGAGCGGGGGAGGAGGCGAGGGCGGAGCGGAGGGGTGGGGGAGGAGAAGGCTGCGGCAGTGCGGAGTAGGGAAGAGGAGGCGAGGGCAGCGCGGAGGAGCCGGGGAGGAGGCGGCGGCGGAGCGGGGGAGGAGGAGGCCATGGAGACGCGGGGTGGGGAGGAGGCGACGGCGGCGTGGCGGAGGAGGGAGGGTAGGAGGCGAGGGCGGCGCGACGGAGGAGGGAGGGGAGGAGGCGCGGCGGCGAAGGAGGGATGGGAGGAGACGCGGCGGCGGAGGAGGGAGGGGAGGGCGGAAGAACTGAGGTGGGGGGAGGCAGCCACACGGGTCACGGGATTGGGGTAGGCACCGCACGGGTTTTAGGGTGAAAGGGGCCCACACGTCAGTCAACATAGTCTTTTTATAAGAAGGAGTGGGAGAGGCCGCACCAACCACCAACTCCTTCTTTTATAATAGTAAACAAGAGAGGAGGAGAGGAGGGTGATGTATGTAAAATTTTTGCTTTTTAGCTCAAATTTTGAAAGTTTTTACATATGGACCCCTGGAGAAAAGATTTGCAAAAATGAACCCTTAACACGGCGTCACATTATATAGCGCCCAATGTACACAGCACGGCGCCATATTCTTTGGCGCTTTGAGTGGCCACGTAGGATCCACGGTGGCAATGCTCGTCGCCAAAGCCCATGGCGTTGTGCTGTGTACGTTGGGCGCTAACGGCCGTGACGCCGTGCTCTGGGACTTAGACCGTTTTCGACAAGGCCACATATCACGGCGCCAAACTGTTTGGCGCCGTATGTGGCTCATGCGGCGCCAAAAGCTTTGGCGCCATGATGGCTACACCAGCAAAAACAGCAAGCTTTGTTGTTTTTTTGCAAAACATATGCACATACATATACAAAAAAAACAAACATATACATTCACACATACAACATCTGGAAACGCAAATGACAACATAGCATAATTATCAATAGTCTGAAAATATTACATAACATCACATAAGTATCAAAAGTCTCAAAATATCACATAACTGTCAAAAGTCTGAAAACATCAATAAGTCACTGCCTCTTGGCCTTTCCCTTGCCCTTGGCCAGGGCTTCAGACCCTGGAGTGTACGTGCTCGGGGGACGGGCCGAACGACGAGGCCGCTGGGAAGCCTGAGTAGATGGTGCGTCGGGCATCTGCGACATCCCAATCTCGCTGTCCGGGGCGCCAGCTGGGTAGGAGAGAGCCTCATCGATCTCATGCACCGAGGTCCGCAGAGAAGTCCCCTAAAGAAATAAGATCCACATAAGTAAGTGCGAGATAAACGTATTGAACTAAAGTATTGAGCAAATATCATGCTTTCGTACCACTCGATCGAGAATCGGGGCGGCCTTGACAACTGTGCCCTCCCTCGCACGCCTGTCGTACGCAGTGTCCTCGTCCTCGGACGAAGCGAGGTCCGCGTAGTCGACATCATCCACCGCCGCCACTTGTAGCGGGTGGCGAGTGGTATCGAGACAAGTACTCCGGAAGTGGCGTTGTTGTGGGGTATTGTCCCGCTCGCGATTCTCCTCCATCCTCCTCCACCACTCGACGTCTTGCCGGTGGTGATGAGCGAATCCGTCACCTTTCGTTGGCGGACCCTGTCGAACCTATACATATAGTAGATGTCATCAATAGGTGTTAGTGTACGAACCAACAAAATTTAAAATAAAGCAAAAATTGGAACTTACTTGTGCAAATCAACAGAGGTCGACACCGCCTCGGGGATAGAGCGCACGAGGCCAAGCCGCCGCGCAACTCTGAGGGGAGGTGAATCTCTGGCGTAGAAGCAAATCAGCGAGCACCTCATCCTCCAAAGATGGTCGTCCTCGCGGCACATGGTGTTGGCGGTAGAGCTGCAACTCGTGGCTCGGAGTAAGGCTCCCACGAGACCTAGCAAGCAAACATACGGGCAAACACACGATTAGCCATGTACAAAAACCAATAAGCGTAAGAAAAATAAATGCATTACCAATTTCTTACCATCGTGGGAGACAAGGTGTCCAGCTCATTGCTGAAATCCACGACGCCCGCTCGTGGTCGCCAACGGGACTAAGACGCTATCCCACAGTGCACGCCATGTGGGGCCGAGGTCATCCACACCGGTGGGCGCCAAGGCTGCGCCTGGAACACTCAAGGGTGTTTCACAGGAATGTGTGTCCACATCCACACCTGCAGGAGGAAGACACAGCCACCGAGCGTCGACGTGGGCGCCGTGCGTCTGCAGGCCTCGCAAAGCTGGCAGTAGAGGAACGCGAGGACCGCGAACCCCACTGAGCTATCGGCGTCGCCCAGCCACGGAGGTAGTGGATGTACATCCACGAAGCGGCGTCCCCCGTGGCGTCCGGGAAAAGTACGGCCCCGAACATGTGGAGGACCCAAGCGCGGCAGTAGTAGGTCACCATGGCGTCGTTCGCGGCCGCAGGGCATTCACCAAATGTATTCCGCAACCATGTAATGTGGACCCCCGAGATGCGGCCTCGCCTGGCATTATCTGGGACAGGAGGCAATGCCGTGCCTAGAAAGGCCTCCACACGTGCCCTCCAGCCCTCAGACATCGCCGGCCGACCACCGGCTGTCCCCTAATGGGAAGTCCAAGAATCATCGCAACGTCCTGCAGCGTGACGGTCATCTCCCCACAGGGAAGGGGGAACGTGTGAGTCTCTGGCCTCCACCTGGTAATAGTACACGGAGAAAAGAATTAGTTACGTACATAAGAATATAAAAACGAAAACAAACGGACCCAATAGAGAAAATGCGCCTGTCGACGAGTGTGGTCAAAGCTGCGGGGTTAAAGACCAGCATGCCCCGTCGTACTAGGTTGGCGACCGTGTGAAGCCCAGCACGACGAAGCAGTGGGGTACAGCGGTCGTCGTATCGCATCAAGTGGAACCCATCATGGGTTCGACAACGAAGTATGTGAAGTTCCTGAAAATTGCTATAAAAGTTAGCTGCGTGATGAAAACACATGTATATTTCGACAACACACGTACCTGGCCGTCCTCCGTGAGCCTGCCGCGATGCTCCCTCTCGTAGAACTCGTCTAGCAGCCGGTACCTCGCCATCCTGTGCATTCAAAAATACGTTAATTAATGATAAGAATAACAAAAAAACCGTAAAAACATATGTATTTCTAAATATTCATCAATCTCGCTCAAATCAAACCCAAAAAACATATGTATTTCTAAATCAAACCCTAAAAACATATGTATTTCTCAACATTCATCAATCTCGCTCAAATCAAACCCTAAAAACATATCTATTTCTCAACATTCATCAATCTCGCTCAAATCAAACCCTAAAAATATATCTATTTCTAAATCAAACCCTAAAAATATATGTATTTCTATATCAAACCCTAAAAACATATGTATTTATAAAATGGACTCTAAAAACATATATATTTCTAAAATGGACCCTAATAACATATGTATTTCTAAAAATTTAGAAATCTCGCTCAAACCAAACCCTAAAAACATGTGTATTTCTAAATCAAACCCTAAATCTAAGCATTCATCAATCTCGCTGAAATCAAACCCTAAAAACATATGTATTTCTAAATCAAACCCTAAATCTAAACTTTCATCAATCTCGCTCAAATCAAACCCTAAAAACATATCTATTTCTAAATCAAACCCTAAAAACATATGTATTTCTAAAATGGACCCTAAAAACATATGTATTTCTAAAAATTTAGAAATCTCGCTCAAACCAAACCCTAAAAACATGTGTATTTCTAAATCAAACCCTAAATCTAAACATTCATCAATCCCGCTCAAATCAAACCCTAAAAACATTATTTCTAAATCAAACCCTAAAAACATATGTATTTCTAAATCAAACCCTAAAAACATATGTATTTCTAAAAATCAAACCCTAAAAACGAATCTATACACATTACTACTCTTACATTACGCATATCTATTGAAAATCCAACCTAAAACCGAGCCAAATTGAAGTAATTTCATCTAGGGTTTCAAATCTTCCCACACGAAATGTACCTCAAATAATCCATATTTATTGCACAAAATCAAGGGAAAGGAGGGGGTTCACCTTGCTTACTCGATCTGGAAGTAAAATCGCGAGAAAAACGGATGGATTTGAGTTGATTTTGAGGGGGAAGGGAGTGGCGGCGGCGGTTGCTTCGGCTCGGGCTGAACAGAGTGAGGGGGTGGGGGCCGGGGGGCTGCGCTCGGGCTTAAGTCCTAGAGCACGGCGCCACGGCCGTTAGCGCCCAACGTACACAGCACGGCGCCATGGGCTTTGGCGCCGAGCATTGCCACCGTGGATCCTACGTGGCCACTCACGGCGCCAAAAAATATGGCGCCGTGCTGTGTACATTGGGCGCTATATAATTTGGCGTTGTGTTAAGGGTCTATTTTTGCAAATCTTTTCTCCAGAGGTCCATATGTAAAAAACTTTCAAAATTTGAACTAAAAAGCAAAAATTTTACGTGATGTATTAACTTCACCACCGACTTTTCACTTTTAAGTCGTAGAGATATACTATATATCTCCAGTTGATCTATACCCTAGCTAGCTTATCTCACTTACTCAAACCTTGACCAGATAATTAGGGAATCTGGTCTAATTCACTAAGCACAGGCATACCTACATCTAGTACCACCATCAGCTCCAAGATGGCAAGACTGATATCAAAATTCTACAAGGTTTCCTAGAAACACTGCACAAGAAAAAGAAAAATACACACCACGCATGCAATCATGTGTCAATAAAAAATGCAGTACTGTAGCTAGCTAGCTTCCTAGTGGCAAAAAAAAAAAACAGTAGCAAGCAAGCACGGAATCATTGCCATGCCCTACATCTCTGACAGCACAACACGGCCAAGCTAGCTTAATTATCTAGCCTGGTATTAACATTAGCCCATCCGTCCCAACTTACAACTGTAAACGAGAGAGCCTAGCTCGTAGGCTCACGCTCGATACAAGCTTCGTGCACGAGTGAGGCTAAGTTGATTAAGGAGCTAAGTTCATGTTCGGTTCAGCCAAAACTTGAATAAACTCCAGCTAGGTACAAAAAATCTCAATAACTACACTTTATATTATATAATATAATATCGTATACAACAACTCGGTCAAAGATCGAGCTTTGCTCGAAAGATCCCTGAAACTAGATTTTAACATTGGAGTAAACATGTGTGGGAGAAATTTAGAAGAGGTAAATGAGTAAGGGAACGGTAAAGGGTAATTCGTTTTATCTGATATTCATATATAAGAAAATACGAATGTGGTAAACAAAATCTATATTCGAGAATGCCCGTATCCGTATTCGAGACTATTTGTAGTCGTATTTGAGAATGTTCATATCTGTATTTGAGAATGTTCATATCTGTATTTGAGAATGTTCAATCTGTTTCTTCAAGAATGTTCGTATTTATATTCGTATTCAAAACTATTTGATCTGTTTCCGTCCTAGCGACCTTCCTAAGGAAGATTATAGAAAGTAATTTTCTAGTGAACCAAGATTCACAGTGAGAAGTGAAAATTACTTTGCATAATTTCAACTCTATGCCTTTATCTTGCTAGTTTGTGTAGACATGTAGTCATGTTACATAAATTTCTTCTATCGAGATTTGTTACAAAAGTTTTAGTATATTCGCATTCGACCAAATTAAGTATATATTCGATTCAAATTTGTATTCGTTATGACATTCGATTCATATTCATATTCGAGAATGTTCGAATTCGTATTCATTTTTAAAATATGAATCTGTATATGTATCCATATTCAATCTATTTTCATCCCTATAAATGAGTCTTAACCACACCGTTCCAGCTTGAGATCGAGTCAAACTTGAATAGAGCCAAAAGTGAGCTCAGGCCTACCTGCTCAACTTGGTTTTTTTGTGGGTTATAACTTTTTTCACTGTAGCTAACTTATTTTATACTGTAACTGCTAATAGCTTTTTTGATGTAATTAAATTTAAAAAATAAAAATAAAAAATAGGTTAGACTACCGCAGACAATATAAAAAATACAAAAAAGAAAAGACAAAAAGGTTTAAAAAGTTAAAAAACTAAAATTAATAAATAGTTAACTAGAAATCAAAAGATAAAAATTGCAACCGAAACGAGCTTCCCTAAAATCAAACTTTTTTTTAAGCCCCATTCCCAACACAAACCAGGTGCATGCATTATGCTAAACCCTTCCAAATAATTTACCAGCACGTATGCTCGTCAGGGAGACAGGGCGATCTCCACGCCTGATCCAATGAGCCGAACCTGGACATGCACATGTGTTGACCAGGTCCACAATATATATTTTTACGTCGCGATGGTAGTACGTACCAGTACGAAACGTACGAAACAATGGAATAAAGTGTACCGTCTCCGCCTTGGTCTTGTCCAAGATATCTGACATGCATTCAATGTAACGTCTCCGCCTTGGTCTTGTCCCAGGATATCTGACATGCATTCGATGCAGCAGTAGAGGTCATCATCCAGAAACTACACCAAATCTCCTCCTGGCCAGTATCTTCCGTCTTTGAACTGTTTACGCAAATATCTAGTAGCCACTTCCCCCGCTAAATTTAGCCTTAAACTTCTAATTTTACAAAACTAGATCTCTTTGTAAACATATTAAGCTCGATAAACATATATCAAGCTAAAGTAGCTTAGCAGGTGAGCCACCGAGCCCTTTTTACACGATAGCAGTCGACCGACTTACTATATGTGTGCTTATATTAGCGCTAATACATTTTTAATTAGTACTAATCGTAATTAATTTATACTAATCATATGTAATTAGTGCACTCGATTAAGTGTTTTTATTTAGTACTTTAATTAGTGTTAATCATATTTAATTAGTAAGTAATATCGCTTAATTAGTGCTAATCATACCATGCTAATTAAGCTTGCACATTATTTTCATTGCACTTGCAAGGAGTGCCTAATCTTGTGAATCTCTCACATGGTAACTTGCACAATAATTTTTTAATTAGATTTGACATATTTTATAGTGATTGGACAAATGAGCACTACTTCGAGAAATCGCAGCTCATATCAGCAGTTCCAATGTTTCTTTTAAGAATTCATTTCTAATATTGCTGATTTACTACTGTTATGTTGTTTTTCACAGGATAAATTTAAGGATGTACTCCTTTCGCTACCGCTTCACTCGAAATAACACAATGAGTTACAAGTGCATTACGCACCCAACTCTTCTTACTCCCGTCTCACGCACTCATCTCTCCTCACATTTTCTTTCAGTCATTACTATTTATTTGCAGTCATAAACCACACCTAAAGCCATCAAGAAAAGCCAATACAAACACCCACATAATTTTGCAAGAACTAAAACTAAATTGATTTAGGTTGTAACTTGTTGGAATAAACCAGCAAGTATAGGATTTGTAAATTGATTTAGTTTTGTTACGCTCTGATGAATTCAATGGATTAAAATGCATGCGGTTGGTCAATGAGGCATGCTACCTTATCACAGTACAAAGATTTGTTTAATCGTTGTGCCGGTTAGTACTTGTTGCAAAACTACTAGCTAAATATTCATAGAAAAGTGCATCCATATATTTTAATTGCCAATTATTCCAATATTTTTAAAGTGTATTATTATTCGGTACTGACCTTCCCCAGATGATGTTGTTGTAAGGCAACTGTAGGTTTGACACTTGGAAGTCTAAGGATGGTTAAATATAATGTAATAATTAGGGGTTTTCATAATGACTAAAGCTAGGGGTGAAAACGGGTCGGATTCGGACGGATATTGCTGTTACCATATCCTAACCCATATTTTTTTCTCCGGATTCGGTACCAATCGGATTCGGTGTCGGATCGGTCGGGATTAACCCATTTCGTTTGCACCCTACTTGTTTGTAAGGAATGCATACTGATGCAGTAAATGGAGTAGGGCGACCGACTTGATGTTACTATTTAATAGTCGATGTGGAAGATTTTATTTTACCATTGCAAAAGAAAATGAAACGTCAAATAGTAGCACTAACCTGAAATCAAACTTGAAGATGTATCGGATTGGACGGATATTCGGATTCGGACGGATATTGCTGTTACCATATCCTAACCCGTATTTTTTTTCTCCGGATTCGGTACTAGTCGGATTAGGTACCAATCGGATTCGGTGTCGGATCGGTCGGGATTAACCCGACCCGTTTTCACCCCTAACTAAAGCAACATGTCTTGTATGACTAAATCTTATCGATAATACTATATAATTAAGTATAGCAATGACGTGCATGATTAGCACATAATTACTAAAATGATTTACGCTAATTAATTATGATCAGCACTAATAAAATGTGATTAGCACCAATTAAAGCACTAAATAAAATATGGTTAATTTAGTGCTTATTAAGCATGCACAGTAGGTCTACGAGGGGTTAGATTTGCAAAAAAATGACGTTCAAGGGACAAATTTTTAAAACATGGGTGCAATGATATTTGTGTGAACAATATCCATGTGATATCTACATAGGACCTCAGATGCACATTGTGGCCCTATTCTTTCAGTTGGTGGCTTATGGCTAAGGCCGATGCCTTTTAGCCATAATACGAGCGTTTGTGCAAAAGAACAGACAAGTCACATCAAAAAGCTATTTTGATAAACTGCTTTGAAATGGTGGCCAAAAAATCGCCTTATTTATTTATTTATTTATTTAAAAGAAGCTGTAAATCATAAATTGAAAAGAACTACATCTTTAACCCACTAGCAGGTCCCATTTGAAGGTATGAATCATTTGATAATTGTCAATTGAATTTCCGATCGTGCGGTACGTACCTAGCTACCAGTTAATATTTGCAGGATCCGCATGGTGCTCTGCTGTAATGGTATCGGGCGTATTTCCATGGTCCATATCAGTCATTTGATTACGTGGTGATCAGTTGGGCTTAAAAGTTTATAGTTTATAGCTGAAAATATTATAGCTGAATGAAAAAATACTGTAGCTGACAAAGACTTATTTAGCATAATTAAATTTAAAAAAATTTAAAAATATAAAAAATATGTTAGCCTAATATGTATAATACAAATGAATACAGGAAAAAAAAGAACCGGCAAAAAAAGCTCAACAAAACATCAAAAGTTCAGAAAAAGACGAAATTTATAAATAGTAAAAAATAAACCAGAAGTCAGAAGCTCAAGTCGAACCGATCAGAGCCTAATCAGATGGATGAGGCAGAGGCGAGAGGGGATAATTCATTAATTTGAGGCGCATGAAGCTCCTCAATCGCGGAATGTTCGGTACTTCACGGCCCGTATATTCATTCATCTCTAGCAGTGATTTCCAATCAGAAGTACCAGTTGCGGATCAAAATTTGGTAGTAGCGCGGATATATCATAACTCAAAAAAAATCAGTAGAAACTATGCACGAGAAACAAAAAACCTTTTTTTTCCCTTAAATTTACTTTTCAATCGTATTATTTCAACTACATTTCTTATCCATGTGGATGTAATGAAAAGAATTACAACAACACTTATTTTTCACCCACGTGAATTGCACGAGGGCTAGACCTTTGCTAACTAGCTATCAAGAAATGCCACACACTGACAGTACACCAGAATTTCAGAAACGAAAGCACTCACTACTCAGAAAAAGATCATCAAAAGATGCAGAACTCCTTAAGCTAATTACGCTTTAGTTTGTTCCATAAATGAAGCTTAATTTGTAGAATACCTAATTAATCTTAATTTCACACCTCAGAAAAACCAAAGGCTGTGAAGGTGAGATTAGTAGTTCCAGACAGACGGGTCCCAGAGCGATCCCTGGGCCCACTCGTCATTGTCCGCAGCGCAGCTTTCCCAGACAGGTGGGGCCATCAGCATGGCTTCGGCCAGCTCAGCCCACATTTTGGGCGACTCAGCCGCCAGCTCATCGGCGCCAAGCAGGACGTCCCACGCCACGTCACCGAGCCGCGGGTCCGGGTGGCCGCCGCCGCCACAGCAGCCGGGCTGCACGTCGACGAGGTCGGGCCTGAACCGGACCTGGGCCGCGGCCTCGAGCGCCGCGGCGCGGACGTCCTCCGGCTCGGCGGTGCCGGGTCGCCGGAAGCGGTGGACGAGACCCGGGAAGTTGAGCCTGGCCTCGCGCCCCCGCAGCCGGAGCGCGGCCACGTCGTGCGCCACCGCGGCCATCTCCGGCGACTCGAAGCTGCCCAGCCAGATGCGCGTCTTCTTGCCGGGCTCCCTGATCTCCGACACCCACTTGCCCCACTTCCTCTTCCTCACCCCACGGTACTGCCCGGCCACCTCGCCGGCCGATACAGCGCCGCCGGCATTGTCCAGCACCACCTCCATTGCTGCCTGCAATGTCGATCGAAGCTAGCAAGCAAGCTTGTACTATGCCTGTCTTAGTACAACAAGCTAGTTCTTTTGCTTGTGCAGATGCTGCAGTGTGAGAGATGGTGTTGGGGTTTGGAGGCCTTTGGGGGCAGCATGTATGTACATATAGAGGGAGGTGGGGCGAGGAGAGAGAGAGAGGGGTGTGCAGGAGTGAAGAGAAGAGAGAGGGAGAGGATGCATGTATGCGTGGGGGGAGGAGGACAAGGGAGGTGATGTTTGAGCTGGGTGGAGACAGCTGGAGGCTAATACGTGTCCTTTTCCCATTTTTCTTTTTGTTCGTATGTACGTATGTATGGGTGTTAGGATATAAAAATATTGAGAGAGATTGTGCTGATGCATTATCCACCGGCAGGAGGATACAAGAGATGTTGGTTTGCTTTTGTGGAGGGGTGGGGGGGAGCTTCCTGGATGGTGCAAGGGCTTTGGAGGTTAGTTTTGATGTAACGTTGTCGTTTTTTGCAGTTCTATTCGTGTGCGTGCGTGCGTGCGTGGTTCAATGGAAGCTGGGTTTTGTAACTCTGTAGACTAAACCAACTAGGGTTGAAATTTATATTTCATTTGCACTTTTAAGTATTTGAATTTGGTATGCATGCTACTACCTCAAGACATATCGACGGTTTGCTAACTAAATTGATTTGTACATTGTTGGCTGTAGCTCTTTTAACTCCTCGTTTGCTCCCAGATTTCCTTTTACGCGACAGAAATTAAACCAATAATTAGAATAGATAAAGATACTGAAAGAAATAAAGAACGGAGTGTCGACTCTCCACCAAACGTGGATATGTTCTTTTTTTTTGTGGCTATGGTGCAACTTATAGCTTTTGAGTTGTTTATGAGATGAAGCATAGAGTATCAAAACTCGCATTCGGTTTTGACCGATATAAATGAAGTCGCTACAGTGTAATTACAATCAACCATATTTCTCGTCTTAAAAAGACACTCCGTTTAAAAATTAATTACTATAGAAATGTAAAAAAAACAGCTTTTAAAAGCTGAGAATAACATACCCATATTCTAATTCTTGTGGCACTCTCAAACAGCTGTAAACATCTATAGTAGAATCTACTTAGAAAAATACACAAAGATGCTTAAGTTTGATGTGGTTCAAATTAGGAATCAACACATGGCAGATCATTAACCCTCCACCTCGCCCCATCTTCAATTTTCACACGTTTGTAATTCCGCATTCTAACTTGTACATACACACATCAATGTTTTTTATTTTCTTTTGGAGGATATGTAGGGACATCAGTCTCAATCTTCGCCGGATTCGCAGGTTAATTAAACTAGACGTTTGAAAGAAAGAATTGGCACTAATTGACCCCACATAAAGCGGGACCTTGTAAATTACTTTGAGCACTGCACGACGGATCTACCTTACCACCCTCCGATAAGTGCATTTATTGCTGGTAATTTTTCATGAAAATGTTTTCCTCAAGCCTGTTCTTTTTTTTTTTTTGAAGGAAGGGTGAGCTTGATAGCTCGTGACTTCGTGAGTATGTTAATGTCGATTGCAGAGCCAACTTCAAGCATTCTAGAGGCAATGTCGATTGCAGAGCAAACTTGAAGCATTCTGGAGGCCCCATGCAGGTAGAAAGAGAGGGGAACAGTCCTCTAGAGAGAGAAAGAGAGAGAGAGTCACCATCACGTCACATTCACACATGCATGGGGTTGGAGGAGCTTGGAGACACTGGCTGGCTTCCATAGTCCATTAGTGGGGTATGGGGGGGCACAGCAGTGCAGTGGCGGGCGAGCCGGAGAAAGAAAGAAAGCAGACAAGGGAACGGACCAAACGAAAGCTGTTGCTCAGGAGCGACACGTAGCGGGATGTTTGACCGTAGCACGGATTTCTCGTCCGTACGCCCCACCGCCGGGATGGGCCCGGCGAATATTGCAAGTAGATTCATTCGGCTATTGCTCTTGTATTGTCCATTATCGTGACAAGTTTTCATTTAGATCCCCCCTATACTATTTTTACTGTATCAGACATCTGTGCTTAAAAAATGGGTGCAAAGAGAGGTAGAACTGTGCAAATTTCTACCCGTAGAATACCTCCGTGCAGGGGCGGAGCCAAGATTTGGTTACGCTCCGATCTCAATGGTAGAATGATCTAGACTATTTGAGTTAGACCATAAAAAATATTATCTAGCTTGGACTGAATTTACCCAAACTGTATACTAGATATTTTTTCACACCCCAGACTAAATCCTACCCTGCCCAAAGTGTGGCTCCGCCCCTGCCTCCATGATACATACTTTATACACAAAAGTGTCATTATCATTTTTTCCTCGTGTTTTTACGGCTAAGTATGTGTTAGACTAAGCCACTATATATATGGGATCTTGCTGCTACAATACAGTGTGCATTGTAGTTGAGATGGAGAAAGATAGCAAGACCAAATGCTATTTCACGAACGTCTACTAAATCCGGATCTGGCAAAACCCCTCGGACCAAAATAGGTGGATCCCTCATTCCCTGGTGAGAGCGGACGAGTTTTACCCTACACTACTCCCCTCTCGTTATCTCCATACGATTGCTCTTTCGCACCGTGCGACAGCGAATTTCCAACTTTGCCACCGACTTGCCGTTGCCGCACCCATTCTAGCCGTAGATGCCCACACCATTGCCTATTTCTCACCTCTTTAGGTTTCAATTAAACTGAAATAAACTGGCTTATGACTGAAATTATATTATAGCTGACTTAAATTATACTGTAACTGATGATGACTTACTTGGCGTAACTAAATTCAAAAAATTTAAAAATAGAAGAAATAGATTAGTCTATCACAGACAATGCAAACGAATACGGAAAAAAAGAGCCGGTAAAAAAGCTCAAAAAAGTTAAAAAGCCAGAAAAAAGATGAAATTTTGAAATAGTGAAAAATAAATTAGAAACAAAAACTCAAGTCAAAATAAGCAGGACCCAAGAATAACTCACTTCCATATCCTAACCGCTCCTAGTTCGACCCTGCCATATGCGTCGCCACCCACCATCCTACATCGTGTGCGCCACCGCCTGTTGGGAGCTACCTCGTCAACCCCGGTGACTTCCGCATTGTTGCCTTTCCTTGTTGCAAGTTCCATTTGAGAAGAGCAATTGAAAATACAAAACTTATAGTTGAAAATTTTAATTTTCTGTGCAATTTTCCTAGTTGAAAGGTTTGATTTTTTTGTGAAAGTTCAATTTTTTTAGTTGACAATTCAATTTTCATTTGAATGTTTCAACTCTGGTTCAAAATTTCTATCTTGGTTCAAATGGAGTGGTGGTTGATGGTGTGTCTACTACCTTGATTGGCAGCGGACTAGGTTTAGTTCCCATAACATAATAATCAACTAAATTGTTACTCCTCATCACAGAAGAATGTCATTTTGGGTACATGTAGTAAAAACTTCTAAACTTTAGCTATTAATATCTTTTTCAACATTTAGATCGAACACGTGAAAATGATATATATAGATTTATTAGGTTATATATCATTATAATAGAAATTTGTGGTGAAAGTTGCATTTTAGGAATCGTGCCGATCTCCACAACAATATTTTTTTTGTGATTAGAGGGAGTATTAGAAAAGAAATACTCTGATTCAATGAGGACACTACTACAAAAAGGGTAATTACAGATGGTTCGGAACTGTTATCACAGACGATTTTCTGAACCATCTGAATTTATGGGTCAGTGATGATCGGAGATTATCACGTACAGTTTGTGAGCCATTTATGATAATCACAATATAGACATTTGTAACTAGAATCGTCTGTGAAAAACACTATCATAGACGGCTCGAACCAAAATCGTCTGTGATACTCACACATCACAGACGGTTCTAGTTACCAACTGTCTGTGATAGGCAAGCAGAACCATCTGTGATACTTTCCCATCACAGACGGTTGGTACATAGAATCGTCTGCGATATGTGAGTATCATAGACGGTTTTTGGTTCAAGTCGTCTGTGATAGTTCTTCACAGATGATTTATATTACAAAACTATCTGTGATAGTTCATTTTATACGTAAATTGATAGTCCAAACCAATGCTTTTTCGAATTAATGAATGTTAATGGGTTTGCTCGATATATTATATATCATTGCACTTGCATGCATCTAAAAGTAATCCAAAGCGAGAGGCTTGGTGTCAGACACCATGGTGTCCCATTTCAATATATATATATATATATATATATATATATATATATATATATATATATATATATATATATATATATATATATATATATATATATATATATATATATATATATATGTGTGTGTGTGTGTGTGTGTGTGTGTGTGTGTGTGTGTGTGTGTGTGTGTGTGTGTGTGTGCAACGTAAACGGCTAGTCTCCAAGATAAACTAGCAAAGTTTTGTGTGCCTTATATATTCTCATTTGAAAGGTTTTGACGAGATCTACTACTTTGCATTTGAGGCAAACCCCAAATTCCGCAAGGAGGATAATTTTTTTTTGGCAAAAACAGAAACCAAAAACTTGCAACGCAAATTTAGGGCTAAATATGGCTGATTTTGTGGGTCTTAGAAGGTGACTAGCACAGACGGGTGTTTTTATGGATCGGGCTCATCGTTAACTTTCCAACGAGTACAATAACATCGAAAACGGACATAATATGCAAAAGTTATGCCCGTTTTATTAAAGGTATCTCGGAACAGAATTCTATTCGAACTCAGGCGGGGGATTATGAAATTTTAGTGGATTGTGAGGCATGAAACATATCACATACGTTTTATTACAAAGCTGTATCATAGACAATTTGTAATAAAATCATCGTGAAGTATCACAGACGGTTTAAATAAAAAATCGTCTGTGATATTTGGTAATATCACATATGGTTTTTAGCGCTGGCAGCAACACAAACAGTCTCTAAACCTAAATCATCTGTGATTGTGTTCAACACTGATGGTTTTGGTTAACCGTCTGTGATGAGACATCATACAAGCCTTTTTGTAGTAGTGGGATGAAATTTTGGTCTTAATGGAGTATATATTGTCTACGGGACAATTTCAATTGAGGACTAAAAGTGACAATGAACAAAGTTTAGGGGCGTAAGAGGAATTTTTTTCAATAATCTAATTTTTATTCGGATTTACAGTATTATATCTATTTTTTTGAAGTTTTGACCATATGTCGCTCCACGATTGGACAATTTGGTCTAGTTGCCCAACGTGTCTAAGTCGCCCAACCGTTAGGTGACTAATCCTTGTCACCCAACGGCTTGACGATAATGCCCTTAGTTGCCCAAAAGTTGGGCGACAAGCCCTTAGTCGTCCAACCGTTGGGCAATTTAAAATAATAATAATAACATTTTATTAATCCGACGGAAATGATTGTGGAGGAATAAATGATAATTTTTGTAGGTAATATACTTAGCGAATCTTATTGTAGGTTGTTATCTTTTTTAAAACAAAACGACAGACAATGTAGGTTGGTCGGTTTGTGATTTTCGTAGATTCTTTAGGGTACAAAATCTGTTAGACTCGCAATAGCATTTTGTGATTGCAGTATGTTATTGTAGTGCGATAAATTTTTGAAAAATTTTGTGAGTACGATTGAGATCGCAATGATTCATAAGTACGAAGGTAAGTGATATTGCGATGAACGAGGGAATTCATATACAATCATAACATAGTAACTAGGAAGTAAAATATGTACACAACGAATGCAAGTACAGGAAGGCCCCTGCGCATCGCCTGCCATACCACCCGCATCACCTCCTCTGTCGTCGCCACATCCCACCCCCGATCGGTGCCCACTAGTATGGCCCCGCTTGGCCTTCATCAGCGCGGGGGTGTTAGCGCCTCAACAGGGTGAGGCGGTTAGGAATCCTGCTGACTCGTACTCCCAAGGCATCGGGGGTCGACTTCACCTACGCCTGCGTGGGTACTGGAGCACCGCTGAGCTGCAACCATGAAAGAAAGTCGATGGGCGCGTGCTCACGTGCTCCCCTGACCTCCACCAGGTTGCCCGTGAGGAACTCGCTCACGTCCACTGAGAGATTCTTGTGAGGGGATAGGTGAACTCCAGGGTAGGCCGCGATACCTGTAGGATGGATATTGTTTATTCATGCAATGTATTGACGTGAACAAACCTGAAAGAGACGAAATATACCTTTCACGTTTGCTAAATACATTACCTACAAAAAAACACTTTACAAATAAAATTTGCTAAATGTATTATCTACAAAAATTGCCATTTACTCTCCTACAATTATTTCCATCGGATTAGTAAAATAATAATATTATTATTTTAAATCGCCTAACGGTTGGGTGACTAGTGCTTGTCGCTAAGCGTTGGCGACTAATCGTTGACGACGAGGGCTAGTCGCCTAACCATTATGCGACTAACCTAAGTTGTCCAATCATGAAGTGACATATGATCAAAACTGTAAAAAAAATTATAGATATAATACTGTAATTTAAAATAAAAAAATTGATTATTAAAAGAATTCGGCGTAAGAGTATTCACTTCTGCAGGACCCCTGCGCTGACTGTGAACATAGCGTTTGACTTTGGCACGCATCTCAAAGTCCAGGAAAGCGATATTTCGTGGGTCCAAGCCCCGCAAATCAAAAAGGACAGCACGGGGCGCGTAGCTTCCTGGATGGTGCAAAGGTTTTGGAGGTTAGTTTCGATGTAACGTCGTCAATTTTCTCCCTTTGCAACTGGAGTTATATTCATAACTAGTATAGTGCCCGTGCTAACGCTACAGTAAAATACAAAATAAGATAAAATTTGTAAAAAATAAAATGAACAATCAGATTCATTAAGATTCACGTCTCATATATTGTATAACCAAATATTTTTGTCACATAATAAATGTCACATAACGACTGATCCTTTGAGGCGACAACATCATTGGGCTCACCCACCGACGACTTTCTTCATCCCCACATTGTTTAAACTTGAGGCTACAAAGAAAACAAATATTTTTGTCACATAAAGAAATATGAAACACAGTAAGCTTTTTCTTCTTTTGTTTTTACATGTAATATCTATATTATGTATGACTTACTGCTGGGCCCCAGGGTATGCAATGGCCCACCCGGCATACCCTGTGGGTCCGCCCCTGCCTCTACACGCTGGGCGGCGAGATGCAGATCATAGACAAATCTGGGTAGACTTAGATTAGGTATGACTGTGGGGGTGGTTGAGGGGGGTGGATTTAGTAAAGAAAATTTTGGTGTATTATAGAGGGGTACTTAGAGTCGTTTATGACCGATTCCGAGTGCTTACGTCGCCGTACAACCACTCAAACTCGGCACCGATCGCTTTGAGTCGTTGTCGTAACTTCACTGTATCAGTTTACGACCGCTCCGCTATATCGCTGCACTGTCTTCCTTCAGCCGCTCTCGAGTTACTGTGATCGCAACTCTTTACGACCACGCAGTGATGCTAGCGATCACTGTTCACCATGGTCGAAACCTTCACAACGTGATCGTAGCCTCCTTCGACCACGTTTAATCTTCTTCTTTGCAGTCGTACGTCTTCAGACCACCTTCGACTTTGCGTGTTCGTGGTCGTAGATGCTCCCAATCACACCTGCTTTCGATTTTGCCGTGGTCGACCGCCTTTCGACCACGCCAGCTAGCTTTACGACCACGATCTTCCTCCTTACGACCATCATGCAAAGTTACTGTAGCTTTGCCGTGGTCGTAAGTCCTTACAACCACGTTACGATGCGCGGATCTTCCGTGAAGTCACCGCTCCTACGATCAATTACACGTGGTCGTAGCCTTCAACGTGATTGCAACCTCTTACAACGTAGTCGTAGACTCGCGTGCGACCACGCATACAAACTTTGTTGCAGTCGTAAGCCTTCAGATTACCTTCGATTTCTCTGGGAAGTGGTCGTACCTCTTCTCGACCTCACTGTTCACCGTGGTCGAAACCTTCACAACAAGTAGTGTGCCCGTGCTAACGCTACGGCAAAATACAAAACAAGATAAAATTTGTAAAAAATAAAACGAACAATCAGATTCATTAAGATTCACGTCTCATATATTGTATAACCAAATATTTTTGTCACATAATGAATGTCACATAACGACTGATCCTTTGAGGCGACAACATCATTGGACTCACCCACCGATGACTTTCTCCATCCCCACATTGTTTAAACTTGAGGCTACAAAGAAAACAAATATTTTTGTCACATAAAGAAATATGAAACACAGTAAGGAAATAGGTGTTTGTGGACATTTGAGAAAATCCGTGCAGATACGTATTGCTCAAGCACAGAAAACAGAAAATTCGTCTTCCAATTATATTACTGAATGGATAAAGTCTCTGTCTCGTCTTTGCATTTGTGAGGCTTAGACATTCAAGGAAAGGCATGCCCCTATCGCCCATTAGTAGCCTAACATGGGACAATTGTGGGCTCAGTGGTAAAGGTTCGTGTCATGTAGGAAAGAGCAAAAAATAACTCTTTGATTGATTGTTCTAGCTGAGCTCTGATTGATCTAAGTGGCATGCACAAAAGCAAATTAGAAGTATTTCGTCAAGGAGGTTGACCTGAACAATGTTAAGAACTGGGGCTAAGGTGAAACGCTAGTAGCGCAATATGCCATAACCATCCTATTTCAGCATATTAACCAAGATCAATTACTAACTATCATCTTATCCTCCGCTATCGACATATAAACGGAGCGAGTTGAGCTTAATTGTTTTTACAGGTAATAACCCCTTGAAACTAACAGAGGAACTATCAAAGTTCATTACTCACCTCACGCTAAAGGATGGACAGAACCCTTAATACGAATCGGGCCATGTTTTGTTTAGAAAGGCATATCCTATATATCTCTAAAGAAAAACCAGAACAAAACAATCATCAATTAATCAAAACTCTATGTCATCTGAAATATACCTCACCGGAAAAAGAATGGCGCCTTTCAACTTGCACTCATATATCCCTGATTCTCAGAATGTAAACATGATGAACAAAACAAGAAAACCAATAGAAACAATTTTCAATGACGCGCATTTTGAATAAAATCATTAAAAGAAATGGTGTGTAAATATCAATGAGTTTGCTTAAATAGCACATTAAGGAATATAAGGCACCACCAAGTAACAGCAGCCTGAACTACTAAAGTGATATTTGAATGAACAGTACAGCCTACGCTCCTCACATTCGTTATCACAAAATTGTAAGACCTTCTCGTGATACCAAAATTATATTGCATAGGCCATATATGGAAACAGAGTTGTGCCTAAAACAAAAGCAATGTAAATCAACGCTACTTGCAGGACGATGATTTCGTAAACAACATAACGTAACTAAACAACCATCTGAATTAGGCAACCGATTCCGAAAGTTTCTTCATACCTAATCGATCCCCACCCTTTGAAAGAGACTCTCAGGTGGAAGTCAAAACTGGAACCAAAACAATAACTGTATCAGGCGATACATCTTAAGGAATAATGCAACATAAGAATGAGCAAATATCTGAATCCATCAAAAAACCACCCTTATAGTATCAGCATCTCAACTTTATGAGTGATTACATGTCTGCAATGTTAGAAACATATTCATCATAGATTTTGCATTAATCAATAATACTCGGATTATAGACATCTAATCTTTGTAAAGGTAGGCTCCACCTATTTCTTTATTCTGTTCATGTCCAAGCAAAACCGATCAGATTATAATAACTTGTAATTATGAAAAAAAAAATATTTCCAATATTTTTTTATGTTTTCTCTATTACATTGAATATGAGTACTGATATCTCTTGTTTAGTATGCCATACGAACACTTGCATCAGTGGTTAGAATTTGACATTCTATTCATGTCCAAGCAATACCGATCAGATTATAATCACTTGTAATGGATTACAGAACCAAATCTAAAGCAGCGAAGGCAAGCCTACCCTGCTTCTGGCCTCGCAGCAGTAATAAATAGCCTCGCAGCAGTAAAAAATTCGTCACCCTCGTATAGACCAGGCTGCTGTCCGCAAGGAACATTTAATGAGACCCATATTGCAGTTGTCTCCCTGTACAAACAAAAGTAAATTAGCAATTATAAAAGGAAAAATGTTGATGTGTGTAAATCATAGTTATCTAAAACACAGCAGCAGTACCCTGGAAGCAGGTTTATTTTTGAGCTCAGTGGATCAACAGGCAGAAGAGCATAACTGAGAGAACTTTCATTCATTCATGAGAGAGAGAGAGAGAGAGCGCTCAGGGTAAATGTGTTTTTTCCTCACATCAAGTTCCTGAACACATTTATAGTTGTCATTTTTGTACAAATAAAATTGTTGATTTAACATCGTAATTAGCATACAATTCAGAGAAAGGTGTGTTTGAATCTATATCATCAGCAAGAGAAGTTCATGACTCTATTCTATCATTCCAATTGAACCTCAAAACTGTTGGGTCATAGGTCTTGGCTGTCTCAAAGGTTATTAAGAATATGTCCAAAGGGAAGCAAGATAACTGCACAAAAAAATGTAGAAGTATACCATGTAATCATCCCCCTTAAAACTTATTCTGAAGTTTGGGCAAAATCCATATATGTTTGCTCAAACAACTCGCTAACCGATAGCCATCTCTCCAATAAATCGATTTTGGCATCTACTTCACCCAATTCATAGTCCTGATACCTAACTGATACAAGGGCAACACCCTCTGTGACATGATATTGGAGGCTATAGATGTCAGCTTCTTTCCGGTCTCTCCAGCCATGTTCTTGAGGGAAGACAGATCCTGTGAAGCCTGCAGAACAATTCCAGGGAATGAGAGAAGTTAGTTGTGCAAGTTACATGGATCATCCCTGCATGCAATCTTTGAATTGTCTTCACTGTATTAAAGTATGCAATAATCCCGGTTGCTAGAAGCTAAATATGCGACGGATAACATACTGGTGATGATTTACAAAAGACTACCGGAAAGATATTCGTTGATGAGATCTGCGACACTTACGTCCATGTTAGAATCGTCCACATCACGTCCAAAAGATCAGCGCTTGAAATGGATGAAGAGCCACGTATTAAAGCAACATGATGATCTATAATGAAAAAGAAAAGTTCTCCAGAACATATAAAAAGAAGTTTACTAACACATGAATATGTCCTAGACAAATTGTTCCGATTCTTAAACATGAATAGTTCAAAAGGGATAGTAGCCTGGACTGAGATTAAATATAAATAACAGCGTAATGATAAAATAATACACACCGCAAACTTTTCAAGGGACAGTTGAGCTTCTTTCTCTTCTCTGCTTTGATTACCGAAAAATTGAGATGATGAAATTGCCTTTGCATTGGCGAATTTTTTCCTTGCTTCGTCACTTTCTTGTATCTGGAAAGTATTGCATCCAAATTCAGAATAGATAATAGTATACCAACGAGAATCTACCAAAGGAAAGCATATTTGAGCACAAACAACCACATTATGTACAAGCTACTTGCCATGACAGTTTCCACTTCCAATGTTCAAGGCTTGAAGTGGCAAAGCCAAAATCAAAATCCAACCCCAAACACTCAAATAAACACAGAGAAAAAGTCTGAATTACAGTGAAGCAACTTTGCACAGGAACATAGCACACTGCTTATTGCATGTTAAAGAAGCAAGCAGCATAAAAAGGTGCTCGTCTAGATTTTAGACAAGCTATTTAAAACCAAGCCATTGAATACAGTCAAGCGTGCGTGAAAAGAATACAAAGACCATTTGTAACAAAAAGAACAGGCTAGCAAATGTTCGCAGAGAGCTGAGTTCCTCTTAAGTTGAACTTTATGTACAAATTACAGACCAGAGAACAATAATTCATAGAGGCAAAAGGTACTATGCAAGGACGAAGCATAGATGAGTCATGAAACTCAAAACAAGAGAAGCTATAAGAAGCAACATGATCCAGTGTAGCAGTTTGTATAGTAACTCTTATAGAATTAAATTCCGTAACTCTTTTAGACATAGTCCTGTGCCCGTGCGTTGCAACGGAAACCCAAACCATATAAGCAAGTCAAATAAATCATTTTGAAGCCCTTTTGATCACATATGAAGAAAAGAAACATGACTAAATAAGATTAACTTAGAGTCATTTTACATCTGATAAAAATTTATGAAGCATTCTATTACGAAGGTAGTTCAAACCTTACATAACAAAATAATATATATTAAAGAACAAACAAATGCAATCATTTTTATGACCACATGTGCCTTTCAAAGCCTACTCCCTATAGAAACCTTGTGTCTATGTGTTACAAAGGAATTGCAATGTACAATGAAATCAAGCAAATTCCCGGCAAGGGCATGGAATTGCAGTGGAATACAACCTTAACTTTGGCCTTTCGATCTTCCATTTTGGTACCCTTGACATTGTGCCAATATTAAGACAATTCCCAGCAAGGGCAATCTTTACAATTCAAATATCTCTCACTTCTAAAAGGATCCACATTCTTTTATCTGAAAAGCAAGAGGCAAAGGTACCATAAGCATCCTTACATCCACCTCATCAAATAAATAAAAATTTCTAGCGTTTTGACTTTCAGTTCAGGTTTTCCATTCAAATCAATATTGCTAGCATATAGGAAAACAATGAGGCATATAAATGGGTTAAAAAATTTGTAAAAGTGTAGCTCACATAAAAGAGAATCAACATTAGCAGTAATCTTCAATGAACGAGAAGAAAAGTACATGGCAGAGCAACCACTAAAGTTGGTAATGCAGAGTATTACTTGATCTCTAATTGACAGGGATGCAACCTGACGAGCTATTAAAACTCATAAGTGTGTATATGCACAGCAGAAAGTGAGAACATGCCGTTTGCATAAATAAGAAGTATATGAGCAATTACCGAAGCTTTGTCATATGTGCTTAGTCCAACACCAATGGCAAATATTGGGAGGCCCTGGCAAAGGAAGAGGAAAATGTAGAGTATTAAAATAGTTCATTAAACTTACATAGATTACATTTAATTACAGGCTGGACGTGAAGACTTGTATGGCATCAAGACCCATAAGGTCTCATTGGTAAAGCACAAAAGATGGAAATGTCAGGTACAAAACAGCTCAGGCATGAGCAGGCATGCTCAATTCTAAGCTAAATGTACCCAACACATGGATCAACACTTCTCAAGATAATAACAAATTGCTCAATAGTGGGTCAATACTGAGGAAGCTAATTAAGCTCTGTAACTGGAACACTGCACATATGTGAAAACTTCTAAACATAAGATCTTACGGTGAGGTGTAGCTATTGGCGGCGAAGTAAATCCTCCGTAATCGTTTATCATTCATGTGGCGTGGGCACGGATCGTATCGGATCTTGGCGAGTTCCTACGAAGCACTTGCGAGAACCATCTCGGATAGGAAGCGGTGGGCGATAACGAGTCGAGATCGCGGAAACGCACCTTGGCCTTGGAGAGCACGAGCACGGCATGCCGCTCCGCGCCGGCCGGTGAGGTCGCTGTGGCGGCCTCCACGAGCCTCTGCGTCACAAAGACAAAGACCGTCGTGATCGGCCGGATCGAGCGTGGTAGTAGAACGGAGAGGAGGGAGCGCCCATAACCCATCACGCGCACCAAAAAAATAGCCCGCAAAGTCGCGAGAGAGAGAGAGAGAGAGAGAAGCGAGGCGCGGCTCACCTTCTCGAGTTCGCCCGGATCTCTGGAGCTTCGATGGAGTGGACGAGGCGCCGTCGATCCGCCACCCTTGGCAAGGCCGCCACTTATTCTCCCCTCTTCGACGCGGCGGCGCGCGCGGCGCTCGTGGTGCTCGTCTTGGTGCTATCGCCCCCGCTCCGCCGCCGCGTCGCGGTCGCCATCTCCGGCCGAGGAGGCCTCGCCCACCGAGGCGTCGCGCCGTCGCTATCGCTCGGCGTTGGCGCGCGCGCGGTGGCGGCGGATGCGGCGGTGGATGAGCGAACCCCAGCCCCGCGGCACAGCGGAGAAGCGGATGGACGCGCCCCACCTCCGCCGCGGCTCTCCGGGAGGCGCGAAGAAGTGACCGGAGGGGGACGCGATGGTAGCGAGGCGAGGTTTCGGCGGCGGAGGCCATCGGAGGGAGAGGAGGAGGCGAGCCCCAAACCCTAGACTCGCGACCGGGAGCAGGGCAGGGGATTGTGGGAGTTGGAGGGGAGGGCGAAGGGGTTTTGATCGCAGGAGACGTTCCATTGACGCGAGGGGTACTGCAGATCCATTGAAGGATGACCGTCGGATATGGTTGAGTAAGGAGAGAGAATGGAGGAGTGTTAATCTGGTGCGCACATTTTTATAATGATGTATTTCTGGGTGTATATTGTGGTGTGGACGTAGTTAAGGTTATGACTGTGGAGCAGGTAATTATTGGGTGGATATAGGATAATTTTAACTGGTGGTTTATTAGTTTAGATGGCTGAGTATCTGTGCATTACGATGAATACCTAAATATTATAATTGAAAGCAAATATTGTAACAAATAATACAAGTACCATAGCAGATAAAATTTCTACCTACACAAGGAAAGAATTATTTGGTAGCTGACATTATGTAGTATTTTTTAGATGAAATCACAAATTTATACTTGAAAGAGAAACAATTCTATCAATATTATTAGGGGTGAAAAGTGGATGTGAATTATGTGTATTATCCGGTTATCGTATTCGATAGGATGTGAATATGATATATATTGTCTCATCCGATTAACAAATTTTATCATATTCGTATTCGAATTCGCATAAAAATATGGATACAAATATTGTAGATTTTACCACCGAAATGTTATTTTATCAGGACTATCATATCCATATTCGTATTCGACGAAACAATATTCATATTTTATTACAATACAACTAATTAGTTGGACAAGTTTTTTTAATTGAACGTGAAATCATATTTCTTTAGGTGAAGTAAATAAATTAGAATGATTAAACGTGATTATACGAGAATAAAATGTCATTAATTTCATACTATATAAGTTATGAGGATATCTAAATTCGACCAACTTGAGTAGATATTCGATTTGAATTCATATTCGACATTTGTCCAGTCCGTATTCGTATCCAAAGTTTGTTCAATTTGTATTCGAAATCGAGAAAAAAATATAGATGCAAATATGGTTTAAACACTATCCAATCTGTTTTCACCCCTAAATACTATGAGAAGCAAACAAACAAAAATCATACTCCCTTCACTTGCAAATCTGTATTTGATATACCAGTTTCTAGTGTTGTTTGCATACAACAGAGAAGCGTGTTCCTTTCGTGCCCTATATGCAAGCATTTTACATGGTTTGAGCAACAGAAAATGGAGCCTTCGGCTGCACATTGTTCTAGCTGGCGCTGCTTATTCAAATACCTTGTAACAGTACTTTAAACAAAGTTATGTAAATTTATTCATGGAGAAATAGGCTTTATACAACCAAACAGCCTTATATTTTCTAGTAATGAGTGCATCTCAATTAATGGAAAATTTGTCAATTGCTCTTCTTAAAATTTCAAATTAAACACAAATAAATCTATGTGATTGAAGTGGTAGGTTGAAAAACAAAATTATACCATTTAGATCCAAATAGGTGACTGACTCCTCTACAGTGTTATCTGCATTAGTACAGCATACAAAATTTCAGGCGGTTGGGAGTGATCTACTTTATTAGAGCTTTAGATATACCAGTTTATCTCAACTATCATACAGCAAGAGAAATTCTCATAAATGAATAAAACTTTTAAGGACAAGAGTATAAAGCGCATAACTTTGAATCTTTGCGACGGTACTATCCCATTCTATATCATCATGACCAAGAAGCAGATCATAATGCCAAAAGAAAATCTCTATCATGGCACACCCAGTTATTGTTACGAGTTAATGCCATCTTCACATGGTCTGTGCGCCACTGCGCCATTGCCTTGCCTACTACGTGTCGTCCAGGAGCAGCCAGGTGACGCCTTGATTGCGCGCACTGAGCTAAGCCACTGCTCCTACCCTGAGCACAGCGATAATTCATTAGGAATTAGGACCAAATTAGGATATGAAAGCATGACTAACACATGAAACAGAATAATATTGTAGAAAAGAGCATCTAGCAACATAAGCAAATTAGAGATATCACAGAGCACCTGAATATGTCTCTACGAGCACACCAACAAACAATATGATCACTGGACCATCTCTGGATGCAACCTGAAAATGTGCAGCCTGTGCAGAGACTGATGAGCCATGCTAATAATATAGGACCTAAAGTAAGATTGGACACAGTTTACACTATGTAAATATGTTAAAATACCACAATTCTAGCCAACTCCCCAACTCCATCAAGTTCCTCCCAAAGTCCCAAACTCCCAATATTAGTCTTATTCAGAAGGGATATAACAAAAAAAAATTGTAGATGAGTGTTACTTTAATGCTATGTGTGCAGCCAGATTTCAGTATAAAAGATTTGTTCCCATTTTTATTTTCTCAATGTAATCCAGCCTTTCTACATGAAAGCAAAGTAAATTAATTCAATAGAATAACCATAGAATTATCGGATAAAAGGGCGTAAAAGGAAAGAGCTTGTATGTAAGGTAATTCACACAAACAAGTGAATGTAATATGAAGTTCTTATATTACAGTCATCTACAGTAACATTATAAAACAATTGGGCAAGGAAAACATTCCTTTAACAGATGCCATAAACCAGAAGTGGGTGGTAAGAAATAATATTTCTGTTATTACATGAAATATTGCTTAACATGAAAAACTACCGATAACTAATGACAGAAAAATGAATTATCTACATAACATTTGGCATGCACAAAATCAGATAGATTTGAATTAATGCTAACAGAGATCACAGAAGTACTTTTCATAAATAATCCTCAACTACTCAATAGACAAATGCTAAAGTGGCAATACATCAAATGTGTGTGCTGATTTGGTGGAGATATAATTTTGAGGTTTAACACAATTCACAGATTGTTCCTTTCAGGGAGCTTGCAATTAGCACAAGTAGAAATTTAGTCGGCCAGAAGAAAACCTCCGATTAATAACAAAACAAATAACCACACCCTTTTCCTCAAGCTTCTTCAAAGCATCACCGGCAACTTACATTGAGGAAGAGGCCCAAGAACAGTCCTGGATGATGGTACAGAGAAGCATGAGACATCTCAACATGAAATGCTTTTACTTCTCTGCTATAATAATCCCAGATGCAAACCCCAGGCTCCAATGCATTGCCAGCTGACACTGCTACTACATATCTGCCAGAGCATCCATCTACACCTGGGGCATGAATCAACCAGCAATCACCCCATAAATTATGTGACACCGTGCTGGGAGTCTTATTTTATTCAAACCTGAACTGTATCAATATAGTTTAATGCAGTCAGCACTTGAAACATTATTATCTGTGCACAAAACTGCGAAAATAAAAGAACATGGGCAGCAAATAATTAAGTACCTCATGGTTTGCAATATCATAGTAAGAGCAGGTACCATCTCCGTAAGCAAGTAGAACGGCTTCCCTGTCTGAAACAAACCATCCACCTGTTGCAGACTTGTTTCCTATCCCTGATAATTGATAATTGGAAGACTCCTCCATTTCCTCCTGTACCACCATCGAGGACTTGTTTTCCTGCTCATCGAACTCTTCTAGCTTCTCTGTAGCTAGCAATTCGATTTCTTCATGATTTGGACCAACTGGATTCTTTGAGCTACCTTGGCCTGATGTCTTGCTGCTAGCATCTGCTGCTTCACGTATCATGTCCTTTTCCAAGTTCTTAGCTCTGTGATCCTTGAAGAAGTTGCTCTCGTCACCATCTAAAGAAGCCAGAAACTCCATGGCTATACTGTTCTCATCATCACGAGGGTCGAGGGTAGCAAGTTCCATTTTTCCATTACAGCCCTTTTTCAGAGCCATGCATGACTCCTGTTGAGTAGCAGTGGACGATTTACGATCCCTCAACAATTTATGATGTGGAAAGAACCTCACCACTATTTCGTCAGTATTCATCCCTTTTCTGTGGCAATCTTCTGGACCCTCCCTTCGAATCACAGCTTTCACTGACCTTCCCTCCCCACTCGCCACCGCCTTCTCAAAAACTCTAATCTTGTCCACCAATTCCCCCTTTTCTTTCTACTTCTTACACTCCTCTCCTGAATCAGTGAGACCAGCAACATTCTTGGGATTGACCTCCTTCACTAATTTCATAGCAAGATCTTTCTTCCTACTAATTTCATCACCTAGCTTTGCCTTCAGATCGGTGTTCTCTCTTTTCCCATCCATCTCATCGTTTTGCTTCTTCACATTGGCATCGAAGGCCCCTATTTTCCCTCTGATGTCTCCACATTGCTTCACCACATTCACATCGAAGCTCTCTCGGAACTCGATGGAGCCAAGAACGAGGGGGCGGTTGGGATCTAAGCGGGTGGGTGCGTACCGGCCGGCGATGTAGAGCCACGCGAGGCAAGAGAGGAAGGCCATGACGAGAGGTGCCCTGCCCAAGGAGCCGGCAGCGCAGGAGGAGGATGGGGGCTTGAAGCGGTGGTTCTCCCGCTGCATGGCGCTGGCCAGCGTCTCCATGGAGAACTCCGAGCCTGGACTCGCCGTGCGGAGGGAAGGGGAGGGAGAAGGAGATGGAGGCCGGTGGAGAAGAGGACGAGGAGGGGAGGGGTGGTGGTGGGCGCGGGGTGGAGGTGGGCACCGACGCGGGAGGCGGCGGTGTGAAAAGGGGATGGAAAGCGGCGCGGGGTCGGGGTTGGGGCCTTGGGGGAGTCGGAGAGAACACGGGGCGATATGCTCGAGGGTGGGGGGAATCGGAGCAGCCCTACAGTCGAATTGTTTTTCTCAGGGGAGGTGGGAGAGGGAAGAGGGAACGTTACTCTTTTTAAGCAGTAGAGATGTCTGTATGTGTGCTTCAATAGAAGTTAAGTTTTATAACTCTTTAAACTAAACCAACTAGGGTTGAAATTTATATTTCATTTGTACTTTAAGTATTTGAATTTGGTATGCATGCTAATACCTCAAGACATATGGATGTAGTGCTGTCCATTGGGCCACTGATACGGCACAGACTCGGTCCAAACACGGCCTGTTTAAGCACGGCAAATAAATGGGCCGTGCCATACTGGCCCATGGGCAGAGGTTTGAGCGCAGGCACGGCCCACGACCGTGTCATGCCAGCACAGGCACGGTTAGGCCTTTGCCAGCACGGTTAGCCTGTTAAGCTGGGAAAAAGAGAAAATTTTCAAAAAATTAAGAAAAAATTGTAGAAAATTATGGAAAAAATTATAGAAAATTGTAGCCATTGTTAATCATCAAGATAATTATTTTCAATGATATAATAAGTTTTATTAACTTGTAAAATTACATGGAATAGCTGCTTCGTTAAAAACTTACCAAGTAAAAACTCAACTTGAGAAAACCTTGTTAAAGAAAAAAAGAGTATAGCCTATAAAGCTCACTAGTAACTACATCTGAAGAAAAAATATAGAAAATCCTATTCATTGTTATTTAGATACAAATTCTCAAAAGATTCTTCTAAGTCTCTATTTTCTCTAGTATGTTTGAGTCTTGATTCAGCTTGAGACTTGTTCACCGCTCCTCGATTATTCTTCTGGATAGACTAAAGGCTGACTCCGAGGAGGCTATAGAGATAGGAACAGTCAACACATCCCGTGCTAATATGAAATTACATCTCTAAATGAATTAAGACAAGTATTTAATCCTTTTAAATCAGATTTAACAATAAGATTAATAATATGGCAAGCACAATGTTGATGCAGTAAGAAAGATTGTGCATAAGTATTGAATAAAGGAGTAAGAATTTTCATAGCCTTAGTGTTTGCAGCTACATTATCTAAAGTTATAGAAAAAATCTTATCCATGAGGCCAAAATCTTCGACATTTTTAATAATACATTCTGCAATATATTTTAGCAGTATGTGCAACATTAATTAATTTAAATCCTATCATTCGTTTTCCATTACACAGTCATCGTTAACATAATGAGCAGCAATACTAATATAATCCTCCCTAGCCCTGCCACTCCATATGTCTGATGTCAAAGCAACAGAGAATGTACAAGTATAAAACATTGCTTTTAATGTTGCACGGCAGTTGTTATAATATTTAATTAAATCTCTAGTTGTAGTTTAACTAGATACAACACTAAATCTAGGGTTATGAGCAGTCCCAATATATTTTTGAAAAACATCAGACACACCAAAATTTAAAGGTAAATCTTGGTAAGCAATTAATCTACAAAGAGATTTCTGGGCTACCTCTGGGTTATACTCCCAAGTATGTACCAAGCCGTCGGGGTTGTATTGTAGTTGCGTCTGGTGCATTTGTGTAACAGCCCGAGTTTTTCTGAAAATAAAAATAAATAAATAAATAAATAAAAATTGATCAAATAAAATCTTAAATTAAATAAGTATTTTTGTGCCTAAAATTTCTTTTTGGTTTGCCCTGGATTTTATGTTTTTGAAAAAGCCAGATTTGAAAAGTAATTTAAGTGAAAACCTAAAATTATTATTAAATAAAATGATATTTTGATTTTCTATAAAAATCTTATGTAAAATTAATCATTTGGATTTATTTGGCCCTTATCTGTTTTTACGAGTTTTTAGGAGTTTACAATGTATTTTCAAAATTAAAAGTATTTTTAAGTATAAAAATATAATGCCAACATTAGTTGGAAATATTTTTGTTAAGTCCAAAATATCTCCAGGAGGTTCTTTGCATTTTCTGGAATTTTTGGAGTTTATTTCATATTTTTCCGAGCATTATTGAATTTCTGGCAATTTAGAAAATCTGAAATCAAATATAAATCCTTCCTCCTCGGGCCGACACGTGGCGGCCGTGATCCGCGCCACGCCACCCGCCTTGGCCCATCCCACCGCCCGCCTTGGCCTCTCGGACCGTCCGATTTCCCACAGGCCACGCGGCCTCATCCCCGCCGCCCACCCTCTCCTCTCTCTCTGCCGCCGGCAGGCCCACCCATCAGCATCTTCCCCACCTCGGTGCCCCTTCCTCCGCTGCCGCGCGCCGCGCCGCAACAGCCTCCTCCGCTGGCCGTTGCGCCGCTCCCGCACCTCCCGCCGCCTCTTCCCGCTCCGCGTCGCCACCTTCCCCGCGAGACCGCGCCCACTCCCGCACGACCCACACCACCTCGCGCCCACGCCGCACGACCCCCCCATAACCGCGCCGCCGCCCGCCTCTCTCCGGCGAGCAATTCGCCCGTGCCTCCTCCTCCCCGCCCCCTATAAATTCCACCCACGGCTCCGCCTCTCTTCGCATCGCCCCTCCGCCCCTCTTCGCATCGCCCCTCCGCCCCCTCTCTTCCCTCTCCTGAGCGCTGGCCGCCCCGCATTGAGCTTCCACCGCCGCCGCCACCGGAGCTCCTCGGCGAGGAATTGCGGCCGACTCGAAGCCCCTCGAGCCACGCCGACCGCCTCCCTAGCTTCGCCGCACCATTGCCATTCCCGTGCGCCGCTCCTTCGGGCACGAGCGTCGCCGAAACACCCCCGCCCGCCGGAGCTGAACGCCACCGCCGCTTCACCGTCACCGCCGGCCGCCTCCGTGCCGTCGAGCCCGCCGAAGGTACCCGGCATCCCCATGCGCTCCTCTCGTGCCGACCCTCGCCGCGGCCGCCTTGCGCGCCGTTCGCCGGCGAGCCAGGCTCCCAGCGCCACCTCTGTCCGGCCGCCACGTCGGCGCACCGCGCTGCGTGAGTGCGGTGGCGTGGCGCCACATCCCCGCCGCGTCGGCTCCCTCCTGGCCCGTCAGCGCCACGTGCACACCCGCCCTCTCCCGTGCCACCTCAACGCCTCATGTGGTTCGTGGACCTGGTCCATGGATCAGGGGCCCACATGTCAGCATGACTCCTGGTGGTGTCATCTTGATGCAAATCTAATTTTTCCATTGAAAAATAATCCAGCCAAAAATTAAATTCACTGCTGACGCAATAATTCAGATTTTCCTTTAGAAAAATAATTTCCAAAAATCCTGATTTTCCATTTTCTCTGAATTTAAACTTCCCGGAGCCCGTTCTCCCTCGTTTTAACTCCGATTTGGCCCATTCAAATTTATAAATTCATAAAAAAATTCCTCTCTATCCATTTCTAGCCTCAATTCAAATATTTGAAGTTAATTTGAATTTAATTTTGATTTATTTGAATTTAGTGGTTTATTTTCACGTGTAGACTTCGACGATTCGGGAAATTTCTTCGACGAAGATTCAAACCAAGTTGAAGAGCAAGGCAAGTCACACTCCTTGATCATATTGATCCCAGTTTTCAAAATAAAATTATGTTGATTTAAATTATATTGCATGCATATTTTTATCCAGCGTATTTCAATTCAATTTTAAATATAGTTAATGCCTACTTGTTAAATTCCTCCATTGTTGTTGAATTCCTTATACCTTGTCACCCTAGATCAAACCCTAGTTGGTACGTTAGTATTGGCTACGAAGATTTTATAATAAATGCTTAGACCTGCTTAGTCCTAATATTGGTTTTGGGATACTTTTTCACATAAAATGATGAGTTTTTCACATGAAATGATAAGGTTCCTAAATGTACTCTTGACTTTGGTGAGTCAAGGAGGTTTATGAATTATTTTGAAAACAAATATGAAACTGGTTTAGACTTAGGCATGGTTAGATTGGTGGGTGCAGGCATGCCCTGTTGGTTGGAGCCGCAGTGGTTGATTGTCGTGCACAGGGGTATGTGGTTAGGCCTAAGTCAGATTACGGACCGGTCTGTGAGCTACTGTTGCAAAGCCCTTATCATACTACCACATGGATATGGGACAACCCTGGCTGAATAATTTGCGAAGTCCCAACCTGAGTCAAGTCGTAGGTTGAAAGTGAGCGTGGTTGGTGCCATGTGAAGTCTCACTTGGCGGCGTGGTTAAGCCATGAGAAGTCTCGTCTAGGCTCAAGAGGGGTCCCGTGCTGGTGGATTCCTTCTTTGGGTGAAACCTTAGAGTTGGCTCGACCGGGTTGAAGGCTTTGCATTTTAAAGGCCTTGTCACGACTCCTCGCCGCACACCTAAGGAAGTGTGTAAACCGGTGGCAATATGGGATGATCGTGTCTTGTGGGTAAAGCTGTACAACCTCTGCAGAGTGTATAATCTATCTTGGATAGCCGTGCCCACGGTCATGGGCATGCCGAGTAAAAGTTTTTCATGGATTAGACTTTGTTTTTCAAAATATTTTTGCAAACCTTGTGGATGGATGGAATCCACGAGAGATGAAAACCTTGCGGATGGATGGAATCCATGAGAGATTGAAACCTGGTGGATGGATGGAATTCATCAGAGTTGCGCAGTGGAAGCGTGTGGATGGATGGAATCCATACGTGATCTTTTGGAAAAGATGGTCCGGGTGGGATGCCCGTGGATAGGTTGGTGTTTGGTCGGAGCCGGCACTGATGGTATTATTTTCAATTATAAGTATTGTTTTTATCTACTGTATTAAATTCAGCATTTCAATCTATTTACTGTATTTCATTAAATGATGTTTTTGCAAACTAACCCTATAAGCCTTCCATTGAAGCTTTTTATCATTATGATGCATTTCTCCGTGTGATTTGCGGAGTACAAGTTTGTACTCACCTTGCACCCTCCCTACACAGAGGAAGATGATGTCGACTACGGTGAAGATCTGGACGAGTAGGCCACGTCTTACTGTCGTTTACCTGTGGGCAGGCTTGGGCTTCGCTTTTATCAGTTTGCTTCCTGAGACACCATGTGGAGGTCATCTCATGTGTGTGATGAGTAATTGACATCGGTTTAGGGAAATCGAGTTTGATTTGGTTGGTTCGGACCTTGACGTTGCGTGGTGCAATCGGGCTCGGTCGGACTTAGTCAAGCGGTCAAAATGGTTAGGATGTATATTATGTCGACTTGTCGATTTGGGCTATCTCATTAATACATTTATGCTTTCATGTATCGGCGATGCTATTTGATGTGTTTCTTATATGTGTTGGTGCAAGGCGTCGAGGCGGAGTCGTGGCGAGACACGCCGAGACTAGACATGGGTGGTGTCAAGGTCGAGCGGTCGGATGTGTCGAAGGCGCGGAGATTCGACAGTTGGCAACGACCTTGAATTTCAAAACAAAATCTTATCTATGTTAGAGTGGTCTTCTTGTTTAGCGTTCAGACTTCTTGCTCTTATCTTGTGATTCTAGGATCTTGCTTATTAGTGTCTCTCTTCTCTCTAGGTTGAGCTTACTCACTTCTTGTGGGTTCTAGCGAGGTTGGGCCACCCTCGGGTAGGCAGTGCGTGTTTGCTCCTAGGTTGTTAGTAGACCAGCTGATAGTCCTCGAGTCTTATGGGGTAGATGAGAGTCAGTCTGAGCCATAGTTTCCTCTATATCTTATCTATGCTTTAAGGACTGCCCTTTCGGTTTTTCTTGCCAGCTTCTCGTATTTACTGCTTTGGTTTAGGGGGAGTTTATTTGGGAGCTTCTGGAGTTTAATATTGACTTAACTCAATTTGAACTAAAAGTTGCATCACATGTTGAGGGGGAGCTGGATTTCTTGCATGTCATTCTGCATTGTAAATACCTACATTGAGCCTTGATTATTATCCTTTGGTCATGGATGACTTGACATGGTCACACATTGCACTAAATTTTAGATTGTCATCTATTTGGTTTAGCTGTCTTATATATATCTTGTCATGATCTAGATAGCATTCTATTGAGTTATGGCTTGATGTAATTCTTAAATGTTCATTTTGGATAATTCTCATGGCTCTAAAATGCTTAGAATAATCAAACTTCAGCCATTTCATCCTTTTCCATGACTTGTTCTCTTCCTTGCATCCTTGATAAAGGGGGAGGGTAGTGGTAGAAAAAGCCATTTCGGGAGCTTTGAGGAAAACTTGTTCTTTCTTTTGCTCCTTTGTCGACATGGTCATTAGCCTCATTTTCTTCCTTTGGACTATGTTTGACTTCTTTCTTGCATTTCAAACTCAACTTTGTGCTTTTTTGGGGTTTGTCAATATACTCATCAAGGGGGAGATTGAGAGACCATGTGGAGGTCATCCCATGTGTGTGATGAGTAATTGACATCGGTTTAGGGAAGTCGAGTTTGATTTGGTTGGTTCGGACCTTGACGTTGCGTGGTGCAATCGGGCTCGGTCGGACTTGGTCAAACTGGTCAAAATGGTTAGGATGTATATTATGTCGACTTGTCGAGTTTGGGCTATCTCATTAATACATTTATGCTTTCATGTATCGGCGGTGCTATTTGATGTGTTTCTTGTATGTGTTGGTGCGGGGCGTTGAGGCGGAGTCGTGGCGAGACAGGGTGACCGGAATAGACACGGGCGGTGTCGAGGTCGAGAATGGTCGGATCGTCGAAGACGGCAGAGGTCGATGTGGTTGCGAGTCGTGGGCGACAAGGAACGTGGAAGCTTCCCAGAAGGTGCAGGAGGGGCGTTTCGGTAAAAACGCAAAGCTGCACAGGCGGGAGCGGTTCCGTTCGGGACTAGCGGGTGTAACGGGTTGGACACCCGTTAGCTGAAGGCTATATAAGGAGCAGGTGCCTCCTTGTGGCTGCATGTATTCCAAGTGTTGTGAGGGGTTGTTAGGGTTTGCTTTAGTCAAAATGGGCTTTAGAGAGTTGCTTTGGTTTAGTCTTTAGTGGTTGGAAATTGGTGAGAAGGGTAGAGTTGTGTCTCCATCGATGTCCCCTATGTGACCTCTCTGCGTCTGTGTTCATCCCTCTCAAGCATGTATGGGTGTGTGTTTTTGAGCTTGTGTTCTTGAGATGGAGAGGGAGAGGGAGAGGAGATCCTTTGTAATCATTCCTCTTGTATCAATCATGTATCTCCTTTCCTCTTATCAATATGAGATGATGTTTGTTCCAATTCTTGAGCTCGCTGTTCTTCTCTGTTTTGCTTCGATGCCCTCTCTGTTGATTTCTTGACTTTTTGTGTTTTGGCTCGATTCTTGCTGGGAGTGGCAAAATGGGTTGCTCCATCTTTGGGACAGTGCCTCAAGGTCATTTGATCGATTTTCCCAAGAGCAAAACGCAGTTTAATCTCAGATTTGGCATTTTGGGTTTCTCTGTTCTTCATTCTCCATTTCTAGGGTTTGGTGAGAATCCGTTTCCCTCTTTGAGATGGCTTGAAATTTGATACCTAGAGTCTTGAGGCTATCTATTAGCTTGTCTCAAAGTCTCATGGCCAAGGGATCAAAGAGGAGATGATAATTTGGAAGTTCTCTATTGTGGCTCTCTATAGTTTTCATTTTCTAGGGTTTGAGGAGCTTTCTTGATTTCCTTCAGAAGTTGGTCTGATTCTTGGTCTGAGAAGTCCCTTGGGTATTGCTAACTTAATCGCAAAAGCTCATGATCCAAGTTTCAATGATTGAGGAGAAATTTGGATTTTGTTGATTGCCTCTGTACTTTTCAAGTCCTTGGCAATTTTCTGAAATTTTTGTGTTTTTGTATGTTTCCCTTGTTGTTTAAAGCCCCTGCAGTGTTTAGAATAGTTCATTTGTGTTTTGGGCTGAAAAGATTGGAAGCTATTCTCTCATTTCATTGAATTTGGCAAGAAAATGGAGTTTCAGTTTGCTGTTTGAAAAAATCAGGGACTCTGGACTGCTGACCCCCGAGGGGCGGTCAGATTGGCCTCTTGAAAGCGGTCAGACCGGACCGTGAACGACGGTCAGACCGGGGTGACTAGGCCGGTCTGATCGGCGGCAAAGTGTGATCGACCGCCGGTATGTTCAAGTCAGGCCGGCCCCTCTGTGTTTTGAGTCTTCTCTCGGTTTTTCTTTTGGGTTCCATTTCTCCTTCTTTGTTATGATTTCCTGAGGGTCCAGAGAGGTTAAATTCACCTCTTCATAGCTTCTGGTAGCTATAGGAGAGGAGGGTCGCAAGATAGTACTTTTTGGGGGCAAGTTTTTAGAGTCGACATTCACCCCCTCTGTCGCCATTTCGATCCAACACTTCCGCAGTTATTTTCTTTATTTATCTTTGCCGATGGGCGTTGATGTAAGACTTGGCCATAAGGCCGTACCCCCTTTATTTAATATATGAAGTCATTTGTGCTTGGTATTTATCTTGGTTGTACTGTGTGCACTAGCTGATCCTGGACTAGTGCGATTTACACAGAGGAACCAGGAGTTTTTACTCCGGGTTCCGACAATTTGTATTCCTTGCCTTCTTTTGCAGCTTGCAGCGTGCCGTTGTAGGTGACCCATCCCACCTGAAGATTTTGCAGACAATTCGTTACCATAAATTTTACAAGCAGCATACCTTACCGAATTTCCATCATCGTCGGTGTTGAAGTTTTTGTCGAAATCATTCCAAACTCCCAATGTTATAGCTCTTGTTCTTATTGCATCCATGCTCTAGGTTGTCGATGCACTCGTTGAGCGATGAAGATGGACCATGACACTTCTTCTAGCTGTACAATTTGTTGTAGATATCCACTTTCTGTGGATGGATGTGCCTCTTGAAAGGATTGCATATCCTCCATCGTGAGGCCGAATTCAGAGAGTTGGAAATCGTACTTCTCCATTGAATCAACTGTAAATTCATATAGTAAAATACAATTAACTTACTATTGAATTAACAAATAATAGCAAAAAAATTAAAATAAGGTAGCACTATTAGTCTATTACCTCTTCTGCAGCTCTCAGAAGATTCTTCAAAATTTCTGAATTTCACACAAATTTCTCTTTAATTTTGTCAAATTTGCACAAACACAATTGGATTTTCACAGCTAAACAGAGGTACAAAGTGAGGTTTGAGGTGTGGAGAATGGAGGACGGATGGCCCCTTATTTATAGGATAAAACTTGATATTTTTGATTTTTGCTATTTTTCTGATTTTGTACCCCAACGGTAAAAAGGTCAAACACGCAATTTTCACGGTGAGCCATGTCGACATGGCCCATTTATGCCCGTTGGGCCCGGCGGTGGGCGTGCTTTGTGCCAACATGGCCCACGTTCGCTAACGAGGTGTGCGGCATGAGCTAGATGGGCCATGCCGTGCAGGCCAGGCCAGCGATAATGAGACCATGGGCTAGCACACTAAGGCCACGCCCATTGGATAGCACTATGTGGATGGTTTCTTTGCGATACTATGTGGAGGTTACCCCATGTGTACAATGAGTATTTGACTTTGTTATGTAAATGTTGCCAAAGTTTGAGTTTTGTTTTGGGAATTTGCAATGTTTTATAATTGCTATTAGGTGTAAGACGATCGTGGCGGTGGACAACGATCGACCACCATATGGTAAGTGGTTAGATCGACACTAGTCGATTAAAACTAGTGTGGTCATGAAAGCTAGCCGTGCAAGACTAGTATGGTCATGAAAGACTAGTGTGGTCATGTAAACCGATTATCTGAAGTGAGGTGGCTAGTGGTGGCGGTTTGACCACCATGGGGAGAGCGATCGGGCGGTGCTAGGCCGTCGACCGGTTGTGACATGACGGTCGGACCAGCTTCTTGAGAGGCGGACATGTGCGAGGTATCATAGACATATTTGGGGTGTCAGAGAGGTTGTAAAGAGGCCACACATGTTTAGGGTACCTAAGACATATCTCGAGTGTTGATGGGAATGAATATGAGAGTGGTTTGAGTGTGTTCATAGCATGGGTGCGGTGTTTATTGTGTTGTGTTGCATGATGCTTTGCTTTGAATAACGTGAGTTAGGTGTAAGGAACTTGTGCTCTATATGGCTGATTCATCTTTGGATGTGTAGGTGACTTGGAGAGCATTAGTTATCAAGCGCAATGGACTAGAACTTGTGCTCTATATGGTGATTCATCTTTGGATGTGTAGGTGACTTGGAGAACATTAGTTATCAAGCGCAATGGACTAGGACTAGGAGGGTGAGGCTACTGTTGTGAGAGACCATGTGGGTAGGTCTAGATCAATTTGTGATGAACAATTAACAAGCTGGGTTGAGTCGAATCTAAGGTTTTGCAAAGGGTTTGTAATTTCCTGAAATTCATATTGCTGTCAATTCTTAAGCGATAGTACCAGCTGGGCAATGGTGATAGTACCAGCCTAGTGGAGACTGTAGTACCGGCATGGTAGCTACGGTACTACCTTAGATGCGATATGACCGGTTTCTAGATGGTGGTAGCTATTTCCTTAGAGGGTCATTTTTTGGATTTGTGAGGTCCAATAGTATGGGTACAAAATAGCAGTACTACCTGAGGAATGGTATGACCAGGCCTTGGTTGGCGGTACTACTAGGGCGGTAGTACCAGCCTTAGAAAAAGGTCACACCACTCCCCTATTGCTGAGAATTGGGTGAGGGCTGGCAGTATCGGCCAGTGGTTGGTGGTAGTACCGGTGTAGTGTGCCCGGTATGGGGAGTGTGGTCATACTAGCGGAGGAAGTTAGATTTTAAAATTGGGAATGGTGGTAGATTTGATCATAAGGTGATCTTGGAACTCATGTCATGATTGCATTATGTTGTATGTTTATGCTAATATGGGTCAAGTTGTAAAGAACTTGTGCGGGAATAACGTCTTGCTCTTCGGATGTGCATGGAAACTTAGAGGCAACTATGGTCAACAATGCATGGTAGGACTAGGTCGGGGTGGATTGAGGTTCGAGCGATCAAGGGGTCATGTGGGATGGTTGGGCTCAAGCAATGAACATGGTTAAGTCAAGGGATGCATTCAAGGGAAGGTTCGAGCAATAGGTTGGATCAAGTATTTCATTGATTTAAGTGAGGCGTGGTCGGTGAGAGCCAAAAATAGGAGATACTTGTTGATGAGAGGAAATAATTGATCAACCTACATGTGGTGTGCTTGGTGGCTTGCACGACAAGATAAAGACAAAGTCAAGGAAGATGCCCAAAAGCTTCATCAGGGGCATTTTGAAAAAAATATCCAAAATTGGACTTGAGGTCTACTCCAAAACCGCGACACCGAGAAATGCAAGGGAAGTGGTTTAGGGAGGGCTGGCTATTGAGCTTAATGAGCTATTATCGATCTTCTTTTGAAATTGACATAGTTCGACATAAAATCATTTTAAATTCAAGCTAAGCCTCATTAATCTTTTTTCACTCGAAATGGACTCATTTCAATTTTGAACCAATTAACTACTGTAATCGAAGTAATTTTAATTCAAGCCATAATGAGCTTTTTTGCCAACCCTATGTAATGTTAGGCTAGGGTCATGTGTGTTAAGTGGATCAAACACTTGGGTGTGAATGGGTTGATCGTTGTAGCGCTAAGAAAGGCGTGCATGTGAGTGAAAAACCACGTGTTGTGGGGTTAATGGATTTCCCTAGTCCTTAGCAGGTTTAGACCCACTAAGGGGGTTGATTAGCCTATTTGGTGGAGGGGGGAGAGAGCTAAGGTTGACAAGGAAATGGTAAAGAGTTTTATGCTTAGGTTAGTTCTTCCTCTCCTTCATGGTGTGATTAAGAGTAAGACTTGTGAAGGGTCCTTTGTAACTAGCAAGTTGTAATAATCATTCCTCTTCATGCAATAGATCAAGTTCTTGTAATTTTTTTGCTCTTGTCTCTCTTTGCATGAGTTCTTCTTTCTTGTGTTGATTTTACTCTTTTGTGCTCCTCTTGTTCTTGCTATGATCCATGACGTGTAAAAGGGTTCTTGGGATCAATCTTTGCCCAACTAGATCACTTATATAGCAAAAATCAAGATCTTGCCTAGTTCTTGTCTTGTCTTGACCAAGATTTATGATTTTATGATTGTGGCCTTTCTAACCTGAACCTTTGTCATGACTTAGATCCTTACGAACAACAAGTAATTTGGGTTTGAGGGTTTGGTGTGATATTGTGACCTAGATCTCTAATTGTTCAATTGGATGGAATGAAGTCCAAGGACCTTCTGTTTCTTGACGTGATTTGGTTCTTGACACCCTTGAAAAGGTCCATACCAAGTTTGGTAGTATGGATAAGGTTTTATCTAGTTTCTCAAATTTAGTTTTTGTGCCGAGAGCTTTTTGCCTAGGATTAGGGCAAGCGGTCATACCACCCTCTCTATCTCTTTCTCTATAAACTAGGACCCACCTATTACAGCATTAATTTGGATTAAAAGTTAATTAAAATCTTAATTAGATATTTAGTGGCTAATGAGCCTATGTCTGATGGGACCCATTTACTGTTTTATAATTAAAACATGTTTTAAGAATTGTGAGACTAACATGAATGGCCCATATGTCTTCAAACTTCATAATTTCAAAAAAAAAAGGTTATAATAGAAAAGCCACCTTCAGACTTAAAGAGTATGCTTTCTCCATCAGAAAGTGTATTATGGTAAAATATGCCTCCGATGTCACCCTTTCTCCGTTTTCTTTTCTATGATTTTCTTAATGAGCCAACTTCAAATGCATAAAACATTTGTGTCCAAACTCTAAATTGAGTGAAACTTATTTCTAAATTTTCTAAAATCATGAAATTTCATAATCTACAAAAATATTTGCATTTACTATTTGTTTGAATTTATTTGGCTCTTAGTTATGTTGTTTGGCTTTTATATATTAGCTACAGATGTTCTGAAATCTTCAACATTGCTCCAAAGCAAGACCAAGAGTTGAGAGAGCAACACAAGCACCGTCTTTGGCCATATTGTACCCATATTTTACTGTTATGTATGTTGTTTAAAAACTATTATGCATGCGTGTAATTCCAATAAAAATTACTATGTTAGTAAGGTCGGTAGTTATATACCAATTGTTGCATTGATCCCACCTAGATAAAGTGATGCCCTTGTTGTCACCTTAGCATTATTATCCAATGTTAGAGAAATGTGGAACTTATGAATTGAGCAAGTAGTTGATGCTTAGCCATGCTCATCAATACTAGTTGTGCTAGTTTGGTAAAATCATAAAAAATTGCCAAATTATGAAAAATACTTGAAAATGGTCAAGAGGTGGTTTCTATTATTTTGGTTAGCAAACAAAAATAGAAAACTTAATTTAGAATTGGGTGAGTATATGTAGGGATTGGTGTAGTTGCACAAGATGTCGATCATGAGTAGTCTCACTTGGGTCACCAATGAACAAGTCTATGGTGCAGTTAGATCCAAGATATCTATACAATCACATGTGCCTTTTATGGAAATACCATAGTGTAATATGTTTTTTATGTCTAATCTCGTATACGTGATAGATTGCAGTTGTGTGGGCGCCAGGACAGTTGCTCGAAGAGGCTCCCTTGGTGTTAGGGCCAAAGCTTACCGACACAATGATGGGTTCCTAGGGGTCAATGAGTACCAAGTCCCAGGGGCAAGAATTCATTGGTTAGAGTAAAAGCCTTTCATGATCACTTTCATTGGGCACCTTTTGGTATCGCGAGTCATGGTCAACATGAGGAGATGACGGTGTCTTGGGGGTAAAGTGTATAACCTCTTTAGAGTGCAAATCTATTCAAGGAGCTATGTCCCGAGTCATGGACAACGTGGTGAATGCTCTACCTTAGTGGTTTTATGTTTTGCAAAATAGTTTGGGGTATATATGTATGGGGAAATCCATGCGTAACTTGGATAGCAAAGGGGTTTGCCGCTGGTTTACTATTTTAGGGAAACAAGCCTCTCATTTAATTGTTGCTAATTATAATTTACTATTATTTGATTATCAATGTCAAATGCTCTTCCACATTCCGGTTGCAATCTACTATTCATTATTGCAAATGAAAGCTCGCCTTGTGCAAAAATGAAAGACTTGGTAGGATAGCTATCTCCCTTGATATAGCCTTGCATACTATATAGCCCTTGCTTAAAAGTCTTGTGGAGTACAATTTCGTATTCACGATTGCTTGTTGAACATATTTAGAAGATGTCGAAGAAGGTCCATTGTATGATTACTTTTATGCAACGAGTTTTGGTGACGATGACACCGATTGCTAAGGTTTAACCTTAGTCAATTGCTTGTAGATGGGCTGAGGCATACTCACTGGTGTTTTATGCCTCTTTTATGTTTGTTTCCGCTAAGCCATTTATGTTTTTTAGAACCATTTGGCTGGTCAGCCCTTTTATTGTAAAAACTTGATGTGTAGACCTATGTTTCTATGTTGACTATATGTGCTACTCAGTTTCCTTTTCCCGTGCATGGTACACTCATTGGGGTTAGAATCATATTCCAGGTCCTGCATGATTTTAGCATGAAGTCATGTGACCCTTGCATTTGTCTCCACTCCGAGATTGATGTTTTGAAGATTTATCTAGCTTCTTTACAATCGGAGTTGGGTTACTGCTTGTATTGAGCATGAGCCATTTGATATTAGCACTTGTGCTATTACAGCTTGAGTCTTCATTGACTAGTGCAACTCTTGTTGGTCCTTACGGTGTTGCTCATGAGATTTTTAGAGGCAAGGATGCTTCTCTCACATGGTACTACATCTTCTAAAACAAAGTACCGTTGCACCTTTTGCAAGAAATATGGACACATTGTTGAATTTTGCTTCCGTCATGTCAAACACAAGCATAGAGTGTGTGGTGGGAATTTAGGAACACGCATTGCTTTTCTCATGGCATGAGTGAGCCTAGTGCCAACACAAGGGCGAGTAGAGATGGTGGCTCTTCTAGTATGTCCTAACGGACTTCTCAAGTGAGCATCAATGGTGTGTTGTTCTCTTGGAATGTGTCTCCTAGTAGACCTTTACATACTACTACAAAAGGGTCATCCTAGATGCCTCATTATAGATGGTTCAACACAAACCATTAGTGATAAAGTTACCAGCGATAGTTTTACAAGATGGACCGTCTAAGTTCACCACGATAGAAAGAACCGTATTCGAATTGTCTATGATACATCATATATGATTCAAAACAAAAACCGTCTGTGATGTGTGTACTTATTACAGATGATTTTTGTTCTAAACCATTGTGATGTATCATAGATGGTTTGGAACAAAAACAATCTATGATGACCTAGTTATCACAGATGGTTCTTTACCTAGAACAAATCTGTCATAATATTTCAACTTACCCACTCTTGCCGAATTTGAATTTTACGCTCATTTATTGGATTTGCTCTTTAAAATAGAAGACTCATTTGTTTTTCTCCTCATCTCCTCCTCTCTTCTCACTTCTCCTCCACTCCTCCCTCCTCTTCTCCTCATCTCCTCTTCTCTCTTCTCACTTCTCCTCTTCTACTCCTTCTCTCCTTCCCCACCTCTTCTTCAATCACATCCATCCGATTTTGCTATAACTTGGGTGCCCAAAAATTTGGCTAAGTCTAGATTCTTACCATGGCTTAGATGCCCAAAAATTTGGCTAAATTTGGATTTTAACATGGCTTGGTCAAATTTTGGGCATCCAAGCCATGGTAAAATTACCCACTTTTTTAGCTCTGGTATAGCTATCACATATGGATTTTACCAAGAACCATCTGTGATAACTGACTATTACAGATGGATCTAGTTTGAATTATGCGTGATAACGGACAATCATAAACGATTCTAGTTCGAACCGTGCGTGAATAACCCTATTATTACTAACCCATGAAGTTAGGCGGTTCAAGGAAAATGCGTAGTGATGGTTCGAATTATCTGTGATGAACTTTTATATAGTAGTGACACCATTACTCATTTTGTAAGAAGGATGGGTATATTGTGGATTTCTGCTACTGATGTGCCAAATGCCTACGTTGAGCTCGTGCTTCTAAGTCTTCGAGTGGTCTCTATTTTTCTCATGGCATGAACTCTCGTGTGTCTAGCATGAAGGCTCACTTTGTTAATGGTTTCTTTGACACCTTTTTAAGTGGTGTTTGAAAGCATCATGGACTTAGTTTTCATGGTTTTGGTTTTAATCTGCAAGCTGTCCTGAGGCATGATTTCTACTATCTCCCAATAGATGGACCTCATTTTCCTCCATCAGGGTGCATACCCACGGTGAGGAATTATGAGTTCTTTTGATTCTTTAGCTGGTTCTCATTGTGGTGCTTCCAAGCAAGGGCATCACCACTTTTCTCAATATGGCTCTTATTTTCTTCATCGAGTTGTCTACTTGTGGCATGCATCCAAGAATGTTATTAGATCTTCTTGCATGAATCATCATTTGCATCATGCTAACTCACATAATGGTTCAAATGATTTTATTGGTTGTGTGTCCAAGTTTTGGGTTTCCATGTATATATTTTGCTTACTAACCCTTCGGGATCTAAGACTTGGGCATCTTGTTCTTCTCATGTGTAGATACTAGGACGCAGGATGGAGAACATGAGTTTGATTGGTTCCAATCTTCTTCCTCATCATGTGATCGGGACACTAGATAGTTTTCACTCCTTTTGATGGCCACAAGAGGCATGTACTTTCTTGTATGGCATCTTCACCTACATTGTGAGCTATCTTATATCCTCACATTTTTACATTCATGGTTTTTCACTTTTTGCGAGTTGTGGTGTCTATGTGTTCACTTGTACCATATGGGCATATATTACTCTTGTTATACTCATTATCAATATTTTGTGAGTATGTTGCTTGTATATCCATGTGTTAGCTACTTATTCATGATTTGTGGATGTACGAGTTTTATTTTATTACTGTGAGCATGTGTTATCCTTGGAATCTTTTATCATGCTCTTGTTGATGTTTTTCTCTAGGTGTTCATATACTTATTTGATATCTATGTTAGCATGCATTAGCTATGATTTGTCCAATTTCATGTTTATGCTTACATGGTTTTGTGTCTTAGTGTAAATTATGGATGCCTTGTGCCTCATCACGTCTTTACTAGCATGTACTATTCTTCACATATCCATCATCATGCTATGCTTATGCATGCTCAGTGCCTTACTATTGCTTACAATTATCTGAGTTTAATTCATGCAAATTACTTGGTACCCCTGCTCTTCATTGCATCTTGCATGGGTCTGATTGGTTGCAGGGGAAGTTTGGTATAGAATAGGTAGACTACACACCTTTAGCACGTGTCTTTTTAGGCGCTTTTCTTATCTTATAGCCTTCTAGGATGTTTCTTTTGCAATCTAGGTTGAGCTTGTCCATAACTCACTAGTTACTATCATGTTTTGGGAAGGTCACCTTTGGGAGGTCTGTAGTATAGTGGAGCAAAGTGTCGCCACTTAGTTGTGAGACTTTCTTTCCTAGAGACCATGTGGAGTAAGTAGTCACTAGTGCTAGAGTTTGTGACGTTCTTTTCTATGCTTGCCATTCACTTCTCTTCTAGATGCTTCTAGCCTCATCCCATATGAGAAGAGAGTTTGAGTGATGCTTTTGTTTACAAGTTGTATCCTTTTACAAGTGCTTTCAGTTGTTTCTTCTTGCAGCTTGTGTTTAGGGAGAGATTTATCCTTTTTGTTCTTGCTAGTGGTATCCTCCTGTGTTTAGGGTAGTTTTGGTTTGTTGTCCTTCTTGTTGTGTTTTCCCTTTGCATCATTCTGCATTACATCACATTGCATTGTAAGATATAATATTGTAAATGTGAGCTTTGATTATTACTCATATGTGAGGTACAATCAACTTGATATTGCTCATTGTCTTGGTATATTTACTTAGCTAGCTTTACCATGCCATTGTATGTATAGTTGAAATTTTGCTATGCTAGCTAAATCAAAATAATAACTAGAACTAAAATTGGCTTTGATGGATCTTTTGACTAGTGATTCCTTTATGATGCATGCCATATCTAAAATACTTTGTCAAGTCTTGAGTATAAATTAAGCTTTATTTAGTGCTATGCTAGTTCTTTGCTGAATCATATCAATGCTCAATGAACTAGTGCCTAACTTGAATAAATGATCTCTTTTATGCTTAATCATGAACCTCAACTATTTTTCTTTATGAGACGGCTTGCCATTGCACTTGGCATGAACTCACGGGTGTTTTATATGACTAAGACTACTCTTTTAGGTATAATGCTTTAGATGGTCGACAATGAGTTGAGATCATTCAAATGATTAAAGGCTTAATCACATTGTGAAAAATAATTGAAGCTTAAGAGGCAGTTGATGATGGCTCCAAGTCCAGGACTTGATTTGCTAAGATAAGACCTTAAAATGATTTTCAAAATCTCAAGTTTAGATTTAATCAAGTGCTTGAGAATAATTGCTTAAAATTAAACTTCTAGCACTTTGATTGACACAATTACAACTTCTTGACTTCATTTAGTCATGATACATTTGGATAAACTTGTTAATTTTAAAGTCTTGCAAAATTGTAATGCACTGGACTTGCTATCTTGCTTAGACTCATTATCCATGCCTAGTTATGATCTACATAGCTTTCTATGCTCCTTTTCGCTTTGAGTGATATGTTTTGATTTTCACCTCACTTTGGATAATCTTCAAAGCTTTTGTAGGCTTTGTGTTTGTATTTATGTATGCATGCTCTTTTTATGCCTTCTTTGCTCCATTTGTTCAATGCATCATTTGGGGGAGAGTGTATTTCTTCTTTTGATCCTTGATGACTACTTTTGCCAAAAGGGGAAGAACAAGGAAGGCAAAATTTGAAAATGTTCAAAAGGGGGAGAATTATAAAGCAAAATGTGCTTTGAGCTAAAATACAATTTGTGCCAAAAATGAGGGTACGAAGTGAGGGGTCGCTCATGTGTATTGGATTTGCACTCTTGATTCTTTCTCTTGCTATGAAAATGGTCATGGTGAGTAATTAATCTTTTCTTTAGACCATGAGCAAGATTTTGCCATTGTAAGGCTTTTGGTGTGGTTTGGAGCTTTTGAGGAAAACATGTTCTTTCTTGGTATTAGCTCTATTCCATATTTTGCCAATATGGTCATGCTCTTTTCTTTCTCTTTCAAATGGACCATGTGTGGTTTTGTAACCTATTTGCTTTTCTTGTCAAAAACAAAGTCAAATTCTTGCCTTTTTGGTGTTTGTCAAATTACTCACCAAGAGGGAGTTGTGAGACCATGTGGAGGTCACCCCATGTGTATGATGAGTATTTGACTTTGTTATGTAAATATTGTCAAATTTTAAGTTTGGTTTTAGGAGTTTGCAATATTCAGAGTTGTTATAAGGTGTAAGGTGGTTTGACCGCCATGGGGCAAGCAGTTAGACCAATGCTGGTTGGTTAAAACCTGGAAGCCGGTCATGCTAGACTACTGTGGTCGTGGAAGCTGATCATGAATGACCAGTGTGGTCATTGAGACCCGATGGTCGTGTAGACCGATTATAAGGAGTGAGGTGGCGGTGGTGGTGGTCTAACCGCTATGGGAAGAGTGATTAGGCCGGTCTTTGAGTGGTGCGATCAGCTATGGTACGATGATTAGACTGGCTTCTTTAGAGGCCAGACATGTCTAGGGGTACCCTAGACATATTTGCATGTCTAGAGAGGTTCTGAAGATGCCAGACATGTCTGGGGTACCCAAGGCATGCCTAGGGTGTTGATGGGAATGACTATGAGAGTTGTTTGTGTGTGTGCATGGCATGGGTGTTAGTGTTTTTTTGTGTGTTGCATGATATATTGCTTTGACTAACGTGAGTCAAGTATATGGAATTAGTGCTTGATATTGTTGTATGGCCTTTGGATGTACAGGTGGCTTGGAGAACACTAGCAGTCAATGGTAATGGACTGGTACTAGGTAGGGGGCTGAGGTCTGTGTGATTGTGCAAGTCTGGGTGATACTACATAGCTCAAGGAGGAAGTACAGAGTAGATAAGGATTATCAAGAGGCGAGTTGGTGCATATCGTACACAGAGTGACGAGGTCGAGGCATGTAGATACGGTTCAGAGCACTCCGAATGCATGAGGATGTGACAACTAGTCATTGGGCACTGCGGGCTATGTGTTAAAGCATGCTGAAATGCTTTGAGGTCAAGGTAAGGGTTCTTGTCTCATCGATTGTGTCAATTGATAATTTTGTGTTGTGCTATGCTACATGAAAAAATTGTTGGTTGTAGGACTTGAGCTAGGTCTTATTATTGTTGGTTGTAGGACTTGAGCTAGGTCATGATAACTCGGATGGGACCGGTACTAAGCCGGGAGCTTAGGTCAGTGGTTAAGGGATAGGGACTAAGCCGGGAGGCTGAGGTCCGAGCGATTAAGGTACCATCGAGAAGATGATTAAGGCTAGCCAAGCTAGGAAGGCGAGGAACCAAAGTGGAAGCTATCGGTGGTGGACATAACGGGCAATAGCAAGGTGGATTGGGACTATGCTCGGTGAGCAGCTAAGGTCGAAGCGGTTAGAGAAAGTGGTGCCATCATGGTGTATGGAGAGGCATATAGTATACCAAGTGACTTAGGCTTGTTTGCAGCGATGATGGTTCAATAGGATTCGGACGGATGAGAGGCTTGGTAGGAAGTCATTGGAGCCACATAGAGTCCAAGATGAAGCACGGAGTAGCTTTAAGGTGAAGGAGGTTGGAAGTTTCGTGGAAGGATGGTAGAGGAGCATTTTGATAAATTGCCTAATATTGAATAATGACGGTGTGCAAAACCACGATGGTGGCCCAAGTAGATTAGGTCAAGGAGTCTTCATGGAGGCCATGGAATGTTGAACTCGCACTATTAGATCCAAGTGCAAGTCACACTTTGAAGCATGCATGTATGAGTGTAAAACCTAGTATGGTGTTGGGTTAACGGTTAGAACATGTAAGAGAGCATGAAACTCAATTAGAGGTGCTAGTTAGAGTTTCTTGTGAGCCTCCACTATATAAGGAGGTGAGTGGAGAAAGTTAGGGTGTAACACCCTGACTTCTCAAAAGCTTAAGATGTCATTTACAACTAATGCCGCTACCAATTCTAAACAATAAATAAGCTTTACAAACAACTAGACTTCAAGAATAAACATTCAACAACATATTAAATATAAATTTCCGTAACATGATAGACCATAAATTGAATTAATTATGAACCAATTAATTACCAAGAGGAATCATAAACAAGGCTAAACTATGAAACACATCAAATAGCAATATTACGAACCATAAGGAACTAAGGAAAACCATAAATTATCCTATTATTACAATGGAAGATTCTAAATTGTTTATGACAAAGTGATAAATTGCTAGGTGAAGTGAAGAGCTATAAATTGTAATAATCCATGTTTTATTTCCACCCATGTCGTCGTCAATGTTCACCTAAAAACAACAATAAAGCAAGGGTGAGTCCACGATTCGATAAGTACAAAACATAATAATAAATGAGGCATCAACTTATTAACAATTCACATCCATCTATCATCAACTCAATTTATCATATTCATTCTCATTAGTTTTCATTCATGGGTTTCATTTCATCAAATCACCTTTCACTTTTCATGAGTACAATGCAGTGCTCATTTTCATGTCTCAACCTATGTTCTGCTTATACAGGTATAGCGTAGTATAATACCAGTCGGTGTTTACTCATGCCCTCACTCTTTAGTGTGGGGACCAATTACCTATCCTTTTTTTATACGGAGACCTAATTGCCCATATCTTATATATGGAGGCCTCATCCCACTTCCGTGAGTCACATATTTTCATCATGAAAGCTCAACAAACAATACAATGATTTTTATCTTTCATCATTAACAATTGATGTACTCATCATTCTTCTATAGTCATCAATATCATCATCAATTTATCATAAGCAAGTGAGCAACATAAAAATAGGAATAAGATATAAATAATCATGGCAAGTATTCAATTAACCAAACAATAATTTCAACACTCGAGTTACCATTCTACAATGCACTTGTATTTCTAGTTGTGATGGCTGGAATGATTTAAAGGAGACAACACACCCAACACTACTCCTCCTATAGTAAATACCCAAACTCAATAAGAGCTACAACAATACAAAACAACACTTAATCGATAATGCTCCTACACGCTTCCCAATTGCACAACTTTCCCTGTAGAATCCTGAACGTCGTTTCGGCGTGGGTTTTAAAATAATCGCGGAGTCGCCCGGGGTTTCGGTAAAGCGCGGGAAGGAACAAAAAAAATAAATAAATTGTGGGATAGCATTAAATTAAAAAAATGAATGAGAATGTTTATAATTAAAAACATTTTAGGGAGAGGCTTGCCACCTTGGGCCAAAGGGCCCAAGGGGTGCCACACCCCCTCCCACTTACCCTAGCCGCCCCTCCCCTTACCCTGGCGCACCCTCCTCCTTCTCCCTCTTTCCACAGCCGCCACCCCTTTCTTCCCCTTGTGCGCCACTTTCTCCCCCTCGTCCATTGCTGTCCCTTGGTGCTAGGAGAAAACAAGAAGGAAGGAGAAACAAGGAAGGAAGGAGAAGAAAGCAATGAAGGAGAAGAAGAGGAAGAAGAGGGGGGATCCCCTAGGTAACTCTACCTCATCCCAAATCCCTCTGATCTTTCTGTAATTAGGGTTCTTAGCCCAAGAATTGGTGGGATTAGCAATTAGATTCTCCGATTAGGGAATTCCTGCTGTCTGCCTGTAGATCAATTTGCGTAAAGCGACTGTTTGTGCAGTTTAGACCTACAAAACGATTTTTCCCGTGGGTCTGCCCAAAAGGAAAATTGTAGAGGACGTCGAGACCCATCTACTATAGTTTTTTAAGAATTTTTGGCCGTGAGATTTGGCGTAGCAGGGTCGGGAACCTCGCTGTCCGTCAGGGGTGTAGACTAGGGCAAATTGCTGTTCAGGTGTGAATTAGGGGTAGTAGATGATTTTTATGTTTTTGGTCACAATTGAGAAAAATGTAGGGAATTCAGGAATCTAACTACTGTATAAAAATCACAATTTGTAGAGCCTTTCACTTTGGTTGGGATGCATTAGAATCTGCTGCCCAGATTGCCAGAACAGAGAATGTCCTCTGTTTTGCGCATTAAGTTACACCTTGCTAGGAACAAAATAAAAATATGTGATCTACATGAAAAGTGAAGGTATTTAAGTGAGGAATCCAGACATATATCTCTCTCTGTAAAAGTTTAATAATCGTAAAGATAGAAAATAGTTAAGCAGCGCTGCTGCAGTGGGTAGAATGTAGAACCGTTAAGCGGAGAGGGATGTTGTGGGGTTTTGGGGGTTAGCGATAACTTTACTTCTTAAGTCACGTTTTCTATGCTGTAGCATTGTGCTGAGAGGTACCTTTTGGACATGTGGTTTTGCTCCTGAGCGCGCATGATTTCTTCGCCATTTGGTAGAGGCAAGTAATTGTAGCGGTTGTGCTACGGTTTAATTCGTTATTCTTACTACTTGCAATATACATGATTCTCATATTTTGAAGTAATATGCCATGGTTGCTTGATTTATAAATGAGGTTGTAATGGCAAAACAATAACTAATTGCTATGTTTTGGATGACTTGCTTGTAGTCATGTGATGGTTGCTATATGTGCCAAATGTGGAACAAGGATATAAATTCATGGTGGATATGTTGATGTTTCCTTGAGGTTAAATTCATGTTAATCATGTTGATGCCCTTTGAGGTTGGAGATCTTGTGGTTTATGGTTATCATATCATTCATAACATGTCATAACATTTGCATTGTGGATGTCGCCGCTTATAGCCGTGACCGTACCGGTACGACATCGTACATTGCCGTAGTACGATGCACATGCTTACCTTGTTGGGTAAGTGTGCAGTGGAGCATAGCATGCATATGCATTTAATTGTGGAAGGAGGAATTGCATTCATATGCCAATGGTTTTAAAACCATATGAGGCAGGACTCGTGGTAGTCCTTGTGGTTTAATGAACGAGGAAGTAGAATGTGGTTGTGGTCATATAATGACATAAATGTTGATGTAGCTTGTTTGTTGTTTGGATGACTTGTTGAATAATTTACTTGCTGAGATTTTATCTCACCCTTGTTGTTCCCCCCTTACAGGTGATTCTTGAGCATACATGGGATGGGTAGAGCAGCACCACAGTAATGCACTTGGTTCATCAATTCATGCTGTAATAAAGTCGAGAGGATTCTAGCCAATTGACTAGCTATTCGTGGATGTTTTTTTATTTAATAATGTTGAACCTGTGGACTATTCTTTTGGTTAAACTGTTAGAGGATGTTTGAATTGTTGAATTTGATATTATTATTATCTTGGTCTTCCTTAGTTGATTATGTTTCCGCTTAGTTCGTCATGGTTGAAAATTGTTGTCGGTTTAATTTATCTTGTAAATTTGGCTAGCTGTAGAGTGGTTTAGTGGCATCCCAGGGTAATGTGGGTCCTGGGGTGTTACAGTTGGTATCAGAGCCTAGGCTTTAGGTTCTAGGAGAAATAAGAAAAATGACACACTTGCACATGTAGGATGGGGAAGGGTTTGCATATCATGCATATACCTTGTTGAATTCTTTGAATTATTGCTTGTGCCTTAATTGCCTGATGATGATGTCTTTGCTTGATTGTGGTTTGTGGTGGCTGTAGGAATGCCGACTAAGGGTGGTGGCCATGGCTGTGCGGCTACACATGTAGCGACCAGTGGTTGAGGAGGCGAGGATACTCGGCCGGTGGTGTGTCGAGGATGAGTGTTGGCGCGGTGAGGCCATGCAGCAAGAGCCGAGGGCGTTGAAGCGAGGCGGCGACCCTAGTCTTTGGTGCTGCTCTAGAGCCTGAGGTTGTGGCGGCTGGAGCGGTTAGCGGGATAGCTTTGACGGGGTGGCCACTCCAGTGCAGGTCGCTGACTGGCTATCCTATGTGGAGGACAAGATGGAGGCATTTGAGGTGGTTGCCTCTGATCGCGTGCGCTTCTCGACGCATCTCACGAAGGAGAGGCTCGATCGATGGAAGGGTGCGATGCGCTCGCCGGCTGCACATGGACCGCGATCGTGGCGGAGTTCGTCAGCGATTCGAGAGGAGGTTCTACCAGAGACCTTCGGACAAGATGAAAATCGACACGAGCAAGTACACTCAAGACAAGCGATGCGTGGCGAGTACGAGGTGGGCTTCAACCGAGATAGTCCGCTTTGTCCCACATGTGGCTCGGGATGATGCGAAGAAGGCCATGCAGTTTTGTCAGGGGCTTAAGCCTTCGATCCGCCACCTGCTAGGTGCTTTTCCGATCACGGACTTCTGTGCCCTAGTGGAGCAAGCCTTGGGGATCGAGATGCAGCAGGCGTACACTGAGGACATCCGCAAGGCCACTGGAGGAGATTAGCCTCGAGGCCATAGCAAGAGGAAGGGCCTTTCTAGAGGCCCTGTGCATAAGAAGGCAAAGGGTTGTCGTCACTAGCCCTACCGTGGTAGTACGGGGCAAACCAGCTCTACTAGAGGGAGCTCTCTGCAATATCATGCCACGTCGAAGCCCGGGCTGGGCTTGGTGTGTTGTCACTGTGGGGATCCGCACAAGCAGAGCGACTGCTCTTGGAAGGGGCAGTGTTCTATTTGTGGCCAGAACCATAAGGACGTGGTGTGCAGGAAGAATCCCAAAGGGAAGCTACAGTGGGGGCTAGCGCCTACACCTCCAGCGGGATCTACCCGCCCTGACGGCACCGTGCAGATGATGGCTGCGGCTCCTGCTCCGCAGTTCTTGCCTGCGGTTTCTACACCGCATTACCTGCCGACGCCTTCAGCACCTTCGTCGACTGTTTTGGCGTTCCCACCTGGAGGATACTGGGTTCAGCAGCCTGCTACACCTTCGACGCTAGTACTCTAGTGGACTTCTGCACCGACCTACCAAGGCGCGGGAGGTCCTTCTTCTTCAGCTATTCCTGTGGCGTATTCCATGCCTACGTCTGATGGCAGGGATCGTGGAGATGTGTAACACCCCAGCCAAGCAATGACCTGGAATGCTACCAAATTAGTAGTATAACAATGTTGAACTAAATATGCTACACAAAATTTCAGAGAACCTCCTTTGTTTCTTGTCAAAATCGGGGTTTCAACAAGCATATTTAAAAGAAATGAATAACATCAAGTAATATAATCAAGTCTAAGCAAAATTGGCTTAAGTTTACTAGAGCATCCATAGTTATAATATTTAGAAAAAGAACGGAAGCATCATAAAAGAATTCTAATTCTTTATTACAATTTAAATCCGACAATCAATAGTCATCTTCTACTTAAGTAATTCATGCAACTACTTTCTTTTAGGAATAAACTTCCTCTTGAATCACAAGATTCCAAATCATCACACACCACACTAACTCACAACATCAACACTATGCTCAAACCGAGTGCATCAACCACCCCTTTGTGGAGAGACTCTACTGACCTCACAATAACATACTCTAGCCAACTCCTCTACCACAGGGTTACTTTGATAAATAATTTCCAATGCACCTCATCATTGTTTTCACCCACAATCACTTCACCACAATCCTCTAAGGATAATCAACTCGAAATTCTCAGCACACACACTCGAGAATCCACTTGTTCTAATATTCCCACACAACATCATTAGCCTCCAAGGTTCTAGCATAGAACACCAAACCAAAATTTTCCATCTCCAGGGCTCCTATATATGCACTTCGATATAATTGATACGAAGACTCTCGAATTCGGTGACTAAAATTCCCACAATCAAACATGCTCAATCATTAACAACCACATGAAAACATATTCTCAACCTAATTATGTTTAGAAAGATTCTAACTCTTGGAGGGTTACTCACTGAAGCCAAGTCATGCATGGCAATAATTCAGCAATCCCTACTATCTCAATGATTCCCGTAACGGTTAGACTTCTTCATAATTATAATCTCATTAACTACACCACCATAATCCTCCTACTAAACCTTGCAAAGTGCCCAATCACGATACTCTAATAAGATTGATCAAGATTCTCATACTTTTGATAATTCTAATGTTCCATCAAAATGATTGAAACATTCTTGAACCACAATCTACTATAGGTTCTACTAATTGCAACCATGAAGTCAGTTAGCTCCAAAGACAAACATTCTATTTAAATCAAATCCTCACTGAGAATTATTCCAAAAAAAATCAATTTATCACTCAATGAATCTCAAACAACTTGACACCTATAATCTCACCAAAATCATCTACTTGACCACCACTATTAAGTTGCCATTGTACAACCTAAAAGGCTTTGCAACACAGATTGGTTAATCCTTCCTCAGAAGAAGATATAGATAGAAACAATTTTCAGAACAAAGAAAAACGTTTACCACTCACCGTAGACACGAGACCAAGGAAAAACATCAAATAGCCAAGATCTTGGAAAATAGAAGACGAGACCACAGTTGAGTGCACAAGTCCCACAAGAAGAAAGTATCAAACTTCAGCTGAAAATAAATAAATTTAGCACTGCTTCTGGAAACTTGAGGAATTCCTTTGTGGCAAACCAACAAGGTTAAGCACACTTCAATAAGCTGCAAGGTACAAAACTTGAATTCAACCGCGAATACCTCTACTACACCCTTCAATCAAAGGACATAATTTTCTTTAATGGAAACATCACTTTACCAACTTCAAGCAAACGATCCTTTAAGCTCAAATCACATGAATCACTTAAGAACCGATAGAACCTTCCAATACGTCACTCTGCGCAAACTAATTTCAGATACCACAATAATTCATGAACTCTCATAGGATCATGAATGCAAAACTCCAAACATTTCATTTAACTGACATCACGGAAGACGAACAAATTCCTTTACTTCTAAAAGAATCAACACTACCCTCATCATCTCATACTTAGTTTTACTAACCTCATCATTATATATTCTTAGCATGAATCATCATAGCCTACCAGCGCATCATAAACCTTTCCAAAAGAACACAATAACTTATTTCAAAATGTTTTTTTCCAATAAGATTGCAACAATCTTACTAACATCAAGAATAATACACTCTTAACAAGAATCGTTATCATCTACCCTTCCATTATAAAGCCCTCCAAAATCTCATCAAATAGTTCCATGCTACTTTATCATCCCATCCTCAAATTCAAAGTATTTCAAAACCTTACAACCTCACTGCAATAACCGCTTTAAATTAGAGGAGATCTACTACACAATTTTAATGATTCTACCAAAACTCTTCCATCAAAGACATAATATCATCTGACAATCCCACCATCATGTAAATATAGATCACATTTTAAACCCCATCCATTGCTCTCTTATTGATCGCAACACCAAACTTGATTACACAACAATTGCACTTAGCAATTACATACGAACACTAAGTATCCACAAAGATAACTCCAAGATTAATATCCACTAATACTGATAATCCAACACCTTCAGAATTTAACTATCCTAAACGGTTAGATTAATCCATTGAGACCTGTTCATCCAATTTATCCCAAAAGTTTACTAATTCTGTCTCTCTTATTGATCAACCAGTTCATCAAAGTTCCACACCTCTTAGTAACTCTATTGATTCCATTAGGAATATCCCTATTCATAAATATAGTTCATGAACAACTACAAGAAGACAACATCAACTTATTTGATTTCATTTCCAAGGATACTCATACCATATCAATTTATTTGATTACAATCTCGACTTAACCATAACCCAAGACATCACAAAGGATTTTAACACCTCCTTGAGAAAAGAGAGGTATTAAGTTCAACACTTAGAATCATCCAAAAGAATTACATAAAGCCAAAGCTTTCACATGTTAAAGAATTTGCAACATAAAACTTTCATTAACAAGAATACCATGTGAACAAACGAGACATGTTTCACAACAAGACAAAACGCCCACGAAGGGACCAACCTTACAAACCCACAATGCTTACAAGTAACAAAAGTGTCTCAATAGTCTGAAAAACAATAATTGCTTCAAAGAACAGGTAGAAACCAATTGAAAACCCTCAACTTCAATGAACCACGAGCCCAAGATAAATTTATCCACACCACAGGATAAGAATTGACCAAATTTAACTCAAGGAAGAGAGAAACTTTTCTAAAGAACTCATTCCTAACCTCTGAAACTAAGATGCTCAAGGAAAAATCCTTCACCATTTCATTACCACGAATGGTGATATAACTCAGCCATGCCAATGGCCACACATAATCTCTATCTCTCGACATCAACTATCACCACACATAACAATCATATAATCAAATCGTAGGCACCAAAGATCATCTCATAACACGTACAAAGTCAAACATTAAGCACACATTCAACTATGATAACCGACAGAAACGTGGATGCAATGCGAACCCCATTCCCACCTACAGTGCTTAGTGTGTCAAAGTTAATATTTTGTTAACCACGGACTTACAGCCCGCTCTGATACCAACTATAACACCCCAGTCAAGCAATGACCTGGAATGCTACCAAACTAGTAGTATAACAATGTTGAAGTAAATATGCTACACAAAGTTTGGCAGAACCTCCTTTGTTTACAGCCTAAATAAGGGGTTTCAACAAGCATATTTAAAAAGAAATGAATAACATCAAGTAATATAATCAAGTCTAAGCAAAATTGGCTTAAGTTTACTAGAGCATCCATAGTTATAATATTTAGAAAAAGAACGGAAGCATCATAAAAGAATTCTAATCCTTTATTACAATTTAAATCCGACAATCAATAGTCATCTTCTACTTAAGTAATTCATGCAACTAGTATTTAAATTTCTTCCTTTCTTCCATTGTGGGTAGAACGTGCAAAGTGCAAAAGGACTAATCTTTCTTTTTCCCCATGCATGCCGATATCATAAAGGTACCTAAAAAAACACAACAACTATAAAGGCTTGCTGTGGGCTATGGTTGAGGGTCAAGAGGCTATCTTGAGGATAGAGGATATACCGGTGGTTTGGTACCGGATGTTTTCTGGTGAGCTCTAGGCTTGCCACGGAGTGGAAGCCGGTCTTCCGCATAGAGCTTGTTGCAGTGCGGCCTATTTATAAGTCCCGTATCGTATGGCGCTGTTGAGCAGGTGGAGTTGAAGAAAGCAGTTGGACGAGCTCCTAGTCAAGGGGTTTATTAGACCGAGCACGTCGCCTTGGGCTGCTCGGTTTTGTTTGTGGGAAGAAAGATGGCACCAAGAGGCTCTGTGTGGATTATCGTGCACTCAATCAAGTGACGATCAAAAACAAGTACCCATTGCCTCGCATCGAAGATCTTTTCGATCAAGCGAGAGGTGCCAAAGTATTCTCAAAGTTTGATCTGCGATGCGGTTATCATCAATTGCGAATCGGGAGGAGGATATAGAAGACAACTTTTAGCACCGGTATGGGCACTTTGAGTATGTCGTTATGTCATTTGGGTGACGAATGCCCTGCTGTCTTTATGGAAGCCATGAGCAGGATGCTCCATGAGTACCTAGATTCTTTTGTGGTGGTTTTCATCGATGACATCTTGGTTTATTCCAAGACAAAGGAGGAACACAAGTTGCATCTCGATCTGGTCCAAGATGCCCTTCGGAGGAATAAGTATTACGCGAAGCTAAAGCGTGCTTTCGGCTATCTAAGGTGGGGTTTATGGGTCACACCATCGATCGACATGGTATTACGGTGGATCCGAAGAATGTGCCGATGAGTGGTGCGATGGCGGAGGCCAACTAATGTGTCGAGATCTGAAGTTACTACCAGCACTTTGTGCGGGATTTCTCTATCATCGCTAAGCCGATGACCCGACTTACTCAAAGGGGTTCCTTTTGTGTGGACGGGCGCTTGTGGTAGCTTTGGACCTTGAAGAATAAGCTGGTGAATGCACCTATCCTATCCTTGCCTGAGAGTGGCAAGCGCTTTACGGTGTACACATATGCTTCGCGGATTGGTCTTGGTTGTGTGTTGATGCAAGAAGGCCGAGTTATCGCTTATGCTTCTAGACAGTTGAAGGCTCATGAGCAGAACTATCGTACTCACGACCTTGAGTTGGCAGCGGTTATTTTTGCCCTAAAATCCTGGAGGCATTATCTGTATGGGGAACAATGCGATATCTTTACCAATCACAAGAGCCTTAAGTACATATTCACTCAGCGAGAGCTGAATTTGAGGCAGCGAAGGTGGTTGGAGTTGATCAAATATTATGATCTGACTATTTAGTATCACCCTGGTAAGGCTAATGTGGTGGCTGACGCCTTGAGCAGGATGGGAGTTCCTCAGACAGCGATGTCCTTGATCTCGGAGTTTGAGAGGATGGGTATCTCTTTGCATTTCCTTTGGAGTTGCAGAGGTAGAGACACATATGATCATCTAGTCCACCATTCCCGAGCGCGTTCGTGAGGCTCAGCAGCACGATCGGCTCCTTGCGGAGGTGCGGAAGAGGATCTCGGAGGGTCGTTCTCGAGACTTTAGTGTGGATGAGTGTAGTGCGGTTCGTTTCAAAGGCCGGTGTGTGTACCACGAAATCCGAGGTGAAGGATGATATTCTTCGCGAGGCTCACCGGACTCCGTATTTTGTACATCTGGGAGAGACCAGGATATATCGAGACCTGAAGCAGGTCTACTGGTGGAAATGGATGAGAGTGGACATTGCTAAGTATGTTGCATCTTGTGGCGTTTGTCAGCAGGTGAAGGCCGAACATAAGCGGCTCTTTGGTTTGTTGCGACCTTTGGAGGTACACGAGTGGAAGTGGGAGCATATCACTATGGACTTCGTGGTTGGTTTGCTGCGCTCACCTCGAGGGCGAGATGCAGTTTGGGTTGTGGTGGACAGACTTATCAAGTCCGCACACTTCATTCCGATGAAGACGACCAACACAGCGCAGGATCTGGCCCCATTGTACATTCGAGAGGTGGTGAGACTACATGGTGTACCTAAGTCAATTGTTTCTGACTGGGATGCCAAGTTTGTCTCTAAGTTCTGGTAGAGTCTGCTGGCTGCGTTGGGCACGACAGTTTCCCTCAGTACAGCTTTTCACCCTCAGATGGATGGTCAGTCAGAGCGGACCATTCAGACCTTGGAAGATATGCTTCGTGCTTGTGTATTGTCTTGGAAGGGCGGTTGGGAGGACCATCTGGCTTTGGCAGAGTTCGCATATAACAATATGTTGGATCGAAACGGCGACAGAGGGGGGTGAATGTCGACCCTTGAAACTTGCCCCCAAAAGTACCAACTCCAAACATACTCTTCTCCGATAGCAATGGGGCTATGAAGAAGGCATCAAGCGCTTACTGAAACCTCAACCAAACAGAGAGAAGGCAGGTCAAATAAAAGGATCAAAAGGAGAATCAAACTTGGAGTGAAACAGCAAGGAGGCGGTCTAACCTCAAGGCACTAGGCGGTCAGACCGCAACTTCTTGGCCGGTCAGATCGGTTAATGGGCGCCGGTCGGATCGTAACTGGCGGTCGACCGCTCTTCTGGGCGGTCGACCGCTACTCTTGGCGGTCGACGGTTAGCTATCTATCGGCGAGAGCAAAGAAAGCCCAAGCTGAAACACGAGACCTCCACATAGTTGAGAAATTGGACTTTGTCTCTGGTTTTCTCAAACCGAACTGCAAGGAAACACTCAAAATAGCCAAGGGACCCTAGAGAAACAAAAGAAACCATTTCTAGAACAAGGATTTAGGATTTGAGGCAAAAGCGAAAAACTACAGAGTGCTGCAACATAAATCAAATTGCCCTCTAATCTTTGAACTTTACGAGAAAGGTTAGCAATAGGACCGAGCACTTAAAGGTCCAAGTCCTAGAGCCTCTCATGAAGAAATACACAATCCACCTTAAACCCTAGAAAGGAACAGAGAATAAGCAGAGGAGCTGAAAAATGGAAAGGCTTGATTCATTCAAATAGCTCTTGGGAAAAATCGATCAAATGATCTTGAGACCTTATCCCATCATAGAGCAACCCATTTTGCACCTTCTCAGCAAGAAACAACACCAAATCACAAATTTGAGAAATCACCCAAAGAGAGGAATGAAGAACAGAAAACAACGGAGAGAGCTCATGAACTCAATCAAACGGAGAGCCCTTGCATAACGGGTTCCCAACAGGTTTTGCCCGCTAAATCCAAACGGATCCCGCTCCCGCTTGTGCAGCCTCACGAAATTACCAATTCGCCCCTCCTGCACCTTCCGGGAAGTTTCCTCGTGTCTTGCCGTCCAAGCATCGCAACCACCTCGAGTCCTCGCCATCTTCGGCACACCTCAACCGTTCGACCTCGCACCGCCCGCGCTAGTCCGGTCACCTCGTGCCTCTCCACGACTGTCTCGGCGCCCTGCGACCATCACGGATAAGAAACACATCAAATAGCACTGTTCGACACATGTAAGCATAAATAGCATCAATGAATCATACTTAGGCATAAAATGGCCTAAACGACCAATCGGGAAGAATAATATGCAATAAGACCGTCTAACCAAACCGACTGAGCCAAATGCCGTCATGGCACGAAATGAACTAATCAAACTCAATCTTTCCAAACACCTCGTCAATTACTCATCACAAACATGGGGTCATAACCACATGGTCTCTCAATGTCCCCTTGATGAGTATATTGACAAACTCGAAAAAAGCACAAAGTTGAGTTTGAAAGGAAAGAGAAACATGGTCCAAAGGAAGAATATGATGCTAATAACCATGTTGACATAAGGAGCAAAAGAAAGAACAAGTTTTCCTCAAGGTTCCCAAAATGGCTTTTTCTTCCACTGTTCTCCCCCTTTTGGCAATAAACACATCACGGATGCAGAAGAGAGAATAAGTCATGATAAAGGATGAAATGGCTGAAGTAGGTTTATTCAAAGCATGGAGAGCCATGAGAATTATCCAAAATGACTATATGAGAATTACATCAAGCCATAACATACAAGTACGCTATCAAGATCATGACAATATATGTAGAGACAAACTAAGCCAAATAAGTCATAATCTGAATTTTAGTCGAATTGCTTAGCAAGTCAAGTCAAACATGGTTTTAGTCTAGATAAAGGTATCCAAAGATGATACATGCCATGTCAATAGTCTAAGTGGAACCAAGAAGCTAGTATTGAGTCAATTTAGAGTGCTACAAGTTCAAGAATGAGACATTTGTTCATATACTCGTAAGTCTTGGAATTTTTAGCAATTGAGCACAATTGACATATTTTACTTTGAGAAATGCAGGATTGTTTCCAATCAAGATTTTTGTTTAGTCACGTGCTAGATCTCAAGCCTTATGCGACCACTCCAAGCAAGAAGCTTAAGAAGATGGTTTAGGTCATCCAAAACTCCCCTTGAATTCATACCTAGTGCAATGGCAAGCCATCTCATGAGAAAGAATTGGTGAGATCAGTTCTTTCGCACAAAAGAGATCTTTTTGCATTTTCATGAACATAAGATTTGTACTAACGTATGTGTCATCAAGAAACTCGAATAGCTCAATCTAAAGCTCAACAAAGATTTAAGACTCAACTCAGCCTATTTGATATGGTATGAATCATAAGTGAATAACTAAAGGCAGACTAGTCTCAAAAATTAACATAACATGAATTAATTCAAGTTGTGCATTTTAATCAACCTATCATGGCAAAAACTTGACTACACATATAAAGTCATTATCAATCTAGCAATGAAGCACAAATCATGGCAGGATGTAAAGCAATGTAAACATGTCATGAAAAGATAATAATCAAGACTCCATGTAGTTATATTACAATGCAGAATGCAAGAAAATCCAGCTCCCCCTCAACATGTGTGCAACTATTAGTTCAAGTTGAGTTATGACAATATTAAGATCTAGAAGTTCCCAAATGAACTCCCCCTGAACCAAAGCAGTAAATACGAGAAGCTGGCAATAAAATCAGAAAAGACAGTCCTTAAAGCATAGACAAGATACAGAGGATACTATGGCTCAGACTGACTCTCATCTACCCCATATGACTCTAGGACTATCAACTGAACATCTAACACACTAAGGAGCAAACATGTACCCTGTCTACCCAAGGGTGGCCCAACTCTCGTTAGAACCTACAAGAAGTGAGTGAGCTCAACCTAATGAGAAGAGAAAAAGCTAAAAAGCAGTATCCTAGAATCACAAGATAAGAGTAAGAAGTCTAAACAGCTAGGCAAAAGAACCACTCTAACCTATGCTAGAAGGACTAACCCCAATGCACCCATATGCAATGCAACAGAAAGGACTAAGAGCATAATAAATAAGATAAAGATGTAAAGCACAAAGCTTCCCCTCACAACAGTCCATAAGGACACACCACCCCAAACTCTCCCCGCAGAGCTGAAAACCTAGAGCTATCCAAAGGCTTGGTAAAGATATCAGCCAACTGGTGGTCACTCTCCACAAACTGGAGCACAATGTCACCCTTCTCCACATGGTCTCGAAGGAAGTGATATCTAATATCAATGTGCTTGGTCCGAGAATGCTGCACTGGGTTCTTAACAATGTTAATCGCAGAAGTGTTATCACAAAAGAGTGGAACACTGTCAATAACTAACCCAAAATCCCGCAGGGTCGAGACCATCCAAAGTACATGGCTGCAACAACTGGCGGCAGCAATGTAGTCGGCCTCTGCGGTGGACTGTGCAACTCCAGACTGCTTCCTCGAAGACCAAGAAATGAGAGAAGTGCCAATGAATTGGCAGGTGCCAGAAGTGCTCTTCCTATCTATCCTACAGCCAGCAAAGTCTACATCCGAGTAGGCTCTCAAGGAAAGACAGGACGAGGAAGAGTACCAGATACCATAGTCAATGGTAGCTCGAAGGTACTGAAGAATGTGCTTCACCGCCTAGCGGTGAGATACGTGAGGAGAAGCCTGAAAGAGAGCGCACAGACACACGGAGACGTGTATGTTCGGTCTTGAGGTAGTGAGGTACAAGAGGGAGCCAATCATGCTACGATACTCCTTCTGATCAACTGGCTCACCGTCCTCATCTGGGTCAAGTGTGGCGGATGATGCCATAAGAGTTGACACGGGCTTACCATCACCCATGTCAAAGCGTCTCAGGAGGTCACGAGTGTACTTGCCTTGATGCAAGAAGGTACCCTCCCGAGTCTGCTTGATCTGGAAGCCAAGCAAGAAGGTCAACTCGCCCATCATGCTCATCTCAAACTCGGTGCTCATGACATCCGAGAATTGTGAAATGAGAGCATGGGATGAGCCACCAAAGATGATGTCATCCACATAAATCTGGACGAGCAGTAGGTCAGTGCCATGCCTATGAATGAACAAGGTCTTTTCAACCTTACCCATCTCAAAACCATGACTCAACAGATAGGATTTAAGCCTCTAATACCAAACTCTAGGGGCCTGCTTAAGTCCATACAAGGCCTTGGAAAGCTTGTAGATATGGTTTGAATATTTGGGGTTCTCGAAACCTGGAGGCTGTCTCACATAGACTTCTTCCTCAATAAAGCCATTGAAGAAGGCACTCTTGATATCCATCTGGTAAAGCTTGAAACATTTAGAAGCCGCAAAAGCAAGCAGGATTCTAATGGCTTCAAGTCTAGCTATAGGGGCAAAGGTCTCCTCAAAATCTAGACCCTCAACCTGGGAGAAGCCTTGAGCTACCAGTCTAGCCTTGTTCCGAATGACAACCCCATCCTCACTCTGCTTGTTCTTAAACACCCACTTAGTCCCAATGACATTGTGACCTCGAGGGGGCTCAACAAGCGACCAGACCTTGTTTCTCTCGAAATTCTCTAATTCCTCATGCATGGCATTGACCCAAGACTCATCTGAAAGAGCATGACTAACATCTTTGGGCTCAAAGGTGGCAACAAAGGCAGAGTGGAGACAGAAATATGACATGCCAGATCTTAAGCGTGTGACTCGCTCAAAGAGGTCTCCAATCATCATTCGGAAGGATGGTCTTTACGGATATGTCTAGGAGGTCTGGATGAGATGAAGAAGTGGCCTCTACCTCGTGAGTCGATGAGGCAGAGCAGAGCCACTAGCTCCAGAGGAAGCAGGAGGCATGGGCTGATCACCTGGAGGTGCAGTGGAGGAAGGCACCTCAAGGGGTGGATGAGAAACTGGATCGGATAGACAACCCTCATCTCCATCGTCCTCATCATCCACAAAGATGGGCTCGGACTGCTCTAAAGAACCTGAGATATTGGGCCTAGTCCCCGGACTGGCCTCGTCAAATGTCACCTCACAGGTCTCTACCAACTTACTAGACTCGCAGTTCCAAACCCTATACGCCCGCGAAGAAGTCGAGTAACCTAGAAAGATACCATCACAAGAACGTGACTCGAACTTGTCTAGGTTCCCGGACTTCAAAATGAAATACTTGCAACCAAACACACGAAAATGAGAGACATTGGGCTTTCGCCTGTATCTCAACTCATAGGAAGTGCGATGCAAGTGTGCCTGAAGAAAAACTCTGTTCAAAACATGGCACGCGGTCACTATAGCCTCAGCCCAAAACTTCCTCGGTGTAGAGTACTCATCGAGCATCATCCTGGCCATCTCGACCAAGGTACGGTTCTTCCTCTCCACGACGCCATTTTGTTGTGGGACGTGCAGAGAAGAAAACTGGTGCTCTACACCTGTCTCATCGCAAAACCTCTCAAAGTAGAAATTCTTGAACTCCGTGCCATTGTCACTGCGGATCGCTCGTAAGGCACTCAGGAGCTCAACAGAAAGCCTACTAAAAAGACCTAGAAAATGTGTAAACGTCTCATCCTTCAAGGCTAAGAAAAACACCCAAAAGTACCTCGAGAAGTCATCGACCACAACAAGGACATACCACTTCCCTCCTGCTGACTGCACTCGAGCTGATCCAACTGTGTCCATATGGAGCAGCTGTCCTGGTGCATCGGTCATAGTCACTGTGATCGGAGGATGAGAAGCAGCATCCATCTTGCCGTGCCGGCATGGAGCGCAAACAAGATCTTTGACCATCTTGAGTTTCGGCAAACCACGAATGAGATCGTGGCCACTAACTCGGGTCAAATGGTTTAATCCAATATGACCAAGTCTCCTATGCCAGAAAGAAAGGTCACGGGACTCAGAAGCAACTAAACACCAGAGAGGATCACGAAGACTCGGAAAAATCAGCACGAAAGATCCTCCCATAACGAAATCCATAAACCGGACTACGAAGAATCAAGAATTCTGCAAGCGTTATTCTTAAAGCTCACCTCAAAACCATCATCGGTAAGCTGAGAAACAGAAAGCAAATTATACTGCAGCTTACTAACCAAAGCAACATCTTTTAAAATGAAAGACTCATTAACGCGCACTGTACCTTTGGCGATGACGCGCCCAAACGAAGCGTCTCCGAAGGTGATCGTCTCATCACCTGGAGCACGAGCTAGGGAAGAGAACCAACGAGAGTCTCCGGTCATGTGTCGAGAACACCCGGAGTCAATGAGCCAAACCTCTCTGTTCCCTGCTCGCGAACCTGAGTCAATGAGAGAGTAAAGTCTCAGTACTGGGGTAAATCAAGAGTGATTTTGGCACCCAATACTGAGTAACACGTCGAGTAGAAGAAGTAGCCACACACGACTGACCTCTAGTTACCCTACGCTCTCCGTCGCTCAACAAGTCCAAAGGTCCACGAGCAGACCTGAAGCTGTTGTTGGGTCCGACTGCTATGGGAGAGCGAGTCGGAGTACCAACAACACGCTGATGACGCCGCGGGTAGCCATCTTGACGGGGAAAATGAGATCTACCCTCAGAACGGCGGAAGTCATGATCAGAGGCATATCGAGGACGAAAACCAGAAAACTCAGAAAAACCAAGTCCTCAATGATGCCCAAACCCATCAATCTGAACAGTCCTATACCTTGTGTTGGTCTTAGGTACACTCAAGGTCTGGGGCTGACCCTGAATACGCCTAAGAGCTACAACACGGTCTCTATGTGCGATCTTGGCGCACCTGAAGCATCGCTCGATCAAGTGCCCATCCTTCTGACAGAAGGTGCAATGATACTTCACCTTCCGAGAGGTAGAAGTAACACTATGAGGCTTCGCCTTCTGAGAGGCCAAAGTAATAGGTGGAATCACCTTGCTGTCAGAGATCCCTTGGACAAAGCCCGCTGACTTGAATTGAACTTTATCAGTCCTGGGCTTGACCTCGATCACACCTACGGCTATGGGTCTAAGCACAGCAGGTGGATGCTTCCTCATGTCCTCATAGAAATCGTATCCTAGACGTTGATTAAATTTACAAATCTTAGATTGGTCTAGAATGAGATTTAGCTTCTTCTTGCCTCCTACAAACCTCTCGAGAGTGTTCATAAGGTACTGACACTCCCGAAAGACAGAGGTGCAAGAAGAGCAGGGGAAATAAGAGACAGCAGAAGGTAAGGGAGCAGAAGAAGAACTAATAGCAGAAGAGTGAATGGCTTGTGCACGCACACCGATCGGGAAGGGACAATCCTGCCGCGACAAGTTGGTCCACGTCGCTAAGCGTCTCTACCTTACCCTTGGGCTTCTCCCCACATCAGCAATCACATCACAATCGGTTGGTGGCTTCACTAGAAGGTCCTTAGTTAGCTTCACATACTTTTCATCCAAAGCAATCAAATCAGATTTTAGTTTTTCACAATTTTTGCAAGATGAGCTAATAGGGTCCTTAGAAGCATATTGAGTCATTTTCTTGTTATGATCAACCATGTCTTCAAACTGTTTTGAGACAGATTCAAGTTCAGTAGTTAATTTGGGACAGTTTGTGCAAGAAACAATGGGCTCAAGTAGTGAAGCATGCAGCTCAGCAATTTTATGATCTGCCCGTTTTAAGTTCAACTTCAAATTATTGCAATTTTCACAAGACTCGGGCAGATCAAGGAGCATGGTATAAAGACCTCTAAACGCATTCTCCTTATCCTCACATGAGGTGCAAGATGTAGTCTCAACAACAGTAGATGAAGGAGTAACAATCCTACTCATCTCTAGTTCAGCCAAAAGACTAACATTCTCCACCTTAAGCATGTCAAGCTCAGAAGACAAACTATCATGAGAGGTCCTTAATTTCTCCATGTCACCGAGCAAAGCAGTACAAACATCGCAATCGTCACGGGAGGGAGCAGATCTAAGTGAAGTAAGCTCTCGTGACAAGCTCTTTACTTCCTTCTCCAACTCGCTAACCCTAGCTCTAGATCTAGCATGGAATTTACCTAGCTTAAGAAAAGCATCATTAAGCTGGTCGTAGGAAGGGTATACCTCATCGGAGTCAGAGTACAGCTCGTTGTCGCTCACTTCGCCCTCAAGGGCCATGAAGCACATGCCGGAGAAGTCGTCGCCGCCCTTGGGTTCTTGCTCGTCCGTCCCATCGTCGTCACTCCACCCCTCCACCTCGCTGAGGTCGAGGTCGTGGAAGGCGGTGAGGACGCGGTGGAAGAGCTTCTTGGCTTTGCCAAGGTCGCGGAACTTCTTCTTGCTTTGCGCATGAGCTAAGGGCTTCTTGTTGCGGTTCTTGTCGATGTAGTCGTTCTTGCTCACACCGCCGTAGTCACCCTTGCCCTTCTCCAGCTTGGGCGGTTGTTCGAATGTGGTTGGGGCCACCACACTCGAAGTAGATCACGGGTCCTCCTCTCTTTCTGTCCCTCCTTCTCTTGTAAACATGAGAAAACTTTCTAGCCAAGAGGGCTAACTGGTCATCTGCAAGCTGCTCTAACTGATCATTAGTTATGTCACAAAGAGCAGCAAGAGAGAAACCACAAAGCGACTCGGAAGAAGGTCCAGAAGTGGGATCGGTGACTAAGGCCATCGACTGCGACTTCAACCTACGAGACACTATGTCAATCTCGTGAGTCTTGAGGTGTGAGTACAACGCATCAAGAGTCAAGGTCGAGAGACCGATGGTGTCCTTGATGGTAGTCACCTTCATCTTCCAAACACGCAAATCAAGCACCGCGAGCATCTGACGAGCGTTGTCCAAGTCGGGGTATGTGAGACCGACCGCTCGAAGGTTGCTCAAAATCTTGTGAAAACACGCAAAACACTCATCGAGGGACTCACCAGCGAGCATTTCAAACTTGTTGTAATCTCGCTTAAACTGGTCCTGTCGAACTGTCTTGATCTGGGTGGTGCCCTCATGGTATGCATCGAGGGTCACCCAGATGTCGAAAGCCGAGTCAGATGAGAGATGCGATCAAACTCGCTTCAGCTCAACCCCTGGATTATGATGTTCCTTGCCTTAGCGTTCACCTCAACATCAGCCATGTTTTCCGGCATGGATGTTCTCATCGGCAGGAACAACATATCGTACTTTGACCTTCCGCCAGATGGCGTAGCCCTGAGCCTGGATGTAGGTCTCCATCCGACTCTTCCAGAAGGGATAGTCGATCCCATCGAAGATCGAGGGCTTGGTCGAGTACTTGTCTGTCGCCATGGCTCTAGAGACCGGTTAAGATCTACGAGGAAGAGCTAATTAACCGGCTCTGATACCGATTGTTGGATCGAAACGGCGACAGAGGGGGGTGAATGTTGACCCTTGAAACTTGCCTCCAAAAGTACCAACTCCAAAAATACGCTTCTCCGATAGAAATGGGGCTATGAAGAAGGCATCAAGCGCTTACTGAAACCTCAACCAAACAGAGAGAAGGCAAGGCAAATAAAAGGATCAAAAGGAGAATCAAACTTGGAGCGAAACAGCAAGGAGGCGGTCTGACCTCAAGGCACTAGGCGGTCAGACCGCAACTTCTTGGCCGGTCAGACCGATTAATGGGCGCCGGTCAGACCGGTTAATGGGCGTCGGTCAGACCGCTGTAGCCTGGCCGGTCAGACCGCATCGCTGGGCCGGTCGACCGCCGACCATCGCGCTCGACCAGTTAGCCTGTCTGTCAGCAGGAACAGCAGAGCTGGCGAAACACGAGACCTCCACATAGTTGAGAAATTGGACTTTGTATTTGGTTTTTCTCAAACCAGAACTGCAAGGAAACACTCAAAATAGCCAAGGGACCCTAGAGAAACAAAAGAAACCATTTCTAGAACATGAATTTAGGATTTGAGGCAAAAACTAAAAAACTACAGAGTGCTGCAACATAAATCAAATTGCCCTCTAATCTTTGAACTTTGCAGAAAGGTTAGCAATAGACTGAGCACTTAAAGGTCCAAGTCCTAGAGCCTCTCATGAAGAAATACACAATCCACCTTAAACCCTAGAAAGGGAACAGAGAATAAACAGAGGAGCTGAAAAATGGAAAGGCTTGATTCATTCAAATAGCTCTTGGGAAAAATCGATCAAATGATCTTGAGACCTCATCCCATCATAGAGCAACCCATTTTGCACCTTCTCAAGAAGAAACAACACCAAATCACAAATTTGAGAAATCACCCAAAGAGAGGAACGAAGAGCAAAACAACGGAGAGAGCTCATGAACTCAATCAAACTCAAATAAAGCCATCTCAGATTGATATTGAGGATGAGAGATACATGATTACAAGGAGTATCATCTCATATCATCCCTACAATCCCATACATGCTTGGAGAAATCAAAAACCCATCTCTCTGTTCTTTAAGAACACACACGAAGGGAGACAACCTCTGCTCACTCCCCGCAAACAGACTCTCACCAACTAAAGCCTAAAGGCAAAACAACCCTCCAAAGGCCATTTTGACTAAAGCAAAACCCTAACAACCCCTCAAGCCATCTCTCAAGTGATAATGCACCTGCACACACCTCTCCTATTTATAGCCCTTGCATAACGGGTTCCCAACCCGTTTTGCCCACTAAATCCAAACGGAACCCGCTCCTGCTTGTGCAGCCTCGCGAAATTACCAATTCGCCCCTCCTGCACCTTCCGAGAAGTTTCCTCGTGTCTTGCCGTCCAAGCATCGCAACCACCTCGAGTCCTCGCCGTCTTTGGCACACCTCGACTGTTCTGACCTCGGCACCGCCTGCGCCTAGTCCGGTCACCTCGTGCCTTACCACGACTCCGTCTCAACGTCCTGCGGCCATCACAGACAAGAAACACATCAAATAGCACCGCTCGACACATGTAAGCATAAATAGCATCAATAAATCATACTTAAGCATAAAATGGCCTAAACGACTAATCAGGAAGAATAATATGCAATAAGACCGTCTAACCAACTCGACTGAGCCAAATGCCGTCATGGCACGAAACGAACCAATCAAACTCAAACTTTCCAAACACCTCGTCAATTACTCATCACAAATATGGGGTCATAACCACATGGTCTCTCACAATAGTTATCAGGCGAGTATCAAGATGGCTCCCTTTGAGGCTTGTAGGGCGGAGGTGTGTTTCCCCTCTTTGTTGGGATGCAGTGGGCGAGAAGTATTTGCTTGGCCCGGACCTTGTCTGGCAAACTGTGGAGAAAGTGCAGGAGGTTCGGCAGAACCTGTTGGCCGCTCAGAGCCGACAAAAGAGTTATGCGGACGTTCGGTGCCGAGTTGGAGTTTGCGGTTGGTGGCCTTGTGCTCCTGTGGGTGTCGCCAACCAAGGGTATTGTTCGGTTTGGTACCCCCGGCAAGCTTAGCCCGCGGTAGATCGGCCCTTTTCCAGTGGTTGCTCATGTGGGAAGATTGGCTTATCGTTTGGAGTTGCCGAGCTCGCTGAGTGGTGTGCACAATGTTTACCACGTGTCTATGCTGAGGAAGTACCTGCGGGACCCCGAACACAAGATTGACCTAGAACAGGTCACGGTGGATCAGGATCTCACGGTAGAGAGTCGACCGATGCGTATCCTGGACTCATTGGAGTGGGTCTTGAGGAATAAGACCATCAAGTATGTGAAGGTCCTCTGGACGAATCAGTCCGAGAGGGAGGCTATGTGGGAGCTTGAGGATCAAATGCGAAAGAAGTACCCCGAGCTCTTCGAGGCTGGTGAGTACTCGTAGTTGTGGTTCGTGGTTTTCTTTGGTTGCTCTTTCCTTGCTGTTCTCTTGCTTGTGGTTTGAGGAGTTGGATTCGAGGACGAATCCTTTGCAGGTGGGGAGAATGTAGTATCCTGAACGTCGTTTCGGCGTGGGTTTTAAAATAATTGCGGAGTCGCTCGGGGTTTCGGTAAAGCGCAGGAAGGAACAAAAATAAATAAATAAATTGTGGGATAGCATTAAATTAAAAAAATGAATGGAAATGTTTATAATTAAAAACATTTTAGGAGAGAGGGCTTGCCACCTTGGGCCAAAGGGCCCAAGGGGTGGCCACACCCTCCCACTTACCCTAGCCGCCTCCCCTTACCCCGGCCGCACCTCCTTCTCCCTCTTTTCCACAACGCGCACCCCTTTCTTCCCCTTGTGCGCCACTTTCTCCTCTCCTCCATTGTTGTCCCTTAGTGCTAGGAGAAAACAAGAAGGAAGGAGAAACAAGGAAGGAAGGAGAAGAAAGCAAGGAAGGAGAAGAAGAGGGGTGATCCCAAGGGGATCCACTAGGTAACTCTCCCTCATCCCAAATCCCTCTAATCTTTATATAATTAGGGTTCTTAGCCTAAGAATTGGTGGGGATTAGCAATTAGATTCTCCGATTAGGGAATTCCTGCTGTCTGCCTGTAGATCAATTCGCGTAGCGCGAGTGTTTGTGTGGTTTAGACCTACGAAATGATTTTTGCTACAGGTCTACCCAAAAGAAAAATTGTAGAGGACGTCGAGGCCCTTCTACTGTATTTTTTAGAATTTTTTTAGAAAATAGTTAAGCAGCGCTGCTACAGTGGGTAGAATGTAGAACCGTTAAGCGGAGAGGGATGTTGTGGGGTTTTGGGGGTTAGCGATAACTTTACTTCTTAAGTCACATTTTCTATGCTGTAGCATTGTGCTGAGAGGTACCTTTTGGACAGGTAGTTTTGCTCCTGAACGCGCGTGATTTCTTCGCTTCGTTGGTAGAGGCAAGTAATTGTTGGTAGAGGCAAGTAATTGTAGTGGTTGTGCTATGGTTTAATTCGTTATTCTTACTACTTGCAATCTACATGATTCTCGTATTTTAAAGTAATATGCCATGGTTGCTTGATTTATAAATGATGTTGTAATGGCAAAATAATAACTGATTGCTATGTTTTGGATGACTTGCTTGTAGTCATGTGATAGTTGCTATATGTGCCAAATATGGAACATGGATATAAATTCATGGTGGATATGTTGATGTTTCCTTGAGGTTAAATTCGTGTTAATCATGTTGATGCCCTTTGAGATTGGAGATCTTGTGGTTTATGGTTATCATATCATTCATAACATGTCATAACATTTGCATTGTGGATGTCGCCACTTATAGCCGCGCATCGCATGCTGACAAAGATCGTACATTACCGTAGTACAATGCACACGCTTACCTTGTTGGGTAAGTGTGCAGTGGAGCATAGCATGCATATGCATTTAATTATGGAAGGAGGAATTGCATTCGTATGCCAATGGTTTTAAAACCATATGAGGCAGGACTCGTGGTAGTCCTTGTGGTTTAATGAACGAGGAAGTAGAATGTGGTTGTAGTCATATAATGACATAAATGTTGATGTAGCTTGTTTGTTGTTTGGATAACTTGTTGAACAATTTACTTGCTGAGATTTTATCTCACCCTTGTTGTCCCCCCCCTGCAGGTGATTCTTGAGCATACATGGGATGGGTAGAGCAGCACCACAGTAATGCACTTGGTTCATCAATTCATGCTGTAATAAAGTCGAGAGGATTATAGCCAGTTGATTAGCTATTCGTGGATGTTTATTTTTTTTTATTTAATAATGTTGAACCTGTGGACTATTCTTTTGGTTAAACGGTTAGAGGATGTTTTAATTGTTGAATTTGATATTATTATCTTGGTCTTCCTTAGTTTATTATGTTTTCGCTTAGTTCGTCATCTTTGAAAATTATTGTCGGTTTAATTTATCTTGTAAATTTGGCTAGCTGTAGAGTGGTTTAGTGGCATCACAGGGTAATGTGGGTCCTCAGGTGTTACATTCCCCCTTTACCAGGCAGTCATCCTTGCCGTCTCGGTACTAAAAATATCATAACTTTCAACTCCCACATCAAAATATGGCAAACTATACTAGTTTTAGAATCTATACATAATTAACTACAACTTCCTAGTTGATCAAATGTTCAGATTAAATCATCTAAACCCTGTTTTAACGCAGAAGATGGATCTCTCATCTTCTAGACAACAGACTTAATAAAATATATTGAACTATGATATTTCCGAATCTACAGAAATTATCTACCATTTCTTAGTTATGCCCAAAATTCAATTCTACCATTAAATCAGTAAGATTAATGTTTTCCCATAATCTGCCCAAAGAAGAACTTGATTTTGAATAGCAATCTCCCAAAATTCATAACTTCTATTCTTCTCATTTGAAAAATCATATTCTTCGATGTTCCATAATCCTTAAGAAATTACCTACAATTTTCTTGTAGAATAAATTCCCAAATTATTTCATCTTCTATTTTTAATCTATAGATTAATACGTGCGCTAAAAGACGACAAATTTTGAAGATAGTGGGCTTATAAAATTCATATCTCAAAATCTACTTATCCATTGACATGAATAAAAATTCTACAGAAATCTATCAAAATCCTCTACAACTTTCTACTATATGCTATTCCCAAATTGTAGCCATACAACATCCGAATTTACAATAAAACAACAAGGTGGACTAAACCTATCTACTATACATTCCCCCTAACGAACACACACAACCCCTCCCACAAATCTGGATTTTTATAATATCTAATTAAATAAACAAACTGAGGAGAAAACTAGATCGTTACCCACGAGATGAAATTCCCGATCACGGTCTCTTTCTGCTAATTTTTCTCTGCTGAGGCACTTATTTTCTCCTAATTTTTTGCCACTATTTTTTCCATTGGCTTCCCTTGGCGCTCAGCAGTCCTCACACTACCACTGGATCGAAGCTGAGCTCAGCACTGCTAATGCATGGTGACATGAATGCGTGGCGGCACTAGAGGTCAAGTGTGGTGGTGTTAGATCTCCTTCCAACGAATAGCCTACGCATGCTGGCAACGGTTCCTGCATACGGTCGAGCAACCAAATATTGGCACACAATGCGCATAATGCATAGCTGAGTTTTTGATTACCTAAGTTTTTGACGGTCGAACAGTCAAGTGTGGTGGTGTTAGATCCACTAAGTTTTTGATTACCTATGTTTAGTAATTTGTTTCCAATTTCATTATAATTTACATTTATTACTTTTGGTGAAAGGAGAATTGAAGATGGTTGATCTAGCTAAATTGATGTAGAGAAAAGATTATTTTACATCTAGCATGGTTTAGGGTTTACGGTTTAGTCTATTAATTATTTTACTACATATAGCTACTTAATTTAGATCATACATATATAGTATAGTAATTAATTTATTGAATATGTTATACTAAATTGTTATATGCGTAACGTAGGACTGAAGCAGGATGTACGTTGGGAACCGTGCGAGTGAAGAGTACATTACTGGCGTTTCTGCTTTTACAAGAGCTGCTGGTGAGGATATGTTGAATAAGCAGGTGGTATATATATACTATCCATGTATTGATTGCGAGAATCTAAAGATGTTTAAGAGCCGAGTATATATGTTGGACCAGTCATGGTGAAGAGTTGATTACACAAGAAGGTAGTAATAATGACATCGTTGATGAAGTCAATGATATACCGTCGGATGATCATGTCGATTGTGGTTTTGATTTGGATAGGCTGAATAATGATAACCTAGATCAGATGCTTCGTGATGCAGAAGGGAACTGTGATGAGAGAGAGTATGTTAAATTCCGGGGCTTGATGGAGGACTCGGAGAAACCTTTGTTCACGTCTGCAAGTCAAAGTACACGAGGTTGTTATCCAGACTTGAATAGCTGAAATTAAAGTCAAGCAACAATTGGACCGACAAGAGTTTTCGGCAATGTTAGGTCTTTTAGCAGACATGCTTCTGAAGGAAAATGAGTTGCCCAAAACTATCTACAAAGCCAAGAAGATTCTTTGTCCAATGGAAATGGAAGTACAAAGAATACATGCATGTCAGAATGAATATATACTCTACCGTAAAAAGTATATGTAACATCCTGATTTTCAAAGCCTTTTTGAAGCTTTAAAATAAAATTCACCATCTGGATTTTTCTGGAATTAATATAAGCTTAAAATAAATTTTTATTAATTGAAAGGATTTAATATGACTAAATTAAACATTTACATTTGGTGAAAGTATTTTATTTGGGTTCCTTATGTTCCAAGGATTTTTCTAGAATTTTATTTAGATTTATTTGCTATTTTCTAGAGCTCAAATTAATTTATGCGAATTTTCAAAAATAGAAAAGCCCTAAAAATCCCCAAAAATGCCTCTGGGCCATAACCCATCTTTTCCTCCAGGCCTAGCCTGCACGTTAGCCCACACCCGCCTACCCCGCCTCAGCGTGTGTCAAGCATCGGCTGCCATCCTCCCTGTTGGATGGTTGACACGTGTCGACCATCGACCATGTCTTCTCGCTCGCACCCTTGTATCACGGACTCTCGTGGCTACCACCTCTGACCGAGATTCCCTCGGCGTCTGAGCCATGCCCATCTCGGACTTGTTGTCCATGCCACCAATGGTCTTCTTAATGTCTGTGTATAAAAGTCAAGCCCTCACCTCGCTTTCTGCATCCTCGCAGTCACTTGCTTCTGCCAAGATTGCATGTTCGCTGTCACTGTTGCACCTCCGCCGCTGCTCGCCAAGTCGCCCTTGCCATCGGTGAGTCCACCACCGAGCCGTCCTCCTCTTTCGGCCCGCTCCACTGACCCACCTCGTCGACGGTCAGCACGCTGCTGCCCTCACCAATCATCCCCGCCGCAGTTAGCCACAGCCGTTGCCTCAGTTTGCGTGCCCCACTGACGTCACCGCGTACCCACGTCGCGCGTCGCTTTGCCTCCTCTCTGCACACCATCCACCATGAGCTGATCCTTTGACATGTGGGCCCAGTCGAGTCACCAAGCCACGTCAGATCCACTGTGCCGTAGACCGATGGATTGAGCCTGGTCATCACTACCACGTAAGCCCTAGCGTGACGTGTCTGCCATGTGTCATCCATGTGGATACCATGTCAGCAAGCCATGCACAGTGCACTGTTTTATGAGCCAGGTCCCCCGTAGGCTAGCTTTTTTGTGCACCGAGTCTACAGCACAGTAAGATTTCTGAATTTTCAGCCTTTTCCTTTAGATTAGATTTTTCAAGAGTCTGTTCTTCTCCGTCCTAGCTTTGATTGACCCAATTCTTTTCCTTAAATTCATCTAAAATTGAGCTCTATCTTTTGGTTCTAGTTGTGTAGTTTTTGGAGTTTATTTGATTTTATTTGTACCTCATTCGGTTTCTCTCTCGTTAGATAATGTCTTCAAGGAGCACAAGGAGCGAAGACCAGAATTGGTAATCGAGCAAGGCCATGGTAAGTCATGTCCTTTGATCATGTTGAACCTAATTTTCAAATTTATTATGTATTATTTTGTTTTAAATTATCATGCATCATTATTTTGTTATAAAACTTTTATATTGGTAGTTTATGACCTATTTTGTTATAAATTCTACCAGGAATTGATAAAACTATTCGAATAAATGTGTCCTCAGTCATGGACAATGCTCGGTGATTTCACACGGGGGTAGGTTTTTCATAAAAATTTGGTTGGGTTGAGAGCAGGTTGATTGGGAAGTGAATGGTTAATTCACTTGGGGTTTATTCACTCCTTTGATTCATTAATTATTTGTATACATCCTTTCCAAAATTGTGTTTTCAATCTATTTTTTGTATTTACTCTAAAAATATTGCTTTCGTAAAATAACATTTAGCCATCCTTTGGAAATGACTTGTCGAGTACTCTATGTACTTACGGCTTCATCCATATTTGCTCAATTGAGGAAGAAGGACCAGATCAGAAGAGCTACTAGGAGGATTCTTCGACGACTTAGCGGATTAGGACTTCGCTCCCGATCGATTGCTCGTGGGCATGTCGAAGGGCTATTACGCTGATTTTTGTTTTTCCATTGCTAGTTTCTTTAAGCCCTTCGACTATTATTTGTAAGCTTGGCCATAAGGTCGCAACTCTGATAATTAATAATATTTGAGTCTTTTCTTAGTAAACCATGATATGGTCGATACTTCATCTATGTTTACTTGTGTGCATTAGCGTGATCCTGGACTAGTACAGAATACACATGAGAGTTCGAATTTGCATATTCAGGTCTCGACAGTATGCAAACATGCATGTATGTTCGATGTGCAACGCATCCCCATACAAGCGTAAGAATCAATCGGGTGACAACGAGGGAATGGAGGTGAAGAGAACACCTCCTGTTAAGGTGGCATAGTATCTTCCTGTAATTCCCCATTTAAAGCAGTTTTTTCCAAATCCAAAGGAGGCAAAACTACTGCATTGGCACTTGGAAGAGTGTAAGAAGGTTGAATGTTAAGACACCTTACTGATTCCACCCAGTGGAGAAACATTGATAGGAGGGCAGACTTCAGTGCAGAACTGAGGAATATAAGGTTTGGATTGAGAACAGATGGAATGAATCCTTTTGTTAACATGAGCAGCTGACATAGTACTTGGCCCAAAACTCTCTGCATGTACAACCTTCCTCCTTGGTTGTGTATGAAGCGGAAGTATATTTTGCTATCGATACTTATCAAAGGGCCAAAGCAACCTGGGAGTGATATTGATGTGTACCTAGCACCGTTGGTGGAAGATCTAAAAATACTATTATCAAAGGAGTACAGGTATAAGAGCATACAAATGAAAGAACTTCACTTTACGCTCCTTGTTGTTCTACACCATAAATGATTGTTCTGCCCTTGCTAACCTGTTGAGCCAGAGTACAAAAGGGGCCAAAGCCTATACTCACTGCTTAGATGATACCGAGAGTATATGGCTAAAGCACTCACCCAAAACCATGTACATGCATCATCATAGGTTTCTTCAGAGGGCTCACCCATACCGTAGGATGAAAAAATAATTTGATGGAGAGAATGAGGACAGTTCAGCTCCAAGACATTTAAGCGGAAAAGTGATCTATGCTGTTATAGGATTTAAATGTTGTGTTCGAAAAGAGACGTAAATCAATGACTGTGAGAAGATCGTCTAGAAGAAGAGATCAATATTCGGGACTTCACTTATTGGGAGCACTTAGAAGTTCATCACTGCATCGACTTCACGCATGTAGAAAAGAATTTATGTGACAGCTTGATTGGTCTCTTACTAAACATTCATGTCAAAATAACGGATGGTGTCAACGCACGGCTTGACTTGGTTGATGTGGACATCAGGCCTAAGTTAACACCGACAAAGACCAATAAAGGACAAACCTACCTTCCCCCTACTTGTTACATTCTATCCAAGGCTGAGAGAACTGAACTGCGCCAGTGCTTGCATAGTGTGAAAGTTCCATCTGGTTACTCTGCCAATATGAAGAAACTTGTTTCAATGGAAGATTTGAAGTTAATTGGCATAAAGTCTCACGGTTGTCATGTGTTGCTGACACAGATGTTCTCTATTGCAATTAGAAATATTTTGCCGATCAAGATTCGAGATACAATCATGAGGCTGTGTTATTTCTTTAACACAATTGCTTAGAAGGTCATCGATCCTAAAGGAGTATATGCTCTACGGGATGAGGTGGCGATGACTTCATGTCATCTTGAGATATATTTCCCTCCATCATCTTTCGATATCATGATCTATCTCATTGTTCACATTGTGTGGGAGATAAAAATGTGTGGGACCATGTTCCTACATAGAATGTACCTTTTTGAGAAGTTCATAGGAATTCTCAAGTCCTATGTATGGAATTGTTCTCGGTTGGAGGGTAGCATCGTCAAAGATTATGCAGCTGAAGAGGTCATTGAGTTCTGTGTCATTTACATGGCTCAAGTCGAACAGATATGTGTGCCTCTATCTCGCCATGAGGGGAGGCTCAAGGGTATCAGGACCAACAGAAGGAGAGCAATCATTCTAGATATGGATGTGTATTCTCAAGTCCATTTCACAGTCTTGCAACACATGACTGAAGTGTCCCCGTATATCGACTAGCACAAGGGTGTGCTTCGGCAACAGAATCCAGAGCGGCCGGATGTTTGCATCGTGAGACAACACAACAATCGGTTCGACTAATAGTTGAAGGAGTGACTCATTAGGAGCTTGTCAAGTGATATGCTGACATGGTTGGCAAAATGGCCAACATTTACAGTTGTGACATGGTAAGGATATGACATAAATGGTACACATTCTATACGTAGGCTTAGGATGTAAAGAGCACTAACCAGAGCAGCGGTGTCTACATAGATGCATTCAGTACCGATAGATTGAGAAACTCCTACTATGGGTTCATAGAGGAGATTTGGGAGCTCGACTACATGCTTTTCAAGATTCTCTTATTTCGGTGGCGTTGGGTCCATCTCCCACAGGTGAAGGTCGATAAGTACGGTGTTACTGCCGTGGACCTCAAACGTGTTGAATACAAAAATGAACCATTTGTACTTGCTAACCAAGTTGTTCAAGTTTTCCATGTAACCGACCAGGTAAATAAGAAGCGCCACATAGTTCTTCATGGTAAAAGAAGGATTGTCGGAGTTGAGAATATAGTGGATGAGGAAGAATACAATCAATTTGATGAGTTGTCTCCTTTCGAAAACATTATGAAGCTAGAGGGAGAGCATGACAGAAGTAGCTACATACGCGTCGATCATCTTGAAGGACTAATTTTTAAAGGAAATAAGCAAGTGAATTGATGAATGAAATGTGTTTGTGTGGCATATGTTCTGTATTTGCATTTATATATGTATATGAGAATGTGTGATATATGTGTGTGTGTGTGTGTGTGTGAATTTGCATTTATATATATGAGAATGTGTGATATATCAATGGGAACATCATGATCGTTTTAAAGTAAAACCATCTGTGGTATATATTCACAAACGGTTCTATATTACAATCGTATGTGATGTTTTTTTATTATAAATGGTTTTAAATAAGAATCTTCTATGATGATAAATATCACAAACGATTCTTAAATATAATCGTCTATGATTGTTCCCCTATATATATTGCACACTAGGGTTCGTCCCCACTGTACTACCCAATAATGCCAACGCCTCACCCCGAGCACATCGCCTACCCCCTCCCGAGCCTGTCGCCGCCTCCCCCGATGATGTGACCGCCTCCCCCAACTCCGGCGGCCTTCCTCCCTCGAGCCCGTCACCTTCCTCCCTCGAGGCCATCGCCCTCCTCCTCCTCCCGAGCCTGTTGTCGCCTCCCCTGACACTGTCGCCACCTCCCCTGACTCCGGTGACCTTCTTCCCCCGAGGTCATCGCCCTCCTCCTCCCGAGCCCGTCGCCACCTCCCTTGATGCCGTCGTTGCTTCCTCGACTCCGGCAGCCCTCCTCATAAGGTCTAGCACTGGGGGACTTTGCATAATAGAATGTAGGTTTTATGAATGCTCGATGAGGATAACTTATCAGATTGAGATCACTGTGACTAATGAGTAAATATTCTACTAGTATTGATTTATCATTACTTGATGAGGATAACTTGTCAGATTGAATATTCTGTGCATTATGTTAATTACAAATGCTCATGCTTGTGCTTAGTTTAGCATATTGTCCTTTGGCTTGATTACATTGTTTATGTTGAGAGGTAATAGTTTGATATCTATATATTGCTCAGTTTAAAGCATAATTCCACTAGCATTTAAATGACAAAATAAGCCTAATTGGCTAATAAAAGGAGCTTATATTTTGAATTTCGGAGATCATAGAGCATGAATATATTATTGATATGAATGCAATTTACTTGAAGTAAATAGTTTTGACAAAATAATGCTGTTGCTTATCTTCAAATATTCGGCAAGGTAGTCTAGAGTTCAAAGCCTAACTGATTAGAGAAATTGTCACATAAATATGTGATCATATTCTAAATTCACCAAGAATTGGCTCAAGAATTGCTCACTTCTATTATATTTTGAAGATTTCATCTGCTCATTCTTTGACATTGTCGTCGCATGCGTGTGATGCACCATCCTTTGGAAAATCCCTAAATGGAAGAGGACTATCGAAAAGGCCCAAGGGCCAGTTTACCATCATGGATGTTGATGCATCTGGGACCCCTCTTAATCCTCACCAAGCAATGTTCGCATTCCAGAGAATAGTTGAAATAGTTGTACGGGAATGGATTGAGATCATGTTCATTTCGTATAAGAAGGTGACCGAAGTTCAGAAAAGTCAGCTGCTGATGGAAGTTTTTGATCGTTCGAGATCCCAAAAGAACACTAGGCCTCGGTGCGGCAATATGCATTGCTAGCGGCGTGCAAAGCATGGAAGAAATTCAAGAGCTTGCTTGTCAAGCAATACGTGGAGAAAGATCGATGCCCTTCAAAGAAGAATCCATTCCCTGAACCGCAATGGCAAAACACACACCCCACAAACTCGACACCTCTGGGTATGTGGGTAAAATCCCGCAATGGAGGTAGGTGGATGAGCAGGCAATCCTACAGGAGACCACCCCTCCATTTGTCAGGATCCCTGATGAGCACGCTCAATGCTGAATAAGAGCGAGGTCATCTACCATGTTGTCGGGGGCCATCTCCTTTCAAAACCCCACAGACGAGGAAGTGTCCCAATGCCTGGAAGCGCTGAGTGTAGAATCTTCCCAAGGCTCATTCGAGGCAGTTAGGGAGAGAGATTTACTCTCCATTACCCTAGGAAACAAGGAGCATCTGGGTCACGCGAGAGGCCTTAGTCTTTATGTTTCGTAGAAACTTGGCTTCCCAGAGGACTCTGAAGCTTATCGGAGTAGAAAGAGAGCCAAAGCCGAGCACGAGGCACAGCTACAAGAGGACATTATGGGAAAAATCAGAGACGAGATGCAAAGGTTGGTCAGGGATGAGATACAAAGGTAAGGGAAAAATTAGCAGGAAGCCCCCGCTGCTCCTGTGCTAGGCAGCCCCCAACCGTCGGAGTAGTTGCGCATCCAACCCTACCTTGGAAAGTGACCACCGATTTCCTATCAATGACATCCTAGTAATAATTATTATCTTTGGAATGTTCAATCCATAGATAGGCCTGTTGGAGAAGCTAATTTTATATCATTATGTAGGTGGCTACGAAGTGCAAGCTCCAAGTGAGATATATCTCAGTTGCACTGGGCCCAAGGCCTTGGTACACGGTGTATCTCTAGTGCCAGGTTTCGCAAAAGTGAATATGGGCGGTGTTCTTGCTAATTTCAAGGTCATCCTGCTGCAGATGCTCGCAATGACGAGGTCATGACTCTAGGGCAAGCCATTGGAACATTCGTCCAGTAGCCCAAGAGCGACATCTACCTAGAGGCTCCTGCACCTATACCATGTCGGACCCTGGAGCAACAACTCCTAGATCCTCTGTGTAAATCGCACTAGTCCAGGATTAGCTAGTGTACACAGTGAACAACAAAGATAAATATCAACCATAATGACATTTATTTAACTAAATATGGGCATGATTGCCAAAGTTTACATCCACGGCACATAAGCCAATATTAAATATAAGTAGCGGAAGGAAAACCGGCGGAAGAAGCCCACCGAGCTCCTTGCAGTGCAAACGACAATAAGACGCAGCCTATCGTTCTGATCCTCACTGAAGTCAAAGTCGTCTTCCTCTGTGATGAGATAGCAAGAGTGAGCACAACCTTGTACTCCACAAGTCACACGGAGAAATGCAACATAATGATAAGGGTGACAAAGGAAGGCATATAGGGTTATTTGGGCATAAAAAACATTTAAAAAATACAGTAAATAGATTGAAAATGCTAAATTTAATACAGTAAGTAAAAACAGTAATTGTAAATGAAATTAATACCGTTAGTGCAGGCTTCAACCAAACACTAACCTAACCACGGACATCCCACCCGAACCATCCTTTCCAAAAGATCTCGTATGGATTCCATCCATCTATATGCTTTGAATCTCTCATGGATTCCATCCATCATAAACCATTTTTGAAAACCAAAGTCTAATCTGTGAAAAACTTTTACTCGGTTCGCCCATGACCGTGGGCATGGCTATCCAGGATAGATCATACACTCTACAGAAGTTGTACAGCTTTACTCATAAGACATGATCATCTCATATTGCCATACGATTAACACACTTCCTTAGGTGTGCGACGAAGAGATCATGACAAGGTCTTTACAATGCAAAGCCTTCAACCTGGCCAAGTCAACACTAAGGTTTCACCCTAGCAAGCAATCCACCAGACTGGGACCCCCTCTTGAGCCAAGTGACACTTCTCATGGCCTACGCTACGCTCACTTTCAACCTACGACAAAACTCAGGTTGGGACCCACAAATTAGTCAGCCAGAACTGTTCCATACTAGCCTTGTGTTAGTACGATAAGGCTTTGCAATAGTAGATCACAGACCGGTCCTTAATTGACTTAAGCTCAACCACATACCCCCTGTGCCCGACAATCAACACTGTGTCACCAAACAACAGTGCATGCCTACACCCATCACCTAACCATTAGCCTAAGTCCAAACCAGATTTTATATTTTATTTCAAAATATTTCATAATCCTTCTAAACTTACCGAAGTCAAGAATACATTTGAAAAGCTTATCATTTTATGTGAAAAGGTTATCCCAAAATAAAGATTATGTCCAAGCAGGTCTAAGCATTTGATATAAAATTATTTAGTACATACTAGTGTACTAACTAGAGTTTTATTCTAGGGTGATAAGGTATAATGTTGCACAAGATCAAAGGTGTCAATAACAATTGGAGATTAACTAAGTTTAAAACTGGAATTGAAATACTTGAATAAACATATGCATGCAATATAATTTAAATCAACATAATTTTATTCGCAAACTGGGATCAACATGATCAAGGTGTGTGACTTGCCTTGCTTTTCAGTTGGGTGCAAATCATCGTCGAAGAATTCTTCCGAATCACCGTTGTCTACACGTTAAAATACCCAAGCAAACTCAAATAAAATCTAAATAAATTCAAATAAACTCCAAAAAATGAGGGCCAAAATGGATAGATTGGAATTTTTCATGAATTTAGGAATTTGAATGGGCTTAATCGGAGTTAGGACGAAGGAGAACGGGCTCTTGAAAATTTGAAATCAGAGAAAATGAATAAACTGGAATTTCTGGAATTATTTTTTTACAGAAAATTGGAATTATGACGTCAGTAGGAGAATTTATTTTTTGGCAGAATTATTTTTCTACAGAAAATTCAGGTTTATGACGTCAGCCCTGGTTGACCGAGACTAACCAGTGGGCCTGGTTTATGTGGACCGAGTCCATGCACCAAGGGGGGCTGAGATGGCAGGGAGGGTGACATGGCATTGATGTGGCTGGTGACTGGGCTATTTTGCTGATGTGGCAGCTAGGTGGCGTTGAAGTGGTGCGCGTGCACGATAGCCGTTACGGCCGGCCGATCGCGAGGCGGCGATGGCCTAGCGCCGACCCACCGAGGTGGCGTGCCACCGGGCGCCATGTGGCATGCCATGGGAGCTTGGGCTTCCAACATGGCTCGCCGACCGAGGTAGCACTCGGGACATGAGGGCTCGCTAGTGTTTGGGGGCCCGGCGGCGACGGCGAGGGGCGAAGGAGGGAGAGGAGGCCTCGGGGTGCTCGGAGATGGTCGACGACGAGGAGGCGGCGGAGGCGGCTTGGGTGCTCTAGTGCGATAGCACTCCAGCGGCGTTCGAGCATAAAGGAGGGGCGCATGGGCTTCACGGAGAGGTGGGGAGGCCAAGGAGGGCGACGATGAGGCTTGAAGGTGGCCGAGGCGGCGGCTATTGCTCGCTGGCGCAGTGGCGAACGGTGGAGGCAGTGCGGGGGCGCTCGGGATCACAGGAAGGGAGAAGGAGGCAAGGTAGGTGTGGTGCAGAGGGAGGACGGGCTGAGGAGGCCTTTAAATTGGGTCACAGCGAGGGCAATCAGCAAGGATTGCTCACTGAAAATCATGGTGGTGGGGATTCGGGCGGAGGGGAAAAAGGAAAGGAAGGGGGAAGGAAAGGGGCACAGATTTTGGGGGATTTGACCCTAGCGGTGCGTGCAGTTTCCAAAACTAGAGAGAAGGCAGCGGGGAAAGGCCAGATTTGGCACAGACTCGATTGGCCGGAGTGAGGAAGGAAAGGGGAGGGGAGAAGAAGGAAGGAGGAGGAAGAAGGGGCGGCGGGGAAGAAGCCTGACAGGCAGGCCTGGGGCGCAGAGAGAAAAGGGAGAGGGAGGGAGTGGGCGGCAGAGATAGAGACGCGTGGCGGGAAGGAAGATCGGGTGGTCGAGAGAGAAAAGACGCAGCAGACAGGAGAGATGGGCCGGGTGAAGGCGTGGCACAATCCGGGCCTGACACGTGTCGAACGGAGAGAGAGGGAAGGCGGGATGAGCCGGGATAGTCGGATGAGGGCAGGCGATGACGTGGGTGCATCCTGGTCGTCCACGCGTCAGCCGGAGAGAGGGGGCGGGAGATTTAAAATTTTAATTTGGATTTTTAGAAAAGCCCAAGAAAATATATAAGGGCCCAGAAAATAGCAAATAAAGCCCAAAATTATAGAAAAATCCACAGAAATCTTTGGAGATGTTTTGGACTTAGGAAAGTATTGCTTACTTAATTTGGTATTATATTTTTATACTTAAAATATTTTTTTAAATTTCAATATAGATTTCAACCTCTAGAAAAACATAGAAAACCATATAAATGCTAAATAAATCCAAATAATTAATTTGAAATATGATTTTTATAGAAAATCAAAATATCATTTTATTTAATAATATTTTTGGTTTTACTTGATTTACTTTTCAAATCCTTTTTAAAAACAGAAAATCAGGGCAATTCAACATTAAAACTTAAAACACTTATTTTTATTTTGAACCAAACTAATTTAATTTAACAATGTTTTTTTAGAAATTGAAATAAATAGCTAGGCTGTTACATGCCTAGTCCACAAGAGCCATCTACACCAGTGTGAAGTCCACTCGAGCTACCTGCACTAGTGCGAAGTCCATAGGAGCTATTTGCACTAGTGCCAATTCCACAAGCGCGATCCACACCTTCGCTACTACGCAGATGCAGCAAGGGCGTAGTGCATCTACATCTCGTGCCCAGTCGACTACCGTGAATATGACCTACAACCGAGGCGGCAAGAGCAAACCAAAGAAGATGGATGATCATATCCCCTACTTACCGTTGGCCTAAAGATTAGTGCTAGGCAAGCCGTTGGCCATCCCAAAAGAGCCCTCCTAACTCTAGGACTATCTTGCTAGAAACTGCATATGTATTACATGGAACAAGCAAACAAGCCGGAGGAACAACGGTGCTCGGGTGTCAACGTTAAGTTCATGCCGCATCATCTATAGTACAATATTCATGATTGTATCTTCACGGTGACCTTTGAGGACTTATTCTTTCTCTTCACACTCGACGCCTCAACGCCTCACTCATTCGATGTTGGACACTATAAGTGTGTACAATCATGGTCTACATTTATGTAATGCTAATAAATGTCATATATAACTTATTGTTTTGAGTGTGTGTGTGTGTATACATGGTGATGAAGCCAAATTAATGAAATCACCAGTTGGTTTCCTCGACCCATACTTGGTCGCCATGGATATCATCAAGGAGGGTGCATCCTTTGTCGAGAATTACATTACAAAGGTATTGGAGGGTCACCACGACAAGGAATTTATACTTGTTCCCTACAACCAGGGGTAAGTACTACACTAGTGGCTATACTTGTTGATTGTACTTTATAAGCAACATGAACTTAGGTTTAATGATCATGACATACCTATGTAGGTTCCACTAGATTCTAATTGTAATAATACCAAAATGGAATAGGGTAATATACCTTGATTCTCTAAAGAACAACAAAACTGACAACATAGTTGTCCAACAAGTAATCGACAGGTAAACATGTTTAATCCATAGATAACTCTATTGCAGTCTTTCATTCCTTCCCAATGACTAAAGCTAACTTTTTGGAATCATGTAGGTCGTTCACCACGTACGTTGCAAAGGTACAAAAATCCGAGGGATCGACGCCCTGCAACACATTCTAGATTTCTTGTATTCGCTAGTATACATTAATCATATACAACACTTCGTAGTAATGCCTCTCGAACTAACAAATTCTATTTTTATAGTGCCACCAGTAGCCACCGGGCAACAACACTTGTGGATTCTATGTTTGTCACAACATGCAACTACTCATCAGTTCTATGAAGAACAATCCTGAGGTTTGTCAATCTTGTCATAATTATTTCAGACTTATCAATTTATATATGTATGCACGACATTGATCTTCATACCGATTGGTTCCATCCATCACTACAACTCCGTTGAAACAGGCCAACCTCAAACATATTCGAGGACAGTGTGCGTACTTCTTGATGTTTAAAGTCATAAAAGAAAATGGGGAGTTCCACAATGTAGAATAAATTTCACTAGGATAAGATTAAGAATAATTGTTCATGTGTGTATTTGTATTTTATTTCTGTTAATTGATTTGTGAAATAGATGTTCTTGTTTCTAAAATGAATGAATGTAAATTGGATGTATATACATTGTGTTGATTTGCTTATTTCACAGGGCATTGCTAGCATTTCCTGAGGCTAGCTAACTAACAGAAATAGATTTAGAAATAGAAAAAATATCACAGACGGTTATTGACTCGTAGCCGTCTATGATAGTTACTATCATAGACAGTTTGTAGTAGAAACCGTCTATGATATTAATATGTCATAGATGGTTTGTAGTTGAAATCGTCTATGATAAACTACATATCATTGATGGTTTCTATTGCAAACCGTCTATGATAGACTGCATCACAGAAGGTTCAAAAGCCGTGCGTGATGATCTCGTATTATTACTAACCTAAAAACTCAGACGGCTCATAAAACCATCTGTGATGATATTTTTTGAACCATCTGTAATGACCTGTTGTCCACTAGTGTCTCATGATTGTCATGTGCTGATGACACAGATTCTCCCTATTGCAATTAAAAGTATTTTACCGATTAAGTCTGAGAAACAATCATGAGGCTGTGTTATTTCTTTAACACAATTGCTCAGAAGGTCATCGATCCCGAAGGACTAGATGCTCTGCAAGATGAGATGTTGATGACTCTATGTCATCTTGAGATGTATTTCTCTCCATCATTTTTCGATAGCATGGTCCATCTTATTGTTCACATTGTGTGGAAGATAAAAAAGATGTACGGGCCCGTGTTCCTACGTGGTATGTACCCATTCAAGAGGTTCATGGGAATTCTTAAGTCCTATGTACAGAATCGATCTCAGTCGGATGGCAGTATCATTGAAGGTTATGCAACCAACGAGGTCATTGAGTTCTGTGTCGATTACATGGCTCAATTCAAACTGATAGGTGTGCCTCGATCTCACCATGAGGGGAGGCTTGAGGGTATCAGGACCATCGAAAGGAAAGTAATCACTCTAGATATGGATGCATGTGCTCAAGCCCATTTCACAGTCTTGCAACACGTGATTGAAGTGTCCCTGCATATTGACCAACACAAGGATGTGCTTCGGCAATAGAATATGGAGTGGCCGGATGTTTGGATTGCAAGTTAACAAACTAGTCAGTTAAACCAATGGTTGAATGAGCGACTCGCTAGGAGCTCGTGAAGTGATATGCTGATATGGTTGGCTAAAGGGCCAACATTTATAGTTGTGACATGGCAAGGATACGATATAAATAGGTACGCATTCTATACACAAAGCTCGGGATGTAAAGAGCACTAACTGAACAGCGGTGTCCGCATATATGCATTTAGTATCGATGGTTTGAGGAGCTCCTACTATGGGTTTATCGAGGAGATTTGGGAGATCGACTACATGCTTTTCAAGATCCTCTGTTTTAGTTCCATTGGGTCCATCTTCCATAGGTGAAGGTCGACAAGTATGATGTCACCGCCGTGGACCTCAAACGTGTCACATACAAAGATGAGCCATTCGTACTCGCAAATAAGAAGTACCACATAGTTCTTGAGAAAAAAAAGAAGGATCGTCGAAGTTGAGAATGTAGTGGACGAGGAAGAATACAATCAATTTGATGAGTTGCCTTCTTTCAGAAATGGCATAAGGGTCAAGAAAGAACAACAAGATGAAACTAGCTATATATGCGTCGATCATCATGAAGGGCTAATTTTAAAGGAAATAAGTAATTTAAATGATGAATGAAATATTTATGTTTTATATGTTCTGTATTTGCATTTATGTATATGAGAATGTGTGATATATATGTGAGTTTGCATTTATGTATATGAGAATGTGTGATATATATATGAGTTTGCATTTATGTATATGAGAATGTGTAATATATATGTGAATTTGCATTTATGTATATGAGAATGAGTCATATATATGTGAATTTGCATTTATGTATATTCACATCCGGTTCTACTTTAGAACCATCTGTGTTGTGTATTTATCGCAGATAGTTCTAAAGTATAACTGTTAGTGATGTTTATTATCATAGATGATTCTAAAGTAGAACCATCTGTGATATGAATTTATGATAGACGGTTTTAAAATAGAACCATTTGTGATGTGTATTATCACAGATGGTTATAATTTAAAACCGTTTGTGATGTTCAACCTATTAATATTCAGACTCTAGGGTTTGCTCGTGCTCCCATGCACTCAGACTCTTGAGCCCACTACCTCCTCCCCGACCACGAGTCACCACTTGCTCCTTGGTGCTCCTTCTCCATGAGCACGCCACCTCCTCTCTGGCGTGCTTGGACATGCCTCCTCCCCCAAGCACACTGCCTCCTCCCTTGAGCCCACTGATGAGGACATCACTAGCTCACACACACATCCATCAACACCTACAACAGAACATGGATCAGAAGAAATGCAAAAACAATCACATATGCAAGGTCCAATCTCACGAGCTCGTGCATGTCACCTTGGGAAATAGGTGAATTCATTTCTTGGGCAAATTAATTATTTAGTTATAGAACAAATGATATTGCCTAATAATTGTTTACTTGTTTCTATATGTGAGGAAATCTTAGAGAAGCTTTGGCCGATGAGGGAGAAGAAGAACAATAGCTTGTTACTTCATGAAACAAGGAGAGCTAATGCATCTGCACACAGGAAAGAATCAGAGCCACACAATATTTTTGCTGCATGCGAAGAGGAGAAAATTTTAGTCAAGATGCATGCAGCCAAAAACATGGAAATCCCATGCACCAAAGCCATCCTATTTTATGTGCACCAACCAAATAATCAAGATTCACATGCTTGCTCACGTCCTATTAATTAAGACAACACAAGGAAAGGTGCAGAATTTGTCAAGTGATCAGGAAATACATGGCAAGGTCTAGTTGTATGTTTATTTCGTTTTCATGTTGCTGTTTGTTTCCATGAGTTGTGTTCAGGGGCGGAGCCAGGAATTGGATATAGGGGGCAACATGGACAACAAGTAGAGTAGAACCAATGAACCATGCCGGATTTACCGATCCAATAGTCACATATCAGACTATCAGAGTAATATGTTTCGCAAATTACAATGCAAAGAAAATTACATCTCTATTAACTTAAACTTAGCTCTACGACTACCAGCAAGATCATAGGCCTTAATAATATCATCATTACAAATATTTGCGGCCAATTCCTTTTCAATATAAATTACCAAACAATCTATTAGAAATTCATCTCCCATTGTACTTCGAAGTCGCGTCTTCGCAAGTTTCATAGCTGAAAAACCTCGGTGGTTGCAGTTGAAACCGGAAGAGTTAAAACTAATCTTAACAACCTGTCCAAAATAGGATAAGATGAATCTTTACCAGTCTTAACTAGTCCACTTGTTAGATCAGCAAGTGATGGCAATGCACTTAGGTCTGGATGGTTGCATACATCAAGTTGAAAATGTGGCAATTGGCATTCCAATTGAGCTCTTTCTTGACTTGAGAAATCAGCAGGATAATATTTTTCCACTAGAGTGCATATATTTGCTATATCGAAGGTGTCCAATTCAACTATAACAAGTAGGTGTCCAATTCGACTATAACAAGCTAGTGACTAGGGAGTAAACTGCAGTCATGTGGCTCGCTTACAATTTCAACAATTATATGCCCGAGGCTTTTGAGATGCTCAACGCCAAAGTTGAAATTACCATATTTCACATCGTTTCACCTACCAGAAATTAAGACAAAACCATTGTAGCTTTGGCATAGCTCCAGGTGTAAATGCCAGGCACCCACAACATGAGCAGTTGGGGTGCCAGCCCCAAACCCCTCTCTCGCCACTGGTTGTGTTGGCCTATATGGTCGAGGTGGACCCCATTAGTTAGCGATTTGATTTGATTTTTGTTTTGGTGTTCTTGCTAGCCACTTGAACAATTGAGTCTCCCTAATCAATCATTCATCTTTGAGTGAAAAATCCTTCCGCTATTGCTCTTGTATTTTCTCTTGAATTTGCTCAAGCCGTTCTTCATGAATAGGCCAATTGTGTTTGACACGGTTGGTAACCAATCGAGGAGCAGTGTAGCAATTGCGAGGTTTGCTGATCATGATTAGATCATGGTTAGCCTCCCCTCCGTCAACGTTGCAACTCAAATTATCGGGTTTCTCCTATGACGGAAGATCAGGTCCAACTATTTGCGTGCATCTTAAGTCGAGGCATGTGCATATCAGGTGGTATCAAAGCCTATGTTGTTGGTAGGAGTTCATCTATCGCTTAGTTTCATTTGATTAATTTTGTTTACCTAAAGTCCAGAAAATTAGCCCAAAAAAATTCAGTTCCTAACCCGTTGTTGCTTTCAATCTATTATTTTCAGTTTGCCTAGTTGGATTCTCATCCATACTAGTTGTGTCTAGATTCTAATCTATATCTTGGTTAAGGCAAAAATCCAAAAAAAAAGGAGTTCTTAATACCTAGACCAAGAAAAAACACCACCGAACAACAGCCTCTACCCTGTTTCTACCAGAAATTTCCTCTATGCAGCCAACACCAAAAATTCTATATCTTTCGATCCATAGATCTGAATCCTCCCGAATCACTTTTGTTAGATTCCTAACTCAAAATTCCACCTCCCTACAAAATTTGGTAGTGATTGGATCAATATTGCAAGTTACCCTAGCTGTTGTTGTCTTGTCAGGGTCTAGCTCTCCTTGATATTTTCATATTCATCTGTGCTACAGTCTGGTATTGGTGAAGAAAACAGAGAGGAAAAATTAAAATAAAGGTTGAGGATAGACCAAAAAACTGTAGGCCAATTACCGGTTTGCTGTCTTGTTGGGTGTTGACCTGAAATTCAACTAGCTATCTTTGATCCTTCAAGTTCTAGAATTGCATATCTTGATCATACTGTATGCGTACACTCATATATACTTGTTTCTAGCCTAAATATTAATTGTTAGATCAGCAACTTAGGTTAAGAGCTAATTACGAACTATTATTCAATTTGTGCAATTTCTAGAATTACTGATTGTTTACTCCTTTGCTACAAAATTTTATCCCTACCTAGAACTCCACAAATTTGCCATTGATCTCGTGTCCTGGTACCTTGCAATCGCTTTATTGACTTCCGTTTGAAAATTACCATGAACTAGCAACACACAAGCAATCTTGAGAAAGATGAGAGCTTCGGTTGGTAAGAATTATACGGTTGAGAGTTACACATAAATATTTCTTTTAGTTTGTTGGATTTGTTCTTGGTCACTCTAACCATGACAGGAACTACTGGTTCTTGTAGTGGAGCACGACAGGGTGATGAGAATGAAGACACTGATGGTGTAAACATGAAGGCCGGGGTGCCTTTATCCCCATGATCACAAGCTTTGATGAATGCTTTTGCAGGCACTTTCAAGCGAATGCTTAATGATCAAGTTCTTGTATGTTTGGATGTTTTGGAGAATCATATTGGTGAAATTGAAAGATGTTGTGAACAGGTTGAACAGGACCCTCCATTACAGCACCCACCGCCTCAAGTCTCTCGAGTGCTTGTTGGAGCAAATAACAATGCAAGCACATCTACTCCCCTTCAACTAAGAGCAAACTTGAATGTCGTATTTCAGCACGTGGCCAATGAAGAGATAGAAGACAACTATTTGGCTGATCAAGATGAAGTTGTTCTGGACTGTGATCATCAACGTCTTGGATTTAATCACCGAGGGATGGGAGGCAATGGAGGACATGCACATCATCGCAACGAAGAGAGAATAGATGATTCTTTGGGTAAGATCAAATTTGTCGTTCCTTCATTTGACGGGAAGTACAATCCAAAAGCTTATTTGGGTTGGGAGATGAACGTGGAACAAAAGCTACCATGAGTATCCAGAGAATCAACGTGTGCGAGCTGCTACAGGTGAATTCATCGACTATGCCTCCATGTGGTGGAGTTTGATCAAGCGAAGGCCAGATGCACCAAGCAATTGGGATGAGCTTAAAGTGGTAATGCTTTCCAGATTTGTTCCATCTTACTTTGAGCGTGATTTGCTTAACAAGTTGCAGCAGTTGAGGTAAGGAAGTAACTTCGTGGAGGATTACTATCAAGAGCTATAAGTTGGCATGATACGAGCTAATATAGAGGAGGAAGACAATGCAAAGATGGCTTGTTTCTTGGGTGGTTTGAACAAGGAGATTCAGAACATCCTCGATTTTCACCAGTATGATACATTGGATGAATTGTTCCATTATGCTTGCAAAGCAGAGCAGCAAGTGCAAGGGGAGAGAAGTCATCTTGGCCATGGTAATTCTAGAGATACAACACCATGGAAATCTACCAGTTCATAGCCCAAAAAGAAATGGTTCAGTTCGGGCGGCAGCACAACATCAAGCCACCTTACTTCTTCGCTGCCTAAGCCTGTTGATTCGAAAAAGATTGCTGCTGCCCCTTCCAAAAGTGCATCATCAGTTGCCTCCATAGGAAGAACAAGGGAAATAGAGTGCTTCAAATGCAAGTGGAAGGGACATTACATGCGTACTTGCCCAAATCAGTGAGCTCTCATCATTCGAGAAGATGGGGAGTATACGTCGGCTAGTGAGGTAGAAGAAGAAGAATCTGCTCAAGAAGAGTTGGAGCACGCTTTAGGTTCAGACTCAAATGAGATTACTTTTGATGCAAGTCACACGAGTTTGATTTTTTGCCGTGTTCTTAGCTCTCAAATGGAGCAAGCGGAGAAGGGGTAGCGCTACAACTTATTCCAGTCTAAATTTGTGATAAAAGAGCACTTGTGCAAGGTGATAATTGATGGCGGGAGTTGCAACAATATTGCAAGTACAGAGATGGTTGAGAAGCATGGTTTGACCACACGATCACACCCACAGAAATATTATATTCAATGGTTCAATTCTTGTGGCAAGTTGAAGGTAACGGCAATGGTTCATGTGCACTTTTAGTGGGTAGCTATGCTGATTTTGTGGACTGTGATGTGGTGCTGATGCAAGCGTGTGCATTACTTCTTGGAAGGCCATGGTAGTATGACAACGACACAATTCATTATGGGCATTCCAAAAAGTACTCATTTATGCATAGGAAGAAGGAGGTTTCACTTGTTCCAATGACACTGGAACAAATCCTAAAACATGATTTAGATAGGGCTGGGTGTGAGCAAAAAGAAAGAGAGATGAGTGATATCCACAAAATAGGGAGTGAGAGCCACAAACCCAAATTGAGAGAAAAGAAAGAAAAGAGTGAAAAGAAAAGAGACATACAACTAAAGGGACAGGTTTTGTTAGTCACAAAAAGTGAGATGTGAGAGTTAGAAATCCAATCCCAAGAGTGTTATGCACTTGTGTGCAAGGATGTTATCTTTTCAACTGATGCTTTACCCTCTACTTTGCCCGATTCGATTATTTCTTTGTTGCAAGATTTCACAGATGTTTTTTCAGACGAGATACCAGCAGGGCTACCACCAATGTGAGGAATAGGGCATCAAATTGACTTGATTGTAGGGGCATCCTTGCCTAACTGACCTTCATACTGAACCAACCCTGAGGAGACAAAAGAAATTCAGCGCCAAGTGTAAGATCTTCTCGAAAAAGGGTACCTGCGTGAAAGCTTAAGTCCATGTGCTATTCCTGTGTTACTTGTGCCAAAGAAAGATGGATCATGGAGGATGTATATAGATTGTAGAGATATTAACAATATTACTGTTCAATATCATCATCCTATTCCTAAGTTAGATGATATGCTTGATGAATTGAGTGGCTCTACTATTTTTTCTAAGGTTGACTTGCGTAGTGGTTTCCACCAAATTAGAATGAAACTAGGTGATGAATGGAAAACTGCATTTAAGACTAAATTTGGGTTATATGAGTGGTTGCTTATACCATTTGGTCTTACTAATACACCTAGCACATTTATGCACTTTAATGAACGAAGTGTTGAGAGTTTTTATCGGAAAATTTGTGGTGGTTTGCTTTGATGATATACTAATTTACAGCAAGTCTTTGGATGAACATCTGTGCCAAGTTTTTGTTGCTTCGAGAGAGGTTCACTTGTTTGGTAACCTTGATAGTGCACCTTTTGCACAGATATAGTTGTATTTTTTGGTTTTGTTGTGACTGCGCAGGGAATTGAAGTGGATGAACAGAAGGTGGAAGCTATACGAGCATGGCCTACAGCTACAACAGTCACACAAGTGCGGAGTTTTTATAGAATTGCTAGTTTCTATCACCGGTTCGTGAAAGATTTCAGCACACTCTCTACCTCACTCAATGAGTTGACAAAGAAGGGTGTGCCATTCAAATGGGGGAGAGCGCACGAGGAGGCCTTCAATGTGCTAAAAAATAAGTTAACCAATACACCACTTCTACAACTTCTTAATTTTAATAAAACTTTTTGAGATAGAATGTGATGTTAGTGGTGTTGGAATTAGAGGTGTTCTCCTACAAGATAGGAAACCCATTGCTTATTTTAGTGAAAAGCTTAGTGGTCCAACTCTGAACTACTCAACATATGACAAGGAATTGTAAGCTTTGGTTAGAGTGTTAGCAACATGGCAACATTTTCTCTTTGTCATACATTCGGATCATGAATCATTGAAGCATATTCGTAGCCAAAGTAAATTGAACCGTTGACATGCTAAGTGGGTAGAATTTATTGAAATATTTTGATATGTTGTGAAACATAAGAAAGGTAAAGAGAATGTATTGGCTAATGCATTGTCTAGACGGTACACATTATTGTCCCAACTTAATTGTAAAATTCTTGGTTTGGAAAGTTTAAAAGAACTATATGCTATTGATTTGGATTTCAGAGATATTTATGCTAATTGCAAAGAAGGGAGATGTTGGGATACATATCTGCTAAATGATGGTTATTTATTTAGAGCTAAAAAACTTTGTGTTCCTGTGAGTTCTGTTCGACATTTTAGTATTCGCAAAACCAAGGATGTGCTGGCCACGCACTTCTATTGGCCAAAGTTAAGGCGTGACATTCAACGCTACGTGGGAAGATGCACTACTTGTCAAATAGCTAAGTCTCACTTAAACTCACATGGTTTATATATGCCTCTTCCTATTCCAAAAGTATCTTGGGAGGATATATCTATGGATTTTGTATTAGGATTACTAAAGACTAAGGGGGGAAGGGATAGTATATTTGTTGTCATTGATAGGTTTTCTAAAATGGCTCATTTTATAACTTCTCATAAGAGCAATGGTGCTACCCATGTTGCTGATTTGTTTTCCAGAGAGATCGCTCGCCTACATGGAGAACCGAAGACAATTGTTTCAGATCGAGATGCAAAATTTTTAATCCACTTTTGGAGGATGCTGTGGGGAAAGCTTGGGACAAAGCTATTGTTTTCAACTACATGTCATCCCCAAACTGACGGACAAACCGAGGTTGTCAATTGCACACTCGGTACAATGTTAACGACAGTACTAAAGAAGAACTTGAAGCTCTGGAAGGAGTGCTTGCCACACGTTGAGTTTGTCTACAATCGGGTCATGCATTCTACCACAAAGTTCTGTCCATTTAAGGTTGTTTATGGCTTCAAGCCTACCGCTCCTATTGATCTACTCCCGCTACCGAACCTATTGTTTTAGTATTTCGACTAGCCACTTGAACAATTGAGTCTCCCCAATCAATCATTCATCTTTGAGTGAAAAATCCTTCCGCTGTTGCTCTTGTATTTTCTCTTAAATTTGCTCGAGTCGTTCTTCATGAACAAGCCAATTGTATTTGACACGATTGGTAACCAATCAAGGAGTAGTGTAGCGACACGAGGTTCTTTGGTCATGATTGGATCATGACCGCCTTCCTTCGTCAATGTCGCAACTCAAATTATCGGGTTTCTCCTATGACGGAAGATCGGGACCAACTATTTGTGTGCATCTTAAGTCAAGGCGTGTGCATATCACCCACCACCTCCTCCTCAAGCATGAGCCGCCACCTGCTCCCCCGAGCATGAGCCACCGCCTTCTCCCCTAAGCCCGTCGCCTCCTCGCTAGTGCACCTCCTCCCCCGAGCACGCCTCCTTTTCTAGCACGTACGCCACCTCCTCCCCCGAGCGCACCACCTTCTCCCAGTCATGACCTCAATGCTCTGCTCTGTCCTCACAGCTCATGAGGTACATTGTTCTTGCGATGATTCTTGCCCTTACTACCCTCTCGGTGGGTTGGATTGCCACTGTCCAGTGAGATTTTACTTTCTGAAATTTCTATCCTGCATAAAATTTACTGTGCTAGTAGTTTAAAATATGTGAATAGAACTAGCACTGGTAGTACTTTTTCATAATAGATTGTTCGATAAGGAAACTTGTCATATTAGAGATCACTGTGACTATCAATTGAAGTATTTTACTAGCTTTTGATTTTGTCAATTGCTAAGATAGATATACTTTTGAGATAGTTTACTAACGCCTAATTATTGCTAAATTCAGTTGATATCGTAGTAGCATATATCCGCTATATACTTGATTATTGCCAAAACTCTGTTGGCATTGCAGTAGTAGCTCTCTATTTCTATTTGTGCTTATAGCATGCAATTAACTTTGTCTTTTATCTAAGTTATTTATACATTATCAGACTAGCAAAATAGTAAAGAGATAATCACTTTGATTATTGATATATTGACAAGAGTGGAAGAAGGCCAAGATTTAATCTTGTGCAACTCCTCAACTAAGAGCAAATTCACAAGTTTAATCTGTGCAATATGCAGTTCATAAATGCCCAATTTCATGTACAGTTCAGCATATTATCATGTATAATATTTGAATGTTTTATATATTTTGAGAGATAATAAGTTTGTCTTCATGTCATTTACATATTGTTGGATATGTGCTTTACTATTAATGCTTGGAATTGGAATTAACATGAAATTATTGCTAAAACCGCTTAATTTTCAATAATCCAAGCCACCGAGAAGGCAGTAGGGGTGAGGCTCGAATTGATTCTTATTGTCATTTGTTACTAGCAGTTAGTTCACTAATACTCTCTGTTTCTTTGTCATTTCTATTATCTTATGAAGATGTTGTTCACTCATTCTTCATTATCGTTGCCTCATGTGTATGATGCACTGTCCTTTGGAAAATCTAAGCACCATGGAAGAGGACTATCGGAAAGGCCCAAGGACCGGTTTACCATCAATCCTTGTCGAGCGGTGTCCGCATTCCGGAGAATGATCAGAATAGTTACACAGAAACGGGTTGATATCACCTACCATTTGTGGAAGTACTTGACCGATGATCAGAAAGATGAGCTGGTGATAGAAAGTTTCTAATCGTTCGAGATCCCTGAAGAACACTAGGCCTCCGTACAACGACACACGTTGTTAGCAGTGTACAAAGTATGAAAGAACTTCAAGAGCATGCTTATCAAGTAATATGTGGAGAAGGATGTGATGCCCTCCTAGATTTGTGAAATAGATATTCTTGTTTCTAAAATGAATGTGAATTAGATGTATACATATACTATTGTGTTTTTGCTTGTTTCAGAGGGCATGACTAGTATTTCCTGAGGCTAGCCAATAAATAAAAATATATTTAGGAATACAAAAGTATATCACAAATAGTTATTAACTCATAATCATGCGTGATAGTTAACTATCACGAGCAGTTCGGCAAATCAAAATCGGACAGACTCACGTAACAAATGCTGTGATGATATTTTTAAACCGTCTGTGATAGCCTTTTCTGCAGTAGTGAAAGATCATTCACCCTTGGTCTCCACCATCAGTCCTACATTTACTAACTAAATTAATTTATATATTGTTGGCTGTAGCTCTTTTAACTCCTCATTTGCTCCTAAATTCCCTTTTATGCGACACAAATTAATCCAAAATTTAGAATATATATAGATACTGTAAAGAATCCGGCGAGTAATGAGGAGAAGCTCTCTCACCTGCGAACGAGGAGGCGGAGGTGAAGGCGAGCGATGCCGAGACCGCGGCCGAGAGCGAGGCGGGGGAGGCGGAGGACATGGAGGAGGACGAGACGAAGGAGCTCCGGAGGAACGGGGACGCGGAGGCGCCCGTCGGGGCCTCCTTGCGAGGGCGGAGGCCGTCGTCCCGGCGGCGCCGCGGGGTCTCGCCGGAGGAGCTCGGCCTGCCGCCGGGCTCGCCGGGGCAAGTCCGCCCAGGGCGCCGGTGGGAGCGCGCCGGCGGGAGGAAGCCGCCGACGCCTCGGTAGGGTCTCACGCAACGCGAAGGAAAAAAAATTGGGCGCGAAATCGCCTACTCGCGCGCGGCAACGGTGATTGGGGACGTGTGGGGTGAGGCCAAATTTGGCTCCGGTGGGGTGAGATATTGGGGGTGTTAAAATTTTTAGTGGTGGTTTTGGGGATCTTTTGGAGGGGGTTTTTTTTTTACTAATCACCAAAATTTATTTTAGGGGATGTTTTAGCCCATCTCTTGGAGTTGCTCTAAGTGACCCCACGTAAGGCAGGACCTTGTAAATTACTTCGAGCAATGCACCATGGATCTACCTTACCTAGGGGTGGAAAACGGTAACGGATAATTCGTTTTATCCGATATTCGTATCCGAGAAAACACAAATGTGGTAAGAAAAAATTCGTATTCGAAAATATCCGTATTCGTATTCGAGAATATTCGTATTCGTATTTGAGAGTATTCGTATTCGCATTCGTATTCGAGAATATTCGTATCCGTATTCGTATTCGAGACTATTCGATTCATATTCGATCCATTTCTAGAACTTATGAAAAAATCGTACAAATTTTGTAATTCAAAATTTGAATTTAGGCGGTTTAAAACCGGTAACCGGTCAAAAACTGGTGAAAAATCGGTAAAACCGCTAGGAATCTGTTTTATCCGATATTCGTATCCGAGAAAATCTGTATTCGAAAATATCTGTATTCGTATTCGAGAATATTCGTATCCGTATTTGAGAATATTCGAATTCGTATCCGTATTCGTTTGAAAAATATAGATTCGTATTCGTATTTGAAACTATTCGGCCGTATCCGATCAGTTTCCACCCCTAACCTTACCACCCTCCGATAAGTGCAGTAGATTTATTGCTGGTATTTTTTCATGAAATTTTTTCCCACAAGCTTTCTAGTCCAACATTTGAAGGCGGGATTTCTTGTCCGTATGCTCCACCAGCGGGATAGCCCCCGTAGCCACTACGGGCCCATCCCAACGGTGAGGCGTACGGACGAGAAATGGGATCCCCCATGTCCGCTGCTTTCACGATTTGTTAGTGCGAGGAGAGGAGTTTTTACCCAACGCTATCCCCCTCTTGCTCTCTCCATGCAATCGCTCTTTCGCACCGCGCGATAGCCAATTTTCTTTCTTTTTTTTTTTTTGTTCACTTGCCGCTGTTATACCCATTCTAGCCATAGATGCCCTGCACCATCACCTCTTTCTCACCTTTCTCTTGAATAACTTTCTTCCAATATCCTAATCGCTCCCAGTTTGACCCCGCCATATGCGTCTCCACCCACCATCCTACGTCGTGTGCGCCAACGCCTATCTGCAGCTACCTCGTCAACACCGGTGACTTTCGCATTGTCGCCTTTCCTTGTTGCAAGCTCCAGTCGAGAAGTGCAATAGAAAATACAAAATTTATAGTTGAAAATTTTTAATTTGTTTGCAATTCCTAGTCGAAAGGTTCGATTTTTTTTGTGAAAGTTCAAATTTCTTTAGTTGACAATTCAATTTTCATTTGAAAAGTTTCAACTCCGGTTCAAAATTTCTATCTTAGTTCAAATGGAGTGGAGGTTGATGGTGTCCACTACCTTGATTAGCACCATAACATAATAATCAACTAAATTGTACTTCTCATCATAAAAGAATGTCATTGAAGGGTATGTGCAGTCAAAATTTATAAAATTTAACTATCAATATTATTTTCAACATTAAGATTGATCACATGAAAATAATATGTATAGATTTTATTATGTTTTATAAATCACTATAACAGAATTTATGGTGAAAGTTGTCCTTTGGAATCGTGCATTTGTCCATAACAATATTCTTTTACGATTGGAGGGAGTATTAGAAAAGAAAAACTCAGATTCAATGAGGATGAAATTTTGACTTTAGTTGAGTATGTATTGTCTACGGACAATTTCAATTGAGGACTAAAAGCGACAATGAGCAAAAGTTAGGGCGTAAGAGTATTCGCTTCTGTAGGACCCTGCGCTGACTGTGAACATTGCGTCCGACTTTGGCACGCATCTCGAAGTCCAGGAAAGCGATATTTCGTGGGTCTAAGGCTCTAAGCTTCGCAAATAAAAAAGGACATGGTGTCGACCTTGCGGGCACTGCTTGCGGGTCCGAGTATGCACGTAGTAGAGCCTGGTTGCTGCCATGTTTGTAAATCCAATAATTCACTCCTTCATTCGTACATTTATTCATTCATGAATTACTCTCCCACCCGCAAATATAGGTCATTTTTTATTTTTTATGATCTCCAATGTAAAATTTTAACTATAATTTATTATCATGATATACTAGCAACAATAATAAAAATATATTATGAAAGAAATTTGCAAGATAAATTCAATGATATTGTTTTTATGTAGTTAATCTATATACTTTAACATATATTAATAATCAAAATTTAAAAATTTTAACTATATAGAACCTATGACAATCTACATAGTGAAAAATATCTTTTAAGCTTCATTCGTGAATAGTTAACTTAGATTGAATAGTAGAAACTTCTCGAGACAGGAACGTGGGAACATACACATTTCTTGGACTTCGCGGGAATTGAACTTTTTTCTTTTGAAAATCCTGTGTTATAAATGAGTCTTACAATATGGAACCATAGGATAAATTGTGGGTACTGAAAGACATACTTATTGAACACCACAGTTATATAAACCAAGTTTCATGGATGCACTATGAAAAATCGGAAGAAAAAAAGAGAACACGATAACCTCCTCTAATTACGAGTTTTTTTGGGTAATGAATTAGGAGGATATGGACAACGAATAGCATAGCTAAAAAAAGTCAATCCAAAAACACAATATACTACGACTGACAGTACCGAGTTATTATCAAAACCATAAGAAAATGCAGATGGACAAAAGCCAGGCCACACATGCGGCGGCACTGCCCCACTGCCACTGCCAGCGCCGGATAGCTGCGGAGGTGTTGGACCCACAGGTCAGGCAGGATCAGAGGTAGGCCCCTGTTTAGTGAATGCTGTGAGCGCTTCACTGCCATTACTAAATGGCTAATGAACAAGGGAGTGTGTTAATGTCCTGGGCCTAAGAACCAGCTTAGATTGGGTGTTCCTACTGACACACTGCTGTGTATACTGTATGCCTACCGCCTATGTTTCTTGTTAACCTACCATACACCATGTCGTCTGCAATCAAGATGACGCCTCGTTGATGGTGACACCTCGATTGATGGTGGTGCCCTAGTTCAAGATGATGTTGTATATATTCACATTACCATTGCTACATGTATTCACATTAGCTACATGTATTCATATTAGCATCACCATTGTATATATATCCATGTACACCCATGAATCAGATAAGTGCTTCATTTTCTATGAACCTTCATGGTGTAAGAGCTTTAGATTTTCTAACTTCTAAATCCTAGTGCCGCAGCTCATCTTCCGCTGCGCTACCCCTGGGAGGAGTGTCTCCACTGCTGGGGCGGCCATCTCCACACTGACTTGACGTGCACGACACCACCGTGCCAGATCCAACTACCTCTAGCCTCCCCGTCGCTGGATCCAGCACCTCCGCAACCAAGCCTCGGGAGCCGCCTCCGATCCAGGCTCCCCCCAACCGCGTCATCTTCCAGCCGCCTCCCGCTCGGATCTGGTGTCTCTGCGTCTGATCCGACTTCCTCCACGCCGTACTAGGTCACCAGCTCCTCCGCCCGTCATCGCTCGCCGGCATGCGCCCACGTCATCGCCTATGCCAGCGCCCGCCAAGCTGGCGCCTCCACGCTGACACTCGTGCCCGCCCATGCCAGACATCGCCATTGCCCGCTCCAGTGGATCTTGGGTCGCCAGATCCTCCGCCCCCTGTTGGGCCCGTCCTTCTTTGCCCGGATTGCCTTCAGATCTGCCAACGGTGGTGGCCATCTCTACTGTTGATGGCCTCCTCCACCTTCCTCAGCCATCGTGATGGCCATCTCTACTGTTGATGGCTTTTAAATTCTGACTATTCACAAGAGAGAGTATGGAGAGAGAGAGACTCACATATGATTTTGGCTGATATAGATAAATTCAGTACAGTATCTACTACAATCAAATTATAGACCCTGCCTTAAAAAGACATACCATTTGAAAGCTAATTCTCGGGCATGGTAGTTGTATTCAGCATCATAGACGACGACACATTTTTCTATACTACAGGAATAGATGCTGGTAGCGGTCACGAAAGTGGCTAGTTGTTGGACCCATCTTGGGATGGGCAGCATCATTGTTCGGAGTGGTCGAGTAGTGACGGACCACCCCCTTTGTTCTCCAGGGAGCTCGGGATGACTGGCCTCTCAACGATCGGTATGTTCCATTTCTGCGGTGAGGCGGGTTGGTACAAATAGGAGTTGTTCATGCTAGACTCATTGCTTCTGTTGAACCTCATTGATCGGTGGAGGTTGGAAAACTACATGTTTCACATTTGGTGAGGGAAGATGGCCATCATCCCGTAGGATGTTGCATACCTCGCCGGCCTACCACTATGGGGTCGTCCCATGGTTCCACCCCCAGATCACCCAACTGGAAGGCACATCTCCTATACCAATTTGGTCATCCTATTCTAGATAAGATCCATAGAACGCCACATTCATAACTACGGCGATACAGGGAATGCCTAACAGACGCGCCTACACAGGTTGTGATGTCCTACCTATAATTGCTTACTTTCTCTTCCTATTTTGGTGGGTTATATTTCCTACGACTCAAGGAGACTAGGTGTACCCCAGCTACATCCACATCGCGAAGTCCCTAGTTGACACCGAGCCTGATGAGGTCCTATTGTATAGCTGGGGCTCAGCTATTCTATGCGTGACATATAGGGGTTTGTGCGACACAGCGTGCCACTAGCAAGCCAAATCTCACCGTCTGCTACATCTTGTTGCAGCTGTGGTCATGGGAGAACTTTTCTATTGGTCGGATATACTTTCAGGTGCAAGTGCACTAGTACTAGTTGGAGATGCGGTTCTATGGTAACGTTGATGGCGATGACCCGGTGGATGGACTCACCATGGGTACTCGCTGAACTACCAATGAGCTAGGATGGTCTAGGGAGAGGCCATGTTGAGTGTACCCAGATTTCCATAATGCGTTCGAGACCTTGGACAAGGGTAGCATCATGTGGATAGTGTGGATTGCAGTGTTCATCTCCAAGATAGCGCCTTTTGGATTGTTAGAGCAATGTGAGCAGGATAAGGACTACTGGCTCACGACCTGCCACCTCATCTTCTCCTATATGGTGGAGCAGTACGCCCCCAACAAGTCATGAGATAGTTTGGGCTTCACCAGTAGGTGCCACCAGCACTATGTTCACCACTACCTAGCCATGTTCACCTGTAAGCAAATTTATTTGTTACCTTTTTGTGTAGAGTTTATTGTGTACCATTTGTGTCTACTTTATTTCCCCATTGTACTAATAGTTGTGCATCCCGCACTTTTTTCGTAGGCAAAGAAAGAAGGGACGGAAGAGCGATGACTGAAGGGTGACCTAGGCGTCATGAACCCAGGGCTGGGAGTAGTCAATGAGGACAGAGGTTGAGTAGGAGCAGTGGCATACGATCCATACATGTACCTTGCATACTTGGAGTGGTAAGTGGCGTGAACCCATTACAGACTAACATGTCTCCCTATGCAACCCCCACGTAGGCCACACACACTGACAGGCTAGCATTTGGCCCGGACTGACACTATGCAGCATGACATGACAAAGCGGTAAAAGATTTAAAGTTCATGTTTGTATCTTACTATTTGATCATACACGCTTAACATGTTTTGTCCGTTATTATAGGTCGAGCGTCTGTGCCGCTTTGAGTCCGAGGGTGGAGCTGCACTGCACTGTAGACAAATGAGCATGATCGAATGACTGCTGGGGTCTATCCATAAGTTGTATGAGGATGCCAAACACACACTGGGAGCCATCAGCTGTGGCCGTCGTGCTAGAGACGTGTTTATCTCTGGGGGGATGAGCCACAGCATCGTCCGTTGGTAGCTTCATTTGCATGTCCTAACTCGTCGGTATACTACCCTAGCCTCAGCTGATCCCAGTCTACATAGCATACTGTTCAGGTTTGAGAATTTCATAGTTTGCTACAATTCGCATGATACCTTTTTTCATTGTTCTTCGTAGATGTTATCTTTGTGTAGAAAATTTGTGTTGACACTGCTCTACTTCTGACTTTGCCACAGAGGTAGCCTAACCCTAGGCCACCATTTCTAGGGGGAGGGGGATGAAGGCCCACTCTACTTCCATCCTTCTCACGGAGACTAGGGATGGGAAACGATAAAGGATAATCCGTTTTATCCAATATTCGTATCCGAGAAAACACGAATGTAGTAAGTAAAATCCGTATTTAAGAATGTTCATATTCATATTTATTTTAAAAATAATAGTTCATATTCGAGAATGTTCATATTTGTATTCTTATTCAAGACTATTCGATTCGTATTCGATCTGTTTCCATCCCTAGTGACCTCCTTGGGATGATTGTAGGAAGCGATTTTCTAATGAACCAAGGTTCACAAGCACTTTATGTGCTACACTTCTAGCTTATGTAGACGTGTAGTCATGATACATAAATTTGTTCTACTGAGATTTGTTACAAAAGTTTTAGGATATTCGCATTCGACCGAATTAAGTACATATTCGATTCGAATCGTATTCACTATGACATTCAATTTGTATTCGTATTTGATAATGTTCAAATTAGTATTCATTTTAAAATATGAAGTCATATTTATTTTTAAAATATGGATTTGTATTCGAGATTATTCTATTCGTATTCAATCCATTTCCATCCCTAATAGAGATAGCCTGACACACGACACCCTAGGCAGCGATGTCAACTCCCTTGTCCGAGACTGCAAGTTGCAACATGGCACGTACACACCCGTGGACAACTACATCTATGGCAGCATAACAAGTGGTACGACTGGACATACAATGGCTACACGATCCACCAGTACAGCGCAGACTACACGGCATTGGTCTTTGCTACAACGAGCTACCATGGATCGGAGTACCCAGGAGGTTCATCATCCATGCAACACATGACACCGGTGCTTACAATTACAAGTTTCATTGTGATTCTACCTTCTGTCAGCGTAATGAAACATGTTTCCCGCCACAGGATGCTAGCAATTACACCAAGGACTAGGTGCGGCAGTTGTTCAATGCTCAAGAGACTAGGCCTAGTCAATTGTCCGGTACACCGGTTCCCACTCGGCCACCACCACAATATGACTTGTGTGACGTATGACACTCTCTGGATAGGTTGACCTTCCCTCAGGACCAGCTTCACCGCTAGTGGAAGCCGACAGTAGGCAACCCTTGATCCAGTACTGTGTTCGGTGCCAGCTCTTTAGTCTAAGCAAGTCCAAAATATGTTCCACTGATCATGTGTTTGTGCCCCAAGTGTTGAACTTAAATATGTACTCGTTATTACTTTGTCCCCGTTGTAGTAGTCTGAAGTGGAATTTATGGATGAGTGTAGTGCAATTCTGCAATGCCAAGGTTCTCTCAGTGATTTGACAACACGCATCAGCATTTGTTGTGATTTGAAAACATGTACCAGTTTTTCTTAGTGAGTTCACAGCACGCACTAGCTTTTCCTAGTGATTTGACAACATGCACCCTCTTTTCTGAGTGAGTTCACAGAACATGCCAGCTTTCCCTAGTGATTTGACAATACGAACCAACTTTTGTCAGTGAGTTCACAGCGCACACTACGTTTTTCCAGTGATTTGACAATATGTACCGGCTTTTCTTAGCATGTTCATAGCACGCACTAACTTCCCTGGTGATTTGACAACATGTATCAATTTTTCGTAGAGAGTTGATAGTACATACCTGCTTTTCATAGCAAGTTGACATCACATACCAGCTTTTCTAACCGAATTGATAGCACGCGACAGCTTTCTCATTGATCAGACATCAACCACCAGCTTTCTACAGCGAAATGCCAACACGTATAAGCTTTACTCCGAACAATGCACACTGACCGCCTACAAAATCTGATCAACCCCCATGACTGGACCTAAGATTCCACTCGAGCTTAACCCAAAAAAAGGGGGAGAGGAGAAGAAGAGAGCATAGGTACAAGACGCCACTACATCATTGTTAGAGATGTCAAACTACGGAGAGATGCTTTGCAAGCAGAAGTGGGTGGCCAAGAAGAAGAAATCATACCCTGATAATTCTTACAAGGATGCACTTGTGCTACCAAAGTTTTTGTGGCTGCAGTGCAACTGTGGCAATCCAACATGTATCATTCAGTCCACACACCCAGCCACCCTGGCACACTACACGTGTGGCAAACTTCTTGTAAGCACATATTGACAATTCATATTGTATGTTTCATTTTGCACATCTGTAACCTACTCCATGCATGCCGACAGACTATGGAGCGTTGCTACTTCTTCCAATAGATCGACGCTCCAAATATGTACGACAGAGCATTCATCGAGCAAAACACATACTCATCTACCCGGTGGCACTGAAGAGATACACACATTGAAAATCTTACACCCCGAATGATAGCAGAAAGGCTAGGATGGCGGAGGACAAGGATAAAGCATCGGTGGTTCGTAATGTCCCAGCTGAATATCAGGTTATATCTGATTGGGACAAATCTACACAAGTTGTAGAAGTTGAGTACTGGGCGCAGGTTGCGTGAGCTAAAGCCCGCAAAGGAGAGAAGGGAAAGGCACCGATGGACCTAAATGTATATGACAAATGAGTACAACTATGACTTCCAAAAGGTACACATGTATCTTAACTGTAGTTGGGGTTGACAGTTTGAGCATGTTACCATTTGTATCGTACGAGTAGTGATGCAAACATGCACACCTAACCAAACCTTACGCGCCATGTAATTCGAACCTTTATTGCGAAGTGCTTTGTTGGCTTACACATGGTCTATTATGATAATTATTTGTAATAACATATCTCTACTACTTAATACAAAGAGTTGGTGATGGTGGTTCATTTGCCCCTTCGAACCCCCTTGCACCTTTCTAAAAAATTTGTAAGCACACACGAATAAAACATAGTAAGGATAATAGGATTTCTTAATGTGTATCAAAGCACGTGTTTTTAACTAGTTTGCATGGGTATTCACCAAATTACAACAAAATTAAATTGACCGTGTGGTGCTTTGAGGCAGTCAACCGAGCGGCCCGACCCTAAGCCCCCATCACCGCTTTCGCCACTTGCCGAGCCAGTCGCTCGCGATATCTTACCAAGTAAGGGTGGCTCGACAGGCTACTGCTGAGTTGCTAGAGTTCAGCAACACCCCTAGGCTGGTCTACTGCCGTGCCAACCTACCTTGTAGCGTACCCCTATCCTTGCCAAGTTCCCCAGGTGTGACAGTGACAGGTGTCACTTGCCATACCTTTCGAGTTCAGAGACAAAACTATTTTTATAAAAACGAATGTTTGGAAACTAATATTTTTAAAAAAGCTATCATACCAAATACGTGAAAAATTCCATCTAGGATAACACTTGGGAAAGTAACGAACTGAGTCCCACTAATACATATCACGTGGGTTCATTTGTCAATTTTCCATGATTCGATCACGTGACTTCTCGATTTTTGAACCTTAGACCTTGCTCGATTGGATTGAAAAATAGTGACTTATGACTGAAATTACACTATAGTTGAAGGTGATTTATTTGGCGTAATTAAATTTTAAAAATTTAAAAATAGAAAAAAAAAATATGTTAGCTTATCATGGACAATGCAAACGAATACGGGAAAAAGAACCAGCAAAAAAACTCAAAAAAACCAAAAGTTCAGAAAAAATAAAATTTATAAATAGTGAAAAATAAGCTAAAAGCTCAAGCTGAAATGAGCGGGCGTTAGATTGCCTGTTTAACAAACTGCACCCTTTCGGTGAAAAATTACACCGTTGGAATTTAGTTGTAGCTAAAATGTAGAGTATAAAATGGAGCAATGCCATGCGTACAAATCCCATAGGCTGAGGCTAACATGTGGGCCCCACCTCATGCGCAAATCAGCGCGAACCATATGAGAGTGAACTTTTTTTCCCCTATGCACAGGCATTCCCGGCCAAAATTATGCTGATGCAAACATTACGAAACATGAGATCAGAATAGAACCTTTTAGCACATCGTTTCAGTCTGGGAAGCTTCCCAGCTCCTGCACAAAAGGAGCACTCGAGATTTAGATAATGGGTACAAGAGCCCCATCACATTCTGGATTTACTGGACTAACAGAGACTTAGGTAGACAGAAAGATGGGGTCTAGTAAGGGTGCCGCAAAACAACAGGCTAATGTATATCAGTGCAGAGCTTTCTGTCCAGTTGTCTGATTCAGTCTGAGATTTGGGTTCACCTCGGGCATGTGCTGTCTAGCATTTCCTTGTGTGAGCATGACACTGCCTCCTTTTTTGTAATCCTGAGTTGATTTTAGCTGCCAATTTAACTGTTGCGGCAGAAAGAAAAAAGAATGCATAGAAGGATCTGCGTATCGTTGATTTTAAAGATTTTAAGGAGAGCAACTATTGACCTCATCCACCGCAATCTTGTGCTCCGATGCCCCCTCGGACAGAGTTGTTGTGCATGAATATCACAAAATAAAGGTTGTTTGTGGAGAACATATCTGAGCATTATTGAACTTCATACAGAAATGAAGCTGAAACTTTGTTATCACTTGAACCTGGGACATGTAAGAAGAACATATCTGAGCATTATTGAACTTCATACTGAAATGAAGCTGAAACTTTGTTATCACTTGAACCTGGGACATGTGATGTCTAACATTTTCTTATGTTAGCATGACACTGCTCTTTTTTCCCTTGATGTAACCCTAGGTTGATTTCAACTGCCAGTGTAATTGACCTGGTAGTCAAAGTTGCTGTACGTGAATACTTGAAACAGTCTATAGTAAGTTGACATTGACAAAGCAGACCCATACAGACAACTCACACCCTACTTACATCACCACACGCATACACACGTGCGCAACTCCAAACACATGCTTAGGAATTTTGCGAAGACATCAATACCTTATGTAGCACATGCACGTGCTTTTCCATTGAACGTGCATGCATGTGTATCCTATTCTAATTATTTAGATAAGACACATCGGGTCACTCCTAGGGATCAAATCTAGGTGGGTTGCTTGCACTACTGCAGCGCTAGCCACCTGAGCTAAGCTTAGTTCAATTGACAAACCAGATTTACTGGTTGCTTTGATTGCACCCTTTTTGGGAGAAGAGCATATATTGGGCCTGTTTGGCAAGCAACAAGTCGGCCGGCTTTTGGCTTTTGCTACAGTACCTAACTTTCAAACGGAGTATTTTTTTCAAAATGGGGTCTACAAGTTAAACGTTGTACACGTTAAAAGCCCAACATCTGTACCAGCCAAAATTGTAAGTGAGTATCGGTCTCTCCGTAATCACACTGTAAACACCAAAATTCAAAATTTCAGCCAAAATCCATAAGCCGCATCCAAAACAAACGGGCCCATTGTTACAACTGAACTTTCACACTGACTGACTGAAATGGTGCTAAAAGACAAGGCACTCAGGATGGTACATGATTGTTCTACATAAGGGCTCGCAGTAATAAGTTTGTTATTCACTCGATCCTGAAAGAACTGCTAATAATGTGGAGACAAGAGGACCAAGTCCAGACTATTGAAGCTGAGAATGGGAGCACAGCAGATGAAATCTCAGATAACAGTGCAGTTGAGCAAGGCAGTTGAGCAAGAACACGCTACAGGAGCGACGGTTTGAGTGCAGCATTAAAATGGTTTTAATCTATCAGTTGGCCCATACGTTTTCAAAGTTCAAATGATTTGAGTCCTTTTTATGTTTCACACTCTATCTGATCGCTATGGTCCACAGTCCGTATAGCTTCTGCGTATGGATAGTGTTCAGTTTCACAGAATGTAGGGTCACATTGAGCACAATCAATGAAGAAGACAAGAAAGAATCTAGAAATTTATCAAACCACAACCCAGGATGGAAACAACATTTCTTTTCTTCGGCGTGAGGAGCACATGCTTCCCATTGATAAGAAAAACTAACCAGAACAAGTATGAAAAAAGTTTACAACGTCCGTTTCTTACATCAATGAGACTTGTGCCTAAGAGGCAAAGATAATTCACGCCCTAGGAAGGTCGAATTTCAGTTGCAAATTAATTAGATAACACTGTTGCATTAGAACAGCAAGAGTTCATAGGTAGCTCTATAAAAAAAAGTGCAGAAAAAACGATGCCCAAAACTGGTTGCATTGCTGTTCGGTGAATTTTACTAACATTTGAGCATAATGAACTTTCCAGATGTGTACTGTTCATGCTTCAAGCTGTTACGAATCAGGAGCCCCGGTTAATTCTAGAGTACATACTGAAAAGTCTTGTCCTACATAGCAAGGATGGTTGTACGAGTTAAGAGAGGCGTCACATGGTACAACCAATACCTTAGAACCAGGAGAATAAAGGACGGGAACAGCAGCCAAGAACCCTAGATTTCTGATTTTCCCATCCAATATGTGGATAAACCACTCGAAGATCTTCTCAACAGAAAAGAGGTGATGAAACCAAAAGTGGAAACAAAGAGCTCTATATGCCATCACACCAAGGCAGCAATACAAGCACAAAATGAGAGAAAAACAGAACGTTGGGGGGTGGCATCAAAGAAGCTTCAGAACATGCATTGTTTCACTCGTCATGGTAATCAGCTAACATCATTTCCTTGGAATATAACAATCTCAATGTGTGATTTTTATCTAACTCTACTGAATAAGGTGCAGAAAGAACTATCTTCAGAACCAGTTGAAGTTTGCATGATAAGTTCTGATGACCTTTAGTACCATCTTCTTTGGTCAAGGAGGAAGAAATAATTTTGATCAAACGAAGTACCATTTTATCTTAACGAACTTTCCCATTGTTCACAAGGGATGCTCTCCAAGTTGTTTGAAGCTACTCTATGTCAGTGTGAGCACAGGTACATGCTCCGAGTACATATGAAAACTCCATCAGCGGACTTTTTCTACATACTGTAGTACCATCTGCTTTGTTATTTCCCATGACATGCGTTTTATATTACCATCTGCTTCCCTGGTTTGCTTAACATCCATTTCTACTCTTCCCATGATCTGAAACTCACATGAACCACAAGTAGGTTATGGAAAAGTGAGTTGATTAGTAATTACTACGGGGCTGTGCATGTGGGCCTTTTTTCTTGCTTAGATGATTGCATAGTCTACTATGCTACATATTCAGTGCCGAACAAGTATATACCTTTCATTTTGGGATTCATGGAAGATAATTTGAATGCACGATTACGTATAGATATTATTCAAATACACACTGAAAAGGTATATCTTGTATTCCTTAAAACATAATGTTCAATTACAATTGCTCATGTACACAATTGTAGGCAAATAAATCTAGACTTACAAGAGTAGTGATATACCTTGATAACATTCCAGATTAAAGAACAAACGTCTTTAACTCTTTATGAGTTCAAAGCTCTCGAAACTGCATAGATGAAGTCCAATAAACCAGTTCCCTTGAGAAGGCCTTTACCAGTTAAAAGTTCAAAATCTATCAATAAGAGAAAGCCAATTATAGCGGCTTTTCCATTGATCAGTTCATTCTCATCAGTGAAACCAAAACCTCCGACGTCCTCATCGATTACCATTCTCACCTGAAAATGTAATATGAAGGGTTATATTCTGGCGGTAAACAGCTCTACAAAATCCTCTTTTTGCTGACAATAGAGTAGACTAAAGTTAGTTTGTAAGCAGGGACAATCTAAGGAAAGAGAAAAGTAATGTATAAGTATGGTCTTCAGAGTTCAGGGCAAAAGTAATGGAGCAGGGGGAAAGTGAGGGAATGAATGAAACCTCTTCAATGTTGACATCAGTTGCAGTAACCCCAGGTTGAGCTTTCCCACTGAAAATAATCTCTGCTGATCCACCAGAGCTAACAGCTCCCCTAATGCTGATGTATATATTTTCTCCATCGGTTTTCACAGGGTACACGAATAGTTTTCTCAAAGCGGGTGTAAGAGCCCTTAAAACAGGGTTTTTGGGATACCATTCTTTTATTTCCCCAGTACGAAGATCAAATGTACTATCTGTTGTTGGGCAAACAATGCAACCATCCTGAAAGACAAACAACATAAGATTACATCTTTGAGAAAGGAACAGGAATTACCTCATTCAAGCAAGTGATGCCCAACAAAGTCGAAGTAAACATAGCAAACACTTCCTTTCGTCAACAAACTGGAAGCACACGAATTTTTGGAAAATAAATGTTTCCTATTTTTCAGTCTTTAATAACCTTCAAGTGATAGAGTTTAGTGTTAGAGCTTGATATGGCCAAAAGGAAGACTAACTCATAAGATTTCAGATTTGTAATATGAACTAAAGAAACAGAAGTAATATGGTTCCCGTGCAAGGCAAGGCGTAGAACTTTGTGAGAACCAATAGGACTTTATGTCAACTCCACTAGGAAACCAAATATTCATCTTGTGTTCATAACTGAGAGAACTTTCATTCATTCATTCATGAGAGAGAGAGAGAGAGCGCTCAGGGTAAATGTGTTTTCCCTCACATCAAGTTCCTGAACACATTTATAGTTGTTGTTTATGTACAAATAAAACTGTTGATTCAACATTGTAATTAGCATACAATTCAGAGAAAGGTGTGTTTGAATCTATATCATCAGCAAGAGAAGTGCATGACACTTCGCAGATTTGGTACTTCTATTCTATCATTCCAATTGAACCTCAAAACTGTTGGGTCATAGGTCTTGGCTGTCTCAAAGGTTATTAAGAATATGTCCAAAGGGAAGCAAGATAACTGCACAAAAAAATGTAGAAGTATACCATGTAATCATCCCCCTTAAAACTTATTCTGAAGTTTGGGCAAAATCCATATATGTTTGCTCAAACAACTCGCTAACCGATAGCCATCTCTCCAATAAATAGATTTTGGCATCTACTTCACCCAATTCATAGTCCTGAGACCTAACTGATACAAGGGCAACACCCTCTGTGACATGATATCTAGATAACAGAAACTGTCGGTCAATTCGATTCATATATGGGAAAATTGAATATATAGGACCCAGTTGAGGGTGCTTTGCTAAAATAGGACTAAGTTATTTGACATTGTAAATATAGGACTAAGTTGAGCTACTTCTTGCAAATATATGATTTTTCCCATTTTAATTTCATTTTCATTTTCCAGCCTTTTTTCTCCACGCGAAATGACATTTTTACCCTTCATCCCTCACTGACCGGTGCGGCCGCCGCTCTCGCCGCCGCCCGCCGCGCCACGCCGCCGCTCGCGCTGCTCGCCGCCGCCTGCGCCGCCGCACGCTGCCGCCGCCGCCGCGCCGCGCCGCACCGCGCTCCTCGCCTCCCGGGCGCGAGGGGCGCGCGGCGCGGCAGCGGCGCGGGCGCGGCGCGCAGGGCGGCGGCAGCGGCGCGGCGCGGCGCGGCGAGGCGGCGGCGGCGCGGCGCGGCGCAGCGAGGCAGCGGGGCAGCGGGCGGGCGGGCGGCGGCGGCGGCGGCTGGCCGGCGGTGAGGAGGAAGGGTAAAAATGTCATTTCACGTGGAGAAAAAAGGCTGGAAAATGAAAATGAAATTAAAATGGGAAAAATCCTATATTTGCAAGAAGCAGCTCAGCTTAGTCCTAATTTACAATGTCAAATAACTTAGTCCTATTTTAGCAAAGCACCCTCAACTGGGTCCTATATATTCAATTTTCCCTTCATATATAGACCCTCTATGAAACAATATCAGATCAAGAAATTGAACACATTCACTTTGAAAAATATACCGATATAGTTAGAACAGGAGTTGCAGCTTACAAAACCCTAAGTCTCTGACATGATATGTAAATCAACAAACTGTACACCATCGCTTTGATGAATATACTAACGACGAGAGTTGCAACATGAGTTGTGTTTATGTCTTGCCAACTATACCCAACTCGCTTGTTAGTCTTAAGAGCAAGTACAATAGTATAGCCAACTAGTGGCTATAACACTTATCCATTTCATCTATAGCCTTCAAAAAAATAGTTCATACAATAAGGTAGCTATTACAATAACTATTTATTTACGTGTAAGAGAGTGAAATGCATATTTTTACGTGCTATAGTTAGCTGTAATTTAGTAGCCAGCTTCCTTCTCTCTCTTCCTTTCTCTCTTTGCCACCTAAGATTTTATTGATATTATATTTGCTATAGCCTACTGACTAAGTCTTATTGTACCTGCTCTAAGAGACTAACATACTGCGACGTTGATGAATGTTAAAAAAACCCTAGATTATTCAATTTCACTTCACGGGGACAAAGACAACAGAGCAATGATCAAGCCGCTGTTACACCGGCGCACCGCACGGGCGGGTGCGCGGGCGGGCATTTGGCCGAGCAGTTTACCTGCGTGAGCTTGGCGTTGAGTAGGCCCTCGGTGTAGGCGCCCTCGGCGGGGGAGCGGTTCTCGATGGCATAGACCTGGTCCTTGTACCAGAGCAGCAGGATCTCGTCCCCGTCCTGCACGATCACCCGCCGCTCCCCGCGCGGCAGCGCCGCCAGCGGCACCACCGGCACCCAGTTGCTTCCCCCTTCTCCTCCGCCACCGTCTCCGGTCTCCGCAGGCGCGTCCCCGGCCTCAGGCGGCGCCGATGGCTCGGCCCCGGACACCTCGGCGGCGCGGCAGGCGAGCCTGATGGGGTGGTACTGGTGCTGTGCGCGGCGGAAGGGGAGCAGGAGGTGGCGTGATGTCAGGGTTGATGATGAGGAGTTGCGGCGGTGAAGGAAGGAGGAGGACGCGGCGGCGGCGGTGGTGGTGATGGCCGCCATGGGGGGAATGGAGGGAGGTGTGTGGGGGAGGAGGGCTTAGGGTTCGAGGAGGAGGTGGTGGTGGAGGAAGGGGTGGTGGTGTGGGGTGGAGCGTCCATGGCCACAGGATGGAGATAAAGGACGAGCGTGGGGAAAGAGAAGCGGACACATTTATAGGTTGCTGTCCAGTTGCTGCCGGCGCGGCCCGGAATGCTTCGCTAATGACGTGCCACATGACATCGAGGAGTTGTCGATATATACCATTTTATCACCTAAAAACCCGAAATAACAGTATTTAATATGAGATTAGCAAACATGGCACTCGTCCTGCAAAATTTGCAAAAATGGCCCGTGCAACAGTAACCTTCAGGCGAAAAATTACAGAGTGCCACACGGTAATCGTACGGCATTAGTTACGGCTCAACACGTGGCAGGCTATGCTGCACGGTGAAGATGCGGCACTTCACCACGTGTTGGCCGAACGTTAGTGCTGCATAGTGATAGTGCGGCAGAGATGCCATTTTGCAGTTGTGGCTATGAGGGTGTTATTTTTGCTAACCCCGCATCAAATACAGCCATTTCGGCTAATAACTCCTAAAAGAGTAGCCATACGTTCTATACCGATATCGATACTGGTTATTTCAATGGAATTGATAACACCATCTATTGAATTTATTTAACTATTTGATCCTACTACTATGTATTTAGAGTAATATTACTGGTGAAATTTAGTATACATATAATTAAACATACGCATACTTACAAATATATATTATTATGTTAAACTCCGGACGGTATGACCTCTGGAAAGACTAGCTCGCTCCGTTAAAAATTGTAGGTTATGTTTTTGATTTGTTGCTGAAAATTGTAGGCACGGCCGCAAGCACTATTGTAATAAACTCTAATGCCCAAACAGTTCAGCAGAACTGCATGGCAAACCTCTCGTCCTCCGGTTCACATCAATAGATGTTCACTAATATCAAACCGGCTATATAGTTTTCCATTGGATGTCCATAAATTGTAATGATAGCCTTGAGTGATGTACAGTGGCAGCAAAGAGGGTGTGGGTGGTGGAGGTGATGGCTGGGTGGGGGCTACTCTGATGATGGTTAAGGAGGAGAATCAATGAATATGCAGTCTTGAAATGCTGGCTAAGCTCTAAAATTGTGTGTATCTCCCTCTCCCCTAAATCATCAGCCATAGGGTTGAGTTTTTTCCCCTAGGGTTTGTGTGGCGGCGCTCCTAAACTTAGTGTTTGGAATCCTTATTGCGTACGTCTTCTCCTGAAGAGTATCGCAGCTGCATCCTTGCTCGCCTCTGAATCCATTTTGGCGGTGTGGCATGAAACGACCCAAATTTTTCAAAAATTTGAAATTGAGTTAATTTCCAAATTCTATTGAAAAATCTCAAACTAGAGCCTAATTCTCACCAATCTACACCCAAATTCGCGCACGAATCTTGAAGCAATTTCCTCTCTCCACCGTTTTATTTGCCATCCATGTGCGCCGTCCAAAATTTTCGCCGCCCGATATTTCTCCGCCACCGAGCTAGCTCTCGCGTCTTCTTCTCCCCTGCCACCTCACTAGCTCCACCACCTTGCCCTTCGGGACAGCTCCCGCCACTTGTTGCCCCCTCCGGTATTCCTTTGGCCCTCCCGCTCCCGAGCGCAAGCCGCCATGGCCACTCGGTGCCAACCGCCCTCGGGCCTCTATAAAAGCCAGTGACCCCTCCGACCTCCTTCTAGCACACCAGTGAAGCTCCCCACCCGCCTTATTCGTTCCTCATCCCCTCCATCGCCGGTAATTGAAGGAATTCCCCAAGCATGAACCCTAACTCAATGTCCGACCTCCAGCCAATTTTGTTCCAATTCCTCCCGGTGGTAGCATCTCTGAGACCCTAGAAACCGCCCCCAACCGCCACCTTAGCCTCCCGGTCACCCACCTTCTCGGCGTCGTAAGCGCTTCACATGACCAACCCCGCCGTGGCGGCTCGGCATAGGCTTCCCTAGCTTCGGCCGACCCTTCACCAAGCTTCCCCACCGCCCAAGGATGCTCTAGCACCCACCCAATTGCCTAGACCACCTCCCATTAGCGCGCAAGCTCAAAAATGGCCACGGGAAGAAAGGTCTCGCCGCCGGCGAATGCCACCTCCACCGGCCTTCCAACCACTGAAAATGGAGTCCTGGGAGTGTCCCGAGTCCGTCCATGCCTTTGGATTTCGTCGCGGTTCGTCGTAGCTCCGCCGGCCGCCATCGCCTCCGTCCTCGTCCTGCTGGCGTGCGGGCGGAGGAGGAAGAGGAGGAGATCTTGCGAGCACTGTTCCCCCGACCGCACCGTGCCGACTGGGCTGAACCCAGCCAGCTCGCCCGCGCCCGACCGAGCCGGACCAAGTGGGTCGCGCCGAACCGCATAGCCGAGCCCGAGGAACAGTAACCGGCCGAGCCAGAGGAATAGTGACCGACCCAAAGTCCAAAAATTGATGTTTATACTCCCCAGATCCGTTTCGAGCCCGCCAACCCAAATATCAAGTCCAATTCCCCATATAGCCCTCCTATAAACCTAAAAACCCAATTTAGTGAAGTTTCCATAATGTCTTTATTCTTTTAAATTTTATTATTCCTAACTCATTTTCGTCGAGCGTGGGATTAAATGGGTTTTCTTTACTTTGCGCTAGCACGTGACGTCGAGGATCGGTGATTCAAGAATCTGAAGCTTGGATCAAGATCAAGGCCAAGAAGTTGAAGAATACGAAATTGTCGAACTTATAAGTCCGCAAGGCAAGTCACATGTTTTTGATCATATTGAATCCCATTAAATTACATTATTTATTTAATGTATTTTCATTATTGATAGTTGCAAACTGATAATTGCTTAAAATAAAGATTTAGAATGGCATGCTGTCTAGATAATCCTACCACTGATAAAAAGCCCTGTTTACCTTGATGGCCATATTCACCTTGACAACCTTAGTAAGAATTAACATATGCTATAAGTGTATACAAGATCATTTCATTCAGCATGATACACTACTAAGTGACTCTGGCCGTTAGCCAGTAGAGTTGAAAAACCCGGAGAGGGTAGGGTGGTATGGGACACCGTACCTAGGCCTGGTGATCTTTGTATGCACTTCTAAGGTGTTGGTTGTGGGCGATGGGATTTGAAAACTGGTACTAAGGTAAAGGGTGTGCTATGGGGAATCACGTGGTGATCTACGCCCACGACTTTTACCTTAAGGGAATTGTAGGGTAAGGGTGTTGTGGGGGACCGTGCGGCGGTTTTCGCCCATTGTGGGGGACCGTGCGGCGGTTTTCGCCACCGCCTTATCTAGAGTGGAGGTTGCGGACCTCGAGAAAACTATGAGGACAAGAACCTTGTGCCAAGTAAAAGACACGATGTCGCTCAACCACAAGCGTTGACTTGTCAAACCTGGTTTAGTAGTTGCTCAAATCGATTGAATCTCTAACGGAGTACAACCGATTGATATGGAAGCGGTAAAACCATATTGAACAACGTTAGATCCTTCGGGGCGGGTAGTCCGGCTGCGTGGCGATATCGGGTTTGAGTTGAGATCTAACGATGCACGAAAGTCGGTATGAAAGCGGTAAAGCATCTTGGACAACGGTAGATTCCTCTCGGAGCGGGAACAATATCGGCCGTGTCGGCGAGATAAAGTGTCCGGTGTGATAGCGGACCCCCGGGTCTGTTTGGAGGTCTATCGGGTAGAGTCTTCATGAAGAAATGAGCAGTGAACAACCTTGTTTTCTTAACTCTGTCGCGGGAGTTAAGGGATCTTGTGGGTAAAGATGAGCAACTCTGCAGAGTGAGATAAATGGTATTCGAATACGCCGTGCTTCCGGTTAATGAAGCTGTGTTAATTGGGTGATTCCAACAATGAGGCATAAGTAGGATTTGAGATGATTTAATGTGATAAGTGATGAACTGAATTTGTTAATGAAAACCCCCTGATCTTAAGGAGCAAATGTTTTAAGTTTTACTTGATTGCAAATAAAACTGCATCCACCCAATATAATAAACCCAATATACTCTCATCCTTGAATAACCTTGCAAATAGTAAATCAGGATTTACCCATGTGACTTGTTGAGTACGGGGTTGGAGTACTCAGGCTTGCTAAAATTTTAAACAGAGAAAGCTTGTCAAGAGGAGGAAGAAGTCTCCGAAGACTACGTCGAGCTCTACGATGTAGACGACGCCGAGTGTTAGGGCTTATTCTACACTCAGGCCTGCCTGTGGAAGTTCTTTTGGTAATGTATCTTTGGGCGATGCACCCCTTTATGTAAAACTTGGTTGATAAGCCTTACTTTTGTAATAAAGTCTGATTTTTGTGCTTAAGCATGCTTTGGCAATGGTGCACATTCGCTCTGATGCTGCAAATGAACAACCACGGGCGTTGCGAGGTAAACAATACACCCCAGTGGGGCGTTACATGGCATCTTTCGTTTTGTTTTTCCTAGATCTGTTGGGTGATTTTCGATTTGGGGTGATTAAGGGGAAGCCCTCTGAGTTTCTGCCCACCCTTGGCAGGGAAAATAGTATCGTTTTGCAAAAACAATTCGGAAGGCACCGAAAGTGACTAAAGGAAATAACTGTTGTCCTTCCGGTAAAAAATTCCCCATTCCCCTGGATGAATGAGAGAAGGGGAAATAAGATTGCTGCATTGGCTGGGGTGGTTGATGTTAGACTATATGGATGGTTGTGAATAAGGTGATAATGAATAATTGATATTTGGGTTTTATGGTAATTTGAGTTTGTGAAAGTTTTGGTCGATCGCAGTCGAAAGTTTTGAGGCCGAGTGGTTTTGATCAACGACCGAGTAGTTCCAGACCAGTCCAAGTGGCTTTGATCAGCGTCCAAGTGGTTCGGACTAGCTCGAGTGATTTTGACTGGGTCTGAGTGGTACCGAATGGCGTTGAGTAACATTGGAGCATTGGACGGTGTTCGAGTGGAACTAAGGCATTGGACGGTGTTCGAGTGGTATAGGAGCATCGAACGACGTTCGAGTAACATTATAGTATCAGACGGTGTTCGAGTGCCATCGAAGGAACGGAAGGTGTTCGAGTGGCATCGGAGGATCGAACGACATCCGAGTAGCATCGAAGGATCGAACGGCATTCGAGTGGTATCTTCAAAGATTTCGAGCACGGAGCGATCGAAGCTACAATGTTCTGGTACGGTCGAAGTGAATAGTGCTAAAAAATGAACAGTACTTGGAAGAGTACTGTAGCACTGATTGGTAGTCATAGACTTTACTATTCGGTGGTCTTAGACTTTGGGATCAGTACTCATAGACTTTGTGGTCTACTGTCATTGTCTTAGACTTTTCGATACCGTAGGCTTTATGGTCGGTACTCATATGCTTCACTGTAGGTACTCGTAGACTTCATAGTCTGTACGAGTGCTTTAATTCTTTCAATCTTCGAGTACTTCGAGTACTCGTGTTGGGTTAGTGGTTGACTAATCTGTGCATAGCGGTCGATGATCGATGGTCGTTGCTATAGTACTGGGTAGGTACTGGGTGGTCATAGCGGTTGTCAGTGCTACAATACGTAGTTGGATCTCGGTAGTCGATGGTGCGGTTACTGGTTGATGGTCGTAGTCATAGACTGGGAGTACTCGATGTCTGTGATTTTTAAGTGTTTTGAGTGAAGCGATGGTATTTTTTGAGTACTTGTGTTCGAGTGCTCTATGAGCTAGCGATCGGTCTTGCATGGCAGTTGTAACCGGTCGTAATGAGTGATCTGAAGTTGGTGTTTTGGAAAGCATTGGATATTGTGGTCGTGGATGATCTGGTTGGTGTTGAGTGATGGTTAAAAGTGTGGTTTGAGTGTGCGGACTGATGGCGGTCAAGTTGGGAAGAACTTGTGCTGGAAAATGTTTCTTTTGTTTTTGCATGTGCAGGTGAGCATGAAGACGATCATGGTTGGTGACATGGAGGACTGGGACTAAAATGGGGAGACCTAAGGTCCAGATGGTTGAGGATGTCATACAAGGTGGTCGGGCTAACGCTAGAGCACATGGAGATCAAAGGTGGTGATTTGTGGAGAAGCTACAGACGGTGCGGTCCCAAAGGCATCGACATGAGAGGTAATAATGCGTGGAGAAGTTACAGAAGGTGCTGTCCTGGAGGGTTCGACATGAAAGTTGATGAAGTGTGATAAAGATATGGAAGGTGCATTCCTGGATGCTTCATCACGTGTTGAGTTAGGAGTTGTTGATAGAGTCCATAACTTGGAAGAGGTAGAGTTAGGATAAAAACATGTGCTTGGAAGGGTTTCGGATCCTTTGATTTGAGGAAAATGTAGAATTTCGTGTTCATGTTTGAGTCGAACACGGTTTAAGGTTCTAGCATATAAAATCAGAGAGGCTAAGAGTTTTAGCCATGACTTTGCGAGACTTTTTATGCTAGGATTTTTAGGAGTACCGTGAGAGAGTTTTGTAGCCACAAACATGATATACAAGTGAAATATCATATATGTTCTCAAAGAAAGAAATCACCACCGACGTTGTCCCATTGTCTCAATCGAAGCACGGTGAGTTCTTCTGAGCATCGCTTTCTTGTGTTCTCGTCGATGATCGAGAGAACGAAGTGTTCTAGTAGTCGAAGCAATCAAGCGTAGCGGAAGATTTCGACTACGTGCAAAGGAGGTCAAGCGAGTGGTCGAGCGAGTGATCGATCGTCCTGCGGTCAAAATCTACACCCGGTAATTTAGATTACTTTTCTTCTAGTTTGAGATTTATTCTCAGGTATTAAAAGCGGAGGCAATCATTTATCTCCCTCTGATTGCACCATACGATCCTACAGTTGATATGTTGGATATTAATGATTTGGTGGTGCTGTTGATGTGTATTTGAGAGCAAGGAAAACTTTTTCGAATAAGAAAAAAATCGGGCCTCTTCGAGAAAACTGAATTTTGAAATTTTGGTTTTTTTTGTTAATTTTGGTTGAAATATTTAAACACGTAGTTTGAATCCAAGAAATTAAAAAAATGAAAATTTTGCAATTCTCCACAAAATTTCAGAACTCTTAATGAAATCTCGGTACTATCCTCGGTGATCATTCGATTACTTCGTTACATTCTTGACCTTTTTCTTCTAATTCCATGTGATGACGACGATGATGATTCCCATCTGGACAATGTAATTCTGTGACAAAAGCATTTATGGAATTTGCATTTACATGGAAATTGGAATATTGCTGCTGCTTTCTTTGGCCATGAGATAATTAAGCTGATAAGATACGTGCCACCACTGCGACTTTGCGTTGGCAATTATGCGCCTAACTTAACTTGTTGCTCAAAATAATTTACTACTTGGTATGCTTCAATGTCTTGATCTGGTCCTTAAACGGCCGCTTCGGAATACTCAAGAGCAAGCGCAAATAATTAAAAAACATAAGGGCGTTTCTAACAGCTGGCTATTTAGTTAGCTAGATCTGATGTGGCAAGGAAAAAGTAGGAGAGAGAGTAGTCACTAGCGACGAGCAAATAGCTGATCTATTTCACGTAGTCCAAGAACATGAGAGAGGAGCATGTGGGTCCAACAATATAAAATAGTCTTTGCTTTTGTCTCTCACTTCCACGTCAGCTGACTATATAGCTAGTACTAGCTATTACCATTGCGGACGCCCTAAGCTCGGTGCTTGAAATTAATCAATCTAGGAAATAAATAAAATAAAGAGAAATAAAATACAATAAAATCAAATAAGATGGGTTTGGATTTTATTGGGACTTAAATTGGCCAAACGGAGGTGGGAAAGATCTTAACGGGTTCGAAACGGATATATTTTTTTATTTTGAGCTTTCGGGGTGAACAGTGTAGCACAGTAAAATGATACAGTGCTAAAGTGCTTGGCCAGTCCGAAATTGAAGAGTGCCGTGCCGACTGGTTTGGCTAGAGGGAAAAGGCCGCTTGGGCCGGCATTCGGCCTGACAGCGCACGGCCAGTCCGGCCCAACACGCGCCGCGTGCACAGCCGGACGCGTGCACAGCCGGTTGGCCCGACACGCACCACCCCTTTCTTCAAACTCTGGTTGGCTCGGCGCGGGGACACGGGACTTGGCGCCACCGCAATTCGGCACTGGCGAATCTCGCCAACGGAGATTGGTGGTACGGAGGAACACTACAAGCTACGGTGGTTCCATTTTAGGACTTGGGAGGCTCGAGAACGGACGGTGGTGACCGGCGGTGTGGGGAGGCTGTATGGGTTCTACCACGGCGTGGAGCTACTCCGACGATAGTCCGGCAAGGGCGATGCGGCTTTAACCATCTAGGGTGAGTATGAAGGTAGATGGAAGAGGTGATTTGGGCTTGGGTGGCTCCTATGAGGCTGTCCACGGAGGAGGCTATTCGGCCGGCGGTGGCTCACGGTGTTGGCACGATTGGGCTTAGGAACTTGTCCAGTGAGGTTAGCTGCGAGCATGCGATGGCCTAATGGTGCTATGGTTGTGAGAAATCGAACTATTATGGCCGGGAGCGAAGGATCAGCTGAGCGGGCTTACCGGCTCAGGGAAGCTCGGTGTCGGTGAGGTGGCGCAAGAGAGGTCGGGGAAATGGCTCGGTTGGGAAATTGAGTGTTGCCTGAACTGGTTCGGGTGTCCAATTTGGCTTTAAAGCGGATTCAAGGCGGTGGGAGCAGTGGCTCGGGCTAGGCGGTGCGGGCGCATGGTGAGGAGAGGTGGCCATGGCGCGGTCGGCGAGGCAAGAGTGCAGGCAAGGTGGCACTGTGCACTCGCAAGAAGTGCTACGGTCACTGGCGGGCTTGCGGAGGGGTGACGGAGGCGGGTACGCAAGACGCGCGCGTCGGCCGCAACGCGCGCCGGAATGCGGTGGGAAGACTTGAGTCAGCGCCGCGCGCAGGTCGAGGCAGGGTGACGACATCACCGAGATGGCGGGGATTTAAGGCGCGGAGTCGATCTGGCAGAGCCACGGTCTCAGGTGTGAATGGCCGAAGGAGTTGAGCTGGGAATGGCGGCGCAAGGAGGCGGCCAGATTGGCTCAGCAGAACAGGGGAGAAACGGGGAGGAAAAAGGCGCCGGCCGGGGAAGGAAAAGAACGGCCGAAAGAAGAAAACTGAATTTTGGTTGGGTTACCGAATTGGGGACGTTTTAGGAATTCAGGCAAACTCCAAAAGAATTCAAATATCTTTTGAATTTTGAGGTGTTTCAACGAAGGATCGCATGGGCGTTAAATTACCTCATCTGCATCCACTGACTTGGCCCAGGGATTTACTCCATAATCATGGCTGTAGTAAGGAGGATGTTGCAGTCATTTTGTGTGGCATGTGGGCTTTGTGGACAATGCGCAACAAATGTCGGCAGTGGCGGATCCAGAAAATTTTTGGAGGGGCTGAAGTACCTTCAGCTCGACCTCAGCCCCTTCTACATTATACATCCATGGCTAAAAATTTAGGGGGGCTCCAAGGGTCCGGTAGCGATGGGAGGCTCAAGCCCCCCGCCCCACCGCTAGATCCGCCCCTGAATGTCGGCATGGAGAAGCCTCATGAAATCCTAAACAGGCAGTGCTTTGAGCAAAGGACACGGCCTTTGATCTCTGCCAGGTGAAGAAATCACCGAAACCTCCTCCTAGAATTCTCCAGTCTTCACATTGGATCCCCACCACAAAAAAATTGATTGGTTTAAATGCAATGTTCATGGAGCGTTTTATATGGCATATATTCAAGGCGCGTCCGGAGCTATCATGAGGGATGCAAATGGAAGATTTTGCGCAGCAGAAGCCATCTGGTATGCTCACGCAATAAGCGCTCAGATGATGTAGGCCACCGGCGGATTCAGTATGGGTCATGGGTGTTCAGCTGAACACCTAATTTTTTTTATAAAATATCAGATATATAATATGTATATTAGATATATATACTATTAGTTGTGTTAAAACTATATTTTATATCTGCAAATAAATTTAGCCTGCACTCCTCGTATCTCGCGCGCAGTCCATGTAATATATTAAACCTATTTTTCTTTCCACCTCAGCCCTCCTGATGTCCAAAGAGGTAATGATATAAACAAAATCCTAACATTTATTCTATTTCTCATTTTGTGGCTGTCTGTGTGGGAGGCGGCTTCGGCCTTCGAGTGGCCAGCGGGTGGAGGTGCAGGCTAGAGGCGAGTGACGACCAGCGAACGTGGACGTGGTGTCATGATGTGACGACAATCATGCGTGAGGCGGCGCGTGGTGCAAGGTGAGCGTGTGGCAGCGCGGGCGAGCAGAGAGGTGTCGCAAGCAAGCGGGCAGTGGCACAACGAACACGGAGGTAGGGAGCAGGCGACAGGAAGGGAGCAACGCGGTAGCCGGGAGGGAGCGTGGCATTGGGAAGTGGGTAGCACCTCCAACTTATTGTCATCGTCCTCTCTTTAGATCTAGGTGTGCTCCACCTCACTCCACTTATTTTCTTTTTTGGTCTGTTTTGCTCCATGGAAGAAACATATAATTTCGTCTTAGATGGACAATTCTTACTGATGGAATAGCAAAAAAAAAAGACAAGATCAATAAGATATACAACTTTCATTTATCTCTATAATTTGTTATTTAATTCATATAATTATGCTCGCCTTATGTCGCTCATTTCCTTATAAGAAATCATTAATTTCTGCACTTTATGTATTTTTTATTATATCTACATATATGTATCGTTGTATAGGTGTTTGAGGGATGGTATGCTGTGATATCAACGCATTCGAGCAACTTAACTTCGAAATCCGAACACCCATTCTAAAAATCCTAGGTCCGCCACTGATGTAGGCTGTGGCCTGTCGTGATGGTATTCTTTTGGCGATCAAGAAAGCAGTCCAGCGGCTGATTATTGAGACTGACAGCTAGACTTTGGTTGAGATGTGGAAGAACCCGGCTGGCCTCAGAACTGAAGTTGCCCATCCTGATGGATGTAAGGGAGCAGAGAAGGTGTTTCTTAGAGTTTGATTTATGTTTTGTTCGGACGAGCTGTAATAATGCTGCGCATTCTTGTGCGAAACAGGTTTCTTGCAACATGAGGTGGTGTTTGTGGCATTCTGAGACACCAAGCTTCTTGCAAGAAATTTTGTTGCATGATTGTAACCCTGCTTGGTGTTTAATAAAGGCAGCTTCCTTCGTCTCAAGAAAAAAATCATCAGGAAGTGTTCTTAGCGAAAAATTATATCAAATTAGTTCGGATAACCAAATTATACTCCTCTCCGTATGACATGTCGACCAAGAATTTGCAAAGCAAATTTCAATTAGTCCTCACTCCTGTGCCACAAGGTATCTATAACAAGGGAAGTCGAAGCTGACGAGTTGGGTCGGTGTGTGAGCTGTGTGTGTAGTGCGTGCGTGTGATGTGTGACCGGAGGCCCACATGGCCGTGTGTGTCTGTGCGTGTGGGTTGAAAAGGGCAAGCACACATTTGAGATTAGAAACAGAGACCTAAAATCTCCAAGAGTGCGAGCACACGTTTTAATCATTAAATATATCTACGTGTGCACATGTACTCAAAGAGCGTTATTTATATAAACAGTACCGAAGAGCGTTATTTATATAAACAGTACCGAAGAGCGTTATTTATATAAACAGTACCGAAGGGGCACTATTCATATACATTGTCGAAAATATGCAGCACTACAGCTCGAAGCTGGACGGACTTCACCAACCAAGCACGCGCTCGGCCGCTGTACTCAAGTCAATTGGATGATGAGATGTTAAGTCCATTTCTTTTAGGGTTTAAGTTTTTGCCATTTAGTTTCTCTAAAATTTAAAATAAATATGAAGTTTTTTTAGCGAATTCTTTAAATAGCTTCTCTAGACCAAAATTATATACGTTAGTTCGTATCAACTTTTCTGCTATCCTCCCATCATTTCAAAAAAACATAGGCAAAAAATATGAGCCGCAACCGAATGTTACCGGCCGCATACGCTCTGTAGCTCTCTCATTACTAGAGGTGGAAACGGATCGGATACGATTGAATAGTCTCAAATACGAATACGAATCCACATTTTTTAAAACGAATACGAATTCGAATATTCTCAAATACGGATACGAATATTCTCGAATACGAATACAAATATTTTCGAATACGGATTTTCTCGGATACAAATATCGGATAAAATGGATTCCTAGCGGTTTTGCCAATTTTTCATTGGTTTTTGACCGGTTACCGATTTTAAAATGCCTAAATTCAAAATTTTAATCACAAAAATCGTACGAATTTTTCATGGGTTCTAGAAATGGATCGAATATGAATCGAATAGTCTCGAATACAAATACGGATACGAATATTCTCGAATACGAATGCGAATACAAATATTCTCAAATACGGATACAAACATTCTCGAATACGAATATTTTTTAATACGAATTTTGCTTACCACATTTACGTTTTCTCGAATACGAATATCGGATAAAATAAATTATCCGTTACCGTTTCCACCTCTACTCATCCCCTTTCTCTATTTTCTCACCGAACCTCTTTAATTATCCCCTAAATTCGGAGCTACATTGTGCGATTCGGGTCTCGCGCGCGATCAGGACGTTACAACTCCGAGCTTTGCCCATTATCCCCTCTACAACCCCGCATTTCGTCGTGGCGAATTTTAGTCTGTCCATGAATACTGGGAGGTCGAGTGCCCCGCTGTTGCCTTCGCAGGAGCCATGGGATTTGGATCGAACAACCGAGATCTGGGGGGAGTACGGGAGTGCTCGGCAACTGACCGAGCTCTTCACTTCCCCACGGCCACGCTCGCCGCCGCCGCCGCCGCGTCCTCACCGTGACCGCTCGACGCGGCGCTGGTCAGGGGCGCGTCTTGACCGTGACCGGCGTGGATGCCGCCCTGTTTAAAGAGCGGGAAGGTCTGCCTGGAGCTGGGAGACCTTGGGCTCATAAGGTTTTCGGGGAAATGCCACAGAGGGACGTCGCCTGCCTCACCGGTGATCCCTGGAGGCGCTGTCAGTGACCGGCTGACATAATCAGCTGGTCACAAGACCCCAAGGCGTTGTAGGTGATGGTGATGTGAAATTGTCAGCCGGATCGAGTCCAACTGTCCGAGGGAAGGGTCCCTGACCTGCACTGCGCTGCGATGCAAAGGACGTGCTGGTTATCTTCGATAAGATGCTGTCGTGCAGAATCGTTCCTAAATAACTTTGCATTTGATGCAGTGCTGTCAATCTGCAGTTGAGGCAGTATATAGCACGATGGTCAGTTTCTACCTCATGGTTGGGGTTACAACCCGGAGGCAACCGAAGAGAACTTCCAATTCGATCATCAGTCCTCGCAGTTCTCACATGTGCGCGTGCAGGATCAAATAGAGTAATTTTTCTTACGTACTTCTTCTGTAGTTTCTCCCAGTACTTATTCTATGACCTGTTTAACCACTCACCACATTTATCCATAAAAGGAAATGGGAAAATTAGACAAAAGAAGCACAGGTACCAGCTAACTTTTGCTCCCGAAAAATATTCCCATCCTTTCCAATTAGAGGGAAAGGAGAAAAAAAAAGAGAAAGGAATCTTTGCAGAAATATATCACAAAAGCAGTCTTTGGTTTTAAATCCAAATTCATTTTGCATAGTTATTCCCGCCTTTCTCTCCTCCATTTGAGGATCAGAATGGAGAGGGGGGAAGGTGGGGGAGATTGTTCAATTTGTTGTGCCATTGCATTTTCTTGAAAAGGAGAACGAGAAATTGAGGTCTCGATTATTGTTCCTCATGTGCTCCCCAAAGAAATTTTACCACTAATTAGAAACTAAATTATATCTTCTTTCTGGTCTATGATCTGAAGAGCTTTGAGTCTTTGATTCTTTTATAGGAATATCTCAGTTTTCGTGGAGAATGGTTCACGAAGAGAAGTGGAAGAATCTAGCATTGAAGACCTTGTTGGCGGTGAAGGGGTCCGTGGTAACAACGATTTCTCCTGCAGCAGTGAAGCTACAAAAGAGTGTTCATGAGCTTACTTGCATACATACGGAGGTATATGTATTGCTCAAATGAATGGTTTCACATCCACTCCCCCTGGGAGGACCAAACTCTAAGCCTAGAGCCCACACCCTCTCTAACCTAACTCTCATGGGAAGGAGGAGGAGCTATCTACCACAAGACCTAGCCAACTGTCTCTCTCTCAAACCCTAACTCTTGCCTCCCCTCCTCGTTTTATAAGCTAACCAAATGAATCCTAGACCTAATGGATCCTACCATTAGTCCAAACCGAGGATAACCTGTTAATCCCACCTAACACCGGGTTTTACTCACGTACACTTCTCAAAGCGGCTTACATCCATTAACCCATTAGTGAACCAACACTTGATCCACTTCACAATTTCAGCACAAACAAGACCTAAACCTATTAGGCCAATGCCACGATTACGCACACCGCCACTTTTCCTAGTATTGGAAAATTTACTAAAATGCCCCTCTATCGTCTTCCTCAAAACTTCTCGCTTCCTTTGCCACGAAGCCTCGTCCATACTTCGCCATCTTCCATGTGGCCCCAATAACTTGTCGTTAAGCCTCTTACACGTCCGGATCCCATCGAACTGTCCTCACTTGCAAATGACCCAAGTCACTTGGCGCACCATGTGGTTCTCCTCGCGCATGACTACACCCAGCATCCTTGACCGTCTGGGCCTCGACTCCTCACTAAGCCTAGTCCTGGTCCACCTCATCGTTGCCCATCATGTCCACTACCGATAGCTTCCACTTCGGTTTCTCATCGTCCTGGCTTACAACCAACCCCACAAGCCTTAGTCATCTTTGGCGTCTCCCTGACCGTTTTGGACCTCAACACCTCCCTGTGCCTAGTCCCAGTCTTCCACGCCTCACCATGACCTAGCTCCAGAGTCCTGCAACCAACACCAATAAGCAAACCATCACGTAGCACAGCACGATACATAAAGATCATTAATTTGTACAATCAAAATGTATGCTCCCAAACTACTGATTCTAATCCTAGAACCAAGTAATAACCACACGTGCACATTAGCAATAAACACCCTGGTTAACCCTAATCAAAACACCAATAATATAGTGAACAACCTCAGCTCACCGACTGATCTGATACGACTTACGAGTACTCGGATGTACAAAACAATGAGGCACTCATAGCCCAGAGGTCCTACCAGTAGCCTATGACCACACAACATACCACTACAACCACCACACAGATCGCTACGACCATCAAGGACACAAGCTACGACTACCACACAGATCAGTATGACTATCGATCACACAGGTCACAACCGATTGCTACAACCACCGATCACACAGGCTTCAACTTACCACTCACGACCTGGTAGTAAGCTACAACCATCGATCACCAGGCTACAACTTCCACAACTGAACGCTATGACTATTGATCACCTTGTCTTATGACTACCAATCATGAGCAGGCAAAGCTACGGCCATCGATCACGGGCTATGACTATCGATCACATATAGTCGTTCAGCATTGAAGCTACAACTGCTTACGATCGATTGCTATGACTATCGATCACATATAGTCGTTCAGCATTGAAGCTACAACTGCTTACGATCGATTGCTATGACCATCGAACACACAACTTATGACTACTGATCACGACCAAGTAGTAAGCTATGACATCGATCATACATGGTTGTTCAGGCACTGATGCTTTCGACCACCCCATGGTCGTTCTACTGATCGGACCGTCCGACCACACAGTCGTACTCAGTGAACACAGCCGATTGAACTGACCGACCACAAAGTTAATAGACCAAGAAGCAATCTTTTGTAAACTCCAAAAACCAAACACAACCTCCACACATACTCTAATTCAAAAATCAATTACTCATCACAACCATGGAGTGACCTCCACATGGTCTCACATCTTCTTAGTGCCCTACCAAGAGGGTCTTGATTGTTAGTGAACAAGGAGAGTGGGAATCTAAGAGTGACCCGGAGGAAGATGAAATATAGGATGAAGAGGTTGATGTGGGTGACAAGGCTGATTGTGATAGTCAAGCTGATGACGGAGATAGTAATTGTTTTATTTCTCACCGAGTGATTAGCGTCAATGCAATGAAAGAGGAGAAGGGACAGTGGCATAACATCTTCCACATGCATGGCACTATCAAAGGAAAGATATGTCGGATCATTATTGACAATGGAAGTTATAATATTGCTAGTTCAGATTTGGTGGAAAGATTGTGCCTGAAACAGTGACACCATCCCAGCCTGTACAAGATGCAATGGCTCAATGATTTTGGTTCGCTGTGAGTTAACAACTTTGTGTCAATCCAGTTCTTTATTGGGAAGTTCTATGATCTAGTGGAGTGTGATGTTGTTCCAATGCAAGTATACCAATTGTTGTTGGGACGTCCTTGCTTGTTTGATCATGATGTTCAAATTAGTACCTAAGCTAACCAACTTTCTTTCATATACAAAGGGGAGCACATCTCTTTTCTTCCTTTGACACTAGAGGAAATCTTGATGGATGATGTAACATCCTAATTTTCAGAGCCTTTTTGAAGTTTTTAAAAATAAAATTCACCATTTAGATTTTTCTGGAATTAATAAAAGCTTGAATTGAATTTTTGTTAATTAAAAGAATTTAATATAATTAAACTATACATTAACATTTGTCAAAAGTATTTTATATGGATTTCATGTGTCTCAAGGAATTTTCTGAAATTTTCTAGGATTTTTCTTGGTTTATTTGCTATTTTCTAGAGCTCAAATAAATTTAGTTGAATTTCTGAAAATAGAAAAACCCTCAAAAATCTTTAAACAGTAATGGGCTGAGCCTACTACTATTCACCGGCCCAGCCCACGCCCCCTTCTGGCCGAGCCACGCGTCGACCATCCGTTTCTCCCGCCGCCCACTCCGCCTTCTTCCTCAGCCGCCCGATTCCTCCACCATGACATATGTTAGTGATCCAACAGTGCTGCAATGTTTTTCGTGTTCCTTTGGGAGTCGCTGTCGTCTCCGACGTGGACTCGCCTCGGTGTTCGTGTCCGTCCTGTGTGAGCCGCCTCCTATGCCCGCCCTTGACTCCGTAGCCGCCTCCGAGTTGGCCTCGACATCTGCGCTTAAATGGCCGGCCTACCCCTCGGTGTTCGCATCTCGCAACCGCTGCCCTCGCCGAGTTTGCTCGTGCGCCACCACCGTCGGAGTTCATCGCCATTGCCATCGTTTTTGTCTCTGGTGCCGTTGCCGTCTTCTTCATCGCTGCCGGTGAGTCATCGTTCAGCCGTTGCCACTTCTCGCCATCTGATCTGGCCCCTCGGCTAGCCGCTGGTCAGCTGCATCGCACCCCAGCCCACTGGCAGAACCCCGCCACTACGCTCGCCCGCGCGCTCGCCTGCGGTAGAGCGAGTTCTGTCAACCACGTTGCCTCGGTTGCGTGCCTTCCGCCTCGCGCCCCGCGCCCAACTGTCGCCTTGCCTCCTCCGTGAACCCAGTCCACCGTGAGCCATGTCCCTAATAGACGGGTCCCACCTGTCGAAAGCACTGTGCCGTAGACCCATAGACCGAGCCTCGTCAGCGCCGCCACCTCAGCATGCCACCTCAGCCTTAGGGTCCACGTGTGTGCCACATTAGCACCTAGTCATCCCTAGTGCCACGTCAGTCCTAGAGCTTAGTTAGCAACCACGTTAGCAAGCCAGTCTCCATGCACTGTTCCATGTACCGGGTTCACCGTAAACTACCTATTCCGTGAGCATAGTCCACAACATAGCAAATTTTTCGATATTCAGCCTTTTTCTTTAGATTAGATTTTCCAAGAGCCCGTTCTCCTTCGTCCTAGCTCCGATTGACCTGATTATTTTTCCTAAATTCATTTAAAATTAAGCTCTATATTTTGGTTCTGTTTTTAAAGTTTTGAGAGTTCATTTGAATTTTATTTGAATTTATTTTGTGTTTCGTTTCGTTTTCTCTCTCATTAGATCACGCATTCGAAGGAGCTGAAGCAAGATTTGAAGATCAAGAATTCTTAACGAAGCAAGACCAAGCCAGGTCATGTCCTTTGATTATGTTGAACCTAGTTTTCAAATTTATTATTTATTATTTTGTTTTAAATTATCACGCATCACTATTTTATTACAAACCCTAGCTATTGTCCAATTTGATTATTCCTCCTTGATAATTTGAATACCATTCTATTATCACCTTAGGATGGATAATTATTTAGTGATGCAATATTAGTTGTCACATGGGTTATACATTTAAATTGCTTAGCCATGCTTGTAGTTATACTGGGTTTATCATCATATGTGATTAATTAATTAATTTTGACTTAATGATATATTGGAATGAGATGGTCAACCACCATTATAAAATTTGAGTACCATGACATGAGAGGTGTCATTGGTGTTGGTTATACAAAATTGGTTTTCACCTGGGCGAATGATCGTGCAATAAAGGGGTACAATTTGCACATTGGGATGTGGATGTTTTGCCTGGGTAATACTTATGGACTTAACTTTGTGCACCATTGATCTGAGCATTAACGTACAACCACATGTCTAGTATGTGATAGACCTAACTGACTAATTTGTGATATTTCAATTTCGATTCCGGCATTGTGATGAACATGGTTGCTGATTTCTATGAGGCGCAATGGGGGTGTGAGGCAAAACCCTAGTGGGCGGAATTGAGTTGATATTGAACATTGTAAAGGTCTTGTTGTGATCTTCTTGGTCGACATGCCAAAGGAAGCATGTTATACCGGTGATATTACAAGATGATCACATCGTGTGGGTAAAGTTGTACAACCTCTGCAGAGTGTAAAACTATTCGAATAGCCATGTCCCTGGTTACAGACAATGCTCGGTCATTTCACACGTACTACTACAAAAGAGGCTATAATGGACGGTAATATCACAGACGGTTCATATGGAACTATCTGTGCTTAAACTATCACAGACGGTTTATTCTAGTAACTATCTGTGATACTTTCACAAACGGTTCTTATCACGAACCGTCTGTGATCATTGAGACATCATAGACAGTTCGTATAACAAACCGTCTCTAATAATGAACTAACGAAGCTACTGAGATGAGAGTCAAATTCAAGGCAAATTTATTACAAAAGTCTTTAAAAAAGAGATTCCTAGATCCTAGTCTTCTGGGTTTCATATGCTTCTTCTTCGACTTTTGGAGTTGGAGGATCAGCCGTTGAGTTCTCGAATGACGTGAAGATTGTCCTTGCCCTCTCCACTTCCTCCTCTAGCCTGGGCAAATCATTAGTATGGCCCATAATCTCAAAGAGGATGCCATGATAAGCTTCCTCAAAATCAGGGAATTCTGCTTGATCAGCAAGGTTATCCATGTGTCTCTCCATTACTGCAAGAGCTTCCTCCGCTTTGTGCACATTGCAGAGAAGAACGAGGCTGAGGGCGGTTTCCCTTTCCTGAGCAGTAATGAGCACCTCCGTCGACAGCAGATGATGAGGTCCAGCTGACGGATGGAAGCGAGTCAAGGAAGGAGAGCAGGGCGTGAGCAGAGGAGCTGCTCCAAATGTAAATTGCTGGCCGCACGTGAAAGGTTGCGGCCGAACAACTCATGATGGATAGATGAGAGGAAGGAGATCAAAAGAATATTAGATGTCATTATTGAGAAATCTAGTGAAGATCAATATGAGGGAGAGGATCTCACAGTGTAGAAGAGCTGGATTAGGGCGCACAAATCAAAGGGTTATCACAGACGGTTCGTATACCAAATTGTCTCTGATATTAATATCACAGACGGTTCGTATTCCAAACCATCTTTGACATTGACTTATCACATACGATTCGTGTACCAAAATGTCTCTAATATGTGCATTATCACAGACGGTTCGTATAACAAACCGTCTCTGATATTCATTATCACAGACAGTTCGTATAACAAACCGTCTCTGATAATGACACATCACCGATCTGTGGCGTATACCCCAGGATTTCGATCTCACTCGTCCATTCTCTCTACATCGAATGGCAGACATCAGTTCCTCCCACTGCTCGGCCCTTATTAATAACTCCCCATCTACCTTTCCACCGTAGTCACGCGTGAGTTCATCCACTAGCTAGCTTCCTGCATCCTCCCCTCTGCTGTGAGCTAGCCCCTCCGTTGTGGCACCACGGTAGGCTGGACAACACACTCTTGTCGTAAGTGTTGTAAGTGTGTCTTGTTCAGCCTCACTGTTGTGCCACGAAGGGTTCGTTAGCTTGTTATCCTGTAATAGAATGTGTTGTTGTGCTTGCCTCTATATTTGCTTGTTCCTCTACGACGCCGACTACTGCCATGAGCTAGCGCCTCCGTTGTGGCACCACGGTAGGTTGGACAACACACTCTTGTCGTAAGTGTGTCTTGTTTAGCCTCACCATCGTGCCACGAAGTCGTTAATTTGTTATCCTGTAATAGAATGTGTTGTTGTGTTTGCCTTTGTATTTGCTTATTCCTCGACGATGCTGACTACTGCCATGAGCTAGCAACTCTGTTGTGGCACGACGGTAGGCTGGACAACATATCCTTGTCATAAGTGTGTTTTGTTCAGCCTCACTGTCATGCCACGAAGGGTTCGTTAGCTTGTTATCCTGTAATAGAATGTATTGTTGTGTTTGCCTCTATATTTGCTTGTTTTAAAGGGCATGGGTAACATTATTTCTTGAGGCTAGCCAAAAAATAGAAAAAATTTAAGGTATAGAGTCAACTATCACAGACGGTTTGTGGTATAAACCGTCTATGAAAGACTATCACAGACAGTTATATATATCAACCGTCTGTGATACTCGCCAATCATAGACGATTGGTAACTAGAACCGTCTGTGATACTAGGCAATCACAGACAGTTCTATATACCAACAGTTTGTGATACTCGCCAATCACAGACGGTTCTATATACCAACCGTTTGTGATACTCGCCAATCACAGAAGGTTGGTAACTGGAGCCGTCTGTAATAGTTTTCTTCACAGACGGTTTTAGTTACAAACCGTCTACGTTGTCTTTTTCACAGACGGCTCACAAACCATCTATGATAACCTCTGATTATCACTAACACATAAATACAGGCGGTTAAGAAAATCGTCTATGATGACTAGTCCGAACTGTCTGTGATGACTCTTTTTGTAGTAGTGACGTGGGGTAGAGTTTTCATAAAAATTTGGATGGGTTAGGTTGGGAGGTGAATGGTTAGTTCACTGGTGGTTCATTACATAAATCTTGGTTCACGGGTGATTCATTGGAGTGAATGGTCAGTTCACTTGTGATTGGTCTCAATTCCTAAGTTTTTACCCTACAAATTCCTAAGTTTTTACCCTACAAATTCCTAAGTTTTTACCCTACAATCATACGCTCTGATACTAGTTTTGTCGAACCCGAATTTTTCAATTCAGAATTCTCTGTGATTCCACTACACTATTCACTGGGTCATAGATAGTGCTCACAGATATATTACTGAATCATTTTATACATCACTTGAACCATACCATACATTAATAATATACATATCAGAGTTAAATTACACCACATTGGGCAGTAGTTTACGTAAGGGCTGGCTAGGCCAAATGTTTACAACACAAAAAAATGAAAGCAGAAGTAGTAAACAAAGTAGGACCATATGTATCCACAAGCAAGTGACCGAGGATAAAATATGAACAACAGATATTATCTAAGCTTAGATAATATATGTGCACATAATCTCTATCAATGTCCACTTAGCCAAGACACAAAATTTAAGATTGTCCTAATTTCCTTCATCAGCTCCTCCTTCTGGACCCGATGCGTCGTCATAGGCATATTGGTCTTGTTCGCCTATTTTTGATGTTATTATATGAGTGTGAGCACGAACCATCATGCTTAGTGAGCCAACACACATTATGCAAGTACATAGATGCATGGCTTATCAAGAGAAGGTTCGGATCGTTTTATTTTGCCAAATGCTTTAGTGCATAATACTAGGTAGTAGAAATTCTTATGACATAGCAGCTAAATATCAGATTTTTCTAGAGTGCATGAAAGATTGCATATTAATAATAGTGTAAGATCCATCAACCATTACATAGCTCCTGCACCAATGCTAATTTATCAGCATTACATCCGCCTATTACCATCACTAGAACTAAGTACCTTGGGCAATACAAACAAATTTTCTCTCCATACCAACCCCCAAGTTTGTTTCATAAATAGAACTAACTCCCATAGGTTCCCAACACCTACCCTTGATTGTGGGTATGGTTATTCGAACAGTTTTCATTCTGTAGATGTTGCACACTTTACCAACAAGAGATAACCCTTTTGTTATATTCCACACATTTCTATAGACAAGTAGATCAATTAGGTTGCCATGAGGCCTTTATAATACATCTCCCTAGTGAGACCACACCCACTAAAGTTTGCACTTCTGTAGGATACGACCATCCCTCGAGAAGCCCCCTCAGGTGCTAACACACACCCATTTCCTCATCTCTCCACCGCAACTTATAGCTAGACATGTGGCACCGCTACATCCACCATTAGTGTTGTGCCCATCTCCTCCTCCCTTGACCACAGCTTTTGCTCTCTACTCACTCCTCGCCTACTCTAGATCAGTAGAGGAAGCTGATTAGGCCTAGATCCGGTGCCAAAGGAAGCTAAGAAGGCATAGGTATGTTGAAGAAAACCTAAGTGTGCATAGGAGTAGTGAGTTAGGTTTTCACCTTAAGTGTCTGTATATATAGAAGAATATTATTACAGACGGCTAATATAAAAAATCATCTGTCATAAGCCACAACACAGATGGTTTTTAAAAATAACCATCTATGTTATCCGACATATCACAGATGCCTAATACAAAAAAACCGTTTGTGATGGTCTACTATCATAGACAGTTTTGTGTTAGAAACCTTCTGTGATAGTTCTTTATATAGCTAAATTTGTTTTTGCTTTTCAGTTAGCCTTAGAAAATGCTAATCATGCCCTCTAAAAACAAGCAAGCAAATTACAGATAAAAGATAGATAAATGAATTACAACTCAAAGTGATTTACAACTCAGAGTGAATTACAACTCAAAATTGCACTTCGCTATTTCCTTTTAAAAAATAGCCCTTTACGATGATCGATGCACATATAGCTAGCTTCCTCATTGGGTTCTTCCTCGGGCCTAATGCCGTCTCGAAATGGAGGCAACTTGTCAAATTGATTGTATTCTTTCTCATCTATGATATTCTCAATTCCAACAATCCTTCTTATATGATCTGCCCTTCACCGTGACTACTCCAACATATATATCCCTTTTTTTGAACCCCCTTTGGATTAAGGGCCTGTTCTTTAAGTCAAAAGCTGGCGGCTTTTGGCTTTTGCTACAGTACCTAACTTTCAAACGAAGTATTTTCTCAAGACGGGGTCTACAAGTTAAACGATCTACACGTTAAAAGCTCAACATCTGTACCAACCAAAATCACAAGTGAGTATCTGTCTCTCTGCAGCCGAAATAGCCAGAATTCAAAAATTTCAGCCAAAAGCCATAAGCCGCAGCCGAAAAGAACATGCCCTAAGTGTGCTTCTATCTATGCTGAATTGGTAAACATCTTAAGATTCTCGCAATCAATGTATAGACAATACATAAATTTCATCCCTCTCTTCAATATATCTTGCTCGATAACTCTTCTAAAAGCAAACATGCCATTGATATACTCTTCATTTATACGGTTCTCAATGTACATCAGCTTCGCTCTATCTACACTATACATATAACAAATAGATACATAAGCACTCTTCAAAATTTCTGGTCTCCTTTCACCAAATCGCCTTAAAGCCGCCACCAAACAGATAGAATATCTATCAGGATGAGGGTATTTAATAGTGCAATGATATCACAGACGCTTTTATTCGTAACCTATTTGTGATAAGTAGGTCATCACAGACCGTTATTGTAAAAAAACCGTCTGTGGTGTATCACTAATGGTTTTTCACACAAACCGTTTGTGATAAGTCCATACATCACAGACGATTTTTATTACGAACCATTTGTGACGTATGATATATCACAGATGGTTTGTGTAAAAAAACTATCTGTGATAAGTAGGTCATCACTGACTGTTTTTACCATCGGTTACAATATAGACGGTCATGCTAGTAAAACCATCTGAGATAACTACGCTAGCTGCAGCTTAACACTGACAGATTCTGTAGAACCGTTTGTGATGAGGCTTCTAGTATGACCTTCTCTGTAGCAGTGTCTCCTCCATTTCGTTAGACCTAGCTTTGGGTGAGCACTGGTAGGCTTAGACTAGTCCCTGTGGAGAATATGGTATTCACCGCTATCACAGTGGCAACCCGTGCACTTACACGGTATTATTTTTGTTGCACAATCAATATCTCATTCCTACATATTGTATATGTACTGGTGTGGAAATATTATGGGGCGTATTTTGTTGTCAACTTTAGAGAAGTTATAAGATTTGAAATATTGATGTGATGATTACTTATGTTTATTTATTGTATTAGCTACTACACCCATTTTTTTGTTACTTTTCTAGCTTTCAAATCTTATTGCCAAATACATGTCATTCTATGATTTTTTCCTTCAATTCCATTTTTTCCCTTCAATTCCCTTGCTATTTATTATGCCACTGGTATTTAAAATTTTAGTTTTCCAATTTCAACCAAAGTTATATTATCGATGTTTATGGTTGTTGACTAGAGTAACTCATATGCACCGTCCAAAGAGCAAGTACTAATCTTGTTTATCCAAATGGGTCAGTTGCTCTATAATTAAGTTCGCATATTCTTCATTTTTTTTACAAGTTAGCATATTCTTCATTGATGAAAAAAAACACAAGTGAAGAAATAAGAGAATTCTTTAGTGCTAAACACACAAAAATTTTATCTTTGATTTTGGCACCACCTAAATTCTAAGATCTTATGTTTGGTTTGGCCCCAAAATGAATTAAAGAATATTTATAAATTAATTGCTTTAGTTAATTAAAGAATATCTACAAATTAATTGCTTTAGTTGAGAAACTGCATGTGTGGACATGAAATGGTGGGCCCAGCTGCATAGATGGAATTGTCCAACATGTATTTATTGACTTATATGTGTAGAGATTACTCTCATTAGGGCATTCAATAAGAGTGCTATTGTCTTTTGAAGTCATGCCATAGTCCTTATGCAAGATGATATAATGACATATATTTGGAAATGGGAGCGTATTTATACTCTTTGAGCACCTCGAATCTTCTTTTTTTCCTACCATCTTGCGTGTGACATTTGAATCTGCCGTGGTGTCCAACTATTGCAAATATGTCCAGGTAACACCGGTTTCATGATATTTGCATTTACCTATTAAAAAAAATCATCATTGCTGACAAGCAACCACACTGGATAAGGGCCTGTTTGGTAGAGCTCCACCAGCTCCAGATCCACTCAGATCCACCTAGATCCACCGTGGAGCAGCTCCACTGTGAATCTAGGTTTCATCTAAGTGTTTGGTACAGCTCCAGCGCTTCTCTCTATCTCACTGCCAAACAGGGCCCACGCGTCAAGGGGCATAATGAAAAAATACAAAAAAAAAAAGCCACGGGCTTCTTCTTCTTCCTCCCGACGAGCTCGCGCAGGAGGCGGGAGCTCGCGACCACGGCCGGCGCGTCCCGGTGGCGCGGCCGCGTTGTGGCGGCGCGGCTGGCGGCGGCGGCTTCGGCGGCGGCGGTGCTCTGCGCACGAGCGATCGGAACTCGGTCATGAGAAAGAAGAAAAAGAACGAACCGTTTTTTTGTGTAACCAGTGGCAGTGGTGGGTAATTTTCCCCAACTCCACCAAACTTGAGTTGGTGGAGCACCCCTTGAGGTGCTCCACCAAATCCATGAATCTGGGGGTAGATCCACTGTTTTCGTGGAGCAGATCCATGGTGGAGTTGCTGGAGCTAGAAGTGTTTGGCTGGTAAAATTGAATCTGGATCTGTTTTTCGTGGATCTGAAGCTGGTGGAGCACTGCCAAACAAGCCCTTACTAGGTTAATCTGGTCATCAATATAACACAGACCGGGAGATGACATATCACGTTCTTCTAGACCAGAAGTTGTATGATTGTATTTATGTTTTGAGGGAAACTGTGCTAGTATATCCATGTTGCACTTTCGCTCTAGACATCACTTGTTAAGACTTTTTTTTTCACATATCATACTGCCGATAAATCATCTTATTCCCATGAAAAATGCACATGACAACTGGGGACAGAGATCTAAAATACATCCCGGCTGTTCTGAGCTCCATACAATTGTCAAGCCACAGCCGGCCACAGAGCCAAGCAAGCAGTACCACCACCTGCTGCAAGGCCTGCAACATGTTGGCTACACTTGCCCCTGGCAGTCTGATCTTGCCAGCGTCTTGCAATAACTCGAAATCTCACTAGGAGCACCATCAATTCAGCACCAAGCGGCCCTGCAATTCTTCTCTGTGTGGTCCTCCCGGTCTGCCGTGATTTGTCTGCATTTTGTTAAAACCCTGCATTTTGGCGTGTAAGGCTTTTATCCTAGCAAAGATTGCAGGCACTTGTTGCTTCACCCGGCCCAGTGGTGTGATTGTGAAAATTGTCGCCTTATTGGTTGCATTGCACTGCACTGGACCACAAGATCACAAGATCTTTCTGATTTAGTTTTGTCCACTTGTGATTTATTTGTTTTCCTTGTGTTTACAGCTCTGATCCAAGGCTGCTTGGCTGGTTGACATCAGTAGTAACTGCATGCTCCCTCACCTGCCATCCATCTATTTCTTTTTTTTTGTTTTGGCTTATAATTTTTTTTATTATGATTTGTAGTTTTTGGACTATTCATGATGAGAGAGAGAGTACGGATTAACAGAAACTTGTGTACGGTTTTAGCCGATATAAATGAAGTCGCTACAATATATACTGCAATTAACTTATATACGCTGTCTTAGAAAGATACTCCATTTAAAAACCACATCCTATAAAAAAACTAAAAAATAACTTTTAAAATCTAAAAAAAAGATCCTTCATGGCTGGCTGGCTGGCCTAGGGTTCTTCCTTGCCGACTGCCCCTGTCCTTGCTGTGGCAGAGCTCACATGCTTGAGCCCTTGCACACCAAGATAGAGCTAGCAAGCCTAGAATGCTTATGTCCTTCAACTAGTCCTCTCCTAACCTAGGGTCAACTCAACTAGGCATGTATCATCAGAGCATCAACCAAGGGGTCTTTGTCCTTGATTATTCCTTCTAAATTTCTTTATCATGTTTTCTCAAGCCTTGTCCTGTGTCTTCTGACAGGGAAACCATAGGTGTATGCCCTAGAAGTAGAACTAGCCAAGGAGAGATGGGAACAAGGCAACAGCCAACCTCTGTGTTTCCCTGCATATTTCTCTCTTTCAGATGGCCAATCAACTGATGTGGTCAAGAAAAGAGAGATACGGGATACCCACCCCTTCTTATTCAACATCATAACCAATTATCCCACTCCTACAATGACATGCCTGCGCATCAGAAACTAGGCATAATAAAGGGGTGTGCATTGTGCAATGCATCATCGTGCATGGCACTATAGCACTACATGATAAGCCGAAACGTGCTCCTGTAGCAGTGAAAAGAGGGCTCGAAAGCAAGAAGCTGTCGAAATTTGGACGTTTCTAGCACTGTTGGTACCCAAAATTCCAAAAATAGCCGTGTTGAAAACAAAATTTCAAAAATAGCCCCCAAACGACCGCACGATTAACGGCAATGCGACACGTGTCGGTGGTGCGGCGGAGCGCACCACACACGAGTGGTGCGGTCCCGATCGCACCACACCCCGCCGTCACGTCAAAGCGGTGGTGCGGAGGGGCGCACCACCGGCCAAATGGTGCGGCACCCGACCGCACCACATGCCTGGCGTCCGTCGCATCTCCAAAGCCGGGATTCCCTCGTGTTCTTTGGCTTTTATTTGGAAGTAGCTCCGTCTTTACTGGTATTGCATGTTCTTCTGCAGGATTGTAACACATGTTTATACATGAGAACCGGCCCCTACTTCATTCTGTGCATGTGAGTGTTATTTTCTCGCGATAAAAGGAAGAGGGTGGCATGGCTTTCGAAGGCTCCAGTGCATTTGCATTTGCTCTAGACAGAGAAGCAGCCAGAGAGGGAGCAAGAAAGGGCGCTCATACTGAAGGAAAGAAGAACACAAACACGGGATTTGGAGCAATTTTGGAAGGTATCTGAAGTTCTCGCAATTGTGAAAGTTGTAGATCCTCTCGTGAGCTTCAAGAAAAGGTAAATATCATCTCCATGCGTTTAAGATGGTATTATAGTGATTAGCCTGTAATTAGCGTACACGATCTCAATATGTCTATATTTTATGTAATTATCGTGTTGTATTCTATATTTTATGTTAAGAAATGAAGTAATGTTGTTGTAATGTAAAATATTTGTAGTTATTTGTGGTCGTAGTATATTGCAATTTTTTTTATAAAATATTTGTAGTTGTAGAAGTCTGTAATTTATATTTTATGTGAATAGTTTTGTCTTGATGTTAAGTGATAATCTTCTTTGTTTGTTAAGTGGATTATAACTACATTTAAATGGTGTCATTGTGAAGCACATAGCTAGTCGGAAAGGCCACTTGCGCATGTCTTGTTTGTATTAACATGTACTCATTTTGTAACCAAAATCACTGAATAATATTAGATCTTGCTATGCATGTTCATAAAAAAATCTATGTTAAAGTGTAATGCATATATGAAGCATGGCACATTGTTGGGTAGTACTAGAAATGTAGAGGAAGTAGTATTAGAAATGTAGAGGATCTATGATTGGCAAAAATGTAGTTATTTGATCGATGTAAGAAATCGTAAGTAAGAAATGATGAAAAATGAGTTGCTCGATTAGTGATTTAATTAGTAGAATAATAATACAGAATGTAATTTGATTTCAGATAAAATTTGAATTTAATGTGTTAGCGCTCTGCAAATAAAGTAAAAATACAATGAGAAGTTAAAAATAAATTAGACTATATGAAGTTGAAAAAATTGTAATATATGTAGCATGAATTAAGATTTGTAGAATAGAAATTGGAAAAAGTGCATTACATTAGTAATTTGATTTATATAGAAATTTGTTAGCGCACTCCATAAATGGTACGCTTGTATGTAGTACTGTGAGAGGTTATGTGTGATGGTACAATTGTTGCCTGTGATATATACTAAGAGGGTTCATTTTGGGCTTATGTTAGGTACGCCATGGGTGACATCCAAGACTTGTTCGTGTTCTATGGAAGTGGTCTCGTACGGGACGGGCGTACGGGGCAGACCTGAATAATTGTGACCGGACTGTGATCCGCACGCAATCCGAACACCATGAGCCTGTTGGAGCTACGGAGATGCGTGCGTTCGGATTCGATCCGGACACGCAAGGAACAAATTACGGATCGAGGCAGTGTATGCCACAGTTGGAGGTGTTGCAGGGGATACAATGTGGCAACTTATAAAGGTGACGAGCGACGCTTCATGGGCGAACTACATGGAGGTCGTGTGCAACCCAGACGCATTGATATATGGCAAGCCAATGGTGTATGTTCAATTCGTGGAGAGGGCGAGAATCATCCGCCATGGGTGGCTCACGGTGGTCTTGGCGGAGATGTAGGCGTGCATTACTCTCGGCGGTCATGAAGATCTTGGTGAAGGAGAAGGAGGCTATGAGTCAATGGGAGATGGGGACTGCGGAGGGCGCGGAGAATTTTCAGCGAACGAAGGTGCCAAGAGGTGGTGGGCGCGCGTGTTGGTATCACGAGTACCTTGAGAACCAGTGCGGGAAAGTGAGGAGGAGGACGATGTGGAAGCAGAGAGTTCGGAGAGGAGGAAGAAGGGGAACCTACGGCGGGAGGTGTGGTAGGTGGTGTTGTAACCACGGAGGGTGCGTGCGTGCCGTCAGTTGGACGACATCGCAGCGGAATCCCTAGTTACGCCACGGGCGGAGGCGAGTGGGGATTCAATGAAGGCGACTTCGTTGTAGAAGCGAGCTTCCGTAACAAGAGTGCTGCACGGCAAGCTATTGCCACATACGCCGTCAACATCGGTAGGACATATCGGGTGCAGGTCCAACCCGACACCTACATTGTGAAGTGTGTGGGCGGCTCCTGCCCACGGCAAGGTCCGTGCTTGGCGGTTGAGGCGCCGCCACGGACTTCCGGATAACGGTGCTGAGCGATCACACTTGTGAGCTTGCGGCGCCGCTACCTAGGCACCGCAACATGGCGTCGTCATATGTTGCGAGAGGTGATAAGGCATCTTGTGGCTGCAAATGTATCCATTACTCCCAAGGTTCTCATGGCGGAGGTAGCGAACACGGTGGGGTTTCTTTGTGAGCTACAAGAAGGTGTGGCGGGGAAGCGAGAAGTATCTGCGGGTATGTTCGGGACATATGAGGAGGCATATGATCTGGTCGAGATTGTTGTGTCGGTTGCGGCAAACCCGTGCACGTTCATTAACAAGTACGGCGGGTTCATGAGGCGGAAGGGCGAATTGTTTTGTGCTTGAAAGAGTGTTCGGGCCTTCCATCGGGCAATAGAAGGCTTCAAGTGGTGCCGTCCGGTGCTAACGATGGGCGGCACATTCCTATCTGGCAAATACAAGGGTACAATCGACGCGGTTGCAGTGACGCAAATGACCGATTACTCGGTGGCATTTGCAATAGTAGAGAATGAAATGCGGAAAGTGGTGTGGTTCCTTGTCAATGTGAAGCGTGCCGTTGTACAAGATCGCCCGATGTGTGTTATCTCGACCGCAATGCGGGCTTGTTATGCGCAATGCAAGCGATGCGAACGGACACGACCTCCGTACGGTGGAATGACATGAAGAACCGGTGGTGCATGAGGCATCTTGCGGCAAACTTCCACGAAGGTTCCATAGCAAGGAACTAATGAAGATGTTTAAAAACTTTGTATGCGAACAGAAGGCGAAGTTCAATGCCCTGTGGAGCCGCCTTGATCGGGAGACCGGCAGGCATGTCGGCGTCTTGAGCGGTGGCGAAGGGCCGTGGAGGAGGCTCCACGAGACTTGGGAGTTCACACAATGGGTGCGGTCCAATGCATCGACACGGAGATGTGGTCTCTCTTGCATGACACCGGCGGAGCAAGGTACGGAATCATGACGACAAACATGTCCGAGGTGTACAATGGTGTTCTAAAGGGCGTGAGATCCCTACCTATCACTGCAATCGTTGAAGAGACCTGGAACCGTTCAATAGGATACTTCGTCAATAGAGCCATGATGGCGGCGGCATATGGACGAAGGCAAAGAATTCTCAGAGGTAGCGGGCCTACATGGACAAGAAGATGGAGAAGGCTCGTTCGCATATTGCTCAGACCATGGATGGCTTACGGAGGAAGTTTGAGGTTCGCCTCAGGCAGAGGTACATGATGGGGCAGGCTAGAGGGGATCGTAGCGGTGTGCACGATTGCGTGAGCATCTTGCACATGCAACAAGCGGAGCTTCTACACAAGCCATGCTCCCACGTGTGCACGCGGCATGCGCGTTATGGAACCAGCGCCCACGCATTACATCTCAAGGTACTATGACATGAAGCACTGTTTGAAACACGAGCACGGAGTTCCATTCGTGCAGGGTGGACATGCATTATAGGGAGCTCGGCGGGCGAGATCAAGTGGGTGCCGAGCGATGCATGAAGCACGTCGGCCGTGGCGAAGACAGAGCGTCGCATTCGTAACGACATGGATGATAGCCAGCGTGGGGATCGGGTTGGCGCGAAGTGCGGACTATGCAAGGCGGTTGGCCATTCATTTAGGCGGTGCCCAAGCAGCCGACATCAAGTAACGCTCCATAGTATGCAGCACATGGGTGTCATTGTGCCTTCTTGGTTCCGTGTTTTGTAACTATAGCGGGCCTTTGTTGTGATGCGAGCACAGGATCGTGCATCTCGTAACCTATGTTGAATGTATCGACCAAATTATTTCCGTGTACAATTTGTTTGAGTCATTTCTTGCAGATTATGTTATGTTGTGACTTATTCGATATTTCGTTATCATATGTCACATGTTCGATGCAAATTACGTTTGTTCATGTTTTGTTGTCAATTATTTCACGATGTATTATCAGTACGTACAAATTATGTATGTTGCATATTCTCATGACACTGCGTACCGACTTGTTTTCAATCATTGGCAGGAGATGGCGTACGAGCTGCTTGAGGCCCGTTGGGATGACCACCACCGATGCACCGCGTGGGCATCAATGCTGATGGCCTCCGTGTTTCGTCGCTTAGGGCCCCGAAACGCGGCCTCTAGACGAGCGGTTCATCCCGCTGCTGCGAGACACCGGTCTTTTGCCCCTTGCTCGCATGCTGGATGTTGGACATTCGTTGCAGTTCGATGCGGCGTTGCTGTCCGCACTCGTGGATCGTTGGAGACAGGAGACTCACCTTCCACTTCGGTGGGGCGAGATGACTATTACACCGGGGCGTGTCCATCTTGTGAGTCTACCCATCCGTGGTGCGGCGGTAGTGCCACCCCAGGCGGCGGTGGAAGGCGCCACAGGTGCCGGTCGGTCTCCGATCCCGGACAACATGTCGGTGTGCCACACTCGTGGCTACGAGTTCATGACCTGCCACGAGGGCGCTCATGAGGGGTCGTGCGGGCGCACCTCATGGCATACATCCTTTTTGTTTGGACTTTGGAGTCTCCGTGCATCAAGCGTACATACACCTTGCGGAGTCTTTGGCGGATGCCTTGCCGGCGAGTGCGCGATGCAGGTGAGGATGCGAGCGGTCTTGGCGGTGTGCTATGTGCTCCTCTGATCGGGTCTTGGGAGCACTTCACGGTTGGGAGGCCTAAGATCGAGAGGGCGTGCACCCTACGACCTCCTCCGGAGTTGTGCGGTCGGTGGTGGCGATGACCCCATAGATGGGCCGACTATGGGGACTCGTTGGACACATGGTCAGTGCGGTGGGCTAAGGAGAGGCGGCGTGTGTACCGATTTCCATGGCGATTTCGAGCGGCTTCGACAAAGACATAGTCGGTTCCCATGGGATCTTGGGTTCATTCAGCTCACTGCCCCTACGGGTTGTCATCTCGGTGCCACCAAGACCACATGTCTTGGTTGGCGACACGTCACCTCGTCTTCGCGCGCCGTCGAACCGTACAACCCGAGAGTCTTGGCGGTTTCACCTCCACCGGCACGTGCCACCCCTCCCGGGACGGGCACTACCGAAGGCCACCGGTAAGCCATTGTAGCTATGCGCAAGGTAGTAATGTGTTGATAATACTAATTGTACAATATGTGCACTAACTTGCGAGGCAAACAAGAAGAGGCACCATGGTGGCATCGGATAGCCACCACGGCCGTGGGCGGACACGTGGCGTGACTCGTGAGCACGGAGGTTGTGCACGGCTAGGCCACACGACAAAGCCACATACGGTGCGTACCTAGAGTGGTACATTCCACGCACCCGCGGCAAGATTACTAGGCTTGCCCCACCCGTCCTTGAGTGTCGCTCACGAAGATGCCATACAGGCGGCCCGGGCCGTCATCGGCGTACGTATTGTGGCGATGCGTGCACTGCGATGCGTTTGTACTCATTGTTTCTTTACGTCTGATGCGTTTTAACTCGTTTGTTGTTTATGTACGGTGCGAGCATATGCGTCGTCTTGAGCACGAGGCTTTCCGGATGATGCGGCGTGGGAGGCGGCAGCGGGTTCTTGCTTGGCGCGTAGCATCTTGATGACCTCGGGAATGCGTTCAAGGCCTTGAGCCGTAGTCGGCCTGAGGATGATGTGGATGCGGCGCGTCCGCAGAGCGACCTTCAGCGCCGCCATCGAGGACCACCTTGCCGCGTCCGTCGATGTGCGGTGGTCGTCCGTCGCGATCCGTGATGCGTCGTCGTCGCTGTCCGTGATCGTCCGTCATTGTCCGGCGATCGTCCGTCCTGTCCGTGATCGTCCGTCGCTGTCGGCCGGTCATCAGCTGCGCTCCTCGTCCTCACAGCATTTTGGACCAGCGATGCGATATTTGCCATCGATTCGTTCGTAACACACGTTTATTTGTAACACCGTTGCCATCCACTCGATTGCCATTTATTCGTAACACACGTTTTCCTGCGGCGATTGCGAAGGGATAGCACGTTGCTACAGCCGTCGTCATCCGGAGGGCGGCGGACGAGCCTTCGATAGCGACCACAGTCACCCCATCGAGATAGCGACATATGCGCTGGCGGTCGATCCACCCGGCGGACACACAAAGGCGATACGAGTGGTTCGGCGACGTACCAAGGTTACACGTCGCGAGTACATGGGTGATTACGGGCGTCATCGTCATTCCAACGGCCGTATGCACCGGTATGTACGCATGTAGTAAACATAACACATGATATAAATAATGATTATAAACTTTTTGTATTTTCCATTGCGGGGCGTAGACCCCTCCTCCGATTGGTGAGCTCTATTATAGGCCGGCGGTGGAACTCCCACGAGATGTACCCACCACCGCCTCCGACGGACCTCGCACTCGACCTTCGAGATGCACGCGCTCTCCTAGCAGTTCACCTTCTCGGAGGATCGAATCGTCGTCCGAGGCGGCGGCAGCGAGATGATAAATGAATTTTTGTAATTGTTTGTTGTAATTTTTGTAAGGCATAAATATATATACAACTTAATTAGGTGGTGATTTCTTGAAGTGCTTGATGGTTTGATGTTCACAGATAGTTTCTGTATAAAAGGGTTGCTCTTAGTTCTTTGATTTACTAGGGCATACAACCAACGAGAGAGATGACAACACGGGACAACCCACATAATACGAAATGTACCAAGTAGTACAACCACCAGCACGTACATGAAATGTACCAAGTAGTACAACCACCAACACACCAACGAACACAACAACTAAAATACAACACAACCGTACTTAACACATTACCAACATACCTTGACGACAACATAGCATGAAACATTACCAACATACACGGGGGGAACCTCGGCACTACAACTTTAGGATAACAATAATCACAAGAAACAAAATAGCACACAACATTAAATTTATCTTCCACTCTAGTGCAGCCGAAACGATGCGCATCCGACGGGGTCGCAACCCCCACGACAACTCTCTCATGGCGAACATTCGCTGTCCTATTGCCCATTTCATCCTCCCACACCTGAATTTGCAACCACCATGAGCTTCTGCGATTCCATGACAAGAAGTTTTTAAACATACCACCATGATTTAAACAAACCCGAAACAATCGACTCACCGAGTGATTTGGGCACTTGTAGTAGTGTCGCCCAGATTAGCGTGTGCGTGATGTCCTACGTCTAACCAAGATGTTGCAATTTGGGCACATCACCGTGGTGCCCATGAAGACGTCTTGGTGACTCATTGCCTAGTCTCGAAGGAGTGAGCACGAAAGAAAACTACAGCGATTGTGAACAACTAACTCGGAGGTGGTGATAAAATGGCAAGGGAGTATGTGAGGATGGCTCCGTTTATAGGTGTGGGGGCAGCCTCACGCACAAACAACACAAATCATACACGCACATAAAGGGCGGCGAGTGACAAAAGGGGCACCTTTATTATCGACATGACAAAAGAGGCAGCTTTGCCCGGTGATTTGACAAAGCGGGCAGCTTTCCGCGATGACATGACAAAAGAGTCCACCTTCCGTAGTGACATGACAAAACATGCCACCTTTGCCCGGTGGGATGACAAAGCGGGCATCTTTGCTCACTATTGCATGTTTTGTGGCTTGTCATAACAACTCCACGAAGATAACAACCAATCCATCACATGCTTAACAACGTTGCACATTACATCGTTAAAGAAAGAGGCGCAGAACATGAAGGCGTCACGCACTTACATTGCACATACATAATTTATGGAAAGCGGTACACCCAACAATTTATGGAAAGTAGTACACCCAACACATACATGAACTAAAATACGACACAACCATAACCCTCGTTACCTACATGCCGAGCGAGCCTCGTGGCACCCACATGGAGAATTGCTGCGAGGGCCGCCTCGGGCGTGGTGGCGTCGTGGTAGTGGCATGCACATATGCGGCTTCGGGTTCGCGCAGCAACATGTGGGATCATAGGAGTTTCCAATATTCACGACCTCCTCGTTGCCCCTCTCGCGTTGCATCTGTTCGCGGAGGTCGTTGTTCTCCTCAGTGAGACTCTCCATTCGGTACTCCAAGTCCCATATTCGAGCCCACAATGTATCCACATAACGATCAACATACCGTTCATGAGGAGGGTCGATCCAGCGGGAGAAGTCGCATTTTGCCATCTGCAAAAAAAGGACGGTAAACTTTGCGGGTCCATAAGCAATACAAAAATGTAATATTAATAAATTGTACCCCGGAGCGTGAGCATCGGAAGAAACGTCGCCCGCCATCGTTCGGGGAATCCAAGATCTGGACGACCGCGTACTCATTGTGCCTGCATTTCGGCCACGCTGGTTGAGCACGCCGACTTGGCATCAATCGGTATTGTGGACCGAACATATCCCTCCTTTCTAAGGGAATGTCGTCCTTCGGTGATCCAAATCCCATCGCCCTCGGCTTCGGCATGGTTTGTTCAAGCACGAAAGCGGTACTTCTTTGTTCGACTGAACAATTGCTGGGACCCCAACCGTGCTACTTATACCAAACGAGACATCTTGCTGCATCTTTGCTCTGAGAGATGACAGCACAAGTCTGCTTTCGCATTGAAATGACAAAAGAGGCCATCTTTGCTCAGAGACATGACAACACGGGGCAGCTTTGTTCAGTGAGATGACAAAAGATGCCAGCTTTGCGCAGAGACAAGACATAACGTGCCAGCTTTGGGCATAGACATGACATAACGGGGCAGCTTTGCTCAGTGAGATGACAAAAGATGCCTGCTTTGCGCAGAGACAAGACGTAACGTGCCAGCTTTGGGCAGAGACATGACATAACGGGGCAGCTTTGCTCAGTGAGATGACAAAAGATGTCAGCTTTGGGCAGAGACATGACATAACGGGGCAGCTTTCTCGGTGAGATGACAAAAGATGCACGCTGCGCGAGAGACAAGACATAACGTGCGGCTTTGGGCGCGAGATGACAAAAGATGCGGCTTTGGGCGAGACATGACATAGCGGGGTAGCTTTGCTCGGTGAGATGACAAAGATGCCGACTTTGCGCAGAGACAAGACATAGCGAGGGCAGCTTTGCTCGGTGAGATGACAAAAGATGCCACTTTGCGAGACAAGACATAGCAGGCGGCTTTGCTCGGTGAGATGACAAAAGATGCCGACTTTGCGCGAGACAAGACATAACGGGCAGCTTTGCTCGGTGAGATGACAAAAGATGCGGCTTTGCTCGGTGAGATGACAAAAGATGCGGCTTTGCTCGGTGAGATGACAAAGATGCCGGCTTTGCGTGATGACAAGACATAACGGCGCAAATTGTACTCGATGGGACGACAAAACATGCGGCTTTGGGCGTTGGCGGTACTAAAGAGGGCATCTGTTCTCGGTGACATGACAACAGGAGGTCGGCTTTGCTCGGTGAGATGACAATTGAGGCAGCTTTGCTCGAGACACTCCAAAGCGGGACCCTTTTTGGTGATACGCAGCACTCCCATCTTTACTCACTGCTACCACCACGCGGACCAGCTTTAGGCGTGCGAGTAGAGACAAAACATCCCCTATAAATTCGTATGCATTCCTTTTCCCGGCGAACATTGCCCATCAAACCCCATACTACATCGCGCTTTCCTCACCCTCACCCAACCGGGATGGACAAAGGCAAGAAGAAGCAATGGGACAAGATGGTGAAGGATTGGGAGAGACCCGTGACATAGCACGGTCATTTGCGGCCCGCGATGCCGCATAGCGATGAGAAAATAAGGGCGATCAGGCCGGGTAGAACAAGCCCATCGTGCTACGATGAAAGGTCCCCAGGCGCCGCGAGCAAAACCCCATCCCGGACGTCCCCATCGAGCGTTCGCCACAACTACCACTGAGGGAGACACCTCCCTTTGTTGGTGCGGGGCGTGTGCAAGTTCTTCAAGTCTAAGCACAACATCAGTCTAGGTATGCGTTACTGGGGTTGCGCAAACTACTCGATGACTACCCCAACCGCCGTTTTGACACGCAACCTATCGTGCGGCGGTAACAATACCTTTTCTCCTTTTCCCTACCGCAAACTACTCCTTCACAAAGACGCACTAACAATATCTCCCATGTATTTACAGTCTCGGAGCCTGTGTGGCTACCGCAAATGGATCGATCTTGAGATCCACCCCGAGGACCAATGGACCCTTGACTTCGAGGAGTGGAATGTCACAAAGGACAAGGAGTTCTTTGGAGGAGGAGCGCCGCAAGCACGAGCACACCTGCGTATCTGTGCGAGACGCAAGCTCATCTTGAAGCGTGCGCAGCGTAGGAGCGGGAGGCTCGCGAGATGGAGCGTGAGAGAAAGAGGGAAATTGCGGCTAAGGCAAAAGAGGCGGAGAGGAGTTCAATGCCGGCGGGCAAAGAAGGGAAAGTGGCCCGGTCCACACGAGAGGTCATCTGGAGCAGTTGGGTGGGTTAGTCGCATATCATGCTATATGTTATGCATGTAATAAAATCTACGACATGTTACTCCCAAGCGTATTATGAAGTTTAATATCTCGTATTTTCGCATTCCATGATGTAATAGACCTAGCAAGTTATTTCCCTAAGGCATGAATGTTAGGACTAGTGGTGGAATTCTGAACATTACAAGTCTGAGTTCCACACATGCCACATGCCACTGGTCACATCACTTACCGCTTTATGTATCGAATCGTTCCTAAAAAATGTACCCAATTTTTTATGCATCTACAACTTACATTGAACATAAACTTCTATTACAACTTTATCTTATTTTTCGCGGTTTATAACTACAAAATTGACAAAACATACAAACATCACGCGGATTGCAAACCCTTAAAACATACCAAACCCTAAAGTCACTTACCACTTTATATATCGATCGTTTCTCGCACTGTCGTTCCTAAAAAATTTTACCCAATTTTTTTATGCATCTACAACATATAATCAACATAAACTTGTTTTACAATTTTTTCAAATTTTTTTCTGATTCACAACTACAAAATTAACAAAACTTATAATCATACATGTTCAATATCACTTTCCTTCATTTCCTCCAATTGTTCATATCACATTTGTGCTCGAAAAATTTTTCTTTAAATTGCTTCCAATAAAACAATATACCATGATCGAAATTTGTTATTGTCACTTGAACACATTTTTCACGGTCAGCAATATAGGAAATCACAAAAACACTAATCGTTACTTCACACAAATTTTGTTCGTACTCTACCAACCAATATTTTTAATTTTCAAAATTGCACAACTAATTACCCAAGCAGTAAAGTGGACTCCACTTCAAATTCATATTTTTTCACACATCATTTCATATATACACATAAATTTTTATTTAAAAAATTATCTTTACAAATGCATACAAAAATAACTTGAATTAAAATCCTACCCGTGCAAACCCTAACCGGGGGGGGTGGGACCCACGGCGGAGTGGTGCGGTGTGGTGCCGCACCATTAGGGAGTGGTGCGGTGCGCACCGCACCATCTACGTGGCTGACGGCGGGGTGTGGTGCGGTCGGGACCGCACCACTGTGTGGTGCGCTCCCGCCGCACCATGGACACGTGTCGCGTTGTCTTTGTAATCGTGCGGTCGTTTGGGGGCTATTTTTGGAATTTTGTTTTCAACGCGGCTATTTTTGGAATTTTGGGTATCAACAGTGCTAAAAACGTCCAAAATTCGAAGCTGTCATGCCAGAAGGGTAAAAATAAAAAGCTGTGCCACCCAAATTTCCTAGTCCACTACAGTGCGGCCTCTTCTATGTCACCCTCTCTCTCTACCTCTAGTAGTTCACGTGCACTCAGCTGAGCAGTGAGGCGCAGAGAAATGACACCACGCTGCTGCTGCCGTGACGCGTAGGGTTGTACCATGCATGTTATCTTGCGATCACGCAAACGTGCTACTGATTTGATAACACGGCCGGGTTTCCTTTCAACCCTCCACAGTGTTTTCCATTCTGAAGCATCAAGAGACTCAGTGCTTTGCTCGGTACTGCTGCTGTGAGAGGAGAATACTTTGTTCAGTTGTTGCCTTCGCAATTTTGCATTCATTTATCCATGCGTGGTCCGTGCCTCATTAACTCCTGCTGCAATTCAGAACTTTTTTTTTTTTTGGTGATGTGTGAGCAGTAGAATGTTGTAGGCTTGTCTTAGCTAGCTTTGTCTGAAAGTTTGGGAGCTAGGTTTGCGTGGCATTTGTTTCTCCGATCCACATATTGTACTGGAGTTGATGATCTGATGATGATGCAATGTTCAGATTCTCTTGTTCATGACCACCATGCTTCTTGTTGCTTGGTCAGTGATGACTGACGATAAAGATAGGACCAAACCTTGCTGGACATGTACCACCAACCACGGTAACTTCCATGTGTGAACACTTCACTCTGGGAGTAGTACGTTGTGGTGCTCTTAATTAAGAACATTGTGGGTAGATTAGGAATTAATTTCCATCGGTTCGTGTTGCCATATTCTTCACATTTCAATGGTGCAGGTTTTCATCTGCCGCTGACAGACGTCCAGCTGGGTAAAATAGGAGCTTTCTGTATGATGTAGTATTTTGCAGCATGGGCCCTTCAATTTTGAGGCCACTGTTTGCAGCTGAGCACACTACACTCACGCATGGTAAACCTCTTCTCGGTTCTTTGCAACCTCCCTCCCTCTCTCCTATCTACTTTCAACCTCTTCTTTTAAATGCAATTCAATGCCCCTCTCTCTCACACACACAATGTAAGTGTGCATTGGCTTGCCATGTGTGATGCGGTTTTTCTAGTACTCATCTCCCAGGCACTGGGGCAGAGGTCCACTACATGGACTCAATCCATTGGTTAAAGGGCTATTGGGCAAGTACAGATGTTCAAGAGTGTTTTCTGCAAAACAAATACATACATACATACATACATACACATACATACATACATACATACATACATACATACATACATACATACATACATACATACATACATACATACATACATACATACATACATACACGCATATACACCTGGTCATCCTTTAAATGAGCTTCGAGAATGAGTACTATGTGTACTAGTGTACTACTGATCATTCTTGCTCTTTACAGTTGTTCTGTGAACCTATATGATCTATTGATCTCACATTGGTACTATATGAAGATGTTCAAAATCGGATATTCTTCAATGGTAAAATATGGGGAATAAGAGTGAACTTGGTGGACAATTTTTAGATTTTAGGCTAGCTTCAAGTATGTCAAAGTAGATTAGTGTGTGAATAATCTACATGTTACTTCTACTTTAATTATAGTAACGATGTATAACGAACTAAGATTTGTTTAACTAGAACAGGTAATCCTATGATTTCCTAACATTTAGCACTCCATGCGACATGATCAAAACAATTACATAAAGTTGAGTGGAAGCATAAAGGAACATGATGGGGAGGAGTAATGCGCCTTTTTACATAAACTTTTACAGCATATATTTGTACATTTGAAGTTATTGTGTGCATCAGGTAGATGGATTTGTGATTCAAGCATAGCTTTGAGCTTGCATGGGCAGCCAGACATGTTTTGACATTTTTTTAAAAAAATCGAAACATTGGGCACACAGGATTAGGCACTTCACTCATTTACTGCCTTGCCTTGCTCCACTGAAAATTACCACCCTCTCAGAATCTTACTGCTAGATTTGCATTGTTGTACTTCAATTCACACCTGAGGCGAAATTAGTTTTCTGCTCTCTGCTTACTGCATGTACATTGTAATTAATGTACCTGCTTTTTTTAGCCTTTTGTTTTGCTTTTGGTTTCGGTTTCTCCAAAAACCGAAATAAATAGGACGGTTCTTCAAGTGAATTCTCAAAAGTCACTTCTCCAAACAGATTTTGAAGCTCAAAACTATACGCACTGTCCATATCGATGTCTCCATCATCAACCACTATTATGAAAAACACAGACAAAAGCTACAGCCAAGCCGAAAGCTATCTTTTTAACACCCTTCACATTGGCAGCTGAAATCACAGCCCAAGCCACCATGCATGCAACCTTCACGCAAGGCTTCATATACATTGCTCCCTGGAGCAAGCAGAGCAGAACATATTCATGGCCATACATGTGTAATGACCCAATTGAAAACACACCATATTGGTGATTTTTTTCAAGTTAAGTGTTGGACCATGTAGATAGATCGTAAATATTGTGATAATGAATAATTAACATGGGTTAAATTCACTACAACAAAACAATAACTATACAAGACGCCTCACCACAGACGGCTCATGTGGAGCCGTTTGTGTTTTGATTATTACATACGGTTCATGGCTAAAACCGTCTCTCAAACTATCACAGACGGTTAGGTTTAAAAGCCGTCTGTGACATACGCATTATCATAGACGGTTTTTAATTAGAACCGTCTATAAAAATATCACAGACAGCTTTTATTTACAACTGTCTGTGTTTTGTCCTTTGTCGTACGAACTACAGAAGCTACTGAGACGAGGGACAAATTCAAAGCAAATTTATTACAAAAGTTCCAAAAAAGATATTCCCAGATCTTAGTCTTTTGGGCTTCATATGCTTCTTCTTTGACTTTTGGAGTTGGAGGATCAGCCGCTGAGTTCTCGAATGTCGTGAAGATTGTTCTTGCCCTCTCCACTTCCTCCTCTAGCCTGAGCAAATCATTAGTATGGCCCATAATCTCAAAGAGGATGCCATGACAAGCTTCCTCAGAATCAGCCACTTCTGCTTGATCAGCAGTGTTATCCATGTGTATCTTCATTGCCGCAAAAGCTTCTCCCGCTTTGTGCACATTGCAGAGAAGAACGAGGCTGAGAGCGGTTTCCCTTTCCTGAGCGGCAATGAGACACCTCCGTCAACGGCAGATGATGAGATCCAATTGATAGATGAAAGTGAGTCAAGGAAAGAGAGCAGGGTGTGAGCAGAGGAGCTGCTCCAAACGTAAATTGTTGGTCGCCAGTGTAAGGTTGTGGTTGAACAACTCATGATGGATAGATGAGAGGAAGAAGATCAAAAGAATATTAGATGTCATTATTGAGAAACCTGGTGAAGAAGATGAGGAATAGGACAGTTTCGAAGAGCTGGATTAGGGCGCGCATATTTAAGCGTTATCACAAACGGTTCGTACAACAAACCATTTCTGATGTGCCTTATCACAAACGGTTCGTATAATAAACTATCTCTGATATGTGCATTATCACAGACTATTCGTATAACAAACTGTCTCTGATAATGACATGTCACCGATCCGTGGCGTATCCCTTAGGATTTCGATCTCACCTATCCAGTCTCTCCACATCGAATGGTAGGCACTGGTTCCTCCTACCGCTCAGTCCTTGTTAATTACTCTTCATCTACCTTTCTACTAGCAGTAACGCGTGAGTTCATCCACAGCTTCCTGCATCCTCCCCTCGACGACGCCGACTACTACCCTGAGCTAGTGCCTCCGTTGTGACACCACAGTCGACTGCACAACACACTCTTGTTGTAAGTATCCTAAGAGTGTCTTATGCAGTCTTACCGTTGTGCCATAAAGGTGGCGCTACCGCCGCCTCTCCATTGCTGGTGATATCCGGCCGCCATCCGATGCCCTCCCTCTCTTCCTTGACGGCAGGCATCAAGGACATCGCGCGCTGCATTCAGTTTGTTCGTCGACGATGCCGACTACCGCCGTGAGCTAGCATCTCCGTTGTGACACCATGGTCGACTACACAACACACTTTTGTGTATGTGTCGTAAGAGTGTCTTGTGCAGCCTCACCGTCGTGCCACAAAGGTGGCGCTACCGTTGCCTCTCCATTGCCAGTGATATCCGGCCACCATCCGATGCATCCAGCTTTTATTGTATGCTAAGATCTCTACTTCTTATATATTCTTGCCGTGTTAAAGAGTTAGGTTCGTTATCTTGTTGTGTTGTAATAGTGGATTCTAATATTAATGGAAATGGAATGTGTCGTTGTGTTTGTCACTGTAGTTGGGTTCGTTATCTTGTTTTGAGCTTTTTGTTTTGCTTTTTGTGATACTCGCCAATCACAGACGGTTGGTAACTAGAACTGTCTATGATATGTAAATATTACAGACGGTTTTTGGTTCGAGCCGTCTGTAACAGTTTTCTTCACAAATGGTTCTAGTTACAAATCTTCTGTGTTGTCTTTATCATAGACGGCTCGCAAACCGTCTGTGATAACCTTCGATTATCACTGACACATAAATATAGGCGGTTTAGAAAACCGTCTGTGATGATAGTTCCGAACCGTTTGTGATGACCCTTTTTATAGTAGTGATTAGAATTCGCATTTATGCAAGTTTCGATCAATGCACTTGTGCGAAAACTGAAAAGTGTTGAAGTATTCAAGTATTGCGGTCTGACTGCTACATTAAGGGCGGTCTGACCGGTCTGTGGTTTAGTTGAATTTGGTTTGTGTTTATGAGTTTATGACTGGTTAGAGTTTATAGCAGCTGAGCAGTCGAGCGCCGAGCGGTTGAAACCATCATCGAGCACTGAGAGGTTCTTAAAAGCAGAGGCAATCATTCACCCCTCTTTGATTATGATATTCGATCCTATAGTAAGTAAATGAATTGTTGGTGGCTGCCTGCCTGATTTTCCTTTTCACCATCCAGCCCAAAAGTACAGAAAACAAGAGAATGGTGTAGAAGAAAATTACACACTTTCTGATAGCGTTCTGATTGCAAGAACATGGATCTGATCTGATGGCTTGCATTGGCAGCAACCACCATCACAGCACTGACACGCATGGGCTAGCTGGGGGTGTTGGGCAGGGCAGGGCTCCCTCCCCCTGCACGCACTGCAGCAGCAAGTCATGGAGCTCCCTTCACAAGCCATGATAGGGAATGGAGATGCGCAATATGGCAAGTTTTGCATCGCTCGCAAAGACAAACGGCCATAATGGTATTGGCCAGCCTGACCAAGCCCCTTTGGTGATCATTTCAGCTCAGCTCAGCGCCCTTTCCTTTCTCCCTGCAGACACAGTTGTTTGTTTCTACTTTTGCTTTCTTGGTTTCAAACGTTTTTTTTCTGTTTGTTTAGCAGCTGTATACAACTTTTAAGTTGTAATGCCGGTTTCTTTTAACTGAATTTCTTTTGCTGGATCTCACTTCCAAGAAGTGGTTACTGAGTTTCAAAAAAAAAAAAAGCTATGGTTCTGTAGCACCTGTGTTCAGTTTTCAGTAAGGGTGACATGATTGAGACATTTTATTTTTTAACATTGGCTGCTTCACCATTCTTGCAATTTTCACTCCTGTCAAGATTCACGAGTGTTCAGCATTGCCATGATTGAAGAGGAGCTCAGGCCTTCTCTATTGTGTATGTCCACTCACTGATTCTCCTCTTCAGATATATTATTACAGATATGATATTGTAGCTAGGTACACAGAGGCACGCCATCTTCAGATATTATTGGAGATATGATATTGTGGCCGGGTTAATTTTGTTTTTCCCTTTCCAAAGTGCGGTGGAAACCTTGGCTGTATACTTCAAGTGTTCCTAATATCTTTAAAATACCCCTAAGACCACAAACTACAAGAGTACATGATCACCTTGCTATATAGGGCATTGGAGCACTGTGATCCCATTTCTAATGAGGGGCTAAGGCTGCAAATGCATGCTTGTCTGCAGAGCCACCTCATTCTGATAGGGGAGCACATTGGCAACAACTGGGGCTACAGCACTCAAGTCAAGAAGAGAAGATGCCAGCATGGCAGCATTTCTTGGGCTTGTGGTGAATTCAGATGACATGTATGCATGGCTTGGCACACAGACAAACAGGGGGCATGGTTCTTGCAGGCTCCTGTTTCAAGCAGCTGCTTTGCTCCCCAGAGTGTCATTGTCGCAGGAATACGGTTTAGATTCAATATGTAGCATTACTAGAAAATTTGAGCTTTTTTAGAACAATATTTTTTCTCAACATTTCCCTAATCAATTAATTTTAAAATAAACAAAAAATTACATGGTATAATTCAAAAGCTGCCAGCGCGACAAACAAAATTCGAGAGTTGAAAGATGAACCGGATGAATTCCGCAGGAATTTTACAGAAGGCATAGCAATCTCTCAATTGTTTATAGGAAAAACCCTTATTCCGAACTGGATCAAAACATGCGTTGTTCCTAGGGCTATATGAACCAAGCAGCAGCCGGTACATTTCAGGGGTAAAAATGCTCTCAGCAATGCATCGTTAGTGAAATAAAACGCCCCTGACATGGCCAGGGCAAGTACGGACCCCAACAGAGTACTACAGAGAGAAAACAAACACTGGCAATTTAAGGTTTCCTTCATTTTAGTTTCAGCTTCTAATTTTTGATTTATTTTTCGCTATTTCTAAATCTCATCTTTTTCTGACTTTTTGCATTTTTAGCTTTTTACTAGTTTTTTTTCCGTATTCGTTTGATTGTCCATAATGAGCTAACTTGATTTTTCTATTTTTAAATTTTTTAAATTTAATTATAGCAAATAAGTCACCATCAGTTACAGTGTAATTTCAATTAGTTACAGTGCAATTTTAGCCATAAATCATATTTTTCAATCCAAATGTGTATACTGTAAGTTTGTTTCATGAGAAGTTACTGCTGCATGTAGCTAGGTGCTTGCGTAGCTCTAGTAGATGGATAGTACTAAAGGCCAAGGACACATCTTTTGCTCTGTGCTAGCACTGTCTCAGACCTGTACTTAACACACCACCAAATTAATGTCTCCAATCACGCAGTCAATCACATACATGGCACAGGAAGAGGTAGAGAGAGATGGGGAAGTCAAGAACAATGCTACCTAAGAAAACCTCCTGCAGGAGCACAGGGAGGAGCAATGCATTGCTTGCATGCAGATGTATGATTTGTTTCAGAATATTCCATTGTTCCTGTGGGTGCTCTTCCTTGATTATTTCTTTTCTTCCTCGTTGCTAACCACAACAACCCAAACTTAGGTGCCACTTATTTAGATTGAAAAATGATAGTTTATGACTAATTGCACTATAGTTAGCTAAAATTATATTGTAATTGATAGTAACTTATTTGGCATAATTAAATTTTAAAAAACCAAAATATAAAAAACATATTAGCCTATCACGGACAATATAAATGAATACGGAAAAAAGAACTGACAAAAAACTCAAGAAAAAGACAAAAAGCTAGAAAAAATAAAATTTATGATCGATTGGTTACTTGGGGCCAATCCAGTGTGCGCGCGCATTTGCTCCGAAAGAAAAAATGCGACAATTTTTTTCACCGCTTTTTGATGCACCCCATCCATCACTTTCACATCCTTATTTCTTCACAAGAGACTATTTTCTTTTGATCAGATGAGATCAGACATGCAGGCCACAGCAACAGCACCGACAGGAGCAGCAGCCTGTAGATTGGCCATGTTCAAAAGTGCTTTAACTTTTGACAGATTAGGAGAGAGATAGAGGGAATAAAAAGTAATTATGTTAAAAGTCATTCTGTTTAAGGGCATTTTCAATAATGATATTTTATTTGTCTCTTAGCTATATTAAATAAGTAAAATTCTATATAGAAAAGATGATGAGAGATAATGTGTTATATCTTATAAAAAAAATTTAGATCCGCAAACTAACATAAAAAGTGAGAGGATATGATGTAAGAAGTTATAATGAAAATAGTATAAAATAGTTAGAGAAATAATTTACTGCTAGAGAGATTATCTCTAGTGATATCTATATATGAGATAAAGCCTTAAAAACAATTTTAAGAGACAAACTATTTGTACATGCCCTAAAACGGCTCTGACTCCTACAAATTACTTATACAAGCTATCTTGATAAGTCATTCGATCTTGCCAAGCCACTCCGTTCAAAACCCACCATAGTCAAAAGTCATCCGGAACATGACCTAAGAATGGATGCATCCGAATCATGCCATGAACAGTGAGCCTGAAAGATAAAACACATAAGGGGATTGCATCTCATGTTTCTGCATCATCTCTCTCATCTCAATCAACATGCACATTAGTCAAAACACCATATATATACAGAGAGATTGAGAGAATTTTAGAAAAAGAAAAATCAGAATTAAGTTAATACACCTCTGATCCATTACAACTCAAATGCTCAGCTCATCAAGCACTCGCTGCTAGACTAAAGTCAGAGGCACCAACCAAGAAAATGGGGAAAAAAAACTCCAGGAAAATAATAAAAAATGGAAATTGGGTTCAGTTTAGTTCAGTTCACCTATGATGCATCGTCCTCATCTCATGCTTGCTCCCGTACCTTATGACAAAACAAACACCCAAAAGAAAGGAAGAAATGATGATAATAGCCTTGAATTTTTTTTAATTTCTCTCCTTTCTCTGCTTCGATGGAACAGTGAAATGGCGATGCGGTTTGCGACGCTAGTAGGATGAAGAAACACGACTAGCTTCATCTTCTTTGGGGGTGTCACTCGAGCTTGAGCGGCGGCGGCGGGGAGCTCGGGCTGCGGTGGCAGGACGTCCCGAGCTGCGACGGCGGCGACGTCATCGGCATCAGCATTGGGTGAGGCGGCGACTGCGGAGAGGTCTGGAGGGGCTTCTTGGCGAGGTTGTGCTTGTTGTTGTGCATCCAGACCTTGAGGACGCGGCGCTTGACGCCGATCTCCTGGCAGAAGTGCTGCACCATGGCGTCGTCGAGTTTCTGCAGCCGCCACCCCACGCGCTCCGCGAAGTCCAGCATGCGCGCCTTCTGCTCGGCGGTGAACTTGGTGCGGAAGCGCTTCTTGGACGAGGAGCGCGCGGCGCTGCCGCTGCCGCCCATGGCGCCGCCGCCGCCGTCCATCTCGTCCGACTCCGACGTGTGGATCATGTTCAGCGGCATGATAATCTGGTGGTGCGCCGGCGGAGGGGGAGGCTGCGGTAGCGCGCGCGCCGCGGAGTAAGCGCCGTAGGGGTCGGCGGTGACGAGGAGGCCGCCGCGGACGCCACCACCGCCGCCATTCTTGTGGTAGTGTGGCATGGCAGGGCCGAGGAGGCGGCGGCCCGCGCGGTGGGCGTGGCCCATGCCGTGCGCAGCGCAGCTGTCGCCGTCGAAGTCGTCGAGCTCCTTGCGGTGGAAGTTGCGGTGGCAGCAGCAGGCGGAGCACTTGAGCGCCTCCAGCGAGCCCTCCTCGCCGCTCGGCATGAACTCGCCGCACCCATCGGTGGCGTTACCGCCGATGGCCGCCGCGTGGTTCTTGAGGCACTCCCGGTACTTCACAGCCGGCCCTCCCGCCCCGCCTCCACCAATGCCAGCGCCGGCCACCACCCCCGCCCCGCGTTTCCTTCCGGAGATCTCTTCCTCCGCAGCAGGCGGCGACGGCAGCGCCTGGGACTGGGACTGCCCGTTGTTGTTGGCATGGTCATGGTGGAGCTCCAGGACATGGCGCCCTCCGCCTCCGCCATGCTCGCCGATGCCACCGTATGGCGAGGCGGTGTGCATTGGGATCGGGAGCTCGCCTTGCGTCCCAGAAAGATCCATCCCTTCCTTCTCCTCTTCTTCTTGGCGCCTCTAAGGAAATATGCTTCTTGCTGCTGCTGCTGATTCTGTTCTTCTTCTCTGCAGCGGCACAATGGAAACCATGAGAGCATGCAAGAAAAGGCCAGGCACCTCCAACCCACAAGGATGCAACAAAATTCGGTGTTTCTTGGGACTACACAAGGCACTAAAGAAAAGAGGAGAGGGGGAGGGGAGAGAGAGTGTGAACAAAAAGGGAGGTGAGGTGCATGGTGTGGGATCTCGGACACCTTATCAAGAAGACACTGCTGCTTGCAAACTTTAAGATGGAGGAGCCGAGGAGGTAAGTGCTAAATTATACCGTACATATAATTATAATAGTATTCTTGCTGCTGACCTATCTAGTCTCTACTACTTTCTTGGGCTTTCCCCATGCAAAAAAGATTAGAAGAATGAAGGAGAAGCTTAGCTAGCTTCTACTCACACTAGCCAGTGGATGGAAGAAAGGAAGAATGAACAATGAGGTTATTCTTGGTTACTGCTAGTCTAGATGTAAGTTTTACTAGTTACTACACTACTACCATCTGCTAGTCTTTTCTTTGTGGTTGTGGACTAAGGGTGTGTTTGGTTCGTGGATGGAGGTTGCATCGTATATCCTAGATGAGTGGATGCAGGCTGAGTGAAATCGTATTTCAGAAAAAGAAGATGTTTGGTGAGGCTGTATGAGCGGATACAAAAAGCGAGATCTTTGTTTGGTTGCTGCTGAGCGGATGCGATCTACCAAACCCGAGAGGCTAACACGTGGGACCGCATAAGATACATCTGCATCCACTCATCCAGGATGGCTAGTGAAGCTCATTTTGAGCGTATCCACCCATCCAGGATGAGGCGTATTTTGCATCCGCTCATACAGTGTATCCGCTCATACAGGCAACCAAACAGGCTCTTTCTTAGATTATACGGATCCACCCATCCAGGATGAAAGGGATACAGGCAACCAAATACACCCTAAATGTACGGACCAGCCTTCAACATCCCCCCTTGCTTGCCTTGCTCTCCCAAGTCCCAACCCAATTAGACACATACATACCTCTTCCCAATCTCTCCCCTCCTCTCCTTCCCCTTGACCCAGAAACAGACAACGACAAGAACAAGAACGTAAGGAGGAGCTCTCATGCACAGATTTTTTTTTTCTGTAAGTTGTGTTTGTGTGTGTGTGAGTACCACCTAGAGCTTTTCCTGCTTGGAACAGTAGAGAGAGAGGGTGAGAAACCAAGAGACCAAAAGCAAACCAACCTTGTTGTGTGAAGGGCCAATCAAGAGGACAAAGAAGGGGCAAGGCCTCCGGTTTTTGCAGCCTCCACCATTGCAGTACCGAAGTGACTAGGTGCTGCTAGGGCACTACAAAGTGCCAAGAAATAAAATTTCAAAAAAGAAGATAAGAGAGAAAGATGGAGGGGGGCACTTATGGAGGAGGCTTAGCTAGAGGAGAGTGGGAGAGAGGTCAAGGGGGGAGGAGCTCAGCTCGGCAAGGCGAGGATGAGAAAGATATCTGACCTTAGCTTTGTAGTGCTTGCCTTGCTTGTGGTGTAATAACCTAGAGAAAAGAGATGAAGAGATGGAAGAGAGGGAGGAGAGAGGAGAGAGAGAAAATAGTAGTGTGGTGCTTGCTTTGCTTGCGCTATCAGGAATCCAAGCTTACTTCATAGATGATACGGAGATTGAAGATGAGAGAGACTGGTATGTCAGGAGGTCGATGGAGAGAGAAGGGAGCAGCACGGGACTTTTTTAGCACCGAAAAGAATGTAAGTTTTGTTCCCCTCTCGTTTCTTTTGGCAGAGGGGAGAGAGAGCACTAGAAGGTTTCCGGAAGAATAAAATGAACCGTTCTTTTGACTGCGGCTTTTAGTTTTTGTTTTCAAGACGGATACGATAATAAAGATATTAATATATATAATATATAGTTTTAAATTTAAAATTTGTTTAAATATGTGGTTTACAGAAGTTATTTAAAAAGTTGTCCTGTTTATTTGGTTTTTAGAGAAACTGTAACCAAAAGTCACAAAAAATAAAAAATAGTAGGACCAAAGAAAAATGGAGTTAGGCATTTAATTAATGCCCTCATGGGCTCTATGTATTCACAAAACCCTTGTGCTGGACATTTATTTCTCATGCATAAGGAGCATAATATATCAATTCCATTGTCGTAAGCCATTCATGACGGACAGTTTCCCTGATCACATGTCATAACTACTTCAATGAGATAAATAAACGACATGAATATATAAGTATGGAGTAATTTTTTGTTTTCTTTTTCACCTAGACAATATCGTAATGGTTGCCAAATGTCATAGTACTGCCAAAAGATATTTATTTACCTTCTAGAAGTAAAATGTATTTTATAGAAGCTAACACAATCACATAGTACTTCCTCCGTTTCACTATATTTATTTGAAGTCTTGAAAGTATCCTTTTCAAATATTTGTACATTGAGAGAATAAAAATATAGTTATTATAATGTTTTCATTCTTTACTCCTACTTAAATGTGTTGAAAGAGGTTAACTGGTTGTGGTATATCAGTTATTAGGATATCTATGGTTATTATTAACTTTTTTCTTCTAATTTAGTGTTTTCTAAGTCTATGCATATAGTGGACGGGGACAAATATAGTGAAACCGATGGCATATTGAGTACGACATGAAAAATGACTACATGAAAATGACTACATGAAAATGACTAAATGTTTCAGCTATAATTTTGAGACTAAAAAAGCTGTTGCAATGAAAAATTACTTGCAAGATATAACTCTTCTAAAAAAGTTACTTGTGAGATATACAACCAAATAAAGCAAAACTATAATAGGAAAAAAAGAATAGAGCAAAAAGATATAACTCTTCTAGTACAACATTTTATTTACACTTCGTATGTTGAATGCAACAACATTGCAAAGTCATGCAAGCTAAGGGCCTGTTTGGATGGACTAGAACTAGTAGTTAGCTGGCTAAAGATTAGTCCAGTCCTGTTTGGATCCAAGGACTAATAAGTACTACTATATCAGTACAAAGTCTGTTATACCCCTATGCATGGCGGTCTGGGAGGGTTGGCGTGGGTATCAGCGTCTTTTTTCCATCTTGCTGGTCCTTTAGCCCTCATTAGTTGGGTTTGGCCAAGTTGGGGCTTTGGCTAAACTTTAACCCACTCATCAGCCCTCCTGTTTGGATCCACAAGGACTAAAAATTCGCAACTAGTTGTTAGCCTATGGGATCCAAACAGACCCTAAGACTAAGAGTACCTAAAGTTTATCCTTTCGTTAGAAGAACATTACCTAAAATTTTATTTTCGAGGCCACTAATATAATAATAGAAGCCCTGACCATGGCAAAGCCCCAATTGCCCATACTTTCCCGTTGCTTTTGACGTTAACAGGACGAAAACATGACAGCCAGACAAAACCAGCATACAGATATACAATCTATGGTGGCCTGAAATACGCCACGTAATTAAGGTGGATGCATGACTATATACCTTACCATGAGTAAATCCCAGCTACAAATTCATAGGTCAGGATCGCTAACAGAACAAATACTACCCTCTTGTAATCAGTTGTATGTAAATATGTATATAATATCCGGCTTAGGCGCCAATTATAGTGCAGGAGTAACAGTATTAGCAGCATCAGTCATCAGACTGTAGCAGAGCATAGTGGGTTTGTCTGCACTGTGTCACACAGGATGCATCATTGTGCCCTATGAGTTGACCACACCTCCTGTCCTATAATGATACCCCATGACCAGCCGCCATGGCCACACCACTAACCAATCACGTTATGCTGCCTGGAAATGTGCAACAACAACAATAGCAACTGCATTGCAATTTGCAGGGCTCTGAAGGGTCAAACATGCATGTCAAGTTACAGGGGTGTTTTTTAAGCCGTAAGTTATGATTTTTGGCTGTTATTTTATTAATTTAATAAATAGTAAGTACCAAAAAAATTTAAATCAAAAGACAACTGCAAAGGCGAAAAGAACCTGGCTTAGTATTACCAGCAACCATCAACAACCCATATTAGGGGGCAGCATTCATTAACCACTTTCCCTTTTGGTCAGAGCCCCTGATTAGAGTAATTATGTAGTAGTTCCAATTAAGAAAGGTCTACCGTTAGTCTAATTTGCATCATGCACATAGGTACAAGACGTCATCTCAAAGATTCTTATCATTGGCCATTTGCATTATTTGAGTTAGCACCTACTCAATCACCTTGGGGTGTGCAAAGATATTACTTTCCTCAGGCCCACTAAACCCAAGCTTTGGATCCTGCAACTTTTTTTTTCTGTCTGAATGAATTGCTGTTGTTGGGTGTGCGTGCCTGACAAGTGAGTGGTGTTGTCCTCTCACTGCACCACATTCTCCTGCCTAGAAAGAAAATTGTCAAGTCTTTCTTTAACGACACAAAGCCACACTTGCTTAGGGCACATCATGGAATCAATTAGGATTAAATTATAACCTAGGAATAATATTTCCTTTTCCCTGTGGGGAGAAAGGTCCTAATCACGACTTTTGGTTGTTAATGTATAAAGGAAGTGCTAAACATGCAAAGTGCGCACAGAATGATCTTTAAGGTACAAACAAGGCACCCTCCTTTTCTTTCTATCAACTGAATGTCCCCTAGATCACGAAGAATGTATCCTAGATATGATATTTGGAACAATATAAGGCTGGATGATCCAAGAATATCTCTCGAAAGGGGGAAAAGATTAAAGATGTATGGATCCTTAGCTTTCTCTGAAATTATTTTGCTATCCCTTTTCTCCTTTCCTTCTTCATGCATGGCTGGTTCATTCCTAGCTAGGCTACCTCTGGTGTTGCAATTATGTGTATTCTTGTTTTCCCTTTTGTTTTTCCCCATCTTTGCGTATCCCCATCACTTTATTCTTCACTACCTAGCTGCTTTATTCTGACTTAAACTTCATTTCAAGTCCCCTTTGCCATCCTCCTTTTTTGTTTTGTGGTTCATTTGTCCATGTGGACATTGTGTTTGATGGCGTTGTGGTTACATGCTAAATAGTAGATACTGGAGCTTTGAGAAGCTTGAAAAGGGCACCCAGGGCCTAAAACTCAAGAGAGAGGAGATGTAGAGTACATGCCTTGTACTCAATCTTCACTTAGTCTTTTCCTCTTAAATGTCCCCCATGGTGCCTTATAGACCATATTTATAACAATGGGTAAGGGTGTTTACACAAATGCCCCTCTTGGAGCCATTACTGTAGGGGTAAACATGTCATTTTGTGAAATGGCCTATGTGGGCCTACCTTTTAGTTACATGCATCCTTAGGCTTGCATAGGTGGGCCGATTTGGCCAAGGTGGGGGCCACTCCCCTAACAGTAGCTTCTTATGGACAAGGGCTTCGCAATCGATAGGGTGAAACCATGCCCTTCATGCTTTGGTCCCTCCGTCCCTTCAGCCCACCGTTGCCGTCGTCAGGTATTCTATGGCCTTAGCTGGATTGTTTGGCCAACGAGCGGGTCGTTATATTAGACCACTTCCGGGGTTATCATGATTTGTTGAGGGCCTCGTCCATTCACTGGGCGGGCTTCGCCGCAGGACTAGAGATGGCAATGGGTACCCGATACCCGAATACCCGACGGGTTTTACCCGATAAAGAGACGGGTATGGAAAATTTTATGTACCCATGGGTACGTTATTGGGCGAAATCCTCTACCCGCCGGGTAGGCGGGTGCGGGTATATACTACCCATACCCGCCTACCCGCGGGTAATGAATACCCGCATTAGACAACTAGACATCCCACTCAAATATTAATTTTATTATCTACTTATTGTTGATTGTTTATTTGTTTGTCATATGTTGATATGGTCATGTCAAGTATGTTTATGTGATGTACTAATTTTGATCATTAGACGCTTTTGTGCTTGGCATGTATGATTAATGAATGTCTAAATTGATGATATTCTTATGTGTTGAACCGGGTATGTTTGCGGGTACGGGTTACCCGTCGGGTAGTAATACCCGCGCGGGTACGGGTATGGGTAAATTTTTCTACCCGCGTGCGGATACGGGTAACCCGACAGGTAAATTTACACCTAGCAGGTACGGATATGGAATGACAATACCCGATGGGTATTTGCCCGTTGCCATCTCTACGCAGGACCCATCCATCTGACATTTTTGCTCCGTGCTTAGGAGTCGTCGAGATGGCCAGCGGGCTTCCCCTCATGTCCTTGAGGCAAGAGGTGGCCTTCGCTGTGCAAGCATTGGGTGCAAGTGTGCAACGTTCAATCCTTGCCATGGAAACCCTTGAGCCTACCTACCGACTTCAGTCTAGAAACTGTCGGAGGCCATAGGTGAACCTCTCCCTAAAGGTCTAGTTTGTAACCCAGTAACCCACGCTCATGCCCATGCATCTCGTCACCTGCGATACCATCCTGGCCTCGTCACTTGTCCCGAGTGATGGCGATGCTGGCCACCTATCGTCGATCCCGTACATGTGGCAATGATCCATTGGAGGAACGCGAGCGGTCGCAACACATATGGTGTAACATTCCAAAATATAGGGAATGCAAAAATAAGAGAAATTTAAAACTGTTTCCATGTATATTATTTTTCTGGCTTTTATTGGTGTTTCTTTGGAAAAGTAATTTGCAAACACAAATTTTCAAAAGAAATTTCATTGGAAAGAAGTCGATTTGAATTCAAAATCGAATCGAAAATGATGATCCTAAAATGGTCTAGGAGAATTTATAGTAGAAATCATCTAAAAAACTCACAAACATATTCATGGCACTAGAAATAACATTTTGAACATGTCCTTGAATTTATTTAAATAAAAACAACACATAATACACAAAACAGTAGCCTTCAAAGATTTTTCGAGAAAAATCCAAGGAAGGTGAAATTTTGAAAACTTTACACAATGATCTACATTGTGTTAAGAGTACCCAAAAAAGTTTCATAATTTTTAGAGCTCATCCGATGTGTCTAAAAATCACAAACCCTCAGCTCACCTTAACTCTGTCTCACTGCCATGTGGGGCCCACATGTTAGACCACCCTCTCTATCACTTAAGTCCTGACACTAACGAGTGGGACCAAACCCCACCCATCAGGCTACCTAACCTCTACTCGCTGGCAAGCCGGGCCTAGTGGTACACTTCGTCTTCCACCTCTACATGCCGCGTCTGCTCCACCGTGGCCATGTCAATGCGCGCTGGTTTTTGACATCGTGCCCATGATTTCTTGCTCACCTGCCTGGCCTCACCTCTAGTCGCATCATGTCACATCCTGAATTTTGGATGTCTGAAATTTTGAGTAATTTAAAACTTTTATTTGCATCTTATTGGCATTTGAATTTTGGTTCAACGTCTTATTTTGGTTTTCCTGAGTTTAGTGTTGAGCAAATAATATTTGAAAATAATTCTCGAGCACAAAATAGCAAGCATAAAAATAAATAATTAGATAAATGAATACAAATAATTTACATAGTATTTAACCCTAAGAAAGTAACTCCAAAATTCTATCTACGAAGTCAAAACCTGGTTTATAAATTATTTAAAGGGAAATAGCTGAATTAAAATTACAACTCAAATATATATACATACATAAACTATACAATTAAATTCAAGAATAATCTTAACACTAGAGCTAGAATTCAAATATCGAAAATCATGCACAAATTAAAATTAACAAATCCTAATGAAAACTAAAGTTCAAATTGAAAATCCAAAATTATAAAATTTTGCTCAAGCCTCCTTTCCTTTTCTTTTTCCTCATTTTCTTCTTTCTCTATTACATGTGGGCCCAGCTTTCCTTTTCTCTCTCCTTTTTCCTCCCTCCCGTTTTCTCCCTGCCACTGGCCCCTGCGCGCGCCTTCCCCTTTCTTTTTCCTCCTCCTCTCTTCCTTCTCTGGCTGAGCTTCCTCCACGTCGGTGCCCATTTTCCCGCCTCCGCCAGAGCCCGCTGCTCATCATCACGCCGCCCATCACGTCCCCTCCGCGCGCCTGCCTTCTCTCTGCTCTGCAGCACCGCCACCTGCCACTACCCTGCTCTGCGTCGCGCCGAGCCCCGCGCCGGTCCAAGACCGGCGGACCATTCCCGCCACCGGGTCCTCCGCGCCTCCCCGTCCCCTCCGCGACTATAAGGAGCTCCGCGCTCTCCCTTGCGACCCCTGCGCCATCTCCTTTCTTCCCCACTTCGCCTCGCCCGCGCGTGCTCCCGCACTGCCGTCACCACCCCTCCCCGTCTCGGCAGTCTCCGGTGATTACGCCGCAAATCGCCTGCGTCACGGCATACCCCCGCGCACACGATGCCTCCTCCAGCGATTAATTGGAGAACCGCCGCCCGAGAACGTCGCGCGCGCGCCCCCCCTCTATCCCCGGTCAGCCGTCACCATTTCCACCGCCGCCTCCCCTTCGATCGGCCCCGGCCGATTCCTCGCGGCGGGAGCTGCCCCTCGGTGCCCCGACGCCACCCCGGAGGTTGGCCGCTGCCCTCCGCCGCCCAAGAACCCCTGCCACGGTGACGGCCGCGATCGCCGCCGCGCGATGCCGAGCCGCCTCGGCCTCCTCCGCCGCCCGGCAGCTCGGTGAGTTCCTACCACCTTGCTCATGCTCGCGCACGCCTCCCTTCCTTCCCCCTCTCCTCCGGCGGCCGGCGCCCCCTTTCTCCCTCACCGACGGCCGCCTGGCACCGCCGCTAGCAGTGTGGCTTCCCGGCCGCGCGCAGTACCTCGAGCCTCCTCGGCGCTCGGGGGCTCCGTTTTGGTGGCCGTCGTCGTCGCCTCCCAACCGCTCCCCGTCGGCATCGCTGCCACCATGCCTTCGGCCCCCTCCTCGCTTCATCGCCACCGCTCCTCTCTCACAACTCACCAAGGTAGTCTCTCTATCTCTCGTTATGGCATAAGGGCCCCACTTTAAATAAGCATCAAGCTAATGGGAATCACTGCCTACTCCCAATTTTCTTCAAAGAGCAATCTTAAACTATGATTTGTACATGAGAATGAGAATAAAAATGTTGATTGTGTGATTGAACTAAAAGGGTTATTGTTGTGGTTACAGACCAAACAGAGAGAGATGGTAGTGGGGAGTGGGAAATGTCCTCCTTCCTCCCATAGCCTTTCCTGATATATACATGCGTATGGGATGTGCTTTTACAGTTATGCCTTTACATCAGTTTATCCCCACTAGGGGTATTTGAGTCATTACATATGTTCTACTCTGGTCTTTATAGTCTTCTAACAGGCCCGCTGGGTTTAGGTGGGGGCGTCACTGCTTCGTCGCCGAAGAGGAGCTTAAAGGGCATGAACCTCGTCGGGCGCGTTGCCGTTGTGCGGAGGGACCAGAGGACGCTGTGAAGCTCGCTCGGCCACTTGCCCTTTGGCAGCCCGACCAGACGCTTTTTTATGGCGGCTGAGATAGCGCCGTTCGCCCTCTCCACCGCTCCGTTGGACTGGGGGTGCCCCACCTAGGCGAACCGGAGCGTGATGCCCATGCCATCGCAATACTCTTTAAACAGGTTGGCGTCGAACTGTAGGCCGTTGTCGACGGTGAGTTCCCTGGGCACGCCGAAGCGGCATATGATGTTCTGCCAGAGGAAGCGTTGCATGGTGACCGAGGTTATTTTGGTCAGGGCTACCGCCTCCGGCCATCGGGAAAAGTACTCCAGTGCGACTACCACAAATCGCAGGTCCCCTGGAGCTCGGGGAAGCGGTCCTACTATGTCGATGCCCCAGCGAGCCAACGGCCACACTGGGGGGATAGGATTGAGGTGCGTCGGGGGCCTGCGGATGATGCGGCCCATCCACGCGCACCCGACACCGCGTCACGAGGTCTCGGGCGCGCGACGGCGGTCGGCGCAAGAAAGCCTTGCCTGAACGCCTTGCCGACCAGAGACCTTGGCGCCAGGTGAGATCCGCATGCACCTGCGTGGATGTCCGCAAGGAGGTTCCTGCCTTCTTCGGCCGAGAGGCATCGCAAGAGTGGTGCGCAAACCCCCTTTTTATAGAGTGTCTCTTCGAACACCTGGAAGGACCTGGTGCGGTGCCGCAGACGCCAGAACTCGACGGATCCTCGGTTCGGTGATGCCTCGCAGAAATTGAAGATGGGCTCTCGCCACGCCTGCGCGGATGATGTGGTGTACGACGGCGCGTCCGGTTATCTTGCGCGATGGTCGCGGCGGCAAAGCCGTGAGAACGCCCCATCGGGGTGCGATTGCGGCTGGCCGCCCGCGAGCGCGCGTTGGCTCGCTCATTCTCCGCTCGGGGATGGCCTTGACCGTGATACCGTGAAGTGCCGCTCCCTTGCTCTAACAGCTGCGAGGTACTTGGCCAGCTCGGGTCCTGGCTTGATAAGACTTGTTGACATGACCCGCCACTGACGCGAGTCCGTGCGGACAAGCACTCGCCGCGCCGATCGCCTTGAGCTTTGTCGCCAAGAGCGGTGCCTCATATTATTTGTATTGTTGGTTGCCGGAAAGCAAGCGCGCCGAATACCGTAGGCGTTGCCCCTCGGGCGTGACAATTACAGCGCCTACGCCCGCGCCTGCGACGCCGTAGGCTCCGTCGATGGTGAGCGTCCAGACCGGGTCGTTGTTCTTCTGAACGAGAGGAGCCGACGGAGTCCATCCTGCGAGGAAGTCGGCGAGAACTTGGGATTTGATCGCTGTCCGCGAGCTATAGGTCAGGGAGAACGGGGCAAGCTCGGCAGCCCATTTGCCGATGCGCCCCGTGGACTCCTTGTTGTGTAAAATCTCTACCAGGGGAAAGGAGGAAGGCACCGTGATTGGATGGGCCAGAAAATAGTGCCGGAGTTTTCTGGAGGCCATGATCGCGCGTAGCGAGCTCGAGCTTCGTGTACCTCGCCTTGGCGCCTTGGAGGGCTTCGAGACGAAGTATACGGGCGCTGCGTGGCGCCTTCTTCTAAAACCAGACGGTCGACCGCCGTGAATCGACGCGCCAGTAAAGCAGAGGGGAGCCTCGTGCTTTGGGCGACCAGGTGGGGAGACTTGCCGATGTTTCTTGAGCTGTTGAAAGCCTCCGCGCAATCATTGTCCCAACGAAATCCATCACATCCGCGAGTGTCTTGAAGAACGGCAAGCCCGCTCCGCCGCCCTAGACAGAAACGACTTAGGGTCGCCATGCGCCCACCACCTCTGGACCTCCTCGCCGCCTTGGGTGGCTCCATACCCAAAATGGCGTCGATCTTGTCGGGATTCGCCTGGATACCCCGGCCGGATACGAGGAACCCCAGGAGTTTGCCCGCCTGTACGCCGAAGACGCATTTGTTGGGGTTGAGCTTGATGCCGGCCTTTCTTAGGTTGTCGAAGGTCTCCGGAGGTCCGGCCGCCGCGCGAGGTGTCGAGTCTTGACTACCACGTCATCGACGTAGGCTTCCACGTTCCTCCCGAGCTGGACGGCCAAGGCGAGCGCAACGAGACGGGTGAAGGTAGCGCCTGCGTTCTTCAAGCCAAAGGGCATCCTGACGAAGCAGAAAGTCCCGATCGGTGTGATGAAACTGGTCTTCTCCTCGTCATCTTCAGCCATGTAGACCTGATGGTAACCTGAATAGGCGTCCATGAAACTCATTAATTCACACCCGGCGGTGGCATCGACGAGTTGATCGATGCGCGGCAAGGGGTAGTTATCCTTTGGACACGCCTTGTTGAGCGCCGTGAAGTCGATGCACATACGCCGTGCCCCATCGCCTTCTTGACTAATCGGGTTAGCGAGCCACTCGATGGTGGACTTCGCGACGACCCCAGCTCGAGAAGCTTCTCCACCGCTTGGCCGCTGCTGCCGATCCACCGACATGCGCCGCAGCCTTTGCTTGACCGGCTTGGCGTCGGGCGATCGCCAAGCGGTGTTCGACACGCTCGATTAACGCCTTGAGGTCTTGAGAGACCATGCGAAGATGTCGACGTTGTTTTGAAGCACTTGGAGCAGATCTCGTTCGACCTCCGGGGGGAGCCCCTCGCCGATGGACACAAATTGCCCCTCCTCCTGGAGCGGCATCTTCTTGACTCCGCCCTCGGGCCGAGGCTTGGGCGTCCACCCGGGAGCAGAGGGCCCCTCACCGAGGGCGCCGGAGAGGGCATGTACCGGGCGATGCAGGACTCGGCTGCCGGCCTCCGTGCGCCTGGCCAGGTCCTGGTCACCGAAGACAGTGATGACGCCCTCCGGACCCAGGAGCTTCATACACAAAAAGGCGGGGTGCGTAATCACCTCGAAAGAGTTGATGGCAGGTCGCCCCAATATGGCATTGTACGAATGCGGGATGTCCACGACGTCGAAGATGACATGCTCGGTCCGGATATTTCCCTTGTTACCCTCCCGTGGAACGTGGACCGGAGGACACATACCCTAATGCTCGCAGCGGTTGGCTTCCAAGCCTTGAAGGGGAGCTCCGCCGCTCTAGCCGGCCACGAGGATTCCCATGCGGTCGAGGCCCTCGCGATCGAATGTTCGCGAGCTTCCCCCGTCAACAAGGACGCGCGACATCGTAGCGTGCTATGTGGGCTGGATGACCAGAGGGTCTTGGTGAGGTACTCCACTCCTCTAGCGCCATTCGTGTCGAAGGTGATGTTACAGGCGGCATCCACAAGCGCGCGCCCCAAAGGCCCGAGGAGGACCCTCCGGTGATGACGCTTACGGCGCGGCACCGTGTGTCCTCTCGCGGCGCCGTGGGGTTGCTCGCGGATAATGCTCTGAGCCGGCAAGGGGCCGGAGGGCGAGGCTCGGATTTGACCGTCGCGCGCCGCAGATTTCATGACCGCAGCGCGCACGCCCGCGCGGTGATCGCTGTAATTGTGCACCTCGCACCACTTGCCGTAGTCCAAAGGCTCTTGTTCCGCGCGGGGGCGCTCGTCGACCCAAGTCCGGCTTCGTCCTCGGCCCCCTCCGCACCGGATGGGGGCCGATCCTCGAAGGATGCGCTCCTGATGCCGAGGCCATGATGGGCCCTTTGCTGCCTACGCTGGTGACGCCGAGGCTTGTGCTTGCCCTTGAGCGAACCTTCCTGCTCTCCGGTGCCGCCGCTCCCGGGAGTGTCCTCCCTAGGTTGTCGACCACGGGCCCGCTCCGGGGAACTGCCAGCTTCCTCGAGCGGCGGGCCCTTGGCGGGGGCGAGGTCGGGGTATGCATCTCGCGCTTCTTCCTCGGTCCGCAGATCCGCACATTGCGTCGAAGAGCTCCTCGATTGCCGCCTCACATACGCGCGCGGCCACCGGGTTCGCCTCGCTTTGTCCGCTCGATGATACTTGGGTAACTTGAAGTCTTCGCCACTCCACCGCCGTAGTCCCGCCAAAGCGGAGACTCAGATCGGCCGCGCGCGCGTAGGCGGCGTGATGTGTGGCGCCACGGTGTGCGCCCTCTGCTGGGTGGACTCCAGCGCGACCGCTGGCGTGGTTTGCTGGCTCCGAGCCTCTTGCATATTTCGGACAGCTCCGTGGAGATCCCCTAGCTCCCGCTGGAGTGCGCGGAGGGTTGCCAGGAGGGCGCCTTCCATCACAGATGCCGTCAGGGCCGTCGGCGCGCCAAGCGGATGGGTCGGCGCGGGGGTGGTCGCCTCGCGAGATCCCGCCCCGGCGGTTGCCGCGTCGCGGCTTCCTGCCATTAGCCGATCCACACGGCCGGTGGGCGTCGCGACGAAGGTGGCCGGAGTAGACGTCGTCGCGTTGGTGGGGTCGGTTGTCGTCGTCACGGTGGCGGGGTCGATTGCCGTCGCCGTGCGAACGCCGACGCCGCTGCCGCGATACCGACGCCGAGCCCTCGTGTTCGCGCGCCGCCCGACCGACCGTCTTCCTTCCCTTCGCGCTGCCGATAAAGCTTTTTCGTTGCCGTCTTCTTCTTCGATCTTCAGGCTTGTCCTCGTCCTCCCCACGGACGGCGCCAACTGTTGTGGTTACAGACCAAACAGAGAGAGATGGTAGTGGGGAGTGGGAAGTGTCCTCCTTCCTCCCATAGCCTTTCCGATATATATATGCGTATGGGATGTGCTTTACGATTATGCCCTTACATCGCTTTATCCCCACTAGGGTATTTGAGTCATTACATATGTTCTACTCTGGTCTTTATAGTCTTCTAACAGGCCCGCTGGGTTTAGGTGGGGGCCACCCCTACAACAGTTATGAAATGAGTTTACACATTTAAGTTTGGTTAATGGTATGTAAAGACAATGTGCAGGAGGATAAGAATAAAGGAATTACTTGTAAATTCGTAATGGAATCGATTGATGCAATCGAACTAAAACTTAACTATAGGCTAGTTAACGTTAATATACTAATCCCCATGAGACACTAAGACAAGATTACCCATGGTCTATCCTTGGATGACAAGAGATCGACATGGATCAATTAGGTATGGATGTTGAACTCTAATATATGAGTCAAATTAAAAGTTTCTCTTTTATAAACCCAGATTATCCAAAAATCTAATCCTACATAATTAAAGCTGCGCAGTTGAAGCATTACAAAGGTAATTTTAACGCTCCCAAAATTCTACTCTGGAATCTCGGATAGCAAATTTTAAAGTCTCCCCCCCTAAAAGTCCGAATGACCTAAAGGGTATCTTCCATCTCTTGACCCAAATCGAAACCCCTAGGTCATCAGATTGTTAAAAGTAATCCACCCAATATAGCAAGGCAAATAGTAACCATCACAAGCACGGCATGGATATAAATAAACCACAACTGTAGATTTAATCGACCATTGATATTAAAGTATAACCTGATATGGTGTGCTCAGTCGTAGATAAGCAAATTTAAATAACAACATTAACAATAATAATGATAATAACACCATAAAGGTGACTACAATGTACCTAAAATATCTACGATACCTAAAACGAGGGGCATCTTTAATTAAATTCAGATTGGCATGTTTACTAAAAATCCCTAGGTCGTTTGTAAATAAAATAATCTCATGAATATACTTTTATCATGACCCGTCCTAGAAATCCATTTTGGCATGGTCCCTACCCATTTCTCACTTCACTTCAACTACTTTGATTCCGTCAACGCTCTGCACCCTATCAACTCTGTCTCGAGTCACCTCAAATCACCTACTACCCCATAACCAAGCTAAAGTAAGTTTAATTGGATTTATTTGGATCTTTTGAGTTATTTGTTTTTGCTTGTGTTCAGTCGTTAGCACGTAATTAGAAACTGGAGTTCCGAAGATTCTAAGGGCTAAACGAGAGAAAGATCAAAGTAAAGACGAAGACCCGGGACTAAAGGACCATCGCATGAGACAGCTTTGAGTGAGCTCAAGACTGCGGTAAACCGTGCCAGGCGAGTCAATACTTTGATCATGTTGAACCTACATTTTCTGCAAACTATTTTTGTTTAAATTATCAAATTGCATGCTGTTACTTTATATGCAAATACATGTTAATTTAAGATTCTAGATATATGCCCATTGTTTGCCTTGAATAATATTACACCTCCTTTGGAATATATGAATGTGTGAACCTTGTCGCCCTAGCAAAATTATAATGGTAACCTTTCAAAAATAAGTCCGTAATTTATATGCCATGCTTAGTATCGCTTAGGTATTCATGGGCGCGAGAACGCCCAAGCATCACTTTAATCATGAGAAAATTTGGTTGGGCAGTCATGGTGGTAATGACTGGTATATGTTGGCTATGATTATTTTATGTTTCCAAAATCCCCAACTTGCTTAAATATCTGGGCGGATGGTTCGAGGGTGTGAGTGTGGTGCGGTGGAAGCACAAAGTGGGTTAATGGTAGACCGCCCAGATACCACTAAGGACCGAATCTTGTCATGACCTCCTATGTAAAATAGTACAACCACAAGTCTGTAAAATACAACTTGGCTAAGTAAATTTATCGAAACCCCGGACTCATCTCACTGGTAGGGGATTGAAGGGGCTACGCTATGGCAAGGGGGCCTGAAGGGACACCAGTGGGGGGTGAAGTTTCCCAGCTGTCCTACGTTGCGGGAAGTAGAAGCCCGAGCTGCGTAGTGGCTGTGGGAAACATCCCGCGCATAGATGTGACCCACCGCAAGTGGGAGAAGCCCATAAGGTGAGATGACTGAAGGGACTAGATACTTTGAAAAGTCATCGTGATTTGGTCGCTCAACCACACTTCTAAGGAATCGTGTGGGCAACGGGTTGATTGTCTCTTGTGGTGAAAGTGTACAAACTCGCAGAGTCAAAACTATTCGAATAGTCGTGCCCACGGTCAAGGGCGGACATGGGAACTTAACCGATATAGTTCTATTTCAAAATGCTTTATGAATGGGAATGGAAAAGTGGAAGGGCAAAGTGGAAAGCCCCGATTTGAATTGTCCCGGTGTCGCCCCAGTGGTAAGTTAAGCGGCTATAACGCTGAAAGGTGCTATATGGTGCGGATGCCATGTAATGGTGGATGGAATCTGGATCGCTATTATTGTTGCATACTCTTGAACATTATGCTTTTGTTCAAAACTGCTAGGTCTTAGGAAATTTCTATGTATTATATTTTTAAATAATGGTAACATTTCTCACAAATAAAGTATCAGGAAGAATAAATAGAGTCGTAAGAAAGGAAGATGGCTGTTTATGGCAATCACATAAAGAAGTTGGTGGATGTATGATTGATCATAGAAGGGATAATGATAGTGTGGAGTCTAGGAGAAATAAATGGATGGAGCCCAAATGGATTTATAGACTAGATAGAGGTATTATATGATTTTTGGAGTATTAGGAAATGCGAAGGTAAATTGTTGGATTACAACACTGATATTTGATATAAATTCTTGGGAGATGTTGACAATATTGGGATTTATAGGATTTGAATGATCTCTAGATGGATGAATTGATTGATCTCAGAAATTTGGAGGTATGAAAATAACTATAGGGGATTAATCTTGATCAATGATATTCTTGGTGGAGATATATTAGTGAATCATAGACCTGATCAATGATATTCTTGGTGGATATTTAATAGAGAATCCTAGATCTGATCAATGATATTCTTGGTGGATGTATACTAGCGATTCATAGACTGGATCAATGATATTCTTGGTGGAGGTACAATAGTGAAGTAGTTAGAGATGGATAATGGATAATAAGGTTGATAATTGGAAGAGCAAATTATGGTTGTGGATCAATAACAAAAAGGATTGGATTGTTAGGGATTAGAATACAAATGATATTGGTGGATTAATTAAGTGATATTAGACAAAGGATGGCACTACATGTTTAGAGTTTTAGACAGCAAACCATATAGAGATTGTATGATCAGGGGATTAATGAAATGATGTTGCTCGCTGTTTCGAGGGGTAGATAGAAATCAATATAGAAAGAAAGAGATCGGTGGACTGGTTAAATGATGCTACTCGCTGTTTGGAGTCTTAGACAGTAGTCAATAATTAAAGTGTATTCGGTGGATTAAGTCAATTATGGCAATTGTTGTGTGGAGTTTAGGTAGCAACCATAATACTAAAATTAAATCATGATAATGCTACCAAAAGCGATTTTTGGCAAATAAAATAACCCGAGCCTCTCCTTTGTTAAGCCATGCATACTATTTATTTGCATTTTGTGTATTGGCTCGCGGAGCACGGGATTGGAGTGCTCACTCTCTCTTTTGCGACAAAATTCAGAATCAGGAATCAAATCACCTCGCCTCAGCAACAAGATTGGACACGCTGGCCGAGAAGATGAAGATGTCAAGGGCTAGGTCACGAACCTCCAGTTGGTCGCTGTGGGCACGCCCCGAAGGTCCCACTGTGTGCTTCGTTCTTCGCCGCTGCAATTTATGAGTTCGGCCTCATCGCCCATGAGTAAGTTTACTATTATATTTACGCTTCCGTATGATATGTATTTTGATGTCCATAACTGTAACTGTGTGCACTATCTACTGATCCAGGGAATAGTGCAGCTAAACACAGTAGAATCCGGATTATAAAATCTGGGTGCTTACACATCACCATGCTGAGTTCCCTCTATTCTTGTCCCTTCTACGTGTTGTACATCACCAAAATTCACCAAGTGCTCATCTCTCCGCCGTGCTCACAAAATCTTGCGCATCCCTCTCAGCCATTTTGTGCCTACAAAGCCCTCTCAACTATGCAATCCCCTTCCTCATCTCACCCTCACTCTATCTCCATGAAAACTGAAGCTTGTAGCCCATCCATTCTCCCGAAACATGTCATCTTCCTCCGCATCGGTGAGTGTGCTCCGTTGCGCACCTCGGTGGCTCGAGCTCTCCAGTGGACCTTTTCTCTTTCTTACCATGTCATCTTGTGTTCTATAGCCTCTAAAGCTTTTCCTCTTGGCTAATTGCTCGGTTTGTGTAGGCCCTCATCGGAATCAGGCCATCACCTTTGTCTCTAGCTAGAAGCACCGCCACTAGCTATTCTCTCTCTCTAGTAAGGCTTAGGCCAATTCCTTGCTCTCTGAGCATCTTTAGCACTTAAGTAAGCTAACCTGACCATGTTTTTGACTTGTCTTCCACCATAGTGGGCCATCGCTATGCACGTCATCGCTGTCGCCACTAATCCTCACCATCCAGCCACCCTAGAGCTTTACCGATGCCGCCAATCCCCTCGGTAGACTCCTAGTAGTCCCTAGATGCTCGTACGCTCATTAATTTGGAAATCCTGCACTGTAGCATGGTCCTCACCATAGCCATTCATGGCGCCACTGTGGGAGAACTCGCCATCACTGCTCCACTGACCTTTGGTTCTCGAGCCAAGCCCCAAATGCCTTACGACCTCACCATGAGCCAAACCAATTACTTTTACCATGAATGCATTCCCTTCTTAACCTTACCATAGCTCACCGAAGGACAATTGCCATAGCTCACTAGAGGACAACCGCCACCTCTTGTCGTCGCACAAACACCATCGTCCACCAATCTGGCCACCTTCACTGCCTAGAGATGTGCAATGATGTAGCTGTTCCATTTTAATCATGATAATGCCAAGCCATAGCTCCCCTCATTGCTGGCAAGCTCGTTGGTGCTTTTCTCCACTCGGCTCTGCCTTCTCCTCACTGATAGTGGGACCGACCTATTAGGTGGATTAGCTTAGTGCTAATGACACGTTTGAATTTAATGTGTGACTTACCTATGGGCCCGAGTCCATTGGTTAACTAGAATTATATTTAAAACCATATTTAAAAAACTATGAGAATGACATATAGGACTCACGTACAGATAAGGTTTTAAGACATGAGAGTATGACAAGTAAGACCCACCCGTCAAAATGCTAATTAGCTTTAAATAATAGATTTGAAACTAATGAGTCTATGACAAGTAGGCCTGGTCAAAATCAATTAAGGAATTTTAATTAAACCAAAAAAATATGAGTCACTTACACATGCAACCCACATGGTGAATAAATGATTAAAACGTGAATTAAACCATGTGAGGTTGACATGTATGGACCATCTATTAGTTAGTTTTTGAAATAAATAAAACCCTGACAGATGGACCCCACACATCAGTCTAATGATGCAATAAATTCATGCTTTCCTTTAGAAATAAAAATATAAATCAAAATAAAATTTGTGCACATTACTATCTTTCATTTTCTCAGTATTTGTCAAACCAAATAAAATTTAAATAGACATAACTTTTGCATATGAACTCCAAATTTAATGATTTTTGTCACTAATTTTTAAAATTAATTGTATGTCCAAATATGTAAAAATATTTAATTTTTTTTATCTATTTAAATATGTTTGGTTCTTATTTGTATTTATCTGAATTTTATCGAATAGACACTGTCACGCCAGACAATTTTGAGAACGCTACCCAACCATTCTCTAAGCAACCAGAGCAAGGCAAACACCCACTTTGACCATGTTAATTCTAATATTTCACTTATCGTATATTATTTGCAAAATATATTATGCATGCATGTATGTATCATTAAAATTTGCTATATTGTGGGTAACAGTAGTTATATCTGTTTGTATGCACTGAATTTTCTTGCAAATTTGATATCCGTACTACTGTAACCTTTAGCATATAGATTAGGCAATAGCTAATGTCAATTTAGGTATGTTACATTGAGCATATGTTCTAGATGCTTAGCTATGCAATAGTTTTTGCTAAGTTTGATCATTCGGAAAAATTTACGTATGGACATGGAAAATTTTGAAACGTTGGACTAGAGAAGGAACCTTTGTTAGTTATATTATGAATTGTCAAATTTGAGATGGTATCTCACATGCAGATAGGGGGAGATTCTCGTCTGAGTAAATTAAGGACCGAACGCTTTTGCCGCATATCTAAGTCACACCGTACAACCATATGTGCTATATGAGCAGACTTTAATTGATTAAGTTATCTAGGTCCAGCCTTTCATTTTGGTAGGCTAAAGTAGTGAGGGCATTCCAGAAAGGTTTGCTCGTAGGAGCTCCCTTCACCAAGTTATTGGGACCAAAGCTTGCTAAGACAACGTTGAGTGCCCACTTCGGAGACGGACCTAAGTGAGGGTTCTCATTTGGGGGATGGACCTAAGTGAGGGCTCGAATGCTCACTTTGGGGATGGACCTAAGTGAGGTTTGACATTCATTGGACTGGTGCAAGGTCAGGTCTAGGTAATGTAAAAGCTATATGATAATGAATTTTGTCACACGCCAATGGAAGCGTGAAGTTGCCTACAATGTATTTGATTACCTCATGTAGGTAAAGTTATACAACCTCTCGAGAGTGTTAAAAATTATTTAAATAGCCGTGCTCATAATCATGAGTATGCTTGGATGCAGCCACTATAGGTATAGCTTTTATTTTGCAAAACTATTTCGTTGGAAAAATTGGGATGGCATGTATGTGTCACATGTGCCATGCCCATGGGCAGGAATTGTTCAATGATCGCTATAAGTCTTACTGAGTACACAATATACTCAATCTTGCTTAAATAATTGTTGTTCGGAGATGAGGAAGATAACATGCCAGACGACGTGTACTTTGCCCTGGCACTGGAGAATTCGATGATGGGTCCTTCTAGGGCCTAGCTCTAGTTGGTTGCCTGTGGGCTTTGGTGGCACACTGCTAGGTGCTTTTGATTACTTACATGTCTTCGGCTGCACTTTACTCTTGATACTTACATTTATTTGTCCGGTCTGCCCTATGTTATAAACTATAATTATGCATCACTTATATATTGCCCATTTGTTGTAAATTATTTGTATACTATGTGTATGGATGTGATCTTGATGTTGTGAGTATGTGCACTAGCAACTGATCATGAGACTAGTACAAAATACATACGGTGATTTCAGGTATTCAACTCCCGGGGTCCCCACATCGTTAGTATCGGAGCCGTACTAATTGTAGGTTAAGCTCTAGATAGAATGGATGTTAGATTAAGGATTTATTTTCCAAATACAACCTATTTTGAAGCATAAAAATATTTGTGAAAAATAATGGATGTTAGATTAAGGATTTATTTTCCAAATACAACCTATTTTGAAGCATAAAAATATTTGTGAAAAATATAGGGATTCTTGCTATCCTTTCCCCTCTTAGTTTTCTTATCTCATCCAAATCATTCTTTTAGTTTCTTTCTCATCTTGTTTTAAAATGTTCTATATTTTAAAAGAAAGGTGTATCCATTGAAGATGAAGGCTTGACAAACATTTGGGAAAATTAAGGTAACACGCTGTTGTACTCTTTTCCTTTTTTAGCATCTTTTCTTATCCTTGCCTTTCATTATACCTTTCACAAATTGGTCACTAACCTTGCCTCATTTAAAATTTGTAGATGCCTACTCATTGGGTACCACAGTATCGGACCAGTGTGTTAGAGGAGGGCACCTTGTAGCACACCTTGTGGGGGATGTTGTAGTTTGCTAGCATCACTCATGCAGCAGAGTACACCATCTACAGCATGCCCTCCAGTGCGACTTCCACTGAGTATCTTGTGGAGGTGCTTATCCGTGGATGGTATCCTAGAGACTGACCCCTACACTACTTTGGGAGTGGCTTAGGCACTCCTATGTTGCTTTCATGATGTGGCCCTATGTCACCATCATCTGCCTCTGACATGACCTCCTTGACATGGAGGATATGTTCTACTATTTCCCCTCACGACCACGAAATAGTGCGAACAATGTCTACCGAGTTCCTGTCTTGGGATACAACACTACCGAGATGCATTTTGCGGGCTTGGTGAGGTCACTTGATGGGTATCTCCAATGTTTGACCTATGAACTTCTGGAGGCATGTCGGAGGATAGCAATGCTTGAGGACCATATCGCCCTATTGGTGGGCCAAGGCCTCTTCACATGGGATCTGCTATACGGGGGAGGATGCATACTCGCACCTGCTGAGGAGTTGCCACAGCCTGCCTACGTCATCTCGCCGCTTACTTGATGCCCCTATATGTTAGTTTGTTAGACCATGTAGATAGATCAGGAATATAGTGATGATGAACAATTGACATTTGGGTTGCATTGAAATTTGCATTTGTGAAAGTTTTGATCAATGCACAATCGTAAATCTGGAATTACTGGAATATTTAGGTTAAGTGATCTGACCACCTTGTATTAAGCAGTCTGACCAGTAGACTTCAACCACGACAGTCGGAGGTGTTGTCGGGCCCCCCGGATTACCAAACCCGGACCCTCTGTGTATTACTGCACTAGTCCCAGATCAAAGCTAGTGCACACAGTTAAACAGAATGGAAAACATCACCATCAACGATTTATTACAATACTTAAGAGTACTGACCGAAAGGTCTCATTATTACAACTGAGGTTTCACTGACCTCGCACACATAAAACAAAGCGGAAGCAAAAGATAAACTCGATGACGACCCATCAATACGCCACAGGCAATTGACTGGGGAAACGCGACCTAGTCCTCCGGGAAAAATCCATCACACCACAAGCGAAGCAAAGAGTCGTAGTCACCTTCTTGAGCTTGACTTCCTCTCGAGTAATGTTTTTGAGTGCAGCATGTGAGTACATAAAGTACTCCGCAAGTCTTGGGAAAAATGCAATAGATGCAAGGCTTGACAAAGGAAGGCTATATGGTTCTTTTGCACAAAGCAATATTTTAAATTCAATTACTACTAATTATTTTCGAAGGCATCAATTTAATAAAGTAAATGATTTAACAGAACTACAATTATTCTCTAGTGAAGGTTCCATCTACCAACACTAGATTAATCATTTCCAACTGATCAAGTTAATATTGCGGGTTACATCCACCCTCTCTGGCTCCAACTGCTAGGATACCCTTCCGAGAGTTCCCTCCACTCTCGGAATACAAAACTTTTGATTTTAAAACCGAAACCAGAAATCTACCATGTGAATGCATTCCTTGCCCGCCCTTGACCGTGGGCACGGCTATTCGAATAGTTTCACACTCTGCAGAGGTTGTACAACTTTACCCACAAGAGATAATTTATCCTAAAAGTCAACACGCTTCCTTTGGCATGAGACCCAGATAAAATATCACAAAGCCTTTACCTTACTCTAATCTAGCTAGATACCACCCACGAGGTTTCACGCAGTAGGCTAATCGCCCAACCGAAGCCCCTCTTGCGCCATATGAGTACATAAATCTGTCCCTCACTTGTAAATAACCGATCCATCCTCGCACCCACTTTCCATGGTGGCACCTAAACTAGACTATCATAAGTTAGTCACCTAGGTCGTACCCATATAGACTTGTGGTTGTACGGTTAATGCTCGACGGACAAACACAAGCGTTGGTCCTTAATTGACTAGGGTGGAACATACACTTTACAAGATCTCGTGCTTCCTGCACCAATCCAAACCAACCATCCACCCTAATCTAAACCAATTTCCACATTTCATTTTATTTTAAAAGAACAGTGGCAACTCCAATTACCACTAAATTTGTAAACACAAGGGTACTACAATAAATCATAATTTCCCATTTTCAAGAGTTTCTAAAGATATTAGATAGCATGACTAAGCATTATCCTACCATTCTAATATTCACAAAGATTAATATTAATCTCATTATTGAGACAAAGGAAGTTCTAGGGTGACAAGGTACATGGCAATCAATGTCAAATGAGGGCATAACAAAGTTGGAATAACTAATTCCTAAAGATTTGAACTAGTGATTTTATGTAAATAGCAATGCACATAATTTAAAATAATTAAAACATTTCAAAATCATAGGTTCAAGATGATCAAAGGAGACTTGCCTTCTTGCAGGGTTTCTGGGTCTTCTTGCTGTTGGGTGGAGAGGTCTTCGACAACGTTGGATTCTACGCACGAAAAGACAGAGCAACAAAATAAATAAATACAAATAAAAATTCAAATAAACTCAAAAATTCAAATAGAGGCCATAGTTGGATAGATCATGATTTTAGATGAATTTAGAAATTTGGATGGCTGAATTTGGAGTTAAAATGAGAAAGTTATGCTTGTTTGAAGTTTTCAGTTTGAATAAATCCAGAAATTAAGAAATTTCTGACAGGTGGGGCCCACTGGGATTATTAAATTTTTAATCTTTATTTTATTCTGGGATTATGACAGGTGGGACCCACTGATCAGTGAGCCCACAGGATCAGTCTCTGACATGTGGGACCCACTTGACTCCGGGCCCACTTGTCAGTGACCAGCGCAGAGGGGTAGGGCCCAGTCGACAGTGGCCCGCGAGGACAGCTGCCGCTGACGGGTGGGGCCCACTTGTCAGCGTGAATAATTGAGAAAACTCAACCTCAGCGTGCGGAGCCGAGGGCTCGAACGTGCGTCGAGGGAGTCGGGGGAAGGGAGAGCGAGCGGTGATAGCAAGTGAGCGGGGAGGCGTTGCCTACCCATAATGGGTAGGTAACCCTCTTGAGGGATACCTGCAGGGGGGCCGGGCGGAGATGGTCGGAGGCGAGGTTGCCGCGCGAGGAGGCCGGAGGGGTTCGGGTGGCGCGTGAAATGAAGTCCTGGTGCGGAGGGGGTCCGGTTGGAGGGGTCGACGAGGTGCGGCGACGAGCGGAGAAGGCCGGCGACGAGGGGGTGGAGGAGGCGGCTCGGGAGCTCCGGTGCAATGGCGCTCCGGCGACGGGGAAGGGTGGCCGAGGTGTTGGGGAGGTTCGCTGATGCTCGGGGAAGCTCGGAGTGGAGGTGGCAGGCTCCGGGGATGACCGAGACGTCGGCAAAAGCTCGCCGGAGTGCGGCGGAGCTTGGAGGGAGGGGAAGCACGGTGCCGGGGCGCTACGGGACTCGGGAGAGAGAGCTGAGGGCTGGGGGAGGTGGTGCGGAGAGAGGGGAGGCCGAGAGAGCTATTTATAGGGGCGGAGGAGGGGACACGGGTGCGCAATTGCTCGCCGGTGTGTCGGCCGGAAAAGGAAGGGAGCGGGGGAAAAAGGAAATAGGGGGCCGGAGAAGGAAGGGAGGCGCGGACGTCCGGGATTCGGTCGCGTGGGGAGCTCGGGGATTCCAAAACCGGAGGGAGCCGGGGAAGGCAAGGCCGGGTCCGCTGAGGATTCGGTCGGCCGGCGAAGAAAGGAAAGAGGGGAGGAAAAAAGGAAGGAGGCGCTCCGCGGGGACGATGGGTCCGACAGGCGGGTCCCGTGCGCAGTGAGAGAGAGGAGGGAGTGAGCGGGCGGCGCGGATGGCTGCCATGCAACCTAGAGGCGGATCGGGCGGCCGAGAGCGGGCGAAGCGGGGATGGCCGAGATGAGGCGGGCTATACACGCATCGCCCAAAGAGGAGGGGAAGGCGGGATGGGACGAGCGGCAGAGATGGCGGCGGCGTGGCGGTATCCACCCGTCCACGTGGCGGCCGGAGGGGAGGATTGGGATTTTTATTTTTTTATAATTTGATTTTGATTTTCAGAAAAGGCTAGAAAATTATTTAGGCCTCAGAAAAATATGAAAATACCTCAAAAAATTCCAAAAAATTCACAGAAGCTCCTGGAGTTATTTTGGACTTAATAAAATTATTTCCAACTACTGTTGATATTTAATTTTCATATTTTAAATTACTTTTTAACTTCTAAAAATAGGTTTTAAATTCCAGAAAATCTAGAAAATCAATTAAAAGCCAAGCAAAATCCAATTACCTTAAAATACTTAATTTGAATTTAAATTTTTCCAGAAAGCCAAATTTGGGATGTTACAGGTGTGGACCACGATCGTTAGTTGGTAGTTCGATCGGTAGTCGGTAGTCGTTGGCTTCGACCTTGATCGGATTGATCAGTAGTCGGTAGTTGTACGTTTCGACCTTGATCGATGATCGATAGTCGATAGTTTTAGGCTTCGACCGGGATGGTCGGAGCTACAGTGCATGGTCAATGGTCATAGCTATAGTGCATGGTCAATGGTCATAGCTACAGTGCTTGGTCGATGGTCATAACTACAGTGCTTGGTCGATAGTCGTAGCTACAGTGCCTGGTCTATGGTCAAAGCTATAGTGACTGGTTGATGGTCGGTTGTCTTAGGCTTCGAGTGCTACAATTCTTGTGATCTTTGAGTACCCTGAGTATGCATAATCTTTGAGTTCTTTTATTAAACCAGCAGTCTAACCAACTTGTGCATGGTGGTCAGACCAGTCTTGCTAGGTGGTCTGAGGTTGATTTTTGGAAAGCGTGGATATTGAGTTCGTGGTTGATTTGGTTCGTGTTTATTGTTGGTTTGGTGTATGATATGCGTGTGTGGAGTGATGTTGGTCAAGATGGAGAGAACTTGTATCGAAAAAATATTCTTTGGTCTTTGCCTGTGTAGGTTGGGCATGGAGACGGTCATTGTCGATGACAAGGAGGGCCGGCACTAGGATGGGGAAATCCAACATTCAGGCAGTCGAGGATGTCACGAGGTAGTTAGGCTCACACCGAGCACGTGGAGATCAAAGGTGGATAATGCGTGAAGAAGCTATGGGAGGTACGGTCCTGGAGGTTTCGACACGTGATGAGTTGAAAGGTGTTATGGAGGGTGTCCATAACTGGAAAGTTTAGGGATTTTGTTAAACCCGTGTTTGGAAGTGTTGCGAGTCCCTGGATTTTTGGAATTAGATAGAATCTCATGTCCGTGTTGATGAGGACATAGTTTACGGCTCTAGCATATAAAAGCAGAGAGAAGTTAAGTGTTTAGTGGTGGCTTTGAGGGTTAAACCTTTGGAAATTTTTGTGCTAGGGTTTGAGGGGTGTCATGAGGGAACTTTGTAGCCACAGAACATGATTTAGAAATAAAAGATCAGATCTATTCTAGAAAAGTTAGTTGACATCGGCATCATGTTTTCTGGGCATCATCTTTGACACATTCTCATTTCGAGCAGAGCAATGCGTAGTGAGATAGTGTTCCTCCATTAACTTTACTTTCTTTGATCACTCACCGAGTCGTCCACTCGATCATCGCCAACTACATAGTGATCAGACCGCACAGCACCAGTTAGACCACCTTCACCATTGTGATTTCAAAAAGCAAAGGCAATCATTCATCACCCTCTGATTGCAGTATTCGATCCTACAAGTGGTATCAGAACGGTTGCTATGGCATTAGAGAGGTATGTGAACCGTCTTGATACCGGGGGTTCTCAATCTTCACGACGTAAGATTGATGATGGTAACTTGGATTCGTGTAACCTAACGAACCGATGGCACCAATCATTGTTAGAACAGTAACCCGCGATAAAAGAATTCGCCCAACCACACGCTCATGATCCCATCTACCTGACCACACAAGTAGACATGTTGCTGCTCCTACAAATCACAAGGAATCATAAGAACAATGGGGTTGAGAATGCCCAATCCCCCTCTAGGTTGCAATGATATGCAAAATCCTAGGAAGAACAAGCGTATAGCTCTCTTTGAAAATAATAGATAGGTTTATCGTGTTCTACCCAAAAGATACATATTACAAGGCTTATGTAGCCCTTGAGAAAGTCCACAAGACCCCTAATCAGGTACAACTCAACCCTATACCGTATTAGACTTGAACTCACACAAAAAGGAAATTAAAATTTACAGCTATCACATCATTTTGATACCAGATGTTGGCTATGCCCACACAAGGGCTACGACCACGTGTTGGCTATGACCATGAAATGGCTACGACCATGCGTTGGCTGTGACCATGCATTGGCTACGGCCACGCAATGGCTATGACCATGCATTTGCTACGACCATGCAATGTCTATGGTACTCGTAAGCCTCCTAGTGCTCAAGTTTCCTCTAGTATTTGCGTCTTCTCTGCTCTTCGAGTATGCTGAGTGCTCATAAACTTCGATGGTCCAAATGTTACCGAGGCCAATTGGACTGGTTCGAATGCCACCAAGACTGATTGAGCGGTTCGAGCACATCCGAGGGCGGTCGAACGGTCTGGACGTCACTAAATCCATTTGGACTGGTCTGAATATTACCGAAGCAGCCGAGCAGTCTAGAACTGATTGGACAGTCTAAACATCACTGAAGCCATTCGGACTAGTCTGAACGTGCCTTATCTCTGAGCGGAAGTTAAATTCCTCTTCTGATGCCTCCCTTTTAGCATTAATTGACAGTAGTGCCGTAGCTCTTCTTCTCCTTCCTCTTGCACACCATGCTAATCCAAATACCTAAGCACAAGTAAATTACAAGATTTAGGCAGTATAAAATTCTGTTGACATTAATGACATATTCATTAAGAAGCAACTTCACTTGATCTTGTAGTTTCTTGGTATGTGCTCGTGTAATTGGTCCAGGCGGCAACTCGATATGTATATTTGGATCATTAGGTGGATGAGAAGAAGGTGTCATAGGGATGCCCTCATCATGTCCCCTCATGCTAGATGGTACTGAGTTTGCCTTTTGGAAGTGACGTATGCAAGCTTACATTGAGGTTCAAGGAAGTGATGTTTGGAATAAAGTTTCTACATCTTATGTGTTTCCTGGTATTATTACTAATTTAAATAAAATAGATGTTTATTTAAATGATCAAGCTTGTATCTTATTGTTTCAAGGGATTTCTCGCAAAGAATATGATCGTATAGATCATATTAATTTTGCCCACTTAATACGGAAAACCTTTGCGATTATCATGAAAGAACCACTAAAATCAAGAAAGACATAAGAATCTATATCAAAAAGAGTACTTTAATTTTGTTGTGAAGCCTGGTGAATCTATTGATGATCTTTTTGCTTATTTTAAGAAAATATTGAGTAATTTGCATGCTGTTAATGTTATTCCTGCTGATGAAGATAATACAACTAAAATTTTGAGATCTTTAGGATTTGAGTGGTTGATAGTTGTCACAATTATTAATCAAACTGTCGATCTAGATACTTTAACAATGGATTATCTTTATTCTATATTGAAACCTATGAGATGGAAGCTTTGCCATCTAAGACTGATAAATTTTCATCTTTAGTACTTGTGACTAACCTCGTGCAGGTTGCTTCATCGAGTTTTTTGTCTTGTATTTCTTTGTCCGCTTTGTCTTCTCTTTCAGAGGAACAGTTCGAGTAGTTCCATGAAGAGGACTTGTTGTTGATCTCCTCATATGCATACAAGGCACTCAACAATGTGAAGATGAGGAAGCGATAAGATGTTTCAATCCACATTAAGATGGACTGTCCCAAGCTCAAGGGGAAGGTGATCTAAGAAAGCCAAGAACTATTATCATCGGTCATCCAAGAACAACAACACCAAGGGTGTCAATTTTCATTGAAAGTTTGCTGAAAAGATCATATTGACTATTAAGCATCTTGATTTGAGTGATGTGGAATATAAGAGTTGTGACAATGATGACCACGATGATGATGATGCTGCTTCATGACAAGAAACAACAATGTTGACGATGATTGCGATCCCGATGAGGCAAGACCATTGTATGATGAGCTTGAAGATGGTTTGATTAAACTTGCTATTGAATTACAAAAGATAAAAAGAAATTGAAAGAAAATAATTTTATTATTGAAAGCTTAAATTCTGAAATTAATAGACTTAGAGTTAAAATAATTTTATTATTGAAAGCTTAAATTCTGAAATTAATAGACTTAGAGTTTCTATTCCTAATAATGAATCATGTGAGTCTTGTCAAGTTTTACATTCTGAGTTGGAGACTGCTAGCTCAATTAATGCATCAAACTTGGTTTAACTTAGGGATGTAACTGTTAGATTTGATGCATTAAGATTGGCACATGACTCTTGTGATGAAAAATTAAAATTTGCTAATGATGAAAATGAAAAGCTTAAATTTAATTCTTCTAAAACTTGTTCTAATTGTGACTTACTAGAAACTATACTTAATTCATCTCAGGAATCTATGCAACAAATGTTTTATCATGAAAATATGTTTTGCTCAAATTGTTCTAAGTGAAATATTGTAATTGATGTTTTAACTAGGCAATTGAATGATTTTGCTGAAAAAAGGATTGGCTTAATCTAGTACTTCCAAGGAATAATGAATGAACATATTAGGTGCATAACTTGTCGCTCATTGGCTAAAGAAAATGAGTACCTTAAGGATACTTTAGAGAGATTTTCTTTTGGCAAAAGAAATCTAAATATAATTCTAGACAAGTCAAAAACAAGTGTGAAAATCATGGTCTATGATTTAATTTTATTGAGCATGTCAAGAATAATCCTACTAAGGTAGTTAAGTTTCTTGAACCTGGAAAAATTAAAGTAAAATTTGAACCAAAATAAATTGTGTTCAAATCTGTTGATATAGCAAATGTCCCCTCTACTAAAGTGGGTGTTGTGAAGTCAACAGATATGACTTTTTATCAAGTCAAGTATCAATGCATCCATTGTGGTAAAGATGGTCATTTGGTTCAATTTTGCTTTTGAAAGAGAAGAAAGAAAAGAGAGATAGGTTAAGAAAGGTTTCTCATTCTGGATTGGAATATGTGCAAGCTCCTTATCATTATTTTGGTCTCTCTAATCAACATTCTATAGGTTTTGGACTTTTTGCAACAGGATCGGTCATACCATCATTTGACTTGTGGTTAGACCGGCCCCAAGTCAGACTGGTTTCTCAACAACGGTCTGACGAGCAGCACACAATGCTAAAATTTTTGTTCAATCATTATCATTGCCTGCTGTTGCCCCTGTTCATCATGTATCTCAGTACTAGATTCATAAATCTTATTTCACTAAACCCAGTACTATAAGATCGATGTTTCTTGTGATTTAAGAACAGCTGACGAGGGTGGATAACATGAGCTTGATTGGGTTCTATTTTTTTTATGTCATTGCTTGATTGGAACACCTGATGGTTCTTCACTTTATTTGATGGCTTCCAAGACATTTCACTTTCTAAGATATCATGTGGAAAAGGTGATGTTATTCTACACCTGGTTGAGTTAGATTCTCAAGTCGCTGATATTCTCTCAATATCGCTTGATTCTTCATGTTTTGCTTATTTGCAAAGTGAATTGATTGTGTTGTATCCTATGGGATTATTTCGAGGGGGAGCTTATTGTTTAAAAATTTTAGAAGCTTTGTTTATTATACTTGTCAAATTATTCGTCAAGTCCAAGTCATTGGAATCAAATGAATTGTAGAGCCTTCTTTATCATATTTATTAATTTGCCATACTTGAACTAAAATATGATATGGCAGAATAGTTTGACTAGATTGATTATAGATAGTACTTTGCGATGTTCATCGAAAAGGATTATCTCGATTGTAAGTCTTATTTTAAATTTTTGCTATGAGGTTCGTATGTTTCATATTTGCAATCTTTCTATGTTCACTCAATTTGGCATGTTATGAAAAAATAATAATGACATTTGCAAAGATGTATGCTTCAAGCATGCCATATATATAAAAAGGGGCACAAAAAGTGCACAAATGAAAAAAAATGTATGCTTCAAACATGCCACTATTTAAAAGAAGTATGCTATAAGCATGCTATCATGAAAAGAAGTATGCTACAAGCATGCCACATGCTTAAGAATTGAGCATAGAGCAATAGATTATTACATGAGACTGCTAGCTCATCTAGATTTAAGGTTTGCTTCACTTTTAGGCTTTCACTTTTCGTTGTGATATCTCATTGTGCTCTTTATAATTGGTTTAGTTATTATTGAAATGACTGTCATTAATATAAATTGTTTAATCATGCTAAAGACTTTTTTTTTGACATTGCTATATGATATATGACTTTTATGATCTAGGTAGCTTTACTAAAAAAGATGGCTTGGTTAAATTATTAAATCAATGCAAAGTGACTTGAATAATCTACAAATCTTCTTGATTTTTTGGTTATGCCATGTGGAAGGCCGTGATTAAAAATAATGATGAACAATTGACATTTGAATTGCTTTCGAATTTGTGTTTGTGAAGTATCGTGTGATTGTAGTCAAAGATTGTGGGTTCGAGTGGTTTTGGTTCTTTCCGAGTGGTTTTGCTTCTTCAAGTGTTTCTGCCGACTTCAACAGGCTTCAACATCATCCAACTTACGACTACGACATACTTCATCCACGGTGTTGTTTACGACCACGCACGGCTTTACAACCACGACTGTCATTTACGAACACGTACGACTTTACGACCACGACTGACGGTTACGACCACATATGTCTTTATGACCATGAAAAATCGACCCCTGAAGGTAATCATAGCCACAAAACTTTACTAGTTGTACTCAATAGTCATAGGATTTACTGGTCGATAGTTAGTAACTTTGCAGTCGATGGTCGTAGGTTTTGTTGACTGCTATTATAGTCATATATTTTACAGTCTTTTTGATAGCATAGACCAAACAGTTTGCATTCATTGTCTTCGGTAGTCGAAGGCTTTACGATCTATTTTGCGATGGAATGATGTCGGTACTCAGTAGTCGGAGTGACTAGATACTCAATGGTCGTTGAGTGATAGTCGTGAGTGTTGTGTTTGGTTGTCTTAGGCTACTATGATCAGTGGAGTCTGAGGTCGATTACGAGTACTTGGTCTACCCGATGGTCATGTTGAGTGTTCATAAGAGTGAGTTTCTGGAATGCGATGGTTTTTGGCAGTCGTAATCAATAGTCTGAGGTTGTTTTCTTGATTGCGTTGAGATGATTGGTCATGTTCGACCAGGTTGATTGGTCATGGATAGTTTTGGTCATGTCTCTAGATGGAAAAGGGTGTTGAAAGTTGTTGTGCTGATGACGGTCAAGCTAGGAAGGGTTGTGCTGGGAAAATTGTTTCCTTGGTTTTTATATGTGTAGGGAAGCATGAAGACGATCACGACTGGTGACAAGGATGACCGGGACTAGGATAGAGAGATCTGAGGTCCAGATAGTTGAGGATGTTATTCATGGTGGTCGAGCTCATGCTAGAGCACATGAAGAAAAAAGAGGAGATTTGTGGAGAAGCTATGGAAGGTGTGTTCCTCGAGGCTTTGATACGTGGTGATGGTGTGTGATGAAGATATAGGAGGGGATATCCTGGAGACTTCATCGCATGTTGAGTTTGAATTGTTATGGATAGAGTCTGTGGGATGGAAGAGATAGAGTTTGAATAAAACCCGTGTCAGGAAAGGGTTTCAGGTCCCTTGGTTTGAGGAGGAGATAAGGTGTTGTGTTCGTCTTTGAATCGGACACGATTGGGACGTTAGCCTATAAAAGCAAGGAGAGGCTAAGGGCCTGTTTGGGAGAGCTCCACCAGCTCCAGATCCACCTAGAAGGTGGATCTGGAGCTGGATTCACCGTGGAGCAGCTCCATCGTGAATCTGGGATTCGTCAAGTGTTTGGTACAGCTCCACCTCCCTCTCTATCTCACTTCCACCTGGGCCCCACGCGTCAGGGGGCAAAATGAAAAAACCCGGCGTGGCGTGCGGCGGGCGGCGCGTCCCGGCGGCGCCGGCGAGGCGCACGGCGAACGCAGGGGAGGCGCGCCGGCCGGGAGGCAGCGGACGCGGTCGCGGGCGGTCGGACGCGGGTGTAATATCCCGGAAGAGTTTTGGCAAATAATCAATTAATCGGAGGGAAGGATCTTAAAGGGAAGAGTAGAGTATCAGTTTTAGAGGGGGTTTTCTGAATTTGTCTAGCAACCTGGGCCTGGGCCTTGGCCAGGAGGGTTTTTCGGCCAAGTGGGGGGAGGCGCCACCTCCCCCTCTAACCCTAGCCGCCCTCCCCCTCTCCCCCTTTCCTGGTTGCGCCCCCTCCCTTCCAACCCTTGCGCCGCCCAGCAGCACCCCTTCCTCCCCTCTCCTCCATTGCCGGTGATCAAGACCATGCGTTGCCGAACGAGCAGGGGAAAGGAATGAATCGCAGCTAGGCGATTGGATCTGGAGGACGGGAAGAAGAAGAAGGGAAAAAGAGGAAAAGGAGGATAGGAGGAATTCGTGGGGAGTTCGTTGTATTTGACAGCGAATCGCCAAGGGTAATCCCTGTTCTTCCCCTAGTAGATGTATATTCTAATTGCGCTATCAATGTCGGTATTCTGGACTGCTAGTACAGATCGGGTTAGTCGGCTGTTTTGGGGAAGATTCGTGGGGATTTAGGTCTGGACTTTGCCTAGAGAGTTGTAGAGGATGTCATTATCTTTCCATGAAGTGCTAGAACGCGTCATTCGGACCTCTGTAGCAGAAGTTATGATTTTATTAGCGGGACTGTTCTGCAGATCGGTGGGTTTTCCGTCAGGTTTTGGGAGATCGAGTTTTGCGATTAGATATTGGGAGAATCAGAGAACCTCAGTATAATTAAAGTTGTAGGTAATTGTCTTAGATTTCCAGAAAGTCCAAGAACTCGTGATTCGAACACTCATACAGGAAGTTATGGTATTTTTAGTGCTCTGTCCAGAGAACCTGACGAGAATTTGATGTTTTAAGAAAACCGGTTGGTGCGGGTATAATATGGCCGAATCAGGAAGGCTCTCCAACTAGGTTTAGTTAGATAATTTAATTATATTTCCAGAAAGTCTAAGAAAGTCCTATTCGGACTTCTGTGCCAATAGATATGAATTTTTGAAGTTGACTGTCTGTAAAGGGGGACAGGGTGCCCGAAAAGATTTGGGGTTTTGAGTCAAGTTAAACATGTTGGGTTAGTTGGGGGTGTTTTTGTTTAATATAAAGACTCGTTACTGTTGCCTTAGAAATTATTATAATTATTGTTCAGGAGGAGGACGGATTCCAGGAGCCGCACCTTCTGCTCATTTCCCGTTTTCTCGTGGTTAAGGCAAGTACAATAGTGGTCTAAACTTCATAGTATGGATTATGGATGATTGATGGTTTGTAGATGTTTTGATCTATCTTATGAGAATATTTGATTTTGATCATGTTAATGCTATGTTGAATTTGGTTATCGCTGATTGCAAACGAATGAGAGAATTTTCTGGTGCATAGTTATCGTGAATGCAATTTATTTATTGAGATATTCACGTTTGTGCATCATGTTGATTAATGAGGTCTTGGTCACGTGACGACCAAGCGTTGAGGTCCCCGTCATGTTGATGTCATGACGGGCTAAAGGTCCCCATACATGTGGAGTATGGGCAAATGGTCCCTGTACCAGATGGTACAGGCATGGGTGTGCATTGACGGATGCACACTCCGCATTACCGGTAAAATGCGAAAGAGAAGAGATAAAGAGATTCTTTTGAACATACTGCATAGCATGATTTATTTATTTGATTGATGGATGAACATGAGGAGTGATGTTCCCTTTTACTCTTGTTGCCACTATTTATATTTGCTGAGTCGTTGGACTCACACTTGTTTGTTGTTGTGGTTGCTGTTTGTTTTTAGGTACCTACATGAGACCGGCATGCATGGGGATAACGATGGATTAGCTTTGTTGCACTTGCACGGTCCATTCACCTTGGAAGAAATAAAGAACCTCAAACATTATTTGTTGAATAGCTTAAGTGGTAACTAATTAAAGATCACCATGTTTAGAATGTAATAAAGGTTTAGAACTTTTACATTGCTTACGTTCTTATTTAAGTATTGTAGTTAAGATTGTGATGGCAAACATAATTCAGTTTGTTTAGAATTGGATATTTATTGTTTACTACTATTCAGATCATTTGTTTATGCATTTTGAAACCTTTGATTTACTCATTAAACAAAGGAGGTTCTGCCGAGATTTTGTAAGGTGAATATAGGTTCTTCCTTAATATGTTGTTAGTTTAGTAGCATTCCAGGTCATTGTTTGGCTGGGGTGTTATAGCGGGCGACGAACGCGGTCGCGGTCGGACGCGGTCGTGGGCCGATCGGCGCGCGTCGTGGCGCGGGACGCGGCGGTCGGAGGCGGAGGAGAGGGGAGGCGCGCCGCCCGGGTGGCGACGCGGGAGGCGGAGGCCCGGAGGAGGCGGGGAGGCGGCGCAGCACGGGGAGGCGACGCGGGGAGGCGGAGGCCGGGAGGAGGCGACGCAATGAGGGGGGAGAGGCGGAGGCCGGGAGGAGGCGGACGCGGTCGGAGGCGGGAGGAGGCGGGGGAGGCGGAGGCCGGGAGGAGGCGGGGGAGGCGGAGGCCGGGAGGAGGCGGGGAAAAGAAAAGAACGAACCATTTTTTGTGTAACCAGTAGCAATGGTGGGTAATTTTCCCCAACTCCACCAAACTTGAGTTGGTGGAGCACCCCTTGAGGTGCTCCATGGATTTGGTGGATCTGGAGCCAGATCCATGGTTTTGGTGGAGCAGATCCACGGTGGAGCTGCTGGAGCTGGAACTGTTTGGGTTGGAAAAGTGGATCCGGATATGGATTTGGTGAATCTGGAGTTGGTGGAGCTCTCCCAAACATGCCCTAAGGGCTAACGTGAACTGATCTTTAAGGCTTTCATTGAGGAAGTTTTTAGGGGTGCCGTGAGGGCACTTAGTAGCCAAAAACCTATTGCAAATATAATAAATCAGATCTATTAATGTGACGATGGCCCGATCTTCCGAAAGGTACTGATAAGTCGACTGTGGAAAACACGACGTTGATGATCCAAAGGCTCTGACCAGAACAGATCGAACCCCTCGCAATCACTACACCATTGCTCCGATGGTTATCAACCGTGCCGAACGCGGTTGACCTCGCCAAGAAGGCTATGTCCTACAAGCGACTCGAGAACACAAGCAAGAGTGTACAAGATGCAATCTGAAATTGTATTGCGAATAAAGATTAAGTTCACAAGTTGGAGTTCCTCAACCAAACATGCGGTGAAACTGCTAAGCAGAATAATCTCTTAAGAAAAACCTGAGGAAAACTAAAGGGGTGCGACTTCCTTAAATAGGGGAGGGGAAGCCGTACTTATCTAAGGAAAAGGGGTGCAGTACTATTCACAGTTATTGTCCACGTGAATAGTACGGTCGCGGTACTGTTCACATGAACAGTACCCACGTACCCACAGTTACTGTCCACATGAATAGTACGGTCGTACATGAGAACATTACAGGTTCAGCCGATATGATCTTTACGTATAGTTTGGGGTTAATATGTCTTACTAGAGGCCGCTATTAACAGGGTGACCAGAAAGGCGTTTCCGGGTCGCGACCAAGTATATGTGAACCTACAGGGTCGCACGCTTAACGGGTTGGAACACTAATTCGAATATGATTCGGATGTGGGCTCATTTCGGATAGAGATCCGAATAGACTCCTATTGGGCCTCGGTCCACAAGGCCCAAGTGAGGAGGTCTATATATATGGTGGCGAGGGGCTGAGGGGATATGCTTCTAAAAAACCTCTAGCATAACCCTAGCCACCACTTCCCGAGCCAAACCCTAGCCGCTCACGAGCGCTAGTACACTCGCGATCGGCGCCCCGGACGTGTGGATACCGGTGGAGGCACCGCTCATTGCGGTGTTGATCGGCATCAACAACCTACAGATTGGATCTGCTCGTGGTGTGGTTGATCGCGTGGAGGAGACGATCTGTTCGGGACGATCGGCTAATTCCACTACTACCTCGACGCGTGTGGTTGGATCGGTTTCTCCAACTCTTCTTCCGCTGCGCTGCGCGTCTAGTGGTAACGATCCATGATCCCTCCTTAGCATGATGTCCTTGTGTGCGCGGTAGAAAAGTTTTGTTTTCTACTTTCGTAGCCTACGTGCATTCCTTCAAACTAACTAGTGGTGGAGAATGAACTCAGCAGCAATGTTATGTTGGTGCTGCCACTACTACAGGAAGGGTCATCACAGACGGTTTCTGAACTGTCAGAATTTATGTATCAGTGATTATAGGTGGTTATCACAAATAGCTCTTAAACCATCTGTGATAATTACAATATTGACGGTTTTCAAAACAACCATCTGTGATATGTATGCTATCATCGACGATTTTTTGGTATTATCCATCTATGATATCTTACATATCACAGATGGTTATTAATATTAGCTGTTTGTGATATCTTACATATCATAGATGGCTAATACTAATAACCGACTGTGATATGTAAGATATCACAGATGAGTAACACCAAAAACCATCTGTGATAGCCGAATATCACAGATGGTTATTTTTAAAAACCGTATGTGATAGCAGAATATCACAGACGGTTGTTTTTAAAAAACCGTCTGTGATATGTAGGTGTTACAAACCATCTGTGATAACTATTTGAAAAGCTACATTATTTTTTGTTTTTCGGCTAGCCTTAGGAAATGCTAGCCATGCCCTCTGAAAACAAGCAAGCATATCACATATATATAGCATAGACAATCATTACATAGATTTTACAAATGAGTTAAACAACGTAAGCAGATCACATATATAGTACATGACAATCGTTACACATATCCCACATATGAATTAAATAATGTAATTAAGTATAATTGAATTAATTGTTTGATTAAGCACAACTGAGTGAATTACAATTGAATAAAATGTTTGAACTAATTATTATCTCTGTTGGGGTTGAGCTCTCCATTCGATTGAATGGCCTCCACCATCAAGAATTCAGAGAGTTGTCCTAGAACATCGGCGAGGTTGCCAAGATCGTATACACTTAAATCGAATTCTATGCCCTGTCGCTAGGAGTGTTAAAGTCATTAGCATATGTATACATATATAGAAATTGATAATCACGAAATAAATATTGATAGGTTGATAGACCTCTGGATCTTTCATCTTAGTACCCATGATTTCCTACATATATCTGCAAACGTAGAATCCATATACGTTGCCCTATAGCTGCTGGTGGCACTACAAAAATAGAATTACATATATATAGGTATGGTCAGTTCTAGAGACATTATTACGAAGTATGATATAAGATTATTGTGTTATAGCGAGTACCAGAAATCATGTCCTATGTCGTAGTATGGTGTAGAATTCCCTGTATCTCCCTCCCTAGGTAACGTAAGCGTTGAACGACCTACGTGATTCCAGAAAGTTAGCCTCGTCCATTGCAAATGAAGGGAGGAGTGCAACAGAGTTATGTACGGAGGAAATGAGTTTACCTGACAATTGTTTATTGCATAAGGGTAAAGTCATGGTTACCACTAAGTAAGAAATCAAGGTATATTATCTTGCTCCACTTTGATACAATCACGATCAGAATCCAGTGAGCCTTAGTCATGTATGTTGTCATAATGATTAATCCTAAGTTCATGTTACATATAAAGTACAAATGAAAGTTGTAAGGCAACTAGTGAAGTACTTACCCCTGGTTGAAGGGTACCATGATGTAGTCCTCGTCACTCCAAGCAAGCAATCCCTTCGTTATGTAATCTTGGATAAAAGATGTGTTGTCATTGATGCATTGCTCAGAGATCAAGTGTGGGTCGTGGAAACCCACGGGTTATCACCGTCACCGGACTCGTTGGATCACAGATCTATACATAAGTAATGAGTTATGATATTTATCGATATTATGTGAATCTAGAATTTGATTTTACAGTACACTTACAGTATCCAGCATCGTAGAAGTGAGGCATCGAGTTCATTGAGGTTGAATAGTGAGAAGAAGTCATCGAAGGTCATGACAATGTAGCCCAAGTCGTGAAGGAAATGTGCCTTTGTGTATTTCATGGTGAATCCACTTTGGTGGTTTGGCTTCCTGTTGAACCTCTACATATATCAGGAATGCAAAGCCTTGTAAACTAGTCCAATGCTGGATAATTGTGACTCGGAGACCAACAACACTCCAAGCTTGAACTTCCAGGTCCCACAAGGCACCTTAATCTTCTTCGGTTAGGCCTTAGCTTGGGCCTTAGTGTCTCACTTGTGATATATCTTCGTCTTCATCTCTACGGGAGCTAATGCGATGGGCTTCTGAAGCAGAGCTTGAGGTGGAGTCACGAGAGACGATGTGACGAGATTCTAAAGTGGAGCTTGAGGTGGAATCATAGAGAGTTCTGTTTGACAGGGATGGTCATGTGGAGATCGCAGCACAGAAAGGTCCAGAATGATGTCCCTCTTGGGCCATTGGATGAATGTGTGGACGGCATCCTCTGGTGTCATAACTCTTCGTTGGGGCTCTCAAGAGGAACAGCCCTGAAAATGCTATTAATCATGTCCACCTAGACCTTCATGAAACTGGTCTCTAGCTGGGCACCGTGCAACAGCGTCTCTGGTACACATGGATATGCCATCCCCCGCCCAGCGTCAATGGGAATGGAGCCAACAAGCCTAACTCTGAGGATGCACGGTGTTGACTCCTACATAATGATACACGATGAGGTAATGTGTCCACCAGGTGTATCTATGTAGCATTCTACAGAGGTACATTACTTGGATGTCATCGATAGGTAAGTGGGCATCGCTATGTTCAAAAATTTACATGGACGCTCAGATACTCCGACATTGAGGGGGACTGGGTACCGCAATAATGGGGGTGGGTTGCAATATCCCTCTCCCTGCCTGCTTCAAAGGAGCCTTAGGAAGATTTGGTAGTCAATGCTTGCTGCAAGAGGCAATCATGTTATTTTAGATCCCATGAAATTATGGAGCTGTTAATAACTAGGTAGTTTAACATATCTTACCAGGCGTTGGGATGCTTCCTTGTCTCTGGGGTTTTTGAAAGAGGAGACACCCAAAGACGTGGTTGACAACCTCGCTTTTAACTAGTTTCGGGTGCGCTCATTTGTGATCCCGACAAATAGCGGTGAGGCCTTCGATCAGATTGCAACCTCTTCCTACATCCTCCATTGCAAGAGTTTACCAACGTACCTAACGGTGCCGAGTCAGTGAGGGTGAGTGTTTTGTGCCTGGAGAGTCTTGTGCGTCGCACTTTGCTGTTGAAATTTTGTCGTCTTCATCTACACTAAGGCCTCCCATATTTTTGGCAACACAAAATGATACCTCATGCATGGCGTGCGATCCTTGGTCACGTACTGTGTGACAAGCGTGCTCTTGATGTTCTTCTACGCTTTTCCTATCGTGAGGAGTGCCTGCCATTGCATGCGTCCGTGGACTTTTGCTGGGATTTCGAACGACTCTGTTATTTCCACCCATAGCTCATTTTTCTAATACTTTGTCAAATCTTCCCATCTTGCTGTGGTGATGGGGACCCATTGCCTTCCAATTATCCCGCAGGTAGTCCAAAATGCTGTCGATACCTTTTTCGGTTGTAGAGGGACCCTATCCAGAGAGACCACCATGATGGTCATTCGGCTCTCTAGCCTTTTTGATACTCCTCAGCCACGCTTAGTTACCCCAATCTTTAGAGCGTTAGACCCATTTGATGACATCGATGGTGACAACAATGACTGTGTGGATGTCATCTGTCTTACAAGAAAAAACTAATTACAGTGAGCTACGAGCGTAAAAAAAGTTCTATGAAGCAAATTACACAGTCTAGTGTCTCAAGCTGTATGAAATTGGTTATGGCCGCAGTCTCTTCCTCCTCATCATGCTGCGTGCTGGGCTTAGGTTGTTGTCTTATGTGTGGACACTCAAGGAATCAATTTACTGTGAATTAACAGGACATCACCAAGAGACTGATTCTCAAATGAACAGTACTTGTACCAACCATGGAAACTTGATCAACATATAATAAACAAGATCACATGATCTTAAAGATAGCAGGATCATCTATAAATATGCTGAGAACATGCTAGATAATACTGAATCTATTACAAACCATAGGATTGAAAGAAACCAATACAGCTGACAACACTGTTAGCAAATGACAGCAATAAGCATCACTTCAAAGAGCCTAAATCTAAACTAGTTTAACATCTCAATATCAATAACGGACAATTATCATCATTGAGCATTAAGCCATGCCCATACACATTTATAGCAAAGTCTAATGCATATCATTTGATATAGTACCAGCAGGTAGGGAGGAGGGAATGTCTAAACTCACCATGATCTACCTCCTAAAAGAAGTGGGATTTGGGATCCATACCTTTGGGAGGAGAGGCGGCGTCGGGAGGGAGAGGCGGTGTCATCTGGAGAGATGACGTCGGTAGGGAGAGATGGCGTCGGGAGGAGAGGAGACGACGTCGGGAGGGAGAGACGGCGTCGGGAGGAGAGGTAGTGGCAGGGAAGGAGAGGCGGCGTTGGGTGCGCGAGTGACGAGTAAGAGAAAAACCTAGAAGGTGCGGTGGAGACAGAGGAGTGCATGAGTGAGGAGTGAGAGTGCAAAACCTAGCATGATCTATTTATAGAGCAACTATCACAGACAGTTCCATAATAGAACTGTCTGCGATATTACTATCACAGATGGTTAGATAGTGGAACCGTATGTGATATGCCACATATCAAAGACAGTTCCATTATGTAACTGTATCACAGACGGTTCTGTTATGTAACTGTCTGTGATAGTAATATCACACACGGTTCTATTATGAAACTGTCTGTGATACATATCTTGTGATAGTTCCTTCGCTATCTACAACAAATCATGTTTTTCAGCTAGCATCAGGAAATGCTAGCCATGTCCTATGAAAAAAGCAAGCATAATCACAGATGTAATTATTTTTTAATTACTGAATCAATTACAATAGGATAGTTCCATAATTACATGTTGAGTTTCTTATGATTACATTGCAATAATTTCTAAATAGGTGTTCTCCGTGTGGGATCATTGATTACACTTGGCTATTTCCTTTTAAATAAAGCCCTTCATGATGATCGACACATATATAGCTTGCTTTATCATCTTGTTCTTCCTCAAGCCTAATGTCGTCTCCAAATGGTGGCAACTCGTTAAATTGATTGTACTCTTCCTCATCCACGACATTCTCAACTCTGACAATCCTTCTTTTTCCATGAAGAACTACATGGTGCTTCTTATTTGTTGGGTTAGTTACATAAAAAACTTGAACAACTTACCTCGCGAGTACAAATGGTTCATCTTTGTATCCTACACGTTCGAGGTCCACAGTAGTAGCGTCGTACTTGTTGACCTTTACACCCTGTGGGAGTTGGACCCAATGGCACCGAAATAGATGGATCTTGAAAATTGCATAATTGAGCTCCCAAATCTCCTCTACAAGCCTATAGTATGAGCTTGGGCCAGTGGTACTGAAGTGTACATGAAATGTATCTATATGGATACCTGAGTTCTGCACTATGCTCTTTCTACCCTGATCTGTTATATAAAATGTGTACCTATTAATGTCATATCTTTGCCATGTCACAATTGTAAAATTTGGCCCTTTTGTCAACCATTGCAGCGTTTCACTTGATAACCTCCTAGTGAATTGCACCTTCAATCATTCGTTGAACCAACGGTTGTGTTGTCTCATGATCAAAACCTCTGACTGGCCTGGATTCTCTTAGCATAGTATGTCCTTGTGCTCTTCAATATACGAGGACACTTTAGTCATGTGTTGAAGACCATAAAATGGATTTGAGTATACATATCTAGATCCGGAGTTATTGCTTTCCTTCCAATGGTCCTGATACTGTCTAGCCTCCCCTCATGATGAGATAGGGTTACATCTATCGGTTCGACCTAAGCCATGTAATCGATGCAAAACTCAATGACCTCTTTGGTTGCATAACCTTCGATGATGTTGCACTCTGGTTGAGATCGATTGTGTACATAGGACTTGAGAATTCCCATGTACCTCTCAAACGGGTACATACGATGTAGAAACACGGTGGCCACATATCTTTAGCTGGGGGAAGGTACGTCCGTCCTTTATCGAACTCTATCGGTGCTAACTCGGTCTTGATGTTCATAGCAACTAAGTCACACTGTGAATTGATACCATCCTTTTTTTTGTCATGAATGTTCAGTAAAAGACCAATCAAGCTATCACATACATTCTTCTCTACGTGTACGACATTGATGCAATTGCAAACTATTAAGTACTTTCAATAAGGCAAGTTCTAAAATATTGACCTCTTCTTCCCTATGTTATTTTAACAGGTCCTCAACTTACATCCCTTTTAAGCACAACATCGATATTCTTAACCATATCATAGACCTCTTTCCCACTAAAAGGCCTTGTTGCTGAGTCATCCTCTTTTTTTTGTCAAATTGTTTCTCCATCTTGCGGTACGGGTGATACCTTGGAAGGAATGTACGATGACGCACGTACACAGTTTTACGCGAGTTGTTCGACCACACACTCTTAGTATAATCTAAGTAGTGTGGATAGGCTTTGGCTCCTTTTGTACTCAATCTTGACAAGTTACCAAGGGTAAGAAAATCATTGATGGTACAGAACAACATGGCATGCAGAGTGAAGTTATCTCATTTGTCCACATCCCATACCTGTACCTCTTCGTTTCATAGTATCACAAGATCTTTCACCAATGGTGCTAGGTATACATCAATATCATTCCCAGTTTGCT